>JAIOJX010000002.1:133480330-134929080 GCA_022376925.1 Tragulus kanchil | reverse complement strand
CATTGGTACAGCCACTTCGCGGCATGTGGGATTTTCCCAGGCCAGGGATCAAACCGACGCCCCTTGTACTGCAAGGTGGTGTATTTACCCACTGGACCACCAGGGAAGCCCATGAGGATACTTTTAATATCCACGTAGCAGGCAGCTTCTGATATGGCTGCCAGTGGTCTCTGCCTCACTTATTTATGCCCTGTTCTTTTAAGTGTGGACTGGACCTAGTGACTTGTTTGTAATGAAGAATACAGCAAAAACAAAGTACTGTCACTCATATGATTCATTTACAAAAGTATGGAATTTCCTTCTTACTGGTATTCACCCCATATCGCCTTCTTAGATTGTGCACCTTAATGAAGCAAGCTGACATTTCAGAAAGATCAATTTGGCAAAGAACTGAGCGCAGCCTCCAACTAAGAGCTAGAGAGGAACTGAGGTTCTCAGTCTGATAGGTTGCAAGGAGTGTCTGTTTCCCAAGTTGAACCATCACATAAGACCACAACCCCTGTCAGCACCTTGACTGAAGCTTATAAGGCAATTTGAAGCAGAGAACCCCACTTAAAACTCCCAACCCACTTAAATGGCTAGTAAATATGGACTTCCCCAATGGCTTGAAATATGGGCTTCCCAATGGCTCAGTTGGTAAAGAATTTGCCTGCCATGCAGGAGACACAGAAGATGTGGGTTCAAATCCTGGGAAGATACCCTAGAAGAGGAAATGGCAACCTACTCCAGTATTCTTGCCTGAAAAATCCCACAGATGGAGGAGCCTGGTGGACTACAGTCCAAAGGGTCACAAAAAGTCAGATACAACTGAGCATATGCGTGCATGGACACACACACAGTATGTCTTGTTCTAAGCTGCTAAGTTCGGGGGTTACTTGTTAACAACAATAGATACGAAATACAACACACATGATAGGAATTCTCCATGCCCACCTTAGGGTTAGGATCTACATTGGAATATGAAGTCAAATCTTCATTTCCATCTTTGTTCTTTGGCCCATGTGGGCCTCCCATTACAGTGGCCTCTCATTTCAGAGCACCGGCTCTGGGTGTGTGTGCTCCAGAGTGCTGACTCAGTAGTTGGACACATTGGTACAGCCACTTCGCGGCATGTGGGATTTTCCCAGGCCAGGGATCAAACCGACGCCCCTTGTACTGCAAGGTGGTGTATTTACCCACTGGACCACCAGGGAAGCCCATGAGGATACTTTTAATATCCACGTAGCAGGCAGCTTCTGATATGGCTGCCAGTGGTCTCTGCCTCACTTATTTATGCCCTGTTCTTTTAAGTGTGGACTGGACCTAGTGACTTGTTTGTAATGAAGAATACAGCAAAAACAAAGTACTGTCACTCATATGATTCATTTACAAAAGTATGGAATTTCCTTCTTACTGGTATTCACCCCATATCGCCTTCTTAGATTGTGCACCTTAATGAAGCAAGCTGACATTTCAGAAAGATCAATTTGGCAAAGAACTGAGCGCAGCCTCCAACTAAGAGCTAGAGAGGAACTGAGGTTCTCAGTCTGATAGGTTGCAAGGAGTGTCTGTTTCCCAAGTTGAACCATCACATAAGACCACAACCCCTGTCAGCACCTTGACTGAAGCTTATAAGGCAATTTGAAGCAGAGAACCCCACTTAAAACTCCCAACCCACTTAAATGGCTAGTAAATATGGACTTCCCCAATGGCTTGAAATATGGGCTTCCCAATGGCTCAGTTGGTAAAGAATTTGCCTGCCATGCAGGAGACACAGAAGATGTGGGTTCAAATCCTGGGAAGATACCCTAGAAGAGGAAATGGCAACCTACTCCAGTATTCTTGCCTGAAAAATCCCACAGATGGAGGAGCCTGGTGGACTACAGTCCAAAGGGTCACAAAAAGTCAGATACAACTGAGCATATGCGTGCATGGACACACACACAGTATGTCTTGTTCTAAGCTGCTAAGTTCGGGGGTTACTTGTTAACAACAATAGATACGAAATACAACACACATGATAGGAATTCTCCATGCCCACCTTAGGGTTAGGATCTACATTGGAATATGAAGTCAAATCTTCCAATAGTGATTAACTTTTCATCTACTGGACACTGTCTTCTACCCATTTATTTCCCTCTTGGACTGTGTGAGGAAGAGTGACTGGTTGGAAACAGAACTGAATGTTCTTGGGTCTTTTGTCCAAATGCCATTGCAATCTCACCCTGACATGTGGCCCAATATTGTCAGGCCATATGTCAGGAAGACAAGCATTTTATGGGACCTGAACTATTTGGCTTTCAGGTTTTTAGAGCTAGAGACCAATAGGTGGTAGTGGATTGGGTGCCCCAGATTTGGTTATCATTTACCTTGCTTTTCATTCCTCCCTGGATTCTCCAGCATCTCACCTTATATGCGGTGTGAGAAAAAGAACCATGGCAGGAGTAACAGGAGGGGACTTCAGAATTTTTTCCTCACCAATTTGTAGGACCTATGGCACCACCCCTCAAGTTGATTCCTGTTATACAATTAATAAACCTGAACTCTGACACTGTGCCTTTGTATGTTGAGATTGATGAGACTAATTTCTGATGATCTAAGTGGACTGACCATGGTGCAGTCCAAGATGTTCCTGGAAATTTCTTGATCCAGTCTGTCTTAACTCTTTGAAGTTCCCCATATTCACGAGTTGCTATTGATGAACTCTATGGGAGATATAAAGTTGGCTGCTCATTTCCCCACCATTCTATTTACCTTTGCAATGTGTTTGTTTATAGTGCCTCCCATCCAAAAGTAGAGTCCATTTCTCCACCCCTTGAACTTTCCTTGTGGAAAAGCAGCCACCATACGGTGAGGCTCAAAAAGTGCTTGTGCACCGGGTTTTGCTTCCCGCTGCTGCTCTTCAGAGTCCTCAAAACTACCCTATGGGGAAGCCTATGTTCTACTCTGCATGCATGCTAATTCCCTTCAGTTGTGTCCAGCTGTTTGTGACCCCATGGACTGTAGCTCACCAGGCTCCTCTGTTTGTGGTATCCTCCAAGCAAGAATACCCCCGGACTCCCGGGTTATCAAGGACTAAAAATTGGGTGAAAAAATATGAAGCTGCAAATTGTTAACAACAATAGATACGAAATACAACACACATGATAGGAATTCTCCATGCCCACCTTAGGGTTAGGATCTACATTGGAATATGAAGTCAAATCTTCCAATAGTGATTAACTTTTCATCTACTGGACACTGTCTTCTACCCATTTATTTCCCTCTTGGACTGTGTGAGGAAGAGTGACTGGTTGGAAACAGAACTGAATGTTCTTGGGTCTTTTGTCCAAATGCCATTGCAATCTCACCCTGACATGTGGCCCAATATTGTCAGGCCATATGTCAGGAAGACAAGCATTTTATGGGACCTGAACTATTTGGCTTTCAGGTTTTTAGAGCTAGAGACCAATAGGTGGTAGTGGATTGGGTGCCCCAGATTTGGTTATCATTTACCTTGCTTTTCATTCCTCCCTGGATTCTCCAGCATCTCACCTTATATGCGGTGTGAGAAAAAGAACCATGGCAGGAGTAACAGGAGGGGACTTCAGAATTTTTTCCTCACCAATTTGTAGGACCTATGGCACCACCCCTCAAGTTGATTCCTGTTATACAATTAATAAACCTGAACTCTGACACTGTGCCTTTGTATGTTGAGATTGATGAGACTAATTTCTGATGATCTAAGTGGACTGACCATGGTGCAGTCCAAGATGTTCCTGGAAATTTCTTGATCCAGTCTGTCTTAACTCTTTGAAGTTCCCCATATTCACGAGTTGCTATTGATGAACTCTATGGGAGATATAAAGTTGGCTGCTCATTTCCCCACCATTCTATTTACCTTTGCAATGTGTTTGTTTATAGTGCCTCCCATCCAAAAGTAGAGTCCATTTCTCCACCCCTTGAACTTTCCTTGTGGAAAAGCAGCCACCATACGGTGAGGCTCAAAAAGTGCTTGTGCACCGGGTTTTGCTTCCCGCTGCTGCTCTTCAGAGTCCTCAAAACTACCCTATGGGGAAGCCTATGTTCTACTCTGCATGCATGCTAATTCCCTTCAGTTGTGTCCAGCTGTTTGTGACCCCATGGACTGTAGCTCACCAGGCTCCTCTGTTTGTGGTATTCTCCAAGCAAGAATACTGGACTGGGTTTCTGTGCCTTCCTCCAGGGGATATTCCTGACCCAGGGGATAAACCCCGTCTCCTGAACCTCCTGTATTACAGGAAGATTGTTTACCCACTGAAGCACCTGGGAAGCCCCACATTCTACCTTGTTGGAGGATAAATTGAGCATGTGGAGCAAACCCAAGCCATTCTAACTGAGTCATCCTTGGACTGGCCAGTCTGTCGAACACGGTACTTGGGAATGAGGCCATCCTCGACCATCTGGTCACCAGCTGTCCTTTTAGGTGATTGAATATATACAGGCAAGTCCATCAAGAGATAACCTTGGATGGTCAGACCATAAAAAAACAACACTGTGAGTTAAACAAATGGTTGTTCTTAAAAGACACTAAGTTTGGAAGTGTTTTATCACTCAGCATTAAATACTTCATGAAGACTTGTATCATGTGGATGTTTCCACCAACTCATCTTCTTGGATTTTGACTCCCTGGATGGCAAAGGATTATAATTCATCTGAAGGTTAAATTCATGCTCTTGTCTTTGGTGGTGAACTTGGCAATGAAACAATGGGAACCAAATGCAAAGACAAGTGAGTCATTCCTTTAATTGCTTCTCGGTATTTACCAGTCTCTCATGCAACACCAATCTTAAGTAATCTTTGGGGCTATCCCAAATTCCCATCTTTAGAGAATCCACCATTGTGGTTTGCTTCTTCAGAATACATCCCACTTGTTCCATGAACAGTTCCCAGTTTTTATTCAGAGTGTCCTCTCACCCAGTTTTAGTTAGTGTGATTTGGGCGGCACTCCACTGCTAGCCCCAGAGGTGCAGCTCAGGGTGTATGGGGTAGGCAGTCACCAAGATAATACCTAGAGGCTCCCACTTCCTGGAACTCTCACCTTGTGTAAGACTCTCCCTGAGTATGGGTTGGATTTATTGACTTGCTTCTAAGGAACAGAAAAGTAATATGAGATGTCACTTCTGAGACTGGGTTACCACTGAGATTGGATGGCTTCCAGATGAGACATTCACTTGATTTGTTTTCCTGGGAGTTAGGATGTCTATTTGGCTAGAACAGAGGCCACCAGCACTGTGAGATTAAGCTTGAAGTGAATCCCACATCCCTAAGTGGAGCCTTCATGTATGATGCAATCCTGGCCAACACCTTGGCTATCTTATGAGACACTACACCATCCAGATTCTTGCCCACAGACACTGATAGGTAATAAATGTTTACTGTTTCAAAGTTTTGGAGTAATTTGTTACACAGCAGTAGGTCGCTAATACAACTTAGGTTTGACCATCAAAATACCCCACCCACCACCTCTCTTCACCCCAGATACAGGGCTTCGTTCAGGGATGTACATGGGACCAGGATGAGCCAGTCAGAGGAAACTGCAAGGCTCTTCTAGGAGCTCCTGCTCTATCTCGCTGGGCGTGATCCCAGGAAGGTGAGAGGCTGGGACTTCTACAGTCTTCTGTGCCACTCACAGAAAGTAGGACTTTCAGTGGGTTGGATTTATTGACTTGCTTCTAAGGAACAGAAAAGTAATATGAGATGTCACTTCTGAGACTGGGTTACCACTGAGATTGGATGGCTTCCAGATGAGACATTCACTTGATTTGTTTTCCTGGGAGTTAGGATGTCTATTTGGCTAGAACAGAGGCCACCAGCACTGTGAGATTAAGCTTGAAGTGAATCCCACATCCCTAAGTGGAGCCTTCATGTATGATGCAATCCTGGCCAACACCTTGGCTATCTTATGAGACACTACACCATCCAGATTCTTGCCCACAGACACTGATAGGTAATAAATGTTTACTGTTTCAAAGTTTTGGAGTAATTTGTTACACAGCAGTAGGTCGCTAATACAACTTAGGTTTGACCATCAAAATACCCCACCCACCACCTCTCTTCACCCCAGATACAGGGCTTCGTTCAGGGATGTACATGGGACCAGGATGAGCCAGTCAGAGGAAACTGCAAGGCTCTTCTAGGAGCTCCTGCTCTATCTCGCTGGGCGTGATCCCAGGAAGGTGAGAGGCTGGGACTTCTACAGTCTTCTGTGCCACTCACAGAAAGTAGGACTTTCAGTGGGCTGGATTTATCGACCTGCTTCTAAAGAACAGGAAAGTAATATGAGATGTCACTTCTGAGACTGGGTTATCACTGAGATTAGATGGATTCCAGATGAGACACTCACTTGATTCGTTTTCCTGGGGGAAGCCAGCTACCATGTGGGCCTTCCATTTTCTTGAGTGGAAAGTCTTGAACTGTCTTGCTAGTCTCTTTCTCCCCAACACCGAGAACTATGCCTCGTTCAGAGCTTGTGCTCAGTATTTATGAAATGAAAGACTGGTTTATATCCAGCAGAGGGAGAAAATATGCAGGGCTGGCATGAAATAGGGAGGAGTCAGAAGGAGCAATAGCAATTTCTTTTGTAATATTATCTTAAATAGAATGTGGCTTCACACATCTATAGAAATTCACATATTTTTGCTCTCTGAATGTGATGCGTTGAACACGCAGTTTCTTTTTTTAAATTTTGGCCTCTTTTATGCTTTTTTAAAAAAATTAATTTATTTATTTTCATCCATCTTTATTCTTTGGCCTGTGTGGGCCTCCCATTGCAGTGGCCTCTCTCACTGCAGAGCACCAGCTCTGGGCGCATGTGCTCCAGAGTGCTGGCTCATAATTGGACACACCAGTCCAGTTGGACACCAGTCCAGCCACTCCACGGCACGTGGGATCTTCCTGGGCCAGGGATCCAACTGGTGCCCCTTGCACTGCAAGGCAGACTCTTTACCCCCTGGACCACCAGGGAAGCCCACACAGTTTCTTCAAGTTGGCTTTACCTAATTTTAACTGGCAGAGTTTCTGAAATTCTTCAGAGTATTCTAGAATCAGTGACTTCACTGTGTCTACCCAATGGCCATTCGCTGGGGGTTTTCCAAGGAGGGAGGATGTGAATAAATTCTGTGGAGTCATGAAGAACTTGGTGTGGCAGCTCTGTTCTTTTCTGCTACCCCATGGCATGAGCAGCTTCCAAAGCATGTGTTATCAATTGGATTACTACAGCTTCAAAAGAAAACAGAAGCATGCTTTCATTCAGAGAAGAAGGTGTTAGGCTCACACCCAGTGATTCAGACGGTGAGAGGCTGGGACTTCTACAGTCTTCTGTGCCACTCACAGAAAGTAGGACTTTCAGTGGGATTTATCGACCTGCTTCTAAAGAACAGGAAAGTAATATGAGATGTCACTTCTGAGACTGGGTTATCACTGAGATTAGATGGATTCCAGATGAGACACTCACTTGATTCGTTTTCCTGGGGGAAGCCAGCTACCATGTGGGCCTTCCATTTTCTTGAGTGGAAAGTCTTGAACTGTCTTGCTAGTCTCTTTCTCCCCAACACCGAGAACTATGCCTCGTTCAGAGCTTGTGCTCAGTATTTATGAAATGAAAGACTGGTTTATATCCAGCAGAGGGAGAAAATATGCAGGGCTGGCATGAAATAGGGAGGAGTCAGAAGGAGCAATAGCAATTTCTTTTGTAATATTATCTTAAATAGAATGTGGCTTCACACATCTATAGAAATTCACATATTTTTGCTCTCTGAATGTGATGCGTTGAACACGCAGTTTCTTTTTTTAAATTTTGGCCTCTTTTATGCTTTTTTAAAAAAATTAATTTATTTATTTTCATCCATCTTTATTCTTTGGCCTGTGTGGGCCTCCCATTGCAGTGGCCTCTCTCACTGCAGAGCACCAGCTCTGGGCGCATGTGCTCCAGAGTGCTGGCTCATAATTGGACACACCAGTCCAGTTGGACACCAGTCCAGCCACTCCACGGCACGTGGGATCTTCCTGGGCCAGGGATCCAACTGGTGCCCCTTGCACTGCAAGGCAGACTCTTTACCCCCTGGACCACCAGGGAAGCCCACACAGTTTCTTCAAGTTGGCTTTACCTAATTTTAACTGGCAGAGTTTCTGAAATTCTTCAGAGTATTCTAGAATCAGTGACTTCACTGTGTCTACCCAATGGCCATTCGCTGGGGGTTTTCCAAGGAGGGAGGATGTGAATAAATTCTGTGGAGTCATGAAGAACTTGGTGTGGCAGCTCTGTTCTTTTCTGCTACCCCATGGCATGAGCAGCTTCCAAAGCATGTGTTATCAATTGGATTACTACAGCTTCAAAAAGAAAACAGAAGCATGCTTTCATTCAGAGAAGAAGGTGTTAGGCTCACACCCAGTGATTCAGTAACATGCCCCTCTGATCTCAGGGAAAATGGGTCTCCTCATGCCACCAGCTTTTAGAAGTGATCTCCCTCACTTTCCCCTCCTCCTCTGGCTTCCCTGGACAATTATGGCTGTTGAGAAAAGGGCAAACCCTTGTTTGTTTTGTCAGTTGCAGATACTGAATTAGGAGAAAATATTACAAGATATGCAGCTTTACAAATATAAGGGTCATCATAGCCTATGGAAGTGTTCTGTCCTTACCCCAACCTCCTTGCTGACTTCTGTCATGGTGGCAATGAAACTGTGCCATGTACTTAGTGGTGGCTATGCACCAACCACTCAACCAGATAGCTAAGCAGATACCCTGATGATGGGCAGTGGAAAGCACTAAGGTCATTAAACCTGTGACTGGCAAAGAGTAGACATCTCTACCACAAAGGGGCACAGCATCTAGGGAAATAGATGAGAGTGCAGTACAACCGGGGGGTGGTCCCACTGCTTTTAAAGAAAACGGCCACGTCAGTTCTTTTTAATTATTTCCACACAGAAATGTTGACCTGGTGCTGCCAGTCTTCTGATTTTTTTTTTCAAATGAATCTAAAAGTCCAGAAATTTACATAAAAATTCCATTTTTTAATGTTGACAATGATTTCAATTAAATGAAATTCTGTGCAGGTGAAACAAAGCTTGTCTACATGACAGTCTATGGTTTCCCAGTTTGTAACCCCTGCACTAGATTCTATTTAAAAGCAGACACGGAAACGAGGGCTTGCATATATTAACTCAGTTTAATCATATCAATTCTTAAACAAAAAATTTCCTCCAAGAGACAATAGTTCACAGTAACTGCAAAGTCTTATGCTTCACAATTTTTAAAATACCAGACATTAGCTTCGACTTTAGATATGAAGAACTTGGATTGTGTGCAGCTGGGGTTTTCCAAGGAGAGGATGTGAATAAATTCTGTGGAGTCATGAAGAACTTGGTGTGGCAGCTCTGTTCTTTTCTGCTACCCCATGGCATGAGCAGCTTCCAAAGCATGTGTTATCAATTGGATTACTACAGCTTCAAAAAGAAAACAGAAGCATGCTTTCATTCAGAGAAGAAGGTGTTAGGCTCACACCCAGTGATTCAGTAACATGCCCCTCTGATCTCAGGGAAAATGGGTCTCCTCATGCCACCAGCTTTTAGAAGTGATCTCCCTCACTTTCCCCTCCTCCTCTGGCTTCCCTGGACAATTATGGCTGTTGAGAAAAGGGCAAACCCTTGTTTGTTTTGTCAGTTGCAGATACTGAATTAGGAGAAAATATTACAAGATATGCAGCTTTACAAATATAAGGGTCATCATAGCCTATGGAAGTGTTCTGTCCTTACCCCAACCTCCTTGCTGACTTCTGTCATGGTGGCAATGAAACTGTGCCATGTACTTAGTGGTGGCTATGCACCAACCACTCAACCAGATAGCTAAGCAGATACCCTGATGATGGGCAGTGGAAAGCACTAAGGTCATTAAACCTGTGACTGGCAAAGAGTAGACATCTCTACCACAAAGGGGCACAGCATCTAGGGAAATAGATGAGAGTGCAGTACAACCGGGGGGTGGTCCCACTGCTTTTAAAGAAAACGGCCACGTCAGTTCTTTTTAATTATTTCCACACAGAAATGTTGACCTGGTGCTGCCAGTCTTCTGATTTTTTTTTTCAAATGAATCTAAAAGTCCAGAAATTTACATAAAAATTCCATTTTTTAATGTTGACAATGATTTCAATTAAATGAAATTCTGTGCAGGTGAAACAAAGCTTGTCTACATGACAGTCTATGGTTTCCCAGTTTGTAACCCCTGCACTAGATTCTATTTAAAAGCAGACACGGAAACGAGGGCTTGCATATATTAACTCAGTTTAATCATATCAATTCTTAAACAAAAAATTTCCTCCAAGAGACAATAGTTCACAGTAACTGCAAAGCTTACTCACAATTTTTAAAAATACCAGTCATGCTTAGCATTCAAGGGGAGATATTATAGAATAATAACTGTAAAAACGCTTACCAGGAACATTAGCTTCTGACTTTAAAAATTACAAATACTGAAGCATTTGGTATCAGACACGGTAGTTTTGACATTGTCTGTTTGATGAGTTTCCGGAAGTTTGGAAAATTGTACCTCTGATATTGGATAAAGCGCTTATTCTAAACTAAATATTTTCATATGTAGAAAACAAACTAGCAGGCTACACATACAAAGAAAAGCCCTCTAGGACAAGCTCTCCATGTGTGGAATGCCAGCATATGCACCATGAATCCTGGAAGACTAGAATTGATACATACACTTAGCCTGAAGTCTTAAACTCCAGGCTTACAATGGAGTTTGCATTCACCTACACATTAATGACAAACTCTGGGTTAGT
Organism: Tragulus kanchil; assembly: GCA_022376925.1. NCBI lineage: Eukaryota > Metazoa > Chordata > Mammalia > Artiodactyla > Tragulidae > Tragulus > Tragulus kanchil. The sequence goes on along the minus strand of JAIOJX010000002.1, from coordinate 134,918,296 downwards.
ATAGGAGAAGCCAGCAAATTCATTTTGGTCCAAGTTCATGATGAAGAGTTTATCAGTAGGCGTGAGTTCCACAGGCTGTCTGGTGAACTCTTTGTCGAAATTGGAGGTGTCTCGCTTGTCTCTCTGCCAAATGGAAAGCAAACACATTAACACAGCATAAGAAGAAGGAAACATGACTGAGACATGCCAGTTACTGGAAAGCGGATGATGTCTCATGGGCAGAATCAGGAGGAGCCCTGGACTGAAAGGTTTTAGCAGGTGCATTGCAACACTATCCCCTGGCTTTCATTTCACATTGTAGGTTGGCTTCCGGAGAGAAAACTTAGTGAAAGTTTTCTAAAACAGGAAATGAGACACTAACTTTAAGGATTTCCAGAAAGTGGGGTGTGCGTGTGTGTTGTTTTCTTTGGCTTTGAGATGAATTAGAAACGACCTCTTACAAGGTATGTCATAGAGTTAGTCATGTGGTAGAGCGTCCAGGAGAAAACTATCCAAGTGTGCCCCCTGTGGCTAAGAGGCTTCTTTAAGAAGATGACGCTCCCTAGAAGGTGGAGCTGCAAGTATGGGGACTTCAAATCACTGCTTACTGAAAGGAGGGTATCATTAGCCATCCCACATTCCCTGGCGCAACTTAAGCTTTGAAGGGATGCTCAGAAATCTACCTGCAGACCAGAATTTGGATCTTCATCAGTCAGAGGTTCTTCTGAGGATGTTTACAGCAATGCATCTAGTCAACAGTCTGGGAAGGCAGCCTTAAACATTCTATTCTGGGTGGGCATTTCTTTTGGGGGATGTGGACGGGGCATCAATCCAGTTTACTAACTACAGCTTGGGTCAAGTTTCACCAGGGAAGGTCTGAGGGTGGGCTCATACAAAGATCTCACATCTGTATGATGTTCTCACTTCTTCAGGGTCCTTCCCATTCTCACCACCGACATAGGGGCAGATAGAGCTCCTCATCCCTGGTGCTCTTAATATGAAAAAACAGAGGCACAGGAAGGTAAAGTGACTTGCCCAAGATTGCACAGTGGGGTAGTGACTTTTACCTGTCTACAGGACTCCTAATTGTGCTTCATCTCAGCCTCTCTGACTTGATGCAGGGGCAGCTTGATGGCTGGCATATTGCAAGGAAAACCCAAGGTAACACATGGGTTTCATTGGTACTAGGCAGGTTATCTGGCTGAAGCTAGCATGGTGTCAGATTGTAAAGAAGGGAGTGTTGGGGAGAACAGACTGATTCGCTAGGGTTTGGACGATCATCATTCCTGCTTTAGGTTTAACCCCTAAAGGGCATTGACTGATAAACATTTCTCATTGCTGGCCTCATTTCCTTTTGCAAAATACCTCTCACAAGAATGCCTTCTTTTTGGCTGCTCCCTGGAGACAGGTAAAGTGTCCCTACAAAGTTCCCCATTTACTCCTGTATGTGTGGGGGTATAGCATGAGGGGACCTGAGGAATGTACTTCAGTAGGTGTGGTCAGAGACGGGTGGGCTAAAGGTGTCGCTGGAGCTGTTTTATGGATGGTGGGCCATTTCCTGCCATGTCCTGCCCACTCATCTTTGTCTCGTTCCACCTGCCATCAGCCTGTCCTGTGCTGCCCTAGCATTGTGTTCCTTCTTGTGTTCAGAGAAAAGCTTGAATGCCAGTTTTCCCTTTATCATTGCCTGTGCCTCCTTCTCTGGACCCCACTCGTCATACTTTAGCATCTTTCCAATGGTCTTCATTGCACTTGCTGCTGTCAGAAATGATCATGATTATTTATTGCCTCTTTGTAGGAGGGTAAGGTCCTTGTCTATAGATTTCCAGTACCAAAACTTGGCACATGGCAGACCTTCCACTATTATTTGCTGAATGAGTGAATTAATGAATGAAGACTTGATGAAAGATGAGCCTCTTGCTTTTTGACAACTTACAGTTGCCCCAAAGCTAGAGACCTCACTCTAGAGCAAAATAATGGAATGTGTTCCCATTGATCCTATGCGTCACTCACATGGGCTCCTGTCCATTGTGAGTCCCAATATGGACAGCTGTGTGAAACCCTTGGAAATCTGAGAGGTCTGAGAACTGTGTAAGTCCTTCAAGATCTGAGAGCTCCAGGGCTGGCTGTGGGCTCTGGGAATATTTGAGCCTAGAATGCAGGCAGCTGCAGCCTTTCAGTTCCCTCTCTGTGGCTTTCCCTGCCTGTGGGCATTCAGCAGAGGTTTCCTTTGCATCATCCCCAGTTTTGAAAGTCTTTCCTCATTTGTTGTACTGGTGGTGACTCACACCTCTATCAGCCACATGGTCCAAACAGGACTTGTCATTATGGGCAGATCCTCATAGAAAAGACTTCTAAATTTTACCCTAGAAGTTGGGAAATAATGGACCTCTCTGTTGGGAAAACTCCTTTTTTGGGTTGATGGTACCTGAAGCCACATGGGAACAGTTTCCCACACCCCAGGAAGGTTACTGAACCCAGGTTTCCTACACTGCAGACAGATTCTTTACTGTCTGAACCCCACTGATTCCACTGGCTTCCTATCAATTCCCCAAGATGATCACTGTGACCATGGCCCTGAGCTTTCTTAGAAGAAGTTAGTGATGAATCCAACAAACGAAAAGAGGGATTCTAGGATCCTAGTAGACAAGTAGCCATGGCAGACCTGGACTCTGTTTAGGTTTCTTTGAATTTTCTTATTTAGTTTCTTTTTTTAAAAAATGACTCCTCTAAGTTCTTTTGGAAAATAGCAGCCTGTCTGATCCAGAAGAACCAGGTGGTGTCAAGCCACGGGCAATGTCTCCTTGAAGACCAGAGAGGGTAATGCCTGCAGGAAGCTGAGTGATGAGTCCCAAAGACGAGACTCCAAACTGAGCTCTGAAAGTAGTTCCTTCTCATCATACAGGCATCGGTCTGCTCACATCTTGGTCTATGATCTGTTTAAGTATGGAGACGGTTTTGCTTCTATAGATTTCCAGTACCAAAACTTGGCACATGGCAGACCTTCCACTATTATTTGCTGAATGAGTGAATTAATGAATGAAGACTTGATGAAAGATGAGCCTCTTGCTTTTTGACAACTTACAGTTGCCCCAAAGCTAGAGACCTCACTCTAGATCAAAAGAATGGAATGTGTTCCCATTGATCCTATCGTCACTCACATGGGCTCCTGTCCATTGTGAGTCCCAATATGGACAGCTGTGTGAAACCCTTGGAAATCTGAGAGGTCTGAGAACTGTGTAAGTCCTTCAAGATCTGAGAGCTCCAGGGCTGGCTGTGGGCTCTGGGAATATTTGAGCCTAGAATGCAGGCAGCTGCAGCCTTTCAGTTCCCTCTCTGTGGCTTTCCCTGCCTGTGGGCATTCAGCAGAGGTTTCCTTTGCATCATCCCCAGTTTTGAAAGTCTTTCCTCATTTGTTGTACTGGTGGTGACTCACACCTCTATCAGCCACATGGTCCAAACAGGACTTGTCATTATGGGCAGATCCTCATAGAAAAGACTTCTAAATTTTACCCTAGAAGTTGGGAAATAATGGACCTCTCTGTTGGGAAAACTCCTTTTTTGGGTTGATGGTACCTGAAGCCACATGGGAACAGTTTCCCACACCCCAGGAAGGTTACTGAACCCAGGTTTCCTACACTGCAGACAGATTCTTTACTGTCTGAACCCCACTGATTCCACTGGCTTCCTATCAATTCCCCAAGATGATCACTGTGACCATGGCCCTGAGCTTTCTTAGAAGAAGTTAGTGATGAATCCAACAAACGAAAAGAGGGATTCTAGGATCCTAGTAGACAAGTAGCCATGGCAGACCTGGACTCTGTTTAGGTTTCTTTGAATTTTCTTATTTAGTTTCTTTTTTTAAAAAATGACTCCTCTAAGTTCTTTTGGAAAATAGCAGCCTGTCTGATCCAGAAGAACCAGGTGGTGTCAAGCCACGGGCAATGTCTCCTTGAAGACCAGAGAGGGTAATGCCTGCAGGAAGCTGAGTGATGAGTCCCAAAGACGAGACTCCAAACTGAGCTCTGAAAGTAGTTCCTTCTCATCATACAGGCATCGGTCTGCTCACATCTTGGTCTATGATCTGTTTAAGTATGGAGACGGTGCTTTTGGTCTTCTAGAAGGAAACTCACTCCAGTTATACACTTTTCTCTCTCTTTCTCCTCCATGGCACTATAGGATCGGCCCATAAATCTGGGTCAGGAGGGTGCTGCTGCATCTCTTTCAGCCTCCAATGTGGTCTCCAGAGAGAAGGAAGAGCCCCACAGACTTCTGATGACCTTTTCTTTCTTAAAAATCTATTCAGACTAGATTAGACCAGTTCAGATTGGCTCAAAACAGTTTAGAACAGATTAGACCATTTCAGGCTGGTTCAAAATGATTTAGACCTGTATAGGCCAATTCAGGTTGGTTCAAACTGATTGTGACTGGATTAGGTCATTTAAGTTGCTTCAAGTTTGTTTAGACTGGATGAGTGGCTGTTCAAAGTGGTTTAGACAGGATTAGACCTGTTGAGGAGATGGTTCAATCTGGTTTAGATAGGTGAGAACAGTTCATGTTGCTTTCATCCAGTTTAGATCAGATTGGATGAGTTCCAACTGGTAGACCTGATTAGACAGGTTATGGACAGTTTTAACCAGTGTAGTCAGGATCATACTAGTTCAGATGGTTCAAACAGGTTTAGACCCAACTAAATTTAGTTAAGACTATCTTTCACCAGATTAGACTGGTTCAACTGGTAGGCCAGATTACACCCTTCCTGGCCAGTTCAAACCATTTAGATTGGATCAGACCAGTTCAGAATGGTTCAATCTGTTGTCGACCAGATGAAACCAGTTGATACCATCTTAGCAGAGAGTGGAATGGAACAGGTCAGTTCAAACCATTGTAGACCAGATTAGATCAATTTAAACTGCTTTAGAATTGACTGGACTGGTTCATAACGTTTTGACTAGATTTTACAGGCACATGCGGGTTCAAACCCTGTTCATTGGATTACAATGGTTCAAACTGGTTTAGACCGGTTCAGGCCAGCTCCAATTGGCATAGACCAGATTAAGTCAATTCAGGCCTGTTCAAACCAGCCTAGACCAGCTTTCACCTGGTAAGGATGGTTCAATCCAGTTTAGACAGGTGTGAATAGGTTCATGCCATTTCAAACCAGTTTAGACCAGATTAGATCTGTTCAAACTGGTATGCCAGAGTAGAACCAGTTTTTGGCCAGTTCAAACGAGAATAGAGCCCTGAACACAATGTGTGCTCAGTAAACACTGGCTGGGTAAATGAAATGAGTGTGAAATACATGAATGATCACAAAAATTAATTTAAAATATTCTTTCTTGGATACACTTGCAAAGTATCCCCCTGGGATGACATCTGTTGAAAGCTCTGTTTCTCAGTTCTCCTCTGCACTGGAAATATTGACGGAATAGGCAACTGCAAGAATTCTGACTAGTGATCCCACCCTTTCACAGACAAGACTTCCCTGACCAACTCTCAGCTGGATGTATTAGGGGAACATAGACTTTGGCCTGAGTACCTATTTCTGCAAACTATTAAACTTTTGAAAAATAATGGCAGCAACTTCGAAAATGTAGAGTGCAGTAAACATTATATATATATGTATATACATATATATATATATACACACACACACACAGTTTATTCTTTATTTATATCTATTTATCTATCTACCTATTTCTATCTATCCATCCATCCAACATTGTTCTCTGAAGTTTTCTAATCATTTGTCAATGGTCCAATGTTTCTTCATGGTTTTAATCTTCCTGAGAGCATATCCAAGTAAAGGCTTGGTGACCCAACAGTCAGATGAAAGACCTCAAATAATGTCTGTGGGTGGGCATGGCTCAGAGACAGCAATCACAGAGCAGGAAGTGACCTACACTGAGAATTGGGAAACTGGGTTTGCATTCCAGCTGACTGACTTCGGGCAAATCATTTCCTCCCTCCAGATGCCGGTTTCCCAACAATTACAGCAAGAAGACTCTGCCCCAGTCTTCCTCATTCTCTAGCTTCTTAAGCCTATGAGCTAGGGCTTTGCATCTGCTTCTCGTGATATCTAGACTGTGACCACAACAGTGGCCACAGGGTTGATCCCCAAGCCCCCAGCAGGGAGACAAGAGGGGGCAGTAAGGAGGGAAGAGCAGGGGCTTTCCCCAAGTGGAAATCAAATCACGATTTTCTTAAAGATGGGGAGTCTCCCTTCAAGGACATTTGTCAAGTTTCGTAAGTTTCCTTGATGGCCTCTTAGAAGCTCTGGGGCCTGTGGAAATCACTTGACTTGTGACAGGAGTTGTCTTCAGGGCTGCCTGAGGACAGTGGGGGACAGGAGGCAGGGATGAGGGCCACCTCCTGTACTCATCCATTCAGACATGGAATTTCTCCCACTCAAGGGGTTTCCTTGGGCTTCTGGGGGTTCACAAAGCTACTTGCTAGAAATGATGAGCCAGAGCTAGGAGAAGTAGCAATTTGGATGACAAAGTCAACAGCCCCAGTCCTGCTCCAAGCTGGCTCCTAAACTTGCCTCTGGTGAGAATGTGGGCCTTGGGCCTTGATCTCACTGGAGGCCCCCCAGCCAGCTCACCCCTCCAGCCAACTCACAGGCCCCCAGGAGTCTCTAAATGACCCACAGTCTCAGCCTCCCTGACCGGCTGAACACTGGGACCAAGATTAAGCTGTGGGTTTAGTTTTTTCTGTAAGGAGGTCCCATTCTGAAGTTTGGGTCCATGTTTTTCAGACAGCCATTTTCCTTGAAATAGTTATTTCTTCTTTCTTGCCTTTTTTTTTTTTTTTTTTATTGTATCTTGATGCTAGAAGAAAAATGGCACATAACAGATATCCAGATACAAACATTTCCACAAACATCTTGCAAAACAACATCAAAGTGAAGAATACAACTGTCTATGCTTTCAAGAAATGGCGTCTTTCTCAGAGCACTTAATTAGCTTTCCGAAGCCAGCAACAAACCTAGACAAATCCCATCCAAGCAGGCATGGGTCTGCCAGGCTCCACAGCCATCTTCTGGGTAAATCAAAGCAGGTCATTGTGGTTAATAACATTTGGACACGTATTTCAAAGCATGGGTAACAAAAGTAATTTTTTTTTTTTTTTTGCATTTGAACAACATCAGAAATAAAACCCCAAAGCAAATAAAGTTTGAAATGTAATGTAAAACCATGGCCCTTTGGGACTTTGCTAAAGTGACCATGTCTTTTCAGAGAGTGGGCCCAAATGCCCTTTTCAAGTAGTTTGGGGATGAAGGTGATCGGGGGACATGGGGAACCAGAAATTACAGCATTAAGGTAGCACCCAAGCTGGTTGCCTCAATGACTCCTGGAGGTGCCCTTAGAATGAAACTTTCTAAAAGGACACTCTTGGAATTTTAAGAGCTTAGATAATCTTCTTAACTTGCAGTTAAAACAAACAAACAAATAAACTTTTATTTTTAGCGTGTTTTTTTCCAAAGCTCCTGGTTGCCTTCCACCCAGGCAGTAAGGAGGAAATTTCCCCTAAGGCAAAGCAACCATCTACTTGGATACAAGCCAAGCTCCAGGACCGGAAGCGGGAGAGTACTGCTAGCATCCGATTATCCACTCATTTGGCAGGAAAAAAAAAAAAATCTAGATTGGATGGTTGGCGTTGGAAAAGGTATGAAAATGGCAGCGCAGGATAAAGGGGGAGAAAGCAGGCATGTTTGTCCCCGCTGGATCTACATGCTGGGGAAAATAAATCCTAAAAGGACTCTGATAAGGTGCTAATTATGCAGCCACATTTTCAACATGCCATCTGCATAATCCCATCTCATAGAGACGCTCCAAACTACCTGAGGACATTTGGGTCCTGAAACATGGTCACTCCAGTTTCATCAGCAAATAAAACATGGATGCAAGTTGGCAATGAGAAAGAAAAAAAATGTCACCACAATAGCCGTTGAGTTTGAATGACAGAAAAGAAGGACGGAAATCTACACAGCTACTTAGCTCTTGACTTCAGGTTTTAAAAATTCAGAGTTAACAAAGGAAAATCCTTCGAATTCTGATTGGTCAATATTCCTGATGACTTCCTGGTCAGGAGGTGTTAGGACTGGTGGATGGCGGGTGAAAAATCGGTCGAAGTTTTCAGCATTTCGCCCACACTATGAGAGGGGAAGAGAAGAATTTGTGGTGGGTGGAAAAAAAAAAAAAGCAAAACAAAACTGAAAACAAAACAGAACCAAACGAAACTGGGTGAGGCTTCTCCAAGCCCTTCCCTTTCACTACCTCGGAGAGATTGTTTTGATGATCAGAAATGAGAGCAACATAAAATGCAAAATTCTCATGATCAGTAATTGGCAGGTGACCTTGGGTTCCCGACCTTCAGTTCCTGTAGCTCATGAACTGCCCTTAGTATCTCTCTGGGCATTCAGGAGCTGGATGGCAAAGGCATGGGATGGCGGGGCTGGTGGCATGTGGCATGTGGCCCCAACTCCTCCCCAAGGAGTTGGCCAAGGTCATCCTGAAGGAAATGGGATTAAGGTCCCTGAGATATTTCTTACGGTACAAGATGCAAAGTAATGACCTGTTTATACTTCACCTTGGAGATCCCAATATTAAACAGCAGGTCCCTCAAATCGCTGTCCTCTGGCTCAGTCATCTCTGGAGATGTTCTCCAGCTTCACAAATACAAGAGTTTACCATCTCCAATTAGTGCAGAAAGATACCAAGACCTGGGTTTGGTGCCTACAGTGGCTAGGCCACCATCAGGCCCTGGTTGGAGGGATAAGTCACTGACCCTTAATTACAAGGTGCCAGGAAGTAATCACAGCCATTCTCCCTACAGATGGGTATGGGATGAAACCCAGTCCAGTGCTTAGGGAGGTGATCCAGGTCTTGAGAAGAAACCATCACCATGTCTCATGTACCCTGCTGTCCTTCGCTAGCAAAAGGTCCTGGTCTGAGTCAGAGTGATAACGTGTGTGTGAGTATGTACATGTGCTCACTTGTGTGTGACTACACGTGCACACACCAGTTCCCCTCGAATGAGAACAGCTGAATCATGAAATCTGACCTTCTTTGTTCTTCACCAGCAAACCCATTTGCATGAAATCTCTGTGTCTCAGTGTCTACAGGAGACAACCAAAACCTAATAACACAGTAATAGTTGTAATGATAATTAGGACGTGCGTGCATGCTCAGTTGCTCAGCTGTGTCTGACTCTTGGCAGCCACATGAACGGTAGCCCGCCAGGCTACTCTCCCCATGGGATTATCCCAGCAAGAACACTGGAGTGGGTTGCCATTTCCTCCTCCAGGGGATCTTCTCAACCCAGGGCTTCAACACACATCTCCTGCGGCTCCTGAATTGGCAGGCGGGTTCTTTACCACTGAGCCACCTGGGAAGCCCCTAATAATGACAACAGTTTATATTTATTATGCATTTGCTACGTTTCAGGTGTGCTAGGATGCATTTCCCTTGTATTATCTTATTTCATCCTCCCAATGACCCTATAAAGCAGGTACTACTGTCATCCCTACTGTACAGGTGACGAGACTGAGACCAAAGAGGTGACGTAATTAGCAGCAGGGTCCCGCTGCTAATGAACAGCAGAGCCAACCACGGAGGCCAGTTTTGTCTGTCATCAGAGGTCAAGCTCCCAGTTCCATGCTGTAAGAATGACTGGTAGGCTAGCAACCAACCGTATAGAGTGGGAGGAGGGTGGGGTGCAGGAGGGAGGAGCAGCTGGACACAATGAGGTCTCTGGTTTGAATGCCAACACACAGTCATTCCTGACGATGTTTGAAGGGAATGGCAAACCACTTCAGTATCCTCGCCTGGAGAATCCCATGAACAGCATGAAAAGGCAAAAAGACACGACATTGGAAGATGAACCTCTCGGGTTGTGTCCAATATGCTACTGGGAAAGAGCAGAGAAACAGCTCCAGAAGGAATGAAGAGGTTGGGTCGAAGTGGAAACGACACGCAGGGGTGGATGTGCCTGGTGGCGAAAGTAAAGTTTGAGGCTGTAAAGAATAATATTGGATACAAACCTGGTATGTTAGGTCCATGCATCAAGGTGGTGAACTGGACATGGTCAAGGAGGAGACAGCAAGTGCGAACATTGACTTTTTAGGAATCAGTGAGCTACACTGGATGGGAATGGGTGAATTTAATTCAGACGACCATTATATCCACTACTGTGGGCAAGAATCCCTTAGAAGAAATGGAATAGCCCTCATAGTAAACAAAAGAGTCCAAAATGCAATCCTTGGGTGCAACCTCAAAAATAACAGAATGATCCCGGTTTGTTTTCAAGGCAGACCATTCAACAAGACAGCGATCCAAGTCTATGCCCTGAATAAGAACATGCTTGTATCAATCACTGAGACAAAGAACCAGAGACAATTCAGAAAAATGACTATTCCTGTTTTGCACATGATGGCTTTGAGAGACCACTGAGATTCCTGGAGATGATCTGCTGGAATAAGAAGCAAGGGTTCTGAGGCTTTCCTGGTGGTTTAAGTAGTTAAGAATCTGCCTTCCAATGCAGGGCACATGGGTTTAATCCCTGGTCCAGAAACCAGATCCCACATGCCATGTGGCAACTAATCCCACACATGCAACTAGAGAAGCTGCCCACTGCAACTGAGAGCAGACCCAGCCAAGTAATAAAGAAAGAATTTTTTTGAAAATGAAGGATGGGTTCTGGAGCACAGGAGAGTAGTCTTGAAAAAAAAATTTTAAGGACAGACTACAGAGGACAGAAAAAAGATAGTACTAATGGTACTAAAAACCACTGAGCACTTTCCAGGCAACTGACATCTGCTGGGTGTGTTTGAATTTACAAAACGACCCTGTGAGGCAGGCATTTGATTGCCATTTGTCAAAGAGAATACTGCCCCTAACACTTAACGTGGTAAAAAGAAAACCAGCAGAGAGCTTCAGAGGACAAGCTGAGGACTGCGAGGAACCCAAGGAGAGGGCATTGTTACAGCTGAAATACCTCCAAGAGGTCAAGCAGGAAAGTTGCTGAAAGTGAGCCACGACATTCGGCCATTGAGAAGAGACTGATGTAAACACGTGGGACTGCTCCTAAACTTCAGTCCTTGGAAGAGGCAAGATGAGCTGGAAGGCCAGGCAGTGCAAACACCTCTTTCAAGTCTACGGTCAAGGGAAGCAGAGGTATCAGACATGTGTGCAGAAGACCGAGTTCTCAAAGAGCCTCCGCTCCTGCTCCCTTCCAACTGGGGCAGAAGGAAGCCCATGAGCCACTGCCTGAAGACAGGGGTTCTAATCGTGGCATCGCTGCCCTCTAGGTGTGCAAAGCCGGCCAAACTTCAAGTCTAGCGTGTCCTAAGGGACAATTCTCATTTTCACGAGGTCATGCAATCCTTGGGTGCAACCTCAAAAATAACAGAATGATCCCGGTTTGTTTTCAAGGCAGACCATTCAACAAGACAGCGATCCAAGTCTATGCCCTGAATAAGAACATGCTTGTATCAATCACTGAGACAAAGAACCAGAGACAATTCAAAAAAATGACTATTCCTGTTTTGCACATGATGGCTTTGAGAGACCACTGAGATTCCTGGAGATGATCTGCTGGAATAAGAAGCAAGGGTTCTGAGGCTTTCCTGGTGGTTTAAGTAGTTAAGAATCTGCCTTCCAATGCAGGGCACATGGGTTTAATCCCTGGTCCAGAAACCAGATCCCACATGCCATGTGGCAACTAATCCCACACATGCAACTAGAGAAGCTGCCCACTGCAACTGAGAGCAGACCCAGCCAAGTAATAAAGAAAGAATTTTTTTGAAAATGAAGGATGGGTTCTGGAGCACAGGAGAGTAGTCTTGAAAAAAAAATTTTAAGGACAGACTACAGAGGACAGAAAAAAGATAGTACTAATGGTACTAAAAACCACTGAGCACTTTCCAGGCAACTGACATCTGCTGGGTGTGTTTGAATTTACAAAACGACCCTGTGAGGCAGGCATTTGATTGCCATTTGTCAAAGAGAATACTGCCCCTAACACTTAACGTGGTAAAAAGAAAACCAGCAGAGAGCTTCAGAGGACAAGCTGAGGACTGCGAGGAACCCAAGGAGAGGGCATTGTTACAGCTGAAATACCTCCAAGAGGTCAAGCAGGAAAGTTGCTGAAAGTGAGCCACGACATTCGGCCATTGAGAAGAGACTGATGTAAACACGTGGGACTGCTCCTAAACTTCAGTCCTTGGAAGAGGCAAGATGAGCTGGAAGGCCAGGCAGTGCAAACACCTCTTTCAAGTCTACGGTCAAGGGAAGCAGAGGTATCAGACATGTGTGCAGAAGACCGAGTTCTCAAAGAGCCTCCGCTCCTGCTCCCTTCCAACTGGGGCAGAAGGAAGCCCATGAGCCACTGCCTGCAGACTGGGGTTCAAATCCTGGCATCGCTGCCCTCTAGGTGTGCAAAGCCGGCCAAATCCCTTCAAGTCTCAGTTTCCCCTTGTGTGCACTAAGGGACAATTCTCATTTTTCTCACACGAGGTCATGATGAGGATAAAGTGAGATCATGTGTGTGACTGACACCATGCCCAGCACTAAGTGCTCAACACAGCCGAGCTGTGAGCATTGTTGGTCTTGTTTCCACTACAATTCCCCCCAGACAGCATCCACTTTCTATGATGGTGTGTTTCCATGATGCTAATGTTTTAAACACTGAGGCAACAGCTTTGCATTTTTAAAGACTCATGCCAGACTTGGAGAAGCATGTTAGTTATTCCAAACTAAACTGTTTCAGCTGTTTCAACAGCTTGGCCTCAGTACCCAAGGGAAGAGGTTGGGAAGGGACCCCAACCACACGATCAAGACTTGAAGGCTTTTCTGCAGGCTGGCGGGGGAAACACTTTGGTCTGCACAAAACTTTTGTCGTCAAGGTCAACACAGTGTGGTCAGGATTACAGTTCTGATCCTTCCATGGTTATTCGTTTTCTCATTCATGAAATATTTTTTGAGTCCCTACAATGTTGCCAGGCCCCGTGCTAATAGTAAAGCATACAAAATCTGTGCCTCACAGACCTGACATTTTACTGGAGAAGAAAGACCACAAACAAACAGATTAAAATATAACAGAAAGTTTACATATATTTTTCTTTTCCCAATCATGCCTCTTTTATTTGTATTTATTTTCATCCATCTTTTTATTTTTGGCCTGTGTGGGCCTTCCATTGCAGTGGCCTCTCTCGTTTGCAGAGCACTGGCTCTGGGTGCATGTGCTCCAGAGCACTGGCTCATAATTGGACACACCAGCCCAGCTGCTCCACAGCCCGTGGGATCTTCCCAGGTCAGGGATTGAACCAGTGCCCCTTGCACTGCAAGGCGGACTCTTTACCCACTGGAACGCCAGGGAAGGCCTATAAATATATACTTTAATGCCAGATGAGGAATTCCCTGGCGGTTCAGCAGTTAGGACTCGGTGCTTTCACTGCTGTAGTTCCATCCTTGATTGGGGGGAGGGGGGAGCTGAGATTCTGCAAACCGTGCTGCACGGCCAAAATTCCCCCCAAACAGCAAAACAAAACAAAAAAAATAATAAAATAACAAATAATAATAATGCCTTGGATGGATGGAAATAAGTGACATTAAGAAAAATGTAGTCAGGACAGGGGTAAAGGGTGAAGATGATGCCATATTTGATAAACCAGTCATCTTGGAGATGACCTTCTGGAAAGCCCTCAGCAAGGAGGAGCCGTGTGAATGCTGGCAGGAAGAGCATTCTGGGTAGAGAGGACTGCAGTGGCCAAGGACCTAGAACAGGAGCTTGTTGGACGTGCCCACCAGCCATGAAGCCAGCGTGGCCAGAGCAGTGACCAAGGGGAAGGGCTCAGAGGGCTCAAGAAGGGACTAGGAGACAGATCATGGGCCTCTCCAGCCCTGTGGAGACCGAGGCATTTTAGCTTCGTTTGATGAGAAGCAGGTGGACAATTCTGAGCACGGAGGGGCAGGCTCTGACTTAATGCGTAAGTAGCACCCTTGGGACTGCATCCCAAACAGACCGATGGGTGGGCAACGGCGAAGGGTGGAAGCAGTAGGACCGATCAGGTGGCTGCGGCAATAATCCAGGTGAGAGATGATGGTGGCCTGCAGAAAGGTGACGGGGGGACGATGGGAAGATGCACCTGATGGGAGACGGGTCTACCCTGAACTGAGAGCTGACGCGATTTGCGGATGGAGCAGCTGTGGGACAGGGGAGGCCTTGTGGTCTGAACTTCCTGGTTGAGTGGGCAACACGTGGGGGGATGCCTGTTTGTTAAAAGAAGCGGAGGCTTGGTTTCATTCATAAGTTGGAGAGTCTAGTGGAGACGTCAAAGGTCAGGGAGGAGTCCCCATGCCATAGCGAGGGGACTGTGAAGGAGCAGGAGCCAGGCGGACGGCGGAGGCGGCGGGGGAGGTAGACGATGATTTCAGTCCTCCAGAGGAGGTGGTGGAAAGGGCTGTGGAGAAGAGGGAGGGGCGGAAGCGAAGGAGATGGAAAACACAAAGAAGAGTCAGCGGCAGGGACTGGAGGGGTGTTATGAGGCTGCCCTGCAGAGGTTTCCAAGTGCTGGGACCCCAACCAGCCAGGAAGTGTGCTAGCTGAGACACAGAGAGCCTTCGGGGTTTTCTTGTAAAACACCATCCAATTCCCATCCACACCAGAAGGCTGCTGCTCTGCTGGGGCCTCCCCAGAGGCTCTGATGGGAGACAGAGCAACAGCTCCCGGCAGCTCCGCAGCCTTCTCTCCTCCAAAGCCCCCCACCGCCTGGAGAACAATGAAATCTTTAAGTGAGATAGCAGAGAGGAGATGCGGGAACAGGGGTTAACCGAGGGGGCACAATACGGAGGGAGCGTGAGCTCCTGGCTAATAAGCAGCTTACGAGGCTGGCAGATCACAGCCTCCCTAAGTGTCTTCGTGTTTTTCAAATGGAGCTGTCACTGCCATTAGCTTCAGGAGCGCTCCCTAAACGGAGACGTCAGCCCTTGGGAGGCACAGCCCGATCAGCTCCGCGCCTGCTGTGGCCTTGAAGAATGGGCAGCTCGGTGGCTGGGATCTCATTACAAACGCAGCGTGGACCACACCTGCTTCTCTGGCTGGGAACGCTTCAGCCTCACTCAGTGGCGAGAAGAAAGCCCAACTCCCTTGTCATCCCTGGGGCTTCCAGAATGGGCACTGGGGCGCCAGAGCCAAGTAGGGTATTTAAAACGACATGGAACCTCTTTCACGGCTGGGGAGGGGAGGGAGGACGGGGCCACGGTCGCGTGCGCCCGTGCATTTCAGGACCGACGGAGATCATTTGAAAAGCTTATCTGTCAACGTGTGAAATTTTTTTGTCTCTTTTTCTTCTCTTCCTTCTAATTTCCGTTTCGTTGTGTTAATAACAGCTCTGAGTCTAGCTGTCAAATGCAGAGTTGACTTAGTCACAGCAACCACTGGGATCTTTCAAAGACCCCAACCTGGATATGTCACTTCCCTGCGTGCTGCCCCCCTTAGTCGTAAGGCAGGAGAGGGAGGGCGGAGGGCGAAGGCGGACGGCGGAGGCGGCGGGGGAGGTAGACGATGATTTCAGTCCTCCAGAGGAGGTGGTGGAAAGGGCTGTGGAGAAGAGGGAGGGGCGGAAGCGAAGGAGATGGAAAACACAAAGAAGAGTCAGCGGCAGGGACTGGAGGGGTGTTATGAGGCTGCCCTGCAGAGGTTTCCAAGTGCTGGGACCCCAACCAGCCAGGAAGTGTGCTAGCTGAGACACAGAGAGCCTTCGGGGTTTTCTTGTAAAACACCATCCAATTCCCATCCACACCAGAAGGCTGCTGCTCTGCTGGGGCCTCCCCAGAGGCTCTGATGGGAGACAGAGCAACAGCTCCCGGCAGCTCCGCAGCCTTCTCTCCTCCAAAGCCCCCCACCGCCTGGAGAACAATGAAATCTTTAAGTGAGATAGCAGAGAGGAGATGCGGGAACAGGGGTTAACCGAGGGGGCACAATACGGAGGGAGCGTGAGCTCCTGGCTAATAAGCAGCTTACGAGGCTGGCAGATCACAGCCTCCCTAAGTGTCTTCGTGTTTTTCAAATGGAGCTGTCACTGCCATTAGCTTCAGGAGCGCTCCCTAAACGGAGACGTCAGCCCTTGGGAGGCACAGCCCGATCAGCTCCGCGCCTGCTGTGGCCTTGAAGAATGGGCAGCTCGGTGGCTGGGATCTCATTACAAACGCAGCGTGGACCACACCTGCTTCTCTGGCTGGGAACGCTTCAGCCTCACTCAGTGGCGAGAAGAAAGCCCAACTCCCTTGTCATCCCTGGGGCTTCCAGAATGGGCACTGGGGCGCCAGAGCCAAGTAGGGTATTTAAAACGACATGGAACCTCTTTCACGGCTGGGGAGGGGAGGGAGGACGGGGCCACGGTCGCGTGCGCCCGTGCATTTCAGGACCGACGGAGATCATTTGAAAAGCTTATCTGTCAACGTGTGAAATTTTTTTGTCTCTTTTTCTTCTCTTCCTTCTAATTTCCGTTTCGTTGTGTTAATAACAGCTCTGAGTCTAGCTGTCAAATGCAGAGTTGACTTAGTCACAGCAACCACTGGGATCTTTCAAAGACCCCAACCTGGATATGTCACTTCCCTGCTCTTGTCTGCGGTGGCTCACCATGGCCTAAAGCCACACTCCTCAGTATGGCTTGCAGGCTGTTCAAGACTTGGCCCCGGTCGCCTGATCAACAGCCCCATCACGGCTCACGTTCCCCAGCTCAACTCTCACCCCCAACACACCCTCCAGCAGCGCTGAAATCTGCCCAGTTCCTGGCATGCTCATCCACACTCACCTTGGAGCCTTAACCCAGGCTGTCTCCTCCACCAGGGACCCTTGCCTTCCACCCTGTCTCCTTCATGGCCTACGTGTCCTCTTGTCTCTGGTCACTTTCTCCAGGAACTTTTCCTGAAGCCTTCCTTTTTACTCCTGGGTGCATCCCATCAGGATACAGGAAGGGACTCCCCTGGTGGTCTGGGAATTAACACCCTGTGCTTCCATTGCAGGGGGCATGGATTCCATCCCTGGTCAGGAAACTAAGATCCCACATTTCAAGGTGCAAAGATATAGGATGTTCATCAAAAAATGGTTAAAAGGGAAAAAGGTTTTTTTTTTTTGAAATCACTCTTCACCAATAGGGAAAAGAGCTAAATAAATAATGATATAACTATTTTTATGTATTACCAAGCAAAACACTTTTAAAAATTAAAATCAGATGTAGAAGAATATTAAATAACAGTTATATATAATTAATAACGACATGTATAATATGTTCCCATTCTATAAATTATAGACATAAATGTGTGTGTACTATCTGTATATGTATTATATACGTGCTTGTAGAAATTCGCAAAGTTAAAGACTGTTTGATTTTTCAATCTTTTACGCTTATTGCGTTTTTGAAATTTTAAATAACAGTCAAGTAGCAGTATTAATCTTTTTGGTGCAATAGGACAAAAACTACAAATGCTATTTTTTAAAGACTTTTTCGATGTGGGTCATTTTAAAAAACTCTTTATTGAATTTGCTATAATACTGCTTCTGCTTCATGTTTTGGTTTTTTTGGCTGTGAGGCATGGGGGATCTTAGCTCCCAGGTCAGGGATCAAACCACACCCCCTGCACTGGAAGGCAAAGTCTTAACGAGTGGACGGCGGATGTCCTTACAAAAGCTATTTTAAATGGAGGAGTTCCTGCAGTGGAAGAAAGGGGGAAAACAGAAATAAAGGGAATGAAACTGTTTGAACCAATTGTTCAGATCAGCCTGGTGCTGTTTAATGTGCTTTACTTTAGTTAAAAACCCTAAGATTTCCCCAATGGCTATCCTGCGTGGTTTTGTTTTTTTTGGTGCAAAGGAAATGATGATGAAGGTTAATATTTAGTATCTCTACGCTGATTGATATACTGGGCACCAGTGGTGTGACAGCACATACAAAGACAAATCCTGTCCTTGTCATCATGGAGCTTAGAGTCCAGCAGAGGGGAAGGACGCACACACGGGCCACAGCCACAGCGTGGTGTCACGGTTGACAAGCGCTGCCACCGAGTGCAGAGGTGAGGGACCTCAGAAGGGCCAGGGAAGACTTTCCGGAGGACGTGACATCTAAGCTCAGTGGTCATGAGACTTTCTGGAGGATGTGACACGGAACAGAATGACGTTGCTTCTCTGGACAAAGGAATGAAAGAGCCCAGCGAAGAAAGGGAAGAGGAAAGAGCGCAGGCACAGAGCAAGGTGCTGGAGACAGGCTAAGGGTCGGTCTGGTTGCTGAACTGGTTCGACAACACCAGGTCAGTGGCTCTTCCTGCCCAGCCTTTCTCAAGGTACCAAGGCAACCCCAGGAATCAAGACTAGGTTGCGATGAAAAGATACCCAAGCATCGTTGGAGTGAAAGACAAAGCAGTCTCTCTTTTTAAAGGTGCAAATCCAATGAAATTCAGGATCCTTTTCCCGCAGTCGGGTTCTCTGCAGCAGGAGAACGCAGGAGGGACCCACCCAGTGAGAAGCAGCCAGCCATGCAGAGCTGCATGCACATCTGATCCTTTTTAAAAGCTGCCTGTAGACCAAGGTTTTTCTCCCAGCGCCGAGTCAGACAATAAATATTTCGAACGGTCTGGCCTTTGGCGAAGAAGGAAAGATTAAAGCCTCCTTTCCTGATAATGAGGGTCCCTTACTATCGGGAATATTTGATCTGTGTTTATGTAGGAAGCAACTGGCAAGAGAGAGGTCTTTTCTGCTGGGTAGCAAGTTTTATCTTTCAGCAAATTTTCATTTAAAAAACATGCAGTGTTTGTTTTCTTCCAGATCTCAATTTAAAGGCTACTTCCTCAGAAAAGCTGTTTCAGATCAGCACTAAGTAAAGGAGCTCCCTCTTTCTGCTCTTCTTTCTAAGAACAACCTGTTCATTGCTTCCATAGGAAATAAAATGTGTGGCTATCCAGATCTACAATTACATGCTTCTTTCTTTGTGTATCTGTCGTTGTCTATAGTCCCACAGACGATGACATGGCAACCCACTCCAGTATTCTTGCCTGGAGACCCCCATGGACAGAGGAGCCCGGTGGGCAATGGTGCACGGGGCCGCGAAGAGTTCGACGAGACTGAAGTGACGTAGCATGCACGCACACATGCAAGAGCTCAACCCACATCTGACTGGCCCACACCGGAATTTCCAGCTCCTAGTGTATAGGAAGCACTCGGTGTTGTTGAGCAGATGACGAGTAGTATGGATGAAGTGCCTATCATTAGTCAGATACTGGATAAGTGCTTTACAAGCATGATCTCCTTTAATCCAACCGTCCTATGAAGTCTGCTCTACAACAAGGAATAGATTTAGAGCTTAAGTATACTTTGGACTACAAAGGAAACCCAGCAAAAAGGAAGAGGAAAGAGCGCAGGCACAGAGCAAGGTCAGGCTATGCTGGTTGCTGAACTGGTTCGACAACACCAGGTCAGTGGCTCTTCCTGCCCAGCCTTTCTCAAGGTACCAAGGCAACCCCAGGAATCAAGACTAGGTTGCGATGAAAAGATACCCAAGCATCGTTGGAGTGAAAGACAAAGCAGTCTCTCTTTTTAAAGGTGCAAATCCAATGAAATTCAGGACCCTTTTTCCCCGCAGTCGGGTTCTCTGCAGCAGGAGAACGCAGGAGGGACCCACCCAGTGAGAAGCAGCCAGCCATGCAGAGCTGCATGCACATCTGATCCTTTTTAAAAGCTGCCTGTAGACCAAGGTTTTTCTCCCAGCGCCGAGTCAGACAATAAATATTTCGAACGGTCTGGCCTTTGGCGAAGAAGGAAAGATTAAAGCCTCCTTTCCTGATAATGAGGGTCCCTTACTATCGGGAATATTTGATCTGTGTTTATGTAGGAAGCAACTGGCAAGAGAGAGGTCTTTTCTGCTGGGTAGCAAGTTTTATCTTTCAGCAAATTTTCATTTAAAAAACATGCAGTGTTTGTTTTCTTCCAGATCTCAATTTAAAGGCTACTTCCTCAGAAAAGCTGTTTCAGATCAGCACTAAGTAAAGGAGCTCCCTCTTTCTGCTCTTCTTTCTAAGAACAACCTGTTCATTGCTTCCATAGGAAATAAAATGTGTGGCTATCCAGATCTACAATTACATGCTTCTTTCTTTGTGTATCTGTCGTTGTCTATAGTCCCACAGACGATGACATGGCAACCCACTCCAGTATTCTTGCCTGGAGACCCCCATGGACAGAGGAGCCCGGTGGGCAATGGTGCACGGGGCCGCGAAGAGTTCGACGAGACTGAAGTGACGTAGCATGCACGCACACATGCAAGAGCTCAACCCACATCTGACTGGCCCACACCGGAATTTCCAGCTCCTAGTGTATAGGAAGCACTCGGTGTTGTTGAGCAGATGACGAGTAGTATGGACGAAGTGCCTATCATTAGTCAGATACTGGATAAGTGCTTTACAAGCATGATCTCCTTTAATCCAACCGTCCTATGAAGTCTGCTCTACAACAAGGAATAGATTTAGAGCTTAAGTAACTGACTAGGATTTGAGCTTAGATCTGACAACCGATCCACTTATGCAGAAACAAACAACTTGTTCACAAGCACCAAGGAAAAGAAATGACAAAACCCTTTGTAATTCTACCACCCCAATATCTTCACTGTGTTAACTTTTGGGTCTATGCCCTGGATGGCTGGATAAACTGATCAATGGATCAATGGATGCTTTTTACTCTTGGGTGTTTTTGTTTGTTTGTTTGTTTTGGCCTCTTTTATTGCTTTTTTATCCACTTTCATTCTTTGGCCTGTGTGAGCCTCCTATGGCAGTGGCCTCTCTCGTTGCAGGCGCTGGCTTGCAATTGGACACACAGGTCCAGCCACTCCATGGCATGTGGGATCTTCCTGGGCTAGGGATCGAACTGGTACCCCTTGCACTGCAAGGCGGACTCTTTACTCACTGGACCACCAGGGAAGCCCTGCCTTTACTCTTTAAAAAATGTAGAATCATTACTCTATTCTTTAAGCCGCTTAAAAAACAGCTAGATGAAATATACTCTAAATGTTTCTCCGTGTCAACCAAGTATCATATTGTTCCCACCTACTGATTACAATTCACCCTTAACCTATGTTGCTAGCTTCGAATAAACTAGCCTTCAAACAGAAACTGCCCCTTTTATTTGCCTTTTTTAAAAAATAGTTTTGACTGTTATACGTCTGTAAGATAGGCAGGAAAAAGATCATTTCCACTTAACAGAAAATTCTGAAAAGTTAACAACTCAGTCAGGGTCATACAAGGTAAACGAGGAGAACCAAGATTCAGGGTCCGGTCTGCTTGATTCCAAAGACACCAGGGCATCAGCGCCATCTCCCTGCCTCGCAAACTGCATCTGATCATGTGACATGGACTTCAAAGTTAAGCTGACCTGGGTACCAATCACAGCTCCATCCACCCGCAGATAATCTATAAGCAAGTTAGCTCAATTCCCTAGGCCAGGCTTCCTGTAACGTCAAGTGGATCTGTCTTGCAGGGTACAGTGAGAATGATTTGACAAAATGCACATAAAACATCTGACAAGGTAGCTGGGAGCTGTGGTGGAGTGCAGAGTAACTCAGTCCCTTCCAGGGAGCTCGTCTGATGGAGGTGGCGGTGTCTAGCAATTGAGGGGTCCTAGAGGGCCTGCCATACCCCAAGCGACCCCAGTGAAGTAGGGGATAGATGGGCCCCTGGGCTGGACAGTGGGAGTCTGTCTGGCAGAGTAAACGGGAGATCTGTCTTCCTTAAACACTCCAAGGGCAGAGCTAGTGGCAGCAGCTGAGCTCTGCTAGAGTGACAGGAGAGGGCGTTACCCTGGAATAGGTGCTGCCAAGCCTCCCATAGGCCTCTGTGCTGGAATCCATCTTGGCCAAAACCCATGCATGCCTACTAGGGAGGGCCCTAGCACAGCTGAGGTGTGGACAAGAGACAAGAGAGAGAACCAAAAAAAAAAAAAAAGAGAGAGAGAGAGAACCAGCCAAAGGTCAACAAAGACTTGGAAGAACTGCCCTGTGTACACGATTTAACTGCTTCTTTACTGTACTCCTCCTCCTTAAAGAGGAAGCCCACAGGCTTTCTCTCTGGATGTCTCTCTCGCCTTGCGAGGTCTTAAATAAACAAACTTTCTCTGTGTGTTCTCCCACGTGTCACGCTGTGTCTCTGATAATAAACTTTGTACCTGTTTTCGCCTGTTTGAGAAATTCATTCTTCAATGGGGACAAGGGCCAGGGGGATTGTGCTCCAAGCCTCTAGCCCCTGGGGGACTAGCAGCTAACATTCCTGTTTCCATCCAGGCTACCCAAGTTCAATTTCTGGAGTAGGGGGGAACTAAGATCTCACTTCGAGACTGCTCTCTGCTGCCTGAGATCCGAAGGACACTGCTGTTAACAGGTATAGGTGGGCTTCTCTGGTGGTCCAGTGGGCAAGGAGTCTGCCTTGCAGTGCAGGGGGCGCTGGTGCAATCCCTGGCCTGGGAAGATCCCACGTGCCCTGAAGCAGCTGGACCAGTGTGTCCAATAATGAGCCAGTGCTCTGGAGTGCATAGGCCCAGAGCTGGTGCCCTGGGGCGAGAGAGGCCGCTGCAATGGGAGGCCCACACAGACTGGGGAACAAAGATGGATGAAAATGAATAAATGAAAGACCAATAAAAGTGGCCAAAAAAAAAAAAAAAGGTATAGGTACTTAAGACACAACATCTGTCACACCAAGGCTGGCAGGGTATGTGGGAAGCCACCAGGTGAAGCCAGGTCCTGGGGGTTCCTGGTTAGAGACAGCGAAGAAAATGTGGGCCCAGACGCAAAAGGGGTGGGACCTCCCATCTCCCATCTAAGTCTCACTCTGTTGGGAAGACTATTGCAAGCAGATTCACACACCTCTTCTGAGTAGCTGTTTTTTATACCCTAATTGGAGGACTTTTTGTGATTGCTTTCAAGAAACTGTGCTTGTAAATAAAGGAGAAATGCGCTTTTGATCTTTCCCTCTCTGGGTCACGGGCTTGTCTTGATCCTCCAAGTTCTCCTGTGACCAGAAGTCTCCATGGAGTCAGTGTTTCAACCAATAATGGCTGGGGGAGTAGGAGAACAGCCAGCCAGCTCAGTGCTATGAAAACGAGAGAGAAGAGGGGCTTGAAAAGGGGGCGGAGGCTCGGAGCTTATCTTACAGGTATGTTGTTCTTCTTTGATTGCTCAGGTGCGTCCGACTCTCCGTGACCCCATGGCTTGTAGCCCATCAGGCTACAGCCCCCAGGGCTTACAGCCCGCCAGGGCCCCCTTCCATGGGATTCTCCAGGCAAGAATACTGAAGTGGGTTGCGTGCCTTTCTTCAGAGGATATTCTTTACCCCTGAGCCACCAAGGAAACCCCATCTTACAGACAGACTCACACATAAAGGAAACTAGGAAGTTATGAAAAGAATGAAGCAGAATGAAGTTTCTATCGGTAGTGCTGATTTAAAAAAACAAAAACAAAAAACAAAAAAACATCCAAGATGGAAAGGAGTAAAGTGAGGGGTGGGAACTGAATTTGAGCGCTGACATCCTCGTGTGTGACAAGGAGGTCTTCTCCAGAAGCTCACCCAGGAAGCCAGTCACAGTGGGCAGCTCTGGGAAGGAGAACGAAGGAGCCTCGTTAGGGGTCTACAGGGAGGTACTTAATTTTCCTGCATAGCTTTTGATGCTGCTGGAAGTTTTTGACTTTTTCAGATTTTTTTTCTTAAGGAAGGAAGATCAAAGTACCCGATTTGATGAGGTCAAGAAAGATGAGACAAGTCTAGGAGAGGAGACAATTTTGAGGTCATTGCTGACTCATTGAGAGAAATTTCAATAGAATGGTGAGGGCAGAAGCCAGATTGCACTGAACTGTGAAAAGAATAGAAGGTAAAGAAATGGAGAGAGCAAGAATTCCATCCGAGGTTTGTATGAGAAGACAGTGCAGTAACTTGAGTGGTAGAATGAAGGTAACCCAGACTTGAGGGAAGGGTTAAGATCAGAGACTTTGCATGTTTCCGTGTCGAAGAGAATGAATCAGAAGGGAGTCAGAGAGGGAATCTGCTTGGTTTGCAGGCTTTATTTCCCTAGGAAAACCCACCCCTAACCTCTGCAACATGCCCACACTAGATAGGGGCAGAGTCAGTCCCTTGATGGGTGACCTGGACCTGGCCCATCAGAACATTCCATCCCCCGGGCACAGCAATTGCTTTAGAGATGGACTTATGACCTAACATCTTCCAACAAGATTGAGTTCCAGGATACGGGGAGTTTTAGGAAAAGGAAGCTCTCTTTCAGCAGAAATTGCAAAAATAATTGGACATAAGGCTGGAGTAGCTATGTGCCCAAGAAAGCCTTGGGAGAGTAAAGGAAGTCAACAGAAAGGAAAGCAATCCCAAGGGATACAGAGAAATGGCTTGCTATTGACATGTTTGAGCCTTTGGATCCAGCCACAACTAAATACTTGAAAAAAAATTTAGTCAGTAAGTCAGTTTGAATCAGGTTCCTAGGAGCTCTGCTTAATAAATACAGAAGTTGGGGGCTCAGATTGGCCAGAGAAGACATGCAAAGGACATAGGAGAATGGGGCTCAGAGCAGAAGGGGAACATCTTCATGAGGAGCACCTGTTTGCTGACACACAGAAGGAAGGAGGTCTAAGAGGTCAAGACAAATGTGCAGAAGCAGGGAAGTCACCCACCCAAGGGGCACCCACGAGCTTCGATTTGCCCCGACCTAGGAGATGGGGCTATCAGCTAAGACAAGAGGACCAGAACTTTAGTGGAAGGCGGACCTTCAGGAAAGAGGTTGAGGGACTTGCCCAGGGGACTGCGAGGAAGATGGCTTAAGAGCCCAGCTGAGATCAGAGTGCCTACAATTGTAAAGCAGGCTCAGAGGAGGTCCAGTTACTTGCCTACCTTAAGTCAGCTGCTGAATAGCAAACCTGATATTTCGTTTGCTGTTTTTTTTTTTTTTTAAAAAACCAGGTGCACCACCTGGTTTTTAGGATCTTAGTTCCCCAACCAAAGACTGAAAGTGGGTCACAGAAGTGAAAGTGCCAAGTCCTAACCACTGGACCGCTAGGAGATTCCCAAGGCTGGTGCTGGAACCCTGGCTCTGTTGACTCTCTGTCCACATTCCTTCTGCCTGACCCAGTCTCCCTGGATCCATGGACTCATCTCCTCGAGCTTTCCCAATCTTTGGTCGACAGCTTTCTGGGGGCTCTGGGATAAGAATTACAACCTGGGCTTCCCTGTTGGTCCAGTGGGTAAGGACACCGCCTTGCAGTGCAAGGGGCGCTGGTTCGATCCCTGGCACGGGAAGATCCCACGTGCCGCGGAGTGGCTGGACTGATGTGTCCAACTACCGAGCTGGAGCTCTGGAGTGCATGCGCCCAGAGCCTGTGCTCTGCAGTGAGAGAGGCCACTGCCATGGGAGGCTCATACAGGCCAAAGAACAAAGATGGATGAAAATAAATAAATTTAAAAAAACAATAAAAGAGGCCAAAATTTAAAAAAAAAAAAAAAAGAATTACAACCTGAGCAGGGTTGACAAGCAGGATCTAAGGAGCTGGACTTTATGGACACTTGCCCAACAGAGCTCATCCTCTGGGAATGTATTTAGACTCGGGACTAGACCAGGCGCAGTTCCAATCCCCAGGAGAAAAAAGAAGAAACATCATGGAGAGAAGAATATGGGTTTTGGTGGGAGACAGACATGTCAACTTAAATTGGCTTGTGGCCATGGGCAAGTTACTAACCTCTCTGAGCTTGTTTCCTGACCTGTACAAGGGAGATAATAATTGCATCTTTTTCCTGGGGTTGTCGTGAAGATGAAATGAGATCACTAACTTAGATAATGTGCTCCGCTTTCTAGTAAAATTGATTAATTTCATAGAACATGGCTGACCCATTTTATTGTTCTTGTTGTCAATAGTTGTTATTAATGAAGTCCTGCATGCACTCAACAGAGGGCTGGTTTTCTTGTTCTGATTCTGTCATGAAGCAGACTGAAAGTATCAGTCGCTCAGTCACACCCAACTCCTTGGGACCTCATGGACTGTAACCCACCAAGCTTCTCTGTCCATGGGATTCTCCAGGCAAGAATACTGGAGTGGGTTGCCATTCCCTTCTCCAGGAGATCAAACCCAAGTCTCCTATATTGCAGGCAAATTCTTTACCATATGAGCCATCAGGGAAGCCCTGATTCTGTCATAAATATCCCTGTATAAGTCCCTTTGGTAAAACTCTGGGCCTTCGCTTGCTCATTTGTAGAATGCAGGGGTTGAATTCCACTCCTAAAGCATCTTTCAGTTCTTGGTTTCTGTTATATTTCAGTGGTTGTGGCCAGTCATACCCTCCCGGCATGTGACCTTTGACCTACCATTTCAATCAAACCACTGTCTCCTCTGCTAGGGGACAGTTCAATGTCCCACACCTGGGAAATGACTTAGGAACTTCATGGGGCCCAGAACCTGTCAATCTGAACCATCTTTCAAAGGGAGCCTGGCTGAAGCTGCAGCTTACGTAGGTTCTCCACGGACAGAGGGAAAGGGAGATAAAGAGATACACAGACTAAAGGCAATGTGTCCTAAACAACTCTTGCCTATTTGTGAGTCAGTATAGGAACGTAGGCTAATATTTTGATTACGATCTCTGCAAACTCCACACTCCGGATAACCAGGAGAACAAACAGAACTGGGTGGGGAAAGGTCAACTTCTTAATGAGCCTGTCCGAGTGCTTCATTTCAGATGCTGCCAAGCCCTGTTTCTAGGGGTTATTCAACAGCTGCTGTCTTTGTCAGCCTTGAAATCAAAGCCTTAAGGAACGAGACAGATTTGCATCTTTTAAAAGTCCTGCCAGAAAACTGCAAAAGGTGTGAATCCACTGCTTGTTTGTTGCAATATTTTAAAATAAATTTTAATTCATTTGA
Organism: Tragulus kanchil; assembly: GCA_022376925.1. NCBI lineage: Eukaryota > Metazoa > Chordata > Mammalia > Artiodactyla > Tragulidae > Tragulus > Tragulus kanchil. The sequence continues at coordinate 134,891,376 of JAIOJX010000002.1, read as the reverse complement.
ACTGTCAGAACACTTAGTCTGTTTCCATTATGTAACAGACACCATGAGACAGTGTTATCATGGCTCTTGCCCATTAGTGCGATCATAAACCTTATTCAAAGGGGTCTCTAAGTGCTTCTAATCATCTTTCCAAGACACTGAGCAGGTGGCATCGATGGTGCCACCTCCCAGCTGCTTGACCTGGAGCAGATGTCTGAACCTTTCCAAGTATCCCGCTCTCCTATCAGCAGTACAGGCACCATGGCATCTCCCTCAGGTTGTGAGAATTCAAGAAGGTCATGTCTGGAAGTCCCTTAAAACAGGGCCGGACACAGACAAGAGTGCCCTGTTTCTCTTCCAGTGTCTTTGAACAGTACAGGTTTTATAAAATTGATTTTAAATCCTACTATTCAAAAGGTATTATTCTCTTCAGCATTTGGTACCTTGGGGGAGGTAAGTTCTATTCTTAAGTAAATCATATTAAGTAAAAGCTAGCTCCCTTTCTTAAGCCTTGATTTGGAGTTTCAATAGCAATCATCCAAAGGTTATGCTTTGTGGCTTCGATCCAGAAATGTAAGCACACCAAACACATGTTTAAAAACTACACATCATAAGAATGACTTAGGAACTTCATGGGGCCCAGAACCTGTCAATCTGAACCATCTTTCAAAGGGAGCCTGGCTGAAGCTGCAGCTTACGGGTTCTCCACGGACAGAGGGAAAGGGAGATAAAGAGATACACAGACTAAAGGCAATGTGTCCTAAACAACTCTTGCCTATTTGTGAGTCAGTATAGGAACGTAGGCTAATATTTTGATTACGATCTCTGCAAACTCCACACTCCGGATAACCAGGAGAACAAACAGAACTGGGTGGGGAAAGGTCAACTTCTTAATGAGCCTGTCCGAGTGCTTCATTTCAGATGCTGCCAAGCCCTGTTTCTAGGGGTTATTCAACAGCTGCTGTCTTTGTCAGCCTTGAAATCAAAGCCTTAAGGAACGAGACAGATTTGCATCTTTTAAAAGTCCTGCCAGAAAACTGCAAAAGGTGTGAATCCACTGCTTGTTTGTTGCAATATTTTAAAATAAATTTTAATTCATTTGAACTGTCAGAACACTTAGTCTGTTTCCATTATGTAACAGACACCATGAGACAGTGTTATCATGGCTCTTGCCCATTAGTGCGATCATAAACCTTATTCAAAGGGGTCTCTAAGTGCTTCTAATCATCTTTCCAAGACACTGAGCAGGTGGCATCGATGGTGCCACCTCCTAGCTGCTTGACCTGGAGCAGATGTCTGAACCTTTCCAAGTATCCCGCTCTCCTATCAGCAGTACAGGCACCATGGCATCTCCCTCAGGTTGTGAGAATTCAAGAAGGTCATGTCTGGAAGTCCCTTAAAACAGGGCCGGACACAGACAAGAGTGCCCTGTTTCTCTTCCAGTGTCTTTGAACAGTACAGGTTTTATAAAATTGATTTTAAATCCTACTATTCAAAAGGTATTATTCTCTTCAGCATTTGGTACCTTGGGGGAGGTAAGTTCTATTCTTAAGTAAATCATATTAAGTAAAAGCTAGCTCCCTTTCTTAAGCCTTGATTTGGAGTTTCAATAGCAATCATCCAAAGGTTATGCTTTGTGGCTTCGATCCAGAAATGTCAGCACACCAAACACATGTTTAGACACACACACAGAGACACTTACTTACATGGTGGAAGGGACAACTGGCTTTGGAGGAGAATGTCACATGAACAGCACTGCAGCTCATTAACACAGTACTTGACGCTTCTGACCGCAGCTACATAAAACAACGTTTTCAGATGACAGAATTACCGAGAAACCAAGTCCTGCGATCACGACTGTTTCTGAAGCAGTTCGGCACTTAGATGCCCGCAAGATACAAGTAATGGGATGTGATCCAGTAATTAATGTATGTGATATTCTGGAAACAATATGAAATGAAAGGCTCAATAAAGTAGAATGGGGATAGGGGGCTCTGTTGGTTTTGGGGTGGGGGGGTTGGTTTTTTATTTGCAAGACTTTCCAGATACACGGATGCCTCAAAATTCTACAGGGATTTACAAAAAGTGATGAGATTAGAGAAGAGGTAACCAGAGCAGAAATGACGGGGTGGAGGTTGGATTCTGGGAGCCTGACACTGAGGCTGGGAGAGGAGGAGGGAGAGTGAGAATGCTGATCACGTCTAGAGAGCAACCAACAGCTACCTGGGATGAAAGGATGTAGGGAAAAGGGTGCTTCTTTAAGTCAGTGTCCTGGCCAACTGTGCTCAACAGGTGAACCAATGATCAGCTATCATGTCTTAGAACAAGAATAGAGCCATGTTTACTAGCGGGCAGGTCACTGTACAGAGCTGAGCGCTCAAGACTCTGTGGACTGTAACCACGTGGGGCATCCCTGACGCCTTGTTATTAACATTTTTCTCTCACTCTTCAGTTCGCTGCATTGATGCTGCCCATTGGGTAAGCTGATCCAAGGGTGGCCTCCTTGGGGACAGCTAGAGCCTTGAGCCCAAGGCCCATGCCCCTTTCTGATTTTCACACTGAGCACTGCATTAGGTGGGGCTTCCTTGGTGGCTCAGAAGGTAAGGAATCTGCCTGCAAGGCAGAAGACTCGGGTTTGATCCCTCGGTTGGGAAGATGCCCTGGAGAGAGGAATGGAATCCACTCCAGTATACTAGTCTGGAGAATTCCATGGAAAGAGGAGCCTTGGTGGGCTACAATCTATGAGGTCGCAGAGAGTCAGACACAACTGAGTGTCTAATTTTTCTATTACTCTGTTCCTGCATTAGGTGTCATGGATGCCAGTGGACTTCACACGTTCAGGCATTTTGATTCAAACACCTTATGCCAGCCTATCTTGCTAACACCCGTGAGATTATAGCACCACATACTACTCATTCTCCAATAAGACGTGCTCACCACAGTGTGGCCTCAATGCACTCTACACTACAGCACAGCCAAATTCCGAGCTGACCGCCCCACAGGAACTTCCGGTTACAGCCCGTGGCACATGGAGCCTCCCGTACCACATCATTCACACTGACCACGGAAAGTGAAACCCACGGGATGACCACGCCCTGCTTTTTGCCCTGCAAGCTGGCACTCTGGACTCCAGAAGCTTCCATGACCACCCATTTCATCAGTTCACCCAACTTCTCACCAGGACCAACACTCAGCCATCATATTATACCTGAGGGCAATTATGCAAGCCGTCTGGAGGGAGTCTTCTTCATCCATTTCTTCATGTCCCGGAGGCAATTACTGAACACTTTCAAAGTGCCAGGAACTGGGGAGGGACTAGGGATGTCAAGATAAACTCAACCTGGAGGCAAGAAAGCCAACCTGTCCAGGTGCCAAATGCCTTCCACCTGGAACAGAGGTTTACCCCTGCCTCGCAACAGTCAGATCAAGTTCTCTCTCTGCCCACTTTTGCTGGAGTAATAAAGATTCTACAATGGCCTGTACTATCATCCCCTTCCATGGCTACTCTGATCTCATCGCCTTTAACTCTCTCCTCTGCCCACTCAGCCCAGCCAGCTCTCTGCTCTTCCCTGAAAGAACCAGATCAACTCCGGCCCCAGGGCCGTGGCACCTGTTACTCCTCCTGAACCACTCTCTCCACCAGATCCACACGTGGCTCTCTCGCTCCCTCACCTTCTTCCCACCTTTTAACAGCCCTATTTAAAACTGACTTCTCAAGGACTTCTGTGAGGGTCCAGTGGTGAGGAGCTATGGGTTCACTCCCACATGCCTTGGAGCAACTGAGCTCATACACTGCAACTGCTGAGCCCGTAGGACACAATGAAGATATTATGCAGCCAAATCAATCAATCGATAAACGGGGAAACTATAAAGCTGACCTCTGTCTGACACGGCTCTCCCAACACGCTTATCCATAATGCCTATCAACTTCTAACATACCCACTGATTCCCATTACAGTAAAGAATGTGCCTGCAACACAGGAGACCCGAGTTTGATCCTTGGGTTGGGAAGATCCATGGAGAAGAGAATGGCTACCCAACGCCAGTATTTGTGCCTGGAGAATTCCATGGACAGAGGAGCTTGGCAGGCTACAGTCCATGGGGTTGCAAAGAGTCAGACACGACTGAGCAACTAATGCTATACTATACTATATTGCACTATGTTTATTATTTGCTCCCTCCCTCCAGAATATAAATTCCACAAGGGCAGAGGTTTTTTGATCATTTTTACTGTTGTGTCTCTAGGACCTAGAAGAGCACCTAACCTCAATAAACAGCTGCTGAATGGATGACCCATGACATCCTCACTAGAGGAGAGAATCAGAACACACTGCTTCTCAACCCACGGCCCCCAGGACACACCCAATCACATGCTCTGCCCTTCAGCTGCAAACCAGCACCTCCCATCCACCACACACTGACCCACAACACCCTGCAGCATCCCAAGCCACATTCCAAGCACAAACGGTAGTAAAGTTTATACGCCCTCCAGCACAGCCCTTGCCATGCTACACAGGGACTATAACAGGATCTATCAGTCAACCCACTGGCTGGGGGCATCGCCTAGAACTATGTCCTAGCCCCAGCTACACCGTGGTCCAGCAGCAGCATCTCACCTGAGAGCACCTTGAAAATGCAGCATCTCAGGCTCTACTGCAGACTGGCTGAATCCGAATCCACAGTTTTAATCAGATGCCGGAGACTCTGTGAGCCCATTAACGTTCAAGAAGCTCTGCTAGGCTACATCAGGGCGCCCATATTACTGGCTGGGCAATGACAGACGGTGGAAGTCACAGCCTTCCCCATCCAAAGTCCAACAATTCCTGCATTACATCATCGGATCTCTCCATCCAATGATGCTATGACAGATACAATTCAGTGCCCAAATTATAGTCCTTTTTAAACAGGGTAACTGAACGCAACAACCAATTTATTTGAGCGATGCGGGTGGATGTGAGAAAAACACTCTGCTCTAATAAATATTCCTAAAGAATCCAGTGTGTTTCTCCACACAGTGCATTGCAACATCTTACTTGACAGCCTTTCGTTTAATCATTCATTGATTCAATAAAAATTATTAAGCACCCGGTATGTGCTCAACCTTATGCTAAGCACTGGGATCCAACACTGAAAAAGGCAGTCTTTTAGTCTTGCCAAAAAGACAGATCTTACACAATGACAACTCAAAGCAGTAAGTTTGTTAATAGGACACTAGCAAACGATCCCTATTCAGGCATCAACCAGAGCCTCCCTGAGCTGGAGATGGTTTAGTAATTGGATGAGGAGGAAGGAGCAAGGCACCACGAGTGCAGGGGAGGGAGAGAGCACTGGACAGCTTTGGGGTTCCCAGCTGGTTGGGCAAAGCCAGGAAGGGAAGTAAGAGAAGGCACTTCAGGTTTCAAGAACTGAATGACACTCAAGAAATGCTGGTTGTTGACATCACGAGCCAGGGGAGGCAGCAGAGGCTGGATCCGGGAGGACCCTAAAAACCATATATGCTGAGGAATAGCAGGCTATATTCCGGGGGCGGGCAGAAAGCCATCAGGGGGACTGGAAGCAAGAGAGTAACACATTCAGAAGCACATTCAAAAGAAAATGACTCCTGGACCCTGAAACAACACACGAAGCCAGTGTCTCTCAGTAGTTTCCAATGATACTATGCAAACAGCTCCTGCCACAATAAAAGATGTGCTTTGGACAACTTTAAAAATCCATTTAAAATTATTTTAATGAACCTCCAATAATAGTACCCTTCACTGGTGTTTGAATATAATCCTCAGTTATCGCCCCGTGTGTTTTCGTTCTCTTGGCACTCTACTTAATAGCACGCGCCCATATTACTGGCTGGGCAATGACAGACGGTGGAAGTCACAGCCTTCCCCATCCAAAGTCCAACAATTCCTGCATTACATCATCGGATCTCTCCATCCAATGATGCTATGACAGATACAATTCAGTGCCCAAATTATAGTCCTTTTTAAACAGGGTAACTGAACGCAACAACCAATTAATTTGAGCGATGCGGGTGGATGTGAGAAAAGCACTCTGCTCTAATAAATATTCCTAAAGAATCCAGTGTGTTTCTCCACACAGTGCATTGCAACATCTTACTTGACAGCCTTTCGTTTAATCATTCATTGATTCAATAAAAATTATTAAGCACCCGGTATGTGCTCAACCTTATGCTAAGCACTGGGATCCAACACTGAAAAAGGCAGTCTTTTAGTCTTGCCAAAAAGACAGATCTTACACAATGACAACTCAAAGCAGTAAGTTTGTTAATAGGACACTAGCAAACGATCCCTATTCAGGCATCAACCAGAGCCTCCCTGAGCTGGAGATGGTTTAGTAATTGGATGAGGAGGAAGGAGCAAGGCACCACGAGTGCAGGGGGGGAGAGAGCACTGGACAGCTTTGGGGTTCCCAGCTGGTTGGGCAAAGCCAGGAAGGGAAGTAAGAGAAGGCACTTCAGGTTTCAAGAACTGAATGACACTCAAGAAATGCTGGTTGTTGACATCACGAGCCAGGGGAGGCAGCAGAGGCTGGATCCGGGAGGACCCTAAAAACCATATATGCTGAGGAATAGCAGGCTATATTCCGGGGGCGGGCAGAAAGCCATCAGGGGGACTGGAAGCAAGAGAGTAACACATTCAGAAGCACATTCAAAAGAAAATGACTCCTGGACCCTGAAACAACACACGAAGCCAGTGTCTCTCAGTAGTTTCCAATGATACTATGCAAACAGCTCCTGCCACAATAAAAGATGTGCTTTGGACAACTTTAAAAATCCATTTAAAATTATTTTAATGAACCTCCAATAATAGTACCCTTCACTGGTGTTTGAATATAATCCTCAGTTATCGCCCCGTGTGTTTTCTTTCTCTTGCTGCACTCTACTTAATAGCACGCATGAATCACGAACGCTGACAGACACCTGCGTGCCTTTCAACATCCTGAGAGGCACATGGAACTCTGCACACACTCAACCATGGCCTTTCCGGAAGTGTGGGGAAAGGAAAAATGTGAGATCCTCAGGTGGGCGGTGGGGTTCTAGGGCTGGCAACTGCTATGTGAAAGGCATATAGTCAAGTCGAACCGAGGAGAGTGAAGTTGCTCAGTCATATCCGACTCTTCGCCACCCACGGACGAGCCATGGAATTCTCCAGGCAAGAATACTAGAGTGGGCAGCCTTTCCCTTATCCGGGGGATCTTCCCAATCAGGGACTGAAACCCAGGTCTCCCGCACGGCAGGCGGATGGATTCTTTACCAGCTGAGCTACAAGGGAGTCCCTTGAATCGAATAAGTGGGTGGTACATACCTGACTGTTTATTTTGAATTTACCCTAAGAATTAGAAATTCTTAATTCAGTGTCTCTTCCCCTTAGAGCTGTTGGCAGAATTGAAGCCTACGGCCCAGCACAGTCACTGTACTTTGAAAGTGAACGTCATTCCGTCGTGTCTGACTCTTGACCCCGTGAGTCGCAAAGAGTCCTCTGCTCACCAGGCTCCCCTGTCCATGGAATTCTCCAGGCAAGTAGCTCTTCCCTTCTCCAGGGGATCTTCCCAACCCAGGGATCAAACTTTGAAGGTCATTGTTAAACCTATACAAGGCATTTCAAGACACGAGCTGGCTGGAAACCATATCCAGTACGGAACAGTTGAAGGATCCTGTAGCTCATCACCAGCTTTTGTTAACTTCTTGTGTTACCAGTAAGAAAAGCTCACTCTTCCTGAGCACCCTCTGTGAGCCAGGTTAAATATCCAAAGTATTTAACCAGACAAAATGCATTCTGGTTGTAAGTAACCAGTACTAATGGAACCTGGCTAAACATTACCCTGACTTGGAGAAAAACTACCTTAAAGATTATAAACGGACAGCCACATAGGGTTCATGGGTGTGGTGCCTTTTGAATATAATCCTAGTTATCGCCGTGTTTTCTTTCTCTTGCTGCACTCTACTTAATAGCACGCATGAATCACAACGCTGACAGACACCTGCGTGCCTTTCAACATCCTGAGAGGCACATGGAACTCTGCACACACTCAACCATGGCCTTTCCGGAAGTGTGGGGAAAGGAAAAATGTGAGATCCTCAGGTGGGCGGTGGGGTTCTAGGGCTGGCAACTGCTATGTGAAAGGCATATAGTCAAGTCGAACCGAGGAGAGTGAAGTTGCTCAGTCATATCCGACTCTTCGCCACCCACGGACGAGCCATGGAATTCTCCAGGCAAGAATACTAGAGTGGGCAGCCTTTCCCTTATCCGGGGGATCTTCCCAATCAGGGACTGAAACCCAGGTCTCCCGCACGGCAGGCGGATGGATTCTTTACCAGCTGAGCTACAAGGGAGTCCCTTGAATCGAATAAGTGGGTGGTACATACCTGACTGTTTATTTTGAATTTACCCTAAGAATTAGAAATTCTTAATTCAGTGTCTCTTCCCCTTAGAGCTGTTGGCAGAATTGAAGCCTACGGCCCAGCACAGTCACTGTACTTTGAAAGTGAACGTCATTCCGTCGTGTCTGACTCTTGACCCCGTGAGTCGCAAAGAGTCCTCTGCTCACCAGGCTCCCCTGTCCATGGAATTCTCCAGGCAAGTAGCTCTTCCCTTCTCCAGGGGATCTTCCCAACCCAGGGATCAAACTTTGAAGGTCATTGTTAAACCTATACAAGGCATTTCAAGACACGAGCTGGCTGGAAACCATATCCAGTACGGAACAGTTGAAGGATCCTGTAGCTCATCACCAGCTTTTGTTAACTTCTTGTGTTACCAGTAAGAAAAGCTCACTCTTCCTGAGCACCCTCTGTGAGCCAGGTTAAATATCCAAAGTATTTAACCAGACAAAATGCATTCTGGTTGTAAGTAACCAGTACTAATGGAACCTGGCTAAACATTACCCTGACTTGGAGAAAAACTACCTTAAAGATTATAAACGGACAGCCACATAGGGTTCATGGGTGTGGTGCCTTTGACTGGAACTGTGCTTAATTTTTAAAATGTTGCTGATATATTTTTTAAAATCGTGAGATTTTATACAAAATCCTGATGAAGATGGAGTAATACAGAGCCTGCATCCTCCACAGAACCAATCTGGCTGGCCCTGTGCCTGGCTCATAGAAGGTCCCCAGGAAAAGGTAGCTCTTATTCTCATGAATAATACAAAAAAGAATCTTACAATTAGTCATGATCCACAGGACCCTCCAACTGGTCAGCTGGAGATGAACACCTGTTGGGCTTCACCCGCCAGCTCCCTCCGCTGCCCCCTCTTCCTACCACCTCCCTCCCTGACGTTACCTGCCTGGCGTCTATAACCACCTGGGTCTGTAACCAGTTCCTGGAAGGCACCCCTCCTCACTCAGACAGTGTGAGAACCAGTGTCTTCCTCGTAAAGAGACTGGTCTCCTCGCCACATTCCTTTGGCCTCTGTCTAGCTTCCCCACCATAGCTTTTGACCATGAACTCCATAGCACCGACTGCCAGCCTAGAGTGTTTATCAGATTCACCTTGAGAGCCCCACCCCAAGGCTTCCGATTCAGGCAGTCTGGGGCATGGCCTGAGAATTTTATTCCTAAAGTTCCCAGGTGAAACTGCTGGTCTGGGGACCACTTTTTGAAAACCACTGTTCTACAAGTCAAGAAAAACCTCAAATGTCAGTGGGTTGATGCTGGTGGGGATGGGGGTATTTGCATCTTTCCTCTGGCCAAGTGAAGGGAGATTGATCCACATTTCGAGACCTCATGAATAGCCCCAGAAAACCCAGATAGGCTGTGTGTGCCCCTTCAAGTTTCCTTTTGCCTGAATGGAGAACCCGCTCTTATCTTCCATCTTTGTTCTTTGGCCTGTGTGGGCCTCCCATCGCAGTGACCTCTCTCGCTGCAGAGCACCAGCTCCAGGTGCATGTAGTCCAGAACACTGGCTCACAACTGGACACACCGGTCCAACTGTTCCGCACATTATCTTAATCACAGTTTTACACAAAAGTAGGGTTTAACAAAATCCGGGGATAACCAGTACTAATGGAACCTGGCTAAACATTACCCTGACTTGGAGAAAAACTACCTTAAAGATTATAAACGGACAGCCACATAGGGTTCATGGGTGTGGTGCCTTTGACTGGAACTGTGCTTAATTTTTAAAATGTTGCTGATATATTTTTAAAATCGTGAGATTTTATACAAAATCCTGATGAAGATGGAGTAATACAGAGCCTGCATCCTCCACAGAACCAATCTGGCTGGCCCTGTGCCTGGCTCATAGAAGGTCCCCAGGAAAAGGTAGCTCTTATTCTCATGAATAATACAAAAAAGAATCTTACAATTAGTCATGATCCACAGGACCCTCCAACTGGTCAGCTGGAGATGAACACCTGTTGGGCTTCACCCGCCAGCTCCCTCCGCTGCCCCCTCTTCCTACCACCTCCCTCCCTGACGTTACCTGCCTGGCGTCTATAACCACCTGGGTCTGTAACCAGTTCCTGGAAGGCACCCCTCCTCACTCAGACAGTGTGAGAACCAGTGTCTTCCTCGTAAAGAGACTGGTCTCCTCGCCACATTCCTTTGGCCTCTGTCTAGCTTCCCCACCATAGCTTTTGACCATGAACTCCATAGCACCGACTGCCAGCCTAGAGTGTTTATCAGATTCACCTTGAGAGCCCCACCCCAAGGCTTCCGATTCAGGCAGTCTGGGGCATGGCCTGAGAATTTTATTCCTAAAGTTCCCAGGTGAAACTGCTGGTCTGGGGACCACTTTTTGAAAACCACTGTTCTACAAGTCAAGAAAAACCTCAAATGTCAGTGGGTTGATGCTGGTGGGGATGGGGGTATTTGCATCTTTCCTCTGGCCAAGTGAAGGGAGATTGATCCACATTTCGAGACCTCATGAATAGCCCCAGAAAACCCAGATAGGCTGTGTGTGCCCCTTCAAGTTTCCTTTTGCCTGAATGGAGAACCCGCTCTTATCTTCCATCTTTGTTCTTTGGCCTGTGTGGGCCTCCCATCGCAGTGACCTCTCTCGCTGCAGAGCACCAGCTCCAGGTGCATGTAGTCCAGAACACTGGCTCACAACTGGACACACCGGTCCAACTGTTCCTTGGTATGTGGGATCTTCCAAGGCCAGGGATTGAATCAGTGCCCCTTGCACAGCAAAATGGACACTACCCACTGGACCACCAGGGAAGCCTTGATCTTTTCTTATATGTAAGTCATGATACTGCCTATGACACGCAGGTGTGCACATGAACCCCAAGTGTACACACAGACATTATCTTAGGGACTAACATCACCAAGACTGAACATGGTTCTGCCCCTCAAAGACGGGGGAAGAGGTGACATGCCACTAACAAAAATCCTCATCAACTCTCCCAGAGTGCCAACTGTGTACCAGGCCACATACTGAGTGCCTCATGCCTCATGACCTTCCTCTGATGGAGAAACTTTTACCCTCACTGTATTATAGATGACACAACAGAGGTGCAGAGGGGGAAAATGACTTGTCTAAGTTCTCTAGATACAGAATGATCAGGAAACGGTTTGTTGACCCACTGTATTTGTAAGGGTCAGACACAAATAGGAATGCTGTGCTCAATCCTGTGTCTGGATTATAAGACAGATGTTGATCACCTAGAGGGCAACAGGTGATGTCCCATGGGGCATGCTCACAGGTGGAGAAGGGGCGTGTATGGCCTAGAAATCACGGGATTCAGGAATATAAGGACGTGCTACAGAGAAACGGGCGCTGGTTGATTGAACGGGACTCGGGGATGGCAATTCTGTGCAGGCTGATTTGGAATCAATAGACACACTGACAACAATCAGAAAGACCACAGTGAGGAACTCGCTGCCTCTACAGGACCCCATGTCTGAAAAAAACTCAGGGATAGTGCGTCCAGCTAGGTGTGTTACCCTTCAAGTTTTTCAGTGGGTTGATGCTGGTGGGGATGGGGGTATTTGCATCTTTCCTCTGGCCAAGTGAAGGGAGATTGATCCACATTTCGAGACCTCATGAATAGCCCCAGAAAACCCAGATAGGCTGTGTGTGCCCCTTCAAGTTTCCTTTTGCCTGAATGGAGAACCCGCTCTTATCTTCCATCTTTGTTCTTTGGCCTGTGTGGGCCTCCCATCGCAGTGACCTCTCTCGCTGCAGAGCACCAGCTCCAGGTGCATGTAGTCCAGAACACTGGCTCACAACTGGACACACCGGTCCAACTGTTCCTTGGTATGTGGGATCTTCCAAGGCCAGGGATTGAATCAGTGCCCCTTGCACAGCAAAATGGACACTACCCACTGGACCACCAGGGAAGCCTTGATCTTTTCTTATATGTAAGTCATGATACTGCCTATGACACGCAGGTGTGCACATGAACCCCAAGTGTACACACAGACATTATCTTAGGGACTAACATCACCAAGACTGAACATGGTTCTGCCCCTCAAAGACGGGGCAAGAGGTGACATGCCACTAACAAAAATCCTCATCAACTCTCCCAGAGTGCCAACTGTGTACCAGGCCACATACTGAGTGCCTCATGCCTCATGACCTTCCTCTGATGGAGAAACTTTTACCCTCACTGTATTATAGATGACACAACAGAGGTGCAGAGGGGGAAAATGACTTGTCTAAGTTCTCTAGATACAGAATGATCAGGAAACGGTTTGTTGACCCACTGTATTTGTAAGGGTCAGACACAAATAGGAATGCTGTGCTCAATCCTGTGTCTGGATTATAAGACAGATGTTGATCACCTAGAGGGCAACAGGTGATGTCCCATGGGGCATGCTCACAGGTGGAGAAGGGGCGTGTATGGCCTAGAAATCACGGGATTCAGGAATATAAGGACGTGCTACAGAGAAACGGGCGCTGGTTGATTGAACGGGACTCGGGGATGGCAATTCTGTGCAGGCTGATTTGGAATCAATAGACACACTGACAACAATCAGAAAGACCACAGTGAGGAACTCGCTGCCTCTACAGGACCCCATGTCTGAACACCAGGCAGTGGCCAGAGAGAAAGAGGACTCGTCAGGGATAGTGTGAACCCAATCATTTGGGGTGTGCAGGGCTGGGCGACGGGAGAAACACCTGGAAGGCTTTCTTAAACTATAGGTCCCTTGCCCTCCGGCATCGTGGTAAGCCTCTAACGGAGTCAGACCCTCAGAATCCTCACTTCCTCCCACAGCAGCTGAGTGAACGTGGACAGAGCACTTAACTTCTCTGAGCTTCCATTTCCTTTCTCATTACACAGAAGAAGAGCACCTGTGTTATATTTTGTTGGGAGGACTTATGCATGCACTGCTTAATACGGCCAGATAAGCAGCCTAGAAATTAACAAGAGTCATATCAAAACCGGCCCCTTGCTCACTGTCACTTCTAACATCCGAGACCCTCACACCTTCTGGTTTCGATGACAACGTTTATGTTCAGCCTTACTACTGCCCAGCCTTCATTGGCAGTTACAACCCATAATAAAGTCACCAGGTCTCTGCTGTACCTAATCCAATGAGACACATCCTTCGAGTAGAGTCAGGGTCCTGATGAATCCAGGGGTGAACTCCTCCTCGCTGCCAAGGCCTTGGGGATGGAAGCCCTCCCGTGTGCACATGACCTTGGGGAATACGAGACTTGCACGCTTATAACAATTCCCCGAGAGCCATAGCTACTCCATCATAGCCGCCAGGAGGGCTGCAAGCATGTGGGCCTCTGCTCCATTCTGGTTCGCCTTGGCTGGGAGCTGGCTGGTGGTTCTGTTTTCTTTACTGGCTCAGATGGAGTGTATATTTCAGAATCAAATTTAAATACTGCTGAGATAAACAACATGACCTTTTCAATGTCAGTTTGAAGAGAAAATGACACAGTCAAACCAAGGAAAGACCGAGGGCAAAATGAGATTCTTCATCACAGTCCAAAAATGGATCTGGATTCGGCTCACCCAAGAATCATTCCCCCAAAGCTGCCAGCTCCGATGGTTACAATAATTGAATCGATAAAACAAAATCACAATGTCCATGTCTTCCCTGCATTTATAGAGGCCGTGTCGATGGAAATCTCCATTTTTGTACCCGCTGCCTTTGCGTATAAATGTGAGCCCTTATAGATATGTCCATTGATGTCCACCCCTCAGAGGGCACCAAGGACACACACATTGGAGAGAGAGTATGTTATGAGGCTGACCCAACAGCCAGAGATGACGGTTTACTTACGGCTTTTGGCTTATATGGGGGCTGAATCTCTTTGCGTTCAAGTTTCTCCCAGTCAATATACCGGAAAAACGCATGCTCTTTGATGTCACGTTCTCCTTCAGGTCCACAACCCAGGCGTTTGCCCGGATGTTTGGTCATCAGCTTCAAGAGAAAAAGAGAAATGTGGAATTCAATGCATTTCAGAAGACAAAACGTGAGACTCTCAGAAATGATCGTGCCTATGAATTAGGGAAGACAGCACAAAGAATGAGTCCAAACTAATCTCTTTTTTTTGGCTTTTCATCCATAGGAGGACCCGCCAGTTGGGCCGGCTGCTCCTTGTCCTAGAGCAAGGTCCCTTCTGGTTAATCAAACCTCAGCGTGACTATGGCCTTGAACTTCAAGTTAGAAATGTTGCATGGTACATTTTGATGGAATAGTGAGGTTTAAGCCATTATTGATCCATTTAAGAGAACAGTTTCAATAGCTTCAAACTCCCCTCCTGCTGCCATGAGGAAATGGGAGTTTGACCACAGCAAAGGGCATGTTCATTCAGACAGTGTTTGCATTTCTCAGTAAAGCACTTGTGACAATGACAAGATAGAACAAAAAATATTAGTCACACGGACCCAAGTCTCAAGTAATTACTTTCTGAAAGCTCATTAAATGGTCCAAACCTAGCCCAGCTTGTTTCTCTCGTATCACACGTTACACCAAACTCCGCTGAGGTTTCCTGGGTGTCCCATTTAAATTACATAATTATCAAATCCCCCCATCTTTGGGTCCCTGAGCCAGTGCTAAATAACAAGATGAATAGATGCTCCAAGATGAAACCAGACAGGCTCCCTCTTGAAAATGAATCCAAAGCAGCAGGAAAATAGCTCTGATCTCAAGACTTCAGCAAAGGCACAGAGAGTCAAGACGGAGGAGTTGATGATTAATTGAAAAAAAAAAAAAAAAAGATCAGCAAGAGGCCATCCAAAGAAGAAACAAAATGACTGGAATATACAAGACCATGAAGCTTCCTGGAGCGAGCCTGACACCAAGTACCCCATGACATCAGACTCTTTAGATTGTTGCCCAGCGCTTGAGGATGATGGGGAAGGGATGAATTCAGCAATTCACACCCACTCTGTTGGACATTCAGCTCAGCCTGATTCTCGCTACAGATAATCTGTCATCAGAAACTATGCTCCCACACACACACACACAGACACACACACGCACACGCACAGAAGCACATGCTTTCCCTATGTGCTTTATCTTCTAGGGGAACCAGGCACTTAGGTTCTAAGCTATTTCCTTATATATTTTATGTCTGGTCTTACCTGCTTCTCACAGTGACCCACTGTTGGGTATATTCTTTTTTCCTGTTTGAGTGACAAGGCAATTGACACTCAGAAAGTGAAGTAACTGGCAAGAACTCAGAGACAGGAGCTGGCAGAGCTGGGAATGCATCTCACCTCATTTTTTAATCCCTTCTGGTTAATCAAACCTCAGCGTGACTATGGCCTTGAACTTCAAGTTAGAAATGTTGCATGGTACATTTTGATGGAATAGTGAGGTTTAAGCCATTATTGATCCATTTAAGAGAACAGTTTCAATAGCTTCAAACTCCCCTCCTGCTGCCATGAGGAAATGGGAGTTTGACCACAGCAAAGGGCATGTTCATTCAGACAGTGTTTGCATTTCTCAGTAAAGCACTTGTGACAATGACAAGATAGAACAAAAAATATTAGTCACACGGACCCAAGTCTCAAGTAATTACTTTCTGAAAGCTCATTAAATGGTCCAAACCTAGCCCAGCTTGTTTCTCTCGTATCACACGTTACACCAAACTCCGCTGAGGTTTCCTGGGTGTCCCATTTAAATTACATAATTATCAAATCCCCCCATCTTTGGGTCCCTGAGCCAGTGCTAAATAACAAGATGAATAGATGCTCCAAGATGAAACCAGACAGGCTCCCTCTTGAAAATGAATCCAAAGCAGCAGGAAAATAGCTCTGATCTCAAGACTTCAGCAAAGGCACAGAGAGTCAAGACGGAGGAGTTGATGATTAATTGAAAAAAAAAAAAAAAAAGATCAGCAAGAGGCCATCCAAAGAAGAAACAAAATGACTGGAATATACAAGACCATGAAGCTTCCTGGAGCGAGCCTGACACCAAGTACCCCATGACATCAGACTCTTTAGATTGTTGCCCAGCGCTTGAGGATGATGGGGAAGGGATGAATTCAGCAATTCACACCCACTCTGTTGGACATTCAGCTCAGCCTGATTCTCGCTACAGATAATCTGTCATCAGAAACTATGCTCCCACACACACACACACAGACACACACACGCACACGCACAGAAGCACATGCTTTCCCTATGTGCTTTATCTTCTAGGGGAACCAGGCACTTAGGTTCTAAGCTATTTCCTTATATATTTTATGTCTGGTCTTACCTGCTTCTCACAGTGACCCACTGTTGGGTATATTCTTTTTTCCTGTTTGAGTGACAAGGCAATTGACACTCAGAAAGTGAAGTAACTGGCAAGAACTCAGAGAGACAGGAGCTGGCAGAGCTGGGAATGCATCTCACCTCTGCTGACCTCTTAAACTTAGGCTTTTAGAGAAATAGATCACAGGTGTCATCTGGCTTGGTCAGAAAAAGTTTAGGGAGGGCAAGGAAAGTGGGGCCAACCTCAACATTCGGGTAGAGTTAGGATGGGAGGAAAGAAAGGGTTGTGAGGTCTTGGTGAACACAACCCACAATCCTATCCATCGTAAGAGCCTCGAGGGCTTCCCTCGTGGCTCAGTGGTAAGGAATGCCTGCCAGTGCAGGTTTGATCTGGTCTGGGGCAATCGCACATGCTGCTGAGCAACTAAGCCTGTGCGCCACAATGACTCAGCCTGTGCTCTACAGCCCGAGAGGCTCAGTTGCTGAGCCTACGTGCCGTAACTACGGAAGCCTGTGTGCCTGGAGCCCATGCTGCATGACAAGCCGCTTCAGTGAAAAGCCAGCACGCTGCAACTAGACAGCAACCCCCACTCGCCACAGCGAGGGAAAAGACCATACAGCCACAAAGACCTAGCAGGGCCCCCCAAATACATAATATATAAAAAGGTTCTGTGTCCTGAGCACTGCCTGTGTGCCTAGGCTCTGGGTGTATGAGGGTCTCCCAGAGCCCAGGCTCTGTGCGTGTGAGGGTTTCCCATCTGTTATTCTTTCATCTTCAATAACAACACTTTGAGGCCTCGGAGATGACTCTCCCCATTTTCTCCATAAAGACACTGGGTCCAGAGAAGCCGTCAACTGCCTAAGATCACATGGCTAAGTAGCAGCGCTGAGCTTTGAACAGATCAGCCTGACCCAGAGTCTTGAAGCTCCCATCTTATAGTTGCTTACTGTTTCCACCCTAAGGTGAGACCAATCGGAGTTTCTCTCTGCTTTATGTTTATTCAAAGGGGAAGTGGTAATGTGAGCAAGCTGTATTCTAATTTTTTATGGTGGGAAATAAGGCCTTTAATGGCATGGATAACAGTGGTTCCCAATCTTTTTTGGCATCAGGGACCAGTTTCATGGAAGACATTTTTTTTTCCTACAGACTACAGGTGGGGGTGGGGAAGGTGGTTTGGGGATGATTCAAGTGCACTACGTTTATTGTGCACTTTCTTCTTATTATAATTACATTAGCTCTACTTCAGATCATCAGGCAGTAGAGCTTGAAGGTTGGGAACCCCTGGATAACAGCACATTTTCAAATGGAGTGAGACTTTTTTTCCCAAAAACCTAGCTCACTCTCCATGTAAACAGGAGAATGCTAGACAAAGGAAAACCACTATAGAAACACCCCAGCCCTAACGCGAAGCTCTGCTCAGCTCCTGCACGCTGAGCTCCCGCGCCGGAAGCCAGCCATGCAGACAGCTGGACTTAATCACTCTTCCGATCCCTGATCACCTCCCAGATGCATCCCCTGGGGCCTGCGGTTCAGGAGGAAGCATTTGGCTGTTCACTTGAGCATCACCCCTTCTCTGGAGCATCAGCCTTGAAGAAAAAGCTCACATGGGCCTCAGCCGACTTGATTCAGAAAGGTCCCCAGACCCAATAGTAAGAAAGTCACCCTCGTTAATCCTGAAGGTTATGGGTCCGAAATTAATAGAAATCTGCTCTACCAGGGAAACTGCTAATTGGAGCTGAAGCTGAACGCAGCTGACCTGGAAAACCCTCTCCTCCATGACCCACTTAGAACCCCAGCTGTCTAGGCAGGCAGGGCTGTGAAGGAGCACCTACTGTGTACCAACACCATGCAAGGAGCTTTCTCTTCATGATCTCATCATGTGTGCATGTGTGCGTGTGTGCGTAGTGTGGGGGGTATTAGTCACTTGGTCGTGTCTGACTCTTTTCGACCCCATGGACTGTAGCTCACCAGGCTCCTTTGTCCGTGGAATTCTTCAGGCAAGAATACTGGAGTGGGTTTCCACTCCCTTCTCCTGGGGATCTTCCCCAACCCAGGGATCGAACTCAGGTCTCCTGCATTGTGGGCAGACTGTCTGAGCCACCAGGAAAGTCCACGTCGTCATTTAACTCTCCAAAACTCTGTTTAGGGAGGATTATTATTCCATTTGGGGAGATAAAGAATCAGAATCCCACAGATGCTAAGCGACATGCTCCAACCGGGCACGTAGGAAGTGGAACGGTTGAAATTTGCAAACAATCTTGAGCTCCCAAAGCCTCCACCTGAAAAATCCCGATCACAGGGGATGCAAACATGGATGGGGCAAGAGGAGGCGATAAAGTCCCATTTGGGAGTAGCCCCCCTATTCTTCTTATTATAATTACATTAGCTCTACTTCAGATCTTGAAAGGTTGGGAACCCCTGGATAACAGCACATTTTCAAATGGAGTGAGACTTTTTTTCCCAAAAACCTAGCTCACTCTCCATGTAAACAGGAGAATGCTAGACAAAGGAAAACCACTATAGAAACACCCCAGCCCTAACGCGAAGCTCTGCTCAGCTCCTGCACGCTGAGCTCCCGCGCCGAAGCCAGCCATGCAGACAGCTGGACTTAATCACTCTTCCGATCCCTGATCACCTCCCAGATGCATCCCCTGGGGCCTGCGGTTCAGGAGGAAGCATTTGGCTGTTCACTTGAGCATCACCCCTTCTCTGGAGCATCAGCCTTGAAGAAAAAGCTCACATGGGCCTCAGCCGACTTGATTCAGAAAGGTCCCCAGACCCAATAGTAAGAAAGTCACCCTCGTTAATCCTGAAGGTTATGGGTCCGAAATTAATAGAAATCTGCTCTACCAGGGAAACTGCTAATTGGAGCTGAAGCTGAACGCAGCTGACCTGGAAAACCCTCTCCTCCATGACCCACTTAGAACCCCAGCTGTCTAGGCAGGCAGGGCTGTGAAGGAGCACCTACTGTGTACCAACACCATGCAAGGAGCTTTCTCTTCATGATCTCATCATGTGTGCATGTGTGCGTGTGTGCGTAGTGTGGGGGGTATTAGTCACTTGGTCGTGTCTGACTCTTTTCGACCCCATGGACTGTAGCTCACCAGGCTCCTTTGTCCGTGGAATTCTTCAGGCAAGAATACTGGAGTGGGTTTCCACTCCCTTCTCCTGGGGATCTTCCCCAACCCAGGGATCGAACTCAGGTCTCCTGCATTGTGGGCAGACTGTCTGAGCCACCAGGAAAGTCCACGTCGTCATTTAACTCTCCAAAACTCTGTTTAGGGAGGATTATTATTCCATTTGGGGAGATAAAGAATCAGAATCCCACAGATGCTAAGCGACATGCTCCAACCGGGCACGTAGGAAGTGGAACGGTTGAAATTTGCAAACAATCTTGAGCTCCCAAAGCCTCCACCTGAAAAATCCCGATCACAGGGGATGCAAACATGGATGTCAAGAGGAGGCTAGCATGTAGCCCAGGAGCATTGGCGTTAGTATGAGCAGGAGTTGTAACCCAAGTGTTTGGGAGCAAGTGCCAGACTCTCTTCTAAGTGAGGTCCTTGTACTAACGCATCTCATCACTGTGGAACCCTGTGTGTAGCTCCATATGTGTGTCCCCAATCTGCAGATGAGGTTGAACAACTTCCCGGCTATCATAGGGTTAATAATGCTAGGCCTTGAACTCAGATGGGGGTTTCTGCCCAGAAAACTCAGGAGAGGAGAGGACACATTCTATCTGAAGGAGAGACCAGCCTCCAAGACAGCTGACCGATGCCTTGGAGGAATGACGGAGCAGCACGGGGAGATCAGCGTTTTACATCTGTGTTAGTTTCTCCTGTACAATGAAGTGAATCAGCTGTATCTCTACATATACACCACCCCCATCCTAACCCCTCTGGGTCATCACAGAGCACCGAGCTGAGCTTCTTGGGCTTTATAGCGGGTTCTCGCCATCTATTTTACACATGGTAGTGTATATAGGTCAATCCTTATTTCCCAGTTTGTCCCACCCTCTTCCTCTCCCCCGTGTCCACATCTCCATTCTCTAACGCTGGCAATTATTAAACGAAGAGCTCATGTCGGACCTCCTCCCTCTCTCGGCACCTTGTATAATGTCTGCAGGGGTTTGTTCTCTGCCTTCTCTTTGCCAAGGGCCTCGTTTAAGCTCCTCATGAACCTCTCCTCTCCACGCCCTGTTCCTCATCTGAGGGAGAGCCCTGCCTCATCTCAGAAACTATTTTCAAATCATACATTTTTAGGTGTTAGGCCCTAACCTATGCCACTGACACACAGAGCTCAGGTGACTCATGGAAAGGGGGCATTTAGGTGCCACGACAAGGTGCTTCCAGACTGAGGGTGGCCCAGCTGGGATAAACCTCCCGAGGCGTCCGCTTTCCTCCATCCAGGCCAGCTCACATGCCATCCGATGGGTCAGGAAGGGCAGGGCTGGGGTGGGCCATGGGAAATCTCCAAACGCCGCAAGGATCTAGAACCAGCATCCCTGGTTCATCCTGACACACCAGTGGCCACGCTCCAACCCTGGGAGGTGCTGGCCCCGCTGACTGCGGGGAGGCAGCATCCCTGAGCCCCGTTCTCCAGGGTCTCACAGAAGTCGCTTTCACACATCCGTCAGAGTTGAAAAGTCACCGTATGTGGACAATATACTGAAAGGCAGTGATTTTCAAGCAACATGGGGACTTTTTCACAACACAGATAGATGCCCAGACTTAATCTCTGGGGGGAGGCTGAGGTCTGAGCCATTGCAAAAAGCGCTGAATGTTGTCCTGCTCCCAACGGGGAGGACCGTGGTCTTCAGGGACTCCCCCGGGGTTTCTGTGAGCACGTCCTGACCAAGCACGAGACACATAACAAGCAATCCTTGCCCAAAACACGTGTCCTGTTTTGTTCCCAGGTGTAATTTGCACACACTGCTGTGCACAAGTGTGTGAACTTTGCAGTCACTTGTGGGTTTGGGGGGGAGAGCAGGGGTCTGGGGACACTCAATTTGGGTCCATGTATCTAGAAAATCCCTTAAACTCAACACTGCTTGATACTTTTTTTTAGGACCAAAGTCACACACTCTCAGTATTAAATAAGCACCCACAGGCCCCAGTTCTGAGGGAGGCTGACGGGCCATGTCACTAACTCGTGCGTACCTTCCCCTGGGTTCCAGCTCTTTGCCAAAGCCTCCCCACCTCATTCACTCCCCAAGCATTCCCCTGCGGTGGCCTAGAGCCCCGGAGCCCAGCCAGCAGCACGGTGCTATTGCAGGCAGGCCTCTACGGTGCTTCTGTGCGACTGAGAATTCCCTTTCCTCTGGGAGACAGGAGCAGGTCTGCACCAGGCTCACGTGTTGGCCAGGGGGTGAGGGCCGGAGTTCCGCCTCCACTGCCACTCCCCGACTCCGGACAAAGCATCCTTGTACAGGGCACGACAAGGTGCTTCCAGACTGAGGGTGGCCCAGCTGGGATAAACCTCCCGAGGTCCGCTTTCCTCCATCCAGGCCAGCTCACATGCCATCCGATGGGTCAGGAAGGGCAGGGCTGGGGTGGGCCATGGGAAATCTCCAAACGCCGCAAGGATCTAGAACCAGCATCCCTGGTTCATCCTGACACACCAGTGGCCACGCTCCAACCCTGGGAGGTGCTGGCCCCGCTGACTGCGGGGAGGCAGCATCCCTGAGCCCCGTTCTCCAGGGTCTCACAGAAGTCGCTTTCACACATCCGTCAGAGTTGAAAAGTCACCGTATGTGGACAATATACTGAAAGGCAGTGATTTTCAAGCAACATGGGGACTTTTTCACAACACAGATAGATGCCCAGACTTAATCTCTGGGGGGAGGCTGAGGTCTGAGCCATTGCAAAAAGCGCTGAATGTTGTCCTGCTCCCAACGGGGAGGACCGTGGTCTTCAGGGACTCCCCCGGGTTGCTGTGAGCACGTCCTGACCAAGCACGAGACACATAACAAGCAATCCTTGCCCAAAACACGTGTCCTGTTTTGTTCCCAGGTGTAATTTGCACACACTGCTGTGCACAAGTGTGTGAACTTTGCAGTCACTTGTGGGTTTGGGGGGGAGAGCAGGGGTCTGGGGACACTCAATTTGGGTCCATGTATCTAGAAAATCCCTTAAACTCAACACTGCTTGATACTTTTTTTTAGGACCAAAGTCACACACTCTCAGTATTAAATAAGCACCCACAGGCCCCAGTTCTGAGGGAGGCTGACGGGCCATGTCACTAACTCGTGCGTACCTTCCCCTGGGTTCCAGCTCTTTGCCAAAGCCTCCCCACCTCATTCACTCCCCAAGCATTCCCCTGCGGTGGCCTAGAGCCCCGGAGCCCAGCCAGCAGCACGGTGCTATTGCAGGCAGGCCTCTACGGTGCTTCTGTGCGACTGAGAATTCCCTTTCCTCTGGGAGACAGGAGCAGGTCTGCACCAGGCTCACGTGTTGGCCAGGGGGTGAGGGCCGGAGTTCCGCCTCCACTGCCACTCCCCGACTCCGGACAAAGCATCCTTGTACAGGGCACGACCTGTCACCCCGGGGGTGGTGGTCCTGGAGGCAAGCCTTAAGGGACTCACTCACCCCTTTGCAGATGGCCACAGCTTCCTTGGACATGGACTTTGGATAAGCCACGTTGTGTTCCATGATCGACTGGAAGAGTTCATCCTCATCCTCCCCTTCAAAGGGGGCCTGTGGAAGAGAGCACAGGGTGGGAGAAGCAGTCCTGCCTGAACCAGCCTGCCCCACCCCACCCTCAACTGCCCCAGACCAGCGTGCCTGCCTCCCTGGGGTCCACAGCCAAGCCCTCCTCGGGGCTTCCAGGGAGCAGATTCAGAAAACTGGTGAGCAGACGAGGGTAACCCCAAGGTTATGGAAGTCACAGAGGTTCAGAGCTATAAGCTGGTACGCAGCTGATACTCTTAAGGAAACCACAAGGATGGGGGTGGGGAGGCCTTTCCTTACAAATCACTTAACATTCAATTACCTGCCCAGCCAACATCTCATACAGCAGGACGCCAAATGCCCACCAATCCACGGACTTCCCATAGGGCTGATAAGCAATTATCTGGAAAACAGAAGGCATCCGTCAGCGAGACTCGCAGTGGCTGAGACTGAACACGCGCTTCTCTTACAATAAGAGTGGAGCACCCCCGGGCTGGAAGGTGGGGGAGATGTCTTCCTTCGCCCGCCACCTGCCCACTGTGAAAGATTAAATTGGCTGTCCCTGTCCCAGCTGTGGGCCGCTGTCTAAAAGCGTGAACCGGGAGCCCGGAGTCCACCAAAGCTATTTCTTCACCTTAAGAAGATGGATATCCTTTACAGAGATCCCTGCTGGCGGGGAGAGCATCTGTGGATGTCATGTTGCCTTTTCAAAACACTTAGCATGGTTGTGTTATTTTTAATTTTCATACAGGGAGCGCGGCATTTGACTTTACTTTTTTTTTCTTTTTTTCTTTTCTCTTTATTCCCCCTTGGGTGCAGCATTTTAAAGAAAAAAATCCGTCTTTGTTTCTCATGACAAAAGTAATAACATTTACACAACAATGTGACTAGACTTAAAACTACTGAACCGTATGTTTAGAAATGGTTAAGATGGTAATGTGGTTTTTTTTTTTTTTTGCCACAATTAAAACATTAAGTTAAAAATGTAATGGTATTTATTACTTATTTAAAATATAGATAAGCTAAGAGAATGTAATTAAGATACTTCTTTATCAAAAGAGAAATTAGGACGATATGTGGTCTATTTCCCTCTAGAGTTTTTCCTTTAAAAAATTTTTTTTTAATTTTGCTATTTTACAGAGTCTTGTTTACAGATTTGTATAATCCCAGATTAGTCATATGTGTCTCCCATTAGAGTTTTTTCCTATTGTGATTGTGCTTATTCGCTCAGTCATATCCGACTGTTGCTCAGTCATATCCGACTCCTTGCGATGTCATGGACTACAGCCCGCCAGGTACCTCTGCCCAGGGGGATTCTCTAGGCAAGAATACTGGAGAGGGTTGCCCTGCCCTTCTCCGGGAGATCCTCCCAACCCAGGGATTGAACCCAAGTCTCCTGCATTGCAGGTAGATTCTTTACTATCTGAGCCACCAGGGAATTCCCAGAATATGGGAGTGAGTAGCCTATCCCTTCCCCAGGGGAACTGCCCGACCCAGGAATTGAACTCCTGCATTGCAGGTGGATTCCTCACCAGCTGAGCTACCCAGCAAGCCTTTTTTTTCTATTAATATATATTAAACTCTGTGTGTATATATATGCGCTTCACATAAATATTGTAATATGTGGACTTTTAGTAAAGCATCTTATTCATCAGGAATTTCCATGCTAATCTCTGTACATCAAGATAATCAGTTTTACCTCCGTATCATGTTCCACCGAATGGATATACCAAAACCTATTCATCAATGCCCAACTGATGAGCAGTCTTCCATGTAATTAGATATGCGGACATCTGTTCAATGTTCTTTCCTTATAAGAAACTCCTAGGAGTAGAATCGGTGGGTCAAATAGTTCTAAATAGTTTCATGCTTGTTACCAACTTGCCAGAGCATGGTAAATTCTAGAACAGCTATGTGACCATCCATTAGGATGGCAGGGTGAAAACTAACTGTATCAGAGGGGTTAGTTAGGGAGTTTGGGATCGACATGTCCACACTGTTATATTTAAAATGGACCACCAACAAGGACCTACTGCATATAGCCCAGGGAACTCCGCTCCATGTTACGCGGCAGCCTGGACTGGAGAGGAGTTTGGGAGAGAATGGCTGAGTCTCTTCACTGTTCACTTGAAACTATCACAACATTGTTAATCAGCTGTACCCAAAGACAAATGAAAAGCTGAAAAAAGAGGATTAGGAGATACAGCAAAGGTTAAGGACTGAGGAGTAAGGGCCAGACAGTCCACACCTGGAACCCTGACTGCTGTTTCCCAGCCTGTGACCAGAAGTTACTTAACTTCTCTAAGTCTCAATTTCTTCATCTACAAAACCAAGTGTATAATAATATCTATGTCACAGGGTTTTCTGAGGATGAAAGAGAAATGTGTGCCTCTCATATTATGCCCTCAAAATGTCAGCTACGACTTGAAAGTTCTCTAATTCAGTGTTGGTTTTATTCAACAAATGCATCTGAATAAACTTGGCTACAAAGTAACTGTCTGTTTATCCACCTTCATCTCCCACCTCGGCTTCTGCTCTGGAATCGCAAGTGTCCTCAGAGAAGAACTGCCTGCAAGGAGCGAAGGGAAAGCTTTCTGTGAGAACACTTATTGAAAGTGTTTTCACACTTTTAAAGCACTTCATGCCTCCTTGGATCCTCATGACAACTAACAAGTTAATCCTTTGACAAAGGGAAATAGAGCCTGGGAGGTGAAAGAAGTCTCCAGAGGCAAGGAGGTTAGGTAATAGCAAAACCTAACCAGCAGTTCACCCCTCCCACCAGCGGGTTGTGGGCTGCGGGCTGGAAAAGGACACAGTCTCCGGAGTAACACAACTCGGCTCGCAGACATGACAAGCACCCAGGAATCTTTGAAAACCACACATGTGGGGGCCAGCCTCTAGCAATTCTGACTCCTTTCATCTAAGGTGATGCCTGGCCATTGCCGGAGACGTCCTTGGTTGTCCAGTGGTTAAGACTTGAGTTTCCAATGCGACGGGTGCAGGTTCAATCCCTGGTTGGGGAACTAAGATGCTGTGTTCTGCACGATGGCGAAAAAATTATTTAATTAAAAAAATAGGGCTTCCCTGGTGGTCCAGTGGGTAAAGAGTCCGCCTTGAAGTGCAAGGGGCACCGGTTTGATCCCTGGCCCAGGAGGATTTCATGTGCCACAGAGCGGTTGGACTGGTGTGTCCAATTATGAGCCAGTGCTCTGGAGTACATGCGCGCAGAGCCAGTGCTCTGCAATGAAGGAGGCCACTGCAATGGGAGGCCCATACATGCCAAGGAATAAAAAGGGTGGATGAAAATAAATATAAAAAACAAAAGAGGCATGATGGGGGAAGAAAAATAATAATGAAAGCTCCCCAGGTGATGGTAAAGGACTGCTGGGCTTGTGAACCAGAGATCACTGATCTCATAGCAGATCAAGGAATTGTATATGATGTCCTAACTAATTAACAAAATGATAATAAAGCAATGTATTTCACATGAGGAAAATTCCATTGGGTCCTAATAAGGATTAAGTGCTCACAGGATTACTTTTCAATTCCTCAAGTAATACACAAACACACTTACCTTGTGAAAAATTTAAACAGTATACAGGGCTTCCCTGGTGGTCCAGTGGGTAAGGACACTGCCGTGCAGTGCAAGGGGCGCCGGTTCGATCCCTGGCCTGGGAAGATCCCACGTGCCGCAGAGCGGCTGGACCGATGTGTCCAATTACCGAGCGGGAACTCTGGAGTGCGTGTGCCCAGAGCCGGTGCTCTGTGACAACAGAGGCCACCGTGATGGGAGGCCCACACGGGCCAAAGAACAAAGATGGATGAAAATGGACAAATGAAAGACCAATAGAAGTGGCCCGCCTGCTCCCCTCCCTCCCCACCCTACTCCCCACTAAAATAAATAAATAAATAAATCTTAAACAGTATACAGACTAAACTAAATTCCTCTTTACAATGGCCTTATCCTCAGAGGTAACCTTGTAAAACCAGTCTGGAATCTTCCAGATTTTCTATACTTTGCATGCATATCTACATATTCGTAAGAAGTATCTAGCAGGTTTCTATGTATTGTTATTTTCCATAAATGGTATCATCTTGTATTTATCATACTGTAACTTGATTTTTCCTTTCAATAATGTTTCAATATCTGCATATATATCTCATTCAGTTTTCAAAGTGATGCCTAATAGTATTCCATACTATAAACCATTTGGTCTATTGCCCATCCCTTGATTAACAAACATTGTTCAAGTTAGTACAGACAGGTGTGCTCTGATCTTTGTAAGAGTTGCATAATAGTTCTTGAAATGAAATGCAACATGTTCCTTTACTGATAGTCATTGAAGTGGTCTCCTATTTTTCCTTATTAAAAACAGTACTGCAATGAAGAAAGGATTTTGAACACATATCCCTCCATGTATGGTACATGCATGTACATGTGTGTATGTTGCAAACTATATTCCTAGAAGAGGAACAGTGTGGGTAACAGAATATGTTAAATTTAAGTGTCAAGCTACTTAGTGGCATGGGTCTTCCCATCAGTACTGGTACGTATGAAGCCTTAACAGTTAAGAAAAGAGGAATTCTCGAGTGTCCATTTCCAAGACTCTGGCAAGCTCTCAGTTCCTTTCCATAAAAATCCAGTAACAGATTGCAGAATGCCACCTTCCTGAGTACCAATTCAGAGAAAAAGAAAGGCTATCATTTGGCACAAATTTTAGTACCATGACACGTTGGGGAAATCCATTCTGCAGCTGACCGTTTCCTTAGGGAAGGGAGGGAGAGGCACTAAAATAAATCTCCACACTTTCATTTATATCTTAATCACAGGAAGAACAATTCTGCGTCTTTCAGGACTGAGCTCAACGACGGCACACCTAGGAGTACACAGATCCTGGGTCACACGCCAGTCCCGGAAGTCCATCTCTCTCTACCCACCGAACACACGTTTCAGTGACATAATTAGGAGGTCTCATATGGCCATGAGCCATAGCAGCTTGACGAAGAATCTTACTGATGTGTGGTGGATGGTTCTTTTGAGTTTTATTTAAATTCTCTCCCAAACCTTGATGTATTTTGGGTCTGAGCTTCTGGATGCGTGCTAAATTAATTTGCATGTGTGATCTCAAAGGAATGATTTAGAACATAGGAGAAGGACCAGCCTGAGGTCTGCTTGTCAGGTCGCCGCTGGACTTCTCCCAGCTGCCATGCGGCCACCTAGGGCTCAGCGAAGACATCAACACCACACAGACAGGCCTGAGGGGCTGGCGTCCGCTCACCTCAGGGGCAATGTAGTCTGGAGTGCCGCAGAAGGTCTTGGTGGTCACCCCATCCCATATGTTTTCCTTACACATGCCAAAGTCAGCGATCTTGATGTGGCCCTCGGAATCCAGCATCACGTTGTCAAGTTTTAGGTCACTGTGTGGACACAGAGGTAGGAATGTAATCAAATCCTATGTCTTTAGAGTCAACCAACATCCTCTCACTCTGTGCAGAATCCTGGTAGGCGTGGGGGGGGCACTGCTGTGAATACAACCCACTGTCACATAAGAACGTTTTGAGAGTCCACTCCATTCTTCTGTTTCACATAATAAACCCTCAGCTCTGCTTATAAGGGGAGCTGGCCAGATGTTTTCAGGGTCACAAATCCATCAAGGGCAAAATCAACATGCATTCCAAAGACCCGAACCAATGGATCCTAAATTCCAATCTAGTTCCTGCTAGATTAGAAACCTTGCCTTGAATCCCAGCCCTGTGGGCAAGAACTTGAAGCCTCTCCTCTCTTGGTTTCTCCCCTGGGACTGGATGTTCTTCTAATAAACTTACAGTCCCCTATTTAATCTCTGCAGCGCCTGAGTGTCCGATTCTATTTTGGTGGACACCCACCTTGGAGAGGAGTCAGGTTCACATGTCAGTACATAAGGAGAAAATCACGCAGAGCAAACAATCACCCTCGATCCCCCATTCGTCGGTTAAGCACCAGTTGAAGCTGTCAGTTTGAATGCAGGGGTCATGTCATATGGAAGATAACGTGTACCTTTCAACACTGGAATTACATTCAGTACAACAAGATGTTCCCACTATGACTGTTAAGGAGAAACCAGGAGAATGACAGGCTTCATGGGTCCCCTCTCATGGACACGTGGTGACACATGGTCATGGAGGGTGAGCCTGGGCAGAATGACCACCCTATTTACAGTTTAAATTATTAGGACGACTCTCCCTGTTTCCGTTTCTTCACTGAGATCAGCCCGGTGACAGGTAAAAGCCATTCTGCTTCCTGACCTTCACTCCTCCATTATCAGGAGCACACAGGCAGAGGGGGACTCATTGTTCTCAATATCTACTACTTCAAGGAATGAGAAAAAAAGGCCCCAGGCTCTGCAGGCTTCTGGCAAGGTCTCTCACCTTTCATCTCTCCATCCCAAGAGGGCTGGAGGCCTCACTTCCACTTACCACCTTGAGATCATCAAGCTAATCTTTTTACGTCTTTTAGTTCCATGTCCTTCAGTTGCTTTGGGAAGACCAGGCCTCCGAGGGTCTTCCCTAACTCTTCAGACCCTAACCTCATGCTCTCTACAGAGCAACGCCCCAGCAACCAGCCCACACCAGCCCCCTCCCCAACTTGACTTTCCTCCGTAGCACTTCTCACTACTCAACAGACTTCCTTTTTATGATTTAGAGGATCAGTCTTCCCCCCTGGAGTATGAGTCCTATAAAGGCTGGGCTTGGTTTTCTTCAAGCTGCATCCCCACCAACTAGAGCTGAGGCCAGTATACAACATGGTAGGCTTTCAGTTAATGTTTGTCAAATCAATGAATGAAATGGACTTTGACGATGCTTCCAGATCCTTTAAACAGACCCTTGCCCAGGCCAAGTGTCTCTGGAAGCTCCACGCCATAAGCCAGCCTCCCTTGTGTAACAAGCCAGCTCGAGCCTGCACTGGAGAGCTTGCATCCATGTGGTGGATGGGGAACTGCACACCGTGGACTCACTGACAAATAGCAGCCCCGGGCTCCACCGTCTGCCTTGCATGAGAGATAAAGTGGGATGAGTCATCCAGCTATGATCATACACTTGCTCCTCCAAAAACGGGCAAATGCCAAGTCCTGAACTTAATCCTGTCTTTCAGGGCAAGCTACCCAGAGATCCATTTCCAAATTGTAGTTACATAGCAAAAAAAGAAAAAAAAAAAAAAACAAAAACAGAGAGAGAGAGTGAAAGAAAGAAATTTGTTTCATAATAACATGATCCACTACATGCTGTCAGCCAAGATTCTTTGCTTGCTCCCCCAAGGTGGGATTCATGGGCAAGAGGGGAAGTCCTGGGTCCCCAGGGGCGAACCTCCAGCTCTTAGAGGCTCCAAACCATCCCTGGAGACAGAGTCCGTCCATCAAGATCTTCTATCCTCACACAGAGCTGCCCAAACTTTGCCAGGGCAGTGGGCGATGCTGCCTGGCAGAGCACATGCCCAAGTTAGTACTGGAGGATTCCTCCCCCACCATGGGTTCTAATTTTAAAAGCAGTTAAAGAAAGCGGCAGGGAAGGGAGGAGCCGAGGGAGCCAAGGAGAGGGAAAGTACAGCCGTGTTCACTTACCGGTAAATGATGCCCTTGCTCTGTAAGAAGAACAGACCGATGGCAATTTCTGCAGCATAAAATCTGAAATTAAAAAGAAAAAAAGCAATGGAGACATTCAAGGACACCATATGCTTGGCAATTCTCAGAATTCAATACAGTATTGAACTGGGCATAGGGCATGGATGTCTCACTATGGACAGTCAAGCACACATCTCTTAAAACGAAGTATGAGAGATGGATGGATGAACAAGGTTTAGAGAGAGGGCTCTGAGGCTGCTCTAAGGACCAAATGGGGTGGGCAGAGGTTGAGCAGCTGCTTGCTGGGGAGGAGGCCACAGGATATGATGAACTGGCTGAAGAAGGATCATTGCAGACAACCGCGAGTTAAAATATCTCAATGATAGGGGTTTCCCTGGTAGCTCAGTGGTAAAGAGGTCGCCTGCCAATGCAGGAGACACAGGTTCGATCCCTGATCTGTGAGGATCCCACATGCTGCAGAGCAACGAAGCCCATGAGCCATGACTATGGAGCCTGTGCTCTAGAGCCTCGGAACCGCAACTACAAAAGCCCATGTGCCCTACAGCCTGAGTTCCACCAGAGAAGTCACCGCAGCGAGAGAGTAGCCCCCACACCCTGCAACTAGAGAAGAACGTGCAGCAGCAGGGAAAACCCAGAATAGCCAAAAATAAACAAACACATAAAATGCATTTCTTTAAAAAAGAACCTCAATGATAATACCTAACATCTGTTGAAGGCTTACCATGGTATCATTTCAGGTTATCATCTGATGAACTCTTCACAATAATCCTTTAGGGTAGGTCTTACAATTACCTCCCTGTTCCTCAAGTGAGGAAACTGACACTTAGGGACATGAAATACATTGGCCAAGTTATGCAGCTAATGAATAGCACAGCCAGAACCAGAAACAGCATCTTGCTGAAGCATAAGCTCTTCATGAATGTCCAGAAAGAAAAAGATTCTGAGATAACCAGAAAGCCGCAGTTATAAAGGTTGGGCGGGGCTTTGTAAAGTGTCCTGACAAGGCGTCTCATGGGATAATGGAACGAAGGTCAGCGGTCAATTAAAGGTTAGAAGTTCTTTCACTTCCAACCAGCCCATTAGAATTGTGCCAAGACACACAAATGGCATGACCTGGAAGCACGAGAAGCCCTTCCAAAACAGTGTTCCCGACCTGGGCGTGGAGGAACACAGGGGCCAAGGCTAAGCTGACCAGGAGCCGGCAAGGCTCGGCAATGACAGGACGGGGCCCTGGAGCAGCCCACAGGCTTTCCAGAGGGACAGTGAGAGTCTGGCAGCCTACCGATCCCATGACTTGCCACGCTCTGATTCACCAACTACAGGGAGAGACTGCGCAGAGAAATGCATGTTCCAGAAAGAAGAGACTGGCTGCCTCGTGGACTGAAGGGAACAGCTGGGAAAACAGATTCCCAAAAGCCCAGAGTCAGTCTCCCCACCCTGAGAGCCACAGAGCATCATCTCTCTGCAGCTCAAGCTTTCATCTCCCTGGAATCAGCGCATCTACAAGGGAGCGAGAACATGAGTCAAGGAAGATCCATGTTAGAATTCTGGGTCTGCTTCACACCAGCTCTGTGACCATAAGCAAGTCTCAAAACACTGCACCTGGCACGTTGTATGCTCTCAATTAATAGGGGCAAAAGAAAACACAAACCCTACAGTGACATCCCCCAAGGAGATTTTTTGGGCTTTCCTTATGAGCTAGGGGCCACACAGAGACCAAGATATAGCTGTGGCTTTCAAGTTAATGTTCGTAGATGGGGTCAAGAAAGAAACAAGCAACCCTCCCAGCAGAACACCCTCTGCCCCGGTCACGCATTTCTCATGAAGAAGAAGCCCAAGATGTTTAAAATTCCAGTTAGCTACAATCCCAAAGGAACGCACCACCCACTCATTCATCCCAGAGGTAAAGCACAGCACCAATTCTCACTTACACAGCGTGAGGTTCCTTGAACCGGCCCACTTGCTGGATGTGGTACATGAGGTCTCCACCATTCACATACTCCATCACGAAGTACAGGCGGTCCTGGGAAGAGAGAGCAAAGAGCCAATTTATCCTTCTGGAGCTTCTTGGGCCCCGGAAGGGGAGCAGGTAATAGCTGAGATTTATGATTCAAACCACCAGGACTCCACCACGACAGGCCAGGCCAGGTGCGTTGTCTTTCCGAGTAGAGTATTTGTGCCAATGGAAATGGTCACGTGAGCAAAGAGAGGATGTGTATTTTTTTAAAAAATACTTATTTGTTTATTTGGTGGTGCTGGTTCTTAGTTGCAGCATGCAAACTCTTAGTTGTAGCATGTGGGATCTAAGCAGGAATCGATCCCAGGCCCGTTGTTAGGAGTGTAGAGTCTTAGCCACTGGATCACCAGAAAAGTCTCCGAAATTTTTTTTTTTTAATTTTGGCCTCTTTTATTGGTTTTTTATTAATTTATTTTCACTCGTCTTTATTCTTTGGCCTGTGTAGGCCTCCCATTGCAGTGGCCTCTCTCACTGCAAAGCACCGGCTCTGGGCGCATGCACTCCAGAGCGCTGGCTTGTAATTGGACACACTGGTCCAGCTGCTCCATGGCATGTGGGATTTTCCCAGGCCAGGGATTGAACTGGTGACCATTGCACTGCAAGGCAGACTCTTTACCCACTGGACCACCAGGGAAGCCCAAAAGTCTCTGCATTTTTTTTTTTTTTAATATTTATTTATTTTTGGCAGGGGGCAGGTTGGGGAGGGAGAGGGGTGGGCGGGCCATTTCTATTGGTCTTTCATGTATCTATTTTCATCCTCTTTGTTCTTTGACCCATGTGGGCCTCCCATTGCAGCGGCCTCTGTTGTCTCAGAGCGCCGGCTCTGGGTGCATGCGCTCCAGAGCTCCAGCTCGGTCATTGGACACATCGGTCCAGCTGCTGTGTGGCACGTGGGCTCTTCCCAGGCCAGGGATTGAACCGGCGCCCCTTACACTGCAAGGCGGTGTCCTTACCCACTGGACCACCAGGGAAGCCCTGAAATTTTTAAAAAATGAATAGTGCTGGGTTTTCCTTGGTGGCTCAGTGGTAAAGAATTTGCCTTCCAATGCAGGAGAAATGGGAGAAGGAAATGGCAACCTACTCCAGTATTCTTGCCTGAAAAATTCCATGGATGGAGAAGCCTGGCAAGCTACAGTCCTTGGTATATCATGTGTGCGTGTGTGTGTGTGTGTGTGTGTGTGATGTGCGTGTGCACACGTGTGTGGCTCCCCTGATGGCTCAGTGGTGAGGAGTCTGCCTGCAATGCAGGAGACGGGGTTCCATCCCTGGGTTGGGAAGATGCCCTGGGAAGAAGGAGAATCCCACAAATGGAGGAGCCTGGTAAGCTGTAGTCATTGGGTCACACAGAGTCGGACATGACTGAAGTGACTAAGCAGCAGCACTAGGAGATACGGGTTCCATCCCTGATCCAGGAAGATTCAACATGTCACAGAGCAACTAAGCCCATGTGTCACAACTACTGAGCCTGAGCCCTACCATCTAGGAGCCACAGCAAGAGAAGCCACTGCAATGAGAAGCCTGCAGACTGCAATTAGATAAAAGCCCACACAGCAATGAAGATCCAGCATAGCCAAAGATAAATAAATAAAATTATAAAAGAATTAATAATGCTAAATGTATTCTTATTTGTACTGGTAAATATAATTAGCACATTAACCTTGTGACTTAATGGTCATTATTATTTAGGATAAAGCTCATTTTAATAAAGAGGGAAGACAACTAAGTGACTCGTATGTCAGGTAATAGGCAGTCATGGGAGTCAGTCTCCACGATAGCCCCTACCTGGTGATTTTCACGGCCCGATGCTCACATCCTGGTGCGCTCCCTTCCCTCTAGGAACTGGGCTGACTCGTATAACCAACAGGATACTGTAAAAATAACAGTGTGTGGCTTCCAGGATCAGACATGTTGTAAAATATGTGTTTGGATTTTATTTATATGTTGGGGTGGCTGGGTTGCCTGTTTAAAAGGGGGGTTTCTGTCAAAAGTCACATAGCTACAGTGTGGGGCCGTTGGACCAAGAGTGGAGTCAGTGGAGAAGGGAAGTGAAAGGCACAGGGTCCCTGTGAAATCAATACAGGATTTCAAATCTCATTCCAGCGGTTATTAGTCATGCACCTGCTGTTACTTAACTTCTCAAACCTCCAGCGTCTCTCTCTGCCTGTAAAGTGGACATGATTCACCTGCCCTGTAGTGTAAGTACAGACAAAATATTCTAACAGGAGGAGAATGGGGTAACAGAGGACGAGATGGTTCTATGGCATCATCAACTCAATGGACATAAGTCTGAGCAAACGCCGGAGATGGTGAAGGAGAGGGAAGCCTGGTGTGCGGAATTCCAGGCGGTCACAAAGAGTCAGACACAACTGAGAGACTGAACCACATGATGGTGGCCATATAAGAAAGGTTTGATCTACCATTTAAAAAAAATCTTCCTTCCAGCGCACATAACTATATCTTACACAAAACAGTTATACATCAGACTTTGTCAAATGTGTACTGAGTGTGTAATAATTAGAAGCTACCACCTTGTGGGTGCTCGATATGTGACTAAGCGCTTTATATGTTTTACCTCATTTCTCTCTCTGAACAATCCAACATGACAAGTATTATGAACCTGGCCAGGTTGGTTTCAGAGTCTACACATGTAACCTCTCACTACGCAGCTTCCTATGTAAGGTTCTGACCCAGACGCTGTATGGATGTGTCCTCCTTCTGGGAGCTCTCAGTCCAAATTATAAAAGAATTAATAATGCTAAATGTATTCTTATTTGTACTGGTAAATATAATTAGCACATTAACCTTGTGACTTAATGGTCATTATTATTTAGGATAAAGCTCATTTTAATAAAGAGGGAAGACAACTAAGTGACTCGTATGTCAGGTAATAGGCAGTCATGGGAGTCAGTCTCCACGATAGCCCCTACCTGGTGATTTTCACGGCCCGATGCTCACATCCTGGTGCGCTCCCTTCCCTCTAGGAACTGGGCTGACTCGTATAACCAACAGGATACTGTAAAAATAACAGTGTGTGGCTTCCAGGATCAGACATGTTGTAAAATATGTGTTTGGATTTTATTTATATGTTGGGGTGGCTGGGTTGCCTGTTTAAAAGGGGGGTTTCTGTCAAAAGTCACATAGCTACAGTGTGGGGCCGTTGGACCAAGAGTGGAGTCAGTGGAGAAGGGAAGTGAAAGGCACAGGGTCCCTGTGAAATCAATACAGGATTTCAAATCTCATTCCAGCGGTTATTAGTCATGCACCTGCTGTTACTTAACTTCTCAAACCTCCAGCGTTCTCTCTCTGCCTGTAAAGTGGACATGATTCACCTGCCCTGTAGTGTAAGTACAGACAAAATATTCTAACAGGAGGAGAATGGGGTAACAGAGGACGAGATGGTTCTATGGCATCATCAACTCAATGGACATAAGTCTGAGCAAACGCCGGAGATGGTGAAGGAGAGGGAAGCCTGGTGTGCGGAATTCCAGGCGGTCACAAAGAGTCAGACACAACTGAGAGACTGAACCACATGATGGTGGCCATATAAGAAAGGTTTGATCTACCATTTAAAAAAAATCTTCCTTCCAGCGCACATAACTATATCTTACACAAAACAGTTATACATCAGACTTTGTCAAATGTGTACTGAGTGTGTAATAATTAGAAGCTACCACCTTGTGGGTGCTCGATATGTGACTAAGCGCTTTATATGTTTTACCTCATTTCTCTCTCTGAACAATCCAACATGACAAGTATTATGAACCTGGCCAGGTTGGTTTCAGAGTCTACACATGTAACCTCTCACTACGCAGCTTCCTATGTAAGGTTCTGACCCAGACGCTGTATGGATGTGTCCTCCTTCTGGGAGCTCTCAGTCCAGAGAGGGGGACGGAAGGGATATAGAAATTCAACCACGAGTCCAAAAAAGCTGACAGACCACCGGTTAATCCATTATTTTTGAAATGTCGAAGGACTGTCTCATCTTGACGTGATACCCTCTCAACCTCTCTAATGAGAGACAGAATATCACTTCTGTTCTCAGCGTCCAAGGCCTAGGAGATCTGCAAAAAGGTCACTTACAAGTTAGTGGCAGAGTGGAGACAGTCAGCCAGAAGGGCCGACACCGAGCCCGAAGGGCCGACACCCAGCCCCTGGTTCTTTGGGGCTTTCTGGATAGAAAACAAACCTAAAAATAGCATCTGTCTTTGCTACACGTTGAAGAGAACCAAAACACTTGCTTTTAAAAATTATTTTTAAAACTAGCAGATGGCATCGGCCACAGAGAGAGAAGTAAGGGAGGGAGAGACTCCAGTGGCTTGCTTTCTGCTTAGAAGAACTCCACTTGCCCCCCAGGCTCATTAGTCAGAATCCCAACATCAGGAAGAAAGCTTCATGGTGGGTGACTCCATGTTCTATGGTCTGTTTCTACCTTGAACTGTATGTGGGGCTGCCCTGAGACTTGTCGTATTTGAACTGTACTGAGTGTGGCATTGGCACACCGGCGTTTCAGCTATTAAACATTCTGGCTGGCATCTTGCGGTCCTTTCATTTTCCAAACACTTAATGATGCCCACTCTGTGCCAGGCTCTTCTCCTGCCAGAAAGGCTGCTGTGAACGATCTGTGGTGTCCGACGTGAAGGATTCCCCAGGCAAGTGGAGAGACTAGGTAAACTTCCAAATGGCAACGTTTCCCAAAATGGGGTGGGAGATCATTTTAGGTGGGCTCTGGATGCATATCGTTTCCGCTTTATAGTTTCCTGTTTATTTTAATGTGTATTGTGAAAAAATATAACTAGTCTTTGAAGCCCTGAATTTTATGGCTACTGATGCAAAGATCCTCCTCATTAGAAAAGACCCTGATGCTGGTAAAGACTGAGGGCAGGAGGAGAAGGGGGCGGCGGAGGGTGAGATGGTTGGATGCCATCACTGACTTAATGGATGTGAGTTTGAGCAAACGCGGGAGATGGTGAAGGACAGCGAAGCCTGGTGTGCTGCCGTCCATGGTGTTGCAAAGAGTCAGACACAACTGTGGGCCTGAACTACAACAACAGCTTTGCTGGAGATGGGGAGCAGAATGCTTGCAGTTACCAAAGAGGAGATGGGAGCAAGGCAGGGTGGGACTAGATGACAGTGAATGGCATAAGGCCGTCCACCCAAAATCCAGTCTTTTCACTTTAAGATCTTTACTGTGTTGTCAACATCATTAACTAACATCTACTTAAAGTATTTTTGCATTAACTCACTTTTTTTTTTAACTTAAACACAGTTACTTAAAAATTTTAAATTTTCATATTAAAGTCATAAATGTAGATTCGTTGTCTCCTCTGTAAAAAATGAATGCCCACCTGAACTCTGTAGACTCTACACTATACGCAGGCTGGTTTGGGTACGTCAACCCCTTAAATGCCTTCTTTTAAAATCAAATGCAATTTGTCCATGTACCACTAAGTTCCTCTCCCACTAGAGAGCAAGGAGCAGTAAAATTTGAGAAACACTGCCAAGCGCAAGCTAGAGCCCTTCATGAGCAGGGAAGTCAACTTTAGAACTTCTATTGAGCATTTATTTTTGTAAGTCGTGGTACCAAGGGCTAAAGGAGCAAAACTGGTACAGGTCTTGCCTTCGGAGAATTCAGAATCTTGGTTAAGAGAAATATATGACTAACTCAAGCCATCATCCAAAGTAGGATGATGTTCAGAGAAATTGCTTGACTGGTACAGAGAGCAAACTCTGGGGACTTCAGCTCATGAGATGGCCTTCAACCAATGCCTCCAATTCTGCCATTATCCCCTCACCTTTACACAGAAAGTTCACTCACTTGTGTCTGACTACAGCCCACTACAGCCCTACCAAGCTCCTCTGTCCATGGGATTCTCCAGGCAAGAACACTGGAGTCTTCCCCTCCAGGGGTATCTTCCCAACCCATGCATCAAGCTGGGTCTCCTGCACTACAGGCAGATTCTTTCATGTCTGAGCCTCGAGGAAAGCCCATTACCCTTCACAAGGCCCTAAAATTTGACGTTGTTCTCCTACTCTTCCTTTAAAATGATTCCAAGGCTTCAAAGATCTTTCTCCTACTCATGTGCAGTGGTTTTGGATCAGGACCTATCTGCTGGCCTCTTCTACATGGACATTAGAAAGTATGTATTGAATCTGGACTCCAAGTCCAGCTTGTCTCTTGTTCCTTGCTCTGTTTTCCAAAGTGGGCTTGTCACAGCTCAAAACATCAACTCACATCGCTCTAGGCTGATGAATCTTGACTTCAGTTTCTGCCCTCTCCCTTTCTCTTGAGCTCCAGTCAGCTCCAGCTGGCTACAGGATGTTTCTACGGGGGCGTTCCACTGTCAACTCCAATTAAAAGCTCCAAAAGGCAAGCTCACCATCTTTCTCCTCCAACTAGCCAGTCTGCTCAACTTTCAAAGTGTTCCTTGCTGATTGTCCTCGTTATTGTGGCAATTTTTCATTTACACACGGCCCTCGTCCCTGAAGCATGAAACGACTTCAGTTCATTTTAAATTCCCTTTCCCCATGACCTCTCATGTTCAATCAGTAAATAAATTAAATATCTGTCTGTCACTGCAGCAGGCAAAATGGTTGGACAGGGTTTCTCCAGTTTGGAGTGTATGAGGATAGTCTAATTTAAGATAATGGCTGGGGACTTCCCTGGTGGCCACAGTGGTTAATACTCCACATTCCCAATAGGGTACCTGGGTTCGATCCCTGGTCGGGGAACTGGATAACCATGCCACACCTCAGACCCTGTGAAGCCAAATAAAAAACAATAAAATAGGGCTTCCCTAGTGGTCCAGTGGGTAAAGAGTCCACCTTGCAGCACAGGGGGCACCGGTTTGATCCCTGGCCCAGGAAGATCCCACATGCCACGGAGCTGCTGGACTGCTGTGTCCAATTACGAGCCAGCGCTCTGGAGCACGTGTGCCCAGAGCCAGTGCTCTGCAATGAGAGAGGCCACTGCGATGGGAGGCCCACACAGGCCGAAGAATAAAGATGGATGAAAATAAATAAATAAATAACCAATATAAAGAGGCCAAATAATAATAATAAAATAAAATAATGGCTGGATTGCATGTGCAGAATTCACCAGGGGGGTCTTGGGAAGGACAGGGCATTTAAAGAGGGAATCATTGTTGCTTTAAGTCACCTGAAAGTGGAACGTGACACAATGCCCATAGGACTGCCTGGAGGACACAAGCCACTTTTAATCAGGCAACATGGACAGAGAAAATCACCTCTGTGGGCACCTTTAAGCGTGTCCTCTGCTCCAAGGTGAGGTGCAGTAAGTGTGAGTTTAGTTAATGATCTTCAGTGGTTGTCTAAGCTGGTCAGTGAATCCGTTCTATCTGTAAACTGTGTCTCTTACTGCAGAGATCCGTCTCTCTCCCGAAGCTGTGCCATTAAGGGCGCTAGCTGGGGCGCGAGCTAGTCTTGAGGGCAAGTCTGAGAGAGCCTGCTTACCAGGAGAACTTGCGCTAGTTACTTAAACTTCCTCTGCCTCCCTCCAGGGACAAGAATAGCTTCTCCTCTAAAGGGGTTTGCAAAGATGGAACACGATGCACACAGAGTCCACGCAAACTGGTGGAGCCTCATTCATATGAGTGTGTGACACCTTCTTTCTTCTGTATGCGAGAACCTAAAAATCACAATGAGAATCATGCAACCTGACGCTCCTCTAACGGTGTTTTCTGCTTTCTAAGCTTTGCCCTTCCACACAGAAAGCAACGTTCTCAAGGGCTAAGGCCATCTCTCTTCTTCCTTGGACCTTTGATTACTGAATGAACATGCAACAGAGGGCAGAGACGGGGGGAGAGAAGCAGGTTGTGTCTATTCCTACCCAGCCCGGCTCTGGATAATTCAATTGCATTCCTGGGTCCTTTCTTGCAAGATTCTTTGATGGCTTTACAAAAAGAAAGGCATTTAAGTCAGTGCTCATGAGGTGGACGAACCTAGAGCCTATTATATAGAGTGAAGGAAGTCAGCAAGAGAAAACCAAATATCATCTATTAACACTTACATATGGAATCTAGGAAGATGGCACTGGTGAACCTATTTGCAGGGCAGCAATGGAAACACAGACATGGAGAACAGACTTACGGACAAGGTAGGTAGGGAGGAAGGAAGGAGAGGGTGGAACACACGCAGAGAGCAGCATAGAATAGAACGGAAACATATACACTAACGTATGTCAAAGAGACAGCCCGTGAAAATTTGCTGTATGACTCAGGGAACTCAAACCAGGGCTCTGTGGCAACCTAAGGGGTCGGATGTGGTGGGAGGTGGGAGGGAGGCAGCATATGTATACCTATGGCCGATCCATGTGAATGCACGTCAGAAACCAACATAATATTGTTAATATCCTTCCATCAAAAATAAACAAAGTTTAAAAATTCTTGGATGGCTTTAGCTGCCCAAGGCCCAGACATCTGTCAAGCTCTCTCCAGCTTCACCTCTTTGGAGGCACGGAAGGCCATGTTTGTATTTGGCAGGCTATGTTCTGCTCCAACCCAGGGGGTCTCCTTGAACTTAGGATGGTGTCCCTCACCTGACAAGAGCACATTCCTTGTAGATACAGCTCCTTCGCAAAGGTTCCTACTGAACTATAGTCAATTACCACACAATTGAGCTAGGAATAAAACAAATGACCTATACTGAACCAATCAGATTCTCTTTCCTGGGAACTAGAATTCGGGAAGTTTGATGGACAGGCAGACTACAAGGGATGAGGGAAGCCAGGTTACCATGAGCAGGGAAAAACAAAGAAAGCAAGGAGAAAGAAATGGAGGTTTTTTCTCGAAAACCTTGAAGTTATAGATTTGAGATCTTCATGAGGCTGAGGAACTGTCTTTGGGTCCTTTCTTTCCAAAGCTTCCTTTTTTTCTTCTAAACAGCTAATTTGAAAGAGGGGTATTTTATTTCTTGCAACCCAACCACAGAGACTACTACCAAGAGCGTCCTTCAGCAACACCCTTACATAAAACCATGTCCTTAAACACCATTGCCCACCCAGAGCTGACCCTTGCAATCTCAAACAGTCTAGAGCCTATTATATAGAGTGAAGGAAGTCAGCAAGAGAAAACCAAATATCATCTATTAACACTTACATATGGAATCTAGGAAGATGGCACTGGTGAACCTATTTGCAGGGCAGCAATGGAAACACAGACATGGAGAACAGACTTACGGACAAGGTAGGTAGGGAGGAAGGAAGGAGAGGGTGGAACACACGCAGAGAGCAGCATAGAATAGAACGGAAACATATACACTAACGTATGTCAAAGAGACAGCCCGTGAAAATTTGCTGTATGACTCAGGGAACTCAAACCAGGGCTCTGTGGCAACCTAAGGGGTCGGATGTGGTGGGAGGTGGGAGGGAGGCAGCATATGTATACCTATGGCCGATCCATGTGAATGCACGTCAGAAACCAACATAATATTGTTAATATCCTTCCATCAAAAATAAACAAAGTTTAAAAATTCTTGGATGGCTTTAGCTGCCCAAGGCCCAGACATCTGTCAAGCTCTCTCCAGCTTCACCTCTTTGGAGGCACGGAAGGCCATGTTTGTATTTGGCAGGCTATGTTCTGCTCCAACCCAGGGGGTCTCCTTGAACTTAGGATGGTGTCCCTCACCTGACAAGAGCACATTCCTTGTAGATACAGCTCCTTCGCAAAGGTTCCTACTGAACTATAGTCAATTACCACACAATTGAGCTAGGAATAAAACAAATGACCTATACTGAACCAATCAGATTCTCTTTCCTGGGAACTAGAATTCGGGAAGTTTGATGGACAGGCAGACTACAAGGGATGAGGGAAGCCAGGTTACCATGAGCAGGGAAAAACAAAGAAAGCAAGGAGAAAGAAATGGAGGTTTTTTCTCGAAAACCTTGAAGTTATAGATTTGAGATCTTCATGAGGCTGAGGAACTGTCTTTGGGTCCTTTCTTTCCAAAGCTTCCTTTTTTTTTTTTCTTCTAAACAGCTAATTTGAAAGAGGGGTATTTTATTTCTTGCAACCCAACCACAGAGACTACTACCAAGAGCGTCCTTCAGCAACACCCTTACATAAAACCATGTCCTTAAACACCATTGCCCACCCAGAGCTGACCCTGAATGACAAGGATCTCTTGGGACACTCTTGGGGCTCAATGGACATGTCCTCAGAGCCCCCTCTGCAAGTGGGATCATCCTCACGCCCCTCCCTGTCCCTTTTTGCATTTTGGGTTGACAGCCGTCCCAGCATGCCTTGCAAGTGAGTTCTTGCTGGGCCACGACAGCAAATCTGGGGAGGAAGTAACTTCTGTCCTTCAATGACTCATGAAATCTAATTCTATTTAAAAAAAAAAAGAAGAAGAAGAAGTGCATATGTTCAATTGAAAAGAAAACATTTAAAATAGATGTTTTGCTAAGGAGACTTAACTGTCTGTGCCCACTGGCAGTTGGGAAATTGCATGAATGTGCCGAGCTGACAACTGTCCCTGGGAAATACTGCAAAAGGGCTGGAGTGAACGCAATCCTTTGGAGGCCAGGCAGCCAGGTGCCCCTCACAGCACAGATCAAATAAAAAATAGCCTCATTTATTATTTGTTCTGCACTTTGAATACTGTCTCTTTTAATTCTCATTTATGTCACTTCAAAGATGACAAAACCAATATTCAGATCTGCTAAGTGACTTCCTGGAGGGCACGTAGCCAGTAATCACAGACACAGATTTGTTGGACCGAGAAGCTCCTACTTATCCCTTTGTTCTTCCAGAACA
Source organism: Tragulus kanchil (assembly GCA_022376925.1). Taxonomy (NCBI): domain Eukaryota; kingdom Metazoa; phylum Chordata; class Mammalia; order Artiodactyla; family Tragulidae; genus Tragulus; species Tragulus kanchil. The sequence goes on along the minus strand of JAIOJX010000002.1, from coordinate 134,847,709 downwards.
ACTGGCCTAAACCCCATTCTCCTAAGACCAGTCCTCTAATGAGCAATCACTAAAAATTCAGCCCCCTTCTGTTGACTTTTGCATCTGTGTATCGATGCTGAAGCAGAAGATCCAATACTCTGGCCACCTGATGTAAAGAGCTGATTCACTGGAAAAGATCCTGACTCTGGGAAAGATGGAGGGCAGGAGGAGAAGGGGGCGGCAGAGGATGAGTTGGTTGGATGGCATCAATGGCTCCATGGACATGAGTTTGAGCAAACTCTGGGAGATAGTGACGGACAAGGGGGAAGGGGCCTGGGGGTGCTGCCCGTACTAACTTTTGCCATCCGGCCGTTTTTCTTCTAAACAGCTATTTGAAAGAGGGGTATTTTATTTCTTGCAACCCAACCACAGAGACTACTACCAAGAGCGTCCTTCAGCAACACCCTTACATAAAACCATGTCCTTAAACACCATTGCCCACCCAGAGCTGACCCTGAATGACAAGGATCTCTTGGGACACTCTTGGGGCTCAATGGACATGTCCTCAGAGCCCCCTCTGCAAGTGGGATCATCCTCACGCCCTCCCTGTCCCTTTTTGCATTTTGGGTTGACAGCCGTCCCAGCATGCCTGGCAAGTGAGTTCTTGCTGGGTCACGGCAGCAAATCTGGGGAGGAAGTAACTTCTGTCCTTCAATGACTCATGAAATCTAATTCTATTTAAAAAAAAAGAAGAAAAAGGGTGCATATGTTCAATTGAAAAGAAAACATTTAAAATAGATGTTTTGCTAAGGAGACTTAACTGTCTGTGCCCACTGGCAGTTGGGAAATTGCATGAATGTGCCGAGCTGACAACTGTCCCTGGGAAATACTGCAAAAGGGCTGGAGTGAACGCAATCCTTTGGAGGCCAGGCAGCCAGGTGCCCCTCACAGCACAGATCAAATAAAAAATAGCCTCATTTATTATTTGTTCTGCACTTTGAATACTGTCTCTTTTAATTCTCATTTATGTCACTTCAAAGATGACAAAACCAATATTCAGATCTGCTAAGTGACTTCCTGGAGGGCACGTAGCCAGTAATCACAGACACAGATTTGTTGGACCGAGAAGCTCCTACTTATCCCTTTGTTCTTCCAGAACAACTGGCCTAAACCCCATTCTCCTAAGACCAGTCCTCTAATGAGCAATCACTAAAAATTCAGCCCCCTTCTGTTGACTTTTGCATCTGTGTATCGATGCTGAAGCAGAAGATCCAATACTCTGGCCACCTGATGTAAAGAGCTGATTCACTGGAAAAGATCCTGACTCTGGGAAAGATGGAGGGCAGGAGGAGAAGGGGGCGGCAGAGGATGAGTTGGTTGGATGGCATCAATGGCTCCATGGACATGAGTTTGAGCAAACTCTGGGAGATAGTGACGGACAGGGAAGCCTGGCGTGCTGCAGTCCACCGGGTTGCCAAGAGTTGGACACGGCTTAGTGACTGAACAACAATTTCAGTACTAACTTTTGCCATCCTGTGGCACGTTCAACACTTTGAAGGCATTTTATTATCGACCTTCCTGAAATAATATAAATTTAAAATGAAGACAATTACCCACAGGCCCCTTCCTAAATCAAATGAATGTTTTGATTTGTCTGTGTCTCTGATTCTCTCCCATGTGCAAATCCAGTTTTAACACATTTAGAATAATCTCTTAATAGACTTTGGTATCTTACATTTTCTGTTAAACTGAGCCATGCATATTTTTCAAGGATTTAAAAAAATCAGTTGTCTAAGAATACTTCTGATGTAACTTTGCTTTTCTAAACAAGTATTCTGAAATGAAATGGGCATCATTTTAAGAATGACAAAAATTGTTTTGTACCTTGCCGGGGTGTCTTTTTACCTTTTATCTATTCTGACCCTCTTCAAGAATTTTTGTTTGTTTGTTTTATTAAGGCTCTTTTATCTTCCAGATTCTAAGTCTCTAGCGAGAAAAACACATCAAGTCTGCAGCATGTTATACTCTATCTGTCAGTTTTTAAAAGGTAGCTGATTCATAAGGGAATTCTGGGTCACAAAATACAAAATGACACGCCACTCGGGATACACTGGCCTCCTCGCTGCTCCTCAAACACGCCGAGCATGTCCCTGCCCGGGGCATTTACACTCACTTCCTGCTGTCTAGAACAGTTTGCCCTGAGACATCCACAGGCCCCGCTCCCTCATTTGTTCTGGTCTCTGCTCAAATGTCATCCTTATCAGGAAGACCTTCCCTGATCATCCAATCAAAAATAGCATCTCTGTCTTCATCCATCCATCTCTCGCCCCCCTTATTTTTGTTATTACTGTTTATTATCTGTCTTCCTCTCTCAAATGTAAATTCCAAAGGAACGGGGGACTTTATCTCTTCTGTTTCGGGATATACCCTCCCAGTGGTACAGCTGGGTCCTGACACATTTATGTCAACAAATAAATACTTGCGGACAGAATCAATAAGCATTAGTACCGTCTGCAGACGGGCAGTAATGATCTGACTTTCAGGAGGCTGGCTTTAGGGATAGTGTTTATTCTAGCTCAGGCTACCTCCATCTCTGGAGTACCAATCTGGGGTCAGGGGAGAAGTAATTCCAGAAGGTGACCACCTTCGTGGGCTTTCCTGCTCACCCGCTGGGCTAACAGTGCTCTGTCTCCTCTAAATGCACAGCTTCCCAAATATGAAAATAACTTCTCCCATAAAAAGGCTTCCCTGGTAGCTCAGCTGGTAAAGAATCTGCCTGCAATGCAGGAGATCCCGGTTTGATCCCTGGATTGGGAAGATCCCCTGGGGAAGGAATAGGCTAACCACTCCAGTATTCTTGGGCTTTTCTGGTGGCTCAGACAATAAAGAATTTGCCTGTCGAACGCGAGACCTGGGTTTGATCCCTGGGTTGGGAAGATCCCCTGGAGGAGGGGACAGCTACCCACTCTAGTATTCTTGCCTGGAGACTTCCATGGACAGAGGAGCCTGGCACACTACAGACCAGGGGGTCGCAAGAGTTGGACACAACTTAAGGACTAAACCACCAGCCCCATAAAGTCTTTTCAATCATCACAATATCCTTGTGGGGTACGTGGGTGACTCTTTCCTAGGGAAAAGAACACCAGAAGGGGCATTACACCACTCGCCACTTACCGACAGTGTCAGAGGTCAAAGTGTTCATCGCTCAGCCGTGCCTGACTCTATGCGACCCTATGGGCTGTAGCCCGCCTGGCTCCTCTGTCCGTGGGTTTCTCCAGGCTGGAGTGGGTTGCCATGCCCTCCTCCAGGGGGTCTTCCTGACCCAGGGACCAGACCCAGGTCCCCTGCATTGCAGGTGGATTCTTTCCCCTCTGAGTCACCAGGAAAATGAGTGCCACAGACAGTGTAACCTGACCCATTTCCAATTTCTGAGGGTTGGTTTCCTTCCTGGAACTGTGAACAGTAATTTCTTGTTAAAATGAGACAGGATCATGACAGTGAAGATAATTTGTAAGCTAGGAAAAGGCAGGGGGAGGAAAGGCAGAGGCAGGCTAGGGTTTGGGGTTCCATAGTCTTACAGAGCAAACCCCAGATCAATAAGCATTAGTACCGTCTGCAGACGGGCAGTAATGATCTGACTTTCAGGAGGCTGGCTTTAGGGATAGTGTTTATTCTAGCTCAGGCTACCTCCATCTCTGGAGTACCAATCTGGGGTCAGGGGAGAAGTAATTCCAGAAGGTGACCACCTTCGTGGGCTTTCCTGCTCACCCGCTGGGCTAACAGTGCTCTGTCTCCTCTAAATGCACAGCTTCCCAAATATGAAAATAACTTCTCCCAAAAAAAGGCTTCCTGCTAGCTCAGCTGGTAAAGAATCTGCCTGCAATGCAGGAGATCCCGGTTTGATCCCTGGATTGGGAAGATCCCCTGGGGAAGGAATAGGCTAACCACTCCAGTATTCTTGGGCTTTTCTGGTGGCTCAGACAATAAAGAATTTGCCTGTCGAACGCGAGACCTGGGTTTGATCCCTGGGTTGGGAAGATCCCCTGGAGGAGGGGACAGCTACCCACTCTAGTATTCTTGCCTGGAGACTTCCATGGACAGAGGAGCCTGGCACACTACAGACCAGGGGGTCGCAAGAGTTGGACACAACTTAAGGACTAAACCACCAGCCCCATAAAGTCTTTTCAATCATCACAATATCCTTGTGGGGTACGTGGGTGACTCTTTCCTAGGGAAAAGAACACCAGAAGGGGCATTACACCACTCGCCACTTACCGACAGTGTCAGAGGTCAAAGTGTTCATCGCTCAGCCGTGCCTGACTCTATGCGACCCTATGGGCTGTAGCCCGCCTGGCTCCTCTGTCCGTGGGTTTCTCCAGGCTGGAGTGGGTTGCCATGCCCTCCTCCAGGGGGTCTTCCTGACCCAGGGACCAGACCCAGGTCCCCTGCATTGCAGGTGGATTCTTTCCCCTCTGAGTCACCAGGAAAATGAGTGCCACAGACAGTGTAACCTGACCCATTTCCAATTTCTGAGGGTTGGTTTCCTTCCTGGAACTGTGAACAGTAATTTCTTGTTAAAATGAGACAGGATCATGACAGTGAAGATAATTTGTAAGCTAGGAAAAGGCAGGGGGAGGAAAGGCAGAGGCAGGCTAGGGTTTGGGGTTCCATAGTCTTACAGAGCAAACCCCAGCACCCCGCCCCCCGCCGCTACTGTGTGGCACTGCTTGAATTACTTCACTTCTCTGAATATTGGCCTTCTTATCCCTACACCGCGGGCAGTGCCAGGGCCCACCCAGGATAAAATGAGAGGTTATCTGGAGAGTGCTCAGCATAGAGACTGACACACTAACACCAGCCACTGCTTTTTATTGTTTTTATCTGTTAAAGTCATTTTGACAGCAACTCAACTCTTGCAGTGCAGGAGACACAGGTTCGATCCCTGGGTCGGGAAGATCCCCTGGAGAAGGGATAGGTTACACACCCCAGCATTCTTGCCTGAAAAATCCTATGGACAGAGAAGTCTGGCAAGCTACAGTCCATGGAACCTCAAAGATATATATTTACATGGCTTCCCTGATGGCTCAGTGGTGAGGAATCTGTCTGCAATGCAGGAGACCCGGGTTCCATTCCTCGGTTGAAAAGATTCCCCTGGAGGAGGGCATGGCAATTCACTCCAATATTCTTGCCTGGAGAATTCCTTGGACAGAGGAGTCTGGCGGGCTGCAGTCCACGGGGTCACACAGAGTTGGACAGGAACTAAGTGACTAAGCAGCAGCAGCAGCAACATAATCTACTAGCAAATGCTTAGGCTCTGGGTTCAGTGGCACTGGCTCCAGGGAAAACGACCTCCCCCCATCTCCCGCCCGTCTCCCAGATCCTCAGTCCTTTCTCCTGCAAAGTGGGATTGCAGATAATCCCTTCCACAGCAAGAGTCTCCTCTCAGGCTGGAAGGGAACAGAGTTTTCAAAGGCCCCCATGCGGGTAGATGCTTGGATGAAGAGTCAGATCTGCCCCAGGGATGGGGAAGCGGAGGGATGCAGCAGGAGGGGGACTGCACGGAGCAGGTGAGGGAGGCGGGTGGCCCCTGCTGGAGCCCGGAGACAGGCCGGTGGCCGGCAGTTCCGTCCCAGGCATGTCAGGTGGAGTGGAAATGAGGAACACGCACTCACGGAGCGGTGATTAAGGAGAAAGCCCCTTGGAGCCTGGCTGCCTGGGCTCCAATCCTGGCCTCTAATGTACAAGCTGCATGCATGGCCTCAGTGACCTCAGGACCCATCCAGGGGCCATCAAAGATGTGGCTGACGATGGCTGGTCCCGTGTCTCACGCCTTGTAGGCAGGACTGTGGCTGTGTACTCACTACGTCATGTCCGACCCTGCGACCCCACAGATGATGGCCCGCCAGGCTCCTCTGTCCACGGGATTTCCCAGGCGAGAATCCTGGAATGGGTTGCCATGCCTTCCTCCAAGGGACCTTCCCAACCCAGGGACTGAACCTGCGTCTCCTGCATTGCACTGCAGGTGGGTTGTTTACCTATGAACCACTGGGAAATGCCCCACTGCATTATCTGAAATAAAGGTATGTACACTTAAAATGTATGTGCTTAGTCAAAGGAAAAAGCAAATGAAAACATTGAAACGGGGGCCTTTCGCTCATGGAGCATCTGCTGCTGAGTGGATATGAGAGGGGGAGGGGTCTCTGCTCTCCCCTTAGCCAGCCCTGCTCAGCTCCCAAGGCCCTCACGCTCGACTGGCAGTGACTGCATCTCCCCAAGCCAATTGTAACTCTGCTATTTAAAGTCACAGGATTTTTTCCTTAATTTTTTGGCTGCCCGGCACGGCATGTAGGAAGTTACATTTTTTCCCCAGATAATATGGTGGACAGGATTTCATCTGACCCTTCCCAGTGAGAAAGCAACCAGTTCCGTCCCCAGCCTTGCTGGATTGGGCCAGTCTTCAACATGAGGGCTTGCTCCCCTGACCAGACTTATATCCACTCAATTCTCTCCGCTCATTTTCTTCTCTAACTTTTTTCTTTTTCTTTTTTGCCTCTAAGTCATCATTTATTTTGCATTCATCTTTATTCTTTGGCCTGTGTGGGCCTCCCATCAAAGTGGCCTCTTGCTGCAGAGCACTGGCTCTGGGCACATGCGCTCCAGAGCTCCAGCCCACAATTGGACACACGGATCCAGTCATTCCCCGGCACGTGGGATCCTCCCAGGCCAGGCATCGAACCAGTGACCTCTGCACTGTGAGGCAGACTCTTTACCCACTGGACCACCATGGAAGCTCCTCTCTCTGCTCTTAATCTCTCTTTCCTGGCAGGTGATAGCTTGTGGAGGGGACTCAGGATGCTGCACAGTTTCCACGCACGCCCAAGCCCTACTCCCTAATTCCAGAAAGCATATTGAAATGCAAGGCTCAGGGTTAAAAAGAAGAGCCTCAAATCCACTCTTTCGTGTTTAAAACAGTAAATTACACATGAAGATACTTCACTTAATGACTGTTAGTCACCAATGGCCAATTTCCCACAATCTCCGCACAGCCAACTGAAATCGAAAGCTGCGGCTCTGAGATACCCCGCCTCCTCCTCGAGAGCACGACCTCATTCTCAGTCTGTTTACCACTGAGATAGTCCCTCATCTGGTGATCTGCACGAGTCGACTTAGGAACCACCAATGGGAAAAACAGATGATGTAGGAATGAGGGAGTCTAGAGGTCAAAGGATCTAGTCATGACTTGAATACCTTAGGCTTACACTTCCCAAGGTGACATGAGAGATTCAGACTTGAAAGGTGTATGTGAAACTGAAAGCTGCTCCGTTGTGTCCGACACTCTGCGACCCATGGACGAGCCATGGAATTCTCCAGGCAAGAATCCTGGGGTGGGTAGCCTATCCCTTCTTCAGGGGATCTTCCCAGTCCAGGAATTGAACCAGGGCCTCCTGCATTGCAGGCAAATTCTTTATCAGCTGAGCTACAAGGGAAGCCCTTGTAAGATGCATGCCCTTCCCCATTTCTGCCAGGATCCATGTGATGTCAATTACTGTTCACTTAGCATTTTTTTTTTACAAGGATTCTATTCTTTTACTTGAAATTTTTATTTTAAAAGCAAACTTCAGTCCCCTTTGGGGCATAACAGTGAACCAATTCATGAAAACTGTCAAATAACAGAAAGGCCTCATGCATCTATCTGACTTCCTTCTATATGAACTGTATCACCAGGGGACCAAGAAACAGATGAGGAAAGTCTCTCTTTATAAAAACACTAATAATAAAGAAAAAGAAATGACAGAATTATGAGATCACTATCTCACAATCCTTAATGAGTCCATGGATCCAGACACAGAGCCTCCGTGGTTGCCAACATCAGAAAAAGAGACACACTGGATATTGTGTGCCTTTGGATAAAAGGCACACACACACACACATCCTTGCCAAAGAGATCAAACCTGAGTCTATCCAAGCCTTGAGCTACTAATTTGGAGAAAACACAGAGGACAAATGAAACAGGTAGATGGGCCCTCAGACTGCAATCAGCAAAATTCAGACTGTGAAGATGCTATGGGTCAAACAGTCCAGGCTCTTTAGCAGATAAAAAAAGGACAGAAGAAATGGACAGGGAAATGACTGCATTAAAAGACACATCCAATTTCTATAAATGGGAAAGAATAACCTGTCTTATCAAGGGAGGCTAAAACTTAAGGGATAAAACTATAGAAACAGGCAAGGATATCAAGCGAACATTTGGGGAGGGACTGAGGGTAGGACACAGAGAAGCTTCTAGAATGGCTGCCAAAATTCTTTCTAGATCAGGATGGTGGTATAAGGAACTTAACTTTGTAATAACTATTTATTAAAACATGAATGCTGTGAGGTTCCTTCTGTGTTTATCTTTTCTCAAAATTTTTTTCTGTTACTGGACTTTTATTTATGTTATGGCATTATATTATTTTTTAAATTATTATTTTATCCATGCGTATTATTTTATCCATGCGTATCATTTTAGGATGGCAAAGGGGCAGTCATAAAACAGTTGTTATCAAAACACCATATTGACTCAGAGTCAAAAACATGGCCCACACGATGGGTCAGATAATGAACACAGTGACCTCATGTCCCGTCGTGCTCTGCCAATTAATACTTCTCATCACTTAGCAGCAATGAGGCTGGAAGCAAGTCTCTACTCTTGCCTTTCCTCATCTGTGAAACGGAGCGACTATACGGCCTCCCTCACCGAAGTTTGAGTGTACATGACAGTCGTGAATGGAGCTCTTTGGGAGTAACCCAGAGAAACAAACAGCAGGAAAGAGCCACTTCTGGTGATGTTCATGGGAGAAGTGACCAACACATGACAATCAGGGCTGAATGACTGAGTGAAGGGGAGAGATTTGTTACGGTTGCTGTTTAGTAACTAAGTTGTGATCACTATCTCACAATCCTTAATGAGTCCATGGATCCAGACACAGAGCCTCCGTGGTTGCCAACATCAGAAAAAGAGACACACTGGATATTGTGTGCCTTTGGATAAAAGGCACACACACACACACATCCTTGCCAAAGAGATCAAACCTGAGTCTATCCAAGCCTTGAGCTACTAATTTGGAGAAAACACAGAGGACAAATGAAACAGGTAGATGGGCCCTCAGACTGCAATCAGCAAAATTCAGACTGTGAAGATGCTATGGGTCAAACAGTCCAGGCTCTTTAGCAGATAAAAAAAGGACAGAAGAAATGGACAGGGAAATGACTGCATTAAAAGACACATCCAATTTCTATAAATGGGAAAGAATAACCTGTCTTATCAAGGGAGGCTAAAACTTAAGGGATAAAACTATAGAAACAGGCAAGGATATCAAGCGAACATTTGGGGAGGGGACTGAGGGTAGGACACAGAGAAGCTTCTAGAATGGCTGCCAAAATTCTTTCTAGATCAGGATGGTGGTATAAGGAACTTAACTTTGTAATAACTATTTATTAAAACATGAATGCTGTGAGGTTCCTTCTGTGTTTATCTTTTCTCAAAATTTTTTTCTGTTACTGGACTTTTATTTATGTTATGGCATTATATTATTTTTTAAATTATTATTTTATCCATGCGTATTATTTTATCCATGCGTATCATTTTAGGATGGCAAAGGGGCAGTCATAAAACAGTTGTTATCAAAACACCATATTGACTCAGAGTCAAAAACATGGCCCACACGATGGGTCAGATAATGAACACAGTGACCTCATGTCCCGTCGTGCTCTGCCAATTAATACTTCTCATCACTTAGCAGCAATGAGGCTGGAAGCAAGTCTCTACTCTTGCCTTTCCTCATCTGTGAAACGGAGCGACTATACGGCCTCCCTCACCGAAGTTTGAGTGTACATGACAGTCGTGAATGGAGCTCTTTGGGAGTAACCCAGAGAAACAAACAGCAGGAAAGAGCCACTTCTGGTGATGTTCATGGGAGAAGTGACCAACACATGACAATCAGGGCTGAATGACTGAGTGAAGGGGAGAGATTTGTTACGGTTGCTGTTTAGTCACTAAGTTGTGTCCCACTCTTTTGTGACCTGGTAGGTGAGAGCCTGCTAGGCTCCTCTGTCCATGGGACTTCCCAGGCAAGAATACTGCAGTGGGTTGCCATTTCCTTCTCCAACTCAAAATTTTAAAATCAGGACTTTAGAGTGCTATCATACATAAATTTGTAAAAATATATACATAAAAGCAAACCAATGACTTAGAAACTACTATTTAGGGACTGCCCTGGTGGTCCAGTGGCTAAGGGTCCATCTTCCCTTGGGGCCTGGGTTGGATCCCTGGTCAGGGAACGAGATTCCACAGGCTGCCACTAAGAGCTGGCATGCTGCCACTAAAGATCCTGCCTGCTGCAATGAAGATCAAAGATCCTGCATGGTGCAGTAAAGACCTGGTGCAGCCAAATAAATAAATATGAAAAAAGAAACTGTTATTTGTCAAAGTTCAGAATCTGAAGCTCCGTCTTCTTTCTCTGTTAAAAAGGCAATTGTTAGAAAGATGTTCATGGCCAAGCTAGCACCGAATAGACACATTCCCACAATATTCCTAGAAATAAGCACTATCGATATGTCTATTCTCATCTTACAGAGAAAAAAAAGAAACATTCTCCTCAGAAAAATATAAAGTGAACCAAAAAGAAGGTAATTTAAAATCTGCACACCACCCAAGTCACCTCTCAAACTGAATGGTCGTGCATGCTCTGTATTTTGACAAACATGACCTCAGCTCTTAGCTCTGCCTCCAATGGGGTGAAAAATATTCCTATAGCCTGTCGTCACCAGCAAGCCCTGACAGGAGGCTGGTGGGCCAAAGTCCCCGCAGGGAAAACTGCACACATCTGCCTAGAATGCTCCCTTCCTTAATGACCTGTGGCAGGGAGACTGGGATTCAGGGAATGGACCCCAGCAGAAAACCATCCCTTCACCCAAAACGCAGATGCCCCTGTGACCATCAGGCAACAAACACGGGGACCCATTCACTTCTCCAGATTCTGCGTTTTAGTCCCATTGCACTGTTTGGTAATAGCCCCATGTCTATGTATTTTGCTTTAAAAGGAGAAAGCAGTCTCAGAAAAATGACTTAAATTCCTTAACTTGAACTTAGATTCCTACCCTCAGTACCGGTCCAGGCCAAGGCCTATGTTAAATATCTGCCATTGCACCTGTTTGGTAAGAGCCTGCTAGGCTCCTCTGTCCAGGGACTGAAAACTGCAGTGGGTTGCCATTTTCTCCAACTCAAAATTTTAAAATCAGGACTTTAGAGTGCTATCATACATAAATTTGTAAAAATATATACATAAAAGCAAACCAATGACTTAGAAACTACTATTTAGGGACTGCCCTGGTGGTCCAGTGGCTAAGGGTCCATCTTCCCTTGGGGCCTGGGTTGGATCCCTGGTCAGGGAACGAGATTCCACAGGCTGCCACTAAGAGCTGGCATGCTGCCACTAAAGATCCTGCCTGCTGCAATGAAGATCAAAGATCCTGCATGGTGCAGTAAAGACCTGGTGCAGCCAAATAAATAAATATGAAAAAAGAAACTGTTATTTGTCAAAGTTCAGAATCTGAAGCTCCGTCTTCTTTCTCTGTTAAAAAGGCAATTGTTAGAAAGATGTTCATGGCCAAGCTAGCACCGAATAGACACATTCCCACAATATTCCTAGAAATAAGCACTATCGATATGTCTATTCTCATCTTACAGAGAAAAAAAAGAAACATTCTCCTCAGAAAAATATAAAGTGAACCAAAAAGAAGGTAATTTAAAATCTGCACACCACCCAAGTCACCTCTCAAACTGAATGGTCGTGCATGCTCTGTATTTTGACAAACATGACCTCAGCTCTTAGCTCTGCCTCCAATGGGGTGAAAAATATTCCTATAGCCTGTCGTCACCAGCAAGCCCTGACAGGAGGCTGGTGGGCCAAAGTCCCCGCAGGGAAAACTGCACACATCTGCCTAGAATGCTCCCTTCCTTAATGACCTGTGGCAGGGAGACTGGGATTCAGGGAATGGACCCCAGCAGAAAACCATCCCTTCACCCAAAACGCAGATGCCCCTGTGACCATCAGGCAACAAACACGGGGACCCATTCACTTCTCCAGATTCTGCGTTTTAGTCCCATTGCACTGTTTGGTAATAGCCCCATGTCTATGTATTTTGCTTTAAAAGGAGAAAGCAGTCTCAGAAAAATGACTTAAATTCCTTAACTTGAACTTAGATTCCTACCCTCAGTACCCGGTCCAGGCCAAGGCCTATGTTAAATATCTGCAAAATGAATAACTAGCATTTATGAGTGGTTGAGCATTTGGGGACTTCTCAGGTGGTGCATTGGTAAAGAATCCATCTGCCAGTGCAGGAGATGTGTGTTCAATCCCTGGGTGGGGAAGATTTCCTGGAGTAGGAGATGGCAACCCACTCCAGTATTCTTGCCTGGAGAATTTCAAGGACAGAGGAGCCTGGTGGACTACAGTCCATAGGGTTGCAAAGAGTCAAGACATGTCTGAGTGACTGAGCAGAGTGCAGGACTCTTTACCAGGTACCAAGCATCGTGTTAGGTACTTCTCATGTGTAATGGCATTCCCTTCTCTTAGCAATCTCAGATGTAGTTACTATTATCCATTTTACATATGAAGAGACTGAGGCCCAGAGAGGTTGTGTAATTTTCTCAAAGCCACTCAGCCAGAAAACGACAAAGCTGAGATCTGAACCAAGGTCACTTTGACCCCAACACATCTTAAGAAACTCCTTAGAACAAGGAGGGAGCAGGGTTCTGACTCTACCCCCTCACTGAAGGTACTTTTTCACCTAGTACACAGCCTGCACGGAGAAAACTCACCCAAACCAGTTCTGGGTGTTTCTAGGCTGCTCAACCTAACTGAGCAGAGCCCAGGACTTGGTCGTGCTATGGAGGGAAAGAAGCATCAAGCTTAAAGCACACACAACTTGCAACAGCATCTCCTTGCAACAGGGGCTGGGCTCTAAAATCAGAATGGAGGATGAGAACTGGACACGAGCCTTTGGCCCTTGGAAGCTCCCAAAGCAAGCATGAACGTTGTATCTCTTTGCATTTGGGTTCTGCCATCTTGTCTCCTCCACCTCGACTCCCGCCCACACACTCTGCCTAGATGAGCAAATGACCGCAGATGCCCCTGTGACCATCAGGCAACAAACACGGGGACCCATTCACTTCTCCAGATTCTGCGTTTTAGTCCCATTGCACTGTTTGGTAATAGCCCCATGTCTATGTATTTTGCTTTAAAAGGAGAAAGCAGTCTCAGAAAAATGACTTAAATTCCTTAACTTGAACTTAGATTCCTACCCTCAGTACCCGGTCCAGGCCAAGGCCTATGTTAAATATCTGCAAAATGAATAACTAGCATTTATGAGTGGTTGAGCATTTGGGGACTTCTCAGGTGGTGCATTGGTAAAGAATCCATCTGCCAGTGCAGGAGATGTGTGTTCAATCCCTGGGTGGGGAAGATTTCCTGGAGTAGGAGATGGCAACCCACTCCAGTATTCTTGCCTGGAGAATTTCAAGGACAGAGGAGCCTGGTGGACTACAGTCCATAGGGTTGCAAAGAGTCAAGACATGTCTGAGTGACTGAGCAGAGTGCAGGACTCTTTACCAGGTACCAAGCATCGTGTTAGGTACTTCTCATGTGTAATGGCATTCCCTTCTCTTAGCAATCTCAGATGTAGTTACTATTATCCATTTTACATATGAAGAGACTGAGGCCCAGAGAGGTTGTGTAATTTTCTCAAAGCCACTCAGCCAGAAAACGACAAAGCTGAGATCTGAACCAAGGTCACTTTGACCCCAACACATCTTAAGAAACTCCTTAGAACAAGGAGGGAGCAGGGTTCTGACTCTACCCCTCACTGAAGGTATTTTTTCACCTAGTACACAGCCTGCACGGAGAAAACTCACCCAAACCAGTTCTGGGTGTTTCTAGGCTGCTCAACCTAACTGAGCAGAGCCCAGGACTTGGTCGTGCTATGGAGGGAAAGAAGCATCAAGCTTAAAGCACACACAACTTGCAACAGCATCTCCTTGCAACAGGGGCTGGGCTCTAAAATCAGAATGGAGGATGAGAACTGGACACGAGCCTTTGGCCCTTGGAAGCTCCCAAAGCAAGCATGAACGTTGTATCTCTTTGCATTTGGGTTCTGCCATCTTGTCTCCTCCACCTCGACTCCCGCCACACACCTAGGGCCTGGTTCTAGATGCTTCTAGATGAAGCATACAGCTGAGAAAGCTAGATCCTGTTTCTGAGAAGGTCTTGCTCTTAAAGTCAAGGAGTGAGACATGGAGATAGTTACCAAACACCACAATGGGGACTGGGGCAGCAGAACCTGGACAGGTGGATGGGTCCCCAGATTGTGGACTGATCACCACCAGTACCCCCTTCAGGATGGAGACCAAGGTCTAGTCTGCAGAGGAAGGTAAGAGGTTGTTTGAAGGGACGTCTCTTATTCTCACAGATGGAATTAGAATCATAATCAGTATCAGAGAGTACACAGGCGCCCCCTTCTTAGGAGTCTGGCTCTGAGCTCACCAGCCGCGGTCCAGGCCTCCTGCCCCAGAAGTCCTCTGAGGTCCGTGCTACCTGCAGCATGAAGTCGTATATGTGTCACGGCCTGACTGTGACCCTGGAGGGGCACTCGTGTGGACCTTTACCCTCATCCCCCTCTGTACCGTTCTGCAAGAACATCTCGGACTGAAAGCTCTCAGTGCCTGTCCCCAAGTCACCTCTTGCTGCCAGAAGAGGACCCCTGCTCAGCTGGTTATAAAACCAACTGCCTGAGTCCCTGTATCTTTGTTGAAACAGCATCTGCCTTAGAGAAGAGTGCTTCTCAGCGGCAACCTCAGAAAAGCTCCACGGCCATGCCTGGACCCGACAGCTTCCTGTCTCTAGAAACGGACGGGCCTGGGTGCCTCGCGGGGGTGGCCACTGCCGACACAGCCCTGGCCAAAAGCCTGGAGGCCTGGAGGTGAGGGAGTTACCATTGTCTGGAAGCAGGAATGCAGCTGGGTCAGGAAGGGCGGCTTCCCAGGCAGGGCCAGCACCCGCTTCTCCACCATCGTGCACTCCACGTCATCATCCTGGATCACCACATCCTTCTTCAGGATCTTTACGGCGTACAGCTCATCTGTGCCTTTTCGCTCGGAAAGCATGACCTGCAAGAGAGCGGGCATGTCAGTGTGGTTGAAGGGGCCCCAGGGAAGCCACTGGCACCCGACGGTCACTCAGATTTGCTCCAAGCTTCGTCCACAGGCCCTCAGTAGATGCTGAGAAGATCCATGTGAAGTTTCTCACACATCTCGAACTTTGAATGTCTGAACCCAACAGACAGAGGGAGGGTGGTTCCAAAACGGAGACAGACTTGCCAATGTAGAAAATAAACTTTCAGTTACCAAAGGGGAAAACTGGGCATTGGAGGGATAAATTAGGAGTCTGGGATTCAAGATGCATGCATGCAGGCTCAGTGGCTTCAGTCATATCCGACTCTTTGCAACGCTATGGACTGTAGCCCGCCAGGCTCCTCTGTCTGTGGAATTCCCCAGGCAAGAATACCAGAGTGGGTTGCCACGTCCTCCTCCGGGGGATCTTCCTGACACAGAAATCGAATCTGTGTCGCCTGGGTCTTCGGCATCGCAGGCAGATTCTTTACTGCTGAGCCATCAGGGAAGTCCTGCACCACCAGGGAAGTTACTATATTTAAAACAGATTCAAAAAGAAAACCAACAAGAGGGCTTCCCAGGTGGCTCAGCGGTAAAGAACATGCCTGCCAAGCAGGAGATGCAGGTTCAGTCCCTGGATCAGGAGCATCCCACGGAGGAAGAAAACGGCAGCCCTCCAGTATTCAGTCCCTCGGACCTCGGGCAATCCAGGGGAGGTAAGAACATACAGGCCTTAGAGAAGAGTGCTTCTCAGCGGCAACCTCAGAAAAGCTCCACGGCCATGCCTGGACCCGACAGCTTCCTGTCTCTAGAAACGGACGGGCCTGGGTGCCTCGCGGGGGTGGCCACTGCCGACACAGCCCTGGCCAAAAGCCTGGAGGCCTGGAGGTGAGGGAGTTACCATTGTCTGGAAGCAGGAATGCAGCTGGGTCAGGAAGGGCGGCTTCCCAGGCAGGGCCAGCACCCGCTTCTCCACCATCGTGCACTCCACGTCATCATCCTGGATCACCACATCCTTCTTCAGGATCTTTACGGCGTACAGCTCATCTGTGCCTTTTCGCTCGGAAAGCATGACCTGCAAGAGAGCGGGCATGTCAGTGTGGTTGAAGGGGCCCCAGGGAAGCCACTGGCACCCGACGGTCACTCAGATTTGCTCCAAGCTTCGTCCACAGGCCCTCAGTAGATGCTGAGAAGATCCATGTGAAGTTTCTCACACATCTCGAACTTTGAATGTCTGAACCCAACAGACAGAGGGAGGGTGGTTCCAAAACGGAGACAGACTTGCCAATGTAGAAAATAAACTTTCAGTTACCAAAGGGGAAAACTGGGCATTGGAGGGATAAATTAGGAGTCTGGGATTCAAGATGCATGCATGCAGGCTCAGTGGCTTCAGTCATATCCGACTCTTTGCAACGCTATGGACTGTAGCCCGCCAGGCTCCTCTGTCTGTGGAATTCCCCAGGCAAGAATACCAGAGTGGGTTGCCACGTCCTCCTCCGGGGGATCTTCCTGACACAGAAATCGAATCTGTGTCGCCTGGGTCTTCGGCATCGCAGGCAGATTCTTTACTGCTGAGCCATCAGGGAAGTCCTGCACCACCAGGGAAGTTACTATATTTAAAACAGATTCAAAAAGAAAACCAACAAGAGGGCTTCCCAGGTGGCTCAGCGGTAAAGAACGTGCCTGCCAAGCAGGAGATGCAGGTTCAGTCCCTGGATCAGGAGCATCCCACGGAGGAAGAAAACGGCAGCCCTCTCCAGTATTCTTGCCTGGAGAATCCCATGGACAGAGGAGCCTGGCGGGCTACAGTCCATGGGGTTGAAAAAGAGTCAGACATAACTTAGCAACAATACAACAAGGACCTACTGTATAGCCTAGGAACCTACGTTCGGTGTCTTGTATGAATAATAACCTATCATGGAAAAGAATCTAAAAAAGAATATAGAAATTTACACTGCATCCATTTGCTATACCCATGAAACACAACATTGCAAATTAAATTAACTATACTTCACAATTTTTTTGAAGAAGCAAATTAAAAAAAAAATTCTTTTTAAATAGAAGATGGTTCCAAGAATGATGAACAAGTATTAGGATATCCTTTTGGGAAATATACCAGTGCCCAGGCAAACATGACTAGGACATAAACTCGATGAGGACACGTATCTTTTCCTGTGTTGTTTGCTGGTGTAACCCACGAGCCTGGGACAGGGCCTGGCACACAGGAGGCACTCAAGAAGTATTTGTTGAAGGAAGGAACGAGTGACTTCCTGATAAATCTGAACTTGCGGGAACAGTTCCCTTATCCTTTCAGTTATTTAATATTCATTAAGAGCCTGCTCAGCACGGTGACACAGCATCAGATGAGCAGGCACGTGCCCTGACCCTGCATTCCAGGGAGGAAGGAGGACTCTGGACATTAATTACAGGGATGATTAATGAAATATTTTAACATCCTCTCCTGTTGTCCTGGGGCTTCCTGCCATGCAGCTGTGGTCGCAGGCAGAGTGTATTCATCAGCGTGGCTCATGACACATCATTATTTTCACCGGTGGTGACTAGGCCAGAGGGACACGTGACCAGCAGGTGCCATTCTCAAGAAGCCTCGCAGGGAGGAGGGGGCAGGAGCACGTTGTACAAGGCCTAACCCGCTCTGAGGGCTTCTAGGAAGGCTCACCTCAGATAAAAGGAAGGATACGCCGAAGGCACTGTGGCACCTACCTTGCAGGCAGTAGTATCAATCATCACAATATTTGAGCACAATGCACCAGACAAGGAATGGTTCTCATTAATTATGTCTCATTCATTTTGATCTAAGACCCTAGGAAGGGAGTACCGTTAAGAATCATATTTCGCAGGGGAGAAGCCCTGTTGGGGCGGGGGATGAGGAGCACAAACAATTAGGTATCCAATAAGCCACAAGGGTATGTTCTACCACACAGGGAATACTGTCAATATGTATGGTAGCTATAAATGGCTCATAACCGTCAAAAACGGTGAATCACCACAAGGCACACTTGTGTGTGTGTTACTTGCTCAGCTGTGATGGACTCTTTGCGACCCCATGAACTGCAGTCCGCCTGTAATATATATAATATTGTACATCAATTACATTTCAACAATACACAAACAAAAGTTTTAAATTAATTGATGAAAGCTTCATTGTCCCAAATAGAAGGTGGTTCCAAGAATGATGAACAAGTATTAGGATATCCTTTTGGGAAATATACCAGTGCCCAGGCAAACATGACTAGGACATAAACTCGATGAGGACACGTATCTTTTCCTGTGTTGTTTGCTGGTGTAACCCACGAGCCTGGGACAGGGCCTGGCACACAGGAGGCACTCAAGAAGTATTTGTTGAAGGAAGGAACGAGTGACTTCCTGATAAATCTGAACTTGCGGGAACAGTTCCCTTATCCTTTCAGTTATTTAATATTCATTAAGAGCCTGCTCAGCACGGTGACACAGCATCAGATGAGCAGGCACGTGCCCTGACCCTGCATTCCAGGGAGGAAGGAGGACTCTGGACATTAATTACAGGGATGATTAATGAAATATTTTAACATCCTCTCCTGTTGTCCTGGGGCTTCCTGCCATGCAGCTGTGGTCGCAGGCAGAGTGTATTCATCAGCGTGGCTCATGACACATCATTATTTTCACCGGTGGTGACTAGGCCAGAGGGACACGTGACCAGCAGGTGCCATTCTCAAGAAGCCTCGCAGGGAGGAGGGGGCAGGAGCACGTTGTACAAGGCCTAACCCGCTCTGAGGGCTTCTAGGAAGGCTCACCTCAGATAAAAGGAAGGATACGCCAAGGCACTGTGGCACCTACCTTGCAGGCAGTAGTATCAATCATCACAATATTTGAGCACAATGCACCAGACAAGGAATGGTTCTCATTAATTATGTCTCATTCATTTTGATCTAAGACCCTAGGAAGGGAGTACCGTTAAGAATCATATTTCGCAGGGGAGAAGCCCTGTTGGGGCGGGGGATGAGGAGCACAAACAATTAGGTATCCAATAAGCCACAAGGGTATGTTCTACCACACAGGGAATACTGTCAATATGTATGGTAGCTATAAATGGCTCATAACCGTCAAAAACGGTGAATCACCACAAGGCACACTTGTGTGTGTGTTACTTGCTCAGCTGTGATGGACTCTTTGCGACCCCATGAACTGCAGTCCGCCTGTAATATATATAATATTGTACATCAATTACATTTCAACAATACACAAACAAAAGTTTTAAATTAATTGATGAAAGCTTCACTGGTGGCTCAGATGGTAAAGAATCTGCCTGCAATGTAGGAGACCTGGATTCTATCCCTGGGTTGGGAAGATCCCCTGGAGAAGGGCACGGCTACCCACTCCAGTCTTCTTGCCTAGAGCGTTTCATGGTTTGTCCACGGGTTGCAACGAGTTGGACACGACCGAGTGCCTTTCACTTTCACTTTGAGCCTCCAGAATGAATAAATTAATTCATTAAAAAGAAAAGAGCTTGGGCTTCCCTGGTGGTTAGTGGGTAAAGAGTCTGCCTTGCAGGATAAGAGGCACCGGTTCGATTCCTGGCCCGGGGAAGATCCCATCTGCCACGGAGAGGCTGGACTGGTGTGTCCAATTAGAAGCCAGCGCTCTGCAGGGCATGCGTCCAGAGCCAGTGCTCTGCAACGAGAGGCCACTGCAATGGGAGGCCCACACAGGCCAAAGAATAAAGATGGATGAAAATAAATAAATAAAAAACCAATAAAAGAGGCCAAAATTTAAAAAAATATAATAGAAAAGAGCTCTATTTCACAGGTGGCTAGGGCTCACTGAGGGTAAGTGACCTGTCACACCATAAATTCAGTTAGGGACGGAGCCAGGATTTGAACCCGGTTTATCCGACCTCAAGGTCTCTGCCTTTATACGCTCCACTTGTGAGAGTTCCCAAAGACTCCTCAAGGAGTTTGGGGAGCTGAGGAATTGAAATGCTGACCCCTGACTCGGCTGGAAGACCAGAGACTGCAAGAGACCTGGGGCCAAAAGCAGCCTCGGGGCAGGAGGGAGACTCGCAAGCTCCGCTGGGCTCCCACCTGGAGGTAAGCGGCTTCCCTTGCCCCCTGCAGGAAGCTCTGGGCCGAGCTCGCCCTCCTCACAGAGGCCCGTCTGCTGCCCGCACCACCTGGACGTGGGTGACGCAGACCCGGCACCTTAGAGCACGTAGGGAGAATGTCCCTGACGGACATTCCGCAGCAAGAGGCCTTTCCCAACCTCTCTCTCTGCCAGCCTCTCGATAAGAACATAAGCTGCCCAGCTGAGCAGGTCCCCTCTGTAGCACGTCTACTCAGTCTTCCCAGAAGCCTCACCAGTCCCCGGGCCGGGAGGGCTCAAGGTGCTGGAATGCGTGTTTTCAGCTTATTTCCCATCTCCCTCTGTGCCCTCATGGGTATCCGGAGCCGTTTCTCCTTCCCCAGCCCTCCCCAAGGCAGAATCGGGGATACCAGAAGACCTAAAGAGTAGACTTTCTGCACCCAGATTCCCCAGGGGCAAGATTCTTGTCTGGGGCGAGAGCGGGGAAGGGGCATAGGCATAGGCGAATGTGTAGAGGGAGTGAAGGTAGGGGGAAGCTGAGCTGTCAACTGAGAGGACAACCCCCCAGGACACAGGAGGGGATGGGTGCTGAGGGGGCTTCCAGTGTGGACAGCCCCACTGCCCCATCACCTCTGGTCCAAGTACTAACAATCCTGAATACCAGCCAACACCCCATCCCACCCAACCACCACTGCCCAAGAATACCGGGGAGGGGGGCCCTGGATACCTTGAATGTCAATGCAGCCCCCTGCCTGGAGGAGGAGCAAAACAGATGGCTGGGAATTTCCCCGGGCACCAGGGCTAGGCGTAGACACCATACATCTATTTCAACTATCCCCATTCTACAGATGAACAAACTGAGGCTCAGAGAGACCAACCTGCTCCAGTGAATGACTACTCTAAAAATGCAGAACGGACCAGGCTACTCTAATGCCTCAAGTCCCTCAGACCCTCCCGCAAGTAAAACAATTCCATGACCACGTCCATTTTCTCTTTCTCTGTGGTTCTTCTATTCCCACTGCCTACAGCATCCTTCCACACTCTTTCACAGCCCAGAGAATCTCAGATTCAGCTCAGATGTCACCTTTGTCTATAGCCCTCAGTGAACCATGTAGACCAAAGGGGTCATTGCTCTGGCCTCTGGGGTTGCTTTGCCTCTCTAGGGCAGGTGTTTTCAAACTTCCATCATTCATGGGTTTCTTTTTCACATTTTTTCCCCTACCATGTAAACTGGCCTTTTATTAAATGTATTTTTAAAGTCTTTACTGAACCACATTTATCTGAAAAGGAAACTTTGTTCCAACACCATTAACAGCAAACCTTTCACATCCATAAATGAAAGATGAGCAGAAAAGTCAATACAAGCCAAGCAGCGCTAGAAGATTCTAGCTGAATGCTACTGAAAGTGCTGAGCCAGGCCCTACATTTTCTATTTGTTATAAGGAAAAAAGTGATCTTAGCACATGTTAGCTATGAATGGCATGTTATCAACAAAAGAGACTTTCTGGTTAGAAAGATGAAGAGAAAACATAAAAACAAAAGAGAATAATCTTATCTGGTTGTGATTTAATTTTATGTCATCTCACATCTAGCTGCCACCTTTAAAAACTCAATGACTAAACTAAAATCATCCTGCAAATCATCAAGACTGTGTGCTTCATGTCTTAGAAAATACTGTTCCATTCGTAGTTACGTAGTTTCTAGTTAATCAGATAAGCTACAAGGTATGAAGAGTCTCAAGGCCTGGCCCTATCCTAAGCGACAGGGGTAGCGGGAACAATAAGCCAGGATCAGAAGACCATGCACACAAGTGTATGGGCATGGCTGTGTCCCAGTAAAACTTTATTTATAAAAACAGGGGGTGGGCCCAGCAGCACTGGTAGTTTGCTGGTCCTTATTCTAGAAAAAGATGGATAAAAACCAAGAGTGAGTACATTCTCAAAAGTGGACGAAATTTAACTTGGAAAAGGACCCCAGCATGCTTGTAAGTTCTTCCAGATCCTTACTAGATCCTTCGAATGGATCAGGGGACTTATCTGGCCAAAGTTGATTGGATCAGAGGTAGAGAACGGATCAAGGGTGAGCCAATCAGATTCTCTCATTTAAGAACCTGGAAACAGTATACTCTAAGGAGTCCATCAGGGGACCTTAAGAGAGAAATTCACAGATCTGCCCCCAGATTCAGCTCAGATGTCACCTTTGTCTATAGCCCTCAGTGAACCATGTAGACCAAAGGGGTCATTGCTCTGGCCTCTGGGGTTGCTTTGCCTCTCTAGGGCAGGTGTTTTCAAACTTCCATCATTCATGGGTTTCTTTTTCACATTTTTTCCCCTACCATGTAAACTGGCCTTTTATTAAATGTATTTTTAAAGTCTTTACTGAACCACATTTATCTGAAAAGGAAACTTTGTTCCAACACCATTAACAGCAAACCTTTCACATCCATAAATGAAAGATGAGCAGAAAAGTCAATACAAGCCAAGCAGCGCTAGAAGATTCTAGCTGAATGCTACTGAAAGTGCTGAGCCAGGCCCTACATTTTCTATTTGTTATAAGGAAAAAAGTGATCTTAGCACATGTTAGCTATGAATGGCATGTTATCAACAAAAGAGACTTTCTGGTTAGAAAGATGAAGAGAAAACATAAAAACAAAAGAGAATAATCTTATCTGGTTGTGATTTAATTTTATGTCATCTCACATCTAGCTGCCACCTTTAAAAACTCAATGACTAAACTAAAATCATCCTGCAAATCATCAAGACTGTGTGCTTCATGTCTTAGAAAATACTGTTCCATTCGTAGTTACATAGTTTCTAGTTAATCAGATAAGCTACAAGGTATGAAGAGTCTCAAGGCCTGGCCCTATCCTAAGCGACAGGGGTAGCGGGAACAATAAGCCAGGATCAGAAGACCATGCACACAAGTGTATGGGCATGGCTGTGTCCCAGTAAAACTTTATTTATAAAAACAGGGGGTGGGCCCAGCAGCACTGGTAGTTTGCTGGTCCTTATTCTAGAAAAAGATGGATAAAAACCAAGAGTGAGTACATTCTCAAAAGTGGACGAAATTTAACTTGGAAAAGGACCCCAGCATGCTTGTAAGTTCTTCCAGATCCTTACTAGATCCTTCGAATGGATCAGGGAACTTATCTGGCCAAAGTTGATTGGATCAGAGGTAGAGACGGATCAAGGGTGAGCCAATCAGATTCTCTCATTTAAGAACCTGGAAACAGTATACTCTAAGGAGTCCATCTGGGGTCCTTAAGAGAGAAATTCACAGATCTGCCTAAAGTGGTCCTCTCCTACCACACACAGGCAAAGAAAAATGACTGAGATGTTGGGGGTAAACAAGAAAGTCAGGGAATGATCAAAGGCTTTGCTTTCCAGGTCTTGGTTCCAATCTCTCAAGGCTTGGCTATTTCCATAGAAACCTCCGTAGCTCCCCAATAAAGTTATTATTTTATTTACACTAGCATGAGTGGATTTTTTTGAGGTTTTTTTTTAATGGGGGGGCGCTTTTATTGGTTATTTATTTTATTTATTTTCATCCATCTTTATTCTTTGGCCTGTGGGCCTCCCCATTGCAGTGGCCTCTCTCGTTGCAGAGCACCAGCTCTGGGTGCATGCACTCCAGAGCTCTGTCTCGGTAATTGGACACATTGGTCCAGCTGCTTCGTGGCATGTGGGATCTTCCTGGGGCAGGGATCAAACCAGCGCCCCTTGCACTGCAAGGCAGAGTCCTTACCCTCTGGACCACCAGGGAAGCCCTGGTAGTTCTATTTTAAGGAATCAGACATAGAGAACAGACTTGTGGACATTATGGGGAGGAAGGAGTGGGCGAGATGTATGGCAAGCGTAACATGGAAACTTACATTACCAGATGTAAAAGAGACAACCAATGTGAACGTGCTGTAAGACTAAGGGAACTTACATGGGGCTATGCAGCAACCTGGAGGGGTGGGATGGGGTGGGAGATGGGAGGGAGGTTTAAGTGGGAGGGGTCAGGTGTATACCACCTATGACTTTATGTAGTAAACAACAAAACTCTGTAAAGGGAAACTAAAAATAAATAATAAAAAAAAAAGTCGAACACAACTGAGCACACAGCACAGATACTGGCCTGTGTCACGATCACATGGGGACAATCGTTTTCAAGACAGATTTCAAGCCCCACCTCTGGCTTTGGAGCTCTGACTGTGGCCTGGGAGTGAGCATTTTAACAAGCACCTCCCCTTGGGTCTAATCACTAGATCTGCTGCCCTGAGGAGCTCTCAGAGGTAGAGAACGGATCAAGGGTGAGCCAATCAGATTCTCTCATTTAAGAACCTGGAAACAGTATACTCTAAGGAGTCCATCTGGGGTCCTTAAGAGAGAAATTCACAGATCTGCCTAAAGTGGTCCTCTCCTACCACACACAGGCAAAGAAAAATGACTGAGATGTTGGGGGTAAACAAGAAAGTCAGGGAATGATCAAAGGCTTTGCTTTCCAGGTCTTGGTTCCAATCTCTCAAGGCTTGGCTATTTCCATAGAAACCTCCGTAGCTCCCCAATAAAGTTATTATTTTATTTACACTAGCATGAGTGGCTTTTCTTGAGGTTTTTTTTTAATGGGGGGGCGCTTTTATTGGTTATTTATTTTATTTATTTTCATCCATCTTTATTCTTTGGCCTGTGGGCCTCCCCATTGCAGTGGCCTCTCTCGTTGCAGAGCACCAGCTCTGGGTGCATGCACTCCAGAGCTCTGTCTCGGTAATTGGACACATTGGTCCAGCTGCTTCGTGGCATGTGGGATCTTCCTGGGGCAGGGATCAAACCAGCGCCCCTTGCACTGCAAGGCAGAGTCCTTACCCTCTGGACCACCAGGGAAGCCCTGGTAGTTCTATTTTAAGGAATCAGACATAGAGAACAGACTTGTGGACATTATGGGGAGGAAGGAGTGGGCGAGATGTATGGCAAGCGTAACATGGAAACTTACATTACCAGATGTAAAAGAGACAACCAATGTGAACGTGCTGTAAGACTAAGGGAACTTACATGGGGCTATGCAGCAACCTGGAGGGGTGGGATGGGGTGGGAGATGGGAGGGAGGTTTAAGTGGGAGGGGTCAGGTGTATACCACCTATGACTTTATGTAGTAAACAACAAAACTCTGTAAAGGGAAACTAAAAATAAATAATAAAAAAAAAAGTCGAACACAACTGAGCACACAGCACAGATACTGGCCTGTGTCACGATCACATGGGGACAATCGTTTTCAAGACAGATTTCAAGCCCCACCTCTGGCTTTGGAGCTCTGACTGTGGCCTGGGAGTGAGCATTTTAACAAGCACCTCCCCTTGGGTCTAATCACTAGATCTGCTGCCCTGAGGAGCTCTGAAGTACTCCCAATTCAATTAACATGAAAGCGAAGAGGTGTCCAGAGGTGAAAAAGAATCCGTTTACTTTGAGTTTCCCACCACTTTCATCAGTCAGTCCCAGGACTGAAAAGGGAACTTTGCTCCTAAATATTAATACAATCCCGCTTTTCTTTCAATAGGAATCTTTCTGTCCTGAGAGGACTTTTTGAGAGCTTTTCCCGTATCATGAAGGAAGGGATATTCTGTGGTGATTTGAAAACATGTCTATAAATATTTGCTACTCCTGAGCCAAGGGTCAGTGTCTATGCCCTCTCCTCCTCGATGTGGGCAGCTTCTGTGACCGCTTGAATGAATGGAATTCTGTGGGACTCGGGAAGCGGCAGCTTCTTGCCTTTGGAACCCTGAGGCACCGTGCTGGCGAGGCCACAGAATGAGGCCACGTGGAGAGGAGCGGCCTGGAGATGACACGAAGAGCTAGCTGCCCAGACAGCTCTGGGAACTCAACCCCACCCATCCCAGCTCCAGCCACTGCCGGACAGACCCCAGGCCACAACCAGCCAGGGAGTGTTTCCAGTCTCCTGGCTCTCGGAAACCACGAGAGGTAAGAATATATGGGTACTGTTGTTTTGGGGTCACTGGACTTCCCTGGTGGCTCAGACAGTAAAGATTCACCTGCTTAGATCCCGGGGTCAGGAAGATCCCCTGGAGAAAGCTGCTCACTCCTGTATTCTTGCCTGGAGAATGCCATGGACAGAGGAGCCTGGTGAGCTACAGTTGTTGTGTTAGACCTCTGAGTTTGGGGACAATTTGTGGTGCAGCAACAGGAAACTAGAACAGATTCGCATGTGCCCTAAAGCAACCCAGCCTTGTCAGGCATGGCTCCTGTTGGAACCGGAACTGTTAGTTGCTCAGTTGGTCCATGTGTCCGACTCTGTAACCCCATGTAGTCCACCAGGTTCCTCTATCCATAGGATTCTGCAGGCAGGAATACTGGAGTGGGTTACTATTTGCTTCTCCAGAGGCTCTTCCCCACCCAGGAGTTCAATCCCAGTCTCTTGCATTGCAGACAGCCTCTTTACTGTCTGAACCACCCGGGGAGTGGCCCCTGTTCCCTGGCTTTATTTATGTCTTACATTTGGTTATGCACATTCTTTTCAATCAAAAATTGCTTAAGGCTTCAGTTGAGATGGGCAACAGAGATGAAATTTATTCTGCCTTCCAAATTCATTCTACCTTTCCTAGTCTCATCCAGGACCTGGAAGGCTGGCCCATTCATTAATTCACTCAGAAAACACTGAATGAGGTGTCTGAGATGTTCCAGGCACTGAGGATGTAGCATGGCAATGCCTTCAGGAAGCTCACACACCAACGCAAATGATTCCCATTCAATTATGATCAAACTCCTGAAAGAGAAGTGAGGGGTCACATGGAGGATTTAACCTGATTTGGTGGGCTAGCAAAGGATGCCCTGGGGAAGGGATGGTTAAGCTGAGGCCAGGAGAATAATAGGACCCGCAATAGGGGTCATGGCCACGTGGAGAGGAGCGGCCTGGAGATGACACGAAGAGCTAGCTGCCCAGACAGCTCTGGGAACTCAACCCCACCCATCCCAGCTCCAGCCACTGCCGGACAGACCCCAGGCCACAACCAGCCAGGGAGTGTTTCCAGTCTCCTGGCTCTCGGAAACCACGAGAGGTAAGAATATATGGGTACTGTTGTTTTGGGGTCACTGGACTTCCCTGGTGGCTCAGACAGTAAAGATTCACCTGCTTAGATCCCGGGGTCAGGAAGATCCCTGGAGAAAGCTGCTCACTCCTGTATTCTTGCCTGGAGAATGCCATGGACAGAGGAGCCTGGTGAGCTACAGTTGTTGTGTTAGACCTCTGAGTTTGGGGACAATTTGTGGTGCAGCAACAGGAAACTAGAACAGATTCGCATGTGCCCTAAAGCAACCCAGCCTTGTCAGGCATGGCTCCTGTTGGAACCGGAACTGTTAGTTGCTCAGTTGGTCCATGTGTCCGACTCTGTAACCCCATGTAGTCCACCAGGTTCCTCTATCCATAGGATTCTGCAGGCAGGAATACTGGAGTGGGTTACTATTTGCTTCTCCAGAGGCTCTTCCCCACCCAGGAGTTCAATCCCAGTCTCTTGCATTGCAGACAGCCTCTTTACTGTCTGAACCACCCGGGGAGTGGCCCCTGTTCCCTGGCTTTATTTATGTCTTACATTTGGTTATGCACATTCTTTTCAATCAAAAATTGCTTAAGGCTTCAGTTGAGATGGGCAACAGAGATGAAATTTATTCTGCCTTCCAAATTCATTCTACCTTTCCTAGTCTCATCCAGGACCTGGAAGGCTGGCCCATTCATTAATTCACTCAGAAAACACTGAATGAGGTGTCTGAGATGTTCCAGGCACTGAGGATGTAGCATGGCAATGCCTTCAGGAAGCTCACACACCAACGCAAATGATTCCCATTCAATTATGATCAAACTCCTGAAAGAGAAGTGAGGGGTCACATGGAGGATTTAACCTGATTTGGTGGGCTAGCAAAGGATGCCCTGGGGAAGGGATGGTTAAGCTGAGGCCAGGAGAATAATAGGACCCGCAAGGTGGACGTGGTTCATGGACTAGCAGGCAGGAGGCCATTCCAGTCAAAGGGAAGCAAACGGTGTTTCCTTTGGATTAAACCAACCGGGATCCATAAACCTTGGTAGGAAGTAAGGGCTCAAGCTCCAAGAATTCAAAGCCCAGATTCCAAATGCCCAGTTCTCTGAGATGAACAACTGTCTTCAGGAGATACAGCGGCACTGGGGTGGCTAGACAGGTGATGGATGATGTTCAAAGAGAATGTGCCCATGTTCATGCCGGGAAGACAGCAGGCAGGAGCGGGAGGACCAGCATGTGAGGGAAGGTGGCTAGTTCAGGACTTCTCGTGGTAACTACCCTTACTTCTGTTTTTCATTTATTTTTAATTTATTTTTAAAAACAGAGTCTGGTTGTTTACTGTCACACACCAACCTGAATCAGGCATAGATAACCTATGTCCCCTCCCTCCCCTCCTTACTTACATTGTGCATCATCTTGTGTAATTCCACACAGATGTAGTGGGGGTCCTGCTACCACCTCCACTTCACAGAAGAGGAAGCCAGGGCTGAGAGAAGTGAGGAATATGCTCCAAAACAACTCCATTAGGAAGGGACCCCTCATGGTCACCTGTCGCCAGCGTCCATGATTCCTGAGCCCTAAGTATCAACGGCTGAGTCAGGAGGCCGCACTGTCTGCAAATTATTGTTGGAGCCTTTCCATTTTAATGCCAGATTCTTTACAATCAAAAATTGCTTAAGGCTTCAGTTGAGATGGGCAACAGAGATGAAATTTATTCTGCCTTCCAAATTCATTCTACCTTTCCTAGTCTCATCCAGGACCTGGAAGGCTGGCCCATTCATTAATTCACTCAGAAAACACTGAATGAGGTGTCTGAGATGTTCCAGGCACTGAGGATGTAGCATGGCAATGCCTTCAGGAAGCTCACACACCAACGCAAATGATTCCCATTCAATTATGATCAAACTCCTGAAAGAGAAGTGAGGGGTCACATGGAGGATTTAACCTGATTTGGTGGGCTAGCAAAGGATGCCCTGGGGAAGGGATGGTTAAGCTGAGGCCAGGAGAATAATAGGACCCGCAAGGTGGACGTGGTTCATGGACTAGCAGGCAGGAGGCCATTCCAGTAAAAGGGGAAGCAAACGGTGTTTCCTTTGGATTAAACCAACCGGGATCCATAAACCTTGGTAGGAAGTAAGGGCTCAAGCTCCAAGAATTCAAAGCCCAGATTCCAAATGCCCAGTTCTCTGAGATGAACAACTGTCTTCAGGAGATACAGCGGCACTGGGGTGGCTAGACAGGTGATGGATGATGTTCAAAGAGAATGTGCCCATGTTCATGCCGGGAAGACAGCAGGCAGGAGCGGGAGGACCAGCATGTGAGGGAAGGTGGCTAGTTCAGGACTTCTCGTGGTAACTACCCTTACTTCTGTTTTTCATTTATTTTTAATTTATTTTTAAAAACAGAGTCTGGTTGTTTACTGTCACACACCAACCTGAATCAGGCATAGATAACCTATGTCCCCTCCCTCCCCTCCTTACTTACATTGTGCATCATCTTGTGTAATTCCACACAGATGTAGTGGGGGTCCTGCTACCACCTCCACTTCACAGAAGAGGAAGCCAGGGCTGAGAGAAGTGAGGAATATGCTCCAAAACAACTCCATTAGGAAGGGACCCCTCATGGTCACCTGTCGCCAGCGTCCATGATTCCTGAGCCCTAAGTATCAACGGCTGAGTCAGGAGGCCGCACTGTCTGCAAATTATTGTTGGAGCCTTTCCATTTTAATGCCAGATCCTGGCCTTGCTCTCCCCTTCCTGTCCTCTCACTTGTGGAGGCTTTGGCCCCTGTGGCCTCACGCGTGGTCAAAGCGAGAACGGGATGCCATTTCTTCACTTCGTACACAACCCCTACCAAATCACTCATCCACCTGTCGAGACGAGCATAGACTGAGCTCGTGCTGCAGTTGTGACCCAGGCCATCAACCTAGTCCGTGAGCTCTGCTGGGATTCTGTGCCAGGCACAATGCTAGGCACAGGTGACACATTTACGAACAGGATAGATGTGGCCCCATTTCTAAGCAGTCAGGGGCTGAGAAGATCTTAACCCCTCCAACTGTGCCCTCAAGTGCTGGAACAAGAGAGAGAATGGCAGAAAAACAGCCATATCACCAGCAACGACGATAGCCATGCTCTCAGTGTTCCTTTACATAGAGATGATTTTTTATTCATTGTCCCATGCTGTTTCCGGAGCTTTCATTTCAGTTAGTACCAACATCAAGGGTGTGGGTTGTTTGTTCAGCTGTCCCTCCATCCCCCGGGTAAGGATTCCAAACAGACTGAAAGGCTGTGCTGAAGGGACGTTCTTATCAAATTCCAAGCCACATCTGTTCCCCAAGAATCTTCTGGGAGGGCTGTGATAAACAGAAGCAGCTCCAGAGACAGAAGATAAAATGGAAAGTAGTCAGGGATTCCTAACTGGAAACTTGGTGGAGATGAACTTTACCGGCAAATCCAAAGGGCGACATGTACCTGGAGCCTTGACCCTGGGACTAGATGGCTATATAGATAGCACGGACTTTAGAATTAGAAGACCCAGTAAATATCCAAGTTCCACCGCATACTACCTGAGTGACCTCGGGAAAGTCACTTAGCTTTTCTGCACCTTAATTTCCTTATCTATAAAACAGGGACACTACCAATGCTCATGTCATGTATGGATGTGAGCAGTGGACCATAAAGAAGGCTGAGCACAGAAGAATTGATGCCTTTGAACTATGGTGCTAGAGAAGACTCTTGAGAGTCCCTTGGGCTGCAAGGAGATTAAGCCAGTCAATCCTAAAGGAAATCAACACTGAACACTCACTGGAAGGACTGTTCTGAAGCTGAAGCTCCAGGACTTTGCCCACCTAACGCGAAGAGACGACTCACTGGAAAAGACCCTGCTGCTGAGAAAGATTGAGAGTGGAAGGAGAAAGAGGCAACAGAGGACAAGATGGTTGAACGGCATCACCAAGTCAATGGACATGAGTTTGAGCAAGTTCCAGGAGATGGTGAAAGACAGGGAAGCCTAGCGCGCCTCAGTCCATGGGGTTGCAAAGAGTCAGACACGACTGAGCGACTGAACGGAACTAAACTAATGTGCAGCTTTGGTTGGGCTAAGGGAACTTTAAGGGATGGCGTAGGAAAACTGTACACCTTAATTCTGCACCGTGTTGGGCAAATGATGAGTACTTAGGAACTGGTACTAGTTCTAATAACGAAGAGCCAGAAATCTATTCTCACACGCCTCAGGAGGCCAGAAACTGAAGTGTTGGCAGGGCTGGTTCCTCCTAAAGGAACTGAGGGAGGATCTGTTCCAGACCTCTCCCTCAGCTTCTGGGGTTGCCAGCAATCCTTGACTAGTGCACACACCGCTCCAGTCTCTGCCTCTGCCTTCACACAGTGTTCTTCCTTGGGTCTCTATCCAAATGTCCTCTTCTTATAAGGAGATCCATCATTGGATTAGGGTCACGCTGAGCCAATCTGAACTCATCTGAACTTGATGGCATCTGCAAAGCCCCTCTGCTCAGGTAAGGTGGAATCACTGTGTCAGTAGTTAAAACTTAAATCTATTCATTGGGTGGAGATAATTCTGTCCACTAGCCAGTTATCATCAGCTTTATCTTTTCAGAGAATGACCAAGGGGAATGTACAAGTCTGTTTCCCCTAGCCAAATTGGGAGTCATTAGCTTCTCTGCACCTTAATTTCCTTATCTATAAAACAGGGACACTACCAATGCTCATGTCATGTATGGATGTGAGCAGTGGACCATAAAGAAGGCTGAGCACAGAAGAATTGATGCCTTTGAACTATGGTGCTAGAGAAGACTCTTGAGAGTCCCTTGGGCTGCAAGGAGATTAAGCCAGTCAATCCTAAAGGAAATCAACACTGAACACTCACTGGAAGGACTGTTCTGAAGCTGAAGCTCCAGGACTTTGCCCACCTAACGCGAAGAGACGACTCACTGGAAAAGACCCTGCTGCTGAGAAAGATTGAGAGTGGAAGGAGAAAGAGGCAACAGAGGACAAGATGGTTGAACGGCATCACCAAGTCAATGGACATGAGTTTGAGCAAGTTCCAGGAGATGGTGAAAGACAGGGAAGCCTAGCGCGCCTCAGTCCATGGGGTTGCAAAGAGTCAGACACGACTGAGCGACTGAACGGAACTAAACTAATGTGCAGCTTTGGTTGGGCTAAGGGAACTTTAAGGGATGGCGTAGGAAAACTGTACACCTTAATTCTGCACCGTGTTGGGCAAATGATGAGTACTTAGGAACTGGTACTAGTTCTAATAACGAAGAGCCAGAAATCTATTCTCACACGCCTCAGGAGGCCAGAAACTGAAGTGTTGGCAGGGCTGGTTCCTCCTAAAGGAACTGAGGGAGGATCTGTTCCAGACCTCTCCCTCAGCTTCTGGGGTTGCCAGCAATCCTTGACTAGTGCACACACCGCTCCAGTCTCTGCCTCTGCCTTCACACAGTGTTCTTCCTTGGGTCTCTATCCAAATGTCCTCTTCTTATAAGGAGATCCATCATTGGATTAGGGTCACGCTGAGCCAATCTGAACTCATCTGAACTTGATGGCATCTGCAAAGCCCCTCTGCTCAGGTAAGGTGGAATCACTGTGTCAGTAGTTAAAACTTAAATCTATTCATTGGGTGGAGATAATTCTGTCCACTAGCCAGTTATCATCAGCTTTATCTTTTCAGAGAATGACCAAGGGGATGGTCTGTGAGCCCTGTACACAGCTCTGATTTCCAGCTCTCAGCTGGCTAAGGAGATTGGCCCCGAGAGACTTGTGCATCCATGTGCTTATTAATGGGA
This sequence comes from Tragulus kanchil, assembly GCA_022376925.1. Lineage (NCBI taxonomy): Eukaryota > Metazoa > Chordata > Mammalia > Artiodactyla > Tragulidae > Tragulus > Tragulus kanchil. The sequence continues at coordinate 134,814,637 of JAIOJX010000002.1, read as the reverse complement.
GATGGCAGTGATCGCTGGGGACCAAGGCCCCACTCCCCACTCCTCCACCTTTAACCTGCTGAAAGTCCAAAGCCAAACTGAGCCATCCTCAATTCTTCTCTCTTACACCTCTCATCTGCTGCATCAGATTTTGTCAGCTTCATATTCAAAACACATTGCACCCCCAACCTCCTTCTTGATCCAAGCCACCATGATTTCCATCCTGGGCTCTTGCAAATGCCTCCTGGATAATCCTCTGTTTCCACTCTACCTGCTCCCAACCTCCATGGACACTCTGTCCTGCCTGCAGGACTCTTCCCCAGAGATCCTCAATGGTTTGCTTTCTTACCTTGTTCAGTGTGACCTCCTTGCAGGGGTCCTCCCTGACCCCCTTCTCTAAAGAGGCAGCTGCTCTGTCACGACGCTCTTCCCAGGATCTCCTAACATTCTACTCATCTCCTTTTGTTTCTTATCCTCCCTCTAGAGAAGGTAAGCCCCAGAAGAGCAGCTGTGCTGTTTGACTGATTTGCTGTCACATCCCCAACATCTAGACACTCAATAAATATTTCTTGAATAAGTGAATGAAAAGATCTGAGTGAGGGGGAAAGTAGTTTTTTGTTTGTTTTTAATAAGGATTTAAAAAAATTTTTTGGCCTCTTTTATTAGTTTTTTATTTGTTTATTTTCATCCATCTTTATTCTTTGACCTGTGTGGGCCTCCCAATGCAGTGGCATCTCTCATGGCAGAGCACTGGCTTCAGGCGCATGTGCTTTAGAGCACCAGCTAGGAATTGGACACAGTGGTCCAGCTGCTCCATGGCATGTGGGGTCTTCCTTGGCCAGGGATCGAACTGGTGCCCCTTGCACTGCAAGGCAGACTCTACTCACTGGACCACCAGGGAAGCCTGGGAAGTAGTTTTTTAAAAAATCCCTAGATAAAAGCCACCAAAGATCTATAGTGACTTAGCTTTCACCATCACTTAAGTATCTATGGTTACATCCAACCCATAATTCACAATATATCTGAGGTAGCATTCAATATTATATAATATTAAATAAATGGATTTTATGATTTGTAAATTAGATCTTGGTAAAGCTAGTTAAAAATGATTATATGTCACATATTATGTATGTAATAATGATACAGAAAAGCCCAAATAATTTTTTTACCCAACCCAATATGTATATGTGTGTCTGTGTGTGTGTGTGTGTGTGTGTATTTATATAGTGTGTCTGTTCGTATGTGTTTTCCTATTAACTTCTTAGAGGCCAAAGAAACCAGAGTTACAGGAAATGATGATAGAAGTTTATATTTCCTATAAAGAAAATCATTGCTTGCCAAGAAAAATAAGTTTTTCCCTAGAACTCAGGTCTAGAAGAAATATCTCATGTGGCTCTTGAACATGCAGTGCCGCTGTGGATGATATTCTTAATAACATCCCTACAACAGGGTCAGAGGAGGAGGATGAAAAACCATACCGTCTAGCATGGTTAGAACCTGCAAGCTTGACTAACATATAGGGGTCAAAAAAGATGCTAAGTTGATGCACTCAGATGGGTCATCTAAAATACAGAGATACCCATTTGGGGCTCAATAGGGTCTCCAAACAGTAACTTGGTAGAAGAGGCTCTGTAAGGTGCAGGGAGCTGAGGGTGCACTCGAGAGGGATGAGGAAGCAAGTTAAAGCCAGGTAGGGATGTGGAGTGCAGGCCTCCAGGGGACCATGAACCCCTCTCCCTGCCTCTTCCACACCCAACACACTATGGAGCTGGGTTGTGGACAAGGCTGGGTGTGAGTCTGGGGCGCTGATCTCTTGCAAGGCATGAATTCTCCTATATTTTAGGGTTCTATTTCCTTGAGGGTCCCCTTGCCTCTGGAACTGTCTCCTGCTTGGGTTCCACGCAACCCCTCCAAAGGCCTAGAGTACTTTAGATCAGCTCAGTTCTAAGTCTTAAGGGAAATCTGGACTCCTCCCCTCCCCAAACCTTTCCCTGGGCTTGCTTCATCTGCTTGTACTGAGCTCCTGTCTCTCCAGGCTGCGCATTAGAATTCCCTGCAGAACTTTTACAAGCTCCTGCTTGGGCCACATTCCAGACCAATTAAATTGGAATCTTCTAACTATTTGGGGCCTTCCTGTGCCAGACCTGTCTTGCCCTGCCCTCAGGAAGGACAAGGTGGTGAGCTGGCAAGAGGACGGCACTATTATCAGGGCTGAAGCGCAGGGCAAACACTGGCCACTGTTCTTCTGGGGGTGTTCGTCCACTCAGGAGGAGGATTGTGAGAGACTCGGCTTTGGCCAGCTTACAAGATGAAGGTGAGTATCTACATTCTCATCTCTTTACAACGTGGCAGGTATCCTGACAAGCTCTTTGATTTAAGAACGAGAGGGTGACCTTGACAGAATCTGACAAGCTGAAAGTTTATATCTAATTAGAACTGTAAAATCACAGTAGGTACAAGTTCAGCTCTGGACTCCTAAGTTCAAAACTTCACTCTATCATGAGCTTGCTGTGAGATCTTGGGCAAGTTACTCAATCTCCCTGAATTTCTCTGAGGGGTATAGTGATAGCCCCTCCCTTCCCACTCTAGGGTTGTTATGAGAGCAAGTGGCATAACGCAAGTGAACCTCAGAGCCTGGCACACATCCAGCTATTCTGTCTATGGCTCAGAGTAAAGAATCCACCTGCCAATGCAGGAAACATGGTTCAATCCCTGGGTTGGAAAGACTCCCCTGGAGAAGCGAAGGGCAACCCACTCCAGTATTCTTGCTTGGGAAATCCCAAGGACAAAGGAGCTTGGCGGGCTACAATCCAGCCATAGGGTCTCAAAGAGTTAGACACGACTGAGCCACTAAACACACACACACGTATGTGGCTGTGCCAGGTCTTAGCTGAGCCATGCAAATTCTTCACAGCAGCATGTAGGATCTGGTTCCCCAACCAGGGATCAAATCCAGCATCCCTGCCTTCCACATTGGGAGCGTGCAGTCCCAGTCACTGGAGAACAGGGAAGTCCCAGGCCATGTTGTTCAGGCGAGAGAATAAATACAGAGACTAAGAGGGATGCTCCAGCTCCTTCAGTGGGCACAGCGGTTCTTTCCCACATTCTCCAGATGGCAGAGAGTGAACAGAGCAACAGATCTAAATTTCTGCAAAATCTATTTCCTAGGAGATCCTTCTGTGAAGCCCAGAATGAGAGGCAAGGTCGTACTGTCTGTGTTTAGAGGTGGAGCTGGCAAGAGGACGGCACTATTATCAGGGCTGAAGCGCAGGGCAAACACTGGCCACTGTTCTTCTGGGGGTGTTCGTCCACTCAGGAGGAGGATTGTGAGAGACTCGGCTTTGGCCAGCTTACAAGATGAAGGTGAGTATCTACATTCTCATCTCTTTACAACGTGGCAGGTATCCTGACAAGCTCTTTGATTTAAGAACGAGAGGGTGACCTTGACAGAATCTGACAAGCTGAAAGTTTATATCTAATTAGAACTGTAAAATCACAGTAGGTACAAGTTCAGCTCTGGACTCCTAAGTTCAAAACTTCACTCTATCATGAGCTTGCTGTGAGATCTTGGGCAAGTTACTCAATCTCCCTGAATTTCTCTGAGGGGTATAGTGATAGCCCCTCCCTTCCCACTCTAGGGTTGTTATGAGAGCAAGTGGCATAACGCAAGTGAACCTCAGAGCCTGGCACACATCCAGCTATTCTGTCTATGGCTCAGAGTAAAGAATCCACCTGCCAATGCAGGAAACATGGTTCAATCCCTGCGTTGGAAAGATTCCCCTGGAGAAGCGAAGGGCAACCCACTCCAGTATTCTTGCTTGGGAAATCCCAAGGACAAAGGAGCTTGGCGGGCTACAATCCAGCCATAGGGTCTCAAAGAGTTAGACACGACTGAGCCACTAAACACACACACACGTATGTGGCTGTGCCAGGTCTTAGCTGAGCCATGCAAATTCTTCACAGCAGCATGTAGGATCTGGTTCCCCAACCAGGGATCAAATCCAGCATCCCTGCCTTCCACATTGGGAGCGTGCAGTCCCAGTCACTGGAGAACAGGGAAGTCCCAGGCCATGTTGTTCAGGCGAGAGAATAAATACAGAGACTAAGAGGGATGCTCCAGCTCCTTCAGTGGGCACAGCGGTTCTTTCCCACATTCTCCAGATGGCAGAGAGTGAACAGAGCAACAGATCTAAATTTCTGCAAAATCTATTTCCTAGGAGATCCTTCTGTGAAGCCCAGAATGAGAGGCAAGGTCGTACTGTCTGTGTTTAGAGGTGGAGCTGGCACGAACACTTCTGGAGAGGCTAAGAGGACTCTCCCACAGGGAGCTGCTCGCTCAGTCCAGAGGGGACTTCCCCGAGGAATGGGCAGACCATCTGTCATCTCCTAACATTCTGAATGGGAAAGCGATGACATACACCTCCGGATTCCAGGCCTTCACAGACCCATCTTCTCCGGGAAAGCCCTCCTTCAGATGAGGCTGAGGATGAAGAGCTGGCGTAGGCCACCCAACCTCTGATCATCAGCGGCCTGGAAGGAAGGACAGAGCCATTCCAACCAGGAGACCTTGGAGGGGGATAGGGGCATAAATACAGACCACAGTCCATCAAGTCATGGGGCTGTGCTAGTGACTCAGTGATACATGGCATCTTAGAGAGAACAGGCACCTACTCAACTGTGTCTGACTCTTGTGACCCTATGGACTGTAGCCTGCCAGGTTCTCTGTCCATGGGGAGTCTCCAGGCAAGAATCCTGGAGTGGGTTGCCATGTCCTCCTCCAGGGGAACGTCCCAGCCCAGGGACGGAACCTACATTTCCTGTGTCTCCTGCATTGGCAGGTGTTGTCTTTACTGCTAAGCCATGTTGAGAGGCCACGAGCCATCTAAAGAGCTTAGCCCAATATACCCTGGTCATCATGGTTGACGAGTTCTTTACTTTTTTTGAGATTCTCCCAAGTTTCAATTTTCACCAGACAATGAAGATGTCCTAACATGTTCTAGGTGATCTTGGAGGCCTTAGTTCAGTTTTTCAAAGGGTACTGTCACTGTTCAAACTTTGGGTCACACTTTCTAAGCATATATATCCATACATATGTGTTCAAATTTTATATTGGATGACAGACACACTAATCAAATATGAAATCATGTGGTTTGGGGGAATCATCTACTTTTGCCTCTAGCAGCAAACTGGACGTTGAGCAGTCTAGACATGGCTTCTGGCTTCTAACAGCCCGTGTTTGAGGAGCAACTTGGGCAGACTTGCAAATTGAGCAAATACTTCAGGAAAAATTGAAAAGTGGTATGGTAGGAAAAGGATGTTAATTGCGAGTTAATAGTACAGATTGGGGTAGGACTGAACCCCTTTGCGGATACGGTGTTCAACTTGGCCAGACAAACATAAGAGCAGTGATACTCAGAGTGCATATCAACTGGGCTATTTCATGATTTATTATGTAAGGTTTTCCGTATTTAAAATAAAATCTCTTTATATGGTTACATACTGTATGATTCTAACTATATGACATTCTGGAAAAGGCAAAACCATGGAGACAGTAAAAAGATCAGTGGTTGCTAGGGGGGAAAGGGTGGAAGGGAGGAGCAGGCGGAGTGCAGAGGATTCTGAGGGCAGTGAAACTCTTCTGAAAGATACTATAATGACGGGTGCCTGTTCTCATACATTTGTCTAAACCTGTAGAACCTAGAGCACCAAGAATGAACCCTAATGTAAACTGCCGACTTTGGGTGATAATGATGTGTGACAAGACAGGTTTATTGATTACAAGTGCCCCTAATGGGGGGTTTGACCCTATGGACTGTAGCCTGCCAGGTTCTCTGTCCATGGGGAGTCTCCAGGCAAGAATCCTGGAGTGGGTTGCCATGTCCTCCTCCAGGGGAACGTCCCAGCCCAGGGACGGAACCTACATTTCCTGTGTCTCCTGCATTGGCAGGTGTTGTCTTTACTGCTAAGCCATGTTGAGAGGCCACGAGCCATCTAAAGAGCTTAGCCCAATATACCCTGGTTATCATGGTTGACGAGTTCTTTACTTTTTTTGAGATTCTCCCAAGTTTCAATTTTCACCAGACAATGAAGATGTCCTAACATGTTCTAGGTGATCTTGGAGGCCTTAGTTCAGTTTTTCAAAGGGTACTGTCACTGTTCAAACTTTGGGTCACACTTTCTAAGCATATATATCCATACATATGTGTTCAAATTTTATATTGGATGACAGACACACTAATCAAATATGAAATCATGTGGTTTGGGGGAATCATCTACTTTTGCCTCTAGCAGCAAACTGGACGTTGAGCAGTCTAGACATGGCTTCTGGCTTCTAACAGCCCGTGTTTGAGGAGCAACTTGGGCAGACTTGCAAATTGAGCAAATACTTCAGGAAAAATTGAAAAGTGGTATGGTAGGAAAAGGATGTTAATTGCGAGTTAATAGTACAGATTGGGGTAGGACTGAACCCCTTTGCGGATACGGTGTTCAACTTGGCCAGACAAACATAAGAGCAGTGATACTCAGAGTGCATATCAACTGGGCTATTTCATGATTTATTATGTAAGGTTTTCCGTATTTAAAATAAAATCTCTTTATATGGTTACATACTGTATGATTCTAACTATATGACATTCTGGAAAAGGCAAAACCATGGAGACAGTAAAAAGATCAGTGGTTGCTAGGGGGGGAAAGGGTGGAAGGGAGGAGCAGGCGGAGTGCAGAGGATTCTGAGGGCAGTGAAACTCTTCTGAAAGATACTATAATGACGGGTGCCTGTTCTCATACATTTGTCTAAACCTGTAGAACCTAGAGCACCAAGAATGAACCCTAATGTAAACTGCCGACTTTGGGTGATAATGATGTGTGACAAGACAGGTTTATTGATTACAATGAATGTCCCACTCACGTGGGGGATGCTGATCACGGGGGAAGCACGGAACTAAGTGACAGATAAATTGAGTTTTCCAATCAGAGGTCAGGTTGACAGGTGGGATTAAGATTTAAGCCTTTTTTAAAACGATGCCATGTCACACACTTAGATTTAATCAAGTTGAGGTTTTGCCCACTAGCAGAGAAAGCCAATGGAAGTGTGAAACGAAGTTTAGAATGGAGGTACTTTTAGCCAAGTCATCTCTGCCTCCTGTGGCCCTGCTATTGCTAAGCAAATGTCACTACCCTCATGGAAGGAATGACTCACAGTCGCTGCTGGGAAGAGGCAGGAGAAGGAGTAAGAAGATTTAAACCTGAAATGCTGAGCCCTGTGGTTTACATGAAGATGGTCAGTTGGATTCAATAAGATGTTTAATTGTTTGATTGGGTTGTAATAAGAAATGCAAAAGAACTGTTACATTTCAAAATGCTGGTCTGTATTATTTCTAATTATTGATAGCAGAGAATTGATTTCGTGTTCTCTTGAGCTCAGATCAATGTTGGTGACCTGTAGGTTGGCTTAGTCAATTTTATTTGAATCATACATTATCTTTGGCAAAGCTAGATGGTTCAAATAAAAGCGGATTTAATTCAACAGTGTTTTAAACAGTCTCGGGGAGGACAAACCAAGAATTGATGCCTTTTACCATAAGAAAGTGTAATGAAACCCTAAGGGCTTCATTTCAACAATGAGGCCCACAAAGGAAAGCCTGTTTCTCTATAATCTGTGCACACAAGCTTCCCTCTGTGGTTGGTGTCACAGCCTGACAGAGAATGGCTCTCTCCACGGTGGGAGGAGAGTCTGTTGGTGCACAGTGGCTATACACTCAGGAGCCAGCCCTCTGAACCCACGGGGGCGTGAATCTGGAGTCTGTGCACTCAACTCTGAGCCTCATCTGCAAAATGGGGACAAAGACAGCACCCATCTCGTAAGATCATCATTAAGATGAAAGGAGCAATGCATACAAAACCCTTAGGTCCTTGGGGCTCAACATATATTATCAATCTCAGCAGCGATGTTCAATGAGGTCGATATATAATTTGAGATGGAGCCGACGGGCAGGGATGAATTGAATACACTATGGCACATTCAGTTATTTTAACCCTCCTTACTTGCACATTCAAAATATTTACCATGGGTGTTGGATGATTATAATCTATAGGCTTCTGCTATCATATTGTGGAAAAGATTATGGGTTATGCTTAGTATACAGGGATGCATCTTAACAGGACTGCAATTCCTGAAATAGCACGTAAAGACGTGGCTGAGATGGATACCTAGGGGGTGAATGATGACAGCACAGTAATTGGACCAGAGGCTATGAAGGATTGCCTGGGACAGAGTTTCCATGTTAATAGGCTCTACGTGGCCCTTCAGTAAGAAAACTAGAGTTAACTTTTTATTTTTCCCGAAGAGCCAGGCAATGTTTTGAAGAATATACAGACTTAAAGGAAACAAGCCAGTCAGTCCTAAAGGAAATCAACGCTGACTCTTCATCGGAAGGACAGAAGCTGAAGTGGAAGTGCCAATCCTCTGGCCACCTGATGGGAAGAGAGGACTCACTGGAAAAGACTCTGATGCTGGGAAAGGTTAAGGGCAGGGGGAGAAGGCTGCAACAGAGGATGGGATGGTTCGATAGCATCCCCAACTCAATGGACATGAATTTGAGCAAACTCCGGGAGATAGTGAAGGGTAGGGAAACCTGGCATGCTGCCGTCCATGCGAATGCAGAGTCAGACACGACTGAGCGACTGAACAACAACAGAAAGAAACACTGGCCTGGGAACCACACAGTTCGGGATTTTCTTCCTTCTCTTCAAGGAACTTTCCAGACCACATCTGCTTTTCGGAGAGTCTGTTCCTGGTGTCCTTCCTGACAGATCTTGGGAAAAGGCGCCTGTGCCTCTGGCTACGGCTCACTGATTCACGTGATCCCTGAGCCATGCAGGCTTGCCTGTCCAGTCTTTTCCCTGGAGCTTTCAATTCTAGGCTCCTCTAGAGTCAGGGAATCAATTCAGAATGGAGAAGTGCTATAAGGCTGAGGTGGGTGACGCTGGTGCACATTCACAGCAAGAAGCCAGGGTGACAGATCAGGGGTCCCCAGGCTGCAGACCATGATAGCTGGGTTCCTGGAAGCTTTTTGTCCCAGCTGCACTTCCTCCCCCCGGACGCTGGGCTACATACAAACATGCCATGTCTGCCCAATGAATCCCCCCCATTTCCTCACTCTGGCCTGACAAAAAACCCCTTGAATTCCAGATGTCTAACTTTCTTTGATGACATCATTAATTTTATTGGGAAAACAGACTCTTAATACTTCCTTGTTCTGTAAGTTATTATCTCCAGAAGGGTGAATTGGAGGTGGCTTCACAGGTAGCTTAGTGGTAAAGAATCTGCCTACCAATGCAGGAGATGTGGGTTCAGTCCCTGGGTCAGGATGAACCCCTGGAGAAGGGCATGGCAACCCACTGCAGTATTCTTGCTTGGAGAATCCCACGGACAGAGGAGCCTGCATGGTACAGTCTATTGGGTTGCAAAGAGTTGGACACGACCGAGTGACTAAGCAAACACACATGACAGGTACAGAGAAGCAGCGAGTCACTTCATTGATGAGAGGCCTGGACAAACTCAGAAAGAGACTGGGGAAGATGAGCTGGCAAAAATACATGGTGATCAGAACTGCATATGAAAGACAGGGGGCTAGGAGGAAGGTGCCATAATTGGGATAGAACCAAAGAGAAGGCAGGAATCCAAGATCAGACAGCAAATGTCAAAAGGTTCTCTGGAAGAGGATTAAGGGAACAGGTAGCAAAGACTTTGAGCTATCTGTGAACCATATGATAAAAGCACTCACCATATGGTGCAGGAAGATAGCAGAGCAGGTTGAAGTGAAGGGAAGTGCTTTTGTCTGCAGGATTATATAACCACCTCTAATGTATGGACGTATACGTGCGTGTGCGAATCCGTACCACTAATGAGATTAAAATTAGGATAGACTCCCACCACGGGAGCTCCGAGACTTTAGAAAAGGCCTTTGTTACTGGTAGAAACTAAACTGCCTTTTCATCTCGTCAGGCAATTTCTTCCTGCGGTAACTCGATGCTGCACTTGGATCCAGCGGAAGACAATGGAGTCTGGGCATGGAGCTCTGAATTGTTCTCTTGTGCCCAAACTCCAAGCACACGTTTAAGTTCCCCAGCGACTTTGGGGGAGACAGCGTGGAGGCTGCGCTGTTGTGTCACTGGCGTTTGCAACCAGGGCCAACTTCAAGCACGCTGGGGACCACGATCTTTTTAGGGACTCATGAAAGTGTTTTCATTTCTTTCCGAATCACAAGGGAAAAAAAGAACTTTTAGACTGAAGAAAAGGCTTTAAGATATTTGTCCTTATACCAAAGCAGTCATAAGATAGAGTTGTTAACGTTTTCTTTCATGATGTAAGAAGGAGCCCACAGAAGTCCTCATAGCAGTTTTAAACAGTTTCAAAAAAGACTAGCAATTTGGTGGAGATGAGTGGACCCCAAAGTAGAGAAGAGTGCTGTTAGAGACGGAAAGAGGCGACTGGAATGACACAACCTGATTTAAAGTCCTGGTCCTGCCTCTTCCTAGCTGTGTGGTCTTGGGGAGGTCGTTCATCTCTCTGACTTATGGTTTTCAAATAGATCTATTGACGTTAATATCAGTAACCACCTTGCAGTGGTTACATGAGAATTCATGTAATCTTATGCATGTAAACCCACAGCATGGGGCTTTCCCTCTGGCTCAATAGTAAAGAATCTGCCTGCCAATGCAGGAGACTCAGGTTCGATTCCTGTCCAGGAAGATCCCACTCGTCTCGAACTGAGCCCATGTGCCACACCTGCTGAGGCTGTGCTCTAGAGCCTGTGCTCTGTAACAAGAGAGGCCATCCAATAAGAAGTCCACACACTGCAACTAGAGAGCAGCCCCCACTCAGTGCAACCAGAGAAAAGGCTGCATAGCAATGAAGACCCAGCACAGTCAAAATTAAATAAAATCATTAAAAAAAACATAGCATGGTTCCTGGCAATTAGAATGAGCTCAATAAAAGTTGGAGGCCATGGAGATGGGTGAGTGGAATTGCAGAGGATAGAGAGGGCAGACAGAGCTGGTGAGTTAAGACGAAATGGAGATGGATAGTTGAAAAGGAACCAGCTGAAGAGTCACTGCGGGCATCAGAGACACCTCTAAGACTTGGAGAATTCCACGAGTGAAGCCTGCAGAGGAGGTGGGAAGGGCAGACACTGGAAGAGAGGAGTGCATTCTCTGGAGCCCTCCTAGGAATCCCTGCCTACGCGTCTTGGCATAAGGATAGGTGACTGCCAAACATGCAGTGAAGAGGGATGTCACATGCCATCGTGACAGACATGCGCAGACTGGAAACAAGGCACGTAAACTCTGCTTACACACAGAGGGAGAGAGAAGGGGGTGGAGGATGAGAAAATAAGAGGGGTAAATGGTTAACCTTCTAGAATACATTTGGGACATGCTGAGAGGACCAGGAGGGGATGACAGAAGACATGATGGCTGGATGGCATCATGGAGTCCATGGACATGAGTCTGAGCAAGCTCCGGGAGATGGTGAAGGCCAGGGAAGCCTGGCGTGCTCCGTTCCACGAGGTTGCAAAGAGTCAGACACGACTGAGCAACTGAACTGAGACCACCACTGTCTAGCCTAGAAACCTGTTCTAGACTAGTGAGGTCATTTCTCTCTTGACTTAGGTTTTCAAATAGATCTATTGACGTTAATATCAGTAACCACCTTGCAGTGGTTACATGAGAATTCATGTAATCTTATGCATGTAAACCCACAGCATGGGGCTTTCCCTCTGGCTCAATAGTAAAGAATCTGCCTGCCAATGCAGGAGACTCAGGTTCGATTCCTGTCCAGGAAGATCCCACTCGTCTCGAACTGAGCCCATGTGCCACACCTGCTGAGGCTGTGCTCTAGAGCCTGTGCTCTGTAACAAGAGAGGCCATCCAATAAGAAGTCCACACACTGCAACTAGAGAGCAGCCCCCACTCAGTGCAACCAGAGAAAAGGCTGCATAGCAATGAAGACCCAGCACAGTCAAAATTAAATAAAATCATTAAAAAAAACATAGCATGGTTCCTGGCAATTAGAATGAGCTCAATAAAAGTTGGAGGCCATGGAGATGGGTGAGTGGAATTGCAGAGGATAGAGAGGGCAGACAGAGCTGGTGAGTTAAGACGAAATGGAGATGGATAGTTGAAAAGGAACCAGCTGAAGAGTCACTGCGGGCATCAGAGACACCTCTAAGACTTGGAGAATTCCACGAGTGAAGCCTGCAGAGGAGGTGGGAAGGGCAGACACTGGAAGAGAGGAGTGCATTCTCTGGAGCCCTCCTAGGAATCCCTGCCTACGCGTCTTGGCATAAGGATAGGTGACTGCCAAACATGCAGTGAAGAGGGATGTCACATGCCATCGTGACAGACATGCGCAGACTGGAAACAAGGCACGTAAACTCTGCTTACACACAGAGGGAGAGAGAAGGGGGTGGAGGATGAGAAAATAAGAGGGGTAAATGGTTAACCTTCTAGAATACATTTGGGACATGCTGAGAGGACCAGGAGGGGATGACAGAAGACATGATGGCTGGATGGCATCATGGAGTCCATGGACATGAGTCTGAGCAAGCTCCGGGAGATGGTGAAGGCCAGGGAAGCCTGGCGTGCTCCGTTCCACGAGGTTGCAAAGAGTCAGACACGACTGAGCAACTGAACTGAGACCACCACTGTCTAGCCTAGAAACTCAAGTGTTAAGTATCAGATAGTTAAGAGCCTGACATCCCATGAATCCAGACCAAACCCAGTCTGTTCAATGTCACTGACGACCTCTCTTTTATCTCAACTTCCTGCATCTCATTTCCTCAACTATCAAATGGGAATATTAGCAGTTACGTCACAGCATAAGCGTGAGCCGATACACACAACAAAGCCTGGCATAGAGTAAGGACTCAAAACGGTAAGCGATAGGATCAGCCTCTTCACCACCACCACCATCATGAGCACATATACTCGAAGAAGGCAGATTATTTTGCCTGTTTTGTTCACAGTCATTTTCTCTGCACTTATGATGCCCCGCAGGGCCCTGTGAAGCTCCTGAACAAAAGGTCTTTCTGCGTCCTCCATTTCTTTGATTACAGGAAACAGCCTTCATTAGGCCTCCTTCCTTAAGTTCCAAGGGGCAGATTCAAGCAGTTGTTAACCAGGGAAGGGATGGGATGTGAGATTAACAAGAAACTGTCAAAGCAGCCTTCGGGCAAGGCCCTGTTCCCCAGCCAGGGATACACAACAATACCAATGTCTTTGAGCTATTTTGCAGAGATGGAAAGCACCTCCAGGTGGGAGAAATTAACAATTAATGAAGGTATGCTGCCGATAAGCATCAGACCCCAAACCAGTTAGACCTGAAGGTTGAAGACGTGGACTCCTATTTATCTCACCACCAACCCATCAGAAGAATGTCCACAAGCTGACCATGCCCTCTTTGAGCAATCACTATAAAACTTACTGGTCCCATGAGGAAAATGCGCAGACTGAAACAAGCACGTAAACTCTGCTTACACAGAGGAGAGAAGGGGGTGGAGGATGAGAAAATAAGAGGGGTAAATGGTTAACCTTCTAGAATACATTTGGGACATGCTGAGAGGACCAGGAGGGGATGACAGAAGACATGATGGCTGGATGGCATCATGGAGTCCATGGACATGAGTCTGAGCAAGCTCCGGGAGATGGTGAAGGCCAGGGAAGCCTGGCGTGCTCCGTTCCACGAGGTTGCAAAGAGTCAGACACGACTGAGCAACTGAACTGAGACCACCACTGTCTAGCCTAGAAACTCAAGTGTTAAGTATCAGATAGTTAAGAGCCTGACATCCCATGAATCCAGACCAAACCCAGTCTGTTCAATGTCACTGACGACCTCTCTTTTATCTCAACTTCCTGCATCTCATTTCCTCAACTATCAAATGGGAATATTAGCAGTTACGTCACAGCATAAGCGTGAGCCGATACACACAACAAAGCCTGGCATAGAGTAAGGACTCAAAACGGTAAGCGATAGGATCAGCCTCTTCACCACCACCACCATCATGAGCACATATACTCGAAGAAGGCAGATTATTTTGCCTGTTTTGTTCACAGTCATTTTCTCTGCACTTATGATGCCCCGCAGGGCCCTGTGAAGCTCCTGAACAAAAGGTCTTTCTGCGTCCTCCATTTCTTTGATTACAGGAAACAGCCTTCATTAGGCCTCCTTCCTTAAGTTCCAAGGGGCAGATTCAAGCAGTTGTTAACCAGGGAAGGGATGGGATGTGAGATTAACAAGAAACTGTCAAAAGCAGCCTTCGGGCAAGGCCCTGTTCCCCCAGCCAGGGATACACAACAATACCAATGTCTTTGAGCTATTTTGCAGAGATGGAAAGCACCTCCAGGTGGGAGAAATTAACAATTAATGAAGGTATGCTGCCGATAAGCATACAGACCCCAAACCAGTTAGACCTGAAGGTTGAAGACGTGGACTCCTATTTATCTCACCACCAACCCATCAGAAGAATGTCCACAAGCTGACCATGCCCTCTTTGAGCAATCACTATAAAACCTGTCACTGTGTTCCCCCAGTGGGGGCACTTGGTGCAGAGGGCATTAGCCTGCTGTGTCCCCCTTTGCCTGGCAAAGCAACAGAGCTCTCACCCCAAACTCTGTCTCCTAGATTTGATTCAGCTCCTATGTACGGAGAAGCAGAACATTCAGCATCACCTCGTAGGGTGCCCGGCACATAGTAACTGATCAATTGATACTTGTGGAATGAATACATCCTTAATTATGCCGTCAGTGGGCAGTTATTATAAAAGTGATGACTTCTCCCAGGTACGGGTTCCAATCTTACTCTCACTTCCTTTCCCTCAATTCCGCCCTCTATAGTCGTAAGCAGCTACCTTTGCAGGGAGACAATCAATTCTGGCTCCCTGTTGCATACCGCTTCTTTGACTTGCTTTCCGTTGTTATTATTATTATAATCATGCTTAATGGCTTGCCTCAGGACCCTGCCCCTTTGCCTGGGTGTGAAAGTGAAATACCTTTGTTCAAGAATCCACCTGTAAATGGCAGGAAGAGAGAAGTTAACACTTCCGCTGCCTGAGGCTTATCATTCTAAGAGATGTTTGCAAGATTAATGGCCTTTCTGCTTTGTTTCCTCACCTGCCCTCATCTCTGACCTATAAAATCACCCAGCAGCCAAACCCCAATAAGATGTTTTCTTCGGCTTTCCGAATAGAGTTGTTTTCCTTGCCTCAACACCTCATTCGGATTCACTGGCTGGCCGTGGGGCGAGCAGAGCGAGCTTGGACTCAGTAACACTACCATGCCTTGTGCTCAGATCCAGAGAGCTAGGCTCAGTGGTAAAGAATCTGCCTGCAATGCAGGAAACCCAGGTTCAATTCCTGGGTCGGGAAGATCCCTTAGAGGAGAGCATGACCACCCACTCCAGTGTTCTTGCCTGGAGAATCCCATGGACAGAGGGCCTGGAGGACTACAGTCCAGGCCATCACACGACTGAGCAACTAACACACACACACAGGAGCTACGAGATCACTGATAAACAGGTGAGAAGCAGAAGTTGCCGAGGGTAGAAGGCACGGGTAATCGGGGAGGAAATGGAGGCAGCAAATCTCAAAGGAGCAGTTTGCTTCTCCAATATAATCAGTGAGTAAAGGACAGAAAAGGGAAAGTCAAGATCACAGAAAACATCTTTAAGGATTCAGGAAATGTTGAGCAGACTCCTCATCTATAGGAAAGGATGTCACGGAGAGGGAAGGTCAGAGACTTTCTGTACCTTCTAGATTTACACAAAAATGCAACAAAAGACTTCCTGTTCTTAAGAATACAATGGTAATTGAAGCACCAAATTGTCATAGGAGTGAAATACCTTTAAGACAGCTTTTGGTAAATTGTGGTACTTGTACCATCAGCAATACAAGGACAAAATTACTTTTCTTTTCATAAATTCTCCGAAGATATATTAAAGTAAGTATGCAACTGCTAGATCAAGCCCGTGATGTTGTATACATGATCACTTCGGCAACGCTACAAAGAACAGAAAGAAGTCAACTAAATTACTTAAAGAAAAGACGTAAGATAGTATAAAGGAGGTGCATACATATTTTTTAAAAAATTACAGGTGCATGAATAGCTAATAGCTGGGGAACGTGGCCAAGGCTATCCTCCACCCTGCTACACAGTCTGAATCTCGAGCCCAGGGAGCTGGCGTCAGGACCTAAGAGAGGAGCAGACAAACGCCGAGTCTCTGGAGTCCGCGGGCTAACCCTCAATAGTCCTCTCGGGACAGTCAGGCACTTAATAGCATCACCCTCTTGGGCATTAGTCTAGGAATGTCACACACCTGAAGAAGCTTCATGGTTTTTGTCCCTCTCTTCTCGGCGTTTTATTTTTGATCATCTTCCATGCCTATAAAGCAAAGGACTTGAAAGGGGCTTTCTGAAGAGATACCTGTAATACCTGCTTTTCCAAAGACTTTCTACTTTTCCCTTTAATTTCAGAAGCTGCTGACTTCTTCCTACTCGATTTATTCCTAGCTTCTGTTATGCGTCAGGAAAGGCAGCAGGAACACCTGGCATGTTCCATGATTTTAATACAAGGAAATGTCATCAAGAGACGCCTAGGTTTTTGTTGTTGTTGTTTGTGGGGCATGAACAGTGGGGAGTTCTAAAGGTTAAAGTCAGAATGTCTTTCTTGCCACCAAGAACAATTCCCACCAGAGCTGAAAAGTAGGGAGTATGGCTGAAGCCACTGTCTTTCCACCAAAATGTTTCTCCCGGCATCCCTTGCACTGGGGCACGTGACTGAATTCTCTCTAACAGCATGTAGGCAGAAGTGACGTGTAACACTCGAGACCAAGGGTTTTAAGAAGCAGCTTGTGTCTCCCCTGTTCTCTCATTGCCCCTCTGCTCTCTGAGTACAAGCAGAAACAAGGCTTAAGCATTGATGGGCCCAGGTAAGAGGGAAGGAACCCGGGTCACTTAATCCCTACATGGAAAGTGTGGTCAAGGCCAGGAACACCAGTCTTGGGTTGTTACATGAATGAACATTGAACTTCTGTTATACCTGAGCCAATACAGATGGAAGGGTTTGTTTGTTATGACAGCTGAATACATGCTAACAGAGTAAAGGCATATTGGTGTTTGACTGCCACACAGATGAACCAGGTCTGACATTGCAGTGGGGTCAGAAGAAGAGATATTCTGTTTTTCTTTTGCATGGCCGTGCCACGTGTGAGATCTTACTTCCCCAACCATGGATTGAACTGGTGGACCCTGCATTAGAAGTGCAGAGTTTCACCCACTACACCACTGGGGAAGTTACAGAAGAGACATTCTGAAAATTTCCATTTACTCCTTCCCCCTTTGGCATAGTTAACCTAGTTTATCCTTTAGATAAAGCTCGAAAGCCTCTTTCTCCAGGAAGCCTTCCCTGACTGCAGCCAGAGCCGAGCGCACTCCCTCAGACTCTCCCAGCACAGCGCAAACATCACCATCATACTTTACACCAGTCAGCGTAATGCTTTTTGATTAATGCTTCTACTGCCATTAGGTTTTCAAGTATGCATTTCTCAAAATCCACAGAATGACACACTGTGCTACAGTCCGTGGGGTCACAAAACGTTGGACACGACTGACCGATTGAACTGAACTGAACTAAACAAAATGTTCTGTGATTTGCTTCTGTTTTCACTTGATGCTGCGTCATGGACATCTGCCCGTAATGACAAACAGATACGGGAGACAGACTGCATTCTTTGGAAAAGATCATGTGTTAACTTTCACACAATTGATGACCACTTGGGCTACATTCCTTTTTTCCTATTTCTGCTCATTTCCTGTGATAGATCTTTTGCGCTGCTGGATTTGAGCTTCTTGATGTCACCTCTATGTCCACCATGACATGTACCTGTTCGCCCCACACCCCTAAACCTCCTCCCCCAGTTAGCCAGTATCCTCCATGAGCAACAGTCCACAAGTATAAGGAAATAATAAGAAAGCTCTCATTCAAACTTCCAAGAATAATTTTCTAAAAAGATCTGGATCAGACAAATCATTACCACAAGTACATCAGTCTCAGAGGCAAGTGATATTAGCATTAATTAAATATTCAATGGATATTCATCACGGTGTGTGCATGCATGCTAAGTTGCTTCAGTCAGATTCAACTCTTTGTGACTGGATGGACTGCAGCGTGCCAAGCTCCTCAGGCCATGGAATTCTCCAGGAAAGAATACTGGAGTGGGTTGCCATGCCCTCCTCCGGGGGATCTTCCAGACCCAGGGACTGAACCCATGTCTCTGATGTTTCCTGCATTGGCAGGTGGGCTCTTTACCATTGTGCCACCTGGGAAGCCCCATTTATCATAACAGTACTCTAGAATTAGGGGAATCGAGTTTATAATGTAAATAGTTGTATTTGTGCTGTGTATATATCTTATCAGGGCTTCCCAGGTGGCTCAGTAGTGAAGAACCTGCCTGCATTTCAGGAGCTGCAGGAATGATTCCTAGGTTTGGAAGAGCACTTGGAAGAGGGTATGGCAACCCATTCAAGTATTCTTGCCTGGAGAACTGGACAGAGGAGCCTGGTGGGCTACAGTCCCTGGGGTTGCAAAGAGTCAGACACGACTGAGCGACTGAACACACAGATCACACACACGTAAACCTTATCAGGGACTTTCTATGTTTACTTTATAAGCTCCATTTGTATAACAGGTCTGAGTGATAGTCGCTCGGTTGTATCCAACTCTTCATGACAACACGGACTATATAGCCTGCCAGGCTCTTCTGTCCATGAAAATCTCTAGGTATGAATACTGGAGTGAGCTGCCATTTACTTCTCCATAACTGGTCTAGACAGTACCTATCTACCCAATTTATATATTCGGTTCACAATTTTAACTACAGAAATCACTCGACAACCACAGAGGTTAAATCCTTGTAAAGTGTAAAGATCACTCAAAGGTTAGTCACAAAGGGATTTGAGCTTCTTGATGTCACCTCTATGTCCACCATGACATGTACCTGTTCGCCCCACACCCCTAAACCTCCTCCCCCAGTTAGCCAGTATCCTCCATGAGCAACAGTCCACAAGTATAAGGAAATAATAAGAAAGCTCTCATTCAAACTTCCAAGAATAATTTTCTAAAAAGATCTGGATCAGACAAATCATTACCACAAGTACATCAGTCTCAGAGGCAAGTGATATTAGCATTAATTAAATATTCAATGGATATTCATCACGGTGTGTGCATGCATGCTAAGTTGCTTCAGTCAGATTCAACTCTTTGTGACTGGATGGACTGCAGCGTGCCAAGCTCCTCAGGCCATGGAATTCTCCAGGAAAGAATACTGGAGTGGGTTGCCATGCCCTCCTCCGGGGGATCTTCCAGACCCAGGGACTGAACCCATGTCTCTGATGTTTCCTGCATTGGCAGGTGGGCTCTTTACCATTGTGCCACCTGGGAAGCCCCATTTATCATAACAGTACTCTAGAATTAGGGGAATCGAGTTTATAATGTAAATAGTTGTATTTGTGCTGTGTATATATCTTATCAGGGCTTCCCAGGTGGCTCAGTAGTGAAGAACCTGCCTGCATTTCAGGAGCTGCAGGAATGATTCCTAGGTTTGGAAGAGCACTTGGAAGAGGGTATGGCAACCCATTCAAGTATTCTTGCCTGGAGAACTGGACAGAGGAGCCTGGTGGGCTACAGTCCCTGGGGTTGCAAAGAGTCAGACACGACTGAGCGACTGAACACACAGATCACACACACGTAAACCTTATCAGGGACTTTCTATGTTTACTTTATAAGCTCCATTTGTATAACAGGTCTGAGTGATAGTCGCTCGGTTGTATCCAACTCTTCATGACAACACGGACTATATAGCCTGCCAGGCTCTTCTGTCCATGAAAATCTCTAGGTATGAATACTGGAGTGAGCTGCCATTTACTTCTCCATAACTGGTCTAGACAGTACCTATCTACCCAATTTATATATTCGGTTCACAATTTTAACTACAGAAATCACTCGACAACCACAGAGGTTAAATCCTTGTAAAGTGTAAAGATTGGCAAAGCACAAATCAAAGGTTCAAGAAATCACAAAAGGGACTTTCCAAGTGGTCCAGTGGTTAAGAAGCTGTCTTACAATGCAGGGGACAAGGGTTCCATCCCTGGTCAAGGAACAAAGATCCCATAGCCAAGGAGCAACTAAGCCCATGCCCCGGAACGACTGAGCCCATGCACTCGGCAGCCCATGTGCCACAACCAGAGAGTCTGTGCTCTGCAACAAAGATCCCTCGCGCCACAACGAAGACTTGAGGCAGCCAAGTAAATAAGTAAATATTAAGAAAAGAAATTATAAAAAATAGAGAGTGAAGAATAAAACTATAAACCTAAACGGCAAATGAATAATACATGCCAAAT
This sequence comes from Tragulus kanchil, assembly GCA_022376925.1. NCBI lineage: Eukaryota > Metazoa > Chordata > Mammalia > Artiodactyla > Tragulidae > Tragulus > Tragulus kanchil. Next base: position 134,794,208 of record JAIOJX010000002.1, on the reverse strand, counting down.
GCTCTGTAACAGAATTTCTAGAGGGCATCCCTCTCTAAGGAAGGCAGATAGGCCCTGGTACAATGACCCTCCCAGGGAAACGCTTTCTCACAGTCAGCAAACCAAACTCTCCAACCTCTGCTTCTTTTTCAAGTGTTCGAAATAGGGGTTACTCATTTGGAACTCAGCGGCCTTCACACTTGCTTTGTCCCTTGCTTCATTTTCACAGGTTTCACAGGCACAACGCTTGTGTCACTCCTGAGTTGCCCCACAAAATAGAGCTGTGCTGAAGAGTGGGTTTTTCTGGGCCAGATCTGATTCAGCGGGCCTGAGGGAGGGGAGGAGTGAACCGATCACCCCAAAGGTCCGCGTCTTTCCCCTTTGGAAGGGGGCACATTACTGCTGCTGTGTTCCTCCATTTAGGGGGGCTGAACCATATAGCCCACAAGATTACAAAATGGTCAAAAGTAGACCTTCAAGTATAAAACCACATTCATTTAAAACCATGGATGGTGAAACGAGAGATGCAAAGGCTTGCTCAGAATTCTAAAGGATGGGAGAGGCTTTCTTTATCCTAGTTGCTTTCACGGCATCCTGTTGCTTTCCTCCGTGATTTATCTGATGCCACATCTCAGACTGGAACAGAACTCTCAATTATTATACCAGTTTCCATGGAAACACATGATCTATTCTCTCTAATTCCCTCGCTGTTCCCCAATGACCCACTCGCTCAGTTCTCTACCCACCCCCGAACCCCAGCCCTTTCTGCAACACCCTCCAGAACTTCCATTCCTCAGTTAAAAACTTCCCAAATCAGAGCTTCCCTGATGGCTCCGCAGGCACGAATCTGCCTGCCAACGCAGAAGACACAGGTTCGATCCTTGCTCCAGGAAATCCCACATGTGGAGAAGCAACTAAGCCCGTGCAGCGCATCACAACCATTGAGCCTGGGTCCTGAAACCTGGGAGCTGCAACTCCTGAAGCCCACGTGCCCGAGAGCCGGCGCTCCACAGCGAGAGAGGCAACCAGAGATGAGCCCCCGCTCGCTGCAACTAGAGAGAAACTGGTGCAACGACAAAGACCCAGGACAGCCAAAGAAAAGCCTCTGCCATTTGTACTGCTGAGTGATCCAAAAGGTGAAGAACGACATGTGCAGCCTGCTAACTTTTGAGGCAACAAGGACAAGAATAAACGTGCATATTTATATTTGTTAAATCAGCAGAGAGAAGCTGGAAAGATGCACATTAAATGACCACAACAGTTTATATAGGGAGGGGCAGGAGCAGCAAGGGGGCACAGAAAGATGTGAACCTGCATGGGAACAAGACTTCTCAGAGCTGATCCTTCTTATATCATTTTAATGATGAACCGTGGGGATATACTGCTTATTAAAAATATAATTTCATTTTTTAAAACTCCCCGACAGCCTCAGTTTATTAGAACCTCTTCTTCACGTAGGCCACCTTCTTCCTTGTCATCATGGAAAACCACCCCATCTTTCAAATTGAAATGCCCTGAGTCCTTCTAGCATTTTATATCTCTTGGCCTCAGAACTCCCCTGGTGGCCCAAGGGCTAAGACTCTGTGCTCCCAATGCAGGGAGCCCTGGGTTGATCCCTGGTCAGGGAACTAGATCCCGCACCCCACAGCTAAGTGTTTGCATACCGCAACTGTAGACCCTTTATGTTGAAACAAGACCCAGCGCCACCAAATACAAAAATAAGCAAATCCTAAAAAAATTAAAAGTTTCCAGAAAGGATAGAACATCTACAAGAGAGCAAGAATCAGGGTTTTAGACTCTTAACTCCTTTCTCCTTTAAAAAAAAAAAAATCTCTTCGCCTCCTCCACTTGTGTCTCACCCCAAGGCCTCTAGATTCCTTCTTTCCCATCAAGGTTATAAACCTCTTCATGCTGTGACTTCCTCCAGTCTGGAAGCCACTGTTACATATTTGTTGGGGACACATTTAGAGGGTGCCTCCTAGAACAGGCTCTGTTGGATCTTCAGTGGACGTCCCTCTTCCCAGAAACCCTGACTCCTTGATGACTATGATACCCTAGGGCTCATCCCCGTCCTTAGCTCAACTCTACCATCTAAATATTTCTCCGGGGCTTCCCTGGTGGTCCAATGGGTAAGGACACCGCCTTGCAGTGCAAGGGGTGCCGGTTCGATCCCTGGACTGGGAAGATCCCACGTGCCGCGGAGCGGCTGGACTGATGTGTCCAATTACCGAGCCGGAGCTCTGGGGCGCATGCGCCCAGAGCCCGTGCTCTGTGACAACAGAGGCCACCGTGATGGGAGGCCCACAAGAGCCAAAGAACAAAGACGGATGAAAACAGAGAAATGAAAGACCAATAGAAGTGGCCCGCCTGTCCCTTCCCTCCCCACCCCACCCCCCAAAAAATAAATAAATAAAATAAATGTTTAAATACTTCTCCGTCTCCACCCCAGGCTGCTCAGTGTAATCGTTACTCAGTCGTGACCGACTCTTGACAACCCATGGACTATAGCTTGCCAGGCTCCTCTGTCCACGGGATTCTCCAGACAAGGATATGGCGTATGCATTTTTTTCTCAGAGCTACTGGCAAAACGCACACAGTAGCATGGCCCTCTCCCATCCCCATCCCCACTGCTTGGTCTCTAGCCTCTTGGGTCTCCAGGCTACTCAGCCATCCTTCTCCCCATTCCTACTCTCTCTTCCCACTCCCCGCCAAGGCTCTTCCAGCTTTGGGCCATCATCTCGGATTTCTTACTCCACCACAGTCAAGGGATGGACCTTGTGGCTCTTTGAGAAAATCCATGCCTTCAGTCTAGGTCCTGAACGAATTCAACCTACAGGCCCTGGGAGGATGGTGAAGACCACGCCACAGCTCCTGGCTCCTGTGGAGCTCAGAGTTTCGAATCAGGAGACAAATGAACCAGCCAGAGAAGTGTCAGCTGGTGGTGGATGCTGGGAGAGTTAAATATAACGGAGAATGAACGCGTGGCTCTTTGAGCGGTCGTCAGGGAAGGCTTCTCAGAAGAGGTGACATCTAAGGAGAGATGGGAATTACAAGAACAGGGGAAAAAAGGTTGGGGACACATTTAGAGGGTGCCTCCTAGAACAGGCTCTGTTGGATCTTCAGTGGACGTCCCTCTTCCCAGAAACCCTGACTCCTTGATGACTATGATACCCTAGGGCTCATCCCCGTCCTTAGCTCAACTCTACCATCTAAATATTTCTCCGGGGCTTCCCTGGTGGTCCAATGGGTAAGGACACCGCCTTGCAGTGCAAGGGGTGCCGGTTCGATCCCTGGACTGGGAAGATCCCACGTGCCGCGGAGCGGCTGGACTGATGTGTCCAATTACCGAGCCGGAGCTCTGGGGCGCATGCGCCCAGAGCCCGTGCTCTGTGACAACAGAGGCCACCGTGATGGGAGGCCCACAAGAGCCAAAGAACAAAGACGGATGAAAACAGAGAAATGAAAGACCAATAGAAGTGGCCCGCCTGTCCCTTCCCTCCCCACCCCACCCCCCAAAAAATAAATAAATAAAATAAATGTTTAAATACTTCTCCGTCTCCACCCCAGGCTGCTCAGTGTAATCGTTACTCAGTCGTGACCGACTCTTGACAACCCATGGACTATAGCTTGCCAGGCTCCTCTGTCCACGGGATTCTCCAGACAAGGATATGGCGTATGCATTTTTTTCTCAGAGCTACTGGCAAAACGCACACAGTAGCATGGCCCTCTCCCATCCCCATCCCCACTGCTTGGTCTCTAGCCTCTTGGGTCTCCAGGCTACTCAGCCATCCTTCTCCCCATTCCTACTCTCTCTTCCCACTCCCCGCCAAGGCTCTTCCAGCTTTGGGCCATCATCTCGGATTTCTTACTCCACCACAGTCAAGGGATGGACCTTGTGGCTCTTTGAGAAAATCCATGCCTTCAGTCTAGGTCCTGAACGAATTCAACCTACAGGCCCTGGGAGGATGGTGAAGACCACGCCACAGCTCCTGGCTCCTGTGGAGCTCAGAGTTTCGAATCAGGAGACAAATGAACCAGCCAGAGAAGTGTCAGCTGGTGGTGGATGCTGGGAGAGTTAAATATAATGGAGAATGAACGCGTGGCTCTTTGAGCGGTCGTCAGGGAAGGCTTCTCAGAAGAGGTGACATCTAAGGAGAGATGGGAATTACAAGAAAGAGCCAGCTCTGCAAGGAATAAAGGGAACAGCATCACAGAAGCGCTGAGAGAGGAAGGAGCTTTGGACGTTTCAAAGAGCCTCCATGTGGCCCAAGCACAGTGGGGTGATGGGGAGAAGGAAAGGAAGAGAAGGCATCAAGCAGAGAACAAGGATCTGAATTTAAAGAGTGCTGGAAGCCAAGGACACAGGACAGAATGTATTCTGTTTGTGAAGTGACTGGAGGATTTCAAGCAGGGGAGTGATCGGGCCTAAGGTAAGTTTTTAAAAAATAACTATGGCCACTGCATGGACATATATTAATTACAGGTCACAAGAGTGGAAGCAGGGTCACTGGTTAGGAATGCCTGCAGTGGTCCAGGCGGTGCTGTACGGTACAGATCAGGGCTGAGTTAGTGAAGCTGGAGCTGCTACTCAGTCGTTTCCGTTGTGTCCGGCTCTGCGTGACCCCATGGACTGCAGCCCGTCAGGTCCCTCCCCCCATGGGCTTCTCCAGGCAAGGACACTGGAGTGGGCTGCCAAGCCCTCCTCGAGGGGGATCTTCCCGACCCAGAGATGGAACCGGGTCTCCTGCATTGCAGGCAGATTCCTCACCATCGAGCCATTAGAGAAGCCTCCTAGGTATTTTTTTTTATTTGAGACTCCATGGACAGTAGCTCACCAGGCTTCTCTGTCCATGGAATTGTCCAAGCAAGAATACTAGAGTGGGTTGCCCTTTCCTTCTCCCAGGGAAGATGGAGAGAACTCAGCAAATTCATGATACATCTGGTAGGAGGGCCTCTCCGGACTCACCAATGGATTATGTAGACCTGGGGTAAGGGGGTGGGGGCGAGGAGGAGTTGAGGATAACTCCCAGATTTTTGACTTAAGCTGCACAGATGCGGAAGAAATTTGACATTTTTGTGCACCTGAGTTCACGGTATGAGATTGATGTGAGATATATTGGTGGCACACAGAGGGATTATAGGACTCAGAACACCACTAAACAAGTCAGGAATACTTAGCACACAATATCAACGTAAGGAAAACAGCACCTCCCGTGTCTCTAAAAGCGTCCAGAATCCCTCTACGAGTCCCTGGGTCATTCTTCAACTGTGCCGCTGTTCAAAAAGAACCATTTCCATTCTCCACTGCAAGAGGGATCCTTTCCCAAACCAAATCGGATCATGTCCCTCGTCAGCTTCAGACTCTCAACGGCTCCCCACGGCACGGCGAACACAATCCCAGCTCCTCATCATGGCTTCTAAGGCTCTGCACGGTCAGGCCCCTGCCACCTGAGCAACCTCACCTTCGACAACCTTCCCCCAGCTCATGGCATTTTGGCCCCAGCACCTTCTGGGGGGACCCAGAATGTGCCCAGCTCTTTCCTACCTCAGGGCCCTTGCACTTGCCATCCTCTCTGAAGCCAACAATCCTTCCTAGCTCTTTGAACATATGGCTGGTTAATTTTCAACCTTGAGGTGCCAGTTTCTACATCACTTTCTCAGTTTGAGTAGGTCCCTCCTTTTTTTATTTTTTAATGGGGGTATAATTGGTTTATAACATTAGTTCCTGCTGTGCAACCATGTGAGTCAGCTACACATACACACAAGATCCCTCCCTCTGGAGCCTCCCTCCCGCTCCTCATCCCACCCCTCTAGGTCATCTCTGAGACCTGAGCTGAGCTCCCTGTGTTATGTGAGTGGGTCCCTTCTTGATCTGCCTGTGACGCAGCACTCCATTCATTTCCTTCACAGTACTGGCTACTGGAGTACACCTCTATTGACCGTGCACTCTCTCCCTCCCTGGAACACAAGCCCCAGAGGAACAGCGAACGTGGCTGCCTCCCAAGCGGCTCCTGCGGCAGGCACCTTCCCCCAGCCCTACTGTACCTTGCCAAAGCTGCCTTTTCCCAGCACCATCAGGAAGTTAAAATCGGTCAGCTTCATCCGGTCCCTGTTGCCGTTGTTGTCAAATTTGGAGATGGTGTTGGTCGTCTTCTCTTCGGGAGTCTTGGGCCCAGGACCGATCTTGGCCCTCTGGAGGAAGAAGGACACAGAGGGATTATAGGACTAAAACCCTAAACAAGTCAGGAATACTTAGCACACAATATCAACGTAAGGAAAACAGCACCTCCCGTGTCTCTAAAAGCGTCCAGAATCCTCTACGAGTCCCTGGGTCATTCTTCAACTGTGCCGCTGTTCAAAAGAACCATTTCCATTCTCCACTGCAAGAGGATCCTTTCCCAAACCAAATCGGATCATGTCCCTCGTCAGCTTCAGACTCTCAACGGCTCCCCACGGCACGGCGAACACAATCCCAGCTCCTCATCATGGCTTCTAAGGCTCTGCACGGTCAGGCCCCTGCCACCTGAGCAACCTCACCTTCGACAACCTTCCCCCAGCTCATGGCATTTTGGCCCCAGCACCTTCTGGGGGGACCCAGAATGTGCCCAGCTCTTTCCTACCTCAGGGCCCTTGCACTTGCCATCCTCTCTGAAGCCAACAATCCTTCCTAGCTCTTTGAACATATGGCTGGTTAATTTTCAACCTTGAGGTGCCAGTTTCTACATCACTTTCTCAGTTTGAGTAGGTCCCTCCTTTTTTTATTTTTTAATGGGGGTATAATTGGTTTATAACATTAGTTCCTGCTGTGCAACCATGTGAGTCAGCTACACATACACACAAGATCCCTCACTCTGGAGCCTCCCTCCCGCTCCTCATCCCACCCCTCTAGGTCATCTCTGAGACCTGAGCTGAGCTCCCTGTGTTATGTGAGTGGGTCCCTTCTTGATCTGCCTGTGACGCAGCACTCCATTCATTTCCTTCACAGTACTGGCTACTGGAGTACACCTCTATTGACCGTGCACTCTCTCCCTCCCTGGAACACAAGCCCCAGAGGAACAGCGAACGTGGCTGCCTCCCAAGCGGCTCCTGCGGCAGGCACCTTCCCCCAGCCCTACTGTACCTTGCCAAAGCTGCCTTTTCCCAGCACCATCAGGAAGTTAAAATCGGTCAGCTTCATCCGGTCCCTGTTGCCGTTGTTGTCAAATTTGGAGATGGTGTTGGTCGTCTTCTCTTCGGGAGTCTTGGGCCCAGGACCGATCTTGGCCCTCTGGAGGAAGAAGGACACAGAAAACATCATCAGGATCTGAGGACGCTCTTGTACATGTTCAAACTCATGTACAGGCTGCAAGCTGTAGACCCTGCGACGTATGCCCGCAACTCGGTGGAAAGCATGGCCCAGCACCCACGATGCAAAACCTACATGTGCAGGGCACCCTCTGCTCCTCCACTTTGCTTTTATCTCTCGTGTCTCATCCACCACCAGAAACTGCCATGGCTTCCTCCCGGCTGTCTTTAGAATTCCTTCTCCTTTCCCTCTCCGCCTGTCATCATCTCTCGCCCGGACAACCACCCTGGTTCCCTCCACACTGGGCTTTACAGGCAGCGACTGTGGTCTTTAGGGCTTCCCTGGTGGCTCAGACAGCAAAAGAATCTGCCTGTAATGTGGCAAGACTGATTTGACTTATGTTTGATTCTTGGGTTGGGAAGATTCCCTGGAGAGAGGAATGGCAACCCACCCCAGTATTCTTGCCTGGAACACTCCAAGGACCGAGGAGCCTGGCGGCCTATAGTACACAGGGCCACAAACAGTTGGACACTAATGAGCCACTAACACACATACACTCTGTGACCTTCTACTTGTTCATACTCAATCAAGTCACCAACTGCTTAAAATGCTTTGGTAATGACCCATCATTTTTAAGATAAAGACCTCGGCACTTTCAATGGCCCAGATGACCCAGTCTGAGCAGGCTCTACCTGTTTCTCCAATCTCTTCACTTCTTGGGTCCTTCTTTCCTGCAACCCAGCTTCATCCTCCTTTCCCATCCTGGAGCCCCAGGTTCCTCCTACTTCAGAGCCTTTGCACCTACTATTATTCCCTTGTGGATGACTATTCCCTTTCCTTCACCCACCTAGTTACCCCCTGTTCTATGTTCTCACTTCCTCCAAGAAGTCTTCTTGGATTCTCTCTGTCTGCATAAGATATCTGCTCCCTTCATCCACCTTGCTTGCCATTTATGCTGCAGGGCAACTGTCTGTTCTCTTCTTTTCCCAACCAGCTGGAAACCTTCCAGGGCAGGGAGTATGTCTTATTTTCCACATCTCTCTGACAACCAGCACTGCTAAGTATGAACGGATGGATGAGGCCCATGTGGGTCCTCGGTGCAATGAGAGAGGCTTGCTGTTGTGTGTGAAAATGATGCCTCAGAATGGCAGCCAATGCCATGAAATTGGGGCAGAAGTAGACCCTGCGACGTATGCCCGCAACTCGGTGGAAAGCATGGCCCAGCACCCACGATGCAAAACCTACATGTGCAGGGCACCCTCTGCTCCTCCACTTTGCTTTTATCTCTCGTGTCTCATCCACCACCAGAAACTGCCATGGCTTCCTCCCGGCTGTCTTTAGAATTCCTTCTCCTTTCCCTCTCCGCCTGTCATCATCTCTCGCCCGGACAACCACCCTGGTTCCCTCCACACTGGGCTTTACAGGCAGCGACTGTGGTCTTTAGGGCTTCCCTGGTGGCTCAGACAGCAAAAGAATCTGCCTGTAATGTGGCAAGACTGATTTGACTTATGTTTGATTCTTGGGTTGGGAAGATTCCCTGGAGAGAGGAATGGCAACCCACCCCAGTATTCTTGCCTGGAACACTCCAAGGACCGAGGAGCCTGGCGGCCTATAGTACACAGGGCCACAAACAGTTGGACACTAATGAGCCACTAACACACATACACTCTGTGACCTTCTACTTGTTCATACTCAATCAAGTCACCAACTGCTTAAAATGCTTTGGTAATGACCCATCATTTTTAAGATAAAGACCTCGGCACTTTCAATGGCCCAGATGACCCAGTCTGAGCAGGCTCTACCTGTTTCTCCAATCTCTTCACTTCTTGGGTCCTTCTTTCCTGCAACCCAGCTTCATCCTCCTTTCCCATCCTGGAGCCCCAGGTTCCTCCTACTTCAGAGCCTTTGCACCTACTATTATTCCCTTGTGGATGACTATTCCCTTTCCTTCACCCACCTAGTTACCCCCTGTTCTATGTTCTCACTTCCTCCAAGAAGTCTTCTTGGATTCTCTCTGTCTGCATAAGATATCTGCTCCCTTCATCCACCTTGCTTGCCATTTATGCTGCAGGGCAACTGTCTGTTCTCTTCTTTTCCCAACCAGCTGGAAACCTTCCAGGGCAGGGAGTATGTCTTATTTTCCACACTCTCTCTGACAACCAGCACTGCTAAGTATGAACGGATGGATGAGGCCCATGTGGGTCCTCGGTGCAATGAGAGAGGCTTGCTGTTGTGTGTGAAAATGATGCCTCAGAATGGCAGCCAATGCCATGAAATTGGGGCAGAATAGGAGTCCAGAATATCTATGCTTGGAATCTAAAAGTGCGTGTGGAGGGGGACGTCCCGTAGGACTGAGCTCTTAACCTACACGGTCTGTGCTAACTCCAAGTGACTAACGTCCAAATTACATTGTAGAACACCAAGTTGGTGTCCACAGAGAACTGGAGAATCTCTTGGTGTGGAAAATGCACACACTTGGTACTGGGCATACAGTGACAGAGCCACGTCTTCCTCCGTGGGGTATGTAGGTTTGTGCACCTGGCTTCTCTCACTCATCCTGATGGTCTTGAAATCCACTCATGTCGTTGCGTGTACAAATCAGGGGCTTGTTTTTGTGCTGTCGAGCAGCACTCATGTTTATGCACTCACTTGTTTACAGGCATTTGTGTTGTCTCCACGTGCTGGCTGTGAGCAGGGCACTCTCGAGCATGCTTGGTCCCGTTATTTCTGAATAAAGGTAAGTGTCTCTGGGACAACCAGCTGTACATAAATACCCAGTGAGTGGCTGTATCATGTGGGTTTCGGGGTAAGAGATGACACAGAACTGCAGACAGCTTTGAGGGTTCAGGCACAGAAGGGGTAGTCAAAAGCAGATCATCAGGGAAACTGCACTCAAGAAACGAGCTTGGGGACTCCTCTGGTGGTCCCGCAGTGAAGATGTCACCTTTCAATGCAGGGATTATGGGTTCAATCCCTCCTCGGGAGCTTATGAGGTTCAAGAGCCCCAGGTTCCTCCTACTTCAGAGCCTTTGCACCTACTATTATTCCCTTGTGGATGACTATTCCCTTTCCTTCACCCACCTAGTTACCCCCTGTTCTATGTTCTCACTTCCTCCAAGAAGTCTTCTTGGATTCTCTCTGTCTGCATAAGATATCTGCTCCCTTCATCCACCTTGCTTGCCATTTATGCTGCAGGGCAACTGTCTGTTCTCTTCTTTTCCCAACCAGCTGGAAACCTTCCAGGGCAGGGAGTATGTCTTATTTTCCACACTCTCTCTGACAACCAGCACTGCTAAGTATGAACGGATGGATGAGGCCCATGTGGGTCCTCGGTGCAATGAGAGAGGCTTGCTGTTGTGTGTGAAAATGATGCCTCAGAATGGCAGCCAATGCCATGAAATTGGGGCAGAATAGGAGTCCAGAATATCTATGCTTGGAATCTAAAAGTGCGTGTGGAGGGGGACGTCCCGTAGGACTGAGCTCTTAACCTACACGGTCTGTGCTAACTCCAAGTGACTAACGTCCAAATTACATTGTAGAACACCAAGTTGGTGTCCACAGAGAACTGGAGAATCTCTTGGTGTGGAAAATGCACACACTTGGTACTGGGCATACAGTGACAGAGCCACGTCTTCCTCCGTGGGGTATGTAGGTTTGTGCACCTGGCTTCTCTCACTCATCCTGATGGTCTTGAAATCCACTCATGTCGTTGCGTGTACAAATCAGGGGCTTGTTTTTGTGCTGTCGAGCAGCACTCATGTTTATGCACTCACTTGTTTACAGGCATTTGTGTTGTCTCCACGTGCTGGCTGTGAGCAGGGCACTCTCGCGAGCATGCTTGGTCCCGTTATTTCTGAATAAAGGTAAGTGTCTCTGGGACAACCAGCTGTACATAAATACCCAGTGAGTGGCTGTATCATGTGGGTTTCGGGGTAAGAGATGACACAGAACTGCAGACAGCTTTGAGGGTTCAGGCACAGAAGGGGTAGTCAAAAGCAGATCATCAGGGAAACTGCACTCAAGAAACGAGCTTGGGGACTCCTCTGGTGGTCCCGCAGTGAAGATGTCACCTTTCAATGCAGGGATTATGGGTTCAATCCCTCCTCGGGGAGCTAAGATCCCACATGCCTCGGGGCCAAAAAAAACAAAACAGAAAACAAATAATTTGTAACAAATTCAATAAGGACTTTTAAAATGGCTCATATTAAAAAAGAAATCTTTAAAAGAAAAGAAAGAGGGCTTCCCCTGGTGGTCCAGTGGGTAAGGACACCGCCTTGCAGTGCAAGGGGCGCCGGTTCCATCCCTGGCCTGGGAAGATCCCACGTGCCGCGGAGCGGCTGGACCGATGTGTCCAATTACCGAGCCGGAGCTCTGGAGCGCATGCGCCCAGAGCCGGCGCTCTGCGACAACAGACGCCACTGTGATGGGAGGCCCACAGGAGCCAAAGAACAAAGACGGATGAAAACAGACAAATGAAAGACCAATAGAAGTGGCCCACCCGCTCCCCTCCCTCCCCAACCCGACCCCGCCCCACCCCCCCAAAAAAAGAAAAGAAAGAGCGAGCCTAAAACAGAAGTCTCATGCTTCTGGGGGCCCGTGTCCTCACCTTGAAGCTGCCAGAGATTTTCCCAGGTTGTCCTGATCCAAACATGTTCCCTTGCTCCCTCCCGCCCCGGCACCCCCTTGCTTTACTCTGATGTCTCTGGACCCCGACTCAAGGCCCACCCGATTCACACTCTCCTATCTCCAGCCCGTGAAGATCACATCCTGACTGTCCCTGGTTCCCAGTCCCCGTTCCAACCCTGAAGTTCATTTCCCTCCACCTGCAGGGCCCAGCACTCCCGCCAGAGGAGCAGGAGTGAGGCATCTACACTTCCTAATATCTCCCTTTGAGTGCTTAGAGGAAATTTTTTTTCCTGCCCTTCCAGGAGCAGCAAGAAGCAGTTTGTCCTGCAGGCAACCTTCTCTCCTCTGAATTCCACACTCCATCCCAGTTTGCTTGTGAATAAAGGTAAGTGTCTCTGGGACAACCAGCTGTACATAAATACCCAGTGAGTGGCTGTATCATGTGGGTTTCGGGGTAAGAGATGACACAGAACTGCAGACAGCTTTGAGGGTTCAGGCACAGAAGGGGTAGTCAAAAGCAGATCATCAGGGAAACTGCACTCAAGAAACGAGCTTGGGGACTCCTCTGGTGGTCCCGCAGTGAAGATGTCACCTTTCAATGCAGGGATTATGGGTTCAATCCCTCCTCGGGGAGCTAAGATCCCACATGCCTCGGGGCCAAAAAAAACAAAACAGAAAACAAATAATTTGTAACAAATTCAATAAGGACTTTTAAAATGGCTCATATTAAAAAAGAAATCTTTAAAAGAAAAGAAAGAGGGCTTCCCCTGGTGGTCCAGTGGGTAAGGACACCGCCTTGCAGTGCAAGGGGCGCCGGTTCCATCCCTGGCCTGGGAAGATCCCACGTGCCGCGGAGCGGCTGGACCGATGTGTCCAATTACCGAGCCGGAGCTCTGGAGCGCATGCGCCCAGAGCCGGCGCTCTGCGACAACAGACGCCACTGTGATGGGAGGCCCACAGGAGCCAAAGAACAAAGACGGATGAAAACAGACAAATGAAAGACCAATAGAAGTGGCCCACCCGCTCCCCTCCCTCCCCAACCCGACCCCCGCCCCACCCCCCCAAAAAAAGAAAAGAAAGAGCGAGCCTAAAACAGAAGTCTCATGCTTCTGGGGGCCCGTGTCCTCACCTTGAAGCTGCCAGAGATTTTCCCAGGTTGTCCTGATCCAAACATGTTCCCTTGCTCCCTCCCGCCCCGGCACCCCCTTGCTTTAATCTGATGTCTCTGGACCCCGACTCAAGGCCCACCCGATTCACACTCTCCTATCTCCAGCCCGTGAAGATCACATCCTGACTGTCCCTGGTTCCCAGTCCCCGTTCCAACCCTGAAGTTCATTTCCCTCCACCTGCAGGGCCCAGCACTCCCGCCAGAGGAGCAGGAGTGAGGCATCTACACTTCCTAATATCTCCCTTTGAGTGCTTAGAGGAAATTTTTTTTCCTGCCCTTCAAGGAGCAGCAAGAAGCCAACCGCTTCATTCCTCAGTCCTGCAGGCAACCTTCTCTCCTCTGAATTCCACACTCCATCCCAGTTTGCTTGTGGGACCTTTCTCTTAGGTACACGCGATAGACTGAGAATGTCTGCGATGCCCCAAAGCGGACATCCCAACCCTCAAAGGTGATGGTGTTAGGAGGTGGGGCCTGTGGGAGGGGATGAGGTCATGAGTCTGGAGCCTTCACGGATGGGATTCGTGTCCTGACAAAAGGGACCCCAGAGAGCTCCCCTGCCCCTTATGCATGTGACGACACAGAGAAAAGACAGCCATGAACCAGGAAGAAGACTCTCACCAGACAACAATTCTGCTGGCACCTTGATCCTAGACTCTCCGGCCTCCAGAACTATGAGAAAGGCATGTGGCTTAAGTCACCCAGTCTGTGGCATTTTTGTTATAAGAGCCTGAGATGAATACGAATGGGATCTTGGCTTCTAGATGCTAGATCAGACGTCTAATACCCTTTTTGACCTGGTCTGCATTAATGCTTAAAGTCTTTGACATCTGTTAAAAAATTAGGAGATGTCCTATTAAAAACCCAAATCTCAGATGCTTCTAAAGAAGCAGTTCTGGTTAACACTGGGCTCATCCATAAGGCACGGTGCCTTGAGATGGGACATGCGGTCTCCAGTTTCTCTCCAGTTTACTGCTCTCGTCACAGGCCCTGCTATTTCATACCAAGCCTTTCCTTCTTCTTGTTATCTCCTTGGATCCTAAAAACCTCTGGGTTTGTGACCTTTGGAGGACAAGAACCCCATCCCGTGTCCCTCTGAACTCCCAGCAGCCTCGTGCCCAGCGGGTCCTCCATCAAAGAGCGAACATTTTTAAATTGAAGCCCCAATTTAAATCATCCTCTATCTTACTGGGCTGGATATGCCATCAGAAACAGGAATACACTAATGGTTGCCTTTTCATGTCTGCAATTTAGAGCCCTAGGACTCGGTGCTCAAAGAGCGACCAGAGAGAGGCACGTCTGAGAAACAGCCCCGCCTCCTGCCAGCTTGAGCTGGCAAGAGGGAAGGTGCCTCGGTTCCCAGGCTCCAGGGCTCCACTGGAGACAAGGAAATCCAGCCTTGTCTTAAACCAAACTCCCCTGACACCCCCACCCTACCAGGAGCTCCTAGGGCACACCCCCACCCTGCGCTGGCGGCAGAGACCCCAGTAGGCTATGAGTCCACACTGATACTCTGAACCCCACAAAGCAGCCCTTCCAAAGATGAGAAGGAGCAAGTCCTGAGCATGATTTATTCTGCGTTTATTCTGTAAGGATTATAATGATAAAATGAGGACCTGACATCTGAATGATCCCACATGCCAGGCTGGCTTATTTATTTGCTTTTTTTTTTTTTTTTTTAATTTGGCTGCACCAGGTCTTAGCTGTGGCACGCAGGATCTTTTGCTGCAGCATGCGGGATCTAGTTCCCCGACTAGGGATCAAACCCCACCGCCCTGCACTGGGAGCACAGGATCTGAACCACTGGAGCACCCAGGAAGTCCCCTGTTTCAAAAGCACCATTTCATTCACTCATCACAGGACCTCTGGAGATCAGAAGTGCCGTGGTACCCCCATTTTACCGATGGAGAACCAGAAGCTCAGAGATAAAGTAACTTGCCTTCGGCACTCATCAAGGAAGGGACAGAGCTAGGATTCACATCCAGGCAGGCTGGCTCTCGAACCCCCGGAACAGCACAGGCTATGCTGCCCAGATGTGGACCCAGGCATTTGGCCAGGACTCCCTGGCCCCCTTCTTTCTACACCTGGGGCCACTGACCTCTGGACTACAGGGTCATTTCCAGGTTGCAGGGGCAAGCACAGCCCCCAGGCAGGCCAAGTCGAAAGGGCTGGCAAGTTCATTCCCCTGGAAACTGCCTTCACCCTAGTGATGGAAGCAGGGCTGGTGCATAACACTTCAGCTGCCTGCTTCTTGACTAGAAACCTTGCCGCCCACGCGAAACCCCAGCCGAAGCAGGATTAAACCCCAGTTGCCCACAGTGGTAACTTGCTGATCATACATCCTTTTCCAGCTCCCTTCCTCTCCCTGCCTCACTTCCCCACTACACGAGATGCTTCCTGGGGTCACTGCCAGGCTCCGCTGTCCGTGGGATGCTCTAGGCAAGAATACTGAAGTGGGTCGCCAGTCCTCCTCCAGAGGATCTTCCCGACCCCAGGGATCGAACCTGTGTCTCTTACGTCTCCAGCACCGGCAGGCGGGTTCTTGACCACTAGTGCCGCCTGGGAAGCCCCCAAAGAAACCACGTGCCCTTGAATCCTAACAGTCTGTTTCTGGGGAAACCCAAAGTGACAGTGACGAGCTGAGGGATGTTAGAAAGTTGTTTAACCTCTCTGAGCCTCGGTGTCCTCATCCGTAAAAGACAAAGGGAGATGATCAGTGTACCAGATTGAATTAAACGACTTAATATTTCTAAAGCACTTAATAAATGGCACGTAGTGAGCATTTTATTAAATCAAAAAAATCTAAGACTGTCAGGAGACCCATTTCGAATCATGTAAAATGGAGCCTTCCCTGCCCCACTGGCAAAGCCACGGCCAGACAGGCGTCCCCCAACAGAGCCTCCTCCAACCTTCTGAAACAGACCACGAGAGGCAACTTCACCAAGCTCACCCTACCATGAAATTCTATTACACCAATTTCTGCAGCTCGATTTTACCGTCACTCAGAATTTCTCCAGATAAGAGGCTTGAAAGTAATTTCTGAGTCATTCTGGGTGCTAATTGGTTATTGCACAGGGATTACATTTCTCACGTTCAAGGTCAACTGAAATTCCTCTATGTGTCTGGGAACAATTTTCGGTCTCTTGGAAACATTTTTTTAATCAACAAACTGTGGTGTGGAGCGATTACAACTCAGGCATAAACAAGCGTTTGCAGGCTCTTGCGGGAAATAAAGGGACTCGTTTTGTTGCCCGCAGATAACGCAGCCCTTTCCTTCAAGCCAATAACTGGCTCAGACGAATGCTCTGTTCATGTAGGAAATGTTTTCCTGGGTGTTCTGAAATGTCACCCCGGCTGCCCTAGGACAGAAGAAATCATTTTGCAAAACTGAGACTTCACTGACTACAAGAAAACACAGGTCTTTTTTTTTTTTTTTTTCATCCACGAGAGGACATTTTTGACTCGGCTGCAAACAGACACCTCTCCATCAGAAAGCTGAGGGAAGGCGCTAGAAAGAGAAGGCCTGCCCTCCAGTCATATTTATTTTCTAAATCATCGTCCAGTTCTTTTTTTTTTCTTTTCAAATTTTTTTTTCTTTTTGCGGGGGGCGGCGGAGGAGGCGGTTTGGGGAGGAAGGGGGGCGGGCGGGCCACTTCTATTGGTCTTTCATTCATCCACTTTCATCCATCCTTGTTTCCCGGCCCGTGCGGGCTTCCTATCGCAGTGGCCTCTGTCGTTGCAGAGCACCGGCTCTGGGCGCATGCGCTCCAGAGCTCCGGCTCGGTGATTGGACACATCGGTCCAGCCGCTCCACTGCACGTGGGATCTTCCCGGGCCAGGGATCGAACCAGCGCCCCCTGCACTGCAAGGCAGTGTCCTTACCCACTGGACCACCAGGGAAGCCCTCGTCCAGTTCTTTTTATTAATTTTTGCCTACGCTGGTTCTTCACAGCTGTACACTTCAGGTGCAGCGAGCAGGGGTTCCTCTCGCGTTGAGGTGTACAGGCTTCTCCTGCGGAGGCTTCTCTTGCTGCAGAGCAGGGGCTCGAAGGAGCGCAGGCTTCAGTAGTTGCAGCACACGGGCTCCACAGTCACACAGTATGGGCTCAGGTGCCCCGCAGGATGTAGGAGGATCTTCCCAGACCGGGGACTGAACCCGTGTCGCCTACCTTGGCAGGCAGATTCTTAACCGCTGGACCACCAGGGAAGTTCCCAGTGCCCAGTTCTTAACTTTCCTGGGAGGAAAAGTCCTTTCATCCATTCGTTTGGGCTTGAGTGGCCCTGTAAGGATGAACCTCAATGATCAACGTCACTGGAGAATGACTGATAAGCCCAAGGCCAGTGTGTTTACTCACTGCTATGAAGGGACGTCCCATGCGGTCAGAACCAGGACCAGGTTTCACGGAGGGCACAGGCTCAAGGCAAAGGTCAGTATTCAAGTACGACTTCTATTAAGTTGAGGGGGAACATGAAGAGGGTTCTTAGAGTAAATGCCCAGACCCTTGCCAAAGCCAGCACCGTCCTTCTGCTCTGACCCCCACCACCTCCCAGCCACAACTTGAACTCACCCTTGCTCTCTCTGCTTCACCCACACTGGTCGTCTTTCAGATGCTACAAAATGCCCACCACAGGGCCTTTGCACCTGCTCTCCTCTCAGAATGGAATGCTCTTTTTCTTTCTTTACTTGGCTAACCTCCTTTGTTGCTTTCTCCATGGCTCCTTTCTGTCCTCTCAGACAAGGCTATATGACCCTCTTATATCTTCTCAAAGCACCATGGCCCTCTCTTTCACAGGCCTTTCTTGGTCATCTCCTGCTTCTATTTGCTTGTGTGATTACTTGATGAATAACAATGCCAGTAACCTATTTCCTTTTGAATATTTCACACATTTTTCACAGTTAGTAGGCCACCATGGCTTATCTAGAATTGATGATTTCCCATCAGGCTTCGTATATTAAGTTTCTGCGAACAACATAATGTATTCTCCCTTATGAAACTACTTTAAAATCAATACACACGTAATGAAAGAACTCAAACCCATTTTCCCCAAAACATTTTCTTTGTAAAATTGGGAGGTGTTCTACACGCCTGCAAGTTTCATATACTGGAAAATGGACTTTCTGTGGCTCTGCAGAGCGGAGGGGGCTTACCTGGGGCAGAAATAGACTGGCACTGTGGCCAGGTCAGAGCCAAGGGCTCAGGTGCCCGCAGGATGTAGGAGGATCTTCCCAGACCGGGGACTGAACCCGTGTCGCCTACCTTGGCAGGCAGATTCTTAACCGCTGGACCACCAGGGAAGTTCCCAGTGCCCAGTTCTTAACTTTCCTGGGAGGAAAAGTCCTTTCATCCATTCGTTTGGGCTTGAGTGGCCCTGTAAGGATGAACCTCAATGATCAACGTCACTGGAGAATGACTGATAAGCCCAAGGCCAGTGTGTTTACTCACTGCTATGAAGGGACGTCCCATGCGGTCAGAACCAGGACCAGGTTTCACGGAGGGCACAGGCTCAAGGCAAAGGTCAGTATTCAAGTACGACTTCTATTAAGTTGAGGGGGAACATGAAGAGGGTTCTTAGAGTAAATGCCCAGACCCTTGCCAAAGCCAGCACCGTCCTTCTGCTCTGACCCCCACCACCTCCCAGCCACAACTTGAACTCACCCTTGCTCTCTCTGCTTCACCCACACTGGTCGTCTTTCAGATGCTACAAAATGCCCACCACAGGGCCTTTGCACCTGCTCTCCTCTCAGAATGGAATGCTCTTTTTCTTTTTTTACTTGGCTAACCTCCTTTGTTGCTTTCTCCATGGCTCCTTTCTGTCCTCTCAGACAAGGCTATATGACCCTCTTATATCTTCTCAAAGCACCATGGCCCTCTCTTTCACAGGCCTTTCTTGGTCATCTCCTGCTTCTATTTGCTTGTGTGATTACTTGATGAATAACAATGCCAGTAACCTATTTCCTTTTGAATATTTCACACATTTTTCACAGTTAGTAGGCCACCATGGCTTATCTAGAATTGATGATTTCCCATCAGGCTTCGTATATTAAGTTTCTGCGAACAACATAATGTATTCTCCCTTATGAAACTACTTTAAAATCAATACACACGTAATGAAAGAACTCAAACCCATTTTCCCCAAAACATTTTCTTTGTAAAATTGGGAGGTGTTCTACACGCCTGCAAGTTTCATATACTGGAAAATGGACTTTCTGTGGCTCTGCAGAGCGGAGGGGGCTTACCTGGGGCAGAAATAGACTGGCACTGTGGCCCAAGGTCAGAGCCAAGGGCTCTTAATCTTGGGAAGATGCACCCATGGGCACTTCTGGAGTCAACCGCACAATCAATTCCATTTGTTAACATAGCACCATCCCTCAACAATTGATCCAAATCCAGACTCTAGCCCTACTTCACTCAGCTTCCAAAATATATTACTACCCTGTCCACTGCTTTCATTCACCTTTACTGACATCCTTGTCTAAGCCACCACCAAAATGACCCAGGTGGTGAATGAACATTGCAAGGAAAGGCCTAAATCTGAAGGAAGACAGAGAGACAGAACGACGTCACAAGGCCAGGGAAACTTCATTGAGGTTTTGAAGGTTAAGTAGAAGCTTTCTGGGAGGCGGAACAACATGGCAAAGGCCCATAGTCATGATAGGACTTGGTAGAAATCACACCATGAACAAGAAAAACAGTACAGGGGCTTCCCTAGTGGTCCAGTGGGTAGAGAGTCTGCCTTGCAGTGCAAGGGGCACCAGTTCAATCCCTGGCAAGGGAGGATCCCACATGCTGCGGAGTAGATGGACCGGTATGTCCAATTATGAGCCAGCGCTCTGGAGCGCATGCGCCCACAGCGGTGCTCTGCAACGAGGGAGGCCACTGCGATGGGAGGCCCACACGGACCAAAGAACAAAGATGGATGAAAATAAATAAATGAAGGACCCATCAAAGAGGTCAAAAAAATAATAAATAAATACATAAAAAGAAAAACAGTACAGAGGCAGACTTAGCCAGCTCCTATGGAAGCTGACAGAAAGACATCTCACCTCGAATTTCTGTCGCAGTTCCTCGTTGCCCTCGCTGCCTTCCGGGGGCACGGGCACATTGAAGTACTCGCCCTCCTCCTGGCTCAGCAACTTAAACCTAAAGGAGCAAAGGAAAGACACATTCCATGACGCTACTTAGCATTATGATGATTAGGAAAAGGGCAAGGAGTTGATAGAAACCTCTGCTTTAAAACCATGTGTGGACGCTTTTTGTTTTGGGGTGTGTATGTAGCTGGGGATACTATATATATATATATATATATATATATATACACACACACACACATATATAAAATACATACCTTTTGAGTGGAGAAAGGTTTATTTATTGCAGGGCCATATAAAAAGAACAGGTGGCTCATGAGCAAAAAACTCAAAAGTCCTGATGGTTTTCCAGGAAGAGTTTTTGGGGTTTTTTTTGATTTTTGTTTTATATTGGAGTATAACCAATTAACAATGCTGTGATAGTTTCAGGTGGACAGTGAAGGGACTCAGTCACAGCTATACATATATCCATTCTCCCCCAAACTCCCCTCCCATTCAGGTTGCCACATAACACTGAGCAGAGTTCCCTGCTTCCCTATATGGTAGGATTCTGCTGATTATACATTTTGATATAACACTGTGTACATGTCAATTCCAAACTCCCTAACTGACTCTCTCCCGTCATCTGTATTTTTATAACCATCAGAAAAAAGCTATGTTTACAGAATGCCAAGTTCTCTGTCGTCCTCTCTACACACATATAAACACACATGACTTTCTTGGGTATATCACTCAATGTGTGTATCCTTTTTTTTTTTTTGGTCCATTAACGGATGGGAGAGTTGGATTATAAAGAAGACTGAGCATCGAAGAAATGATGCTTCTGAACTGTGGTGCTGGAGAAGCCTCCTGTGAGTCCCTTAGACAGCCAGGAAATCAAACCAACCAATCCTAAAGGAAATCAACACTGAATATTCATTGGAAGGACTAATGCTGAAGCTCCAATACTTTGGCCACCTGATGGGAAGAGCCCATTCATTGGAAAAGACATTGATGGTGGGAAAGATTGAGGGCAAGAAGAGAAGGGGATGATAGAAGTTGAGATGGTTAGATAGCTTCACCGACTCAATGGACAGGAGTCTGAGCAAACTCCAGGAGATAGTGAAGGACAGGGAAGCCTGGCGTGCTCCAGTTCATGGGATCCGCAAAGCATTGGACACCACTTAGTGGCTTAACAACAGCAAAGTGCCTTCTGATTCTGAAAGAAGGTGGAGGTCCTCCTGCTGTCCATGGATTCCTCTCACACTGTCCCAGCATTTCTACCCTGCTCCCTATAACACGCTGCCACCTCACCACCTCAGCGCTCTGCAGCGCTTGGATGACTATGGACTTCCCTCAATGATGCTGTCCCTCTATACAGACACCTTCCCAAAGTGTCTGGTAGTCAAGCTCCTAAGAAAGTATACAAGCCCTGGAGTCAACCTGTGTGCCCACTCAGTTGCATGTGACTCTTTGTGACCCCATGGACTGTAGCCCACTAGGCTCCTCCGTCCACAGGATTCTCCAGGCAAGAACATGGGAGTGGGCTGAAATTTCCTTCTCCAGGGGATCTTTCCAACCCAGGGATCAAACCCGAGTCTCTCACATCTCCTGCATTGGCAGGCAGGTTCTTCAACACCAGCGCCACTTGGGAAGCCCAGAGTCAAACTGTGCGTAGGTCCACATTTCACCTCTTTCTTTGCCTCTTTGGGTAACTGCAATTTGATTTTTCTCATCTACAAGTAGGAATAAAAGCCTTTTTCAAAGAGTTATGGAGAAGCTGATACATGTTGATGCTTGTAAGATGATAATCCTGGTGTCTGGCATTGAGCACATGTTTAATAAAAGATATCACCACCATTGTTACTGATATTCATGGTATCATACTACATAAGATAGTTTCTGTTTGTTTCTAGACCACAATGATGTTTTCATCCAGTCACACTGAGATAATCATGAGGAAGGCAAAGGTATATTCCAAAGACACTCGAGTCACGGGAGGGGAACCAAAACTTCCTAACAAAATTCCTAGGAAATGTAGATTTCCTAATGAAATCTACCCTTTTCATCACAATGCTTTTCTCCATTCACAAATCTTCCCAGGCGGCCGCTAAAAAGAGACAGATAGGTGACTCAAAGCTGGGGTGCCAATTTGAGCCTGGATGCTCTTTGACATTTAATAGTCAATGCTCACCTTCCAAACTTCCACTGAAATTACCCAAAGAAACACCAAAACAAGAGAACATCTGTATCTTTGCTGGAAATCAAGAAGGATGCTGCTATTCACACAGCAGGGACTGCCAGGAAGTTCCATAAATTAAAGTACTAGTAAGAGAGCATGGAGCAGTCTTTGGCAAAATTCATCCACCTTTGTGGATTTTGCTAAATCTGGATGTTATTATTAGCTTAATGTTTTCATTTAATCATCTCTTTTTAAGTAGTAAATTCATATTAAAAGGACACGGTATATCTCTTCCTTATAAAGAAAGCCAGTAACCTTTGTTATTAGCAGAAAGTATGTATCTATGAAAAATTAAATATAAGCAAATCAAGGCTACTCATATGTATGGCTGAGGGCTGAAGAATTGATGCCTTTGAATTGTGGTGCTGGAGAAGACTCTTGAGAGTTCCTTGGACTGCAAGAAGATCAAACCAATCAATCCTAAACGAAATCAACCTTGACCATTCATTGGAAGGGCTGATGCTGAAGCTGAAGCTGTAATACTCTGGCCACCTGATGCGAAGAGATGATTCATCGGAAAAGACTCTGATGCTGGGAAAAACAGAAGGCAGAAGGAGAAGGGACAACAGAGGACAAGATGGTTGGATGGCATCACGACTCGATGGACATGAGTCTGAGCAAGCTCCAGGAGACGGTGAAGGACAGGGAAGCCTAGCGTGCTTCCACGCTTCCATGGGTCACAGAGAGTCAGACACGACTGAACAACTGAACTGACCAGTGGCTGATTCACTTTGCTGTACGGCGGAAAACAATACTGTAAAGCAATGATACTCTAATACAAATTAAAAAGAAAAAACACGTAGAGGATGTGGCTCACCAACGGCTCTGAGACTAACACCTGCCCGCTTCTGTTAAAACGGGAGCTCAGCGAACAGCGAGCATTAAGGAGTGTTTAGGATACATCAGGGCCCTCTGAGACTTCCTCTGCAGTAAACTCAAGAACTGAAGCAACACTAACAAAGCTGGGGTGCCAATTTGAGCCTGGATGCTCTTTGACATTTAATAGTCAATGCTCACCTTCCAAACTTCCACTGAAATTACCCAAAGAAACACCAAAACAAGAGAACATCTGTATCTTTGCTGGAAATCAAGAAGGATGCTGCTATTCACACAGCAGGGACTGCCAGGAAGTTCCATAAATTAAAGTACTAGTAAGAGAGCATGGAGCAGTCTTTGGCAAAATTCATCCACCTTTGTGGATTTTGCTAAATCTGGATGTTATTATTAGCTTAATGTTTTCATTTAATCATCTCTTTTTAAGTAGTAAATTCATATTAAAAGGACACGGTATATCTCTTCCTTATAAAGAAAGCCAGTAACCTTTGTTATTAGCAGAAAGTATGTATCTATGAAAAATTAAATATAAGCAAATCAAGGCTACTCATATGTATGGCTGAGGGCTGAAGAATTGATGCCTTTGAATTGTGGTGCTGGAGAAGACTCTTGAGAGTTCCTTGGACTGCAAGAAGATCAAACCAATCAATCCTAAACGAAATCAACCTTGACCATTCATTGGAAGGGCTGATGCTGAAGCTGAAGCTGTAATACTCTGGCCACCTGATGCGAAGAGATGATTCATCGGAAAAGACTCTGATGCTGGGAAAAACAGAAGGCAGAAGGAGAAGGGACAACAGAGGACAAGATGGTTGGATGGCATCACGACTCGATGGACATGAGTCTGAGCAAGCTCCAGGAGACGGTGAAGGACAGGGAAGCCTAGCGTGCTTCCACGCTTCCATGGGTCACAGAGAGTCAGACACGACTGAACAACTGAACTGACCAGTGGCTGATTCACTTTGCTGTACGGCGGAAAACAATACTGTAAAGCAATGATACTCTAATACAAATTAAAAAGAAAAAACACGTAGAGGATGTGGCTCACCAACGGCTCTGAGACTAACACCTGCCCGCTTCTGTTAAAACGGGAGCTCAGCGAACAGCGAGCATTAAGGAGTGTTTAGGATACATCAGGGCCCTCTGAGACTTCCTCTGCAGTAAACTCAAGAACTGAAGCAACACTAACAAAAGAAGAGCTTTGTCAGGATATGGTTTGATATGGCCGATGCCCCAACCATGCATTACTTAAGCCATTGGGGTCCCCCACGTTGGAAGATATACATCAAGGGATCAATGGGAACCTCATAAGACACCACTAGCAACCCTGGACCAGATCACCAGGGGCGGGATGAGGGTCACCAATTCCGATCCCTATTCAGGAAGTGCAGGACCCGTCAGCCCCTAGGGCATCAGTGAGAGTGTCCCTCCTCACCTTTGCTGTGGCCAGTACACTGTCACTATGGCCTCCAGATATGGACAGTGTGACAACTGGCAAAGAGGAACGAAGATCTCTTCCACGTTTGAGATGCACAAACCCAGCCGGGGGAAGATGCCCCCCCATAAGGTCACAGGGCAGCCTGCTGAGTCGCTGTCTCCAGCCGTAGGCCTCCCCTCGAGATCTACTGGAACAGGCCTCCTGACCTGAATTTCAAGAAATACAAAAGGCTCCTTTCTCCCTTCATCTGGCCAGGAAAGCCTGGAACAGGACACTTACGTGTCTATGTTCACCCTTCTATCAGAGGGCACATGAAGAACCTCACTCAAATAAACAGAAACAACAAGGAATCCAACTTGCATGAAAAAGAACCAGTGTCAAAAGAAAGAAAATTCCACAAAATAACTCACGTTTTCAATGAGCTCCAAGAGGTAAATGCATCTATGACACAGGAACAATTTGAACTTAGGAAAGAATACTTTCAGAAAAAAAATATAATTACTAAGTTTTAAAATCCACTGGAGATACTGTATCCACTACAGTATTCTTTTTCTTTTTAATTTTGGCCTCTTTTATTGGTTTTTTATTTATTATTTTCATCCATCTTTATTCTTTGGCCCATGTGAGCCTCTCACTGAGGCGGCCTCTCTCGCTGCAGAGCACCGGCTCTGGACATATGTGCTCCAGAGCGCTGGCTCATAATTGGACACACCAGTCCAGCCTTGATCCAGCACGTGGGATCTTCCCGGGCCAGGGATCGAACTGGTGCCCCTTGCACTGCAAGGTGGACTCTCTACCCACTGGACTACCAGGGAAGCCCTACTCCAGTATTCTTGCCTGGAGAATTCTATGGACAGAGGAGCCTGGCAGGCTACAGTCCACAGGATCGCAAAGAGTCAGACACGACTGAAGTGACTTAGCACACAAAATCCACTGGAGAGAGTGAACTCTAGATGGATAATCCAAAAAACAATAGGGTATTAGAGGACAAACTTGAGGACTTTTCCTGGCAGTTGGCTTAATATTTATTATATTAATTATAGTTGAACAGAATGCTTTATATACCACTAAGGAAAAATACATATTACCAAAATTACCATGCAACAGGAGAGAGGGGAATATTGCAACATATATTTCACCAAAGACATAGCATTATCCCTCTTATATAAAAAATTCTTCTAAATTAGTAAGAAAATAATAGGGGAAATATAGGACATCATCACATAAAAACAAAAAATGGCAATATACAAATGAAAACATTCAACATAATTAGTAACAATTGTATGTATGATAATAATAAATATTTCTATTATAAAATGAGAGAAGTCTATATAAAATATATATCATATTATGCATGTATATTACATAAACAGGTATAATTAGTAACAAAATATGTATAGCTCTACATCAGCTTCGAAATTCATAATACCAGATGTTGACAAGTGTGGGTGAAATGAAAAGTCTCACACAGTACTGGTGAGAATGTAAATTGATTGAAAAACCTTACAGAACATTATGGCAAATACTTTCATAATGCATACGTCCTCAGAGCCATTGACTTCAGACTCAGGAAAGAATTAGGAAATAATTAAAGCAAGGGTTTCTCAGAAGTTTTAAAATCCACTGGAGATACTGTATCCACTACAGTATTCTTTTTCTTTTTAATTTTGGCCTCTTTTATTGGTTTTTTATTTATTATTTTCATCCATCTTTATTCTTTGGCCCATGTGAGCCTCTCACTGAGGCGGCCTCTCTCGCTGCAGAGCACCGGCTCTGGACACATGTGCTCCAGAGCGCTGGCTCATAATTGGACACACCAGTCCAGCCTTGATCCAGCACGTGGGATCTTCCCGGGCCAGGGATCGAACTGGTGCCCCTTGCACTGCAAGGTGGACTCTCTACCCACTGGACTACCAGGGAAGCCCTACTCCAGTATTCTTGCCTGGAGAATTCTATGGACAGAGGAGCCTGGCAGGCTACAGTCCACAGGATCGCAAAGAGTCAGACACGACTGAAGTGACTTAGCACACAAAATCCACTGGAGAGAGTGAACTCTAGATGGATAATCCAAAAAACAATAGGGTATTAGAGGACAAACTTGAGGACTTTTCCTGGCAGTTGGCTTAATATTTATTATATTAATTATAGTTGAACAGAATGCTTTATATACCACTAAGGAAAAATACATATTACCAAAATTACCATGCAACAGGAGAGAGGGGAATATTGCAACATATATTTCACCAAAGACATAGCATTATCCCTCTTATATAAAAAATTCTTCTAAATTAGTAAGAAAATAATAGGGGAAATATAGGACATCATCACATAAAAACAAAAAATGGCAATATACAAATGAAAACATTCAACATAATTAGTAACAATTGTATGTATGATAATAATAAATATTTCTATTATAAAATGAGAGAAGTCTATATAAAATATATATCATATTATGCATGTATATTACATAAACAGGTATAATTAGTAACAAAATATGTATAGCTCTACATCAGCTTCGAAATTCATAATACCAGATGTTGACAAGTGTGGGTGAAATGAAAAGTCTCACACAGTACTGGTGAGAATGTAAATTGATTGAAAAACCTTACAGAACATTATGGCAAATACTTTCATAATGCATACGTCCTCAGAGCCATTGACTTCAGACTCAGGAAAGAATTAGGAAATAATTAAAGCAAGGGTTTCTCAGATGGCTCAATGGTAAAGGCTCTGTCTGCTAATGCAGGAGACGTGGGTTTGATCCCTGAGTCAGGAAGATCCTCTGGAGGAGGAAGCGGCAACCCACTCCAGTGTTCTTGCCGGGGAAATCCCATGGACAGAGGAGCCTGGTGAGCTACAGTCCATGGGGTCACAAAAAATTGGACACGACTGACTGACTGAGACAATGAAAGGTTTCAGTATAAGTATGTTTCATGTAGAATTATTTGCATAGGTAAACATTTTATATCTTATAATGATAATTTGATTCTATAGGTTGAGGCAGATCTGTAAGAATGGTTTATATGTGAATGCTACAAATGATGTTGCTCAAGATTACTGAAAGATAGGGAAAAGGGCTCATAATGCACTGTTAGGTGAAAAATGCAGGCTGTCAAACAGCAGGTAGATTTAAATTTCATTTTTGTTTTATACACACAGAAAAAACCTCTAAAAATGGTCCGTGGTGATTATCACTGGGCAACGGGATTCTGGTAATATTTGGTGTGCTTATTTATAATGTTCTATAATTATTCAATTAATAATAATGACTGGGCTTCCCTGGTGGTCCAGTGGGTAAAGAGTCCACCTTACAGTGCAAGGGGCACTGGTTCCATCCCTGGCCTGTGAAGATCCCACGTGCCGTGGAGCGGCTGGACCCATGTGTCCAATATAAGCCAGCGCTCTAGAGCACATGTGCCCGGAGCCAGTGCTCTGCAACGAGAGAGGCCACTGCAATGGGAGGCCCACACATGCCAAAGAATAAAGATGGATGGAAAACAAATAAATAAAAAATAAATGAAAGGATACAAATATATATATATATAATGATGACTAACACAACTGAATGCTTACTATTTACCAGACACTGAGCACTTCACTCATATTAACTAACGTAATATTCAACAATCCTATGACTTAATTACCACTATTATCTCCAAATGAGGAAAGAAGTCACAGAGAGGCAAAGTAACTTGCCAAGGGGTACATAGCTAGGAAGTGGTGAACAGAAATTCTAACCTAGGATATCTGACTCCAAAGCCGTGTGTGTGTGTGTGTGTTTAAAGAAATATACTTTTAAGGTAACAATGGTTTCAGAGAATCTGTTTAAATGAAGAAAAAAGAATGAAACAGCAAAGAAAAAAAAATCCTTGAGAATCAGAAACATCACGACAGAAATGGGGCAATTAAGACCAGACATGTTACAACATTTCCCTGCAGAAAAGAGGAAGACACTTTCAAAATGAAGTTTTCTTCTTTTCTTTCTTTTTTAATCTAACATGCTGCCTGTTGCACAAAACACAAAGCCAGAGGACTTAGAAAAGACTCTGATGCTGGGAGAAAGAGAAGGCAGAAGGAGAAGGGGATGACAGAGGACGAGATGGTTGGATGGCATCACTCCATCAATGGACATGAGTTTGAGCAAGCTCTGAAGATGGTGAAGTACAAGGAAGCCTGGCATGCTGCCGTCCATGGGGTCACAAAGAGTCAGACACGACTGAGCGACGGAACTGAACTGAACTGAGCTGAACTAGACTAAACATGAAAGAATGGGCAAGATCAGCTACCACTCTGCAACCAAAGTGGACAGGTTCAAAGGTAAGCAAGATCTCTTCATTCCTTGGGTCCCCAAAGTACTCAGACCAGAAGGCAAAGCCCTTCCGAGGCCCATAGAGGGTGTGCAGAGACGCCCTCATCCTGCCAGTCCTTATTGCCCATAACTCCTCCAGTTTGCTGACACAACGCCAGCCACTTCACTGCTCCTCAGAAGTCTGAGGAGCACCAACTTTCCTGCTAGGAATCTTCCTGCCTCAGGGCCTTAGCACTTGCTAGTCTCTGTCTGGAACAATTTCTCCTCTGATCGCCACAAGGTCCACTCCCGCCCCACCGTGTGGTCTTGGCAGCACTTCACCTTCTCAGGCCCTTCTTGAGCACGCTACCAAATCAAAATACCACCGCCCCCCAGCATCCTCTACCCCTGCTTCTTCCTTTCTCAGTGATCGTCAAACACTATTTTTTACCACTATTATCTCCAAATGAGGAAAGAAGTCACAGAGAGGCAAAGTAACTTGCCAAGGGGTACATAGCTAGGAAGTGGTGAACAGAAATTCTAACCTAGGATATCTGACTCCAAAGCCGTGTGTGTGTGTGTGTGTTTAAAGAAATATACTTTTAAGGTAACAATGGTTTCAGAGAATCTGTTTAAATGAAGAAAAAAGAATGAAACAGCAAAGAAAAAAAAATCCTTGAGAATCAGAAACATCACGACAGAAATGGGGCAATTAAGACCAGACATGTTACAACATTTCCCTGCAGAAAAGAGGAAGACACTTTCAAAATGAAGTTTTCTTCTTTTCTTTCTTTTTTAATCTAACATGCTACCTGTTGCACAAAACACAAAGCCAGAGGACTTAGAAAAGACTCTGATGCTGGGAGAAAGAGAAGGCAGAAGGAGAAGGGGATGACAGAGGACGAGATGGTTGGATGGCATCACTCCATCAATGGACATGAGTTTGAGCAAGCTCTGAAGATGGTGAAGTACAAGGAAGCCTGGCATGCTGCCGTCCATGGGGTCACAAAGAGTCAGACACGACTGAGCGACGGAACTGAACTGAACTGAGCTGAACTAGACTAAACATGAAAGAATGGGCAAGATCAGCTACCACTCTGCAACCAAAGTGGACAGGTTCAAAGGTAAGCAAGATCTCTTCATTCCTTGGGTCCCCAAAGTACTCAGACCAGAAGGCAAAGCCCTTCCGAGGCCCATAGAGGGTGTGCAGAGACGCCCTCATCCTGCCAGTCCTTATTGCCCATAACTCCTCCAGTTTGCTGACACAACGCCAGCCACTTCACTGCTCCTCAGAAGTCTGAGGAGCACCAACTTTCCTGCTAGGAATCTTCCTGCCTCAGGGCCTTAGCACTTGCTAGTCTCTGTCTGGAACAATTTCTCCTCTGATCGCCACAAGGTCCACTCCCGCCCCACCGTGTGGTCTTGGCAGCACTTCACCTTCTCAGGCCCTTCTTGAGCACGCTACCAAATCAAAATACCACCGCCCCCCAGCATCCTCTACCCCTGCTTCTTCCTTATGTGTCTCAGTAGCATCTATCAGCATCAAACACTATTTTTTTTTTTACTGTTCTGTTTACTGAAAAAGTTTTTTGTTTTCAAAATAAAAAGAAAACTCCATGAGGTCAAAGATTCTTGTCTGTTTTCAGCTCTCTACAGTCTTCTCAGCACACAGGTACTCATCACATATATTCACTGAAGAATAAATACATGGAAAAAAAAAAAGAATAAATGCACAGCAGCAACAAGACAAAATCACAGGCAAAAGGCATTAACTGTGACAAGTGTAATTTTATGTCAATATCATAAGTCATTTTTGAAAATAAATCTTGAAGAGGTTTATGATCAGTAATGCCATGTAGATATAGGTGTGTGTGTATATGTATATTGCAAAATCATTAGAAATTAAAGAATTTTTTAATTTATTGAGAGAATAATAACAAGCACTATTATTTAGGTCAGATCATGCAAACAAAACAAAAATATGAAGACATAAGAGATCTGGACATTTTAATAAAGTAAAATAAATAATCATTGACATGTATACCTTACAAACAGCAAATATAATCTTTTTAGTGAAATGTCCACAAAACATTTAGCAATGTTGACCATACATTAAGCTACATTGAAAAAAAAAAAAAGAAAAGAAAGTCAAGGAAAACAAGAAAAACACACAGACCACATTCTCTGACTATAGAGCAGAAACATTGTCATTTAACATTAATAATGAAAAGGTAAACAAAAAAGCTAAGACTGGAGGCTATAAAACATGCCTAAGGAAAAGACTGCTAGAAAGAAAAATTAAAAATACAACTGCAGACTTTGAGTAAGCCACAAAAGCTCAAACGCAACATATCAAAATAGAAGACATTTTTCTTCCCTCCAATGCTTGTTTGTTATTTTTAAAGAGCAGAGTAAGTTAAGAGAGAACAAAAATAAATTGGCCAACTATTCAACTGAAATTCAAAGCTAACCACAAAACAAACCTACAGAAAAGAAGAAAACAGAAACACAGAAGCGATGCACAAATCTCAGACTCTTTGAAGGAAAAAAAAAAGTGACATAGACAAACCTCTGAATAAAAAAACAAGGGGAAAGAAAGAACATGGCATAAATAAACAAAACTATAAACAAAGGAGAGGATGTGACAACAGAACCCGTGGTGGAACAGCAGATGGGGGCCTGGGGCTGGTGCGACACATCTGGGCACGTCCCCTGCAGCTTCTGCCACGTGGTTTTAAGTACAAGCCACAGAATAGCAGAGAGAGCGTGACTCCTTCCAGATGGGAACACTGAGTCTCACAGAGGGAATGCGACAGACCCTATATCACAGAGGGTTAAATGAATTCCTGGGTCTGGACTTCCCTGGTGGCTAAGAATCCACTTTGCAGTGCACGGGACGTGGGTTCTGGGTTCGATCCTTCGTCAAAGAACTAAGATCCCACAGGCCGTGGAGCCCCTCAGCCCATGCACCACAACTAGAGAGTGCATGTGCCACAAGAGAAATCCCGCATGATGCAGCTAAGACTCGATGCAGCCAAAGAAATGATTTTTAAAAATATATCCATTAAAAAAAAACAAGAATTCTTGTGTCAAGAACCCAAATTTCTAGCATTTGGTACATCTGAAGGTAAGTCAGCACCATAGATGTCTTGGCCTTAAATTGGAAGAGGACTTGTATCTGCAGAATCTGAAGAGGGTTTATATTTTGCAGATGTGCCCTCCCTACTCTTCTTTCATTGACTTCACAACTCTCCCAAGAGGTAGATGGGGGCTGGCAACAGGTTGTTATAATTATTTCTGACGAATGGACTCATACCCGCTGAGAAGACTGTGGTCCAGGTGGTGAAGCATCTATAAGGCATCCAACCCATCCAAAGAGCCGGGCTCCCAGGCTGCCTTCTAGACCTCCGCCGTACCAGGAGGGAGAATGGGGCGTGTACCTGCTCAAGCGTAGGCATCACAGAGTCTGGACCTGAACTCCAGCCCTGTCACGTCTGTGCTGCGTGTGCCTCACCCGTGGCCCAACTAGATCCAGGGAACCGTGTTCCACCCAGAACTGCTGGGAGAGCGAAAGGCTGATGGACGTGCAAATGCAGTCCTATTTGGACTTACTCCCGGTGGCCTGTCCCTTAATATCAAGCCACGGTGTCCTCCCTCCATGCTGCTGTTTGCTTCAGGGCGGCAGATACAGCAGGTGCTGGCCCAGGAAGAAGGATGTGGCCCTTAGGGGCCTGGAGAACCCCAGGAAGGAAAATGAGGAGGACGGGGTGAGAGCAGAAGGCTTGGTCCCCACTCCCTGGAGCCCTGGGCTGAGATCTGCACAGAGGGCCACAGCACTGCTGCAGCAGCTACAGGGGGGAAGACAGAAGGATCTGAGACCACACTCCTGGATCTCCATACAGGAGAAATGAAAAGTAATGGAAGCGCTGAGCAGGGCAGTGCCTGCCCATGGCCTATGGGGTGGGACAAAAAGGACAGACGCTATGAAGGGAACCTCACAACCAGAGGCAACAGCCCAGGACCTGGGACTTCAGCACAAAGCCAGAAGGCTGCCCCACGGCTGGGCGGTTTGGGGTGGGACTCATCCTGCCCCTGCGGGCGCTGGATCAGGCCCCCAGGTGGCTCACCCTGCAGCAATGAAGCCCAGAAGCCATCATGTGCAGTGAATGTCCCCTTCTCCTCGGCCACCATGAGGTCACAACACTATGTAAGGTGTTCATTGCAGCACTCTACATGGTAGTTAGAACATGGAAGTAACCTAGATGTCCATAGACGAACAAATGGATAAAGAAGCCCTGGTACATACATACAATGGCGTGCTTCTCAGTCGCAAAAAGAAAATGCAGAAGATTCAGTCCTTATGAGATGGATAAATCTAGAACCTTTTAAAGTGAAGTCAGTCAAAAAGAGAAAGACAAGTATAGTATACTAACACATATATATAGAATCTAGTAAGACTGTACTTATAAATACAGATGCAGAGCATCGATGGAAAAACAGTCATAGAGAACAGACTCATGGACATTGGGGAGAGGGAAGAGTGGGTGAGAGATATGGAAAGAGTAACATGGAGCCCTATACTATAATATGTAAAAGAGATTAACTATTGTCAATGCACTGTGGGTTAAGGGATCTTACATGGGGGCTATTTGATGACCTGGAGGGGTTGGATGGGGGATGGGATATACATATGACAAATCTGGGATTATACATATCTGTAAATAACAAAACTCTGTTAAAGCAAAATCTAAAAAACGGCAAAAGAAAAAAATAACGCATAAGAAAGTCTAGGTCTATTATAGAAAATTAAGCAGCTGTATTTTTTTCCACACATCTGACTAACGCTGTATCCATGTGTGACTTCAGGACACCTGGGAAGAGATCAGCCCCGTGCCTAGCATCTAGTAACAGTCAATAAGCAGCATCTATTGTTATCATAATTATTATTATTATGTTCTCTCCTGTCTCATTTATACCCCCCGGGGATCATGCATTCTTTCGGTTTAACCTCCTTACACTTGATTTAAAGTGGAAGGAACAAGCAATCTGTGAGGAGCGACACTCAAAGCCTGCAAAGCCAAATCATCCATATGTCAAGAAATATTATCCAAAACTTGCGGAAAAGGCAAAAGGATGACGGTGTGACCTTTTCATGTCATGACTGAGCATTTTCTAATTAGTTATTTCCTTCCTCCTGGTCCTATTATTTATTATTCACCATCCAGCAGGGTACAGATGGTCTCCCAAGTCTGCAAAGACAGATGTCAACGTTTAGAAACCTGAGATGAGATTTTGTTCTTCAGTCTGGTAGATAAGATAACCTCCCTGCTGCCCTGTTTAGCAGTCAGTGTGACGTCTAACTCAGCCAAGTTATTTCAGCATTCCTTTGTTTGAAAGTGTAAGGCAGAGTGTTAATCCCTCAGGGGTGTCCAACTGCTCGTGATCCGATGGAGTGTAACCAGCCAGGCCCCGCTGTTTGGTGGAATTCTCCAGGCAAGAACATTGGAGTGGGTAACCATTCCCTTCTCCAGTGGATCTTTCCAACCCAGGGATCAAACCAGGGTCCCCCACATTGCAGGCAGATTCTTTACCATCTGAGCCACCAGGAAGCCAGACAAAATTCCGTCTACAGACATACACATGTTGGCTTCTCATATCTCTGGAATCACACATTCATCTTCCCAGCTTCCTCGCTCATGAGCTAAGGAAAAATTTAACAAAAGCTTATTATCTTTTAAGGGATCTTACATGGGGCTATTTGATGACCTGGAGGGGTTGGATGGGGGATGGGATATACATATGACAAATCTGGGATTATACATATCTGTAAATAACAAAACTCTGTTAAAGCAAAATCTAAAAAACGGCAAAAGAAAAAAATAACGCATAAGAAAGTCTAGGTCTATTATAGAAAATTAAGCAGCTGTATTTTTTTCCACACATCTGACTAACGCTGTATCCATGTGTGACTTCAGGACACCTGGGAAGAGATCAGCCCCGTGCCTAGCATCTAGTAACAGTCAATAAGCAGCATCTATTGTTATCATAATTATTATTATTATGTTCTCTCCTGTCTCATTTATACCCCCCGGGGATCATGCATTCTTTCGGTTTAACCTCCTTACACTTGATTTAAAGTGGAAGGAACAAGCAATCTGTGAGGAGCGACACTCAAAGCCTGCAAAGCCAAATCATCCATATGTCAAGAAATATTATCCAAAACTTGCGGAAAAGGCAAAAGGATGACGGTGTGACCTTTTCATGTCATGACTGAGCATTTTCTAATTAGTTATTTCCTTCCTCCTGGTCCTATTATTTATTATTCACCATCCAGCAGGGTACAGATGGTCTCCCAAGTCTGCAAAGACAGATGTCAACGTTTAGAAACCTGAGATGAGATTTTGTTCTTCAGTCTGGTAGATAAGATAACCTCCCTGCTGCCCTGTTTAGCAGTCAGTGTGACGTCTAACTCAGCCAAGTTATTTCAGCATTCCTTTGTTTGAAAGTGTAAGGCAGAGTGTTAATCCCTCAGGGGTGTCCAACTGCTCGTGATCCGATGGAGTGTAACCAGCCAGGCCCCGCTGTTTGGTGGAATTCTCCAGGCAAGAACATTGGAGTGGGTAACCATTCCCTTCTCCAGTGGATCTTTCCAACCCAGGGATCAAACCAGGGTCCCCCACATTGCAGGCAGATTCTTTACCATCTGAGCCACCAGGGAAGCCAGACAAAATTCCGTCTACAGACATACACATGTTGGCTTCTCATATCTCTGGAATCACACATTCATCTTCCCAGCTTCCTCGCTCATGAGCTAAGGAAAAATTTAACAAAAGCTTATTATCTGTTTTATGAGAATTATGTTTTTAACTCTTGTGATATACACATAACTGTATAAAGAGGGGCTGATATAAAACAATAGGGACGATTAGGACTGTGGCCAATGGGCTTTCCTGGTAGCTCAGTTGGTAAAGAATCTGCCTACAGTGTAGGAGACCTGAGTTTTATCCCTGGGTCTGGAAGATGCCCTGGAGGAGGGCATGGCAATCCACTCCAGTATTCCTGCCTGGAGAATTCCATGGGCAGAGGAGCCTGGTGGGCTACAGTCCGTGGAGTCACAGAGTCAGACAAACTTAGCGACTAAATCACTACCACCACAACCTGGGAGAACTAACGACTCAACTGCTCTCCTTGGTTGCCCTGTAGGCCCAGACTTCTATGGGAAATGTGCTGATTTTGGAAGTAGTGACAACTATTTCTTTTTGCTGGAGGACCAAATAAGACCTTATAAAGGAGGCACAGCCTATCTCCCATTTTCCACGTGGGAGTCTGCTTTCATCTTTCACACATGGGAGAACAAGGGAAACATCCTGGATCCCATGTTTCGAAGGACCAAGTTGCACGGCGGCTCTCAAGAGTCTCCTTACCAGCCATCCACACCAGCTTTCTGCAGTTCAGAAATCCCAAACGACAAGGATCCCATGAAGTCATTCCGGCTGGTCAGATCCCAATCCCAAATCTCTACAGAGAGTCTCCTGTCTTTGTCCGACTCTTTCAGCTGGCTGCAAGGAGAAAAAAAAAGAGAGAGAGAGAGAGAGAGAAGTCAGTGGAGGCTAGAGTGATTCCTCAAGCAGATGAAAGGTACAAGAGGACAAAGCCCAGAGGTAGGAATTTTCAAATATTACAAGCTGTTGCAAGAAACAGATTGAGTTTCCAGCCCAGGCAGCTCCCCAGGGAGGCAGAGCTTTTCAGTTTTACAGCCTGTGGCTTAAACAGGTGGAGAAGCCAGGCCAGCTCTGACAGGAGCAGTTCTAATCACATGCGCTGCTTTATGTCCAGGATTCATGATATTCATCAAATCCTATTAACACAGTTACCCTAAGAGTTACAAACACCAGTCATGCAACCGTGTGAATGTTTGCACACATGCAGGTTGACGATGAGGTTGAGGAAATGTATGGAGGAATATATGGAGCCTTGCTCTATTCATCTGCTGGGGCCAGTCTAAGGAAATTGTCCTAGAGCATGTTCATTATTTTTTTCATTTTATTTGTTTATTTATTTTTGGCTATTCTGGGTTTTCACTGCTGCTGCAGGCTCTTCTCTAGTTGCATGAATTAGGGGCTACTCTCTAGTTGAGGTGAGAGGCTTCTTGTGGTGACTTCTCTTATTGTGGAACTCAGGCTCTAGGGCACACGGGCTTCAGTAGCTGTGGCCCATGGGCTCAATAGTTGTGGCTCCAAGACTCTAGAGCACAGGCTCCATAGTTGTAGCTCACGGGCTTAGTTGCTCCGCAGCATGGGGCATCTTCCCAGATCAGGGATTGAACCTGTGTCTCCTGCATTGGCAGGTGAACTCTTCATCACTGAGCTACCAGGGAAGCACCTAGAGCATATTCTTTTTTGGGGGGTGGGGGTGGGGAGGGATGGGGCAGGCGGGCCACTTCTATTGGTCTTTCATTTGTCTATTTTCATCCATCTTTGTTCTTGGCCCCTGTGGGCCTCCCATCACGGTGGCCTCTGTTGCAGCAGAGCACCGGCTCTGGGCGCGTGTGCTCCAGAGCTCTGTCTCGGTAACTGGACACATGGGTCCAGCTGCTGTGCGGCACGTGGGATCTTCCCAGGCCAAGAATGGAACCGGTGCCCCTTGCACTGCAAGGCGGTGTCCTTACCCACTGGACCACCAGGGAAGCCCCTAGAGCATGTTCTTGATGGAGGCTGAGATGGGCCCTCAATTTTGCTCTGAGATGGGAAGGAGGAAACGAGGCACCACAAGGAGTCATGCTTTTCGCCCACTGTCTCTGGAGTTGGAGGGCTTCCCTGGTGACTCAGACGGTAAAGAATCCGCCTACAATGCTGGAGACCTGGGTTTGATCTCTGGGAAAGGAGAACCCCCTGAAGAAGGAAATGGCAACCCCCTCCAGTATTCCTGCCTGGGAGATTCCATGAACAGAGGAGCCTGGTGGGCTACAATCCACGGGGTTACAAACAGTTGGACACAACTGAGCGACTAACACCTTAACTTTTCCCTGGAGTTGGACTGTCTATCACTGAACCCCACTCTACCTCACACATATTGTGGGCCATTGGCCTGTTCTTTAAGCCCTTTAAGCCCCATGAGTAAAATGGGGATGAAGTGACCAAGGAAGCTAGATCACTCAATACACTGCTTGTTATACACACTGTATGCTCAGTAACTATAGGTTAGCGTATCTGATCTTTGTTGGCTCAGATCCATCACAAAGTGAGGCCACATTCTTGGAGCGCTAGCTGGGGAAGACCTTGCACAGCCGCTGGCAGAGAGCTCCCAGCAGGCGGCAACCCTAGCATCATCCACACACACCCTAGGAAAGGTCATCCCACACCCTATGGACAGCGTCCCATGTTTGCTGAGACCCAGAGCTACTCCCACAATTTGCCTTCACCTAGCAACACATCAAGTATTTTCTACTCCCCCACACCAGAGACATTCTCAGCACTGTATTTTTAAAAAAAGAAAAGTTCCAATGTTTACTTGGCTTGCCATGCAACAGTGCAGGTGGAGAGGAAGGAAAGAAGGGAAGAAGGAAGGGAGAAGGGGAGGGAGGGAGGAGGCAGGAAGGAGGGAAGGAAAGACGGGCTGGAAGAAGACTTCCCAAACCTCTAGTGGTGCACACCCCAACCTCACCACCCAGGCTGGGCTGTAGTCATTTGAACTTACAATCTAAATGTCTCGT
Organism: Tragulus kanchil; assembly: GCA_022376925.1. Taxonomy (NCBI): domain Eukaryota; kingdom Metazoa; phylum Chordata; class Mammalia; order Artiodactyla; family Tragulidae; genus Tragulus; species Tragulus kanchil. Next base: position 134,755,567 of record JAIOJX010000002.1, on the reverse strand, counting down.
TCCACTCAGGGTTGAGGGAACACTTGATAGTCTTGGTCTTCTGCTTGCTCTCACTCTTGGGATCAGGGATCAGTTTCAGTTTCACGTAAGGGTCTGACAAGCCATTGGGATCCATAGGTACAAGATTTTTAGCGTCTCTGACTACAAACAGAAAAAGAAAAACCGTTTTTAGTATGAATAACTCCCAAATGTTTAACCATCCCACTCAGCAATGGTTGTAGAACCTGTGAAAAGGTCGCCAGCCTCATGTTTATTTAACTCCGCCTACAATGCTGGAGACATCTCTGGGAAAGGAGAACCCCCTGAAGAAGGAAATGGCAACCCCCTCCAGTATTCCTGCCTGGGAGATTCCATGAACAGAGGAGCCTGGTGGGCTACAATCCACGGGGTTACAAACAGTTGGACACAACTGAGCGACTAACACCTTAACTTTTCCCTGGAGTTGGACTGTCTATCACTGAACCCCACTCTACCTCACACATATTGTGGGCCATTGGCCTGTTCTTTAAGCCCTTTAAGCCCCATGAGTAAAATGGGGATGAAGTGACCAAGGAAGCTAGATCACTCAATACACTGCTTGTTATACACACTGTATGCTCAGTAACTATAGGTTAGCGTATCTGATCTTTGTTGGCTCAGATCCATCACAAAGTGAGGCCACATTCTTGGAGCGCTAGCTGGGGAAGACCTTGCACAGCCGCTGGCAGAGAGCTCCCAGCAGGCGGCAACCCTAGCATCATCCACACACACCCTAGGAAAGGTCATCCCACACCCTATGGACAGCGTCCCATGTTTGCTGAGACCCAGAGCTACTCCCACAATTTGCCTTCACCTAGCAACACATCAAGTATTTTCTACTCCCCCACACCAGAGACATTCTCAGCACTGTATTTTTAAAAAAAGAAAAGTTCCAATGTTTACTTGGCTTGCCATGCAACAGTGCAGGTGGAGAGGAAGGAAAGAAGGGAAGAAGGAAGGGAGAAGGGGAGGGAGGGAGGAGGCAGGAAGGAGGGAAGGAAAGACGGGCTGGAAGAAGACTTCCCAAACCTCTAGTGGTGCACACCCCAACCTCACCACCCAGGCTGGGCTGTAGTCATTTGAACTTACAATCTAAATGTCTCGTTCCACTCAGGGTTGAGGGAACACTTGATAGTCTTGGTCTTCTGCTTGCTCTCACTCTTGGGATCAGGGATCAGTTTCAGTTTCACGTAAGGGTCTGACAAGCCATTGGGATCCATAGGTACAAGATTTTTAGCGTCTCTGACTACAAACAGAAAAAGAAAAACCGTTTTTAGTATGAATAACTCCCAAATGTTTAACCATCCCACTCAGCAATGGTTGTAGAACCTGTGAAAAGGTCGCCAGCCTCATGTTTATTTAACAGGAATTTTATTTATTAGCATTATAGCTAAGAAGCACACAAAGGGAGATAAACTGAAAAGAGGCAGACTCTGCTCTGCGTTGGTTTAAAATCAATTTCTGACTCTGATACTGCCCTTCTGCTAGATTAACTGTAAGTTTTCTAAGTTGGTTTCCCAAGAAGTCTACAGGAAAGACTGGCTTCCATTTTAGCTGAATGCTTTCTAGGTTCATACACATTGTATTTCATTTATGGTGGAATAAGATCTGCTTGAACAAACAGATCAAGTTTTTTCATCCATTCCTCCATTGATCAATATCTGGGCCATTCACACCTTTTGGCTATTGGGAAGAGTGCCGCTGGGAACATGTGCATACTCTAACACAAAAGTCACATATTCTATGATTCCATGTATAGGAAACATCCAGACCAGGGAAAGCCAAAGAGCAGACTAGCAGCTGCTAGGAGCGGGTGGTAGGTGGAATGAGAAGTTACTACTCAAAGGTTATAGGATTTCCTTTATAGGTGACAAAATTCCTTGGAACTAGATAGACATGATGGTTGACCAACACTGTCTACGCAGTACATGCCACAAAACTGTACACTTTAAAAGGGTGAATGATTACTTTTATGTTATATGCATTTAACTTAAATTCAAAAAGAAAAATAGACAACTGATGGGAACATATCGTATAGCATGGGAACTCTACTGTATAGCATGGTGACCTAAATAGCAGGGAAATCCAAAAGGATGGGGATATACGTGTATATAGAGCTGATTCATTTTGCTATGCAGTAGAAACTAAGAAGATAAAAAACAATTACAATCACCACCCAGGCTGGGCTGTAGTCATTTGAACTTACAATCTAAATGTCTCGTTCCACTCAGGGTTGAGGGAACACTTGATAGTCTTGGTCTTCTGCTTGCTCTCACTCTTGGGATCAGGGATCAGTTTCAGTTTCACGTAAGGGTCTGACAAGCCATTGGGATCCATAGGTACAAGATTTTTAGCGTCTCTGACTACAAACAGAAAAAGAAAAACCGTTTTTAGTATGAATAACTCCCAAATGTTTAACCATCCCACTCAGCAATGGTTGTAGAACCTGTGAAAAGGTCGCCAGCCTCATGTTTATTTAACAGGAATTTTATTTATTAGCATTATAGCTAAGAAGCACACAAAGGGAGATAAACTGAAAAGAGGCAGACTCTGCTCTGCGTTGGTTTAAAATCAATTTCTGACTCTGATACTGCCCTTCTGCTAGATTAACTGTAAGTTTTCTAAGTTGGTTTCCCAAGAAGTCTACAGGAAAGACTGGCTTCCATTTTAGCTGAATGCTTTCTAGGTTCATACACATTGTATTTCATTTATGGTGGAATAAGATCTGCTTGAACAAACAGATCAAGTTTTTTCATCCATTCCTTCATTGATCAATATCTGGGCCATTCACACCTTTTGGCTATTGGGAAGAGTGCCGCTGGGAACATGTGCATACTCTAACACAAAAGTCACATATTCTATGATTCCATGTATAGGAAACATCCAGACCAGGGAAAGCCAAAGAGCAGACTAGCAGCTGCTAGGAGCGGGTGGTAGGTGGAATGAGAAGTTACTACTCAAAGGTTATAGGATTTCCTTTATAGGTGACAAAATTCCTTGGAACTAGATAGACATGATGGTTGACCAACACTGTCTACGCAGTACATGCCACAAAACTGTACACTTTAAAAGGGTGAATGATTACTTTTATGTTATATGCATTTAACTTAAATTCAAAAAGAAAAATAGACAACTGATGGGAACATATCGTATAGCATGGGAACTCTACTGTATAGCATGGTGACCTAAATAGCAGGGAAATCCAAAAGGATGGGGATATACGTGTATATAGAGCTGATTCATTTTGCTATGCAGTAGAAACTAAGAAGATAAGCAAACAATGCAACTAGTTACAGACTTTATTTTCTTGGCCTCCATAATAACCGTGGATGGTGACTGTAGCTATGAAATTAAAAGATGCTTGCTCCTTGGAAGAAAAGCCATGACAAACCTAGACAGCCCATTAAAAAGCTGAGACATGACTTTGCTGACAAAAGTTCATATAGTGAAAGCTATGGTTTTGCCAGTAGTCATGTATGGATGTGAGAGCTGGACCATAAAGAAGGCTGAGTGCTGAAGAATTGATGCCTTTGAACTATGGTGTTGGAGAAGACTCTTGAGAGTCCCTTGGACAGCAAGGAGATCAAATCAGTCAATCCGAAAGGAAATCAACCTTGAATATTTATTAGAAGGACTAATGCTAAAGCTGAAGCTCCAATACTTTGGCCACCTGATGCAAAGAGACAGTTCACTGGAAAAGAGCCTGATATTAGGAGAAATAGAAGGCAGAAGGAGAAGGGGACAACAGAGGACAAGATGGATGGATGGCATCACTGAGTCAACAGACATGAGTTTGAGCAAGCTCCAGGAGATGGTAAAGGACAGGGAAGCCTGGTGTGCTGCAATCCATGGGGTCACAAAAAATTGGACACAATGGAGCGACTAAACTGATCTGAACTGAAAAACTAGTAACAGTATTATAAAGCAACTATACTCCCATAAAACATTAAGAAAAAGCTATTAATAAAAGATAAAGAGTTGCCCTTTAAATCAACGTATACCCATTATCAATGCAGCACCCACAATTAGTGCTCAGATGGCCCAGAGAGAGAAGGCTGGAAAAACAGGAGCATTACAGCCAGGCTCCACCCGCACCAAGAAACCCCTGGGTAAAGGAGGCTTAGGAGGGAAAGGAAGCAGAAGGTCAGCTGTCTGAGATGCAACTGAGAATAGGAAGGATGAGGTAGAATAAGACATCAGTCTGGAGAAACAGCAAGAAGTTAATTAGGAGTCAGTTCAAAAACCAGTAACAGAGATGGCCAAGGGAAGGAGATAAGAGAACTATCTAGATCTTGAGGATATGATGCCAACCCTTTTACTTACAATAGGAAAAACCAAAGCAATACATTAACATTAGCAGATAGAAGCAAGCTTTTGCTAAAAGGCTAGTACATACTGAGTCCTACCCAGAATACAAAGATGGTTCAACCTTAGAAATCTGTCATTAAAATATTCATCATAGTTACAGGTCAAAGGACAAAACCATAAGGTCATTGCAATTAGCTAGAAATAATAGGAAATTTTCTCCACAGGGCAAAGGACATCTGAAATAACAGCACCAACGTTAATGACAAATGCAATCCCATTAAACATCAGGAATAAGACAAAGACGCCCATTACCACCGCCAACATTCGACACTGGTTCTAAGTGTTTCATAAGGGTACTAAGTTAACAGAAAGGTAGAGAATAAAGCACCCCCACACTCCCTGAACCCTCTGCTTCCGCCTCATCCCAGTCACCTCCTGCCTGGAGCTTATCATCCAGAAGTCACATGACTTTCTTACACGTATTTCATGTACCCCACAGCCCTGTGCAACATCCCATGTTTCAGTTCATTAACTCTAGCGCCCCACTGCTACAAGTCTTTCATTGCAAATCTATCCATTGACCCCCAATACATTTCTCTTCCTCCCCACCCTCGTCTTTCTGTTACCCACCCCATTTAAGGTTTTGCATGGGGTCACAAAAAATTGGACACAATGGAGCGACTAAACTGATCTGAACTGAAAAACTAGTAACAGTATTATAAAGCAACTATACTCCCATAAAACATTAAGAAAAAGCTATTAATAAAAGATAAAGAGTTGCCCTTTAAATCAACGTATACCCATTATCAATGCAGCACCCACAATTAGTGCTCAGATGGCCCAGAGAGAGAAGGCTGGAAAAACAGGAGCATTACAGCCAGGCTCCACCCGCACCAAGAAACCCCTGGGTAAAGGAGGCTTAGGAGGGAAAGGAAGCAGAAGGTCAGCTGTCTGAGATGCAACTGAGAATAGGAAGGATGAGGTAGAATAAGACATCAGTCTGGAGAAACAGCAAGAAGTTAATTAGGAGTCAGTTCAAAAACCAGTAACAGAGATGGCCAAGGGAAGGAGATAAGAGAACTATCTAGATCTTGAGGATATGATGCCAACCCTTTTACTTACAATAGGAAAAACCAAAGCAATACATTAACATTAGCAGATAGAAGCAAGCTTTTGCTAAAAGGCTAGTACATACTGAGTCCTACCCAGAATACAAAGATGGTTCAACCTTAGAAATCTGTCATTAAAATATTCATCATAGTTACAGGTCAAAGGACAAAACCATAAGGTCATTGCAATTAGCTAGAAATAATAGGAAATTTTCTCCACAGGGCAAAGGACATCTGAAATAACAGCACCAACGTTAATGACAAATGCAATCCCATTAAACATCAGGAATAAGACAAAGACGCCCATTACCACCGCCAACATTCGACACTGGTTCTAAGTGTTTCATAAGGGTACTAAGTTAACAGAAAGGTAGAGAATAAAGCACCCCCACACTCCCTGAACCCTCTGCTTCCGCCTCATCCCAGTCACCTCCTGCCTGGAGCTTATCATCCAGAAGTCACATGACTTTCTTACACGTATTTCATGTACCCCACAGCCCTGTGCAACATCCCATGTTTCAGTTCATTAACTCTAGCGCCCCACTGCTACAAGTCTTTCATTGCAAATCTATCCATTGACCCCCAATACATTTTCTCTTCCTCCCCACTCCCTCTTGTCTTTACTCTGTTCACCCACCCCCATTTAAGGTTTTGAGTGCATTATGACTACTCCCTGAAATTACTCTCAACTTCCTTGCTCTTCTTTTCTTCCATTTTATCTGACAAAACACAGCCCTGGTTCAATTCACAGTTTCCTTTTATTTTCCTACATCCAAGCAATGAACCACTGTGTGGGACGGAGAGGTGGGAGGCTGACTTGCCTAAGACCATGTATCTAGTAAAGGGTTAAGACTGAATAAACGCAATGCAGAAAGGGCTGCGTGGACTCCCAGAGGAGTGACAAAGGACCCCAGGAGGCAAACTGGGACTTATTTGGCACTGACTCTGTCCTGCACTCTAGCACATGGCCCTTCTGAATTCCTGTTCCATCTTAGTTTGCAAGTGGTACCAAACTTTTGCACCAAAAGCAAGAATGCTTCCTCTTTGATATGGTTAAGTTCAATGAGCAGTTCCCTAATGCGTTAGGCATTCTGCTAGGTACCAGGCCCAGACGTGTCAACAGAAAATGTTGATCTTGTCTCCAATATCCTATGTTGGCACCCCTGTCCCAAGTACCTAGCAGAATAAACCCAAATTGCTTCAACGTTTAGTTGATTTCTAATGAGACAGTAGCCAGGTCATAGAGAGGAGTGGACACAGGGCTGTAAGGTGCCAGTTTGCATGTTGCCTAGTGGTTCTTTTGCATTTTTTGAAGCTCAAGTTCTTGATCAATGAAATGCAGATAACATACCTCACTGGCTTGTAAGAGTGTAACTGGATAAAAACTATACATTGTTAGCAAGGAACACGGCATCTAGGGAATAGTCAAAGAAAGCTAGCTCTATTAAAGCTATTTCATTGTTATTACAGTCCATATTCAGTGCCTTCTTTTATTACATGTATCTATTTCTGTTGTGAAGACTTACAATGTCATCACCTGCTTCCGCCTCATCCCAGTCACCTCCTGCCTGGAGCTTATCATCCAGAAGTCACATGACTTTCTTACACGTATTTCATGTACCCCACAGCCCTGTGCAACATCCCATGTTTCAGTTCATTAACTCTAGCGCCCCACTGCTACAAGTCTTTCATTGCAAATCTATCCATTGACCCCCAATACATTTTCTCTTCCTCCCCACTCCCTCTTGTCTTTACTCTGTTCACCCACCCCCATTTAAGGTTTTGAGTGCATTATGACTACTCCCTGAAATTACTCTCAACTTCCTTGCTCTTCTTTTCTTCCATTTTATCTGACAAAACACAGCCCTGGTTCAATTCACAGTTTCCTTTTATTTTCCTACATCCAAGCAATGAACCACTGTGTGGGACGGAGAGGTGGGAGGCTGACTTGCCTAAGACCATGTATCTAGTAAAGGGTTAAGACTGAATAAACGCAATGCAGAAAGGGCTGCGTGGACTCCCAGAGGAGTGACAAAGGACCCCAGGAGGCAAACTGGGACTTATTTGGCACTGACTCTGTCCTGCACTCTAGCACATGGCCCTTCTGAATTCCTGTTCCATCTTAGTTTGCAAGTGGTACCAAACTTTTGCACCAAAAGCAAGAATGCTTCCTCTTTGATATGGTTAAGTTCAATGAGCAGTTCCCTAATGCGTTAGGCATTCTGCTAGGTACCAGGCCCAGACGTGTCAACAGAAAATGTTGATCTTGTCTCCAATATCCTATGTTGGCACCCCTGTCCCAAGTACCTAGCAGAATAAACCCAAATTGCTTCAACGTTTAGTTGATTTCTAATGAGACAGTAGCCAGGTCATAGAGAGGAGTGGACACAGGGCTGTAAGGTGCCAGTTTGCATGTTGCCTAGTGGTTCTTTTGCATTTTTTGAAGCTCAAGTTCTTGATCAATGAAATGCAGATAACATACCTCACTGGCTTGTAAGAGTGTAACTGGATAAAAACTATACATTGTTAGCAAGGAACACGGCATCTAGGGAATAGTCAAAGAAAGCTAGCTCTATTAAAGCTATTTCATTGTTATTACAGTCCATATTCAGTGCCTTCTTTTATTACATGTATCTATTTCTGTTGTGAAGACTTACCCACTTCCAGATAGACTGGTGTCAAACAGACTCACTTGTGGTTTTTCTTCTTGAGAAGAATGCACGTGACTTTTCCATTTGAGCCCTTCCAGAGAAATGTTTCTCAACCCTTAGTGTGGACAAGGGTCACCCAGATGACTGGTGAGATGCATCCCTGAGACCCCCTCATCCCTGAGAGATTCTGATTTGGTAAGTTTGGAGTGAGACCTGCTCATCTGTTTCTCTAACAAGTTCCCAGGTGAGGTTGATGCTGCAGGTCCATAGAACACACATGAAGTAAAACTTTCCTAGATGATATAATTTCTTAATATGCCCATACATTTTCCCCCTGGACTATGATCTGCAACTGTTATTTTCTCTCATTCACTGAGCCTTCCAAGGGAAGCCGCTGGTGCCAGTTCCTAGGCTTAATTCTTGGAATGACACATCTCGCACCCTAGCAAGCTGCATAAAAACATGATTTGAGATGCTCTGAAGTGCCACAGACTTGTCTGTCTGGTGGATTGACAACACAGAAGCAAGTGAAAACAGCTTGTCTTTCTTCTAAAACCGTGCTCCCTCCCCTGTCTTAGCAACTGACAGCCCAGGACAATCACCAGAACTTTCTTCTGGTCTAAGTATGCCACCTCACAGCTCTTTCAGGGTGCCCTTTGCAGGACAAGAGTGTGTTGTACTCTGGAGCCAATCTCATGACTAATGGTTTAAGAATGACCTCTCTCCCTGGGCATCCACTTCCCCTGAACTTCCCAGTCCTAACAGAGGCATGACTCCCTCCTCCTCCCAACTCTTTTAGACACTTTATTCTAATTCTGTTCATTTGAGTCTATCCACCACCAAAGGGGCCAAGAATTTCTATGGAAAGGAACAAAGTAGAACTAATTCTGGGGCTGTTGGTGTCTGTATCTCCAAGTGCTCTGGCTACTAAAATCACTGTATCATGAGCAGCTGTATCTCCAAGGTTAGCTAGTCATTGGGGCTAAAACTACACCCCTTTCAGATAGTAAAAGCTGGTTTTTTTGTTATTACAGTCCATATTCAGTGCCTTCTTTTATTACATGTATCTATTTCTGTTGTGAAGACTTACCCACTTCCAGATAGACTGGTGTCAAACAGACCCACTTGTGGTTTTTCTTCTTGAGAAGAATGCACGTGACTTTTCCATTTGAGCCCTTCCAGAGAAATGTTTCTCAACCCTTAGTGTGGACAAGGGTCACCCAGATGACTGGTGAGATGCATCCCTGAGACCCCCTCATCCCTGAGAGATTCTGATTTGGTAAGTTTGGAGTGAGACCTGCTCATCTGTTTCTCTAACAAGTTCCCAGGTGAGGTTGATGCTGCAGGTCCATAGAACACACATGAAGTAAAACTTTCCTAGATGATATAATTTCTTAATATGCCCATACATTTTCCCCCTGGACTATGATCTGCAACTGTTATTTTCTCTCATTCACTGAGCCTTCCAAGGGAAGCCGCTGGTGCCAGTTCCTAGGCTTAATTCTTGGAATGACACATCTCGCACCCTAGCAAGCTGCATAAAAACATGATTTGAGATGCTCTGAAGTGCCACAGACTTGTCTGTCTGGTGGATTGACAACACAGAAGCAAGTGAAAACAGCTTGTCTTTCTTCTAAAACCGTGCTCCCTCCCCTGTCTTAGCAACTGACAGCCCAGGACAATCACCAGAACTTTCTTCTGGTCTAAGTATGCCACCTCACAGCTCTTTCAGGGTGCCCTTTGCAGGACAAGAGTGTGTTGTACTCTGGAGCCAATCTCATGACTAATGGTTTAAGAATGACCTCTCTCCCTGGGCATCCACTTCCCCTGAACTTCCCAGTCCTAACAGAGGCATGACTCCCTCCTCCTCCCAACTCTTTTAGACACTTTATTCTAATTCTGTTCATTTGAGTCTATCCACCACCAAAGGGGCCAAGAATTTCTATGGAAAGGAACAAAGTAGAACTAATTCTGGGGCTGTTGGTGTCTGTATCTCCAAGTGCTCTGGCTACTAAAATCACTGTATCATGAGCAGCTGACAGTAGCTGCAGGCTAAGATCCAAAGGCCCTGTCCCTCCTGAAGCTTTTCAAAGTAGAGTCATGTTTCCCAGCAGCAACAGAGCCGCATATGTATCGAGAAAGCAAATCTCCCTAGACCACACTTGGCGAGACTGACTTTGATTTTTCTTGATAAATGTTTCTTTACTATCTTTGCTGAAATGCATCCAGGCCAGATGGCACAAAATGCTTCACACAAAGCAGAAATAGCAAACAGGAGACAAGTGTCCCAATCAAGAGAACACTGCTTGCGTTGGAAGTGAAGCTGGTTAGGGGGTAAGATCTGGCTGTTGCCTTCAAAGGGCCTTCAGAGCAAACAAGGCCTCTGCATTCTGGTGCAAGTTACCTAATACCGTGTTGAACCTATAAAGTCTAGCACTAATGTTAACTATCTTCTGAGGACTGTTCCTCACCAAGAACTTTCCTAATCTTTTTTTGACCAACTATTAGAAAGTCTGAATCACTGTTGCTTTAAAGCTTTTATAACACACGATGTGAACCAGAAGCTTCTCTTTATTGAGACTCCTTTTACAGGTACTTTCTTCAACATCACGAGTCCTTATTTGTCCTCACTACATGACCTCAGAACAGTCATTCGAAGTAATACCCACTATCATTCAGTTAAGTTTGAGGATGTTTGCAATGATAAAAACCAGGAAATGTAAACTGATACAGCCACTACAGAGAACAATATGGAGGTCCCCTTAAAAATTGAAAATAGGGCTTCCCTGGTGGTCCAGTGGGTAAAGAGTCTGCCTTGTAGTGCAAGGGGCACTGGTTTGATCCCTGGCCTGGGAAGATCCCATGGAGTGGTTGGACCAGTGTGTCCAGGGCAATCTCATGACTAATGGTTTAAGAATGACCTCTCCCTGGGCATCCACTTCCCCTGAACTTCCCAGTCCTAACAGAGGCATGACTCCCTCCTCCTCCCAACTCTTTTAGACACTTTATTCTAATTCTGTTCATTTGAGTCTATCCACCACCAAAGGGGCCAAGAATTTCTATGGAAAGGAACAAAGTAGAACTAATTCTGGGGCTGTTGGTGTCTGTATCTCCAAGTGCTCTGGCTACTAAAATCACTGTATCATGAGCAGCTGACAGTAGCTGCAGGCTAAGATCCAAAGGCCCTGTCCCTCCTGAAGCTTTTCAAAGTAGAGTCATGTTTCCCAGCAGCAACAGAGCCGCATATGTATCGAGAAAGCAAATCTCCCTAGACCACACTTGGCGAGACTGACTTTGATTTTTCTTGATAAATGTTTCTTTACTATCTTTGCTGAAATGCATCCAGGCCAGATGGCACAAAATGCTTCACACAAAGCAGAAATAGCAAACAGGAGACAAGTGTCCCAATCAAGAGAACACTGCTTGCGTTGGAAGTGAAGCTGGGTAGGGGTAAGATCTGGCTGTTGCCTTCAAAGGGCCTTCAGAGCAAACAAGGCCTCTGCATTCTGGTGCAAGTTACCTAATACCGTGTTGAACCTATAAAGTCTAGCACTAATGTTAACTATCTTCTGAGGACTGTTCCTCACCAAGAACTTTCCTAATCTTTTTTTGACCAACTATTAGAAAGTCTGAATCACTGTTGCTTTAAAGCTTTTATAACACACGATGTGAACCAGAAGCTTCTCTTTATTGAGACTCCTTTTACAGGTACTTTCTTCAACATCACGAGTCCTTATTTGTCCTCACTACATGACCTCAGAACAGTCATTCGAAGTAATACCCACTATCATTCAGTTAAGTTTGAGGATGTTTGCAATGATAAAAACCAGGAAATGTAAACTGATACAGCCACTACAGAGAACAATATGGAGGTCCCCTTAAAAATTGAAAATAGGGCTTCCCTGGTGGTCCAGTGGGTAAAGAGTCTGCCTTGTAGTGCAAGGGGCACTGGTTTGATCCCTGGCCTGGGAAGATCCCATGGAGTGGTTGGACCAGTGTGTCCAGTGATGAGCCAGCACTCTGGAGAGCATAAACCCAGAGCCAGTGCTCTGCGACAAGAGAGGCCACTGCCATGGGAGGCCCACATAGGCCAAAGAACAAAGATGGATAAAAATAAATAAATAAAAAAGCAATAAGAGGCCAAAATTTAAAAAAAGAAGAAGAAAAATTATCATACAACTCAGCAATTCCACTATGGGGCATATACCCTCTGAAAATCAATATTAAAAAAACCAAAACACACATGTACCCCAATGTCCATTGCAGCACTATTACAACAGCCAGGTCATGGAAGAAACCCAAATGTTCATTGACCAATGAAAAGATAAAGATGTGGTGTGTGTGTATATATATATACAACAAAATATTACTCAGTCATAAAACAGAATGAAATTGGGTCATTTGTAGAGATGTGGATGAAGCTACAGCCTGTTATAAAGAGTGAAGTAAGTCAGAAAGAGAAAAATCAATATTGTATACTAACACATATATGTTACTCGTACAGATAAACCTGTCTGCAAGGCAGAAATAGGGACACAGACATAAAGATCAAATATACAGATGCCAAAGGGTGACAGGGAGGGTGGGATAACTGGGAGACGGGGTGGACACATAGACACTAATACGTATAGAATACGTAACTCATGATACCACTGTAGGGCACAGGATGCTCTACTGAATGCTCTGTGGTGACCTAAATGGGAAGGAAATCCAAAAACGGGGGTGGGAAATATGCATACACATTGCTTCGCTGTACAGTGGAAACTAACCCAACACTGTAAAGCAACTATACTCCAATCTTAAAAATAGGAATTAACCTGTTTATAAAAAGCACCCATAAGGTCTTAGGTGAATGCAAACATATAGAAAAGAGTCTAGAAGGATAAACCCAAAATTTACATCTGTGGAAGAGGCTACATTTCTGGAAGAGGTAGAGGAACCTGATTTGTGGGCAAAAGAGACGTTTGTCTGAACTGTCATTTTCTGGATTTTTTTCCCAAAAAGAATGCACTATTAGATTAACTGTTATTAAAACTTAATTTAAAAAAATTCAGTTGTGGTCCATGGACAGCCTCCAAGAAGCCATGGTTCTGGCCTTCAGAGATCCCATGCTATTCCCCAACGACTTTTTAGAGCAACCAGATCGGTAAAGATCACGGCTGAGCCCTAGGCGAACCATGCGCAAAGCCAGGATGACCTTCCTGAGACCTGCTCGATGCTGCCAGCACATACCCCAAGGCCAGAGCAGGGCTGGAAGAAAGGGATGGATCAGGTGAAACTTTTGGGGCCATCCACCTGTTTCCACTCTCCTGCCCTGCACCCATCTCGATTCCAGTGACCTGCTGGATGACGGTTTACTAGGTCTTTGGTGAACCCCAAATCCCTCCCCACTGCCCTGTCACAGCTGCTTAAACTCAACCTTCTTCAGTTCTCTATTCCTAGATCTGTATCTTTTTGATTCCTAGTCACTTATTACAGACTTCCCCGGTGGCTCGGTGGTAAAGAATCCGTCTATAATGCAGGAGACGTGGGTTCACTCTGTGTCAGGAAGATCCCCGGAAGGAGGGCATGGCAACCCACTCTAGTATTCATCCCATAGAGGAGCCTGGAGGCTACAGACCCTAGGGTCGCAGAGTTGGACATGACTGAAGCAACTAAGCAGGCACGCTTTACCTCTTCTAAGGGTGACAGGGAGGGTGGGATAACTGGGAGACGGGTGGACACATAGACACTAATACGTATAGAATCGTAACTCATGATACCACTGTAGGGCACAGGATGCTCTACTGAATGCTCTGTGGTGACCTAAATGGGAAGGAAATCCAAAAACGGGGGTGGGAAATATGCATACACATTGCTTCGCTGTACAGTGGAAACTAACCCAACACTGTAAAGCAACTATACTCCAATCTTAAAAATAGGAATTAACCTGTTTATAAAAAGCACCCATAAGGTCTTAGGTGAATGCAAACATATAGAAAAGAGTCTAGAAGGATAAACCCAAAATTTACATCTGTGGAAGAGGCTACATTTCTGGAAGAGGTAGAGGAACCTGATTTGTGGGCAAAAGAGACGTTTGTCTGAACTGTCATTTTCTGGATTTTTTTCCAAAGAGAATGCACTATTAGATTAACTGTTATTAAAACTTAATTTAAAAAAATTCAGTTGTGGTCCATGGACAGCCTCCAAGAAGCCATGGTTCTGGCCTTCAGAGATCCCATGCTATTCCCCAACGACTTTTTAGAGCAACCAGATCGGTAAAGATCACGGCTGAGCCCTAGGCGAACCATGCGCAAAGCCAGGATGACCTTCCTGAGACCTGCTCGATGCTGCCAGCACATACCCCAAGGCCAGAGCAGGGCTGGAAGAAAGGGATGGATCAGGTGAAACTTTTGGGGCCATCCACCTGTTTCCACTCTCCTGCCCTGCACCCATCTCGATTCCAGTGACCTGCTGGATGACGGTTTACTAGGTCTTTGGTGAACCCCAAATCCCTCCCCACTGCCCTGTCACAGCTGCTTAAACTCAACCTTCTTCAGTTCTCTATTCCTAGATCTGTATCTTTTTGATTCCTAGTCACTTATTACAGACTTCCCCGGTGGCTCGGTGGTAAAGAATCCGTCTATAATGCAGGAGACGTGGGTTCACTCTGTGTCAGGAAGATCCCCGGAAGGAGGGCATGGCAACCCACTCTAGTATTCATCCCATAGAGGAGCCTGGAGGGCTACAGACCCTAGGGTCGCAGAGTTGGACATGACTGAAGCAACTAAGCAGCAGCAGTATTCACGCTTTACCTCTTCTAACCCCGAGGTTCTCTGAAGCTGTAGCTTTTGTGAGCCCTGGATCCATCCGCATTCCGTGCCAGTCATCTTAAATCCCCAGGCTCTCCTGATGGACTCTGATTACCAAGCAAGCAAATCTGGGGTCCTTGGGCAGCCCACACGCAGCATCTCAGGCATCTCGCGCACATCACCGCCAAAGGCTCTGAGAACAGCTGGCTTCCTGTCACTGCTGGCAACAGCAGAGTTATCACACATCGAATTATCTGTGTTGAGACAGACTTCCAGCTGGGACCGTCACAGTGTCTGTCTGGAAGGGAGCCTGTCAAGTCAAGGCAAGTGGAATGACGATGGGGAGCCAAGGTAGGTGAACTGGGAACTAAGTTACCAATAGTTAGACTTTAGAGTCACACACACCTGCGCCTGAATCCTGCCTTGGCCTTTGACTCTACTAACTGGGTGCCTTGAGTCAAAAGGCTTCTCTCAGGGCTTCCCTGGTAGTCCAGGAGTGAAGAATCCACCTTCCATTTAGGAGACACAGGTTTGATCCCTGGTCTAGGAAGACTCCACACGCTGCAGAGCAACTAAGCCCATGCACCACAACTACTGAGCCTGCATGCAGCGGAAGCCCGTGCCCCAGAGCCCGTGCTCTGCAACAAGAGAAGCCACCCCACTGGGAAGTCTGTGCACCACAACTAGAGAGGAGCCCCAGCTCACTGCAATTAGAGAAAGCCTGTGCATAGCAACAAAGACCCAGCACAGCCAAAACAATAAATAATAAAAGACTTCTCTGAGCCTGAGTTCCCCTGTCTCTGAAATGCTGACAATCACATACAACTCAACAGGATGTCTGGTAATTAGGGGATGGCCATGCATGCCAGTTTACCCAGAACAACCTCAGACTCTCTGTGGTTCTTTTCCTCTCAAGAGAGTTCCGTTCGGACCATAAATTATATGGTTTCCCTAATGACAGAGCATAATGCTGTTGAAGGAGAGTGAAAAAGCACATGGCAGAGGTTCAACAAAATGCTGATTTCCTTTTTCCTTGGAGAGAATTTAGATCAAATTATATAACTATTAGGATCAATTTCAAGGCTAAAAGAGTATCTCTTCAATGTGATTTTCATATAAATGAACCCAGGGGAGGTAGTCAGAGGATGATAGACGATCTGAAGCCAACTGTGATAAATTCCTCCCTTCTTCTCTTGTGGCTGCCTCTCCATTCCAAGCCAGCCACCTGTAGTCTCACCTGGAATGGTTTTGCCTCTGAATTCTCCAATAACCCTTTATCCTTTCTATTCCTTGCTCTCCTTACATCAGTTTTTTTAACCTCATCAAATCCTTCTGATCCCTCAACTTCTTCCTTTCTTGTGGTCCTCTCCTCCAAAGTTACTTTTTCCTAACCCTGCCAACGTGGGAAGCCCGTCCGAGCACTTCTGGCCATGGGCTCCAATATTTTGTCTTTTCAACAACATCCTGACTGCACCCCTCTGACCATCGGGGATCCATGGCTGAGAGAGGGCACCTGAGAAAAGAATCATGTGTGTGGAGCTTGATACACAACACACCACCATCTCCAACTACCACCTGGCCCTCCGCACCACCTCTCAGCCCTCCTGGGGGTGACCAAATCAACTCCTCCCATTCTGGACAGGAGAAATTTCAAGAGCTCATCATTTTAAGGCTCTCACTTGATTCCTGCTCATCTCATTCCTACAATGATCTTCTGTATTATGTCTGTGTCATGGATTTCTATAGTCCTATTATATGTTCATCAGAAAAATGTGGGCTGAGCCATTTCTGGGGCATTTTGTGAAAAATTTAATAAGGTTTTCTTTGCAAGCTAACATACCATCAATTTGCGAATGCTAGGAAAAAAAGGTGATTCTCTTAAGGAAGGGTTCAGGCTTCACAATAGAGGTATTTGGCATTAGCTTTAATTATATTATTTAAGTTATTTTTACTCATGGTTTTTTACCTGTATTATCTGTCAAAGACTGACAAAGTATAAACTCTCCCTTGATGGTATTTCTATATACTTCTCATTTCATCTCTAGCGGTTTTGGCTTTTATGTACTTGAGTTCAGTTCATTTCAGTCGCTCAGTCATGTCTGACTCCTTGCAACCCTAAAACTGCAGCACGCCAGGCTTCCCTGTGCCTCCCCATCTCCCAGAGTTTGCTCAAACTCATGTCCATTGAGTCAATGATGCCATCCAACCATCTCTTCCTCGGTCATCCCCTTCTCCTTTTGATTTTCATATAAATGAACCCAGGGGAGGTAGTCAGAGGATGATAGACGATCTGAAGCCAACTGTGATAAATTCCTCCCTTCTTCTCTTGTGGCTGCCTCTCCATTCCAAGCCAGCCACCTGTAGTCTCACCTGGAATGGTTTTGCCTCTGAATTCTCCAATAACCCTTTATCCTTTCTATTCCTTGCTCTCCTTACATCAGTTTTTTTAACCTCATCAAATCCTTCTGATCCCTCAACTTCTTCCTTTCTTGTGGTCCTCTCCTCCAAAGTTACTTTTTCCTAACCCTGCCAACGTGGGAAGCCCGTCCGAGCGCTTCTGGCCATGGGCTCCAATATTTTGTCTTTTCAACAACATCCTGACTGCACCCCTCTGACCATCGGGGATCCATGGCTGAGAGAGGGCACCTGAGAAAAGAATCATGTGTGTGGAGCTTGATACACAACACACCACCATCTCCAACTACCACCTGGCCCTCCGCACCACCTCTCAGCCCTCCTGGGGGTGACCAAATCAACTCCTCCCATTCTGGACAGGAGAAATTTCAAGAGCTCATCATTTTAAGGCTCTCACTTGATTCCTGCTCATCTCATTCCTACAATGATCTTCTGTATTATGTCTGTGTCATGGATTTCTATAGTCCTATTATATGTTCATCAGAAAAATGTGGGCTGAGCCATTTCTGGGGCATTTTGTGAAAAATTTAATAAGGTTTTCTTTGCAAGCTAACATACCATCAATTTGCGAATGCTAGGAAAAAAAGGTGATTCTCTTAAGGAAGGGTTCAGGCTTCACAATAGAGGTATTTGGCATTAGCTTTAATTATATTATTTAAGTTATTTTTACTCATGGTTTTTTACCTGTATTATCTGTCAAAGACTGACAAAGTATAAACTCTCCCTTGATGGTATTTCTATATACTTCTCATTTCATCTCTAGCGGTTTTGGCTTTTATGTACTTGAGTTCAGTTCATTTCAGTCGCTCAGTCATGTCTGACTCCTTGCAACCCTAAAACTGCAGCACGCCAGGCTTCCCTGTGCCTCCCCATCTCCCAGAGTTTGCTCAAACTCATGTCCATTGAGTCAATGATGCCATCCAACCATCTCTTCCTCGGTCATCCCCTTCTCCTTTTGCCTTCTATTTCTGCCAGCATCAGGGTATTTTCCAATGAGTAGCCTCTTCCCCTTAGGTGGCCAAAGTACTGGAGTTTCCGCTTCAGCATCAGTTCTTCTAATGAATATTCAGGGTCAATTTCCTTTAGGATTGACAGGTTTGATCTCCTTGCCGTCCAAGGCACTCTTAAGAGTCTTCTCCAGCACCACAGTTCAGAAGCATCAGTTCTTTGGTGCCTAGCCTTCTCATGGTTCAACTTTCACACACATACATGATTACTGGAAAAACCCATAGTATTGACTATATAGACCTTTGTCGGCAAAGTAATGTCTCTGCTTCTTAATACGCTGTCTAGGTTTGTCACAGCTTTTCTTTCAAGGAGCAAGCGTATTTTAATTCCATGGCTGCAGTCATCATCTGCAGTGATTTTTGAAGCCCAAGGAAATAAATAAAGGCATACAGTAAGTGTGTCCATACATGCATTCATATATTACCTATATAAACCTGCACACACACATAGGTTTTATACACATGTGTTTTATACATATAGGCAAAAAGGTTTTCCAGAGAGACTGTACCATGTTGCATTCCCACTAGCAATAAATGAAAGTTCCTCTCTCTCTTCATCCTTGCCAGCGCCCCCCTATATTCACAGTATTTATTATTGGTTTTTCAATAATTGTATTGATTTGCTTTTGGTTGTGCTGAGTCTTCCCGGTTTGTGGTTCCTCCTGTGGTGAGCAGGGGATCCTCTGGAGTTGTGGTACACATGCTTCTCATTGTGGTGGCTTCTCTTCATGGGCTCTGGGGCATGCGGGCTTCAGTAGTTGCAGCGTGTGGTCTGAGCAATCGCAGCTGCTGGGCCCTAGAGCACAGGCTCAACAGTTGCAGCACACAGGCTTCATTGTTCTGCAGCATGTGGAATTTTCCTGTACCAAGGTTCAAACCTGTGTCTCCAGCACCGGCAGGTGATTCTTTACTATGAGCCACCATGGAAGCCGTATTGTTATTATCTTAGTCATTCTACTTAAGTATATAGTGGAATCTCATTATAGCCTTAATTCACAATTTCCTAATTTCTAGTGATACCGAACATCTTCTTGTGAGGGAATCAGTCATCCTTACATCTTCTTTGGTGGTATTTTGGCCCATCTTTTGCGTGGGGTTGTTTGCATACTTATGACCCTGAGGGCTCTTTACGCTGGATTCAGGTCTTTTGTCTGATATGTGCTTTGTAAATATTTTCTTCCAATTTGTAGCTTGTCTTTTCATTCTATAGCAGTGACTTTGGCAGAGCAAATTTTTTTTTTAATGAGGTCCAATGAATCACTTTTTCTTTTATGAATCATGCTTTAGTGTCATGTTGGAGAATCATTTAACTCTAGGTCATAAAATTTTTTTTGTATTTTCCGGTTTTATACTATTCCATTTTATATTTACATCTATAACCCATTTTCTGTTAGTTCTTAAATTAGGTATGAATAGAAGTTGAGGTTCACTTTGTTAGCCTATAAATGACCGATCATTCCAACATCGCTTGTTGAAGGACTGGGTAATTTTTTCATTTCTTTGTTTTTATATCTTTAAAAGCAGATCAATGGACTATATTTGTGTGAGTGTACATCTGGACTCTCTCTTCTGATCCAATTATTTATGTATCTATCTCTTTGCCAAAGTCACCCTGCCTGATAACTGAGGCTTTATGTGGTACGTCTTACAATTGAGTACTGTGATACTGCCAACTTTATTCATCTTAAAAACTGTGTTGGCCATTCTAGTTATTTGGCCTTGTCATCACATTTTAGAATCACCTTGTCCACATCAATAAAAATTCCTGTTGAGATTTTGATTGGATATTTATGAAGTCTTAATAGATCAATCTGAAGAACTGAAAACTTTACTATATCCTGGGTCTTCCAATCCACAAACGTGGTGTGTCTATTTATTTAAGTAGTTTTTAATTTCCTGCAGTGTTTTTTTAATTTTCAGCACACAGCATATAGAAATATTTTGTCAGATTTATAACAAAACATTACATTTGTCTTGAAGTTATTATAAATGGTGTTTTAAAATTTTTGGTTTATAACTGTTCACTGTTCATATATAAAAATAGCATTGAATTTTGTGTGCTGACATTATATCTTGCAAGATATTTAAACTCAATTATTAGTTCTTGAAAGTGTTTTGGTAGATTCTTTTGGATTTTCTACATAGACCATCATGTTTTCTGTGTATAGAAACTGTTTTAGTTTTTCCTTTCCAATCTGTATTCCTCAATGTTTTCCCAATGTTTTGTTTCTTTTTATTGTCTTACTGAGCTAACTAGATCTTCCAATATGATGCTGAATAGGGTGAGAAGGCGGACATCTTTGTTTTGTTTCATAGCTTAAGGGGAAAGCATCCCATCTTTCACTATTTAGTATATTGTAGATTTGTCTCTAGATTTGTGTCCTTTACCACCTTCGATTTCTAGTATGCTGAAGCTTTTATCATAAGTGGATATTATTAATAAATCCTGTCAGATGTCCTTTCTGTATCAAACAATACATTCATGTGCCTTTTCTTTCTTTAGATGATTAATACAGTGAATACGTTGGCTTTTTTTTTCAATTATTGAACCGTCCTTGCCTTCCCCAGATAAAATTCACTTGGTTGGGGTGTATTATTCTTTTTATTTCTGGGTTTGATGTACATAATTCTGTTGAAGGTTTTGTACTTATGGTCATGATAATCATCTGATAATCATCTGCCATTTGGTTCTACTGTTATGGTCTGACTTTGGTATCAGGGTAAAGCTAGCCTCATAAAATAGGTTAGAAAGTGCTCCCTTCCTCTTCCATGTTCTAGAAGAATCAGTGTTATTTCTTCCTTAAGTGTTTGGCAGAATTTCACAATATAAATTTCATTCCAAGCACTTCTTTATCTAGATTCCACAAATTTTGATGTATCGCATTTTCACTTTCTTTCATGGGTTCAAAATATTTTCTAATTTTTCTTAAAGAGTTCTTCTTTGAACCATAGATTAAATAGGAGCCTGCTTTTTAACTTCCACATTTTCCCTACTCCCATGATTCTTAAAAAAAATTATTTACTTATTTATTTATATATTTATTCTTGGGTATTCTGGGTTTTCACTGCTGCTGCAGGCTCTTCTCTAGTTGCAGGGACTAGCGGCTACTCTCTAGTTGAGGTGAGCAGGCGTCTTGTTATGGTGACTTCTCTTGTTGTGGAACTCGGGCTCTAGGGCACACAGGCTTCAGCAGTTGTGGCTCTGAGGTTCTAGAACACAGGCTCCATGGTTGTGGCTCCCAGGTTTAGTTGCTCTGCAGCATGTGGGATCCTCCCAGAACAGGGACCGAACCCATGTCTCCTGCATTGGTAGGCAAACTCTTTACCACTGAGCCACAAGGGAAGCCTCTCCCATGATTTTAATGACCTCTAAAAGCTCTTTACTGAGCTGTAGCACAGAATTTACAACTGTCTGTCATATATCTGGTACTGGATATCCCATAAATGTATCAACTCGACATGTCCAAGAATACTCCTCTCCTTGCCAGGAGCCCCCATCCCCCACCTTCCAGGATACAGATCAAAGCATATCGGCTCCCTCTTCTCAATGCTATTCCTGACGATTGCTTAGCCTTTCACCGAACTGGGATGATAAATCTGGAAATCCCCCTGGTCGCCTCCCTGTGGCGCAATCTATGACTATGTACTATTTGTTCTACCTCTTTATCTTTTCATGGACCTGAGCCCTTTTTCTTCTTTCTAGTTTATTTTATTTTGGCAGAACTGGGTCATAATTTCAGTACACAGGCTTTCTCTAGTTGCAGCAAGTCCAGTTTATCTTGTTGCAGAGCATTGGCTTTGGAGTGCACAGGCTCAGTAGTGGCTGCAGGCTTAGTTGCCCCATGGCACAAGGGATCTCAGTTTTCTGACCAAGGATCAAAGCCACATCCCCTCATTGGAAGGCAGATTCTTAACCACTGGACTTCCAGGGAGGTCCTCCTGAGCCCTTCTTACTATTCACGCTGTTCCCTAACCTTGACAACAACAATTGTGTCATATGGTTATTCCATGCTCCGCCACTCAGTCATGTCCAATGCTAGCCCTCAAGACTAGAGGGACTATTGTCCCTAGGACTGTAGCCCTCGAGACTCCTCTGTCCATGGAATTTTCCAGGCAAGGATACTGGAGTGGGCTGCCATTTCCTCCTCCAGGGGTTCTTCCTGATGTGATTACTAGGTTATATTTGAAGTCTGTAAAGTACCCTGGGACAAGAGAGGAAGAGATGGCTGGATGGCATCACTGAGTCAATGGACATGAGTTTGAGAAAGCTCCGAGACATGGTGAAGGAGAGGGAAGCCTGGCGTGTTGCAGTCTCGGGGCTCTAGGGCACACAGGCTTCAGCAGTTGTGGCTCTGAGGTTCTAGAACACAGGCTCCATGGTTGTGGCTCCCAGGTTTAGTTGCTCTGCAGCATGTGGGATCCTCCCAGAACAGGGACCGAACCCATGTCTCCTGCATTGGTAGGCAAACTCTTTACCACTGAGCCACAAGGGAAGCCTCTCCCATGATTTTAATGACCTCTAAAAGCTCTTTACTGAGCTGTAGCACAGAATTTACAACTGTCTGTCATATATCTGGTACTGGATATCCCATAAATGTATCAACTCGACATGTCCAAGAATACTCCTCTCCTTGCCAGGAGCCCCCATCCCCCACCTTCCAGGATACAGATCAAAGCATATCGGCTCCCTCTTCTCAATGCTATTCCTGACGATTGCTTAGCCTTTCACCGAACTGGGATGATAAATCTGGAAATCCCCCTGGTCGCCTCCCTGTGGCGCAATCTATGACTATGTACTATTTGTTCTACCTCTTTATCTTTTCATGGACCTGAGCCCTTTTTCTTCTTTCTAGTTTATTTTATTTTGGCAGAACTGGGTCATAATTTCAGTACACAGGCTTTCTCTAGTTGCAGCAAGTCCAGTTTATCTTGTTGCAGAGCATTGGCTTTGGAGTGCACAGGCTCAGTAGTGGCTGCAGGCTTAGTTGCCCCATGGCACAAGGGATCTCAGTTTTCTGACCAAGGATCAAAGCCACATCCCCTCATTGGAAGGCAGATTCTTAACCACTGGACTTCCAGGGAGGTCCTCCTGAGCCCTTCTTACTATTCACGCTGTTCCCTAACCTTGACAACAACAATTGTGTCATATGGTTATTCCATGCTCCGCCACTCAGTCATGTCCAATGCTAGCCCTCAAGACTAGAGGGACTATTGTCCTAGGACTGTAGCCCTCGAGACTCCTCTGTCCATGGAATTTTCCAGGCAAGGATACTGGAGTGGGCTGCCATTTCCTCCTCCAGGGGTTCTTCCTGATGTGATTACTAGGTTATATTTGAAGTCTGTAAAGTACCCTGGGACAAGAGAGGAAGAGATGGCTGGATGGCATCACTGAGTCAATGGACATGAGTTTGAGAAAGCTCCGAGACATGGTGAAGGAGAGGGAAGCCTGGCGTGTTGCAGTCCGTGGGATCACAAAGGGTCAGACCAAGCAACTGAAATAAACTGCAAGTACCTGGTATTGTCTTGGCAGGTAATGAGCAACTGGTAAAGAGCAGTCACACCTATGGTTGTTGTTTGAATATTCCTTTTTGCTTTCTTAGCTGGTTTCTCACCTATAGTCTTGCTTCATTCTGCCCTTCCTCCATGCCCCTACATCCAAATGAGCTTTCCAAAACTCAAGTCTGATTACAGACTCTATAAACAAAACCCTTCATAGTTTTAGAAAGTCTATTAATATTATCCACTACAAAACTAGGTCAAAGGAGGAAAATATATAATTATCTCAAAAAATGACGAAAAGACAAGTGACAAAATTCAATGATCATTCTTTCAACCCTTAGAGAAATAGGAAGAGATGCATGCTTTTCTCGGTATGACAAATGTATCCAAGGTTTTCATCGTTCTTACTAGTGAAGCTCTAGAGGTCTTTCTAGTTCCCTGAAGGCTGCAGTCAAATTAAAAATGCTCACATCCCCACTATAAATTAACATCATTCTGGAAGCACAAACCACTGCAATTACATAAAAGAAAAAATATTAAGAGGCTTAGATGTTGGAAGAGGGAGACAAAATTAGCTTGTATTGTCTCAGCTGTATCTTAGAGAAATTCTTCACTGGTTCTGGCAGGCGATCGACACTCTCTGGTCTGCAGCTCTGATAAATTTTTCCCATTTTTAATCTTTTTGTCATTCAGTGGGGATTTGGAAGTAGGATAAGTTAAATAGACGGTCTCAGTTGAGCATGAATTACATTTTTAATTAAAAAAAAAAAGTTACTCCATGATGACCTAGAGGGATGGGGAAGTGGAAAAGAGGCTCAAGCGGGAGGACCAGTACGTATACTTACGGCTGATTCACGCTGTTGTACAGCAGAAACCAACCCAACGTTGTAAAGCAATTATCTTCCAATTTAAAAAATTATAGTTATTCTAAATCTAGAAGAAAGAATTCTTTGCTTAATGGGAGGCCAGTCTTGTTCACAATTACTCTCAACAAACTAGAATTGGCCAAAGAACGGATGCCTTTGAATTGTGATGTTGGAGAAGACTCTTGGCACTCCTTTGGACAGCAAAGAGATCAAAGCAGTCCATCCTAAAGGAAATCAACCCTGAATATTCATTGGAAAGACTGGGGCTGAAGCGGAAGCTCCAATACCCTGGCCACCTGATGTGAAGAAATAACTCATTGGAAAAGACCCTGCTGCTGGGAAAAAAAAGGAGAAGGGGACGACAGAGGATGAGATGGTTGGATGGACCACTGAGCCAATGGACGTGAGTTTGAGCAAACTCTGGGAGACTGTGCCAGGGAAGGCTGGCATGCTGCAGTTCATGGGGTCGCAAAGAGTTGGACATGACTGAGCAACTGAACTGAACTGAATGCCCCAAGACCCAAAAAGGGGATTTCCCCAAGCTCTGAGTCTGTGTATCACTGCCAAACCATATAACTTTCAGCCTCTATAACTGGCTTCTTCTTGGAACCAGAAACTCAGAAAACCAGCATTCTATACTTCACTGAACCTACTTTAATGTCATCTATTTTCTACAGAGGTTTCCTGGTCGCTCAGGGTTGCAATTCCTTGGGCTGCTCTTACTTAACTTCAGCCTGAATATCTTAAAAAAAAAAGGAAGCACAAACCACTGCAATTACATAAAAGAAAAAATATTAAGAGGCTTAGATGTTGGAAGAGGGAGACAAAATTAGCTTGTATTGTCTCAGCTGTATCTTAGAGAAATTCTTCACTGGTTCTGGCAGGCGATCGACACTCTCTGGTCTGCAGCTCTGATAAATTTTTCCCATTTTTAATCTTTTTGTCATTCAGTGGGGATTTGGAAGTAGGATAAGTTAAATAGACGGTCTCAGTTGAGCATGAATTACATTTTTAATTAAAAAAAAAAAGTTACTCCATGATGACCTAGAGGGATGGGGAAGTGGAAAAGAGGCTCAAGCGGGAGGACCAGTACGTATACTTACGGCTGATTCACGCTGTTGTACAGCAGAAACCAACCCAACGTTGTAAAGCAATTATCTTCCAATTTAAAAAATTATAGTTATTCTAAATCTAGAAGAAAGAATTCTTTGCTTAATGGGAGGCCAGTCTTGTTCACAATTACTCTCAACAAACTAGAATTGGCCAAAGAACGGATGCCTTTGAATTGTGATGTTGGAGAAGACTCTTGGCACTCCTTTGGACAGCAAAGAGATCAAAGCAGTCCATCCTAAAGGAAATCAACCCTGAATATTCATTGGAAAGACTGGGGCTGAAGCGGAAGCTCCAATACCCTGGCCACCTGATGTGAAGAAATAACTCATTGGAAAAGACCCTGCTGCTGGGAAAAAAAAGGAGAAGGGGACGACAGAGGATGAGATGGTTGGATGGACCACTGAGCCAATGGACGTGAGTTTGAGCAAACTCTGGGAGACTGTGCCAGGGAAGGCTGGCATGCTGCAGTTCATGGGGTCGCAAAGAGTTGGACATGACTGAGCAACTGAACTGAACTGAATGCCCCAAGACCCAAAAAGGGGATTTCCCCAAGCTCTGAGTCTGTGTATCACTGCCAAACCATATAACTTTCAGCCTCTATAACTGGCTTCTTCTTGGAACCAGAAACTCAGAAAACCAGCATTCTATACTTCACTGAACCTACTTTAATGTCATCTATTTTCTACAGAGGTTTTTCCTGGTCGCTCAGGGCATTGCAATTCCTTGGGCTGCTCTATACCGGCTAGGATGCTGTACAGCCTCAAGGCCTCGAGGTCCAGAGACCACTCCCCTCCCTGGAGAGGATCTGGATTTGTCATCTGTGAGGTCTCACCAGTGCAGTCTTTAGGTGCCTGGCACGCCCCCACTGTGTGGGCAATGTCACTGGATTCCCCTGGCAATGCAGGGAGAGTACACAGGCATTTGTGCACATAGAGGAGCGGCTCTGCAGATCAACTTGGGAAAACAAGACTAAACCTTACCCCTGTGAACATCTGTTCCCCTCGGGACAGCCCTGGGGGTCTTTCCTTATGCCCAGGACAGATGGTTTGCAAGTAAGGCACCCAGTAAGTGCGCTTTAGTTCTCATTTGGAGACCACCTCATGTCTTTAGTTGAGAGAAAGCAAGGACAGATGAGGCTTATGGCTTCTTCGCCTGCATCCTCAGGACACGAACCCTGATGGTGTGTCTGTCCCCCACTCCATCAACCCATGCTGGTAAATGCAGCAGAAGCACCAGGCGGGTGACGTTCAAACCCTGAGCTGCAGCGGCTGCTGACATGGCTTTGGGCGCTGCTTCCCAACGTGATTATTTCTAAAGATGTGACACAAATACTAACATGGGGTCCCTGGAGCTGCAGAGTCGCTGTTTGGCAGCTTAATTTCGACATTCAATCAAAACTGTCCATCGTTGCCTTTGTGCAGTCCAAGCAGCAACGGCCAGAAGCCCACAATCTGCTCTCTAAGTGATGGGTTTAATTTCCACAGACTCGGGACAAAAGCCACCCCCAGCTCCCAGGAAGGCCGACTTACCTCCCTTCTCTGGAGAACCAGTGCATATTTTCTCATTTTTTCAATGGGCTCCCTGCTTTGATAGAAAAGCCCTATCTACATTAACCACATCACGGAATCATGGGATCCAGCGGATTTCTTAAAACCTGACAGCCACATTCTCAGGCCATGTTCCCCAGGCAGCCAGAGGAAAAGGCTGTCATTTGAAGATAAGTTTTCTGTTTCTTCTCCTGTCATTAGGGGATAATGAGGGAAGAAAACATCTGTTCGGAGAAGTCCCAACAGAGGAATGTTCCCCTTACGTACTGTCAAACATCTTCAATGGCACAGAAGAGTGGCATGAGGAAGAATTCTGCTGGACCCATTCGTCCTTATGGATGGATGGATGGATGGATGGATGGATGAATGGATGGATAGATGATTAAAGCAATCGATCTTAGGACCCATGTAGGAAGCAAACAGGCATCCTTCTCACTTGGGCTTTACTATAATTCTACCAAACTATTCATGTCTCAAGGTCATTATAGTACCTACTGAGTCCTCCCCACCTTCCCCCTCTCTCCACCACTGTACATATGTCGCACATATAGACACACTCGTGTGTGTGTGCTAAGTCACTTCAATCATGTCCCACTCTTTGCGATCAAGGACTGTAGCCCCCACAACTCCAGTGTGTGTCGTTGAGAGAAAGCAAGGACAGATGAGGCTTATGGCTTCTTCGCCTGCATCCTCAGGACACGAACCCTGATGGTGTGTCTGTCCCCCACTCCATCAACCCATGCTGGTAAATGCAGCAGAAGCACCAGGCGGGTGACGTTCAAACCCTGAGCTGCAGCGGCTGCTGACATGGCTTTGGGCGCTGCTTCCCAACGTGATTATTTCTAAAGATGTGACACAAATACTAACATGGGGTCCCTGGAGCTGCAGAGTCGCTGTTTGGCAGCTTAATTTCGACATTCAATCAAAACTGTCCATCGTTGCCTTTGTGCAGTCCAAGCAGCAACGGCCAGAAGCCCACAATCTGCTCTCTAAGTGATGGGTTTAATTTCCACAGACTCGGGACAAAAGCCACCCCCAGCTCCCAGGAAGGCCGACTTACCTCCCTTCTCTGGAGAACCAGTGCATATTTTCTCATTTTTTCAATGGGCTCCCTGCTTTGATAGAAAAGCCCTATCTACATTAACCACATCACGGAATCATGGGATCCAGCGGATTTCTTAAAACCTGACAGCCACATTCTCAGGCCATGTTCCCCAGGCAGCCAGAGGAAAAGGCTGTCATTTGAAGATAAGTTTTCTGTTTCTTCTCCTGTCATTAGGGGATAATGAGGGAAGAAAACATCTGTTCGGAGAAGTCCCAACAGAGGAATGTTCCCCTTACGTACTGTCAAACATCTTCAATGGCACAGAAGAGTGGCATGAGGAAGAATTCTGCTGGACCCATTCGTCCTTATGGATGGATGGATGGATGGATGGATGGATGAATGGATGGATAGATGATTAAAGCAATCGATCTTAGGACCCATGTAGGAAGCAAACAGGCATCCTTCTCACTTGGGCTTTACTATAATTCTACCAAACTATTCATGTCTCAAGGTCATTATAGTACCTACTGAGTCCTCCCCACCTTCCCCCTCTCTCCACCACTGTACATATGTACGCACATATAGACACACTCGTGTGTGTGTGCTAAGTCACTTCAATCATGTCCGACTCTGTGCGATCAAGGACTGTAGCCCCTCCAGGTTCGTCTATCTATGGAATTCTCCAAGTAAGAGCACTGGAGTGGGTAGTCATTTCCTTCTCCACACAGACACGTACACATACGCATATACAGTATTCTTAATACTTCCAAATGCCATGTGTACTGGCACCATCAGCATCAGAATAGCATCTTGGGAGGCCCCTGGAGATGCCCAGGTGTGAACTTCAGTTGCTGGGCTGGGGAAGGTCCAGGGAGGACCTCAGGAGAGCAGCTGGGATGGCAGCAAGGGCCACCTCCAGAGCATCACAGCCATCTGCTGGCTGGTATACAGAATCTTCTGGAAGAATATCCTCATTGCTCTCAGGCACATCCAATGAACATGTAACAAAGTGCATACAGCCGGCCTGGGGATAGGCTTGGCTTCCTGCTTCCGGTCTAGCATGGCCCCACCCTATGTTTCTGCCTGATCCTCCAAGCTCGGCACAGACCCCGGTGAACACAGTGGGGACCCTGCCCATCTGCAGATGCTGTGCCCTAGCTCGCTGAGAACGAACCCTACGATGTTTCTGCAGCTCAAACCGTGAGTTTGAGGCAACACATGGGGCGGGTAATGCCGTTGAGGCTTTAAGTGACGGGCTTCACCCACTTCCCACTTCCTTGAATCCTGTCACTTATGCCCCGAGGTCCTTCCCCCACCCCCACCACCACTCCCCATCCAACCAGCGCAGCTAGACGTGAGTCATTCATGCCTCGGGGAGAAAGTCGTCAGGATAGACCGTGCAGACAGCACGTTCTCGGCTGCTCAGCTGTGAAAGCGCCTCTCTACGTCCTCTCCGGCAGACGTCAAAGCAGAGCTCCCGGCTGGCAGGCAAGCACAGGAGGCCGCCGGGAGCACTCATTACTTGATCAGTCCCTCTGCTACTGAAACTCGGGAGAGCCTCACTCTCTCCTCCTTCAGTCAAGGCTCCTACACACATCATGAGACAGACCCCCCCCAGAAGTCCTGCCTCCTGCCCATCCTGAAAAGACACTCAGTCCAAATCCCAAACAGGCTTAGCTGGGTCATATAAACAAGACTCATCCAACTGTCAAGAAGCTCAGAACAACTCCCCTTCCATTGTTGTTAGGGAATTTGCAAAGAACATGGACACACTGCTATATTTTAAGCAGATAACCAACAAGGACCTCCTGTATACACCACATGGAACTTGGCTCAATGTTATGTAGCAGGGTGGAGGGGAAGGGGGCGTGAGGGAGAACGGACATATGTGTATAATATGACTGAATCCCTTTGCTTTTCACCTGAAACTATCCCAACATTGTTAGTTAGCTACACCCCAATACAAAATTAAAAATTAACAACAAACAAACAACAACAACTCCCTTCCATCACACCAGGAATTGAAAAGTGCTGGTCTAGAAACAGGGTTCTCCAAAGGTGTCCCAGACCAGGAGGGTGAGCATCTCCTGAGAACCTGCTGGAAATGCAGATTCCCAGCTCCCTGCCCCAGACCTCCTGAGCTGCAAACCAACAGGAGGGGGAGGGTAGCCCAGCAATCTGGAGCCTAATACATCTCCAGGTGCCTGCTCAGGGGTGAGAGCCACTGCTCTCCATCAGCACCGCCCAACAGAACGTCCCGGGGAGGATGGACGTGTTTGCAGTGCCATGTGGCAGCCACAAGCCGCATGTGGCTACCGAGTCCATTTCCCTCAATATTCATTTACTTAAATGTTAAGTAGCCATGTGGAACCAGTGGCTGCCATACTATAAGGACAGCTCAGACCACGGCAGGAGCCTCCCTTCACCCTCTCTCCCTTTCAGGTCAACCTCTGAGTTGCAGAGAAATTAATCTTCCCAACGCTGAGACCTTATCATGACATTCCCAATCAAAAAAATCCTCAGTGACTCACCACTGCCTACTGATGCTAAATCCATGTTCTTTGGGGCCTTTTCTAGGAAGCAGAAAAACTATTTATTCCAAATTATGGTAGAAACCAAGATGGAATTCTAATAGCTAGTCGCAAACAAGCTCTTCCTGGGAGCCAAGCACTCTTTACGTGCTGTACACATACAATCTCATGTAAGACGCATAGACACCTTACAGTGTGCAGATGAGTCTCGTCCCGATTTTAACGACCTGGAAACTGAGAGGTGAGGAGGTTAAGTGCCTTGTCTGAGGTCACCGAGATGGTTAACAGCAGATGAGGGCTCTGGACTCAGGCTGTCTTGACTCCAAACACTGAACCCTTAACCGTGACACCACACTGACCACTGAAAACCCATGCAGATCACAGCGTCCCCCTCTGAGTGAGCCTCTTAGTGAATCGACAACAGTGCTCAGATGTTCCCTGCCAGCAGCAGCTTCCAGGTCTGTCTTAACCACAGCACTTGCCTGCCTATAATGAACAAGCACAAGCCACCCCTCAGATGCCTTGGGGCTCCTTCAAGGGGAGATCAACACATTTCTCCCCTAAAGAGCATGCTTCCACTCCTGAAGGCACATGTTAGGTGAAGTCAGCACATCAGTCAGAAGAAGTATTTTAGGACTGCTCTGGTGGTTCACAGGTAAAGAATCTGTCTGCCAATGCAGGGGACATGAGTTCCATCTCTTGTCTAGGAAGATTCCACATGCCGTGGAGCAGCGAAGCCCCTGCACCTTGACTACGGAGCCTGCGCTCTAGAGACACACTCGGCAACCAGAAAAGTCAATGAGAAGCCTGCACATTGAAATGAAGAGTAGCCCCCACTGCTACCAGAGAACGCCGGGAGCAGCCACAAGCCGCATGTGGCTAGACCATTTCCCTCAATATTCATTTACTTAAATGTTAAGTAGCCATGTGGAACCAGTGGCTGCCATACTATAAGGACAGCTCAGACCACGGCAGGAGCCTCCCTTCACCCTCTCTCCCTTTCAGGTCAACCTCTGAGTTGCAGAGAAATTAATCTTCCCAACGCTGAGACCTTATCATGACATTCCCAATCAAAAAAATCCTCAGTGACTCACCACTGCCTACTGATGCTAAATCCATGTTCTTTGGGGCCTTTTCTAGGAAGCAGAAAAACTATTTATTCCAAATTATGGTAGAAACCAAGATGGAATTCTAATAGCTAGTCGCAAACAAGCTCTTCCTGGGAGCCAAGCACTCTTTACGTGCTGTACACATACAATCTCATGTAAGACGCATAGACACCTTACAGTGTGCAGATGAGTCTCGTCCCGATTTTAACGACCTGGAAACTGAGAGGTGAGGAGGTTAAGTGCCTTGTCTGAGGTCACCGAGATGGTTAACAGCAGATGAGGGCTCTGGACTCAGGCTGTCTTGACTCCAAACACTGAACCCTTAACCGTGACACCACACTGACCACTGAAAACCCATGCAGATCACAGCGTCCCCCTCTGAGTGAGCCTCTTAGTGAATCGACAACAGTGCTCAGATGTTCCCTGCCAGCAGCAGCTTCCAGGTCTGTCTTAACCACAGCACTTGCCTGCCTATAATGAACAAGCACAAGCCACCCCTCAGATGCCTTGGGGCTCCTTCAAGGGGAGATCAACACATTTCTCCCCTAAAGAGCATGCTTCCACTCCTGAAGGCACATGTTAGGTGAAGTCAGCACATCAGTCAGAAGAAGTATTTTAGGACTGCTCTGGTGGTTCACAGGTAAAGAATCTGTCTGCCAATGCAGGGGACATGAGTTCCATCTCTTGTCTAGGAAGATTCCACATGCCGTGGAGCAGCGAAGCCCCTGCACCTTGACTACGGAGCCTGCGCTCTAGAGACACACTCGGCAACCAGAAAAGTCAATGAGAAGCCTGCACATTGAAATGAAGAGTAGCCCCCATTCACTGCTACCAGAGAACGCCCGGGAGCAGCCACAATGACCCAGAGCAGCCCAAAAGAAATCTAAATATTTTTTTAAATGACAGGGGAAATACTGAACTTTAGATTAAGACATTTGCAAAATGGTACACTTGTTGAAGGCAGGTGGGATGCAAACAAGGGAGCAATGGAAGGAAGTCTTTGGATTAGAACAGGCCCTTACATCTGGAAGAATTTGAATGCTATCCTCTGCCACAGGGCCGACAGGCAAACATTGAGCGAGCCGTGTTACCCCGTGGAATGGACACAGCCAAAGTCCTGGTGTGGGTCTGAATTCTCCCTCTGGACCAAACGTTAACCTTTTCATTGGAAAAGACTTGGAGGCGTCCTGGAGAAGAGACCAAGCAGACCAAGGAGAGAGGGCACTGAGGACAAGGATTACTTGCAAACTGATATCATAGTATTTATATATTGTGACAACCTGCCCGAGATCAGTGGTCCCCAACCTTTTGGGCATCAAGGACCAGTTTCGTGGAAAACAATTTTTCTACCAACCAGGAGGAGAGGGGTGGTTTGGGGATGAGTCAAGTGCATTATATTTATTGTGTACCTGGGGCTTTCTTGGTGGCTCAGACAGTAAAGAATATGCCTGCAACGTAGGAGAGCCAGGTTCCGTCCCTGGGTTGGGAAGATCCCCTGGACAAGAAACTGGCAACCTACTCCAGTATTCTTGCCTAGAGAATCCCATGGATAGAGGACCCGGCGGGCTACAGTCCACAGGGTCACAAAGAGTCGGACACAACTGAGCAACTAGCATTTACTTGTATTATTATTACATCAGCTCCGCCTCGGGTCATCGGACATTAGATCCCAGAGGCTGGGGACCCCTGCTCTAAAAGACTGAGCACTATGTGATTATCTTCTTCTTTAGTGATACTTGAGGCACCAAACCGTTTTGTTTTTAAATAGTCTTAAATAGAGAGTTCAAGAAAGCAGACCAGTGGTTGCCAGGGCTGAGGGTAGAGGGCAATGGGAAACAACTGCTTCATGGCTACGGGGTTTCATTTTGGAGTGAGGGAATGTGCTGGAACTAGACGGATGTGGTGGCTCCACAAATGTAGCAAATGCCACTGAACTCCTCACTCTAAAATGAGCAAGTTCATGTTATGTGAATTTCCTATCAGTAGATTAAAAACAAAAAACAAAAGAAAGAGCTAGAGAGCAGATTCACCTTGATCCAAATTGCCACCAGCCCAGAAGAGAGCAGCAAGCTGAGTCAGGCACCTTTGTGATGATACTAACACCCTGGCATAGCACCCAAAGATGCATATGGTCCCTTCAGAATGTGCCATTGCCCTGCTTAGCTGCTTGTTTGGAAACCGGTGATTTTAGAAGGAGCCACTGATTTAGGATTGGTGGTTTAAGAGTGGGTTGGACTTGCCTTGTGACTCAGAGGTTAAAGAATCTGCCTGCAATGCCAGAGACCAGGGCTGGATCCCTGGGTCAGGAAGATCCCCTGGAGAAGGGAGTATCCCACGGACAGAGACGGTGGCTCTAGTCTACAGATCCTGGACTTCAGCTCAACAGGTCCAGCCTCCGGCCAACCCTAGTCACTTCAGCCTGGCTCCCAAAATCCCAACAGGCTCTGGCCAATCTAACCTGTTACTGTTTGTCCCAAATTCACTAGGTTTGTATGCTGACTAGTCTCCCACTATCTCAAGTCTGAAGTCAAGGGAGATCCTATCAGCAACTAAGGACCTCTGTTTAGTCCTGAATGGCGGGAGTTTCCTCCAATTCCAGGGCTTGTCCCTGTACTTACAAACCTAAGTGGACAGTTATGCCACCCTCTAGATTATCTAATTGTTGAATGCATGCGTGCTAAGTCTCTTCAGTCGTGTCCGACTCTGCAAACCCATGGACTGTAGCCCACCAGGCTCCTCTGTGCATGGAATTCTCCAGGCAAGAATACTGGAGTGGGTTGCCATGCCCTTCTCCAGGGGATCTTCCTGACTCAGGGATCAAACTCGTGTCTCTTATGTCTGCTGCACTGACAGGCAGGTGCTTGACCACTCACTGCACCCTTGAAGCTGAATGGTCATTTATCTTTTCTTGGCCTCGCTGTGTGGCTTGAAGATTCAGTCTTAAATAGAGAGTTCAAGAAAGCAGACCAGTGGTTGCCAGGGCTGAGGTAGAGGGCAATGGGAAACAACTGCTTCATGGCTACGGGGTTTCATTTTGGAGTGAGGGAATGTGCTGGAACTAGACGGATGTGGTGGCTCCACAAATGTAGCAAATGCCACTGAACTCCTCACTCTAAAATGAGCAAGTTCATGTTATGTGAATTTCCTATCAGTAGATTAAAAACAAAAAACAAAAGAAAGAGCTAGAGAGCAGATTCACCTTGATCCAAATTGCCACCAGCCCAGAAGAGAGCAGCAAGCTGAGTCAGGCACCTTTGTGATGATACTAACACCCTGGCATAGCACCCAAAGATGCATATGGTCCCTTCAGAATGTGCCATTGCCCTGCTTAGCTGCTTGTTTGGAAACCGGTGATTTTAGAAGGAGCCACTGATTTAGGATTGGTGGTTTAAGAGTGGGTTGGACTTGCCTTGTGACTCAGAGGTTAAAGAATCTGCCTGCAATGCCAGAGACCAGGGCTGGATCCCTGGGTCAGGAAGATCCCTGGAGAAGGGAGTATCCCACGGACAGAGACGGTGGCTCTAGTCTACAGATCCTGGACTTCAGCTCAACAGGTCCAGCCTCCGGCCAACCCTAGTCACTTCAGCCTGGCTCCCAAAATCCCAACAGGCTCTGGCCAATCTAACCTGTTACTGTTTGTCCCAAATTCACTAGGTTTGTATGCTGACTAGTCTCCCACTATCTCAAGTCTGAAGTCAAGGGAGATCCTATCAGCAACTAAGGACCTCTGTTTAGTCCTGAATGGCGGGAGTTTCCTCCAATTCCAGGGCTTGTCCCTGTACTTACAAACCTAAGTGGAGAGTTATGCCACCCTCTAGATTATCTAATTGTTGAATGCATGCGTGCTAAGTCTCTTCAGTCGTGTCCGACTCTGCAAACCCATGGACTGTAGCCCACCAGGCTCCTCTGTGCATGGAATTCTCCAGGCAAGAATACTGGAGTGGGTTGCCATGCCCTTCTCCAGGGGATCTTCCTGACTCAGGGATCAAACTCGTGTCTCTTATGTCTGCTGCACTGACAGGCAGGTGCTTGACCACTCACTGCACCCTTGAAGCTGAATGGTCATTTATCTTTTCTTGGCCTCGCTGTGTGGCTTGAAGATTCAGTTTCCTGACCAGGGTCTGAATGCGGACCACAACAGTAAAAGTCCAGAATCCTACTGACTAGGTCACCAGGAAACTCCCTGTCCATTTTATTTCAAAAACCGAAACCTATGGCTAGGATATTCTCTATGTCAGTGTTGCTCAAATGTAAATGTCAATAAAATACACCCCATTCAAAACAATGTGCATCCTAAAAACCGGCTCCTTTACCCACAATACCTCTCCAGCTTTCCCTGCCCCTTTCTCCTCCATGGATCCCACATTCCAGCCATGTCTGACGGCTTACTGTTCCCTGCAAGTTCTGGCCTCTGTAGGAAGGAGATGGCCAGGACCTGAATCGTGTCTCCCAGCAACTCCCAAGGGATCTGTGCAGAGGGGACAAGCCAGGGAGCTGTTCACTCTTTCCTACAGGAGCATGGCCAACAGCCCTGGAGCGCTGGGCTGGTCCAGAGTTCTCGACTCTGTAGACACCCATATGCATCACTGGAAACTGGATGAGCCCCTTTCGCTTCCTTTCTCCTAACCCTGTTTCTTTTCCTGGTGACCCAGAGGAGCAGGGAGTCCCAAGTGGAAGATAAGCCCACCCAGGCTTCTCTCCAGACCAGCATATGGACTGTGAGAGGTTTGAAGACAGAGTAAGCCTCCAACAGAAGCCTGAGACGGAAAATTACAGGGTATATCATGATGATGACATGGTTAAGCTCCTCCTTCTGGGCCCCACCAGCCCTTGAAACAAGGCCAGGATGGTCCCAAGCTCTGAGCCACGCCCCCACATGGACCAGGGAGTAGAGAGGTGCTTCCAACTCCCCCCAGAGGCCAGAGTGTGCATCACCCTCTACCCAACGGGTTTCCCCTTGGCCCTTTGCTTTTTCTTACAGTAGCCCAAAATCCCAAAGTAACTGCATGATTTCCAGCAGATTACTGGAGTGGGTTGCCATGCCCTTCTCCAGGGGATCTTCCTGACTCAGGGATCAAACTCGTGTCTCTTATGTCTGCTGCACTGACAGGCAGGTGCTTGACCACTCACTGCACCCTTGAAGCTGAATGGTCATTTATCTTTTCTTGGCCTCGCTGTGTGGCTTGAAGATTCAGTTTCCTGACCAGGGTCTGAATGCGGACCACAACAGTAAAAGTCCAGAATCCTACTGACTAGGTCACCAGGAAACTCCCTGTCCATTTTATTTCAAAAACCGAAACCTATGGCTAGGATATTCTCTATGTCAGTGTTGCTCAAATGTAAATGTCAATAAAATACACCCCATTCAAAACAATGTGCATCCTAAAAACCGGCTCCTTTACCCACAATACCTCTCCAGCTTTCCCTGCCCCTTTCTCCTCCATGGATCCCACATTCCAGCCATGTCTGACGGCTTACTGTTCCCTGCAAGTTCTGGCCTCTGTAGGAAGGAGATGGCCAGGACCTGAATCGTGTCTCCCAGCAACTCCCAAGGGATCTGTGCAGAGGGGACAAGCCAGGGAGCTGTTCACTCTTTCCTACAGGAGCATGGCCAACAGCCCTGGAGCGCTGGGCTGGTCCAGAGTTCTCGACTCTGTAGACACCCATATGCATCACTGGAAACTGGATGAGCCCCTTTCGCTTCCTTTCTCCTAACCCTGTTTCTTTTCCTGGTGACCCAGAGGAGCAGGGAGTCCCAAGTGGAAGATAAGCCCACCCAGGCTTCTCTCCAGACCAGCATATGGACTGTGAGAGGTTTGAAGACAGAGTAAGCCTCCAACAGAAGCCTGAGACGGAAAATTACAGGGTATATCATGATGATGACATGGTTAAGCTCCTCCTTCTGGGCCCCACCAGCCCTTGAAACAAGGCCAGGATGGTCCCAAGCTCTGAGCCACGCCCCCACATGGACCAGGGAGTAGAGAGGTGCTTCCAACTCCCCCCAGAGGCCAGAGTGTGCATCACCCTCTACCCAACGGGTTTCCCCTTGGCCCTTTGCTTTTTCTTACAGTAGCACTCTAATGTAACTCAGCTGGTAAAGAATACACCTGCCATACAGGAGGCCCTGGTTCAATTTCTGGGTCTGGAAGATCCTCTGGAGGAGGGATACACTACCTACTCCAGTATTCTTGGGCTTCCCTGGTGACCCAGATGGTAAAGAATCCACCTACCATGTGGGAGACCTGGGTTTGATCCCTGGGTTGGAAGATCCCCTGGAGAAGGGAAAGGCTACCCACTCCAGTATGCTTGCCTGGAGAATCCCGTGGCTTGTCCATGGGTTGCTAAGAGTCGGACACGATTGAGCGACAGCACTCGACTGCCGCCTCTTCCCGGAAGCCTCTCTGGACTCTGTGTGACCCACCAAGAGGATTATTCCTTTGTTACGTTCAGCAGCACAGTATGCTCTAAGGATATGTGTTCTTGCCTTACCTGTCCTGTTACATTTAACAGAACTCTTGAAGGGAAGGAACTGTGACATTCTAATATTTCAGGAAGGAGCGTGATATCATGGCTAAAAATTTGGGCTTAGGCAGACCTGGAGGCCAAATGACGTCATGTTCTAGTTGCATGAATCCTTGGAAATTGACCTAACCTCTATAAGTCTTAGTTTCCTCATCTGTAATAGGAACACGGCCACCGTGCCACACTCACCAGCTTGGGTTTAGAAGCCTCAGTGCACCTGATCACACCTTTTATACGCTCAGCAATGCCTGGAAGTTATTATTACGCCACCCCATTACATGCCGAGGACCAGGCCACTCCAAGTTCTATGATTTACAGCGGCTCAATACCTGGTTATTAAATGTCATTAAATTCCCCAATTTCATACAAGGTCAAAAGCTTCATGGGATGGATTCCCTGAGGGTGCAGGGGTTAAGAATCTGCCTTCCAATGTAGGGGATGCGAGTTGGATCCCTGGTTGGGGAACGGAGGGCCCACATGCCACAGGGCTACTACGTCCGTGGGCCTCAACTAGAGAGAAGCCCATGCACCACAACCAAGAGCCACATGCTGCAGCTGAAACTCCACGTGGCCAAAAAATAATTCCTTTTTTTTTTTTTTTAAACCAGCTTCATGAGAGGAATCTGTTTGCTTGTGGTCATTTGTGTTCCCCGGCCTTGCACACATCTGGCATGCAGCAGATGGTCAATCAGTGCTTGAGGAATGAAGTGGCACAGGATGCACGAGGGGTTCCCTTCCCTCCATGCCCTGAAACCACCACAGGGCTCCAAGGGCAGCAGGGATTGGTGCCTCTTCCATGGTTTCTCAGAACACCTTGTCCTGCTGTCTGGCACACATAATCCCTGACTGGTTATCCATGTATCCACGTCTTAGTTATAGTGGGCACCCCACAGCCCAGCCCAGGGTGAGGCCCTCGCTGAAGGTGAGAAGGACCATGCATCTTCCCCGCTTGGGAGGAGCCCAAGGCCTGTCCAGCCTGGAGAGAAGTTGCGAGTTTTGTGATTTGGGTTGTCTCGGCCAATGATGGCAGCGATGCTGACCACATACCCTGAGCACACGTTTGGCGCCCTTATGCCTGTATGTGCGCGGACTGCCCGTCCTTGGAGCCGAAGTGCTTCCCTGCCACACGTCATTGCCTCCCTCTGGGAGGCAGGGGTCCAACCTGTTCAGAAAAGGCAAGGTCTTGACGGATTTCAGAACAGACTGTTCTGAGAATTTCTGCTTCATTCGCCCCCAGATATGGAGACTGGACTAAACCTCCTCCAGCGCCGTGCCTCCTGCATATCAAGTACCTTTATCTGATCCAAAGCCACGGTCCTTACAGACCAGGAGAGGTGGGGTGGCTAGGGGCTCAGGCACAAAGCCAGACATCCTGGGCTTTATCGGGAGCTCTGCCACCCAGGGCTGTGCACCCTACACACCACCTAACTTCCCAGGGACTCAGTCTCCTTGTCTAAGAAACGGGGCTAATAAGAGTCTCATAAGGCTGTTACAATAATTGAATGAATGAGTGGAATGTTGGGCACAGAGTAAACATTTGGTATGTGTTATGTTCTTATTGGTAATACTCCAATTTTGCTGGTTTCTTCTCGCTGTGTGGGGTCTTCGGGCAGGGTGCAGACTTGCTCTAGCTACAGCATGTGGGTTTCTCTTGTTGCGGAGCCTGGGCTTCTTTAGCTGTGGTGTGGAGGCTTAGCCACCCCATAGCCTGTGGGATCTTAGTTCCCTGACCAGGGAGAACCTGCAGCTGCTGCCTTGCAAGGTACGGTGCATTCTTTACCACGGGACCACCAGGGAAGTCCCTTGGCTATTATCCTATATCAATACTCCCCAGCGTTCTTGGGATCCCTTGCTAGGAGCAATGGGAATCCTTTACTTGATCACTGATATTCTCACTACCTCTTCCTTAAACAAAAACTTTTTAAACTTCATTGTGTATATAACAGAATCCAAAGCAAACATTCTCTTTGATCATGTCCTAAAATTAAATAAATGCTGTAATTTGTGGAGTCACTTTCTGGTCTTCACCCACATTAACATTCCACTTGTACGTAATTATAAAGCCATACATCTGTTTTATATTTTACATTTTCACTTACCATCATACCACTTGGGGCGATGAAGGAACAGCTAATTTAAAGCCAGATTCCTGGACCACATACCCTGAGCACACGTTTGGCGCCCTTATGCCTGTATGCGCGGACTGCCCGTCCTTGGAGCCAGTGCTTCCCTGCCACACGTCATTGCCTCCCTCTGGGAGGCAGGGGTCCAACCTGTTCAGAAAAGGCAAGGTCTTGACGGATTTCAGAACAGACTGTTCTGAGAATTTCTGCTTCATTCGCCCCCAGATATGGAGACTGGACTAAACCTCCTCCAGCGCCGTGCCTCCTGCATATCAAGTACCTTTATCTGATCCAAAGCCACGGTCCTTACAGACCAGGAGAGGTGGGGTGGCTAGGGGCTCAGGCACAAAGCCAGACATCCTGGGCTTTATCGGGAGCTCTGCCACCCAGGGCTGTGCACCCTACACACCACCTAACTTCCCAGGGACTCAGTCTCCTTGTCTAAGAAACGGGGCTAATAAGAGTCTCATAAGGCTGTTACAATAATTGAATGAATGAGTGGAATGTTGGGCACAGAGTAAACATTTGGTATGTGTTATGTTCTTATTGGTAATACTCCAATTTTGCTGGTTTCTTCTCGCTGTGTGGGGTCTTCGGGCAGGGTGCAGACTTGCTCTAGCTGCAGCATGTGGGTTTCTCTTGTTGCGGAGCCTGGGCTTCTTTAGCTGTGGTGTGGAGGCTTAGCCACCCCATAGCCTGTGGGATCTTAGTTCCCTGACCAGGGAGAACCTGCAGCTGCTGCCTTGCAAGGTACGGTGCATTCTTTACCACGGGACCACCAGGGAAGTCCCTTGGCTATTATCCTATATCAATACTCCCCAGCGTTCTTGGGATCCCTTGCTAGGAGCAATGGGAATCCTTTACTTGATCACTGATATTCTCACTACCTCTTCCTTAAACAAAAACTTTTTAAACTTCATTGTGTATATAACAGAATCCAAAGCAAACATTCTCTTTGATCATGTCCTAAAATTAAATAAATGCTGTAATTTGTGGAGTCACTTTCTGGTCTTCACCCACATTAACATTCCACTTGTACGTAATTATAAAGCCATACATCTGTTTTATATTTTACATTTTCACTTACCATCATACCACTTGGGGCGATGAAGGAACAGCTCAGAGACGCTCAGCACTCCAGCTGAGAACAACTATAAAAGCCAGATTAACAAAATATTTTTTCAAGAAACTGGAATATGGAAGGAACTGGCATTGAGATAAGCACATTATTCTCTATGCCACTTTTCCTCAGAGGAAGAAGCCGTGCTCCACACAGGGCAGGAGGCTGAGAAGCCACGCAGCCGGCAGCTGCTAAGAAGCCGTTTGGAAGCCTTGGGGGCAGGAACAGAGCTGCCAGAGAAAGCAGGACTTGAGGGGCCAAGATCCGGGTGAGAAGGGAAGATCAAAGATGCGAACGTGACACTAGGCTCTGGTTCTTCCCTGGGGCCTTGCCCATTCACAGACAGAGGTTGGGACACAGAACAGAAATCTGCTGACAATTTCTGGTGCTAGAAAAACAAACACTGGAGCTCAGGACCTAGTAAGCAGGAGGGCCCCAGGAAGTGTTCAGTCTCAACAATGAAAACCTCTAGTGGCTCCATCGTTGGCACATTTGGAACTTTGGTTTGAATTCCAGACATTTCATATGCCACATCAGAGAGTTGTTTCGAAAATGGCTGAAAATGAACCAGAGGTAGACGATAACTTCACCCAAAACTCTCTGGGGCTTCCCTGGCAGTCCAGTGGGTAAGGACACCGCCTTGCAGTGCAAGGGGCGCCGGCTCCATCCCTGGCCTGGGAAGATCCCACGTGCCGCGGAGCGGCTGGACTGATGTGTCCAATTACCGAGATAGTGCTCTGGAGTGCATGTGTCCAGAGCTGGTGCTCTGCAGCAACAGAGGCGTTCTTGGGATCCCTTGCTAGGAGCAATGGGAATCCTTTACTTGATCACTGATATTCTCACTACCTCTTCCTTAAACAAAAACTTTTTAAACTTCATTGTGTATATAACAGAATCCAAAGCAAACATTCTCTTTGATCATGTCCTAAAATTAAATAAATGCTGTAATTTGTGGAGTCACTTTCTGGTCTTCACCCACATTAACATTCCACTTGTACGTAATTATAAAGCCATACATCTGTTTTATATTTTACATTTTCACTTACCATCATACCACTTGGGGCGATGAAGGAACAGCTCAGAGACGCTCAGCACTCCAGCTGAGAACAACTATAAAAGCCAGATTAACAAAATATTTTTTCAAGAAACTGGAATATGGAAGGAACTGGCATTGAGATAAGCACATTATTCTCTATGCCACTTTTCCTCAGAGGAAGAAGCCGTGCTCCACACAGGGCAGGAGGCTGAGAAGCCACGCAGCCGGCAGCTGCTAAGAAGCCGTTTGGAAGCCTTGGGGGCAGGAACAGAGCTGCCAGAGAAAGCAGGACTTGAGGGGCCAAGATCCGGGTGAGAAGGGAAGATCAAAGATGCGAACGTGACACTAGGCTCTGGTTCTTCCCTGGGGCCTTGCCCATTCACAGACAGAGGTTGGGACACAGAACAGAAATCTGCTGACAATTTCTGGTGCTAGAAAAACAAACACTGGAGCTCAGGACCTAGTAAGCAGGAGGGCCCCAGGAAGTGTTCAGTCTCAACAATGAAAACCTCTAGTGGCTCCATCGTTGGCACATTTGGAACTTTGGTTTGAATTCCAGACATTTCATATGCCACATCAGAGAGTTGTTTCGAAAATGGCTGAAAATGAACCAGAGGTAGACGATAACTTCACCCAAAACTCTCTGGGGCTTCCCTGGCAGTCCAGTGGGTAAGGACACCGCCTTGCAGTGCAAGGGGCGCCGGCTCCATCCCTGGCCTGGGAAGATCCCACGTGCCGTGGAGCGGCTGGACTGATGTGTCCAATTACCGAGCAGGAGCTCTGGAGCGCATGCGCCCAGAGCTGGTGCTCTGCAGCAACAGAGGCCACTGCGATGCGAGGCCCACACGGGCCAAAGAACAAAGATGGATGAAAACAGATAAATGAAAGAGCAATAGAAGTGGCCTGCCCGCTCCCCTCCCTCCCCAACCCGCCCCCCGCCCAAAATAAATTAAAATTTTTTTAAAAAATAGAAGAGGCCAAGATTAAAAAAACAAAACAAAACAAAAAAACAACTCTCTGATGTGACATATGAAATGTCTGGAATTCAAACCAAAGTTCCAAATGTGCCAAGAAATAGGACCAGAACACACAATAGGGGAGAGAGCCACAACTGACCCAGACACTGGACTTCCCAGAGCCGGCGCTCTGCGAAGACAGAGGCCACCACGATGGGAGGCCCACAGGAGCCA
Source organism: Tragulus kanchil (assembly GCA_022376925.1). Taxonomy (NCBI): domain Eukaryota; kingdom Metazoa; phylum Chordata; class Mammalia; order Artiodactyla; family Tragulidae; genus Tragulus; species Tragulus kanchil. The sequence goes on along the minus strand of JAIOJX010000002.1, from coordinate 134,711,567 downwards.
AAGAGCAAAGACGGATGAAAACAGAGAAATGAAACACCAATAGAAGTGGCCCGCCCATCCCCCTCCCTCCCCACCCCACCCCTCAAAAGATAAATAAATTAAAAAAAAAAAACAACCTATGATTTTGACAGGAATTTTGTAAAAACAGGGGGATGGGGTGGAGAGAGGGAGAAAATAACAATATGAAGAACGTCACTAGAGAGTTATAACCTATTTAAAAATATGAACTTTGAAATTAAAAATACAGTAATTCCTGAATTGAGGGGAAACTACCAAACACCTGATTGGAACTCCTCAAAACTGCTAAGACCATGAAAAATAAAGACTGAGAAATTATAATGAACCAGAAGAAACTAAGACAATATAACAACTAAATAAAACTTGGTATCTTGGACGGAATCTCGAAATCGATAAAGGGTATTAGTGAAAAAACTAGGAACACCTAAATCAAACTTGGAGTTGTGTTAACAGTAGTATACCAATGAAGGCTAATTTCTGAGTTTCGACAAAGGTACCATGAAAAGGTCAGATGTTAACAATAGGGGAAACTGAGTGAGGAGGGTTTATGAGAGCTCTGTACTATGGAACTTTTTGGTAAATCTAAAAATATTCTAAACCAAACATGATTTAATTAAAAATACAATCATTAAAATTTAGAACTCAGCGGAAGCATTTGATAGCAGATGAGAAGCTGTTGGAAACATACCTGGGAAAAGAGCTCTGTGATGGCCTATCAGGGCTGGAATGGGGGGAGGAGAGGGAGGCTCAAGAGGGAGATGGCACGCGTGTAATTATGGCTGAGCGGTGCTGTACGACAGAAACCAACACAACACTGTGAAGCAAATGTCCTTCAGTTAAAAAATAAATCATTATTATGATCTGGGTCTTCTTGCAGGGTGCAGACTTTCTCTAGCTGCAGCATGCAGGCTTCTCTTGTTGCGGAGCATGGGCTTCTTCAGCTGTGGCATGCAGGCTGAGCGCGCCATGGCATGTGGGATTTTAGTTCCCAGACCAGGGAGAACCTGCAGCCCCTGCCTTGCAAGGTGCATTCTTTAGCAATGGACCATCAGGGAGCTCCTTGGCTATTATCCTGTATCCATACCCCCCAGAGTTCTTGGGGTCCCTCTACCAGGACCTAGAAGCAATGAGCAGTGTTTATTAATTCATTAAGCTCTATTTAAAATGTCAAATAAACAAAATGCATTATTAATATATCAGCACTAAATGGGATAATGCCACACAGACCTATTATTTTTAAAGTTCCTTGAAAATATCAACTAATTCATGTTTACTCTTCTTTCAAGGACAGCTTGCATGATTTAACAGGAATCGTTAATAGTAATTTTATTTGCCATAATACAAATGCTTTACCACAAAATCTGAACTGCTTTATGTTTCAGTCTGTTTCTCTTTCCTCGAAGTTACATATGCTTATTATAGAATATAGGTATCAATAAATACGAAAATAAAATCATTGTTAACCATTATAATACTCAATAAATAAATAAATAACAGTGTGCCACTTAAAAAAAAAGATAATCAGAACCATCTGACTAAGGCATTCCCTGGTGATCCTGCGGTGTAGACTCCATGTTTCCACTGCAGGGGGCATAGGTTGGACACTTGGTAGGGGAAAAGTATGAATGAAGAGGGTTTATGAGAGCTCTGTACTATGGAACTTTTTGGTAAATCTAAAAATATTCTAAACCAAACATGATTTAATTAAAAATACAATCATTAAAATTTAGAACTCAGCGGAAGCATTTGATAGCAGATGAGAAGCTGTTGGAAACATACCTGGGAAAAGAGCTCTGTGATGGCCTATCAGGGCTGGAATGGGGGGAGGAGAGGGAGGCTCAAGAGGGAGATGGCACGCGTGTAATTATGGCTGAGCGGTGCTGTACGACAGAAACCAACACAACACTGTGAAGCAAATGTCCTTCAGTTAAAAAATAAATCATTATTATGATCTGGGTCTTCTTGCAGGGTGCAGACTTTCTCTAGCTGCAGCATGCAGGCTTCTCTTGTTGCGGAGCATGGGCTTCTTCAGCTGTGGCATGCAGGCTGAGCCGCGCCATGGCATGTGGGATTTTAGTTCCCAGACCAGGGAGAACCTGCAGCCCCTGCCTTGCAAGGTGCATTCTTTAGCAATGGACCATCAGGGAGCTCCTTGGCTATTATCCTGTATCCATACCCCCCAGAGTTCTTGGGGTCCCTCTACCAGGACCTAGAAGCAATGAGCAGTGTTTATTAATTCATTAAGCTCTATTTAAAATGTCAAATAAACAAAATGCATTATTAATATATCAGCACTAAATGGGATAATGCCACACAGACCTATTATTTTTAAAGTTCCTTGAAAATATCAACTAATTCATGTTTACTCTTCTTTCAAGGACAGCTTGCATGATTTAACAGGAATCGTTAATAGTAATTTTATTTGCCATAATACAAATGCTTTACCACAAAATCTGAACTGCTTTATGTTTCAGTCTGTTTCTCTTTCCTCGAAGTTACATATGCTTATTATAGAATATAGGTATCAATAAATACGAAAATAAAATCATTGTTAACCATTATAATACTCAATAAATAAATAAATAACAGTGTGCCACTTAAAAAAAAAGATAATCAGAACCATCTGACTAAGGCATTCCCTGGTGATCCTGCGGTGTAGACTCCATGTTTCCACTGCAGGGGGCATAGGTTGGACACTTGGTAGGGGAACTAAGATCCTGCAAGCCGCCCAGTACAGTCAAAGAAAAAGAAAAAGAAAAAAAGTAGAGAATAAAACCATCAGACTAAAGCACTGAGAGTTGTAAAAAAGGATGAAAAGTCTTAAAGACAGTGTCAGAGACAGCAGGACAGAGTGAAAAGCGCTAGTCTATGTGTAATTGAAATTCAGCATGAAAAAAAGACAAGGAACAGGGCAGAAAACGGCCAAGAATTTCCCAATACTGATGAAAGATGTCAAGCTAAAACTTCAAGAATAGAATAAATACATATGTATGTACACACAGACATTCCTAAGAATCATCAAACTGTTGAAAATCAAAGATAAAGAGAAAAATCAAAAGAAGCCAAATAAAAAAGGCACATTACCTTCAAAGGAACAAGAAACTAAGACGATGAATAAGAATAAGAACAATGGGGTCACGCTGGGAGAAAACAACTCCTAATTTTGGATTCTATACCCAGCAAAAGCATTCTTCAAAAGTGAATGTGAAATAAAAGTATTTTTAAATTTGTTTCCAGCCACCCCAGACTAAAGCAAATGCTTAACAGGGTTCTTTACAGGGAAAGACAATAACTCCAGATGGAAATGCGTATATGCAGGAAGAAGCAAAAGACAACACAAAGGATAAATATATTCATAACTCTGGCCACCTGATGCAGAGAGACAACTGAATGGAAAAGCCCCAGTGATTGGAAAAACAAAAGGCAGGAAAAGAAAGGGACAATAAAGGACGAGATGGTTGGATGGCATCACCGACTCAATGGACATGAGTTTGAGCAAACTCCGGGAGACAGTGAAGGACAGGGAAGTCTGCAATCCATGGGGCCGCAGAGCTGGACACTACTGAGCAACTGAACCACTACCAACTCTAACTGAATACTGACTGTACAAAGTCATAATAATAATGTATAGTTTAAATGGCATGTAAAATTAAAATAGGGTGGGACAGGGTAAATGGAACTCAAATGTTTAAGGACCTAGGATTATTCAGTAATATCAGGCATTCCCTGGTGATCCTGCGGTGTAGACTCCATGTTTCCACTGCAGGGGGCATAGGTTGGACACTTGGTAGGGGAACTAAGATCCTGCAAGCCGCCCAGTACAGTCAAAGAAAAAGAAAAAGAAAAAAAGTAGAGAATAAAACCATCAGACTAAAGCACTGAGAGTTGTAAAAAAGGATGAAAAGTCTTAAAGACAGTGTCAGAGACAGCAGGACAGAGTGAAAAGCGCTAGTCTATGTGTAATTGAAATTCAGCATGAAAAAAAGACAAGGAACAGGGCAGAAAACGGCCAAGAATTTCCCAATACTGATGAAAGATGTCAAGCTAAAACTTCAAGAATAGAATAAATACATATGTATGTACACACAGACATTCCTAAGAATCATCAAACTGTTGAAAATCAAAGATAAAGAGAAAAATCAAAAGAAGCCAAATAAAAAAGGCACATTACCTTCAAAGGAACAAGAAACTAAGACGATGAATAAGAATAAGAACAATGGGGTCACGCTGGGAGAAAACAACTCCTAATTTTGGATTCTATACCCAGCAAAAGCATTCTTCAAAAGTGAATGTGAAATAAAAGTATTTTTAAATTTGTTTCCAGCCACCCCAGACTAAAGCAAATGCTTAACAGGGTTCTTTACAGGGAAAGACAATAACTCCAGATGGAAATGCGTATATGCAGGAAGAAGCAAAAGACAACACAAAGGATAAATATATTCATAACTCTGGCCACCTGATGCAGAGAGACAACTGAATGGAAAAGCCCCAGTGATTGGAAAAACAAAAGGCAGGAAAAGAAAGGGACAATAAAGGACGAGATGGTTGGATGGCATCACCGACTCAATGGACATGAGTTTGAGCAAACTCCGGGAGACAGTGAAGGACAGGGAAGTCTGCAATCCATGGGGCCGCAGAGCTGGACACTACTGAGCAACTGAACCACTACCAACTCTAACTGAATACTGACTGTACAAAGTCATAATAATAATGTATAGTTTAAATGGCATGTAAAATTAAAATAGGGTGGGACAGGGTAAATGGAACTCAAATGTTTAAGGACCTAGGATTATTCAGTAATATGTTGTTGTCGTGTTTAGTGGCTGCCGTGTCCAACTTTTTGTGACTCCTTTGGATTGTAGCCCGCCAGGCTCCTCTGTCCATGGGATTTCCCAGGTTAGAATACGGAGTGGGTTGCCATTTCCTTCTCCAGGGGATCTTCCCAACCCAGGGATCCAACCTGCGTCTCCTGCATTGCAGGCAGATTCATTACCTACCGCTGAGCCATCTGGAAAGCCATTGAGTCATGTAACAGACTCTAAACTGTCAAGGATGAGACTTCCCTGGCAGTGCAGTGGTTAAGAACCCACCTTGCAGTGGGAACGAAGATTCCACGTGCCTCAAAGCAAATAAGGTCTTGCACCACAACTAGAGAGCCTGTCCACCAAAACAAAAGATCCTGTATAACCCACAAAGACTTCATGTGCTGCAACTAAGATGTGATACCACCAAATAAATATCTTTTAATACAATGAAAAGTTAAGGATGTATGCTGAATTCCTTAGAGCCCACGTGAAAATAACAATAATACATAATTAACACGTTAACGGAAGTGAAACGATAAAGTATACTTGAGTGATTCAAAATGAGGCAAAAACAAAGAAGAAAAGGAATGTAAAACACATGGGACAAATAGAAAATAAAAAGGAAGACCACAGACATAAACTCAAAGTATATCAGTAACTGTATTTCATTTAAATGGCCTAAATGCTCAGACTAATCTGAGAACATACATATCTGTAAACAACAAAACTCTGTCAAAGTTAAAAGTAAAATAAAAGTTTAAAAAAAAAATCAAATAGGGGCTTCCCTGGTGGTCCAGTGGGTAAAGAGTCTGCCTTGCAGTGCAGGGGGCACTGGTTTGATCCCTGGCCTAGGAAGATCCTACGTGCCACAGAGCAGCTGGACTGATGTGTCCAATTACAAGCCAGTGCTCTGGAGTGCATGCACCCAGAGCTAGTGCTCTGCAACGGGAGAGGTCACCGTAATGGGAGGCCCACACAGGCCAAAGAATAAAGATAGATGAAAATAAATGGATAAAAAAATCAATGAAAAAAAGATCAAACAGACTGGAGTTTTAAGTTAGGTTTATAAGAGACAATATAAGGATTGAAAGCGAAGGGAAAAGAATATACAAATCTTTTCGTTTGCAGTCATTTTCACCTTACATAGTTTTTCTCTTTCCTTTTACTTTCAATCTGTGTGTGAGTAAGACCTTTCTTTCTGTTCTGTGTAAGAACCTCTTACATTTGGGGTTCTTTCCCTTTTCATTTTCAGCCAATCACTGTGAACCACTTTCATGAGAGAGAGAGAGAACTGGAGATCACTCAACAACCAAAAGAAAACCTGTATCTTTACACGAGACAAAGAGGCAGGAAGGCAAGAAGCATCATTTGCAGTAAAGAGATACATGCTAAAATGTTAAAATGGTCAACCTTCCTGGCAGAAACCCCCCAGTGGGAACGAAGATTCCACGTGCCTCAAAGCAAATAAGGTCTTGCACCACAACTAGAGAGCCTGTCCACCAAAACAAAAGATCCTGTATAACCCACAAAGACTTCATGTGCTGCAACTAAGATGTGATACCACCAAATAAATATCTTTTAATACAATGAAAAGTTAAGGATGTATGCTGAATTCCTTAGAGCCCACGTGAAAATAACAATAATACATAATTAACACGTTAACGGAAGTGAAACGATAAAGTATACTTGAGTGATTCAAAATGAGGCAAAAACAAAGAAGAAAAGGAATGTAAAACACATGGGACAAATAGAAAATAAAAAGGAAGACCACAGACATAAACTCAAAGTATATCAGTAACTGTATTTCATTTAAATGGCCTAAATGCTCAGACTAATCTGAGAACATACATATCTGTAAACAACAAAACTCTGTCAAAGTTAAAAGTAAAATAAAAGTTTAAAAAAAAAATCAAATAGGGGCTTCCCTGGTGGTCCAGTGGGTAAAGAGTCTGCCTTGCAGTGCAGGGGGCACTGGTTTGATCCCTGGCCTAGGAAGATCCTACGTGCCACAGAGCAGCTGGACTGATGTGTCCAATTACAAGCCAGTGCTCTGGAGTGCATGCACCCAGAGCTAGTGCTCTGCAACGGGAGAGGTCACCGTAATGGGAGGCCCACACAGGCCAAAGAATAAAGATAGATGAAAATAAATGGATAAAAAAATCAATGAAAAAAAGATCAAACAGACTGGAGTTTTAAGTTAGGTTTATAAGAGACAATATAAGGATTGAAAGCGAAGGGAAAAGAATATACAAATCTTTTCGTTTGCAGTCATTTTCACCTTACATAGTTTTTCTCTTTCCTTTTACTTTCAATCTGTGTGTGAGTAAGACCTTTCTTTCTGTTCTGTGTAAGAACCTCTTACATTTGGGGTTCTTTCCCTTTTCATTTTCAGCCAATCACTGTGAACCACTTTCATGAGAGAGAGAGAGAACTGGAGATCACTCAACAACCAAAAGAAAACCTGTATCTTTACACGAGACAAAGAGGCAGGAAGGCAAGAAGCATCATTTGCAGTAAAGAGATACATGCTAAAATGTTAAAATGGTCAACCTACCAAGGAGATAAAACAATGGTAATTTATGATAATAATATTGCTTCAAAATACATAAAGCAAAAATTAAGAAAACTAAGAGCAGAAAATGTATTCGTCTCTTAATGGGAAACTTGAACACAATAGCTCCTTCAGTAACACGACAAGCAAGCAAAACAAACATCCACAAAGATACTGAAGATACGAGTAACACAATGACACAACCTTAAACCAATCTCTCCACATGGACACCAGGCGCAACAACCATGGAATAGATGTACTTTACAAGGGCACAGAGAATATTTACCAAAATTTCAAGAGAATGAAATGATGTCTGTTCTCCGACCACAGCGGAGGCAAACTAGAAATCCGTAACAAAAGGTAACAAGAATATCCACAAATGTTTGAAAATTAAACATATGCTTTTCTAACCCATAGGAAAAAGAAGAAATCAGAAATGCAAAAGCGTCAAACCTTGTGAACATCAGCTAGAGCTGTGCTTAGAGGAAAAAGTTCAGAAAGTTAGGAAAAGAAGAGAAAATTAATCCATGCCTGCTTTCTCCCTGGGCCAGGTTTTCTCAAGCCTCCCACCCCCATTCTTTCCCACCTCACTCTGTCTTCTCCCCCACAGCCCAACCCCACGTCCCCAGTAAACTCAGGCTGGCGACCTGATGTTCACCCTTCCACACTTTTCCCCTCACTGTGACAATCGTCTGGAAACAAAGGGATCAGGAGAGTCATTCTATAAAAATGGAACGACACTGCACCTGTTACCCGGCAAACTGCTTTTTGTACTTACAATACATCTTCCCTACTTCTCCATGTCAGTCAATTGAGAACTAACTCATTCTTTTCAAACTGCCTATTACACCACCGCATGCCTGGACCACAAACTACTCAGCCATTCATTCGCCCATCAATAGGCTTTCAGGATGCTATTAGCTTTTCACCACCACCCAGAGGCCAGAAATACCCGAGTGTCCGTGCCAGAGTCCTCAGAATTCCCTGAACGCGGCCTAGACAATGGGAACCCTCACATTCCAGCACTGAAGTTCTCGAACTCTCTTCCTGCTGCCTGAGCCTCCAGGGAGGCTACGCACTGCATTTGGAGTGCTTTGTTACACGGCAAGAGCTTACGGATAACAACCACTAACGAGATGCTGGCATTACATCTCCTCCAATAGCAAGACAGTAGCAGGTTAGGGTATCAGAAAGGCAACTCATGGGGTGATGCTCTAGAATGTCCCAGGAAGCTGTCCCTAGTGAACCTTCTCCACAGTATGAGTGTTTTCAAAGTCCAGTAAGACGCAAATCAAAAAAAGGGGGTGGGGGAATGAGAGAAAAAAAATACAATCTAAATGTTTAGATTGCTTTGCCCCTCCAGGCTTCCTTTTCTTCCCTTTTTTAACAAATTGCCCAGCGTAAATAGTTCTTTTCTTTCTTCCCTCCCGGGAAGTTATTTATTTTTATGGGCTTCTTTGGGGAAATAAAAATCAATTTTGGGTTGCAAGTGATACACTTTACTCTCCCAATAATGAAAGCTAGGAAATTAAAGGCCCTAAGGAACAACCTCTCTGTAGAAAAATGATGTTGATGCAGTCCTGATGGTCTTTGCTGGACATTCTATAAATCGTGACCACTGATGGAAACCTGAAAATCACTCACAGAGACACAGAACTATTGTGAGGAATGGCATCATACCAGGTGGGCCCAGGCAGGCTCAAGTGCCCAGAGAAAGGCACTCGTGGACAACGTGACCTATAATTCACTCCTCTGGAAACTTGTATGTATCAGGATCCTCCTGTGTGTCTAAGAAATCAGTTCATTGATTTAGTCGACACATAATTAATGAGCATCTATTGTGTGCCTAGGCCTGGATACAATGAACAAGACAGACCAAATCTGTGCTTTGCACATGCTTCTAGTTTGGGGGAAAGATACAGACACTAAATGGGATGTCTTAAGTCAGGTTCCCTGAAAACAGGTTCTGATGTGGCAATTTGTAGACAGGGATCTTGCTGGGTCTTGCTCTTGGGAATAACCCCGGCAGAGAAGGGGGGATGCAGAGAAAAACAGAGCAAGGAGTGAAATGGCAATGAAGTCGTAACAGGCTTCACCCAATCTATTAAGAAGTTCTGATGTCTGGATGTTTTTTCAGACCTGTCCCCAGCAGACATGTCTGTACCCAACCTCCACCAGTGACCAGTCACTGGGCGTGGGCTGTCCCTGGCCAAGGCGGCTCTCCTGAGGGTCATTCCTGGAGGACTGAGCTGTGAGTGGTCAGCAGCCAATGCTCCCAATGCCTGGGCAGAAGTATTTCCGTATGAAAGGAGGGTCTGGGTGGCACCCCACAGTATCCATTCCACAGACTCATGATAAGTGTGACACCTGTCTTGAGTTCAGAGTTTAGAGAAGAAGCCACCTACAGAGAACTAAGGGTTAGCAGGTGTCGCTGTGGTTTTTTCTAAACGGTGTCTATATGGGAGTTTGAGAAGTGTCCACTACCTTAAATCTCCCAGGCACTAGGCACTTTGAAGACCCCAAGACACACCCCCCGAGACACCAGCCATGACCCTATAAAGCACGTGCTCTTGCTGTTGGGCAGACGGAGAAGCTGAGTCTATGAGGAGCTGACTCGTTTGCACTGAGACCCACAGTTGGTAGGTGGCAGAACTGGATTTGAACACCTAACTATGTGATGACAAAGGTCTAGGACCCCTTCTGCCTACTTCTTGTCCCCTTTTCCCACGTATCCATACTTTCTTCCATTCAAACTATAAAAATGATCAAGTTTTTCACAAATAACTTTTTCTCAAGATTCCTCTCCTAACCCCTTCCTTTTACAGCCCACATTCCCTCATGAGTTGTCTACACTTCTCTTTCCACCACCCCCTCCTAGCACCCAGCATCCTGGCTCTTCCTCCTAGCAGGCCATTGAGCAAGCCCCATTCAAATCCCTAAATGGAACGATCAACTCTGAGACTGTCTCCACGCTTAGCCTGTTCTCTGTACCATTTCCAGTCAGCAACAGCGAATGGGCTAGCCATGTTCACCTTCTTGAACTTCTTTTTTTCGCTTCCTGTGACCCTTGATCTTTCTGCTTCTCCTTCTTTCCCTCATGTACCATTTTCTTCTTCTCCTTCACGGGTTCCTCTCCTCCGCCAATCCCTGAGGTGGCTTCATTTCCCAGGGCTCAAACCAGGCTATTCTTCTAACTCCCTGCCCTCTCGTACATGCCATGCCCAACTGTTCCGGCTCCACTACTAAGGCTATGGATGCCTAGACCTACGCTCTCTGCTCTGTTCTCCCAGCTGGGTTTCTGGATATATAGATTCATCCACCTGCTGGACAGAATCACCCATGTGAGCACAAAACATCACAGACCCAACCTGCACAAACCCAAGAGCATCGCCTTTTCCTCCAAGTGAGCTTCCTGGGCTTTGAATCCTGCTCACTTATCACTCCGCACACCTCTTCCTGAGCCACCAATCTCAATTAACTCGGGACTCCTCCATCCTCTCTGTGATTCTCCACATCCATTTGGGCTCATCTGTCCATTTCCATTGTCACCTCCTTAACTCAAGTGTGCACTGTCTCATCCATCCTCCTCAGATCCTTTCCTTTCACTCTCACCAGGAGTATCTAGGTCATTGCTACACCCAAATGAATGGCTCATCAACTACTGAATAAGTCTAGAATCCCTCGAATGCATGAGCAAGGTCTTCTGTGACCTGACATCAATCAGGCTTCATGGATCAACTCTGTATTCTCACGACATCAGAAATCCAATAGCCCTTCATGCCCAGGGTCTTCAGTCATGTGGCCCTTTCATCCTGACTGCCCACTATTTAACCCACCTTTCCACCTGTTTAATCACTTGATCAGCAAGCATTGATTGTGCATCTGCTTAGGCGCTAGTACATAGTAGTATGAAAAATAAGACCGAGTCTTCTTTCCACGCAGGGGAGAGAAACAGGTAAGAAGCAAAGAAACAAACCACATGATAACAACACGTGACAAATACCACAACAGTACTAGACAGGCTGTGTGCGTGTGACAGTCATACTCAATTGTGTCTGACTCTTTGAGACCCCATGGGCTCCTCTGTGCATGGAATTTTCCAGGCAAGGATACTGGACCGGGTTGCCATCTCCTTCTCTAAGGGATCTTCCCCACCCGGGGATCAAATCCGAGTCTCTTGCATCTCCTGCACTGGCAGGTAGGTTCTTTACCAGCTGAGCCACTTGACTGGGTAATGGGGTAGACAGTCTGGGAGGGAATTCATACTCTTTGGAGAAAGCTCAGAAGTGGCCTTTCTGAGAAGGTAACATTTGCATGGACAACAAGGGGGTGAGGAAGCCACCACGGGTACAACTTAAGAAAGAACAGTCTGGGCTGAGAGAAGAGCAGGTCCAAGAAGGAAGGACATGCACGTGGTGGAGCAGCGAGGAGGCGATGGCCGCCAAAGGACAAAGAGGGTAGATGAGGCTGGAGGGAGGTTCAGAGGGGGACGCTGCTCCTGTAGGCTCTCAGAGCAGGGGCCAGGGGTCTGGATTTCAGTGGAAAACTCTGAGAGGCCTCAGACTAGTCTACCTAGGGGAAGGGCACAGTCGATTTACATTTTAGAAGGATCCCTCTGGCTGGGTGTGAAGAGTGGATTTCAGAGGGCCAAAGCCTATGAAAGCTTCTATTCATCTTTCAAAGTACGAAACAGACAAAGTTCCTAGCTGAGTCCTCACGGGGGGTTAGTCCTCCCCTTCCAGAACAAACTCCATCGCCTTTGACTCTGTGAAGCCTTCCAATGTATATTCAGGGTTTCTTTCTTTTAGGAAAGAAGGCTTCACTCTGTGCAACCTTTCCCAGCCCTGTCGGTTGGAATACTTCCCTCCGCAGCAGGGACCTCCCACAGCGCATGCCTTCCAGCTGGGTTATCACTTCACTCACGTCCTCCTTTAGAGAGAGGGTTCTCTTCTTCGCTCTCTTGTTAGGTTGTGAGATGCTCAGTGTGGCAAGGGTCATCCTCATTCACAGAGCCCTCTTGTATGCTTGTGTGTGCTCGGTCGCTTCGGTTGTGCCTGCCTCTTTGCGACCCCGAGGACTGGGGTCTGCCAGGCTCCTCTGTCTGCAGGATTCTCCAGGCAAGAATATTGGAGTGGGTTGCCATGCCCTTCTCCAGGGGACCTTCCTGACCCGGGGATCGAACACGCATCTCTTGTGTCTGCTGCATTGGCAGATGGGTTCTTTACCACTTGTGCCACCTGGGAAGCCCCCTCATACACAGATCCCTCTTGGTGTCCAGCAAATGATCCCCCACACCAGGAAGATTCAAAAAACAATGCAAAGAGGGAAGGGAGGGAGGGAGAGAAAGAGGAGCAATCTTTATGTTCCCCAGGAACGCTGTGAGTTCAGAATCTAGGTTTACAATCTGTCATATCTGTTGGCAAGGAGATCAAACCAGTCAATCCTAAAAGAAAGAAACCCTGAATATACATTGGAAGGACTAATGCTGAAGCTGAAGCTCAGTACTTTGGCCACCTAATGCAAAGAGACAACTCACTGGGAAAGAGCCTGATGCTGGGGAAGATTGAAGGCAGAAGGAGAAGGGAACGACAGAGGATGAGATGGTTGGATGGCATCACTAAGTCAATGCACGTGAGTCTGAGCAAGCTCTGAGAGGGGGTGAAGGACAGGGAAGCCTGGCGTGCTGCAGTCCATGTGGTTGCAAAGAGTCTGACACGACTGAGTGACTGAACTGAACTGAACTGAACATCTATATTTTAGTTCAAGCCCCACTTCTCACTAGCTGTGGGGCTTTGGACAAGTAAATTCACCTCTCTGAGCTGCACTGTCTTCTTCTGTAAAATAAGAATAATAATGGGAAGGGGACAGGCATTCTCTCGCAGGGCCGTCAGGAGGACCTGATGAGACCTAACAGTCCCTAGTGCTCCTTCCTCTGGTGGCACAACCCACACCTGGCCCCGGGGCCACATGACACTGTTGACAGGTTCTGTGCTCTTGTGTAGACGTCTGTTTCTCATCAACGTCGGTTGAGTGCTGACCACGGACATCACCGCCATGATATCTGCTATAAACACTTGTGGAAAGACACATCCAGGCACTCGTGAATGAGGGTTGAGTCTGGCCCCTGTCCGCGTGCCGTGGACCCAAGAAATGCCCCGAGCAATACCATGGAAACAGGCCTGTGCTGTGAACTTTCGGACCCCAAGCCTTGGTCCACAGTCCCTCCCTGGAGACCTGGCAGGCAGCGCCCCCTGCTGAAGAAATCTGGAGACACGACATTTCCAACCCAGAATCTGCCTACCCACCCATCGCCCCGTCTAAGGGACCCTGTGGCCCTCAAGTTGTCTCTTGCGCTAATGATGAGCAGAGTTGGTGATGGGTCCAGGTCTGTCCCTCACCAGGAAGCCTGGAGGAGGCTTGAGAAATAATGAAAGCTCACTCATCACTCAGCTGAAATCACCATTTCAGTTTCTAAATGCTCAGTGTGTCACAGGGGTCAAGCCTCAGTTCTGCCACCTGCTTAACCAAAGGACCTTGGGCAAGTCAGTTAAGCTCCTTGGGTCTCAGCTTCCCCACCTGTAAACGGAAATTCAACGCACTTGTGTAGGTAAAGAGCTCGGCACGGTGCCTGGCACTTGGGAGGTCCTCGCGTTGTGCATCTGACATTTGTACTTAGAGAGATATTTGTGATTTTTGTCAAGGAACTGCACTGAGCAAGCCCCTGCAACACAAGGAGAAATAGGCAGAAAGACACTATGGAGCATCCTTTGTGGCGGCTGCTCTGTGCATATACCCACGCGGCTTTCTCCCCTCTTTCCTAATTTCCTGCCGGTTTGTTCAGTTTTCTTCCCTCGCTTCAAAAGGCTGCTTGGATTGGGATTTCTCAAGCTACAAGCGAAGACAGTGAGTTAGATTGGAAGAAGAAATAAAATCAAAGGATCATTGATCCTCAACGCAGGAGGGAAAGGAGGACAGGCTCTTAGCTCTTATTCCAAGTCCCTGGGGAGACCCATTCTCTGAGCCGAGGCAGGCACCCAAGCGAGGACCACGGAGCCGGCGTGAGAGCCCCCAAATCCAGCCATCCGTGACTGCCTCACGCAGCTCCGCGGGGGAGGAGGAACAGACAATGGCCGTCTGTTAGCGCCATTTCCTTTCTGCCCCAGCCCTTCTCCAGCCCAGCAGGCAGCTGATGATAACTCAGAAGAGTCTGACAGCCCATAGCGCAAAGCGCACGGTCTCTCCGGGGAGGGGGGAACTTCCCAAAACTGTGGCAGAAAAGATGACTGTTCGAGGAAGGCCTGTGCTGTGAACTTTCGGACCCCAAGCCTTGGTCCACAGTCCCTCCCTGGAGACCTGGCAGGCAGCGCCCCCTGCTGAAGAAATCTGGAGACACGACATTTCCAACCCAGAATCTGCCTACCCACCCATCGCCCCGTCTAAGGGACCCTGTGGCCCTCAAGTTGTCTCTTGCGCTAATGATGAGCAGAGTTGGTGATGGGTCCAGGTCTGTCCCTCACCAGGAAGCCTGGAGGAGGCTTGAGAAATAATGAAAGCTCACTCATCACTCAGCTGAAATCACCATTTCAGTTTCTAAATGCTCAGTGTGTCACAGGGGTCAAGCCTCAGTTCTGCCACCTGCTTAACCAAAGGACCTTGGGCAAGTCAGTTAAGCTCCTTGGGTCTCAGCTTCCCCACCTGTAAACGGAAATTCAACGCACTTGTGTAGGTAAAGAGCTCGGCACGGTGCCTGGCACTTGGGAGGTCCTCGCGTTGTGCATCTGACATTTGTACTTAGAGAGATATTTGTGATTTTTGTCAAGGAACTGCACTGAGCAAGCCCCTGCAACACAAGGAGAAATAGGCAGAAAGACACTATGGAGCATCCTTTGTGGCGGCTGCTCTGTGCATATACCCACGCGGCTTTCTCCCCTCTTTCCTAATTTCCTGCCGGTTTGTTCAGTTTTCTTCCCTCGCTTCAAAAGGCTGCTTGGATTGGGATTTCTCAAGCTACAAGCGAAGACAGTGAGTTAGATTGGAAGAAGAAATAAAATCAAAGGATCATTGATCCTCAACGCAGGAGGGAAAGGAGGACAGGCTCTTAGCTCTTATTCCAAGTCCCTGGGGAGACCCATTCTCTGAGCCGAGGCAGGCACCCAAGCGAGGACCACGGAGCCGGCGTGAGAGCCCCCAAATCCAGCCATCCGTGACTGCCTCACGCAGCTCCGCGGGGGAGGAGGAACAGACAATGGCCGTCTGTTAGCGCCATTTCCTTTCTGCCCCAGCCCTTCTCCAGCCCAGCAGGCAGCTGATGATAACTCAGAAGAGTCTGACAGCCCATAGCGCAAAGCGCACGGTCTCTCCGGCTTCCAATCACCAGGTATCTGAAGGGGATGCTGGAGCCGTCAGCTTCTGCCCTCATTAAGAGCCTTTTGGTGGGCAGAAAAGATGACTGTTCGAGGAACTGCCAGGTTCATCAGCCTACTGATGAGAGGGAGGGCAGAAGCCCCCAGCGCGCTGACCTCCCCACTCAGCCAACGCAGCCCCTTCATTTGCATCTCATTTGCACTGCACACTGAACGGAAGCCTAGCTTACACATCCTGGGTGAGATCATTCCGTCAAGCACTGACAAGGGGGGCTGCCTTCCTGTTCGTGCAAATGATCCCTCGGGAAGGGGGTCTACAGAGCAGGTCCACACAGAAAGCCCAGCCCTCCAGGAAAACAAGACCTCAATCAGACCACAGCGATGCGGGCAGATGTAGATCGGGCTATTCCGGGATGGATGACCAACTAAATAAAGCCACAGTTACATCATGCGCAAGGCCAGACAGAGGGAAAATTCCAAATGTTTTCAAGAGACTGTGGTAGAACGATTCGGGCTAATTGCATGCAAGTCTTGTACTATGAATGTCAAACTACACCAGCATCACATAAATGAGCTGTCGGAGGCTGGCTCAGAGTTCCCACAGAAGAGACTCTCTCCCCTCTCTCAGAAGACTTCCTGTTTTGTCTGACTGACGCTCACACGCCCTCCTTGGCAAAGATGTTTCATTGTATGGTCTAAAAGTCGCAGATTCCCCCCAGTATCCCCGAAGGATTACAGTATTACCTCTCAAGATCATGACGAGATGGATGAATGGCATCCCTGACTCAATGGACAGGCATTCGAGCAAACTCTTGGAGATGGTGAGGGACAAGGAAACCTGGTGTGCTGCAGTCCATGGGGCTGCAAAGAGCTGGACGTGACTGAGCGACTGAACAACAGGATAATAGGGGTGCCAACATCTCTAATAAAGGCAGACCTGGGTTCAAATCTCAGCACTGGCATTTACTAGCTGTGGGGCCTTAGCCAAGTCATTTAATCTTTCTGAGTTTCAGTTTTCCCCTCGAATGGAGAAAATATTAGTCTCTATCTCATAGGACATAAATGAAGTAATGCATATAATGCATGTAAAAGGGGCTTCCCAGAAGGTGCTAGTGGTAAAGAACCCGCCTACCAATGCAGGACACGTAAGAGATATGGGGTATGATCCCTGGGTCAGTGGAGAAGAACACGGCAAACCACTCCAGTATTCTTGCCTGAAAACTCCCATGGACAAAGGAAACAAGAAATGGATTTGTAAATATACAACTGGCTCTCTGTGTCTGCAGAGACTGAGTGGAGGAGGGAGCCAACTGTAAGCCATGTGAGGACCTGTGGACTCTGGCATCCACCAGGGGTCGTGGAGCCAGTGTATGCAGATACCAAGGAGCAATTAGTGTACTCTCGGAATCCAATACTGTGGCTCTGATGCCTTACAAGGGATCACGAAAACCTCCGGCAGCTGCCTCCACAGCACTGTCCTCCTCTCCTGGGAACCTGCTAGAAGTGCAAGTGTACCAGACCTGCTGAAGCAGAATCCCTGGGCCGGGACACGGTGGGTGGTTGTGGTTTGGGGAGCATCACTCTGAAGAGTGGAACTGGGGGCAGGGGAGGGGAAAATGCTCTCCATCACAGACTCTGCAATGCACATTGGGTTCTTTTTTTTTATTAATAACTCTGTACCTATACAAGTTTGAGGATATTAAATATAAGCAGTTTTCAATGTATTAATCATGGCTTTTGACTTGTTGTATTTCTGATGCTTTCAGGGCCTTGCTGACTCAGGAGAGAGTGCCCCTCCCAAGGCAGTCAACTGCTAGAGGTAATAATGTCAGCCGCAAGTGTCTCTCTCCTACCACCTCCTTCAGGGAGCTCTTGGGGCTCCGGGCCCCTATTCCCTGCAGTTACCATGCCAGGGCCAGACAACCAGAGAGCCCCTACATTCCAGAACCTGCTACAATTATGCAAACTAGCCAGTCCCAAGCCCGCTTCACCTGCCTCCCCCACGCCTCCCCATGGAAACCACCAGAAAGGCTTTTCCCACTCGCTCCGTCTCCTGACCAGACCCTGGTGCTTCCCCAGCGGGTCCTGTGACATTTCCTCTTGGGAAGTACAAGCCACAAACGATCTTTTCGCTGGTAATCTTCTGACCCACTGGGCTCACCCTGCCTGAATAAAATATTAGTCTCTATCTCATAGGACATAAATGAAGTAATGCATATAATGCATGTAAAGGGGCTTCCCAGAAGGTGCTAGTGGTAAAGAACCCGCCTACCAATGCAGGACACGTAAGAGATATGGGGTATGATCCCTGGGTCAGTGGAGAAGAACACGGCAAACCACTCCAGTATTCTTGCCTGAAAACTCCCATGGACAAAGGAAACAAGAAATGGATTTGTAAATATACAACTGGCTCTCTGTGTCTGCAGAGACTGAGTGGAGGAGGGAGCCAACTGAAAGGGCCATGTGAGGACCTGTGGACTCTGGCATCCACCGGGGGTCGTGGAGCCAGTGTATGCAGATACCAAGGAGCAATTAGTGTACTCTCGGAATCCAATACTGTGGCTCTGATGCCTTACAAGGGATCACAAAACCTCCGGCAGCTGCCTCCACAGCACTGTCCTCCTCTCCTGGGAACCTGCTAGAAGTGCAAGTGTACCAGACCTGCTGAAGCAGAATCCCTGGGCCGGGACACGGTGGGTGGTTGTGGTTTGGGGAGCATCACTCTGAAGAGTGGAACTGGGGGCAGGGGAGGGGAAAATGCTCTCCATCACAGACTCTGCAATGCACATTGGGTTCTTTTTTTTTATTAATAACTCTGTACCTATACAAGTTTGAGGATATTAAATATAAGCAGTTTTCAATGTATTAATCATGGCTTTTGACTTGTTGTATTTCTGATGCTTTCAGGGCCTTGCTGACTCAGGAGAGAGTGCCCCTCCCAAGGCAGTCAACTGCTAGAGGTAATAATGTCAGCCGCAAGTGTCTCTCTCCTACCACCTCCTTCAGGGAGCTCTTGGGGCTCCGGGCCCCTATTCCCTGCAGTTACCATGCCAGGGCCAGACAACCAGAGAGCCCCTACATTCCAGAACCTGCTACAATTATGCAAACTAGCCAGTCCCAAGCCCGCTTCACCTGCCTCCCCCACGCCTCCCCATGGAAACCACCAGAAAGGCTTTTCCCACTCGCTCCGTCTCCTGACCAGACCCTGGTGCTTCCCCAGCGGGTCCTGTGACATTTCCTCTTGGGAAGTACAAGCCACAAACGATCTTTTCGCTGGTAATCTTCTCCTGACCCACTGGGCTCACCCTGCCTGAATAAGACCTATAATTTGAAACAAAGAATTCATAAACATGGATAAGGGGTGGGGAAATGGCACCCACTGAATACAAACAACAGTGTCAGGAAGTGACATCCAGAAGACTCCAGAACAGAGTGGAAATCAAGTCGCTCCGTTGGGTCCAACTCTTTGCAACCCCATGGACAAGCCATGGGGTTCTCCAGGCAAGAATACTGGAGTGGGTCGCCTTTCCCTTCTCCAAGGCATCTTCCCAACCCAGGGATTGAACGCAGGTCTCCCACAGTGCAGGTAGGTTCTTCACCATCTGAGCCACTAGGGAAGCCCAAGAATACTGGACTGGATAGCCTACCCCTCCTCCAGGGGACCTTCCCAAGCCAGGAATCGAACCGGGGTCTCCTGCATCACAGGCAGACTCTTTACCAGCTGAGCTACCAGGGAAGAGCAGGAGAGTACACAAAGCCGTCCACACAGCCCTACAGCAAAGGTGAAATCCAATAAGAAGAAATGCATCTGGCTCAACATCATGTCTGTGAGGCAAAAAAAAAAAATAAAAAGCTGCAAGGACGTAGGAAACAGGTTAACAGCACCTGGTGGAGTTGGCATAACCAGTTTAACAGCCTGTAAACCTAAAATAAATCAACGGTGTGATGTGGTTGGCCTGACCCCAAGTCCCCAAAGCAATAATGTCATCCAAGGAGGCAGAGAGAGAATGATGCCGTCCAGAGCAGTGTTGTTCAAACAGTAGGTCATGACACACCTGTCAATGGTTAATGAAATCGACGGAGAGTCAAGAGCATTTTTCTGAAAGGATTTCTGAAAGGAACGAAGGTAGAACAGAACAGGACAGAGGCGACACGGTACCCAAGCACCCAGCGAGCTTAAGTCGGGGTGAGCATTATATCATGGTTTGGCTTCAGTTGTGAGGGTGCACACGTGTGTACAAGGGTGGGTAAGACCTACCGCTTGCAGCGAGCGGCTGCCAGAAAAGTATGAAATCACTGATCTAGACGAAGGAAGGTAACAATGCCTCTCTCCTCTGCCACCCCAAGAGGGTTCTCTCTCACTCAGGTCAGGCTGGATAAGGAAGCTACTCGGATTAGAGCTCTGTCTGGGAGGGGCTGTGGCTCTGCATGGGTGAGGGGACCCTCAGCTATGCCGTGCGGTGTCTGAAGTTGTGCGGTTTGTGGGTTAGGTGTTACATAGCAAGTGGCTGGAGCTTCTTGGATGGCTCAGATGGTAAAGGATCTGCCTGCAATATGGGAGACCTGGGTTCAAACCCTGGGTTGGGAAGATGCCCTGGAGAAGAGAAAGGCAACCCACTCCAGTATCCTTGCCTGGAAAATTCCATAGGTCCCAAAGAGTCCGACAGGACTGAGTGACTTTCACTTTGGCAGCCTGATGTACCTGGTCTATTGGATTCCCTACCAAATGCACCCCATCTGCCTGGACCACTCAGGGCTCTTCCTCTGAGCCCAGCACACCCATCTTGTCCCCAGGCTCTCCACGCTTGTGCAGAGTCAAAGTCCTCCAGTGAATCCCTTGTTGCAGGGTCTGCACGGTAGCTCTGATTCCCTGAATGAGACAGGAGCCTCGCCAAGCCCAGCATTCATGATGCCTGCTGGGACATGGGTTTTCCCCTGAAGATCTGCTCCTCCCAGCAGCTCAAACCACTTTGTATCTTGAAGTTTCCCTGTGTTTCCTGAACACCTTGTTTATTTTTAAGTGAACACGCTTTCTCAAGATACTGCTGTGAACGCTGTTCTGCCCCTCTCCCTCTCACCTTCTGGATGCCCTCAATTCCACCAGCTCGAGCACCCAGGGAGGCGGCACAGGGCAGAGTTAGAAGCACAGGATCTGGAATCAGACAGCCCAGCTTTGAACCACAGATCTGCCACTTCACAGCTGTGCGACTTTCAATGAATTACTTAACGTCTCCAAGCTGCACCTTCTTCACTTGAACAATGGGGGTAAAACCTCAAAGGTTCGAGGTGAGCTCTGTCTGCGATGCTCCCCTTAAAGCGCCCGGCACACAGTGAGTGCTCAGCACAGGTTGGCTGCATATTAAACCAGGTGCCTTTAACTCCTCAGCTGGACAGGTACCCCTTCTCTGACTATTCCAGGTCAAGCCCAAACTGCCTCACTTCCTTCTCAAAGAGTGAGATTAAGTGTGGTCAATTTTCCAGGACATATAGTACCCAGGAGGGTCACAAGAGAGATGACAATGGACACTTATTAGGGGAGCCTCTGACCCCTCTCTCTGCCTGCCCACTACAAGCAGGGTCTCCAAGAAGCTGGACTTCTCAGCGAAGAAACCACGTCCTGAAAATGTGCCGCTTTGGGAGGAAAGAAAAAGGCCACTAAACAGGAAACTCCAAATCTGGCAAATCTGGTGAAAAAAAAATCGGTCAGGGAACTCAGGGCTAGGTTAACCGTGCTGACCAGAGTGACAGCAAATACATATGACGTCCCGACTACAGCCACATACCAGGTGCTGTTCCAAATGCTTAAGTTCAGTTCAGTCGCTCAGTCGTGTCTGACACTTTGTGACCCTGTGGACGCCATCACGCCAGGCTTCCCTGCCCTTCCCTAACTCCCGGAGCTTGCTCAAACTCCTGTCCGTTGACTCTAAATGCTTGCACACATGGGAATTCCACTGGAACAGTCCCATGACTCTCTCACCAGCCTAACCTCATCCTCCTGTGCCACGCAGTATTCTTCACCTTCCAAGAAGGAAGGGAGGGCTCCTGGCCCTACCACGGGGAAGCTGAGAGAGAAGGGCTCTCCCGCTGGTTCATCTCTCACAACCTAGGGATCCAGCCAGCCTCGAGGGCACGTCTTGGCCAATGATGCTGGCCTCTCTGCAAACAGGCAGGCCAGCTTGAAGAAGTGGCATCCACATTAGCCTCGAAGCCCAGCCAACATGGGCTCATACACTCTCAAAGCAGAAAAATGGGGGGGGTGCGCACTGAGAAACAGAGCCCTGGAAGGCAAGTCTGCATCAGTCCGAAGCAACTGAGCCCTGCACCCGTGTCTTCCTCAGCGCCCCAGGGAGAGCCGTGCTCACAGCGGAGGTTGTGCTCGTGGAGTCCAGGCCTGGCCGGCACTCAGGAAGCGTTCCAGAAAAGACAGCTGCTGCGGATGTTACCCACCACCTCCTCTGCCCCCAAGGGGCGACAGAAGTGAGACACAAGTGTTCAAGAGCCTCATGCTCCTGGGGACTTCCATGCTGGTCCACTGGTTAAGACTCCACACTTCCACGGCAATGGGCGCAGGTTCAACCCCAGCTCAGGGAGCTAAATCCATCAGGGAACTCAGGGCTGGGTGGCCTCACAAAGCAGCCAAAAAACAAAAAAGAAGAGACTCATGTTCTAGGAACTGACACTCAGCTCACACCCCAGCTCCACCCCTTCGGAGCCATGGGACCTGACTGAGTTATGAACGGCCCTCTCTGTGCCTCAGTCTCCCCACCTGGAGAATGGAGATGGCGTTAGTAACTATTTCATGGGGCTTTGGACAGGATTATGTGAGAACATTGGAAAAGTGCTAGCCTTCGGCCTTATTCATCTCCTTTACAGCCCAGAGGAGGGCAGGGGAACCCACTGCCGTCTTCACTAGCCCATGGAGGAAGGGTCCCATGGGGTCACAAAGAGTCGGACAAATGCTTAAGTTCAGTTCAGTCGCTCAGTCGTGTCTGACACTTTGTGACCCTGTGGACGCCATCACGCCAGGCTTCCCTGCCCTTCCCTAACTCCCGGAGCTTGCTCAAACTCCTGTCCGTTGACTCTAAATGCTTGCACACATGGGAATTCCACTGGAACAGTCCCATGACTCTCTCACCAGCCTAACCTCATCCTCCTGTGCCACGCAGTATTCTTCACCTTCCAAGAAGGAAGGGAGGGCTCCTGGCCCTACCACGGGGAAGCTGAGAGAGAAGGGCTCTCCCGCTGGTTCATCTCTCACAACCTAGGGATCCAGCCAGCCTCGAGGGCACGTCTTGGCCAATGATGCTGGCCTCTCTGCAAACAGGCAGGCCAGCTTGAAGAAGTGGCATCCACATTAGCCTCGAAGCCCAGCCAACATGGGCTCATACACTCTCAAAGCAGAAAAATGGGGGGGGTGCGCACTGAGAAACAGAGCCCTGGAAGGCAAGTCTGCATCAGTCCGAAGCAACTGAGCCCTGCACCCGTGTCTTCCTCAGCGCCCCAGGGAGAGCCGTGCTCACAGCGGAGGTTGTGCTCGTGGAGTCCAGGCCTGGCCGGCACTCAGGAAGCGTTCCAGAAAAGACAGCTGCTGCGGATGTTACCCACCACCTCCTCTGCCCCCAAGGGGCGACAGAAGTGAGACACAAGTGTTCAAGAGCCTCATGCTCCTGGGGACTTCCATGCTGGTCCACTGGTTAAGACTCCACACTTCCACGGCAATGGGCGCAGGTTCAACCCCAGCTCAGGGAGCTAAATCCATCAGGGAACTCAGGGCCGGGTGGCCTCACAAAGCAGCCAAAAAACAAAAAAGAAGAGACTCATGTTCTAGGAACTGACACTCAGCTCACACCCCAGCTCCACCCCTTCGGAGCCATGGGACCTGACTGAGTTATGAACGGCCCTCTCTGTGCCTCAGTCTCCCCACCTGGAGAATGGAGATGGCGTTAGTAACTATTTCATGGGGCTTTGGACAGGATTATGTGAGAACATTGGAAAAGTGCTAGCCTTCGGCCTTATTCATCTCCTTTACAGCCCAGAGGAGGGCAGGGGAACCCACTGCCGTCTTCATGCCTGGAGAATCCCATGGACAGGGAAGTCTGCTGGGTTACAAGTCCATGGGGTCACAAAGAGTCGGACATGACTGAGGCGACTTAGCACACACACACGGTCAACCTTTATCACTACGGGGAAGGACTCTTGCTCACTGGTCACCTCTCGTCATCAGAGAGAATGCAGGACCTGAGAGCAGGCGCTGTCTTGTTTGAGATGGTCAGCGGTGCCCGGAACATAGGACACATCTGACCAGTGTCTGCTGAAGTGGAGAGGATTCAAACCAAAGCCGCTGATCACGCTCTGTGATCCTAAACTCTCCGGGCCTGTATGCTGGGCTACATACATAGACTTGCAGCACGTCAAGGAAAAGAGCAGGCGGGGCTGTGCGTGGAAAAGAAAGGTGCGTCTTCTCCCCTCGTGACGGGAGACAGATGCGGATCAGAGAAGGGCTCCGGCCACGTGGCAAGAGACAAGCGCTCGGGGCTGCAGGACCGGCCAGGGCACACAGGCGGGTCCAGACCGTGGACAGAAGGGGATTCTGGTCCCAGCGGTGCTGACAGGTGAAACGTCACGGCCACAGTGAGCGGGGCAGGGAGGCACCCTCGTCCAGACTTTCAACCCGTGGATGGCCCTGCCAAAGCAGAGCGTGGGAAAGCCTGCCACCTAGTGCCATCCCATGTCACGGAGCTTCTCTGCAGCAAACAGTACGGAACTTTAAAAGACAGATGAATCTGATGTTGGGCTTTTTCTTTCTTGCATCTTAACATCAGAAAAGCACAAGCTCAGGGAGCTAAATCCATCAGGGAACTCAGGGCTGGGTGGCCTCACAAAGCAGCCAAAAAACAAAAAAGAAGAGACTCATGTTCTAGGAACTGACACTCAGCTCACACCCCAGCTCCACCCCTTCGGAGCCATGGGACCTGACTGAGTTATGAACGGCCCTCTCTGTGCCTCAGTCTCCCCACCTGGAGAATGGAGATGGCGTTAGTAACTATTTCATGGGGCTTTGGACAGGATTATGTGAGAACATTGGAAAAGTGCTAGCCTTCGGCCTTATTCATCTCCTTTACAGCCCAGAGGAGGGCAGGGGAACCCACTGCCGTCTTCATGCCTGGAGAATCCCATGGACAGGGAAGTCTGCTGGGTTACAAGTCCATGGGGTCACAAAGAGTCGGACATGACTGAGGCGACTTAGCACACACACACGGTCAACCTTTATCACTACGGGGAAGGACTCTTGCTCACTGGTCACCTCTCGTCATCAGAGAGAATGCAGGACCTGAGAGCAGGCGCTGTCTTGTTTGAGATGGTCAGCGGTGCCCGGAACATAGGACACATCTGACCAGTGTCTGCTGAAGTGGAGAGGATTCAAACCAAAGCCGCTGATCACGCTCTGTGATCCTAAACTCTCCGGGCCTGTATGCTGGGCTACATACATAGACTTGCAGCACGTCAAGGAAAAGAGCAGGCGGGGCTGTGCGTGGAAAAGAAAGGTGCGTCTTCTCCCCTCGTGACGGGAGACAGATGCGGATCAGAGAAGGGCTCCGGCCACGTGGCAAGAGACAAGCGCTCGGGGCTGCAGGACCGGCCAGGGCACACAGGCGGGTCCAGACCGTGGACAGAAGGGGATTCTGGTCCCAGCGGTGCTGACAGGTGAAACGTCACGGCCACAGTGAGCGGGGCAGGGAGGCACCCTCGTCCAGACTTTCAACCCGTGGATGGCCCTGCCAAAGCAGAGCGTGGGAAAGCCTGCCACCTAGTGCCATCCCATGTCACGGAGCTTCTCTGCAGCAAACAGTACGGAACTTTAAAAGACAGATGAATCTGATGTTGGGCTGCTTGTTTACGTTGCAGATGAATGCATCTTAACATCAGAAAAGCACACAATCCAATCCAAAACCAAGCAGAGCACCTCGACAGACATGTCTCCAAAGAAGCCATCCAGATGGCTAACAAACACAGGAAGAGACGACCAGCACCACTCATTATTAGAGAATGGCACATCGACATTACAATGAGGTATCTCCTCACACCGGCCAGACTGGGCATCATCAAAAAATCTACCCAAACCAATAAATGCTGGCGAGAGTGTGTGGAGACATGGGACCCCTCTTGCACTGCTGGTGGGAATGTAAATTGATAACAGCCACTATGGAGAACAGCAAAGAGATTTCTTTTAAAAACCTAGAAGGGTTTCCCTGGTGGTCCAGTGGGTGGAGAGTCCGCCTGGCAGTGTAGGGGGGCGCTGGTTTGATCCCTGGCCGGGGAGGATCCCACGTGCTGAGGAGCGGCTGGGCCGGTGTGTTCAACTGCGGGCCGGCCCGATGGAGCGCACGCACCGAGCAGGTGCTCTGCGGTGGGAGAGGCCGCTGTGGTGGAAGGCCCACACAGGCCAGAGAATAATAGAGGTGGATGAAAAATAAAAGATGGCTTAAGAGGTAAAAAAATAAAGTTCCAAAATATTAAACAAAAAAAAATTTTTTTTGGCCACTTCTGTTGATCTTTCATTTATTTATCTTTGGTTCTTTGGCCTGTGTGGGCCTCCCATCGCAGTGGCCTCTCATTGCAGAGCATCGGCTCTGGGCGCATAGCTCTGGCTTGATAGCTGGACACATCGGTCCAGCCGCTCCGCGGCATGTGGGATCTTCCCAGGCCAGGGATCGAACCGGCGCCCCCTGCACTGCAAGGCGGTGTCCTTACCCACTGGACCACCAGGGAAACTCCCAATTTTTTTTTGAAACTAGGAATAAAATTACCATATGGCCCAACAATCCCACTGCTGGGCATATACCCGGAGAAACATAATTGAAAAAGACACAGCCACCCAATGCTCGTTGCAGCACTGTTTACAAGAGCCAGACCAACACAGCAACCTAGATGGCCAGCAACATATGAACAGATAAAGATGTGATCTATACGTGTATACATACATACACAATGGAATATTCCTCGGCCATAAAAGGAATGAATCTGAGTCGGTTCTAATGAGGTGGGCGAACCTAGAGCCTATTATACAGAGGGAAGTAAGTCAAAAAGAAAAAATATTGTATATTAACATCTATACATGGAATCCAGAAAAATGGTACAAACCTCTTTGGAGGGCTGGAGTAGAGACAGTCTTGTGGACACAGCGGGGGAAGAGAGGGTGGAATGAACGTAGAGAGTAGCAGTGAAATATATACATCACCATGTGCAAACTAGGCAGCTAATGGGAAGTAGCTCGTTAACGCAGGGAGCTCAGCCGGGTGCTCTGTGGCAGCCTAGAAGGGTGGGATGGCGTGGGGGGCGCTTCAAAAGCTCCCACAGTAAAAAACAAAATGACCTGCTTCATAGAAGCCGCACACACCAATTCTGATTCACTGTTTTCAACAACTGCATAATATCCTATAAAATGGATATGAGCATAATGAGACTGATTTCCATTCCTTGCTACTGCAAAGAAATCATCAATAAACATGCTTATTCTGGATGCTATTTCCCTACATGCTCGTCTTTTATTTCCATAGGATAGATTCCCCAAAGGGAAATTGAAAAGCCAGAGTGTGCATATAGATAATAGAGTAACCATTGCAAAGTTCCAAAATATTAAAAAAAATTTTTTTGGCCACTTCTGTTGATCTTTCATTTATTTATCTTTGGTTCTTTGGCCTGTGTGGGCCTCCCATCGCAGTGGCCTCTCATTGCAGAGCATCGGCTCTGGGCGCATAGCTCTGGCTTGATAGCTGGACACATCGGTCCAGCCGCTCCGCGGCATGTGGGATCTTCCCAGGCCAGGGATCGAACCGGCGCCCCCTGCACTGCAAGGCGGTGTCCTTACCCACTGGACCACCAGGGAAACTCCCAATTTTTTTTTGAAACTAGGAATAAAATTACCATATGGCCCAACAATCCCACTGCTGGGCATATACCCGGAGAAACATAATTGAAAAAGACACAGCCACCCAATGCTCGTTGCAGCACTGTTTACAAGAGCCAGACCAACACAGCAACCTAGATGGCCAGCAACATATGAACAGATAAAGATGTGATCTATACGTGTATACATACATACACAATGGAATATTCCTCGGCCATAAAAGGAATGAATCTGAGTCGGTTCTAATGAGGTGGGCGAACCTAGAGCCTATTATACAGAGGGAAGTAAGTCAAAAAGAAAAAATATTGTATATTAACATCTATACATGGAATCCAGAAAAATGGTACAAACCTCTTTGGAGGGCTGGAGTAGAGACAGTCTTGTGGACACAGCGGGGGAAGAGAGGGTGGAATGAACGTAGAGAGTAGCAGTGAAATATATACATCACCATGTGCAAACTAGGCAGCTAATGGGAAGTAGCTCGTTAACGCAGGGAGCTCAGCCGGGTGCTCTGTGGCAGCCTAGAAGGGTGGGATGGCGTGGGGGGCGCTTCAAAAGCTCCCACAGTAAAAAACAAAATGACCTGCTTCATAGAAGCCGCACACACCAATTCTGATTCACTGTTTTCAACAACTGCATAATATCCTATAAAATGGATATGAGCATAATGAGACTGATTTCCATTCCTTGCTACTGCAAAGAAATCATCAATAAACATGCTTATTCTGGATGCTATTTCCCTACATGCTCGTCTTTTATTTCCATAGGATAGATTCCCCAAAGGGAAATTGAAAAGCCAGAGTGTGCATATAGATACATAGTTTAATAGATACTGTAGGACCACTTCTGCAAAGGCAGTAACCAGTCACAGCCCTGCAGGTCCTGGCAGGACCCCTCCCATGCCATTCAGCAGGCATTTAGGAACAACAACGACCGCATGCCCAGCCCATGCCGAGGTCTGGGGGCCTCGGACCGTAGCTTGGGCTTCACAGTTCTCATGAGGCTTAAACATTTGGGGAACAAGAGAAGGGGTGCTGGACAGAAAGACTTCAGCTCCCTCCATCTCCTCACGTGAATTCCATCTCCCTCAGAGTCCAAGCACCAACTCCCACCTCACATGTCAAAGGGCTCCCAGGGGGGCTTCCTTGGTGGTCCAGTGGGTAAGGACACCGCCTTGCAGTGCAAGGGGCTGCCGGTTCGATCCCTGACCCGGGAAGATCTCACGTGCCGCGGAGCGGCTGGACCAATGTGTCCAACTACTGAGACGGGGCTCTGGAGCGCGTGCGCCCGGAGCTGTTGCTCTGCTATGAGAGAGGCCACTGCAATGGGAAGCCCACATGGGCCAAAGAACAGATAAATAAATGAAAGTGCAATCGAAGTGGCCAAAAAACAAAAAAAAAGGCTTCCAAAAAGGATGGACAAGGTACCCTTTCTCCGGCCTCTGACAACCATCCGGTGTGCAGACAACTATCTAGAACGCATTTAGAAAGACGGTTCCAGTTCCATAGAGTTAAGATTTAATTCGACTTCATTACAAAAACACTAAAGAGAAGCAAAATAATGTGGGTGTCTTGCAAGGGAGAAAACTTAAAAAAGTTAGGCAGCAGGGAGCTCTGGGGTGCTCTGTGGCAGCCTAGAAGGGTGGGATGGCGTGGGGGGCGCTTCAAAAGCTCCCACAGTAAAAAACAAAATGACCTGCTTCATAGAAGCCGCACACACCAATTCTGATTCACTGTTTTCAACAACTGCATAATATCCTATAAAATGGATATGAGCATAATGAGACTGATTTCCATTCCTTGCTACTGCAAAGAAATCATCAATAAACATGCTTATTCTGGATGCTATTTCCCTACATGCTCGTCTTTTATTTCCATAGGATAGATTCCCCAAAGGGAAATTGAAAAGCCAGAGTGTGCATATAGATACATAGTTTAATAGATACTGTAGGACCACTTCTGCAAAGGCAGTAACCAGTCACAGCCCTGCAGGTCCTGGCAGGACCCCTCCCATGCCATTCAGCAGGCATTTAGGAACAACAACGACCGCATGCCCAGCCCATGCCGAGGTCTGGGGGCCTCGGACCGTAGCTTGGGCTTCACAGTTCTCATGAGGCTTAAACATTTGGGGAACAAGAGAAGGGGTGCTGGACAGAAAGACTTCAGCTCCCTCCATCTCCTCACGTGAATTCCATCTCCCTCAGAGTCCAAGCACCAACTCCCACCTCACATGTCAAAGGGCTCCCAGGGGGGCTTCCTTGGTGGTCCAGTGGGTAAGGACACCGCCTTGCAGTGCAAGGGGCTGCCGGTTCGATCCCTGACCCGGGAAGATCCCACGTGCCGCGGAGCGGCTGGACCAATGTGTCCAACTACTGAGACGGGGCTCTGGAGCGCGTGCGCCCGGAGCTGTTGCTCTGCTATGAGAGAGGCCACTGCAATGGGAAGCCCACATGGGCCAAAGAACAGATAAATAAATGAAAGTGCAATCGAAGTGGCCAAAAAACAAAAAAAAAGGCTTCCAAAAAGGATGGACAAGGTACCCTTTCTCCGGCCTCTGACAACCATCCGGTGTGCAGACAACTATCTAGAACGCATTTAGAAAGACGGTTCCAGTTCCATAGAGTTAAGATTTAATTCGACTTCATTACAAAAACACTAAAGAGAAGCAAAATAATGTGGGTGTCTTGCTAAGTTCGTTTTAAGGCAATCTACTGTCTAATGAGTACACGATGAAGTGTTTTCAACAAACCTATTTTATTGCATTACGATTCACCCCCCTCAAAATTAACAGATATTAAGTGTGCCCTTTCACTCAGCTGGTAAAGAATCTGCCTGCCATGCAGGAGACCCCAGTTAGGCTCCTGGGTCAGCAAGATCCCCTGGAGATCCACTCCAGTACTCCTGGGCTTCCCCAGTGGGCTCGGATGGTAAAGAATCCACCTGCAACGCAGGAGATCTGAGTTCCATCCCCGGGTTGGGAAGATGCCCTGGAGAAGGGAAAGGCTCCCCACTCCAGTATTCCTGCCTGGAGAATCCCATGAGCTCATCCATAGGTCACAAAGAGTCAGACACGACTGAGCAACTTCACTTTCAATCTAAAAGATCCTAAGTACCATGGCACACTAATTCCCAAAGCTTGTAGGGGTGCGGGGGTTGAAGGTATGCACATCTACACACTTGAGGGTTTCTCTGAGAACGGTTTGTTCACAGCTTTCACCAGATCCTCAGTGGCAGCTGTGACATCAAAAAAAAGAAAGAATTAGCATGGCAAGGGTTAAGGTTACACATTTGTCAAAACTCAGCCATTGGTAGGCCTAAGATGTGTCTATTTCATTGTATGTAAATTTCACCTAGAAAGTTTCAAGACATTGTAAACATGTTTTGAATTCTTGTGGATGACAGGCACACTCAATTGATGTGTTCCATTTACTTTAAAATGTCTCAAAAATAAGACAGCAGGATGGACGGAGGGTGAGATGGATGGATAGACAATGAAGCAAATGTTCATGGCAGGACCTAGGTGATGGATAAATGAATGTCTGTTTGTTCTAAAATTCCTTCAACTCTGCTGTGTGTTGGACATTTTTCATAACAAAACATTGGAGAAAAATACTAACTAACCGATAATATAAAAAGGAGTGGGAGGGCTTCCCTGGTGGTCCAGTAAGGACACCGCCTTGCAGTGCAAGGGGCGCCGGTTCAATCCCCAGCCTGGGAAGATCCCACGTGCCATGGAGCGGCTGGACAGATGTGTCCAATTACTGAGCCGGAGCTCCGGAGCGCATGCGCCCAGAGCCAGTGCTCTGCAGCGACAGAAGCCACCACGATGGGAGGCCCACACAGGCCAAGGAACAAGATGGATGAAAAATAGACAAATGAAAGACCAATAGAAGTAGTCCGCCTGCTCCCCTCCCTCCCCCCCCCACCC
The DNA here is from genome assembly GCA_022376925.1 of Tragulus kanchil. Classification (NCBI taxonomy): domain Eukaryota; kingdom Metazoa; phylum Chordata; class Mammalia; order Artiodactyla; family Tragulidae; genus Tragulus; species Tragulus kanchil. Next base: position 134,679,995 of record JAIOJX010000002.1, on the reverse strand, counting down.
CCCCAAAATAAATAAATAAATAAATCTTTAAAAAAAAAAAAAAAGGAGTGGGAAATCCACAAGAACTGGGTCCTATCCCCACTCCAGGGTGTGTGACCTTGAGATAGGACTTCCCTTTTCTGAGCCACAATGACCCAGCTGTTTAGTGGGGAGAGAAGCCAGATAACTCTTGCTGCGACCCCATCAGTGATGGACCATGAGTTGGTGGTGTGGTTTTACTTAGCTGGGAAAACCTGGGCAGTTTTGAAAAGAGGTTCTTTGGGAAGGAATGGCTTTGAAGGCAAAGACTGCCCTCTAGTGGGCCCTGGTGGCCCAGCTTGTGGTCATTTTTATCTCCCTGTAATTGGTGGCTGGTATTCTGAATTATTAATCTACCCAGATTTTTCTTCATTACATGTCCTTTTTCCTCCCTCATTCCTTTCCCCCTTAAATCAGACAGCCAGCTTAAGGGAGGATAGGACAGAGCAAAGGACATAAATTGCCTTTAGGCCTTTCCGGATCTGTATTCCAAACTCCAGAAGCTCAAAGGTATCAAAGGAAAAATGGACAAGAGTGTCTGAAAAGAAAAAACTCACAGGGCAGTGAACGTAACCTGTCAAGAAGGAAATCCTCATGGCGAACAAAAAAAGAAGTAGTCTGTGGATTGACAGGCACACTCAATTGATGTGTTCCATTTACTCTAAAATGTCTCAAAAATAAGACAGCAGGATGGACGGAGGGTGAGATGGATGGATAGACAATGAAGCAAATGTTCATGGCAGGACCTAGGTGATGGATAAATGAATGTCTGTTTGTTCTAAAATTCCTTCAACTCTGCTGTGTGTTGGACATTTTTCATAACAAAACATTGGAGAAAAATACTAACTAACCGATAATATAAAAAGGAGTGGGAGGGCTTCCCTGGTGGTCCAGTAAGGACACCGCCTTGCAGTGCAAGGGGCGCCGGTTCAATCCCCAGCCTGGGAAGATCCCACGTGCCATGGAGCGGCTGGACAGATGTGTCCAATTACTGAGCCGGAGCTCCGGAGCGCATGCGCCCAGAGCCAGTGCTCTGCAGCGACAGAAGCCACCACGATGGGAGGCCCACACAGGCCAAGGAACAAGATGGATGAAAAATAGACAAATGAAAGACCAATAGAAGTAGTCCGCCTGCTCCCCTCCCTCCCCACCCCACTCCCCCAAAATAAATAAATAAATAAATCTTTAAAAAAAAAAAAAAAGGAGTGGGAAATCCACAAGAACTGGGTCCTATCCCCACTCCAGGGTGTGTGACCTTGAGATAGGACTTCCCTTTTCTGAGCCACAATGACCCAGCTGTTTAGTGGGGAGAGAAGCCAGATAACTCTTGCTGCGACCCCATCAGTGATGGACCATGAGTTGGTGGTGTGGTTTTACTTAGCTGGGAAAACCTGGGCAGTTTTGAAAAGAGGTTCTTTGGGAAGGAATGGCTTTGAAGGCAAAGACTGCCCTCTAGTGGGCCCTGGTGGCCCAGCTTGTGGTCATTTTTATCTCCCTGTAATTGGTGGCTGGTATTCTGAATTATTAATCTACCCAGATTTTTCTTCATTACATGTCCTTTTTCCTCCCTCATTCCTTTCCCCCTTAAATCAGACAGCCAGCTTAAGGGAGGATAGGACAGAGCAAAGGACATAAATTGCCTTTAGGCCTTTCCGGATCTGTATTCCAAACTCCAGAAGCTCAAAGGTATCAAAGGAAAAATGGACAAGAGTGTCTGAAAAGAAAAAACTCACAGGGCAGTGAACGTAACCTGTCAAGAAGGAAATCCTCCATGGCGAACAAAAGGAAGAAAGATGAGAGAAATGATTCCAGGAGTCTCAGGCAATTGCCAAGGTCCCAGCTGGTCATGTTTGTCCAGGAAAAAGATGTGCTTGGCCCCCTGTTGGGTCCCAAGGATCTAGAACCTGTCTGACAAACAGTGAAAACTCGAGACATTTTTTTAAGGAACTTTTTTTTGATGTGGGCCACTTTTAAAGTCTTTATTGAATGTGTCAACAGTAATTTTTTTTCTGTCTTATGCTCTGGTGTCTTGGTGGAGAGGCATATGGTGCCTTAGTTCTTCCCCAACTAAGGATGGAACATGCGCCCCCTGCATTGGAAGGTGATCTTAATCCCTGTCCCTCTCTGATGAATGAGTGGGTGAATGATTGCGAGAGTGAGCGAACAGATTCTAGAGGAGCTTATAACCAGAACGCAGGAAGGGAAGCCACACTCAGATGGTCACAGCCTCCCCCACACTCTGCCATTTCCAGTCTCCAGGTTGGAAACCGGTGGCTCAGACGGTTAAAAATCTGGCTGCAATGTGAGAGACCTGAGTTCAACCCCTGGGTGGGAAGATCCACTGGAGAAGGAAATGGCAGACCACTCCAGTATCCTTGCTGGGAAATCCCATGGACAGAGGAGCCTGGTGGGCTACAGACCCTGGGGTCGCAAAGAATCGGACACCACGGAGCCACTAACACTTTTCCCTCTGCCTGGAATTCAGCATCACCGTGAGACCAAGGGCCATAGAGCTGCCCTGGGCCCAAATCTGAGATTTACCGTGTCGGATTCTGAGGAAAGTCACTTAACCTGCTGTGTGCCTCAGTTTTCTCACAGACTGCCCTCTAGTGGGCCCTGGTGGCCCAGCTTGTGGTCATTTTTATCTCCCTGTAATTGGTGGCTGGTATTCTGAATTATTAATCTACCCAGATTTTTCTTCATTACATGTCCTTTTTCCTCCCTCATTCCTTTCCCCCTTAAATCAGACAGCCAGCTTAAGGGAGGATAGGACAGAGCAAAGGACATAAATTGCCTTTAGGCCTTTCCGGATCTGTATTCCAAACTCCAGAAGCTCAAAGGTATCAAAGGAAAAATGGACAAGAGTGTCTGAAAAGAAAAAACTCACAGGGCAGTGAACGTAACCTGTCAAGAAGGAAACCCTTTCCATGGCGAACAAAAGGAAGAAAGATGAGAGAAATGATTCCAGGAGTCTCAGGCAATTGCCAAGGTCCCAGCTGGTCATGTTTGTCCAGGAAAAAGATGTGCTTGGCCCCCTGTTGGGTCCCAAGGATCTAGAACCTGTCTGACAAACAGTGAAAACTCGAGACATTTTTTTAAGGAACTTTTGTTTGATGTGGGCCACTTTTAAAGTCTTTATTGAATGTGTCAACAGTAATTTTTTTTCTGTCTTATGCTCTGGTGTCTTGGTGGAGAGGCATATGGTGCCTTAGTTCTTCCCCAACTAAGGATGGAACATGCGCCCCCTGCATTGGAAGGTGATCTTAATCCCTGTCCCTCTCTGATGAATGAGTAGGTGAATGATTGCGAGGGTGCGCGAACAGATTCTAGAGGAGCTTATAACCAGAACGCAGGAAGGGAAGCCACACTCAGATGGTCACAGCCTCCCCCACACTCTGCCATTTCCAGTCTCCAGGTTGGAAACTGGTGGCTCAGACGGTTAAAAATCTGGCTGCAATGTGAGAGACCTGAGTTCAACCCCTGGGTGGGGAAGATCCACTGGAGAAGGAAATGGCAGACCACTCCAGTATCCTTGCTGGGAAATCCCATGGACAGAGGAGCCTGGTGGGCTACAGACCCTGGGGTCGCAAAGAATCGGACACCACGGAGCCACTAACACTTTTCCCTCTGCCTGGAATTCAGCATCACCGTGAGACCAAGGGCCATAGAGCTGCCCTGGGCCCAAATCTGAGATTTACCGTGTCGTGTGGGATTCTGAGGAAAGTCACTTAACCTGCTGTGTGCCTCAGTTTTCTCACAGGTAAAATGGGGGCAATAATAACACCTATGAGAGCGGATTGCTCTGAAGATTAATGAGTTGATCTCTGTAGAACTCCTGGCATGTACTAAGAACTCAGTAAATAGGGCTGACGATATTTTTCTTATTTGCCTTGACCCAAAGCTTGCTCCACTCAGACAGCCCTTATACATCTTACAGACTCACCTCAGCTATGGCTTCCTTCAAGAAGCTTCAGGTGGGGCTTCCCTGGTGGTCCAGTGGGTAAGGATACCGCCTTGCAGTGCAAGGGGCGCCAGTTCAATCCCTGGCCTGGGAAGATCCCATGTGCCGTGGAGCGGCTGGACTGATGTGTCCAATCACCGGGCCGGAGCTTTGGAGTGCATGCGCCCAGAGCCGGCGCTCTGCAACAACAGAGGCCACTGTGATGGGAGGCCCACACGGGCCAAAGAACAAAGACAGATGAAAATGGATAAATGAAAGACCAATAGAAGTGGCCCACCCGCCCCCTTCCCTCCCCAACCCGCCCCCCCACTCCGAAAAAAAGAAGCTTTGGGTGCCCCTCTGGGTGCTCCCACAGTATGATCACACCACCTGCCGCACTGCGATTTAGTTATCTTTCTCTGTCTCTCCCACTAAGCCATGAGGTCCCCAAGGGCTGAGATGAGATCTCATTTGTCAATGGGCACAATCTGGTAGTCAGGACCCTCCTGAATGAATGAATGAATGAATAAATGGACATCTACGCTTCCTGAACCCATCCCACCCCTCTACCTATAAAACGCCACCTTTCTCACACTGCAAACACCAATCAGTCCAAACTACCCCCACCTCCCAACCTCACACCCAGGCCTGGCCTCTGCTCTTCTGGTCTTGCCTTACCACATGGGTTACAGAGCACTGATCATCCGCCCAATCGAGTCTAAACTAGAGGGCAAGGGAGTTGAGTGATGCAAACCACAGAAGCTACCCTGGCGGCCCAGTCAGTCAAGAATCTGCCTGCGAGGCAGGAGACCCCAGCTCAATCCCTGAGGTGAGAAGATGTCCTGGAGAAGGGAATGGCTGCCCACCCCAGGCAAGAGTACTGTCTGTTCCACGGACAGAGGAGCCACAGGGTCGCAAAGAGCTGGAGGTGACTGAGCGACTAACGCGCGCACACACAAGAGCCCCTCCCTCCGGCTTCCAGTCCCAGGAGCCGGATCGAGGTCTCAGTCAGCCCAGGCCAAAATAACACACCACTGACTCCATGGCTTCAACAGCAGATGCCTGTTTCTCTCAGCTCTGGAGGCCGGAAGTCCAGCCTCAAGGTGTAGGCTGATTGGGACCCTGGGGACAGCCCCTTCCTGGCGTGCAGGTGGCCACCGCTTTACTGTGCCCTCCTGCGGCCCTAATGCCACCACGCCCCTCCTAAGAGCCCACCTTCGCCTAACCCTGACTGCCTCCCAAAGGCCCCATCTTCAAAGACTGCTTCACTGGGTTAGGGCTTCCTCGTGGGAATTCCAGGGGGACACAATTCAGCGTCTGACCCTGACAGAACAGCCCTCCCTGTTCGCGAAGGAGCTGTTATTGCATGGTCCAGAACGACACAGGGTCTCTCTGACGCTGGTCTTCAGCAAAGACCACACATTCTCTCCACGTTTCCCTGCTCCACCCCCGCTCCTCCCCTCCGGAGCAGCCCCAACTAATCCTTTGAACAAACGTCTCCATCTCAGCTCTGTACCTAGAAAACGGCAGTCAACGCATCCGGGTTCTTCTACCATCGATCAATCAATGGCCCTGGGCCAGGTACAGAACACACCCAGCATGGTGAGTAGCGGAGAGCAGGCACAGTGACCTTCATGCGGGAGGTCTGGGTGCTCGTCCTGGCTCTGCATGTGACATCAGACTGTCAGTCATCCAGCCTCACCACGTCTTAGTTTTCTTGTCTGTATGTTGGCAGCACCACAAGCTCCAATGGATGACCCAACACTAAAGCACTCAGAAAATCACAGAGCACCGTTCATACACCAGTAGCTACTCAGCTCGTGCTAGCAGACCCCTGAGCATGCAAATATTTAGTCCCTAACTTTCAGGGAGCTCCCACTTCCATTCCTTCCCCTTGTTACAGGCTGACCTGTATCTCCCTAAAAGATATACTCAAGACTTAATCTCAGGGCCTTGGAATATGACCCTGTTTGGCGATCAGGTCTTTGCAGAGGCGCTCAAGTGAAGATGAGGTCATACTCGATTAGGGTGGCCCCAATCCCGGGACGAGCTTCCCAGGTGGCTCAGTGGTAAAGAATCCACCTGCCAATGTAGGAGACGAGGCTTCGATCCCCGGGTCAGGAAGATCCCCTGGAGAAGGAAATGGTAATCCACTCCAGCGTTCTTGCCTGGAAAACCTCATGGACAGAGGAACCTGGCGGGCTACAGTCCACAGGATCACGGAGAGTCAGACACGGCTGAATGGCTACACAACAACACATGCAATGACTGATGTCCTTGTGAGAAGAGGAAATTTGGACACTGAAACACACAGAGAAGAAGGTCATGTGACGACGGAGGTGGCGACGAAAGTGATGCAGCTACAAGTTGAGGAATACCAAAGACTGACGGCAACTACCGGAAACTCGGAAAGGCACGGGACTGACCTGTCCTCAGAGGCCTCCAGAAGGAGCCACCCTTGCCAGCTCTTTCCTTTCAGGAGTCTAGCCTCCAGAACAATGACAGAATAAACACCTGTTATTTTAAGCCACGGGGCTTATGGTACTTTGTTACAACAGCTTTAGGAAACATACTCCCGCATTGGGATGGCCTGAAAATCACCAGCCAGTCATCAAGACGTAACAGCCTTTGAACAAACGTCTCCATCTCAGCTCTGTACCTAGAAAACGGCAGTCAACGCATCCGGGTTCTTCTACCATCGATCAATCAATGGCCCTGGGCCAGGTACAGAACACACCCAGCATGGTGAGTAGCGGAGAGCAGGCACAGTGACCTTCATGCGGGAGGTCTGGGTGCTCGTCCTGGCTCTGCATGTGACATCAGACTGTCAGTCATCCAGCCTCACCACGTCTTAGTTTTCTTGTCTGTATGTTGGCAGCACCACAAGCTCCAATGGATGACCCAACACTAAAGCACTCAGAAAATCACAGAGCACCGTTCATACACCAGTAGCTACTCAGCTCGTGCTAGCAGACCCCTGAGCATGCAAATATTTAGTCCCTAACTTTCAGGGAGCTCCCACTTCCATTCCTTCCCCTTGTTACAGGCTGACCTGTATCTCCTAAAAGATATACTCAAGACTTAATCTCAGGGCCTTGGAATATGACCCTGTTTGGCGATCAGGTCTTTGCAGAGGCGCTCAAGTGAAGATGAGGTCATACTCGATTAGGGTGGCCCCAATCCCGGGACGAGCTTCCCAGGTGGCTCAGTGGTAAAGAATCCACCTGCCAATGTAGGAGACGAGGCTTCGATCCCAGGTCAGGAAGATCTCCTGGAGAAGGAAATGGTAATCCACTCCAGCGTTCTTGCCTGGAAAACCTCATGGACAGAGGAACCTGGCGGGCTACAGTCCACAGGATCACGGAGAGTCAGACACGGCTGAATGGCTACACAACAACACATGCAATGACTGATGTCCTTGTGAGAAGAGGAAATTTGGACACTGAAACACACAGAGAAGAAGGTCATGTGACGACGGAGGTGGCGACGAAAGTGATGCAGCTACAAGTTGAGGAATACCAAAGACTGACGGCAACTACCGGAAACTCGGAAAGGCACGGGACTGACCTGTCCTCAGAGGCCTCCAGAAGGAGCCACCCTTGCCAGCTCTTTCCTTTCAGGAGTCTAGCCTCCAGAACAATGACAGAATAAACACCTGTTATTTTAAGCCACGGGGCTTATGGTACTTTGTTACAACAGCTTTAGGAAACATACTCCCGCATTGGGATGGCCTGAAAATCACCAGCCAGTCATCAAGACGTAACAGAATATATCCATGATTAAGGTGGGAGACTTTGACCTTGATTTTGAAGAGACATTCTATTGTATCACAGGAAACTAAGTCCCCAAGAAACGTACATAAGAGATAATGCAGCTAAACCACCAGGAGACTAAAGAAGGTTTGGGGGGAGGGTTAGTGCAGGGAACTAAATCAAAAAGTAACCTAGTATATCACATGTGGGCTTCCCAAGTGGCTCAGTGGTAAAGAATACACCTGCCAATGCAGGAGAAGTGGGATCAATCCCTGAGTGTGGAAGATCTCCTGGAGAAGGAAATATCAACCCACTCCCAGTATTCTTTCCTGGGAAACCTCATGGACAGAGGAGCCTGGTGGGCTACAGTCTATGGGGACACAAAGCCCCAGACAAGACTGAGTGACTGAACACACACACATGCATATCATACTTAGTAGCTGAGCAGACCAAGGCGAAGACCTGTTTGACTCTCTAAGCCTGTTTCCTGATGACAAGAACAGTCATACCACTTAGGTCGTTAGAGTCGGTGAAAAAAATTTAAACAAGATACTGCCTGTAAGTGCTTTGCAGCGTGATGAACAGTTAAAAACCTCAAATGTTAGCGATTGTTGTGTGAGGAGGGTGATTAGGAATGGTGTGATGAGTTCCTGGTAGCATAACTTCTTTGAGCCTCAGCATCTTCATTCATAAAACAAGTATAATGTATGTTTCGCAAGCCTATTGTAAGACTGCAAGAGAGAACGGTGTGTGTCTTTTCTATTTAATTGGAATATAACTGACATATAGTAGAGTATGCAGTTACACTGTACAGTATATTGATTTGATACATTTACATATTGTAATATGATTACTTCCCTGGCATTAGCTAAGACATCTATCATATCACACAGTTCTTTCTTTCTTTTTTTTTTTTTTTGGTGGAGAGAACAATGGATGGACCCTAAAGGCATTATGCTTGTGATTTGGTTTTGAGCACTGTCTGTTCAAAAGCTGGCTTAAACCTCAACATTCAAAAAATGAAGATCATGACATCCAGTCCCATCGTTTCATGGCAAATAGAATGGGAAACAATGGAAACAGTGACAGACTTATTTTCTTGGGCTCCAAAATCACTGTGGATGGGGACTGCAGCTATGAAATTAAAAGATGCTTTTGCTCCTTGGAAGAAAAGCTGAGACAAATCTGGACAGGGTATTAAAAAACAGAGACATCACTTTGTCATAATGTCCATAGAGTCAAAGCTATGGTTTTCCCAGTAGTCATGTACGGATGTGAGAGTTGGACCCTAAAGAAGGCTGAGCGCTGAAGAATCGATGCCTTTGAACTGTGGTGTTGGAGAAGACTCTTGAGAGTTCCTTACACTGCAGGGAGATCAAACCAGTCAATCCTAAAGGAAATCAATCCTGGATATTTGTTGGAAGGACTGATGCTGAAGCTGAAGCTCCAGTATGTTACCTGGGAAGACACCTCATGGACAGAGGAGCCTGGTGGGCTACAGTCTATGGGGACACAAAGCCCCAGACAAGACTGAGTGACTGAACACACACACATGCATATCATACTTAGTAGCTGAGCAGACCAAGGCGAAGACCTGTTTGACTCTCTAAGCCTGTTTCCTGATGACAAGAACAGTCATACCACTTAGGTCGTTAGAGTCGGTGAAAAAAATTTAAACAAGATACTGCCTGTAAGTGCTTTGCAGCGTGATGAACAGTTAAAAACCTCAAATGTTAGCGATTGTTGTGTGAGGAGGGTGATTAGGAATGGTGTGATGAGTTCCTGGTAGCATAACTTCTTTGAGCCTCAGCATCTTCATTCATAAAACAAGTATAATGTATGTTTCGCAAGCCTATTGTAAGACTGCAAGAGAGAACGGTGTGTGTCTTTTCTATTTAATTGGAATATAACTGACATATAGTAGAGTATGCAGTTACACTGTACAGTATATTGATTTGATACATTTACATATTGTAATATGATTACTTCCCTGGCATTAGCTAAGACATCTATCATATCACACAGTTCTTTCTTTCTTTTTTTTTTTTTTGGTGGAGAGAACAATGGATGGACCCTAAAGGCATTATGCTTGTGATTTGGTTTTGAGCACTGTCTGTTCAAAAGCTGGCTTAAACCTCAACATTCAAAAAATGAAGATCATGACATCCAGTCCCATCGTTTCATGGCAAATAGAATGGGAAACAATGGAAACAGTGACAGACTTATTTTCTTGGGCTCCAAAATCACTGTGGATGGGGACTGCAGCTATGAAATTAAAAGATGCTTTTGCTCCTTGGAAGAAAAGCTGAGACAAATCTGGACAGGGTATTAAAAAACAGAGACATCACTTTGTCATAATGTCCATAGAGTCAAAGCTATGGTTTTCCCAGTAGTCATGTACGGATGTGAGAGTTGGACCCTAAAGAAGGCTGAGCGCTGAAGAATCGATGCCTTTGAACTGTGGTGTTGGAGAAGACTCTTGAGAGTTCCTTACACTGCAGGGAGATCAAACCAGTCAATCCTAAAGGAAATCAATCCTGGATATTTGTTGGAAGGACTGATGCTGAAGCTGAAGCTCCAGTATGTTACCTACCTGATGTGAAGAGATGATTCATTGGAAAAGACCCTGATGCTGGGCAAAATAGAAGGCAGAAGAAGAAGGGAACGACAGAGGACAAGATGGTTGGATGGCATCACTCCATCAATGGACATGAGTTTGAGCAAACTCCAAGAGATGGTGAAGGGCAGGGAAGCCTGGCGTGCTGCCGTCCATGGGGTCGCAAAGAGGTTGACACGACTGAATGACTAAGCTGAACTGAATTGAGACTGCCTGCCTACAGTAACGTATGAGCCAGTGTAGTTCCTAGACAATACCAGTAGAGGGCAGCAGGGTCTCATTTTTTTTTTTTGCCCAGCCCGCCCAGGACATTTTGACAGTGGGGGAGACCGGCTTTTCTGGAGGCTTCCCCTTGGGGACCCTCAAAAGTGTTCCACTGGGACTAGTCAGTCGCTCAGCTTCCTTTCAGAGGAAAAAGAAATTCAATCGAATACACAGTCCTTAAGAGCCCACTGGGTGTCAAGAACCTCAGTGTAAAACAGGGATTATATTTTACAGGGATATTGTTCAACCTTCACAGGGGTCTAGGCTCAGTGCTTCAGGGAGGCTGAACCGTTCCGGGGCCTCAGACCACTGTGTGCAAAATCAACCCCTTCCGGGATCAATGTCCTAAGATACCAAGTCATAAAGCCTTGTTTGAATTAATGAGGGAAGTCTTTTGGGGTTTTAGTCCCACTCTGGTCCGGTTCAGTGTCAGACTCAACGGCCATCATGACATCCATTTGTTCATGGCAAATAGAATGGGAAACAATGGAAACAGTGACAGACTTATTTTCTTGGGCTCCAAAATCACTGTGGATGGGGACTGCAGCTATGAAATTAAAAGATGCTTTTGCTCCTTGGAAGAAAAGCTGAGACAAATCTGGACAGGGTATTAAAAAACAGAGACATCACTTTGTCATAATGTCCATAGAGTCAAAGCTATGGTTTTCCCAGTAGTCATGTACGGATGTGAGAGTTGGACCCTAAAGAAGGCTGAGCGCTGAAGAATCGATGCCTTTGAACTGTGGTGTTGGAGAAGACTCTTGAGAGTTCCTTACACTGCAGGAGGACAAACCAGTCAATCCTAAAGGAAATCAATCCTGGATATTTGTTGGAAGGACTGATGCTGAAGCTGAAGCTCCAGTATGTTACCTACCTGATGTGAAGAGATGATTCATTGGAAAAGACCCTGATGCTGGGCAAAATAGAAGGCAGAAGAAGAAGGGAACGACAGAGGACAAGATGGTTGGATGGCATCACTCCATCAATGGACATGAGTTTGAGCAAACTCCAAGAGATGGTGAAGGGCAGGGAAGCCTGGCGTGCTGCCGTCCATGGGGTCGCAAAGAGGTTGACACGACTGAATGACTAAGCTGAACTGAATTGAGACTGCCTGCCTACAGTAACGTATGAGCCAGTGTAGTTCCTAGACAATACCAGTAGAGGGCAGCAGGGTCTCATTTTTTTTTTTTGCCCAGCCCGCCCAGGACATTTTGACAGTGGGGGAGACCGGCTTTTCTGGAGGCTTCCCCTTGGGGACCCTCAAAAGTGTTCCACTGGGACTAGTCAGTCGCTCAGCTTCCTTTCAGAGGAAAAAGAAATTCAATCGAATACACAGTCCTTAAGAGCCCACTGGGTGTCAAGAACCTCAGTGTAAAACAGGGATTATATTTTACAGGGATATTGTTCAACCTTCACAGGGGTCTAGGCTCAGTGCTTCAGGGAGGCTGAACCGTTCCGGGGCCTCAGACCACTGTGTGCAAAATCAACCCCTTCCGGGATCAATGTCCTAAGATACCAAGTCATAAAGCCTTGTTTGAATTAATGAGGGAAGTCTTTTGACACAAGGCTTTAGGAAAGAAAGTTTTAGTCCCACTCTGGTCCGGTTCAGTGTCAGACTCATCACGGCTCTGTGGCTAAGCCACCCATCCAGCCAGCTGCATTTCCACTTTGTTTGAACCGTATGTGTCTGAGCCACATAGCTGCTGAAATGCTTCATTCCGAGGGCCGGACACCAGCTGCACCTCCTCAGCTGGCTCTATTATTACCCCTCTTTCGTATAAGACAGGATGCAAGCATTTCAGAAGGGCCAGAAGAAGGGAGAATAAGAGAACAGGGACCAGAGCAGCCCCCATCAGGTTTAAGAAAGAAACTCTTCACATACATAGAAAGCCCCCGGGATGAACACCACCTCCCTCCTTCTCCCCAAGCTGTAACACGCTCCCAAACCGGGTGCTGATCAGCAAGCCTCTCTTTTCCCACTGGAAAAGCTCAGCGAAGAACCAAGCATCCCTTATCCGCTGTCCTAATAAAGGAAACAGAACGGCTCGCTCCATAGATAACTGAGTGGAAGAGTGAGGAGCATGGGAAGTGAACGAGAGTAGGCAACCATCACGGAAGTTGGAAACTTTTGGTTTTTCCCATGGGCAGAAATAAATCCATTGCACTGCCTCTTATTATGTTATACAAAAATCTATAAATAATAGATTGGTAAAGAAGAGAGAAATGAATCTTAATTAAGAGAGCAACAGACATCGTTTACATGTGAATTATTTTTTTCACCGATTTTGGATGAACACCATCTGAAAGCACCTGTCTTGACTTCAGAGTAGGTTTTGTTTCCTGGCCAAAGCCTGCCATCAAATGAAGGTCCTCAGCATCTTATCTGCTCTAGTGAGTTGTGGCAAAATCCCAAGGTCTTTGAGGATATACATGTGACTGATCTGGGAACATGCATGTCTGTAAACAACAAAACTCTAAAAGTTAAAAGTAAAATAAAGGTTTTTAAAAATAAAATAAAATCAGAAGGGAAAAATAATATACTGAATATGAATATATAACTATGAAAAAAAAAAAAAAAAAGAAGAAGAAAACCATTGTATTCCTGCTGCTCCCGAGCTCCAGCACACAGGAGGGGCTGAGAGGGTGGCCTTTCCGGCTGCACTTTCTAAAGATGCCGAAAACCGATGGGCGGCTGTCGGCTAGAAGAGGGAGGCGGGTCACCGCACCTCCGGCGCCGCCCATCCTTCCACCCCGCGGAGCCGGCGCAGGGGCCCAGAGCCACCTACCGACCACGATGAGGACCTCCCTCTCGATGTGGGCCTGGATGTAGATGCGGCCGCGGCGCTCCGTGTGGTCCGTGCCGCAGAGGCTGGGGACGTTCATCACGCAGCGCTTGTGGACGTTCATCATGCAGGCTGCGGGGAGAGAGAGGCAGGGCGCGCGGCTCAGGCTGGTCCAGGCTAGACCCCTCCGTTTCCCTTCCTTCCCTCGAAGGCTGGCGGAGACCAGCCTGCCCTGCCTGCCGGGGTCTCATCAAAGGGGCTTCTCCAACCCCTATCCCAGGCCCTCGTGGACAGAGGAGACGGGACGTGTCTTTCCTTTCCAGAAGGCTGAGGTACCCCACATCCCCGACGGCTCTGGTGACCCGGGTCACCAACTCCAGGGTCGCGGGGGCAGGCGACACAGGAAGGAAGTTGTGGGTGTGGTGGTCAGGCCACCCAGAGCACCCAGCAGCCCCATTCAGGCCCAGCCAGGCAGGGTGCATGCCCCAAACGGCCAACATTTTCCCATTTTTCAAGATGAAGCAGGAATCCTGACCTCTCCCGATTTTTAAATATTGAAGACAGGCTGGGGTCCCCGGAAAAATTCTGAGAATGGGATTTGAGCAGATTTACAGCAAGGGCTCCTGGGAGGGAGAAGCTGGCCCATGAGGATGCCCTGAGGCTGAGAGCAGGAGGAACTCTGGACCTTAGACGACCCTACAGTGCTGTCCCAAAGTCATACAAGAAGGCCGGGCCTCAGCCCCTGCGCCTGCCAGTCTTGGACCATGGCCAGCCCTGGGAGAGGCATCATCTTGGAATTGGAGCTGAGCCCCCACAGGACCCACCAGAACTTAAGAGCAAGAAAAATATTTAGACCCAGGGCCAGACACATGGAATATGTCTGCAAACTGCCTTTGGCCGGCTGACGTCCGCTGTGTGAGGGATCCATACTGGCTCCCGGCCACACTCTGAGGTGCCTCTGTGTTTCCTTCAGGGGGCAGCTGGTTTCCCCTAAGCCCCACAGCTGCTCAGGCTGGGCCTGGAGCGTTAGCTAGGGGCCCCTCGCTCTAGTCTGAACAGCCAGGGGAGGCTGCGTCACCTCACAGGGCTGGCATTTCAGGAGATTCCACGAGAGCTAGGGGCACGCCAGCCCAGGGGCAGGGGGGATGAGGACGCCCCTTCTCAGCCTGCCCAAGCTCCAGGAGGCCCAGCAGGCGGATTCCAGAACCAGAACCTACGAGCCCAACTTCTGGGTTTGGGTTAGCCCAAGCTCCCTCCCACAGACCCCTCTCTGTCCCTGGGGCACACTGGCACACTGAGAGGGGTCCGTGTCCCACAAGCAGAAGGCCCAGCGTCCCTCTCCCTGTCTCTGTCACGTGGCTACCTGGGAGCCCTGGCACACCATGCATGTCTCGGTGGCTCCCGTCCTGTTTCTGTCTGTCTGTCTCTCGGTTCCCAGGTCGGTGTGGGTCTCTCTCTTGGACTCCACTCTGCTGTTTCCACCTCGGCTGGTGGCCGCGGCTGCACCCAGGAAGAGGCCTGTTTCGGGCCCTGCCCCTGTATTGCGTCTCTTTGTCTCCATCTCTCTCTGTCTCTCCGTGTGTGCTTCTTTCTATCTCCGTTCTCCCTCTCTATCTCTGCAGCAGCCTGTCTGAGTCCACATCTCTGGGGGTCTCTTCCAGTCACTGTGTTTGTGTGTCCATCTGTCCGTCCCTCCACCTGCTCGAGGCTCTCTCTGGCAGGACCCCTCTGGAGCTTCCCCCGGCGTTCCTGACACCTGGACACTCCGGCGTCGCCCCCCGAATCCATCTCTTTTTCGTCTCGAGGTTTTCTCTCCATCTCCCACTCCCTCTCACCCCATCCACACCCCCTCTCTGTCACTCTCTGCCCACGAGCGTGTCTCCCTCGCTCCTCGGAGCCTCAGACCCCTGCGAGAGACACAGTCTGGCCTCATGACAGCTCGGTCCACAGGCCTCTGGGAGCGCCCTCCCACCCTTTTGCAGCTGTACCTCTCAAAACCTGCTGGTTCCCCCACCCCACGGATCACTCAGTCTTTCACTTAATAAAGAAAGTGCTGCCCCCACCTGCCTCTTTCCACCCTAGCTGGCCAAAGAATCACACCCGCTCCTCTCTTCTCGCATAAACTGGAGGTGCTGAAGGAAGGCAAGTTTTCTCTCTGCAAAGAAATGCATCAGCCACACACATCATCGTGGGAAAGAGCGGTGCGCATGGCTACAGAATGGCCCTCATTTGTCTGTGCCTTTCTGTGTCCACCCTCGTGGCCTGGCCCAGCCCAAAGGGACTGTGGCCCTTGCTGTGTGAGTAGGGTTGGCCAATGATCCATGGGACTTGGCCTTCTGAAGCATGTGGGACCTCCGGTGAGCAAGCCCAGACGAGCCCGCTCAGGATGAAAGACTATGGTCCCGTGCCCCGCCACCCCCAGGGGACAGTCAGCCATCCTTGCAGATGAGTGAGTGAGGCCCTCCTGACTCAGAAGCTCCTCTCACTCACCCCGCACTAACCTGCTAACCCCCCATGTAGGTACGGGCAAGCCCCATCCAGGCCCCAAGGACAGCCTTGCAGAATCATGAAATAAATGGTTCCTGTTGGTTATCATCACTCAGCCCACCCAGGACTTGGAAGCGTGAGCGGCAGACGCAGGCCCCACACCACGAGGAGGCAGCCCAGGCGGCAGACCCGAGAGCACATGTACTTACTGTCACATTTCATGCCCTGGTGGATGAGTCCGTACAGCAGCGACCCACAGTGGTCACAAAACGTGGGGCTGGAGTACGTGTGGATCTTGAACTTGTGTTTGCTCCGGGGGTCCTACGGAAAAGACACCACAGAAGAGGCCAGCGTCAGTGGAGGCTGCCAAGGTTTCATGCGGCACCAACATCCCTGGAGAACTCACTGAGCGTGGAACTTGGCCCCCAGCGTCCATCACACCTGCTGAGACCATCGCAGGAACTCTATGCCCAAACACGGTGCTTGATAAACAGTCACTGAATGAATGAACAGCTAACACAGCTGATGGCTTCCATTCTCACCTCAGCACACACACTCACTCGACCTGCGAGTCCTCTGTCTGGGAACCTAACCCACTGACGCCTGCTGCGCCAGGGCTGCAGGGATAGCAAGCAAGACACCAGACCCACGAGGGAGACAGGCCCCCTCATCTACATCTCTCTCCTTGATGTTCCAAGCAACTTCTGGATGATTGAAAACCCCAGTCTGGGCATGACACCTCGCCACGGAGGGTCCATGTGCTAGGACCTCATCATCTACAGGACAGAGTTCAGAGCCCAGGGAACAATCTGCAGGTTTCGGCAGGGACTCCTTGGTTTTCAACCAGACTCATTCTTCCTTTCAATACGAGGACCCTTGAGTTTTAGCAGAGCGTGTGGCTGCCCAACTACAGACCGAATGTCCCAGCCTCTCTTGCAACTTGGTGTGTCCATGACCAATGGGATGTATGTGTTTCAGTCGTTCCTTTAAAAGGAAGGTGTATAGCCTTCCCAGCTTCGCAGGTGGTGCTAGTGATAAGGAAGCCCACCTTTAAGCAGGAGACATAAGAGATGTGGGTTTGATCCCTGGGTCCAGAAGGTCTCCAGGAGGAGGGCACGAGAGCCCACTCCAGAATTCTTGCCTGGAGACTCCCATGGACAGAGAAGTCTGGTGCGCTATACGGTCATAGGGTCACAAAGAGTCAGAGACAACAGAGCGACTTAGCACTCAGCACAGCACAGCCTCCTGGGCCCCTTCTTCCCTTCCTGCTGCCTGGAAGAAGGTGAGAAGTGGAAGGGACCATGTTGGACCCAAACTTGGACCTGCTCGCCCTGCACTTGGTGCCTCTGGACAGACATCTGAGAAAAAACCCACCTTCCCTACTCGTATCACTATGGGGATTATTTGTTACAGCAGATTACACAGTTCCCTAGTTAACTAACAACAAGCCCTTCTGAACCTGGCAGTGTAGTGTAGTAACCACTAAGCAACCACAAAGGTACAGACTTAGTAGAATATAAACCGCCTGGGTTCTTCTTAGATGCATAATTTTGAGCAAGTTGTTTAATTTCCTTGTGCTTCACTTTCTTTGCCTGGACAATGGAGAAATGGACAGAGCTGCAAGCTTATAAAACCACTGGGAAGAACAAATAAAATTCACCAACTGAGAGATCTTAGAACCAGCTGGCACACTGTAAGCAGAAGAAGCTTTAGCATTATCATCACGGCACCTCCCACATGATCCCAACTATGCCTCCAACACGCACGGTGTTTTCCGTATGCAGGATTTGTTCATACTCCCCTGGCCATCCTCGTCATGACTCTCTGGCTCCCCCTGATGTCTTTCTCCTTAAGAGAGCCTCTCACTCAAAGATGTCTTCTCTTTCCCAACCCAGCCTGCAAGCTGCTTCCTCCATGAAAGAGTATATTGAAAAAGCAGTAAGTATGGTCCCCAGGTTCCAATCCAGGCTGATCTGACCTCCTAGCCTTGGTCCTAAGCGACCCACCTGTTCCCCCAATTCATTCGTTCATCCATTCATATCTATGTATTGATCCCGGTGCCTTTTAAAAATACTCTAACAGAGACACAAAATGAATAAACAAATAAGTAGAAATTATTTTATGTTATGTGCTATAAAAATAATGAACATTTCTCCTTAGGAAGCTGTTATTTTCGAATGTGAAAATAATCATTTTACCTTCTAGAATGACTACCATTTTAGAAAATGGATACTGACAATACCAAGTGCTGATGTGGAGAGAACATAATTGGAACTCTCTCTGCAATACTGGAGGAAAAGGCATTGGCAAACCAGGACAGTTTTCTTGCCTGGAGAATTCCCATGGACAGAAGAGCCCTGCGGGCTACAGAACACGAGATTGCAAGGAGTTGGACACGACTGAGCAACAAACACACTACCATGCTGAGGCAATACAAAATGGTAGAGGACCTTTAGAAAGTAGCATGGCAGTTTCTTATACCGGTAGCCATCCCCTAATCATATATGACCCAGAATTCCCACTCTTAGGTGTGAAATAAAGACATGTTACCGCCAGAAAAAACCGCCTGGGTTCTTCTTAGATGCATAATTTTGAGCAAGTTGTTTAATTTCCTTGTGCTTCACTTTCTTTGCCTGGACAATGGAGAAAGGACAGAGCTGCAAGCTTATAAAACCACTGGGAAGAACAAATAAAATTCACCAACTGAGAGATCTTAGAACCAGCTGGCACACTGTAAGCAGAAGAAGCTTTAGCATTATCATCACGGCACCTCCCACATGATCCCAACTATGCCTCCAACACGCACGGTGTTTTCCGTATGCAGGATTTGTTCATACTCCCCTGGCCATCCTCGTCATGACTCTCTGGCTCCCCCTGATGTCTTTCTCCTTAAGAGAGCCTCTCACTCAAAGATGTCTTCTCTTTCCCAACCCAGCCTGCAAGCTGCTTCCTCCATGAAAGAGTATATTGAAAAAGCAGTAAGTATGGTCCCCAGGTTCCAATCCAGGCTGATCTGACCTCCTAGCCTTGGTCCTAAGCGACCCACCTGTTCCCCCAATTCATTCGTTCATCCATTCATATCTATGTATTGATCCCGGTGCCTTTTAAAAATACTCTAACAGAGACACAAAATGAATAAACAAATAAGTAGAAATTATTTTATGTTATGTGCTATAAAAATAATGAACATTTCTCCTTAGGAAGCTGTTATTTTCGAATGTGAAAATAATCATTTTACCTTCTAGAATGACTACCATTTTAGAAAATGGATACTGACAATACCAAGTGCTGATGTGGAGAGAACATAATTGGAACTCTCTCTGCAATACTGGAGGAAAAGGCATTGGCAAACCAGGACAGTTTTCTTGCCTGGAGAATTCCCATGGACAGAAGAGCCCTGCGGGCTACAGAACACGAGATTGCAAGGAGTTGGACACGACTGAGCAACAAACACACTACCATGCTGAGGCAATACAAAATGGTAGAGGACCTTTAGAAAGTAGCATGGCAGTTTCTTATACCGGTAGCCATCCCCTAATCATATATGACCCAGAATTCCCACTCTTAGGTGTGAAATAAAGACATGTTACCGACAGAAAAACCTGAAAGGTGATAGCTACTTTATTTATAACAGCCAAAGTCTGGAAACAACCTAAATATTCAACATTTAACATGTGAATAGATAAACAATGTCCATCCACACAATGGAACATTTCTCAGCAGTAAGAAGGAATGAACTACTGATACAGGTAAACGTTCTGAATCTCAAAAGCATTAGGGTAAGAAAAAGATGTCAAATACATGCTGTCTGATTCTGTTTAAAGGACATTCTAGAAAAGGCAAATCTAAAAAAAAAAAGAATAAATAAAGGCAGAACTAGAGGGACGGAGAACAGATCGGTGGTTAAGAAGGATCAGGGGGGAAAAGGGAACTGATAACAAATGAACAATATGTGGGGTCTTCTATGGGGTGACTGGAATGTACTGTATATCAACTATGGTGAATTTGACTGTACCTATGTCTAAACATGTGAATTTTGCTGCATGAAAACTGTTTCAAATAAGCCTTCCTAAAATATCCTCTATCCCTGAAGGCTTTTGTTGCCCTGCATCTTCTTAGTGAGCTACAAAGTTTCTTTCCTGATGCTGCAAATCTCTGAGGTCAGGCAGGTGAAGAGGTGGCCCCTGCAGAGCCCTGAATAGCCCAGATTCAGAGGCTGGGTCAGGGCTTCCCTGGGAGCTCAGTGATTAAAGCCTGCCAGTGCAGGAGACACGAGTTCAATTCCTAAGCCGGGAAGATCCCACGTGCTGCGGATCAACGAAGCCCATGAGCCACAACTATGGAGCCTGTGCTCTAGAGCCTCGGAGCCGCAACTATGGAGCCCATGGGCCACAACTACTGAAGCCCGTGTGCCCTAGAGCCCAGGTTCCACCACAAGAGAAGTCACCGCAACAAGAAGCCTGTTCCCCTCAACTAGCGAGTTGCCCCACTCCCTGCAACTAGAGAAAAGCCTGTGGCAGCACTGAAAACCCAGAATCGCCAAGAATGAAGGAAAAAAAAAAAAAAAGAGGCAGGGTCCTCTCTGCTCTGGTTGTGGGACATGCAGGGCCCCAGGATGCAGAAGGACCCCAGCAGCCACCTCTCCTGCTCGCAGACTGAAGTGCTATCTCCAGTAACAACATCAGGGCTTGAAAATCACAAAACAAAGACTAAAGGCTCCCAGTTGGTGGCTTAGCCAGCCATGTTTCCATCCTAAGGGCAACGAGACTAAGAAAATACATCAGATTCCTGGAAACAGTCCCAGTGCTCTGTGCCATAAAATACTTCCCATTACCTGCCCTGTGTGAATCTACCTTTACGCTGAGAAATGAGTACCTCAAACCCACCTGCTCATAACTGATATTGGCCTGAAGGGGGAGCTCAAGACTTCTCTCACTCCCTTGGCGTGCTCCGTCTCACCTCTTTGCAACCCCATGGACTGTAACCTGCCACGCTCCTCTGTCCCCATGGACTGTAGACACCAGGCTCCTCTGTCCATGGGATTTTCCAGGCAAGGATACTGGAGTGAGTTGACATTTCCTTCTCCAGGGAATCTTCCAGACCCAGGGATCCAACCAGAGTCTCTTGTGTCTCCTGTATCAGCAGGTGGATTCTGTGCCACCTGGGAAGCCCCTCATTCCCCTACTCAGCCTCTAAGGAAGCAGGCAGCCAAACTGACTGGTCAAATTCCAAGACACTGACTGTCCGAGCCTCGGTGAGTGGAGCTTGCACAGGCCTTACAGCCACGCCCACCGTATGCCTCTTTCTCTCCTGCAGCTCCCTCCTCTCCCAAGAGGCTGCTGGGTCCAGGTCCCAAGGTCTCCCCCTAAGGTTGGGCCTAAGTGGCCTGGACCAACTCCAAATCCTGGGGCAAGTCCCCACTCTCTTTTCGGTTCCTGTGCTCCCTTCTGGGTTCCCTGATATGCTGACCTGACAGGAGTCAAGAATTAGTTTTGAGTACGTTTTAACTGTCCTTAAGCCTAACTCATACAGAAAAAGAGTCCCCAAGAGTTTCTGAGCTCTACTTAGAGGCTTGAGGCAAAACTCCAGCTAACCATGAAGTTGCTCTTTGCTCCCGTTGCACGTTCCTCCGTGCACAGATCTCAGCAGGAGATCTCAGGGAGAAGGATTCAAGGAATTCGGACCAGATACTCCTGAAGGGAGGAGCAGCCAAGAAACACCAGGGCCGCCTTGGGGTTGGATCCTGGTTCAAGGCTTCCTGAGAACAGATTAAAGCGGAGCAGGGCCTGCAGACACCCGCACCCTAGCAGCAACCCCGCCCTTGCAGTTTCGCACTAAGACGCCTCACCCAGCTCTCCCGGCTTGAGACATGAAGTTTCGAGGGCAGCAGTCTGCTGTGTCCCTCACTGCCTGGTAAAGCCATGAAGCTATTCTTTCCTACTTCACCTCAAACCCTGTCTACGAGATTCAATTCAGCCCTGGTGCACAGAGGCCAAGAGTTTAGCGTCATCATTGGTAAAGTCAATATTTTGTGGGAAGCTGCTCTATCACACAGGGAGCCCAGCCTGTGTGACTCTGTGACGACCTACAGGGGAGTGGGGAGGAGGGAGGGAGGCTCAAGAGAGAAGGGATATAATATATAGTTATGACTGATTCATGTTGTTGTACAGCAAAACCCCAATACAACATTGTAAAGCAATTATCCTCCAATTAAAATCTCATTAAAAAAAAAAAAAACCCTCTCGATCTCAGCCTGTCTCTTCAACAGCAGGAGATGCCAAGAGGCACAAAGAAAGGGAAGGAAAAAGAAAACACAGTGATTGCAAGCTGTCCATATGCCCAGAGACAGCCGTGTGGAAGGTGTTACTCATTCCCATTTCAGTGATGGGAAAAGGAAGCTGGACTAGAGAGTAGGCTCTTCAAGGTCAACCAACTGGCTGCTAGAGGGCTAGGACTCACCCCAGGTCTGCCTGGCTCCAAAGCAGGCATGTACCAGGGTATTCTCTCTTTGCTCTGCCACCCCCAACTTCATTAGCACCTCATCGGTCAGGTCCAGCTAAAATAGAGCTTCCTTTCTGCCATCCATTCACCCACTAAACGGGCTTCTGAGAGCCAGGTTCTTCCCAGTTATCGAGGGTACACCTGTGAGCAAAGGAGACAATGCTTCCTCTGGTGGGACTTACGTTTGAATGGTAGAGAGAAACCAAAAGGAAATAATCACCCCCAACCCCTATCTTTCCCATCACAGCATTTAAACCATGGCGTTTTAACTGTGTGTTTAACAGCATCTCTCTCATGCATACAGAGAAGGAAATGGCAACCCACTCCAGTGTTCTTGCCTGGAGAATTCCATGGTCAGCAGAGCCTGGTAGGCTATAGTCCATGGGGTCACAAAGAGTGACAAGACTGAGCAACGATGACCCACTCACTCACTCTCGTGCTTAGCTGCATGCCACATGAGGGAATGTTGCTCTTTACGATATCCCAGAGCATATATTATACTTGGCATATAGAAAGTGCTCAGTAAATATTTAATGAGTGAGAGTTAACATTCATTGAGTGTTTAACTCCTGCCAGGAGCTACTTGCAGGAAGGTATCAGACATTAACTCATTTTGTCTTCATAACACTTCTATGAAGTCTGTGCTGTTTACGACCCCCTTTTCTAGGCGAGGACGTTGAGGCACCGAGTGGGGCAGTGACTTGCTCCCCCGGGCTCCCCAGGGGCCCCGGCCAGCAGCTTATGACTGATTCATGTTGTTGTACAGCAAAACCCCAATACAACATTGTAAAGCAATTATCCTCCATTAAAAAAAAACCCTCTCGATCTCAGCCTGTCTCTTCAACAGCAGGAGATGCCAAGAGGCACAAAGAAAGGGAAGGAAAAAGAAAACACAGTGATTGCAAGCTGTCCATATGCCCAGAGACAGCCGTGTGGAAGGTGTTACTCATTCCCATTTCAGTGATGGGAAAAGGAAGCTGGACTAGAGAGTAGGCTCTTCAAGGTCAACCAACTGGCTGCTAGAGGGCTAGGACTCACCCCAGGTCTGCCTGGCTCCAAAGCAGGCATGTACCAGGGTATTCTCTCTTTGCTCTGCCACCCCCAACTTCATTAGCACCTCATCGGTCAGGTCCAGCTAAAATAGAGCTTCCTTTCTGCCATCCATTCACCCACTAAACGGGCTTCTGAGAGCCAGGTTCTTCCCAGTTATCGAGGGTACACCTGTGAGCAAAGGAGACAATGCTTCCTCTGGTGGGACTTACGTTTGAATGGTAGAGAGAAACCAAAAGGAAATAATCACCCCCAACCCCTATCTTTCCCATCACAGCATTTAAACCATGGCGTTTTAACTGTGTGTTTAACAGCATCTCTCTCATGCATACAGAGAAGGAAATGGCAACCCACTCCAGTGTTCTTGCCTGGAGAATTCCATGGTCAGCAGAGCCTGGTAGGCTATAGTCCATGGGGTCACAAAGAGTGACAAGACTGAGCAACGATGACCCACTCACTCACTCTCGTGCTTAGCTGCATGCCACATGAGGGAATGTTGCTCTTTACGATATCCCAGAGCATATATTATACTTGGCATATAGAAAGTGCTCAGTAAATATTTAATGAGTGAGAGTTAACATTCATTGAGTGTTTAACTCCTGCCAGGAGCTACTTGCAGGAAGGTATCAGACATTAACTCATTTTGTCTTCATAACACTTCTATGAAGTCTGTGCTGTTTACGACCCCCTTTTCTAGGCGAGGACGTTGAGGCACCGAGTGGGGCAGTGACTTGCTCAGGGCTCCCCAGCCACGGCCAGCACGGCATTTCACACAGCAGGTGGCACACAGGAAGAGGCCAATGAGCTGTGAGCCCAGGAGTGGACGGCCATCACTGTCCAGCCCAGAGAGCTCCTGGACGCAAGGGAGCTGGACCGTGCTGTGTGAGACGGATTACATCCAACAGGATAAAGGAAGGTCACTCAGGCAAGACGCAAAGAAAAGAAAGTCTGTCGCTTAGAGACGGGTGGAGGCTCCTCCAATCTCATTCCCTTGCCTCTGCTTTCAGGAGGGCTGACGCTTGTAAATACTAACTGGACCTCCCCTCACCCCTCGTGGCTAACAAAGTGAAAGTTGCTCAGTTGTGTCTGACTCTGCGACCCCGTGGACTGTAGCCCGCCAGGCTCCTCTGCCCATGGAATTCTCCAGGCAAGAATACTAGAGTGGGTAGCCGTTCTCTTCACCAGGGGATCGTCCCAACCCAGGTATCAAATCTAGGTCTCCCGCATTGCAGGCAAATTCTTCACCGTCTGGGTCACCAGGGAAGCCCCCACCCCACCCCTCAGACCACCCAGAATACCGGGTTTTCTCCTGATCGATTCTGGTCCCTTCCCTCCCGTCACTAGGGAGAGCTGGGAACAAAGCCACACACCCACAGCTGGGTCATCAACAACTCTCAAGGAGAATCATTTGGCGTGTCTTTCTATGTCTGTCCATGCCCACTGGGCGGGTTTGCACCTTGAGATGTCCCTTCCCCACCCCCATACATAGATGACTGGTGTAGAGGCAGATGCTTGACTCAAGTTCACCGGTTGGGCACTCAGGAAACATGTGGCCCTAAGGCTGAGGTAGGTAACCATTATTGAGCACACTCAAGGAGAAAGGAACAAAGACAATGGCCACATGACCCCAGGGACGGAGCTCCTGGTTGTGGTCTCTTAGGGACTTGGCATTCTGCCTTCCAATTCCATCTGACTCTCCTGTGTCCTCTCAAAAGTCTCCTTTATGCTTAAGCCAACCCAAGCAGGCATCTGTTATCTCCACTGGGAGGAGGTCAGGGCGGTGGAATGAGATATTTAAAATCACTTTGGCTCAAACAAGGCCCACTGACCAATCAAAATGGACTGCAGGGCCTAGCTACCCTGAGAGTTAACCCTTTCGTTGCCAGATCATGGCAAGGTAGGGGCAGGGGAGAGCTGGTAGGGAAAAGAAGTGGATGGATGGAAGGTGGAAGGAGAAGGCTCCAGGGACCCGTAGCTATTACCAATCAGCTGGTAAATATTTCATCATGTCCACGACTGGTCCAGCAGTACAGGCAGATATGGGTTCAATGTCAGCCCTGCCTTTAGCCAAAGTGCATTCCCCTCCCGGCCTCTGAGGCAGTGGCTTTTCACCAGGACAAGCCCAGGAATCCAAGTGGCCTCTTAGTCAGAACTCTCCCTCCAATTCTGTTTCAATCTCAGTTAAAGACGCAGCACCCACCTCTGCCTCCATCCCTCCCCCAACCTTGTTTCACAGTTGGCTCTCCCAAGCCAGGCCACACAGGCCGGAGCCCCTCCAGTGCACCTGCAGCTTTCCCCATCCCTGGCCTGGGTCCTTCTTCATGCTCAGAGGTTACCATCGGGATGCCACGGGCCACACCAAGTTTTCAAACAAGCTGTATTGGGGCCGTAGGGAGCATCTTAAAAATATTTTTTAAAATCTTGATCTGTCAGACAAAAATGTAGATTTCTGGCTCCTTTTGAAACATCACAAGTTGTGGCAATACTAGACATGTGTGCCAGTGGGCTGAGCAGTGACGGCCCTCATTAGATAAAGGATAACCTCTCCTATTGTCCACAGCCCCCACCATTCCCTATTGTCTCACACCTTGCCTGCTCCACTCTCTTCCCTTTCCCACCTGAGCCCCTGCAGAAATTTGGGTTTGTGAGTTTCACCAGACTCCCGGCCCTGTCTCCTTACACATCTACTGGCTGGGGACCAGCCACATGTGGACACATCCTCATGCTCCTGAATGAGTTCACGTGGCTCAGTGGCTTTCAGACACCATCTGACCTCGAGTGTCCCCGGTCATCTCTCCCACCTCCAGCATCAGATTATCACAGGATTCTGGCAAGATTCCTCTCTCCACTGTTCTATGGTGTTGAGCTCTATCATGCTTTACAGGCAAACATGGATTTCCAACTTTTCTTCCACTTCTGATCCTGATCCAAAAGACTGCCAAATAACAGCAGAATGATTATCAACTACTGCGATGCTCACTGCCACCATGGATTCTGTAGACTCTCAGGAATGGAAAAGTTCAGATTTTAGTCCAATCCCCAAGAAGGGTAGTACCAAAGAACATTCAAACTACTGCACAACTGTATTCATTTCACATGCTAGCAAGGTTATGCTCAAAATCCTCCAAGCTAGGCTTCAACAGCATGCGAACTGAGTACTTCCAGAAGTACAAGCTGGATTTAGAAAAGGCATAGGAACAAGAGATCAAATTCCCAAAATACACTGGATCACAGATAAAGCAAGAGAATTCCAGAAAAGCATCTACTCCTCCATCATTGACTACACTAAAGCCTTTGACTGCAGATCAAAACAAACTGTGAAAAATTCCAAAAGATATGGGAATACCAGACCATCTTACCTGTCTCCTGAGAAACCTGTATTCAAGAAAAGAAGCAACAGTTAGACATGGTACAATGAACTGACTCCAAATTGGGAAGAGTACGTCAAGGCTGTATATTGTCACCCTGCTTATTTAACTTATATGCAGGGTGTATCGTGAAATGTTGGACTGGATGAGTCAAAAGCTGGAATCAAGACTGCTAGGAGAAATATCAACGACCTCAGATATGCAGATAACACCACCTTAAAGTGAAAAGGAACAAAAGAGCCTCTTGATGAAGGTAAAAGAGGAGAGTGAAAAAAGCTGGCTTAAAACTCAACATTCAAAAAACTAAGATTATGGCATCCAGTCCCCTGAAGCCCCTGCAGAAATTTGGGTTTGTGAGTTTCACCAGACTCCCGGCCCTGTCTCCTTACACATCTACTGGCTGGGGACCAGCCACATGTGGACACATCCTCATGCTCCTGAATGAGTTCACGTGGCTCAGTGGCTTTCAGACACCATCTGACCTCGAGTGTCCCCGGTCATCTCTCCC
The DNA here is from genome assembly GCA_022376925.1 of Tragulus kanchil. NCBI lineage: Eukaryota > Metazoa > Chordata > Mammalia > Artiodactyla > Tragulidae > Tragulus > Tragulus kanchil. The sequence continues at coordinate 134,652,707 of JAIOJX010000002.1, read as the reverse complement.
ACCTCCAGCATCAGATTATCACAGGATTCTGGCAAGATTCCTCTCTCCACTGTTCTATGGTGTTGAGCTCTATCATGCTTTACAGGCAAACATGGATTTCCAACTTTTCTTCCACTTCTGATCCTGATCCAAAAGACTGCCAAATAACAGCAGAATGATTATCAACTACTGCGATGCTCACTGCCACCATGGATTCTGTAGACTCTCAGGAATGGAAAAGTTCAGATTTTAGTCCAATCCCCAAGAAGGGTAGTACCAAAGAACATTCAAACTACTGCACAACTGTATTCATTTCACATGCTAGCAAGGTTATGCTCAAAATCCTCCAAGCTAGGCTTCAACAGCATGCGAACTGAGTACTTCCAGAAGTACAAGCTGGATTTAGAAAAGGCATAGGAACAAGAGATCAAATTCCCAAAATACACTGGATCACAGATAAAGCAAGAGAATTCCAGAAAAGCATCTACTCCTCCATCATTGACTACACTAAAGCCTTTGACTGCAGATCAAAACAAACTGTGAAAAATTCCAAAAGATATGGGAATACCAGACCATCTTACCTGTCTCCTGAGAAACCTGTATTCAAGAAAAGAAGCAACAGTTAGACATGGTACAATGAACTGACTCCAAATTGGGAAGAGTACGTCAAGGCTGTATATTGTCACCCTGCTTATTTAACTTATATGCAGGGTGTATCGTGTGAAATGTTGGACTGGATGAGTCAAAAGCTGGAATCAAGACTGCTAGGAGAAATATCAACGACCTCAGATATGCAGATAACACCACCTTAAAGTGAAAAGGAACAAAAGAGCCTCTTGATGAAGGTAAAAGAGGAGAGTGAAAAAAGCTGGCTTAAAACTCAACATTCAAAAAACTAAGATTATGGCATCCAGTCCCATCACTCCATGGAAAATAGATGGGGAAACAATGGGAACAGAGACAGACTTTATTTTCTTGGGCTCCCAAATCACTATAGATGATGACTATAGCCATGATATTAAAAGACACTAGCTCCTTAGGAGAAATGCTACGACAAACCTAGACAAAGTTTTAAAAAGCAGAGATGCCACTTTGCTGACAAAAGTTCGTATAGTCAAAGCTATGGTTTTTCCAGTAGTCATGTATGGATGGATATGAGAGTTGGGCCATAAAGAAGGCTGAGTGCCAAAGAATTGATGCTTTCGAACTGTGGTGTTAGAGAAGATGCTTGAGAGCCCCTTTGATAGCAAGGAGATCAAACAAGTCAATCCTCAAGGAAATCAACCCTGAATATTCATTGGAAGGACTGATGCTGAAGCTGAAGCTCCGATACTTTGGCCACCTGATGTAAAGAGCTAAATCACTGGAAAAGACCCTCATCCTGGGAATGACTGTGGGCAGGAGGAGACGGGGGCAACAGAGGATGAGATGGTTGGATGGCATCACTGATTCAGTGGACATGAGTTTGAGCAAGCTCTGGGATATGGAAGAGGACAGGGAAGCCTGGCGTGCTGTAGTCCATGGGGTCACAGAGAGTCGGACATGCCTGAGTGACTGAACAACAGCCAACCACTGTGCTAAGGGCTTCATATCACATCTTTGTTGTTATTTAATTGCTGAGTCCTGTCTGACTCTGGGTGACCTCGTGGACTACAGCCCACCAACGCTCCTCTGTCCACAGGATTTCCCAGGCAAGAATATTGGAGTGGGGGGCTTCCCCGGTGGTCCACTAGGTAAAGACACCACCTTGCAGTGCAAGGGGCACCAGTTTGATTCCTGGCCTTGGAAGATCCCACGTGCCGTGGAGCAGCTGGACCAGTGTGTCCAATTACCGAGCCAGCTCTCTGGAGAGCATGTGCCCAGAGCCAGTGTTCTGCAACAAGAGAGGCCACTGCGATGGGAGGCCCACACAGGCCAAAAGAACAAAGATGTATGATGAAAGACCAATAGAAGTGGCCAAAAAAACCAGACAAACAAAAGAATACTGGAGTGGGTTACCATTTCCTCCTACAGGAGATCTTCCTGACCCAGGGAGCAAACCTTCATCTCCTGCACTGGCAGGTAGATTCTTTACCCCTGAACCACCAGGGAAGCCCAGAGCACATCACTCAACCCTCATAATGGCCACCATACAGGCATTATTATCATCTTAGTATTCCAGATGACCAAACCGAAGCTTAGAGAAGTAACTTGTCCAAAGTCACAAAGCAAGAAAAGAGGAAAGACAGGGCTTTAATCAAGTTTATCAGGTTCCAAAGATGTAGGCAACTGAGTGGGGACCCCTGAGGTCACCCTGCTGCCTCCCTGCTCCCCAGCCTTCCCAGAGGGTCTCCCACTCAACAGAGAATTATAGATGAAGACACCTTTCATCCCACAGAAATGCAGCGCCAGCCACTCTCAGGTCACTCGGAAGTCTCCATCCCATCCCCAAACCAGCCTTCACCGTGAACACCTACATCCCAGGACCAAAGGCCAGGCCCATCCCAGCTCAGCATCTTCCGTTCCTCACCTGACTCCAGACTCATGCAGCGAAGGAAGAAAGAGGCACAGATCAGGGGGACAAAAAAGAACTTTAAACTTCTAAATCAAAACTTAAAATAGCCTCTCTCGATGTGAATGGCTGTGTGGTTGGGTACCCAGTGAGCTGAAATCTGGCAGAGCTGAGGCAAAGCTGCAGGAACACAGAAGCTGCATTGCGACGCAAAGATCACGGAAGCACACACCCACAGCATCAGTCAGAGCAGGAAGTCAGGACAGCCGGTAAATTCAGACTCTGTCCTCCCTGGACCTTTACAGGCCACAAAAGTCTCGAAGGTATGTTTTCCAGGAGGTAGGCAGGCAAGGGGAACCTGGAAGTCCTGGTTGGAAATACCATCAAAACAGAAGGAAGTTTCCAAGCACGGGCTCTGGAGTTAACCATGTGACCTCAGGCAGGTGACTTAAGCATTCTGCATCTCTGGCTCCTTGTCCATAAAATGGAGACAAACACACGATCCACCTCATGGACTGGTTGTGATGGCTAAAGTTTCCAGCATAGTGCCCCCTGAACACTGGACATACAGGCTCTTGATTGCAGTATTACAAAGAGAAAAAACAATCACGGTATAACACTTCCCAACCTTCAGCCTTGAGCTGTCATATTTTTGCACATTCTACCTGGAGAAGGACATGGCAACCCACTCCAGTATTCCTCCCTGGAGGATCCCATAGACAGAGGAGCTTGGTGGGCTACAGTCCATGGGGTAGCAAAGAGTCCGAGACGACTGAGTGACTGAGCACGCACGTTCTACCTACATTATTATTTATTAATACTTGGCGTTTTTTCTTTCACTCGACATACGACTTTTACTTAAACCCATTTCAAAAGAAAACTCTCTGAGAGTGAGAACTTGTGAAATGGGTGTGCAAATTATAGTTATTTTCTAACACAGCTTAAAATGAAATAGCTCTTAAAATGAAAGTCGAAGATGTTCATCCCAACGGTCTCCATTAACAGGCTGTGAGAAAGCCGAGATCACCCTGTGGGGGCAACAGGGCGTGCCTATCAAAATGCCAAAGGTTTCTCCCCTTTGATTGGAGATAAAGCCACTTGTGTGTCTGTGCTTAGTCATGGCGTCTTTCCCAGCTCAGCATCTTCCGTTCCTCACCTGACTCCAGACTCATGCAGCGAAGGAAGAAAGAGGCACAGATCAGGGGGACAAAAAAGAACTTTAAACTTCTAAATCAAAACTTAAAATAGCCTCTCTCGATGTGAATGGCTGTGTGGTTGGGTACCCAGTGAGCTGAAATCTGGCAGAGCTGAGGCAAAGCTGCAGGAACACAGAAGCTGCATTGCGACGCAAAGATCACGGAAGCACACACCCACAGCATCAGTCAGAGCAGGAAGTCAGGACAGCCGGTAAATTCAGACTCTGTCCTCCCTGGACCTTTACAGGCCACAAAAGTCTCGAAGGTATGTTTTCCAGGAGGTAGGCAGGCAAGGGGAACCTGGAAGTCCTGGTTGGAAATACCATCAAAACAGAAGGAAGTTTCCAAGCACGGGCTCTGGAGTTAACCATGTGACCTCAGGCAGGTGACTTAAGCATTCTGCATCTCTGGCTCCTTGTCCATAAAATGGAGACAAACACACGATCCACCTCATGGACTGGTTGTGATGGCTAAAGTTTCCAGCATAGTGCCCCCTGAACACTGGACATACAGGCTCTTGATTGCAGTATTACAAAGAGAAAAAACAATCACGGTATAACACTTCCCAACCTTCAGCCTTGAGCTGTCATATTTTTGCACATTCTACCTGGAGAAGGACATGGCAACCCACTCCAGTATTCCTCCCTGGAGGATCCCATAGACAGAGGAGCTTGGTGGGCTACAGTCCATGGGGTAGCAAAGAGTCCGAGACGACTGAGTGACTGAGCACGCACGTTCTACCTACATTATTATTTATTAATACTTGGCGTTTTTTCTTTCACTCGACATACGACTTTTACTTAAACCCATTTCAAAAGAAAACTCTCTGAGAGTGAGAACTTGTGAAATGGGTGTGCAAATTATAGTTATTTTCTAACACAGCTTAAAAATGAAATAGCTCTTAAAATGAAAGTCGAAGATGTTCATCCCAACGGTCTCCATTAACAGGCTGTGAGAAAGCCGAGATCACCCTGTGGGGGCAACAGGGCGTGCCTATCAAAATGCCAAAGGTTTCTCCCCTTTGATTGGAGATAAAGCCACTTGTGTGTCTGTGCTTAGTCACTCCAGGCATGTCCAACTCTTTGTGACCCCATAGACTGTAGATTGCCAGGCTCCTCTGTCCAAGGAATTCTCCAGGCAAGAATACTGGAGTGGGTTGCCATGCTCTCCTCCAGGGAATCTTCCCAACCCAGGAATCGAACCCAGGTCTCCTGCATTGCAGGTGGATTCTTTACCATCTGAGCCACCAGGGAAGCCCCAAATCTGCATACATAGGAAATTACACACACATACACACAAACACGGCTATTCACTGCAGCATCATTTATACTAGCAAAAGATTTTAATGAACCAAGTGCTACAGGGATGGAGACACCTAAATAAATCTTCCTGTAGTTACACAATGGACTACCATTCAGGTACAGAAAAGAAGAGCTTTCTGCACTAAGGTGGAAAACAATCTTAAGGGCATATTTTTAAATGAAGGCGAAAAAGAAAAAAAAAAACAGAACCCAAGGTGCAGAACTATGCTGCATGCTATCTTTGAGTGAGAGAGTGAGGCAAGATCAGAAAGTCTATTTTAAATTACTCAGACCTGCAAGAACAAATGCTAGAAGGAGAGGCTGCAAGAGAAGCTAATACAAAGCGTTTCTTTAGGAAGGCAGGAGGGAACAAAGTACAAAGGAGTATGAGTCTCCGTAGATTACCTCTGCAGAGTTTGAACAAAAATAGAGTATTTTCCCAGTTATCTGGGTACCACGGAATTCCCACCAGCATGGACCAGCCTGCTGGGTAACCCATCAGCATCACCAGACTCCAGAGCTGCAGACAAAATGCTGAGAATTCCCAAGAGACAAAGAAGCTGGGAAACCTTAATTAGGAGGATGTGGACAGAGATTTGCTGCACATGAAATGCGTAAAATGTGAGAAGCTGTAATTAACACAGATGAAAGCAGGGCCCTGTAATTTGCTGAAGATTGTTCATTGTGTTCCAGGAGAGAATGAACAGCGCTGATAAGCTGTGTAGATGCCCCAGGGTCTGTGGGAGGGTCTGACAACTCCGCCCCCAGCCTCCCGCCACAGCCCCAGCCCCTTGGGCCAAAAAGTAATTGTTCCATTTAAGGGCAAGCGCCCCGTTGTGTCAACTCTGATAGGATTTTAAATACAACTTCCTGGGTTACAATCTGTGCTGAAGTCAATGTCAATAGAGGGGGTTAATTAATAGCCACCTCCAAATGTAAGGCCCAGCTCTCCAAGTGGATTAGCTTTTGGACTCCCGGAGGCAAATTATTTAACCCTTTCAAGCTTTAGTTTCTGCATCTAAAAATGGGATCATCATCATAATTACTCCCTAAGTTGATGGGAGAGCTCAACAGGTTACTGCCTGACCACTGCCTGTCAGTCAGTCACTGGTGGAAGGAAATATTTTAAAATATTCACTGTTACCAATCATTTTCCAACCACAGCCTTTGTCCTTTAAATTCTAGTTTGTTGCTTTCTAAATGATTTGCAACATGCTTTTTATACAACTTAAAGAACATGACCCACTCACCTATAACATATATTGTAAATATTTTTCCAGTTTTCCATTTGCCTTTGAAATTTTGTTGATGTGCTTTCTTTCAGCGTCTAACATTGCAGGTGTGTTTGTGTATTTTTAATATTTTTAATGTTTATTTTTACTTTATTTATTGGTTGGGCTGAGTCTTAGATGCAGCATATGGAATCTTTAGTGGTAGTGTGTGAACTCTTCGTTGCAGCATGTGGGATCTTAATTCCCTGACCAGAGATCACACCTGGGCTTTTTGCGTTGTGAGCACGAGGCCTTAGGGAAGTCCCACGTGGGTTTAAATAAACTTCAAGGCTTCCCTTTTCCTTTATGGTCTCTGCCCCTGGTGCTGCGTTTAGAAAGTCCTTCCCAGTATTTTCTTCAACCTCTTACAGTTTTTCTTTCTACACTGAAATCATTATTTCCCTTGAAATTCATTTTAGCAGGAGCTTCTTGAAGAGAGGCCTTTATTTTGTCTTAATGTTTAGCAAATTGTAATACTAAATGTATGGCATGCATCTTCTCTTGCCTCTTGTATCATACACTAATTTCACTTGTATCCTTTGTTCATTTTTACATTTCCTCTTATGCTCCACTGCTCAGTCTCTATGCCTGCCTCGTTCAGGCGTGTTCACTCACTCAGTCACGGCCAGCTCTAGGCTCCTCTATCCACAGGGATTCTCCAGGCGAGAATACTGGAGTGGGTTGCCAGGCCCTTCTCCAGGCATCTTTCTGACCCAAGGATCATACCCACGTGTCTTCTGTCTCCTGCAGGGTGACATGTCTTCTGTCACCCTGCAGGGCAAGTTCTTTACCACCTGGAAAGCCCTCCTTATGCCTACCTAGCTGTACCTCATCCCAGGAAACCCCATTTATGTTGCCGCCTCCTGAATGTCAGTCCTTTTTCTTTTTAGCTTAGTAAATGTCTTTATTTAAAACCTCTATCCTCGGAGAGAATCATCACGACTAACTCTGTGATTACAAACACGAATCAGACTCTGAAAACTTCTATACAATCTGCACTTTCTTAATCTATGTAATCATTAAAGTACGAAAAATAACTTGATTTTGAATTGGAGTATAGGTAGTTAACAAGGCTGTGATCCTTTCAGGTGGACAGCAAAGGGACTCAGCCACACCTGTGCACATATCCATTCTTCCCCAAGCTCCCCTCCCATGCTGGCTGCCATATAACATTGAACAGAGTTCCCTGGGCTCTATAGCAGATCCCTGTTGGTTGTCCATTTTAAATACGGCAGTGTGTCCATATCCATCCCAAACTCCCTAGTGATCTCTTCCCCCGATCCTTCCCTCTGGCAACCATATGTTCTTGAACTTCAGTCTTGATTTCAGGTACCAATTCCCTCCACAAAAACAAGCAATGAATGGATTTACCCACTTGTTCCCCAAAGCTTTGCTGAGTGCCGGCATGTGTCAGGTGCTAGGGAGCAAAATCAAACACAGGGTCTGCCCTGATGGGCTCCCAGCCTAGCAGGAAGTAGACAGGAAAAAGGCCCCCAAATTCAAACACAGGGTCTCCGATGGGCGCTAACTTGAAATTCATTTTAGCTTCGAAGGGCCTTTATTTTGTCTTAATGTTTAGCAAATTGTAATACTAAATGTATGGCATGCATCTTCTCTTGCCTCTTGTATCATACACTAATTTCACTTGTATCCTTTGTTCATTTTTACATTTCCTCTTATGCTCCACTGCTCAGTCTCTATGCCTGCCTCGTTCAGGCGTGTTCACTCACTCAGTCACGGCCAGCTCTAGGCTCCTCTATCCACAGGGATTCTCCAGGCGAGAATACTGGAGTGGGTTGCCAGGCCCTTCTCCAGGCATCTTTCTGACCCAAGGATCATACCCACGTGTCTTCTGTCTCCTGCAGGGTGACATGTCTTCTGTCACCCTGCAGGGCAAGTTCTTTACCACCTGGAAAGCCCTCCTTATGCCTACCTAGCTGTACCTCATCCCAGGAAACCCCATTTATGTTGCCGCCTCCTGAATGTCAGTCCTTTTTCTTTTTAGCTTAGTAAATGTCTTTATTTAAAACCTCTATCCTCGGAGAGAATCATCACGACTAACTCTGTGATTACAAACACGAATCAGACTCTGAAAACTTCTATACAATCTGCACTTTCTTAATCTATGTAATCATTAAAGTACGAAAAATAACTTGATTTTGAATTGGAGTATAGGTAGTTAACAAGGCTGTGATCCTTTCAGGTGGACAGCAAAGGGACTCAGCCACACCTGTGCACATATCCATTCTTCCCCAAGCTCCCCTCCCATGCTGGCTGCCATATAACATTGAACAGAGTTCCCTGGGCTCTATAGCAGATCCCTGTTGGTTGTCCATTTTAAATACGGCAGTGTGTCCATATCCATCCCAAACTCCCTAGTGATCTCTTCCCCCGATCCTTCCCTCTGGCAACCATATGTTCTTGAACTTCAGTCTTGATTTCAGGTACCAATTCCCTCCACAAAAACAAGCAATGAATGGATTTACCCACTTGTTCCCCAAAGCTTTGCTGAGTGCCGGCATGTGTCAGGTGCTAGGGGAGCAAAATCAAACACAGGGTCTGCCCTGATGGGCTCCCAGCCTAGCAGGAAGTAGACAGGAAAAAGGCACAAACAAACACACACGTCTGACTCTCCTGCAAGACAAGCTCGAGGTGCTCAGAGGATCTACAGTGGGGGATTCCGCCATCAGATCGGGGAGGCTTTCCCGAGGAAGTGACGTCTGAAGGACAGAGGGTGGAACCTGGGCCAGGGCATCTGCCTGGCGCTCTTCACCCTCTGGGGGGAACTATTCAACGGCAGGTATCCTACTTCAGCCCCGGCAGACCCGGCTGACCCATCCCTCTGCCCCTTGCCTGGCTCCAAGCTCTGCCTCAGCCCTCATCGCCTGTCCTCGCTCAGACCCCTTGTAAGAATCGCAAAGGCACGACGGACAGCAAGCTGTTAGGGAAAGAGCCTATCTGGGAAGAGTTCCCGGGTGAGATCCACAGATCCAAAAGGTGGGCCAGTGAAGTTGCGCCCCAGAGATGGGACAAGGAGGTTTTATCTGGGAGGAGAAGGGGAAAAAAGAAAGGGGAGGGGGTTTCTTAGAGCAGGCGCAGAAACAAAGTCTTTGTTTAAACTGAGCAGGAAATTAGTGATGAGTCGGCTGTCCTTGAGTTGTCTGTGGGCATGGGGGTGTGCAGTTCTTGTTACTTTCCACACCTGGTGGACAATCTTCATGGCCAGGGCGAGCTCCCTATCGCCAGCCTTGAGAGACTCCCAGGCACCAGCAGATCAGCAACAGACCCCTTGCTGCTGACCCTGTAGGGCCAGTGAGTCCACAGGTGCAGTGTTAACCCTTTAATAGCTCATCAACCTAACATCCCTCAGCCATGAGACCCCAGATCCCTGTTGGTTGTCCATTTTAAATACGGCAGTGTGTCCATATCCATCCCAAACTCCCTAGTGATCTCTTCCCCCGATCCTTCCCTCTGGCAACCATATGTTCTTGAACTTCAGTCTTGATTTCAGGTACCAATTCCCTCCACAAAAACAAGCAATGAATGGATTTACCCACTTGTTCCCCAAAGCTTTGCTGAGTGCCGGCATGTGTCAGGTGCTAGGGGAGCAAAATCAAACACAGGGTCTGCCCTGATGGGCTCCCAGCCTAGCAGGAAGTAGACAGGAAAAAGGCACAAACAAACACACACGTCTGACTCTCCTGCAAGACAAGCTCGAGGTGCTCAGAGGATCTACAGTGGGGGATTCCGCCATCAGATCGGGGAGGCTTTCCCGAGGAAGTGACGTCTGAAGGACAGAGGGTGGAACCTGGGCCAGGGCATCTGCCTGGCGCTCTTCACCCTCTGGGGGGAACTATTCAACGGCAGGTATCCTACTTCAGCCCCGGCAGACCCGGCTGACCCATCCCTCTGCCCCTTGCCTGGCTCCAAGCTCTGCCTCAGCCCTCATCGCCTGTCCTCGCTCAGACCCCTTGTAAGAATCGCAAAGGCACGACGGACAGCAAGCTGTTAGGGAAAGAGCCTATCTGGGAAGAGTTCCCGGGTGAGATCCACAGATCCAAAAGGTGGGCCAGTGAAGTTGCGCCCCAGAGATGGGACAAGGAGGTTTTATCTGGGAGGAGAAGGGGAAAAAAGAAAGGGGAGGGGGTTTCTTAGAGCAGGCGCAGAAACAAAGTCTTTGTTTAAACTGAGCAGGAAATTAGTGATGAGTCGGCTGTCCTTGAGTTGTCTGTGGGCATGGGGGTGTGCAGTTCTTGTTACTTTCCACACCTGGTGGACAATCTTCATGGCCAGGGCGAGCTCCCTATCGCCAGCCTTGAGAGACTCCCAGGCACCAGCAGATCAGCAACAGACCCCTTGCTGCTGACCCTGTAGGGCCAGTGAGTCCACAGGTGCAGTGTTAACCCTTTAATAGCTCATCAACCTAACATCCCTCAGCCATGAGACCCCAGCCCCCATGAGCGCTCTCCTTAGTAGAGTGCTCATGAGCCACACTCTCAAGGCAAAGGACCCAAATCCTGCCCCAGCCCTGTTACTTTCCAGTTATGTGGCTTTAAGCAAGTTCCTTAAGCGACAGTGATTTTCTCACCTGTACAATGGGGAGACTCTACAGCAAGCTGCCTGGACTGAACCCCCAAATTAACATGACTTGGGGCAGGTTACCTAACATCTTTGTGCTTCCGTATCCTCATTTTAAAAAGGTATTTTATTTACTTATTTCTTTGGCTGTGTTGGGTCTTAGTTGTGGCACCGTGGGATCTTCAACCTCCGCTGCGTATGCAAGATCTTAACTTGTGGCAAGAGAACTCTTAGTCGAGGCATGTGGGATCTAGTTTCCTGACCAGGGATCAAACCCATGGCCCTTGCATCGGGAGCACAGAGTATTAGCCACTGGACCAGAAGAGAAGTCCCACCTCATTTTTAAAGTTGAAACAATAATACAAGCTCTTAAACCCTCATAGGACTATAAGATGCTATTGAGTTAATTTTTGTAAAAAGCTCAACACAGAACCTCGCAGTTAGTAAACACTGTGTGTGTGTGTGGAACACAGTACATAAATGAGTGTTTCTGCTTTCTAGATTTGTGAGCGTTTATAAAATCATGATTATACTGTGCTTAATGCAGCCAGGTCATGTGCCCTTGATCAATGTCAGCTCAAAATAAAAACTCCATCTATGATCTTGGCCAAGTCACTTGGTCTGACCTCAGTTTGCCCTTGATCACATGTCAGCTACAACCAAGCAGGCGCAGAAACAAAGTCTTTGTTTAAACTGAGCGGGAAATTAGTGATGAGTCGGCTGTCCTTGAGTTGTCTGTGGGCATGGGGGTGTGCAGTTCTTGTTACTTTCCACACCTGGTGGACAATCTTCATGGCCAGGGCGAGCTCCCTATCGCCAGCCTTGAGAGACTCCCAGGCACCAGCAGATCAGCAACAGACCCCTTGCTGCTGACCCTGTAGGGCCAGTGAGTCCACAGGTGCAGTGTTAACCCTTTAATAGCTCATCAACCTAACATCCCTCAGCCATGAGACCCCAGCCCCCATGAGCGCTCTCCTTAGTAGAGTGCTCATGAGCCACACTCTCAAGGCAAAGGACCCAAATCCTGCCCCAGCCCTGTTACTTTCCAGTTATGTGGCTTTAAGCAAGTTCCTTAAGCGACAGTGATTTTCTCACCTGTACAATGGGGAGACTCTACAGCAAGCTGCCTGGACTGAACCCCCAAATTAACATGACTTGGGGCAGGTTACCTAACATCTTTGTGCTTCCGTATCCTCATTTTAAAAAGGTATTTTATTTACTTATTTCTTTGGCTGTGTTGGGTCTTAGTTGTGGCACCGTGGGATCTTCAACCTCCGCTGCGTATGCAAGATCTTAACTTGTGGCAAGAGAACTCTTAGTCGAGGCATGTGGGATCTAGTTTCCTGACCAGGGATCAAACCCATGGCCCTTGCATCGGGAGCACAGAGTATTAGCCACTGGACCAGAAGAGAAGTCCCACCTCATTTTTAAAGTTGAAACAATAATACAAGCTCTTAAACCCTCATAGGACTATAAGATGCTATTGAGTTAATTTTTGTAAAAAGCTCAACACAGAACCTCGCAGTTAGTAAACACTGTGTGTGTGTGTGGAACACAGTACATAAATGAGTGTTTCTGCTTTCTAGATTTGTGAGCGTTTATAAAATCATGATTATACTGTGCTTAATGCAGCAACGGGCAGGTCATGTGCCCTTGATCAATGTCAGCTCAAAATAAAAAACTCCATCTATGATCTTGGCCAAGTCACTTTTGTGCTCTGACCTCAGGTTTCCATCGAGAAAACAAGGGGCTTAATCTGGGCATCCCCAGGGGCCCTTCAAGTTCTGACACTCTCTGCCTTCCAGGCTGTTCACACAGCTCTGCCCCACTTCCTCCTGTGAATTCATGCTCAGAGTGTACAGCAGCCTTTCAAGGACCAGACACACTGCCGAAGATCACACCCTTGCAGATAAATCCTCCATCAGCCACAGAGCACGCACACCCATCCACTCCCCTTGCTGCCCCTCCTCCCCCACAGTGTCATCAGCCAACAGAGGGAGGGGCACCCCCTCTCCCTGCTGAGGGCAGGTCACCCAAATGCTGGACCAGGACACAAGGTTACTGAGGTTACTCAACTTGCAAAGATGCTGTCAGCCTGATTCCCGGACTCAGAGAAGCATGCCGGCTTCCTGACAGCTCCCTCTGCCAGAGTAGCCCTCGGCACCCCCACGCCTGCCTTCTAGAAGGCAGAAAGAGCCCTTGTGTAGAAGGACATGCACATGGGCATCAACGGGGAAGCTCTGAATAAACAGAGATTCCGACTTTGTCTGCCATGGGCCCAGGCACTGGTATTTGGTGATAAAGCTGTGGAGATGCATGCACCCAGGACCGAGACTCACTGAGCTCAAGGAGAAGAGGCGAGAAACAGACCAGCAGGCTGAGGAAAGAGCAATGCAAATGTCTCGTAGGGGGAGACCTGCTGGGGAGGAAGAGAAACTGAAGGAAGGAAGCTTCGTCTCAGGAGGTGAGGAGGCAGGGGTCAGGAAGAGGCTGGAGGGACCGACAGGGCCACAGCATGCCAGGCCTGTGAGCAAGGTGGCCGTATCCTTCATCTTCCAAAGGAGCCTCTTGTGAGAAGGTGGGAATGGCACACATTCTTTGGTATTCCAATGCAACAGCAGAAGCAGGTGTACCTAGGCCAGGCTGACAAAGAAAGATGTATGAGGATCCTGCTCCCAGACCCTTCAGAGAATCAACTGTGCTTCAAAAGCCGTAGGAAGCCACTGACGTGTTTTCAGCAAGAATGATGCCAAGATCACACCTGGTTTTAGAACGATGACTCCGCAGCAAGACAGAAATGAGAGCCTGATAAGACAGTCCAGAATCAGGGAGTCAGGACCAGAGGCTACTGGTCCAGGGAGAGAGTGTGGAGTCTGGACTACAGTCCTGTCTACTGGGATGGAGAGAAAACAGCCTGTTGTGGGGCGGTGGAGGGGTACGCACAGTTTTGAAGAGCAGACCCTAGAGCCAGACCAAGTTCAAATCCAAGTTCAAATCTGCTTATTCCTCACGTGACCTGGCAAGTCCAATGGCTTCTCTGCCTCAGGTGCCTCCTCCATAAAATGTGCATACCAAGAGGGTCTTTCTCACTGGATGAATTGCTGTATCCCAATCACTTAGAACAGAACCCATCCACTCCCTTGCGGGACCAAGGGACACAAGGTCACCCAAATGCTGGACCAGGACACAAGGTTACTGAGGTTACTCAACTTGCAAAGATGCTGTCAGCCTGATTCCCGGACTCAGAGAAGCATGCCGGCTTCCTGACAGCTCCCTCTGCCAGAGTAGCCCTCGGCACCCACGCCTGCCTTCTAGAAGGCAGAAAGAGCCTGTGTAGAAGGACATGCACATGGGCATCAACGGGGAAGCTCTGAATAAACAGAGATTCCGACTTTGTCTGCCATGGGCCCAGGCACTGGTATTTGGTGATAAAGCTGTGGAGATGCATGCACCCAGGACCGAGACTCACTGAGCTCAAGGAGAAGAGGCGAGAAACAGACCAGCAGGCTGAGGAAAGAGCAATGCAAATGTCTCGTAGGGGGAGACCTGCGGGGGAGGAAGAGAAACTGAAGGAAGGAAGCTTCGTCTCAGGAGGTGAGGAGGCAGGGGTCAGGAAGAGGCTGGAGGGACCGACAGGGCCACAGCATGCCAGGCCTGTGAGCAAGGTGGCCGTATCCTTCATCTTCCAAAGGAGCCTCTTGTGAGAAGGTGGGAATGGCACACATTCTTTGGTATTCCAATGCAACAGCAGAAGCAGGTGTACCTAGGCCAGGCTGACAAAGAAAGATGTATGAGGATCCTGCTCCCAGACCCTTCAGAGAATCAACTGTGCTTCAAAAGCCGTAGGAAGCCACTGACGTGTTTTCAGCAAGAATGATGCCAAGATCACACCTGGTTTTAGAACGATGACTCCGCAGCAAGACAGAAATGAGAGCCTGATAAGACAGTCCAGAATCAGGGAGTCAGGACCAGAGGCTACTGGTCCAGGGAGAGAGTGTGGAGTCTGGACTACAGTCCTGTCTACTGGGATGGAGAGAAAACAGCCTGTTGTGGGGCGGTGGAGGGGTACGCACAGTTTTGAAGAGCAGACCCTAGAGCCAGACCAAGTTCAAATCCAAGTTCAAATCTGCTTATTCCTCACGTGACCTGGCAAGTCCAATGGCTTCTCTGCCTCAGGTGCCTCCTCCATAAAATGTGCATACCAAGAGGGTCTTTCTCACTGGATGAATTGCTGTATCCCAATCACTTAGAACAGAACCTGCCGAGTGATGGGTGCAAATGCAGGTACACGCTGTTTCATTGCCCTTCACTTTATTACATTGCAAAAATACTGAGTTTCTTACCAACTGAAGGTCTGTGGCATTCCTGCATCCAGCAAGTCTCTCGGCGCCATTTTTCCAGCAGCATTTGCTCACTTCCAGGCCCTATGTCACATTTTGGTAATTCTCACGATATTTCAAAAGCTCCACCCTCAAACAGATTACAACTCGTTGAAGGCTCACATGATAGCATTTTTTAGCAATAGCATATGCTAAAGACACATACATTGCTTTTTAGACATAATGCTAATGCATACTTAATGAAATACAGTATGGGATGAACATAACTTCTATATTCAGTGGGAAACCAAAAACTCCGTGGGATGCTTGCATCATTTTCGTGGTCTGGAGGCTTCCCTGGTAAAGAATCTGACTGCAATGCAGAAGACCCGGGTTCAATCCCTGGGTGGGGAAGATCCCCTGGAAAAGGAAATGGCAACCCACTGCTGTATTCTTGCCTGGAGAGTTCCATGGACAGCAGAGCCTGGTGGGCTGCAGTCCATGGGGTTGCAATGAGTCGGACAGAACTGAGTGACTAATACACACATGGTGGTCTGGAACCTAATCCACAGCATCTCCAAGGTATGCCTGTAAATGTTAGCTATGACTACTATTGAGGAGGCTCAAGGCAATGGAAAGAGTACGAGTGTTGGGAAAGTCTAGGAACACAGAAGAGACCCCCAAAATGAACCCACGCTCAGAAGAATGTTGGAAATGCACAGTTAAAGGGTAAAAAAGGACCAAAGGCAGGGACTAGCACTAGGAACAGCTGAGATGCAGAATTAAGGAGAGTCAGAGCCTGCAGGCTGTGTTCGAAAGAAAACAGGTCCAAGATTCTGAGTCAAGCAAACACGCACACAACACACAAGGCACTGTTTTAAGCTCTTTGCATAAACTAATTTCATATAACATTCCTACAAAGTAGGTAGATTATTGTCCTCATTTTGAAGAAACTGGAGCACAGAAAGGCTAAGTGACTTACTCACAGTCACACAGCCAGTAAGTAGCAGAATCAAGATTTGAACCCAGGCAGGCTAGCTCCAGAGTCCATACTTGTAACCAATAAGCAAGACCAGAAACCTGACCCTGAACATTTCACTCTACTCTCACCTCCAAACTACCACTGAAAGTACCAGAAGGAATTGTTTAAAAATAGGAGACTCTATTTCAGCCCAGAAATCAGGGAAAGGTGCCAAGTAAAAGACAAAAACTCTTGAAATGTTTTTCAATATATCAAAAAGGTGAGGCTTAAATAAGAGCAGCCTCCCGGCTCTCCTTATTTCAAAGGATGACGCATGGCAAGGTCTGCTGGAGGAGGGTGGGGTAACCGAGCATACACAGAAAGTCAAGTCCTCACCTAGCAGTCCCTGGCGGCAGCAGGCACTTTAATGAACATGCAGGATGATGAATGATCCTTGAAGACGGCACATAGGGGAAACAAATGGCTGTAAGATCCCCTCAGACCCCCTACAAACCACCCCACTC
Source organism: Tragulus kanchil (assembly GCA_022376925.1). Classification (NCBI taxonomy): domain Eukaryota; kingdom Metazoa; phylum Chordata; class Mammalia; order Artiodactyla; family Tragulidae; genus Tragulus; species Tragulus kanchil. Next base: position 134,636,087 of record JAIOJX010000002.1, on the reverse strand, counting down.
CTGCCACAGGTCCCATTGGACACAGAGAGTTCAAGTACAGCAAGGGCACAGCAGCAGCAGCTTCCTTAACTAGCATGACTCTAGTTTTCTTTCTTCCTTCATTGACCAGACATGACCCTCCACTGACAATTCCCACCTACAGAGGTTATAAACTGGCGGTACACAGACTGAGGGCTTTCCCTGTGGCCCCGTGCTAAAGAATCCGCTTGCCAATGCAGGAGACGCAGGATTGATCCCTGGGTTGAGAACAGGCTCTGGAGAAGGAAATGGTACCCAACTCCAATATTCTTGTCTGGAGAATCCCATGGACAGAGGATCCTGGCTACAGTCTACGGGGCTGCAAGGAGTCGGGCACAACTTAGCACCTGACCAACAGAATACACAGGCTGAGTCCAGTCCAAACATATTTTTTAAATATACCACATATGTAATTCTTGAATTACTTGTCAGCATCCACATTTTGGAGATTGAGACGTCTCTTAAACAACTGGAAAACCAGACTTCCCTGGTGGTCCAGTGGGTAAAGAGTCTGCCTTGCAGTGCAAGGGGCACCAGTTCAATCTCTGGCCCAGGAAGATCCCATGTGCCACGGAGCGGCTAGACCATTGTATCCAATTGTGAGCCAGCGCTCTGGAGCACATGCGCCCAGGACTGGTGCTCTGCAGCGAAAGAGGCCACTGCGATAGGAGGCCCACACAGGCTGACAAGTGAAGATGGATGAAAATTTTAAAAAAGAGAAAAAAAAACAATAAAAGAGGCTAAATTAAGAAAAAAAAGAGGTGAGTAACGACTGTCCTCTTTGGACAGGGTGTTCCATTCTAGATGGAACGTTCCTGCTATCACACATTTGACTCATTAACTTACCTGTTGGGTTCTGGCTGGTTTTGAAGTCAGATATCCTGATGAATGCAAGCATCCTTTCAAAGACACATGGCCACAAACTAAATATCAAGGAAAGCAGATGGAGACAAGAGAGGGTCTCTCAGAGCAGGCTCTCTCTTTCTACAGTGGCTGCATTCTCACCAAGAATGAGCAAAGGTTTCCCCACACGGTCACCAACACTTGTCTTTGGAGTTTGTTTTGATAACAGACAGCCTGCCAGGTGTGAGGTTTCACTGTGAGGTTGATTTGCATTTTCTGATGATTACGGAGCATTTTTTCAGATACGTGCTGCCCAAGTGCATGTCTTCAGATTAATGTCTACTCAAGTCCTTAGCACATTCGGAGGTCCCTCAAAAAGTTAAAAATAGGGGCTTCCCTGGTAGCTCAGTGGTAAAGAGTTCACCGGCCAATGCGGGAGACAAGGGTACGATCCCTGATCTGGGAAGATCCCACATGCTGTGGAGCAATTAAGCCCGTAAGCCACAACTATGGAGCCTGTGCTCTAGAGCTTCGGAGCCACAGCTATGGAGCCCATGGGCCACAACTACGGAAGCCCATGAGCCCTACAGTCCATGTTTCACAACAAGGGAAGTCACCACAACAAGAATCCTGTTCACATCAACTAGAGAGGAGCCCCCACTCCCTGCAGCTAGAGAAGAGCCTGGAGCAGCAGTGAAAACCCAGAATAGCCAAAAATAAATACATTTTAAAAAGTTAAAAATAGAACTACTACTATATGATCCAGAAATTCTGCTTTACAAGTATTGAGACGTCTCTTAAACAACTGGAAAACCAGACTTCCCTGGTGGTCCAGTGGAAGCGGCCACCAGTTCAATCTCTGGCCCAGGAAGATCCCATGTGCCACGGAGCGGCTAGACCATTGTATCCAATTGTGAGCCAGCGCTCTGGAGCACATGCGCCCAGGACTGGTGCTCTGCAGCGAAAGAGGCCACTGCGATAGGAGGCCCACACAGGCTGACAAGTGAAGATGGATGAAAATTTTAAAAAAGAGAAAAAAAAACAATAAAAGAGGCTAAATTAAGAAAAAAAAGAGGTGAGTAACGACTGTCCTCTTTGGACAGGGTGTTCCATTCTAGATGGAACGTTCCTGCTATCACACATTTGACTCATTAACTTACCTGTTGGGTTCTGGCTGGTTTTGAAGTCAGATATCCTGATGAATGCAAGCATCCTTTCAAAGACACATGGCCACAAACTAAATATCAAGGAAAGCAGATGGAGACAAGAGAGGGTCTCTCAGAGCAGGCTCTCTCTTTCTACAGTGGCTGCATTCTCACCAAGAATGAGCAAAGGTTTCCCCACACGGTCACCAACACTTGTCTTTGGAGTTTGTTTTGATAACAGACAGCCTGCCAGGTGTGAGGTTTCACTGTGAGGTTGATTTGCATTTTCTGATGATTACGGAGCATTTTTTCAGATACGTGCTGCCCAAGTGCATGTCTTCAGATTAATGTCTACTCAAGTCCTTAGCACATTCGGAGGTCCCTCAAAAAGTTAAAAATAGGGGCTTCCCTGGTAGCTCAGTGGTAAAGAGTTCACCGGCCAATGCGGGAGACAAGGGTACGATCCCTGATCTGGGAAGATCCCACATGCTGTGGAGCAATTAAGCCCGTAAGCCACAACTATGGAGCCTGTGCTCTAGAGCTTCGGAGCCACAGCTATGGAGCCCATGGGCCACAACTACGGAAGCCCATGAGCCCTACAGTCCATGTTTCACAACAAGGGAAGTCACCACAACAAGAATCCTGTTCACATCAACTAGAGAGGAGCCCCCACTCCCTGCAGCTAGAGAAGAGCCTGGAGCAGCAGTGAAAACCCAGAATAGCCAAAAATAAATACATTTTAAAAAGTTAAAAATAGAACTACTACTATATGATCCAGAAATTCTGCTTTCAAGTATTTATTCAAGATTATTGAAATCAGGATCATAGCCCTCTCATGGTCACCACAGCATTATTCACAATGGTGAGGAAACAAACGAAAGTTAAATGGATTAAAAAAAGGTTGTGCAATACATACAATGGACTACTAGTCACGCTTAAAAAAGAAGACATTCGGCAACACGAGGCAACATAGATGAACTGGGAGGACATCATGCAAAGTGGAATAAGCCAGACACACAAAGACAAATGGTGCATGAGTCCAACCATATCAAATTCATAGAATCCAAGGGTGGAATCATAAGGTCTGGAGGCTGGGAAAGGAGAAGGGGGGAATTACTCATCAATGGGCATAACGTTTCAGTTAAGCAAGATATGTGAGCTCTAGAGATCTGTACACCACTGTCTACAGTCAACAATACTGTATCATACACTTGAAAGTATAGTAAGAGGGACTTCCCTGGAAGTCCAGTGGTTAAGACTTTGCCTTCCAGTGCAGGGGGTGTGGGTTTAGTCTTTGGTTGGGAAGCTAATATCCCACATGCCTCATGGTCAAAAACCAGAACATAAGAACAACAGAAGCAATGCTGTAACAAATTCAATAAAGATTAAAAAGTTTTTAAAGGCATTAAGAGGGTAGATCTCATGCTGTGTTCTATCCACAATAAAATGAAATAAAACTAAACAAAATGAAAGTCGTTCAGTTGTGTCCAACTCTTTGCAACCCCATGGACAAGCCATGGAATTCTCCAGGCAAGAATACTGGCATGGGTAGCTGTTCCCTTCTCTAGGGGATCCTCTCAACCTAGGAATCAAACCCAGGGCTCCCACATTGCAGGTGGATCCTTTACCATCAGAGCCACCAGGGAAGCCCAAGAATACTGGACTGGGTAGCTGTTCCCTTCTCCAGGGGATCTTCCCAGCCCAAGAAGTGAACCGGGGTCTCCTGCATTGCAGCTTCTTTATTGGTAAAATGGGATTGACAACAAAGGGACTCACCTCCTGGGGTGTAATGAAGAAGAAAGAGATTCTTTATTAAGATTCTGCCTTCCAATGCAAGGGATGCAGGTTCAATGTCTGGTTGGAAAGTACTTAAAACACAATCTTATCTATGAATGCTGGCTCTTGGAGATGACTATTTAAATAAAATATTGATACTTGGACATCCCAGAAACCTGGACCCCTGGAGTTAGAGGAAGAGCCTTTCTGACTCCCAGACCACCATCTTTCACATGAGGGATGTCTCTCTCTAGGTTGCCTGCCTTTGAATTCTCTCTTTCCCCCTCCATCTGCAGTCTCCACAGGCTGAGGTCTCCTGGGAAACTGCCTTTATCAAGCTCTGAGGCTGGTCCTGCCACGCAACCAGGAGAAGTCAAAATAACGCACAGGACAGGACATGCCCACCTCATTTAGTCCCAGCCCCTCTCATCTTGTGCGCCGGAGAAACAGCCGGTTTCCAGCCCCAGACACCGCACACCAGGGGTGTGCTTCTCGTCCACAGCATGACACTCCCTGTCTTTGTGACAGGGAGGGACGGAGGGCTGTGGAGACACAATCCGCTCTGACCTTTACATGCAGGCTCTGCCCTGCAGATGCCGTCAGTGACACGTGGCAAAGCTGAGAAGAACTGGGAGGAATTCACTGCACTGTGAAAAGAACTGCATTTCACCACCTGTACATCATTTTCACTAGACCTTTCCCTCAACCAGCTCACAGGACATGCCTTTGTACTTCCATTTTGCGGCAAGCAAGATGGATGCACGCCCTGCCAACAAGAAGGCTAGACCTCTTAAACTCGCACTGGAAGATTCAAAAGGACCATTGGGGGTAACAATATTAACGACCACTGACAATGGGCCAGGCATGGTGAGAAGCCTTCAACATGGATGAAGAACATATTCAAGCCTCATCTGAACCCTATGGCTGAAGAACGTATTTAAGCCTCATCTGAACCCTGTGAGGAGGGTGCTACTTTATCCTCTTCATGCAGATGAGGAAACTGAGGCAGAGAGGCTAGAGAACTAGTCCATGATCATTCAGCGGGTTAGTGGCAAACCTGGTATTCAAACCCCACCGTTCTGGTTTCAGAATCAAATCTATGATAGAACCTTTTGTTGGTTTAAGATTCTGCCTTCCAATGCAAGGGATGCAGGTTCAATGTCTGGTTGGAAAGTACTTAAAACACAATCTTATCTATGAATGCTGGCTCTTGGAGATGACTATTTAAATAAAATATTGATACTTGGACATCCCAGAAACCTGGACCCCTGGAGTTAGAGGAAGAGCCTTTCTGACTCCCAGACCACCATCTTTCACATGAGGGATGTCTCTCTCTAGGTTGCCTGCCTTTGAATTCTCTCTTTCCCCCTCCATCTGCAGTCTCCACAGGCTGAGGTCTCCTGGGAAACTGCCTTTATCAAGCTCTGAGGCTGGTCCTGCCACGCAACCAGGAGAAGTCAAAATAACGCACAGGACAGGACATGCCCACCTCATTTAGTCCCAGCCCCTCTCATCTTGTGCGCCGGAGAAACAGCCGGTTTCCAGCCCCCAGACACCGCACACCAGGGGTGTGCTTCTCGTCCACAGCATGACACTCCCTGTCTTTGTGACAGGGAGGGACGGAGGGCTGTGGAGACACAATCCGCTCTGACCTTTACATGCAGGCTCTGCCCTGCAGATGCCGTCAGTGACACGTGGCAAAGCTGAGAAGAACTGGGAGGAATTCACTGCACTGTGAAAAGAACTGCATTTCACCACCTGTACATCATTTTCACTAGACCTTTCCCTCAACCAGCTCACAGGACATGCCTTTGTACTTCCATTTTGCGGCAAGCAAGATGGATGCACGCCCTGCCAACAAGAAGGCTAGACCTCTTAAACTCGCACTGGAAGATTCAAAAGGACCTTTGGGGGGTAACAATATTAACGACCACTGACAATGGGCCAGGCATGGTGAGAAGCCTTCAACATGGATGAAGAACATATTCAAGCCTCATCTGAACCCTATGGCTGAAGAACGTATTTAAGCCTCATCTGAACCCTGTGAGGAGGGTGCTACTTTATCCTCTTCATGCAGATGAGGAAACTGAGGCAGAGAGGCTAGAGAACTAGTCCATGATCATTCAGCGGGTTAGTGGCAAACCTGGTATTCAAACCCCACCGTTCTGGTTTCAGAATCAAATCTATGATAGAACCTTTTGTTGGTTTCCAAACTGGGCTCCTCAGGAGAAATGCCCAGAGGATTTCAAAACACAGATCCCCAGACCCTTGTCTGTGTCTCTTCAGCCAAGGTCTGTTCTGAGAGGGCTACCCACGTAATCCTTAAGCATTCAACCTGTCTGTATTCTGCAAAGGGACATTGAGACATTGTAGTGGGCATGTATTGTTCTCACTTGCAAATCTCTCTGCCTCCTTTTTGAGGCATCAATGCCTCAATTTTCCTCCAAAAAGCCACCCCATCCCCACTGGATTTAGTTCCCTTAAGGGGGAACCCTTTTAAAGACCCAACTCATGGCTGGTTAAGTAATTAAAACTTCAGCGAATAATGTTTCTCCTTCTGGAATTTGAATTTAGGGCCAAAGCAACACAAGAACCAAAATCAGATAGAACTGGTCTGGTTGTCTGGGAAGGCTTCTTTCAATTCACTCACGTACATTATACCCTTTTCAATAAATGTCACTGTGTGTGTGTGTGTGTGTGTGTGCTCAGCTGTTCAGACATGTCGGACTCTTTGTCCAGACATTCTTGAACTTTAGCCCACCAGGTTCCTCTGTTCATGAGATTTCCCTAACAAGAATACTGGAAAAGGTTGGCATTTTCTTCTCCAAGGGATCTTCCCAACCCAGGGATCAAACCCGTGTCTCTTGCAGCTCCTTCACAGGCAGGAAGATACCTGAAGCTAACTCAAGGAGGTTTCTGTTGTATGCGACCAAACACTAGTGAAAGAACCAACAGGGGACAAACCTCTCACAGACAGCCCCGCCACACCGGGGGGCAACTGGTCTTGGCCCTACGGGGATGGGAAGCTAATAGCCTTAAAGAGGAACCCATGAGTCGGTTTAGACTGTTCTCCCTCAGCCCACAGAGACGGTTCTCAGGCCTGCGTCTGTCCTCTGAAGCTGTATCAAAAATCTCTACAGCCTCTCTTTAAATGTTTACTGGATGCCTAGTCTTTGAGCAATGGCCATGAATTTGAGCAAACTCCAAGAAAGGGTGAAGGCTTCGTGTGCTGGGGGTTGCAAAGAGTCAGACATGATGGAGCAAGTGAACAGCAAAAGCCTTTGAGCAAGACAGGCCATCCCTCAGGCTCTGCCTGTAAGGTGTTCTTTTCCATTTGGAACACACACCCTGGTTATTGAGCACTTTCGTTGTGAATGTAGAAGTTATAGACTGCAGTGTTAAGTCATAAATAATAGCCCTGGTGCACTGCCAGATTTAGATAGGTAATAGATGAGCGAGAAAGAGAATGTGTGTGTGTGTGTGTATACTGTTTAGGCTGAACTGCCCCAATACATTTATCCTTCAGAGATACAGAGCAGTTTGGTTATCTGTTGGTGATGAGACCTTACCATGATGCCAAAAGGGATGTTCAATTTTAACTGTTGCTTTACCTCCTGGAAGGCAGCAGACTGTCTTGGAGCATCGTCAGAAATGAACTGTGGGGCGTCCCTGCTTGGGGTCATGTGAGACTAACCAACCCAGGCTTTGAGAAGAGTACAGTGCACTCTTCCGTTGCTTCCTTGGAGCCACGGAGACCAGACGATGCCATGGAAGAGGGGGTGGTCCTTTCTCTGCAGACAGGGATGTCCCACTGCCACTAGGACTGAGGAAGGACGTGGCTGGGCCTTGGACTGGCAGACAACTGCCTCCTCTGGGGCTAAAGGTGAGTTCACCCACAGGGGCCAGAATCTTATCAGGAGCACCTGAAGAGCCCCAAGTTGGGGAACTAAATGGGCTCCCAGCTGATGAAGTATCTTAAAAGTAACCACATCTAGAAGCAACTATAATTGCTTACAGTGATACCCAAGCCTTCACTCAGGTTTGATTTTAATCAAATTAAGTAGGAAGTCTGAGTCCATGCTAGAGATGAAGGCACCAAAAACAAGCAAAAAAACAGTTACAAAAATTCTAAAGTGCTCACGGGATGGGAAGCTAATAGCCTTAAAGAGGAACCCATGAGTCGGTTTAGACTGTTCTCCCTCAGCCCACAGAGACGGTTCTCAGGCCTGCGTCTGTCCTCTGAAGCTGTATCAAAATCTCTACAGCCTCTCTTTAAATGTTTACTGGATGCCTAGTCTTTGAGCAATGGCCATGAATTTGAGCAAACTCCAAGAAAGGGTGAAGGCTTCGTGTGCTGGGGGTTGCAAAGAGTCAGACATGATGGAGCAAGTGAACAGCAAAAGCCTTTGAGCAAGACAGGCCATCCCTCAGGCTCTGCCTGTAAGGTGTTCTTTTCCATTTGGAACACACACCCTGGTTATTGAGCACTTTCGTTGTGAATGTAGAAGTTATAGACTGCAGTGTTAAGTCATAAATAATAGCCCTGGTGCACTGCCAGATTTAGATAGGTAATAGATGAGCGAGAAAGAGAATGTGTGTGTGTGTGTGTATACTGTTTAGGCTGAACTGCCCCAATACATTTATCCTTCAGAGATACAGAGCAGTTTGGTTATCTGTTGGTGATGAGACCTTACCATGATGCCAAAAGGGATGTTCAATTTTAACTGTTGCTTTACCTCCTGGAAGGCAGCAGACTGTCTTGGAGCATCGTCAGAAATGAACTGTGGGGCGTCCCTGCTTGGGGTCATGTGAGACTAACCAACCCAGGCTTTGAGAAGAGTACAGTGCACTCTTCCGTTGCTTCCTTGGAGCCACGGAGACCAGACGATGCCATGGAAGAGGGGGTGGTCCTTTCTCTGCAGACAGGGATGTCCCACTGCCACTAGGACTGAGGAAGGACGTGGCTGGGCCTTGGACTGGCAGACAACTGCCTCCTCTGGGGCTAAAGGTGAGTTCACCCACAGGGGCCAGAATCTTATCAGGAGCACCTGAAGAGCCCCAAGTTGGGGAACTAAATGGGCTCCCAGCTGATGAAGTATCTTAAAAGTAACCACATCTAGAAGCAACTATAATTGCTTACAGTGATACCCAAGCCTTCACTCAGGTTTGATTTTAATCAAATTAAGTAGGAAGTCTGAGTCCATGCTAGAGATGAAGGGGCACCAAAAACAAGATCATAGAAAACAGTTACAAAAATTCTAAAGTGCTCTTCAGAGTTCTCCCAATGGTCTGGAATAAGATACTGAGCAGAACTGACAAGAAGCTGCCAAAATGGGCTTAGGCACTGTGGCTTTGTTGCCTGCTTTCTTCATTCATAATGGCTACACAGTCCTATGTCAGTAACATTTTAACCACTGTGACTTTTTATTGAAGCATAATTTACATACAGCAATGCACAGATTTTAAGCATACTGTTTCATGAGTTTTTTTTAACACCAAAAACATTCTGTATTGGGACATAGCCAATTAACCATTTTGTGACAGTTTCAGGTGAACAGTGAAAGGTCTCGGCCATACATTATACACGTATTCATTCTTCTCCAAATCCCCCTCTCATGAGTTTTGAAAAATGTGTGCACCTGTATAGGAACCATCCCAATCAAGATATAGAACACTCCCATCACCTCAGACATTGTGACATTTTAATCACTGCTCACCATCCCTTCATACAGATATATTTTACTTACATAAACCCAATTTCTAGTCATTTAGATTATTTCCATTTTTTTGTCAATATATATGCATATCCTTAAATAATTTCTTAGCAAAAATTCTTAGGCCAAAGAGGTCTTCAGGGCTTCTGATGCATGTTGGTAATTATCTCTTGGGAACGATTACAGAGGGTTGGCCAAAAAAAAGTTATTTAGGTTTTTCATTATGTTTTACAGAAAAAAAGGAATGGCATATTTAAATCCTTGGAGCCACGGAGACCAGACGATGCCATGGAAGAGGGGGTGGTCCTTTCTCTGCAGACAGGGATGTCCCACTGCCACTAGGACTGAGGAAGGACGTGGCTGGGCCTTGGACTGGCAGACAACTGCCTCCTCTGGGGCTAAAGGTGAGTTCACCCACAGGGGCCAGAATCTTATCAGGAGCACCTGAAGAGCCCCAAGTTGGGGAACTAAATGGGCTCCCAGCTGATGAAGTATCTTAAAAGTAACCACATCTAGAAGCAACTATAATTGCTTACAGTGATACCCAAGCCTTCACTCAGGTTTGATTTTAATCAAATTAAGTAGGAAGTCTGAGTCCATGCTAGAGATGAAGGGGCACCAAAAACAAGATCATAGAAAACAGTTACAAAAATTCTAAAGTGCTCTTCAGAGTTCTCCCAATGGTCTGGAATAAGATACTGAGCAGAACTGACAAGAAGCTGCCAAAATGGGCTTAGGCACTGTGGCTTTGTTGCCTGCTTTCTTCATTCATAATGGCTACACAGTCCTATGTCAGTAACATTTTAACCACTGTGACTTTTTATTGAAGCATAATTTACATACAGCAATGCACAGATTTTAAGCATACTGTTTCATGAGTTTTTTTTAACACCAAAAACATTCTGTATTGGGACATAGCCAATTAACCATTTTGTGACAGTTTCAGGTGAACAGTGAAAGGTCTCGGCCATACATTATACACGTATTCATTCTTCTCCAAATCCCCCTCTCATGAGTTTTGAAAAATGTGTGCACCTGTATAGGAACCATCCCAATCAAGATATAGAACACTCCCATCACCTCAGACATTGTGACATTTTAATCACTGCTCACCATCCCTTCATACAGATATATTTTACTTACATAAACCCAATTTCTAGTCATTTAGATTATTTCCATTTTTTTGTCAATATATATGCATATCCTTAAATAATTTCTTAGCAAAAATTCTTAGGCCAAAGAGGTCTTCAGGGCTTCTGATGCATGTTGGTAATTATCTCTTGGGAACGATTACAGAGGGTTGGCCAAAAAAAAGTTATTTAGGTTTTTCATTATGTTTTACAGAAAAAAAAAAGGAATGGCATATTTAAATCAAGACAGTTTAAGGAAGGTTTCATAAAAGGACTGTTTAGAAAAATGTGGGCATGGTGTTGAGAAACCAAGAGGGAGGGTGCAGTAACAAAAGTCCAATAAGACCAAAGGGACAAGAGAAGAGAGGAAAGGGCTCCTGAAACCCAATAGGAGAGAATGGTGTAGAGGTGCCTTTAGGGAAGAACAGTGACCTTCAAAGGGTAAAGCCAAGAAGACATCACAACAAATACCCTAGGCTCACCCTCCAATCTCCTATCAATTCCTCCTCTTGAGCCCAACCAGAAGTCCGAGGATAAGGGAACCCCAACTGATGCAGCCCTTACAAGATAGTCTCTCAGGGAGAAAGCAGAGAGGATCTGGAAGGACAAATGAGACAGATGGTGCACCAGAAGAGGGCCAGTGGAGGAGACTGCCAATTGGCCACATGTCCCCACTTCCTGCATGTATCTCTGCAGAGAGACTTTGCAGTCTCTCCCATCCAGAGGTGAATCTATTTCTCCATCCCTGACTCTGGTCTTGGTCACAATCACTGTTACATGAACGCCTGAAAAACACCTGTTCTGTGGGGGGGTGTTCCTCTTCTTCTGTGCTTGGAACCCTGGGATCAGTTTGTGGCTGAGCCTACACTAGCCGAATGGAGGAAAAGAGACCACATGGAAGAGGAATGAAGTGCCCCAGCCAACTGGCTGCTAAGCGGCTGCTAAGCGTCAGTCCCGTTTCTGAGGCTGGGTTCATGATCCTGGGTGATCCAGCCTCAGCCAAGTCATGAGCTGACTGAACACAAGAGAGAGCTCAGCAGTGATCAGCTGAATAGACCCAGATCAGAAGAGTGACCCAAGCAGCTCATAGAATCATGAGAAATAAGAAATGATTATTGTTACTGTGTTAAGCCACTAAATGTTGGGATGGTTTGTTACACAGCAAAGCTGACTGATACAGCAGATAATGAGAGAGTTGTCGTGGGCGCTGTGTCGGAGCTTGCTCTGATTACTATTCTCACTAGCTCTCACTAAGAGAAACTATATTGAATAGCTCAGAGACCTTTTCACAAACACGGCATGGTCCCCTCAGGGTGTGAGCCTTGGACCTCGACAATAAATTATCGTGTTCTCAAGTATTGTTAAACCAAGAGTGGGTTTATTAGGCAAGCACAAATAATCAGAATTAATCAGAACTCAATCAAAATGCAAAGAGAAAGATCTTACCCCAGAGCTGGGAGCTTCAACCTCACCCCGGATGCAACTGAGTTCTGTGAGTGAGCTTCTGCCCAATGTACTCTCCCCTTTTTAAAGGAAAAACCTCAGACACAGCTGCATATACTTTACTTCTTCTTCTACTTACAATCCTAAGAAATTAAAGGAAAAACACTGCTCCTGGCTTCCATGTGAGCCTACAACTTGAGCTAGACCGGAACAGGTTACTCTGGTCAAGAATTAAGCTAACTTGTTCTTAGGATAGTAAGCAGATAAGGTTGGAATGTTGCCATTAGGGCTTTTCTTATTTACTAGCAGCTTTCAGGCTTCGCTTACGGGTAGAACTCTGCTGAAGCGGCTGGCGGTGAGTTACAAATTCCTAATCGCTGAAGGACGAGCTTTGGCTCTCCTGGCTGTAATTTCTCTTACAGACAAACTTTTTTCCTTTAGTATATACATCCCCTTTAGGTATCATCATATTCACCCACTCTTTGGCCCTATCTGAGCTAACATCACTTTCTAGGGGACGGATTCTAGGTCTCAAGAGTTTATCTGGGGTTTGAGGATTGCTCTATACCCTAAGACCCAGTATATTCTTAAGAATTTCTAAAGTCTGCCCAAGACAAAAGCATCTTCAAGTACTGGATCCTCAGTTCCAGTGTCTGAGGCCTTTGTCCCAGAAGCTCTTAATCCTTCTTAATGTCCTTCCCATGAGTTCATCTCTTCTCCTAGTGCAGATCTGAGTTGGATTTATCTCACTTTCAATCTTTTTTTAATTAGGAAGGCTGACTTTTTCTCTATAATTTGATAGTTTAAAATGAACAGATTAGGTATAAGATATAAGGATATATTGTACAATGCAGGACATGTAGCCAATATTTTATAGTAACTACAAATGGAGTATAACCTTTAAAATTGTGAAGCGTTATACTGTACACATGTAACTTATTATCCATCAGCTACACTTTAATAAAAAAAAGTAAAGCCTGTCACAAAAAGGAAACAAAGATATTTTAAGACAGAAGGTTCACTTTTATGAAAATCAAGATAAAATGAAGAGAAATTCTTCATTCTTCTAAAGTTTAAAATAATTTAGCCACGAAGCCTATTATTCTGGAGCTTAGGGAGAAGAAAAGCAATGTTCTCATTTCTCTCTTGATTATTCGCCTGTTACGGTTTTCAATTTCTTCTTGAGACAAAATTGCCAATTTTAAATTTCCTAGAGAATCATCCATTTCAACCATATTTTCAAGCCCATTAGCATTTATATGCATATTCTTTTAATACATGAATATAATATATTCTTTTCAAATTTTCTTTTATGTCTCTTTTATTAAGTCTTCAACATCTAATGCATGATTTATCATTTTTAATATATTCCTTCATAAAGCAAGACTTGATTAAGAAACACAAAAGGATACACTCAACATTACTGCCTGGGTTTTTCACTGACCTGACTTAGTGATGGAATCAGTTGGGTACAGGGCATAACAATGAGTTTTATTCTGTACTTTTACTATGAATGATAAGAAATTATTAGTCCTAAAACCATAAACGTTGGAAAAATTATCTTTAGACAAACGAGCTAAAGAGTAGATTTATCCTTCTGTACTGCCTGGTACAAAGCCTCTACTCAAAAGTTAGCTATTATTATTAGCTATTATTCCTTGGCAGGTCAGAATGTAACCTGTACCCCTTTTGAGTAGGACAGATTCCACTAGGGATTAATCATAATTTAGAAACCATTTTCCTAGTGCCTTCTTTGTGCCAGACACTATTCTGGATGTGGTTCAAGTAGCTTCTCATTGAATACTCACTTAAACCTATGATTTATGCATTATTTTCCCCATTTTAATGATATAAACTAAAAGTCACAGAACTGAAATTATTTTATCAAGATCAATGGAGCTGGAAACTTCAGCCCTGGATTTGGACACCAAGGTGTCCTGGCTCCAAAGTGTAGGCTCTTTTTAAAAAAAAAAAACAAAACACTCGATCACTTTGTTAATCAAGAAGAAAAATATCCACAGAGCTGTCTTGACCCATCCATCTGTTTGCAGGATGGCTTCACACCGTTGGCAGTAGCTTTGCAGCAAGGTCACGATCAAGTAGTGTACCTCCTGCTAGAAAATGACACTAAGGGAAAAGTGCATCTTCCCCTTCTCCACATCGCTGCCCCCAAAGACAACACGAAAGCCGCCGCCCTGCTGACCAAACCCTGAACTGCGCCTAGTGTGTTTTTCTTATAGACAGTTGCGCATATTTCCCAACCACAGTCTGGACCCACTGAGGTTCAGGTTCTTCATGTCTCTTTGCAGAGAATTCAGCAAGAGACAAAGTAATAGGTAAGAAATAGATTTATTCAGAATCAGAGAAAGCACACTCCACAGACAGAGTGCAGGCCATCGTAGAGCGAATCCAGTGGCCAAAGTGTAGGTTCTTTTTCTCAGCTTTCCACTGCAAAATTTGAAATTTTATGTAAAGTAATGGAAATGGAAGGGCATCCCTGCCAATGCAAGGGATATAAGAGATGCAGGTTCAGTTCCTGGGTTTGGAGGACCCCCTGGAAGAAGGAATGGCAACCCACTCCAGTATTCTTGCCTGAAGAATTTCCATGGACAGAGGAGCCTGAAAAGCCCCATGAAGTTGCCAATAGTCAGACACAACAGAGCAAATTAGCACACACTCAGTGGAAATGGAAACACAATTCTTGGGTACATGGAGGAATAGAAGAGAGAAATATTAGTACATCCATGATGAGGGAGATCAGTGGAAATGCGGTCAGCTACTTACTTGCACCAAGGGCGTAGGATGGGACAGGCACTATGCTTAGCACTTTCACACAATAGCTCTTTAATCCATCTGTGGTTAATCCGTTTGATGCTGCTGCGGTTAACTCTTTTTTGTTTTAAGGATTTTTAAAAAATTATTACAACAGACCTAGCATCCCAGTTTGTGGATAAGGAAACTGACCACAGAGAAAGAAAATGACACACCCAAGGTCGCTCATGAGTAACCAGCAGAGTCAGGACCTGACCTCAGGTATGATTTCATTGTCCACACTCTTAACCACCATGGTCTCTGGCAGTGATTCATAAATTGCCCAACTTCTCATCTGTAGCTAGAGGGGGCTAAGTCAGCCAGGGACCTGGGGCAGGGAATACATGAGGTCGGTTGTCCTGCTGAGGTTTTCTGACTCTCTGAATCACAGTGACACCCAAGGGTCCTTTATGAAGTCCAGTGTGATGGCCTCCATGGTTTCTGTTCCACAGTGACCCCGAGTCAACAGGATCTGCAGTAGCTAGGCCAGAGGTTCTTTCCCTCCCATGGACAGTGAAGTCTATTTCTTTACCACTTGAATCTGGGCTTGGCCGTGAGACCGCTTGGGGGCTTCCTTGGTGGCTCAGTGATAAAGAATCCACCTGCCAGTCCAGGAGACAAGGGTTCAATTCCTGGTCCAGGAACATTCCTTTGGAGAAGCAAATGGCAACCCACTCCAATATTCTTGCGTGGAGAATTCCATGGACAGAGGAGCCTGGTGGGCTACAGTCCATGGGGTTGCAAAGAGTTGGGTAAGACTTAGCAATGAACAGCAACAACAACATGAGACTACCTGGTCTTGTGGGACATTATCAAACACAATGCATGAGCTGAAAAAGTCCTGATGCAGTGCGAGGTATTCATTTGCTCTTCCTGGAACCCTGAAACTGCCATGTGAACAAGCCAGAGCTAGGGACTGGCTGGAGGAGGAGAAGTTATGTAGGGGAGAACCAGGGGACCTAGGCCAACAACCAGCTTACTGCTAGCCGTGTGAACAGGGCCAGCCTAGGTCATCCACCCACCAGACATCCATAGGCATACGTCAGAATCCCTTCATTTCCGTGCCCAGGGCAAGTCCTCACTTGGTTCATCCCAGTCTCACAGCCCTCAGAGACAAGTCTTCTCTTTCTCATTCTGAAAAGACTTGAGAACCAGTAGGGTGCGTGTGTGCAAATGGCCAGAAGCACCATCCAGGAACTCTTGCTGTGTTCTGAAGTCCTTCAGCAGTGCCCTTATGTACTGTTTATTCTGACTGGACCTGAATGGTTGGGTCAGTAGCTGAGTTCACCGGGACAGAGCTTGATTTACCAAATTCCCTCAGGTAACCTAATATGCCATGATGGAGATCTCAGTTCAGTCTCTCAGTCATGGCTGACTCTTGGCGACTGTGGAACTCCAGACTTCCCTGTCCTTCACCATCTCTTGGAGCTCCTGGAATGGACAGGAGCTCAATGTCCACTGACTCAGTGATGCTATCCAACCATCTCATCCTCTGTCATCCCCTTCTCCTTCCGCCTTCCATTTTTCCAAGCATCAGAGTCTTTTCCAAAGAACTGTCTCTTTGCATCAAGTAGGCAAAGTATTGGAGCTTCAGCTTCAGCATCAGTCCTTCCAATGAATATTCAGGGTTGATTTCAATTAGGATTGACTAGTTTGATCTCCTTGGACCATAAAGAAGGCTGAGCAGCAAAGAACTGATGCCTTTGAACTGTGGTGCTGGAGAAGACTCTTGAGAGTTACTTGATGGAGACCTAGAAGGCTGTCAACCCCCCAAAGATCTACTAATATCCAGAATATTCCTTGACTCAGCTTGGACTCGGAATAGGACAGGGCAGAGGACAGAAAGGACAATTCCTTCTTAACAGATGGAGACTGTGTCTTTCTGCTCCACAAGCTTGCTGCATACCTGCTCCTCCAAGGTCACACAAGAGGAGGGTACCTCTCCTTATCTGCATGAGCCTCAGACAGCCCGGCCAGGTTGGCAAGCAAATGTGGCCAGATCTTCAATCACATCTCAACCATGGACAGAAAAAGGTCAATGAACCGAGTCAAGCCAGATCAGGAGTCTGGACCAATTCATTCAGGCTTGGTGCCAACCGGCTTTCTTGGAACTATGTCCAGAGACTGAATCACTTCAGGTAGGCTGCCAAATCCTGTGCACGTGGGCTGCAGGGCACACTGCCTGCTCTCCCCGTGACCAAGGCAATGAATGGCTGCATTGTTCCATTCACACAGAGCAGCGTCTCCTACAACTTATGGCGCCTACACACTCCTAGGAAGGATGACTGCCAGGTGGCGGGCAGAGGACTTAGCCATTCATCAGACGTATCTGGTAGACCTCTGTCCTTGCTGTCTGCCCAGCACATATTCACAGGTATCCATTATCATTGTCATTATCGTCTTCAATATGTACCAGATACAGTTCTATGCATACACGACTCCTACGGTTATCAGGTAGGGACTACTGTATTACTCATGTTAGACTTCCCTGTCCTTCACCATCTCTTGGAGCTCCTGGAATGGACAGGAGCTCAATGTCCACTGACTCAGTGATGCTATCCAACCATCTCATCCTCTGTCATCCCCTTCTCCTTCCGCCTTCCATTTTTCCAAGCATCAGAGTCTTTTCCAAAGAACTGTCTCTTTGCATCAAGTAGGCAAAGTATTGGAGCTTCAGCTTCAGCATCAGTCCTTCCAATGAATATTCAGGGTTGATTTCAATTAGGATTGACTAGTTTGATCTCCTTGGACCATAAAGAAGGCTGAGCAGCAAAGAACTGATGCCTTTGAACTGTGGTGCTGGAGAAGACTCTTGAGAGTTACTTGATGGAGACCTAGAAGGCTGTCAACCCCCCAAAGATCTACTAATATCCAGAATATTCCTTGACTCAGCTTGGACTCGGAATAGGACAGGGCAGAGGACAGAAAGGACAATTCCTTCTTAACAGATGGAGACTGTGTCTTTCTGCTCCACAAGCTTGCTGCATACCTGCTCCTCCAAGGTCACACAAGAGGAGGGTACCTCTCCTTATCTGCATGAGCCTCAGACAGCCCGGCCAGGTTGGCAAGCAAATGTGGCCAGATCTTCAATCACATCTCAACCATGGACAAAAAAAGGTCAATGAACCGAGTCAAGCCAGATCAGGAGTATGGACCAATTCATTCAGGCTTGGTGCCAACCGGCTTTCTTGGAACTATGTCCAGAGACTGAATCACTTCAGGTAGGCTGCCAAATCCTGTGCACGTGGGCTGCAGGGCACACTGCCTGCTCTCCCCGTGACCAAGGCAATGAATGGCTGCATTGTTCCATTCACACAGAGCAGCGTCTCCTACAACTTATGGCGCCTACACACTCCTAGGAAGGATGACTGCCAGGTGGCGGGCAGAGGACTTAGCCATTCATCAGACGTATCTGGTAGACCTCTGTCCTTGCTGTCTGCCCAGCACATATTCACAGGTATCCATTATCATTGTCATTATCGTCTTCAATATGTACCAGATACAGTTCTATGCATACACACTGGATACTCCTAGCAAGGTTATCAGGTAGGGACTACTGTATTACTCATGTTCAACAGATCAATCTAAAGCATAAAATGGATTGAAGTACTTCACCCAAGGTCATGCATATCTGAGCCTAGACATGCTGGCTCCATTCATAGTAGGATTTTTACCAGTACACAGTACCGCTTCTCCAGTTTTCCTCTGAGGGACCACCTCTCTTCCACTCTCAAACCTCTCCAGAAGTCAGCCCATAACTAGGCCTGCCAATGAGCATAACCATCTTGGTTATACATGATCCAAGATTCACTGAGAGTTTAGCTCTTGCCACCGGAAAGGCGGCAGGGATAAGACACAAAGACTAAAGGTACCACAGCCTTTACGTTCCCCTAGGAGAAAAGCCTTCTTGAAACAGAAACCAGGACAGAGGAAGGCTGAGCCAAGAAATGGGGAACGAGATCCCCAAAGATCTCATTTCAGCACCTTGATTCACTGCATCTGAAGCCAGTCTGCCCTTGGACTTTTCCGTTTCAGGAAGCAAAATTTCCCTTTCCACATGAAACACCTGGAGCTCTTTCTATCTCAGGCAACATACAAAAATCAATGAATAGGGCTTTCTTGGTGGTCCAGTGGGTAAAGAGTTTGCCTTGAGGTACAAAAGGGGCACCAGTTCAATCCCTGGCCCGGGAAGATCCCACATGCTGCAGAGCAGCTGGCTGGTGTGTCCCATTATGAGCCAGCGCTCTGGAGCGCATGTGCCCAGAGCCGGTGCTCTGCAACAAGAGAGGCCACTCCAATGGGAGGCCCACACAGGCTAAAGAATAAAGATGGATGAAAATAAATAAATAAAAAACCTATAAAAGGGGCCAAAATTAAAAAGAAAAAAGGTCAGTGAATAAAGACGGGATGTGGGAAGCACCATCCTCCTGGCGGCTGAGTATCCAGCTTTGGTCTTCATGAGCATTCAGACCTGCACAATGGAACCAGGCTGTCCCCCAAACCTGCCTGCTTTCCTGGAGACAAGAGAAGGATTGGACTGAAAGAGTCAGGGTCTGTGATCTGAGAGAACAGAAAGACTGGGCCCTTGTGCATCTCTGCAAACAGGCCTGTGAGGGCTTTAGTTGTTCTCTGTGGCCTGGAGTTATTAAACCAAGTACCATGGTCTCCAAGCAAAGCAAGCGTAGAATGAGCTCTAGAGTGTGCATGGCCTGCCCCTGACTTGCAACAAAGTGGCAGATGACCACTGTTAGGAGGCCAGCAAGAACATATGCGACAACAGAAGGTAGTCACTACCCACGTCGAGCAAGCTGAGGTCAGCTGTCAAGTTGTAGGGATCCAGACAGGACCAACGGGAGACAAAGCCAGTGAGGAAAATCCCCAGAAGGTAAACCAAAGTAGGAACAAAATAAGAGAAGAGGGCATGCCGAACACTGTTCATACCTGGGCCAATGCCAGAGGGGCATGGTGGAAGGTCCAGAACAGCTTCAGCTGCCTGAAACTGTCATGGATAAAAAATATCCTCATATCCATTGGATAATCTTTTTTTTTTTAATTTATTTTGGGCGGGGGTCGGGTTTGGGGAGGGAGGGGAGTGGGCGGGCCACTTCCGTTGGTCTTCCATTTCTCTATTTTCATCCATCTTTGTTCTTTGGCTCCTGTGGGCCTCCCATCATGGTGGCATCTGTAGTTGCAGAGCGCCGGCTCTAGGCCCATGCGCTCCAGAGCTCCCACTCAGCAATTGGACACATGGGTCCAGCCGCTCCACGGCAGGTGGGATCTTCCCAGGCCAGGGATCGAACCGGCGCCCCTTGCACTGCAAGGCGGTGTCCTTACCCACTGGGCCACCAGGGGAAGCCCTTTTTTTTTTTTTAAAGATTTATTTATTTATTTATTTTGGGCAGGGGTCGGGTTGGGGAGGGAGGGGAGCGGGCGGGCCAGCCACTTCTATTGGTCTTTCATTTTTCCATTTTCATCCATCTTTGTTCTTTGGCTCCTATGGGCCTCCCATCGCGGTGGCGTCTGTCGTTGCAGAGCACTGGCTCTGGGCACATGTGCTCCAGAGCTCCGGCTCAGTGATTGGACACATCAGTCCAGCCGCTCCACGGCACATGGGATTTTCCCAGGCCAGGGATCGAACCGGCGCCCTTTGCACTGCAAGGCGGTGTCCTTACCCACTGGACCACCAGGGGAAGCCCTGGATAATCTATTTTTATCATGGATAAAAATACTCTGAGCAGTGAGACTTTACCAGTAAGAGGTGCTTCTTATCTTATATACACAATCTGAGCATAAGAGAGCTCCGTGTTGGCTCAGGAGCTCATCCATGCCATCAACGACCCAGGTTCCTTCAACGCTTCCACTCAGTCATGCTCAGGATGTCAGCCATAGCTTTCTGATCGACCCTAAGGGTTGCCACAACTCCGCGCATTATGTGCTCCCACAAAAACTTCCAACAGAAGAAAGAATGTCTTCCCTTTTCAGGCTTCCTAGAAGCCTGGCCCAGACTTTTCCTCAGGTCCCACTGAGCAGAACTGGGACACGGGCTCACTCACTACCTGAAACGGAGCTGGGCATCTTTCTTTTAGTCTCTCAGGTGGCCTCTGTCAGAAAGAAGAGAAAGGGGGCTAGCAATGACTGCTGGGTAAGCGATTCACATGGGACCCCAAACTTTAGGGAAACTTGGACCAAGATTTTGGCCACCGAGCACTCACAGTGTCATTCACTTAATGTTTTCTGTGAGTCAATTTATCATCTTTCAAAAATATTTATTTATTTTTGGCCATGCCACACAGCACCTGGGATCTTAGTTCCCCAGTCAGGGATTAAACCCATGTGTCCTGCATGGGAAGTGTAAATTCTTAACCACTGGACCACCAGAAAGTCCCTATTTTTGTCTCACCTACATACCTTTACTTAGGTAGGAAATTTTATATCCCCACCCTAAATGAAAAACCACTACTAGATCTAGTTTTCAATCCATATTAAAATAAAGCAATCATGATCCAAACAAAGTGTATTTGCCAGTTTTATCCATGAGCATCCCTCACCCCACAGCACAAGGCATACTCTGGCTGGCATGGAAGCAGCATAAGCTCACTTCCTCTTTTTTTTTTTTTTAATCAGCACAATCATTTTTTAAAATTATTTTTTAATATTTATTTTCATCCATCTTTATTCTTTGGCCTGTGTGGGCCTGCCTTTGCAGTGGCCTCTCTCATTGCAGGGCACCAGCTCTGGGCGCATGCACTCCAGAGTGCTGGCTCATCCATTGGACATATCCATCCAGACGCTCCTCAGCACGTGAGATCTTCCCTTGTCAGGGATCAAACCAGTGCCCCTTGCCCTGCAAGGCAGACTCTCTACCCACTGAGCCACCAGGGAAGTCCTCACTTACTCTTAATTCTTGGTACAAAGAGTTCCCTACCAAAGAGTCACAGAGTTCACAGCAAGGCACCATCCTGATGAGCTGTGGTCCTCCCAGCTGAACCCCTGCCCACCACGCTCATGCCTCCGCCATCAAGGGGCAGACATGGTGCAAAATCATACTAAGGAAACTGGTTTCTTGAAGTCATGCCTCCCTCTCAAAACGTGTTATTTTTTTCTTGAAATGAAAATTGTCTCAGTCACTGTAAGGACCATGACATCCTGACTTTATCTCAGTATATTCGCAGTTACCCAACAGGACACACTGACTGGGGTCAGAGAGAGTGACCAGTACCCGTTACTTACGTCAGAGGCTGGGCCCTTGTCAGCGCCAGGGCAGGAGAAAGTGACGAATTCATGGCACCGCTTGTGCACGACAAAACAGCAGACTGCAAAAGAGGAAAGGGAGGGTAGGAGGGAGGGGAGAGGGTCAGTGGAGAGTAGGAAGGGAGAGGAAGGGAGGAAGACATCATTAAGTCTGGACTTTATCCCCAAAGGCTTTCTACCCAAATAAACAATAGCTTCAGTTTCTGCCCCTTGGGTACCTTGGTGTTACAACTCGCAAATTACTAATTATTTTTGAACCTACATGGAAGCTTAATGCCCCAAATTAAAAGGTAGGAAATCTTCTATCCCCACCCTAAATGAAAAACCACTACTAGATCTAGTTTTCAATCCATATTAAAATAAAGCAATCATGATCCAAACAAAGTGTATTTGCCAGTTTTATCCATGAGCATCCCTCACCCCACAGCACAAGGCATACTCTGGCTGGCATGGAAGCAGCATAAGCTCACTTCCTCTTTTTTTTTTAATCAGCACAATCATTTTTTAAAATTATTTTTTAATATTTATTTTCATCCATCTTTATTCTTTGGCCTGTGTGGGCCTGCCTTTGCAGTGGCCTCTCTCATTGCAGGGCACCAGCTCTGGGCGCATGCACTCCAGAGTGCTGGCTCATCCATTGGACATATCCATCCAGACGCTCCTCAGCACGTGAGATCTTCCCTTGTCAGGGATCAAACCAGTCCCCCCTGCCCTGCAAGGCAGACTCTCTACCCACTGAGCCACCAGGGAAGTCCTCACTTACTCTTAATTCTTGGTACAAAGAGTTCCCTACCAAAGAGTCACAGAGTTCACAGCAAGGCACCATCCTGATGAGCTGTGGTCCTCCCAGCTGAACCCCTGCCCACCACGCTCATGCCTCCGCCATCAAGGGGCAGACATGGTGCAAAATCATACTAAGGAAACTGGTTTCTTGAAGTCATGCCTCCCTCTCAAAACGTGTTATTTTTTTCTTGAAATGAAAATTGTCTCAGTCACTGTAAGGACCATGACATCCTGACTTTATCTCAGTATATTCGCAGTTACCCAACAGGACACACTGACTGGGGTCAGAGAGAGTGACCAGTACCCGTTACTTACGTCAGAGGCTGGGCCCTTGTCAGCGCCAGGGCAGGAGAAAGTGACGAATTCATGGCACCGCTTGTGCACGACAAAACAGCAGACTGCAAAAGAGGAAAGGGAGGGTAGGAGGGAGGGGAGAGGGTCAGTGGAGAGTAGGAAGGGAGAGGAAGGGAGGAAGACATCATTAAGTCTGGACTTTATCCCCAAAGGCTTTCTACCCAAATAAACAATAGCTTCAGTTTCTGCCCCTTGGGTACCTTGGTGTTACAACTCGCAAATTACTAATTATGTTGACTATTCTGGATAACCCTATAGTGACAGCTACATTTAGAGAAGGTACAACATAAAAGTGAACTCTAGCATAAAAGTGGCTTTTAGTAAATAACCATGTATCCCTATTAGTTCATCAATTGTAGCAAATGTACCCTATGAATGCAAGATCCTCTAGAAATGCTTTCCATAGAATAAAATTCACTTAATATTCCGAACACTCTAAGACATGCTATTTCCAGTTTTCACATTTTTAACATTATTTTCCATTATGATTTATCACAGGGTATTCAATATAGTTCTCTTCATTTTTTTAACAGAGATGTACTTGGTGGCTCAGATGGTGAAGGATCTGCCTGCAATGCTGGAGACCCAGGTTCGATGCCTGGGTTGGGAAGATCCCCTGGAGGAGGGCACGGCAACCCATCCTAGTATTTTTGCCTGGAGAATGCCACGGACAGAAGAGTCTTGTGAGCTACAGGGAGCACGAAGGGTTGGACATGACTCAGAGACTAGCACTATATTAGATTCAAGTGTACAACATAATGATTCTATAGATATCTTTATAAGCGATGCTCACTATAATTCATTAACATCCATCACTACACACAGTTGTAAATTTTTTTCTTGTGGTAAGATTTTTTAAGACCTACTCTCTTAGTGACTTTCAAACATACACTGCATGCTCCGTTGCTAAGCCACGTCCAACTCTTCTTGGATCCCTTGGACAAAAGCCTGCCAGGCTCCTCTGTCAGGAATTTTTCTCCAGGGATCTCACACTGACTGCAGGGTTACCCAACAGGACACACTGACTGGGGTCAGAGAGAGTGACCAGTACCCGTTACTTACGTCAGAGGCTGGGCCCTTGTCAGCGCCAGGGCAGGAGAAAGTGACGAATTCATGGCACCGCTTGTGCACGACAAAACAGCAGACTGCAAAAGAGGAAAGGGAGGGTAGGAGGGAGGGGAGAGGGTCAGTGGAGAGTAGGAAGGGAGAGGAAGGGAGGAAGACATCATTAAGTCTGGACTTTATCCCCAAAGGCTTTCTACCCAAATAAACAATAGCTTCAGTTTCTGCCCCTTGGGTACCTTGGTGTTACAACTCGCAAATTACTAATTATGTTGACTATTCTGGATAACCCTATAGTGACAGCTACATTTAGAGAAGGTACAACATAAAAGTGAACTCTAGCATAAAAGTGGCTTTTAGTAAATAACCATGTATCCCTATTAGTTCATCAATTGTAGCAAATGTACCCTATGAATGCAAGATCCTCTAGAAATGCTTTCCATAGAATAAAATTCACTTAATATTCCGAACACTCTAAGACATGCTATTTCCAGTTTTCACATTTTTAACATTATTTTCCATTATGATTTATCACAGGGTATTCAATATAGTTCTCTTCATTTTTTTAACAGAGATGTACTTGGTGGCTCAGATGGTGAAGGATCTGCCTGCAATGCTGGAGACCCAGGTTCGATGCCTGGGTTGGGAAGATCCCCTGGAGGAGGGCACGGCAACCCATCCTAGTATTTTTGCCTGGAGAATGCCACGGACAGAAGAGTCTTGTGAGCTACAGGGAGCACGAAGGGTTGGACATGACTCAGAGACTAGCACTATATTAGATTCAAGTGTACAACATAATGATTCTATAGATATCTTTATAAGCGATGCTCACTATAATTCATTAACATCCATCACTACACACAGTTGTAAATTTTTTTCTTGTGGTAAGATTTTTTAAGACCTACTCTCTTAGTGACTTTCAAACATACACTGCATGCTCCGTTGCTAAGCCACGTCCAACTCTTCTTGGATCCCTTGGACAAAAGCCTGCCAGGCTCCTCTGTCTAAGGAATTTTTCTCCAGGGGATCTTCCCGATCTAGGAATCAAACCCGCATCTCCTTCACTGGCAAGCAGATGCTTTACCACTGTTTACCACTGAGCCATCAGCGAAGGCCAAATCTACAAGACACTACTACTAACGATAGTCACCTCCCTATATGCTACATTCCAGAGCTTATTTATTCTGAGCACTACCCTGCATTTCACCTGCTCCCCACCCTAACCTCTGGCAAGCACCAATCTGTTCTCTGTACCCACAACTTCACTTTTTGGTTTTGGTGTTTGAGGTGCCTTTTTGTTTTGTTTAGATTCCACATACAAGTAAGTTAACATGGTGTTTATCTCTCTTTCTGACTTATTTCACTTGCGAATGTTAATAACAGGGGAAACTAGGGTGGAGATGAGATGGAGGGAGTAGACAGAAACCGTGTTTTTAATCAATTTTTCTACAAGCCTATAACAGCTCAAAACAACAACAAACGAACAAAAACAGAAAACTGCAAGAGGAAAAGAGCAGGGCAAAGAAGCAATATATATTCAAAGAGATTTTAAAAATGTATCAACTAAACAATATGTAGGCATTGTCTGGGTCCTAATTTAAATAAACTAATAGTTTGTTTTTAATGATGAGACAATCAGAAAAATAGATGCACTCACTTTTTGATGATGTGAGGGAATTCTTGTTATTGATATGAGCGGATTATAATTTTTGATGTAACAAGGACATTCTTGTTAAATAATTCATTTTATTTTTTTAAAGAGTCCAGGGTTTTGGAGTTTGGAGACTATGCTGGAATATGAGATCTCAGTATCTCTTACTCTTTCTTTTTAATTTAATTTAATTTTGGGGGGAGGGGAGCCTCTTTTATTGGTTCTTTCTTTATTTATTTTCATCCATCTTCATTCTTTAGACTGTGTGGGCCTCCCATTGCAGCGGCCTCTCTCATTGCAGAGCACCGGCTCTGGGTGCATGAGCCCCAGAGCGCTGGCTCATAACTGGACACACCGCTCCAGTCACTCTGCGGCACATGGGATCTTCCTGGACCAAGAATCAAACCGGTACCCCTTGCACCACAAGATGGACTCTTTACCCACTGGACCACCAGGAAAGCCCCTATTTTTGTGAAAGAATTCTTATCGCTAAGGATACATCCTATAATCTTTATGGGTAAAATGATTCAATTCAAAATAATTCAATATGACAGAAAGGAGACAGAAAGGGTCATAAGACTTGATGGATTATTATTGAGCCTGGGGGAAACTCCCTGGCAGTCCAGTGGTTAGGACACTGTGCTTTCACTTCCAGGGGTCCAGGTTCAATCCCTGGTCAGGGAACCAAGACTCTGCAAGCCACATGGTGCAGCTAAGAAAAGAAGAAGAAAGGTTCCAAAGGGGTCAATTTCTTTCTCCTTTGATTTCTCCTTTCTTCTATTACTATTTACTGTATTTTGTAAGTAATGAATGCTTCATATAAAGACATTTGTGTCAAACATTGTGCATGTGTCTGTTGTGTAACCCAAAAATTTTTCAGAAACCGTGTTTTTAATCAACGCCTATAACAGCTCAAAACAACAACAAACGAACAAAAACAGAAAACTGCAAGAGGAAAAGAGCAGGGCAAAGAAGCAATATATATTCAAAGAGATTTTAAAAATGTATCAACTAAACAATATGTAGGCATTGTCTGGGTCCTAATTTAAATAAACTAATAGTTTGTTTTTAATGATGAGACAATCAGAAAAATAGATGCACTCACTTTTTGATGATGTGAGGGAATTCTTGTTATTGATATGAGCGGATTATAATTTTTGATGTAACAAGGACATTCTTGTTAAATAATTCATTTTATTTTTTTAAAGAGTCCAGGGTTTTGGAGTTTGGAGACTATGCTGGAATATGAGATCTCAGTATCTCTTACTCTTTCTTTTTAATTTAATTTAATTTTGGGGGGAGCCTCTTTTATTGGTTCTTTCTTTATTTATTTTCATCCATCTTCATTCTTTAGACTGTGTGGGCCTCCCATTGCAGCGGCCTCTCTCATTGCAGAGCACCGGCTCTGGGTGCATGAGCCCCAGAGCGCTGGCTCATAACTGGACACACCGCTCCAGTCACTCTGCGGCACATGGGATCTTCCTGGACCAAGAATCAAACCGGTACCCCTTGCACCACAAGATGGACTCTTTACCCACTGGACCACCAGGAAAGCCCCTATTTTTGTGAAAGAATTCTTATCGCTAAGGATACATCCTATAATCTTTATGGGTAAAATGATTCAATTCAAAATAATTCAATATGACAGAAAGGAGACAGAAAGGGTCATAAGACTTGATGGATTATTATTGAGCCTGGGGGAAACTCCCTGGCAGTCCAGTGGTTAGGACACTGTGCTTTCACTTCCAGGGGTCCAGGTTCAATCCCTGGTCAGGGAACCAAGACTCTGCAAGCCACATGGTGCAGCTAAGAAAAGAAGAAGAAAGGTTCCAAAGGGGTCAATTTCTTTCTCCTTTGCTTTCTCCTTTCTTCTATTACTATTTACTGTATTTTGTAAGTAATGAATGCTTCATATAAAGACATTTGTGTCAAACATTGTGCATGTGTCTGTTGTGTCAGGGGAAGTCCTCTGTGCCTATATGCCTATGAAAGCTGAGAGTTATACTGGAGCAGTGGCCAAAAAATGCCAGTAATGCTTCTCTCTGGGCAGTAGGACTACAGATTATTTTTACCTACAAACTTCCATCTATATTGTTTGAAATGTTGACAATAATTATATTTAATTATATAAGCAGGGGAAATAAGGCTACTTTCATTTTTTTTTAATTTTAATTCTTTATTTTAAAGGTTTTACACAGTTTTGTTGTTCACCGACATGTATGTTCCCAGATCAGTCCTATGTATATCCCTGGTCCCCCCCGCCCATGTCCCCCCATCCCACCCCTCCGGACCTACTTTCATTTTGAAACAAAACAAAATGTCAAAAAAGAAAACACACAGGTCAGGAAATATGACTGCTCAAATTGGAAATTCAGTGGTTAAGCTGATACTGAATGGAGAAAGCTAAAGAGGAACTTAGCAAATTGGAAGTCTAAGTTGACTGATTTCCTCAGAATTCTGCAAATAAAGGAGGGAGGCAAGAAAGAATAAAAGAAATGATACAGGGCTTCCCTGGTGGTCCAGTGGGTAAGGACACCGCCTTGCAGTGCAAGGGGCGCTGGTTCGATAACTGGCCTGGGAAGATCCCACGTGCCGCGGAGCGGCTGGACCGATGTGTCCAATTACCAAGCCGGAGCTCTGCGGCGCATGCACCCAGAGCCGGCTCTCTGCGACAACAGAGGCCACTGCGATGGGAGGCCCACAGGAGCCAAAGAACAAAGACGGATGAAAACAGATAAATGAAAGACCAATAGAAGTGGCCCGCCTGTCCCCCTCCCTCCCCAACCCGCCCCCCAAAAGATAAATAAATAAAATAAATGTTTAAAAAAAAAAAGAAATGATACAAAACACGTTAGATAGATCCCCAAATTATAATATCTAGATAGAAGGATGTTCAGGAAAGAAAGTGCAATTAAATAAAATGAAAGGAAATCCTCTAACAACTAAGAAGACTCTGAGTCATTGATGTGTGGCAGTAAACAACAAATTTCTGTAAAAAAATTAAAATAAAAAAAATTGAAGGAAACTATAAAGTGTCAATACATACAAATGAAACAACCAACTAACGGTGAGAACTAACAAGGCTCAGAAATTGTTGTGAGGATGTGACCCAGCAGGGGTAGGAACAGAAGAGCAGAAAGGTTACTGATAATGGAGAAAAAATAATTTTAGCATCAGATTTCTCATCTGCAACTCTGAATTCTAGAATCCCCATGGAGGGATTTCCATTGGTTGACTTTGTCTCCCAATATATGGATTCAGTGGGTTCAGTCTCTGGTTGAGTTGCTGAGATCCCACATACCTCAAAGCCAAAAGACCAAACCATAAGGCAGAAGCAATATTGTAACAAATTCAATAAAGACTTTTAAAATGATCCACATCAAAAAATAAATCTTTAAAAAATTTAAACTGATCATGGCAATCATTTTCTTTAAATTAAAAAAACAGAA
Organism: Tragulus kanchil; assembly: GCA_022376925.1. Taxonomy (NCBI): domain Eukaryota; kingdom Metazoa; phylum Chordata; class Mammalia; order Artiodactyla; family Tragulidae; genus Tragulus; species Tragulus kanchil. The sequence goes on along the minus strand of JAIOJX010000002.1, from coordinate 134,606,657 downwards.
TACAATGGAGCCAGGTACATAGAGAGGGGTGGTGGGGAGGGAGGGAGGGAGATGAAAGACAGTCTTGTCTGCCTCTTTGTGAGGCCATGGACAAGTCATGGAATTCTCCAGGCAAGAATACTAGAGTGGGTAATAACCCCAATCCAGGGATCAAACCCAGGTCTCCCACATTGCAGGCAGATTCTCTATCAGCTGAGCTACCCGGGAAGCCCTTGAATACTGGAGTGGGTTGCCATGCCCGCCCCCAGGGGTCTGCCTGACCCAGGAATCAAACCTATGCCTTATGTCTCCTGCATTGGCAGGCAGGTTCTTTAGTACTAACGTCACCTGGGAAGCCTTTGTTGAATGTGGGTTAGAGGTAGAACTCTGGCCTATCAATACAGAGAAGGACACAAAGGAAAAGTAATTTGAAGTTAAAACCCCATACACAGTCAAATTACCATTCAAGTGAAAGCACAAAATAAAAACATTTCCACAAGACCAGAACTTGGAAAACTTACTTCCCACAGAAGAAGCAATAGAGTATGCATTCCACAAAAGAACAACAAAATGAATGAAGGAGGCATAAAACAGTGGTGAAAGAACAAAAAGAAAAGTGGGGTGAGGTGGGGAAACTTAAGATATGGGGGTAGAAAAAGACTATAAAGTTGCAATATGCTAAGATTCTTGTCATTCCTCAAGAGTTTATGGGTATCGAGAAACCACATTTACGACATTATAAGCTTGCATATGTGTGCTAACAATTAAGAATAAAAAATAAGAATAGACGTATTACATACAACTTGCAGTCCACTAAAAGAAAAAACTGGACAAAGAAAACTTAATGCATACTTCAAAAGGCCTTCCCATATGTGATCCAAACTCCTACCAATATCATTCTATAATTGTTTTGTTTACTTTCCCATGGCATCATTTGCACTTTAAACCTTTCATCCACTTGCAATTTCTTGGTATCGCAAAATGACATGGGAATTTAATTTGCCATTGTTTCCCAAGTAGGTAATCAATTGTGCCAGCGTCTTTTATTGAATAATTCACCCCCTCTCCACTGATTTCAAATGCCAACCTTGTTATATGCTAAATGATTATATGCACTGGGGTCTGTCTTCAGGCCTTCTGTTCTGTTCCAATGATCTATCTTATAATAAAGCAATACGAGATTTAATTATAGTAGCTTATAATATGTTGTATCTTGGCAGGGCAAGTCCTCCCTCATTATCCTTATTTTCAGCATTTTCTTGGCAATCACCACGAGTTCCAAGTGAACTTCAGAATCGGTCTATCAAGCTTTGAAAAATATGGATGGAATTTTTATTGGGATTTTGTTTGGTCAATTCCTCACCCTCCCCAGAAAAAATGTAGTGGGACTTTGATCACTGACACTTTTATAACAGTAAGTCCCTTTTTCCCAATAAAGAAAATTATGTACAGGCAGGTTCTTTAGTACTAACGTCACCTGGGAAGCCTTTGTTGAATGTGGGTTAGAGGTAGAACTCTGGCCTATCAATACAGAGAAGGACACAAAGGAAAAGTAATTTGAAGTTAAAACCCCATACACAGTCAAATTACCATTCAAGTGAAAGCACAAAATAAAAACATTTCCACAAGACCAGAACTTGGAAAACTTACTTCCCACAGAAGAAGCAATAGAGTATGCATTCCACAAAAGAACAACAAAATGAATGAAGGAGGCATAAAACAGTGGTGAAAGAACAAAAAGAAAAGTGGGGTGAGGTGGGGAAACTTAAGATATGGGGGTAGAAAAAGACTATAAAGTTGCAATATGCTAAGATTCTTGTCATTCCTCAAGAGTTTATGGGTATCGAGAAACCACATTTACGACATTATAAGCTTGCATATGTGTGCTAACAATTAAGAATAAAAAATAAGAATAGACGTATTACATACAACTTGCAGTCCACTAAAAGAAAAAACTGGACAAAGAAAACTTAATGCATACTTCAAAAGGCCTTCCCATATGTGATCCAAACTCCTACCAATATCATTCTATAATTGTTTTGTTTACTTTCCCATGGCATCATTTGCACTTTAAACCTTTCATCCACTTGCAATTTCTTGGTATCGCAAAATGACATGGGAATTTAATTTGCCATTGTTTCCCAAGTAGGTAATCAATTGTGCCAGCGTCTTTTATTGAATAATTCACCCCCTCTCCACTGATTTCAAATGCCAACCTTGTTATATGCTAAATGATTATATGCACTGGGGTCTGTCTTCAGGCCTTCTGTTCTGTTCCAATGATCTATCTTATAATAAAGCAATACGAGATTTAATTATAGTAGCTTATAATATGTTGTATCTTGGCAGGGCAAGTCCTCCCTCATTATCCTTATTTTCAGCATTTTCTTGGCAATCACCACGAGTTCCAAGTGAACTTCAGAATCGGTCTATCAAGCTTTGAAAAATATGGATGGAATTTTTATTGGGATTTTATTTAGTCAATTCCTCACTCCCCTCCCCCAGAAAAAAATGTAGTGGGACTTTGATCACTGACACTTTTATAACAGTAAGTCCTTCTATAGGGAATAGAGTGTTCCCTTATTAACATTTGGTTTTATGTGTTCCAATAAAGTATTTAATTTCCTCTATGCATGCATGCACGCTAAGTCACTTCAGTCATGTCCAACTCTTTGGGACCCCTTGGGATGTAGCCCTCCAGGCCCCTCTGTCCATGGGATTCTCCAGGCAAGAATGCTGGTGTAGGTAGCCATTCCCTTCTCCAGAGGATCTTCTGGGCCTCAGGATCAACCCCTGATCTCTTAAGTCTCCTGAATTGGCAGCTGGCTTCTTGACCACTAGTGCCACCTGGCAAGCGGCATTTTTCTCTATAGTTTTACATATTTCTGTGTGTGAGTCACTCAGTCATGTCTGACTCTTTGCAACCTCATGGACTGAGGCTTGCCAGGCTCCTCTGCCTGTGGAATTCTCCAGGCAAGAATACTGGAGTGGACTGTCATTTCCTTCTCCAGGTGATCTTCTCAACCTGGGGGATCGAACCTGGAGGCACATTCTTTACCCTCTGAGAAATCCACTTAGTGCTATCTGAGAGGTCCTTCTTCTATGCCACTGTGATTTTGACATCTTTTCTATTTTATTTTCCTAGTAGTTCTCATTTACAAATAGGAAAGCAATAAACCTCCAGAGTAACTATTGTAAGTATTTTTTAAATTCTTGATAGTTGCTGTGGAATTTTAGTTCCTTCCTTTGAGTTTTCCAGGTAGAGAATCACATTATCCTCAATAATACTATTTTTCTTTTCTCTCTGATAGATATGCCTCTTTTCTTCCCCCTTATATTTCCATATCTAGGACTTCTAAGAATGACAAGCGAGCAGCCCTGTCCCATTTGGACATTTTACCAGCTTTACCTTTCCCTCCCTCTTAAACTAACTTGGGGAATTTATCTTTTCCTTTGGAATTCTCCACAGTGATCTTCTCCATGTGTTTCAACTGCATCATCTCATCTGGGACGATGCCAGGTCCTTTCTCATGCTCTCCTTTTCTGTATTGTTAGGGAGTCTGTCTCTCTTTTTATTTTTTCCAGAGGTTTATCCTCCTTGTTGTCCACGTTTGTCTAGAGCCTTTCTTCACAATAGTCAAATTATCAGTGATGATCTCATCCATCCTTACTCTCTTTGAGGAAAGTGGGGCAGCTCATCTCTAGCCTCCTAGTGCCTACCGCATTTTCTGGTACAAAACTGATACTGAACCAATAAATGTTTGGTGAATGAATGAACAAAAGAATGGACATTGTCAGTCACACGAACAGAGGAAAACCGAATCAACTTCATGGTAACTAGAGCTCGCTGCCGGCCTTCCACATTCTACCAACATGGACGGGATGGGAATACATCAGTCACTGACAAGGTCTCTCCAGGTAGCCTTCCAATTAGCCACAAAAATCAACCATCCACATCCCCCTTGGGGGACTCAGTATGCCAAGGGACTTGGCTGTACTCTAGCGTGCTCCACAGAGAAGCTGGGAACAGAACAGAAATTTGACAAGCTTCCGGCCCAAGTACTTACGTTGCATAGCGTGTTTCTGAAAAGTTTTGCAAACCAAACTTCCCATTAACTAAAATACTTCAAAGAAAAGGAGTAGGGTTGGCTATTGAAAGAAACAAACTAAACCCTCTTATGATACAAATAAACACCCCCTCATTTCTGTTTGGCAAATGCAGGGCAAAACCAGCTTTTCTTAAATAAGAGCCAACATTCACTGAGCTGCTGAGACACATACCAGGTCCTGCTTTCAAAAAGGTAGCTGATAAGAATCAAGAATTCCTAGATGCTTCATTGTTTATTCAACAACTCCTTGCGCTGCAGGGGTCAGAAGCCGTAGCCTACAGCCCCCTGAATCCAACCAGTAGTCATGCTTTATGAGGACTATACAGTGCAGTCTCAAACTCAAATGTAGATGGACTAGATGAGCACTGAAAAGGTCTGAGCATCAGGTGGGAGAATGTAGGCAGGACCTGCTTAAAAGGGGAAACTGTTGGACATCCCTGGTGGCTCACTGGTAAAGAATCCACCTGTCAATGCAAGAAAGAAGCGTTAGAGTCCTGGTCTGGGAAGATCCCCCACGCTGCAGGGCAACTTAACCCTTGCACCACAATTATGGAGCCTGTGCTTTAGAGCCTGTGGACTGCAAAAAGATATGCCATCGCAATGAGAAGTGTGTGCACCACAAGTAGAGAGTTGCCCCTGCTCGCCGCAACTAGAGCAAAGTCTGTGCAGCAAGAATAAATAAACTAATGTGCCTTTTTTTTTTTTCAAAGGAAGGGCCTGGCATCAGTAGACATCTTTTTCTTTCTTTTTTTTTTTTTTATTTATCTTTTGGAAGGTGGGGTGGGGAGGGAGGGGGATGGGCGGGTCACTTCTATTGGTCTTTCATTTCTCTATTTTCATCCGTCTTTGTTCTTTGGCTCCCGTGGGCCTCCCATCACGGCAGCCACTGTCGTCGCAGAGCACCGGCTCTGGGAGCACGCGCTCCAGGGCTCCGGCTCGGTCATTGGACACATCAGTCCAGCCGCTCCGCGGCACGTGGGATCCTCCCAGGCCAGGTATCGAACCGGCACCCCTTGTACTGCAAGGCGGTGTCCTTACCCACTGCGCCACCAGGGGAAGCCCCTAAACTAATGTTTTTAAAGAAGGGGGTGGGGAACTGCTACTTGGCTCCCGCAGAGAATGAGATAAAAGTCCCACGCACTCGTTGCAGATGTCTGCGTTGGAAGAAGAAACAGAAGAGCCCTCGGCCCCTTCCTCAGTTCTTGTCTCTCTCAGGAGGCCCCCAGACAGCCATTTCTCAACAGAGAAATCTACCATCTGCAAAACTTCCAGGCCAGGCCTCTGGATCAAATGGTTTGGACCCCCCCTTTTTTTAATGTTTTTTAATTTATTTATTTGGCTGTATCAGGTCTTGGTTGTCACACATGGGATCTTCACGTATCATGAAGGTCTGTCACTGAGGCACACAGACTCTCCAGTTGTGATGCCCGGGCTCCTGAGAGCACAGGCTCAGTAGTTACAACTCGCAGGCTTAGTTGCCCCATTGCATGTGGGATCTTAGTTCCCAGACCGGGGATTGAACCTGTGTCTCCTGCATAGTAAAATGGATTCATAACCAGTGGGCCTCCAGGGAGGTCCCCTGAGCCCCTATTTTATGACCCAGAAGCTGAAGGACACAAACCCAATTACCATGCCTCTCTGAGCCTCCATCTCCTTGAAAGTGGGAATAACAGCAGTATCTGCTCGTAGAAGGTTGCTGTGAAGGTCAAATGAGACATGCACACTAAGCTCTGGCTGCAAAGAGGCATCTGAGGGGGAGGCACAAGGATGCAAATTTTGCTTTGTGATGGGTGTGTGCAGGATTCCTCTTTCCTCCCGTGTCAAAGCCAATTCACAGGCATGAAATTCTGCCCAGTGCCCAAGATTACTAGTGCTTCCTCACATCCTTTCTGGAACTGTCTCCATGATCAAAGGCAGAAAGGCCTGGTCTACCTCCACCCAGCACCTGGCCTCCCCAGCATTGAGCACCATGACTCACATGGCCGTGGACTTGAGTCGGCCAAGGACTTCCACATCCATGGTTACACCTGAGCCACATCACTGCTCCTTGAGGAAGGTGTTTTGATCTGTGTTTTAATGACACCGATGCTGAGGAAAGAGGAATGACTTGCCCAGGGGCGTCCAGCTAGTTGCTGGCCACGCTTCTATTTGAAACCAGCTCTGTCTTCCTCTAAAGCCCACAGTCTCAGCTCATACATGTGTGATGTCATTCATCTCACTGTTCCAGAGAAATCCTCCCCCGCCTTCCTCACCCCAGTCCTCCAGTCAGTTGCTATATCTTTCTGATTCTTCCTTCACAACATCTTTTATAGCATAGCTTCCTGTACACGCCCCACCGATGCCACCCTAACTGTCCCCAGGAACTCAGACACAGAATTTTTGCAATGAAGACTTAACTGGTTCCCCCAAAACTGATAAGCCTGCCTTGATGTCTCATCTCTATGAGCCTAATCACAGAGGAGATAAGGCCATTAACGTTATGTGATTGCTGTGAACTCTGAACAAAACAGCATGTACCAATCCACATCATTAGGGCACAACGTAAGCTCTCAGCGCAGGTTTATTTACTTCCTTCCAGGTTAGAGAGGTTTCCAGTCCAAGCTCTGCAGCTAAGCTGCCTGCACTGGACACCAGGCCCCACTATTATCAGCTCCGTGACCTTAAAAGGTCAATGACCTTGCTGTGTCTTGCTTTCCTAGTCTCCAAAGTAGAAAAACCAACAGTGCTGTTTTATAGAGCTGTTGAGGTTAAATGAGGTCATGCGTGGACACAGTAAGTGCGTAAGATAAAGCAAACACTGTCAATATTCTCTCTGCCTACTTCCCTCACCCCATACCGCCGACACACTCCTGGAAAGTTCTTCCCCTGAAAACTCAGCCTGATTCTATTCCCCTGCTCCAACACGTTCACTGGCTGCTTATCATCTAAAGTTCCATTGTCCAACATGGTAGCCACGGGTCACATGAGGTTATGCCAATGTAATCACATGAAATTTAAAATTCAGTTCTTGAGACTTCCCTGGTGGGCAAGTTGCTAAGACTCTGTACTCCCAATGCAGGGGACCTGAGTTCCATCCATGGTCAAGGAACTAGTCACCTACAACTGAAGAGATTCTGCATACCACAATGAAGATCAAGGATGCTGCAGGCCACATTTAAGACCTGGCACCGTCAAATAAATAAATACATACATAGTTTTAAAAATAAAGGGAACAATTCACTGTTTGAAAAAATAAAACCTCATTCTTTCATTCACACAAACCCCATTTCAAGTGCCTACTAATCACACGTGGCTAGAAGCTACCATTTTGGATGCTCACGGTAGGAAGTCTTATTGAACAACACTAATAGCCACAATAATGAAGTTCCACTCCCACAAGCAGGTATCCGTTCACAGTAAAATGATCATCTAACTTGACTCTTACTTCCTCTCCCTGCACTGCCCCACACTCCAGCCAGGCTGGGTGACTGTCCCTTTCTATTTTACTCATTCTCCACTATGCAAATCTGTTCCATACATCCATCACTGTCAACAGCCCATCCCAAGACAGCCATCAGAAAATTTAAGGCAAGGAGCATAGTTCCCCCACCAGCAGACCGAAGGCCAGACCAAAGTAGTGCCCCATTGGACAGGTAATGGTTGGCTCGTCTTCCTTACTTCATTGGGTTTCCCAGGTGGCTCAGTGTAGAGTCCACCTGCCAATGCAGTAGACCTGGGTTCAATCCCTGCGTCAGGAAGATCCCCTGGAAGAGGAACTGGCAACCACTCCAGTATTCTTGCTGGAGAATCCCGCAGCAGAGAAGCCTGGCAGGCTACTGTCCATAGAGTCGCAAAGAGTCAGATACGACTGAAGTGACACAGCACGCACGCACCTAACTTCACTGCAGGGGTGGTACTTAAATCCTTACAGAGCCTAGGCCGTGTGACTGAGTAAAGCCAATCTGGTGTACTACAGTAGGGAAACGGGCTGGGATGAACTAGACAGCACATGCCCAGCCCCTGGATACTTGTCCAACAATGACCCTGGATGCGCTAGTCCAGTGTTGTCAGATGGAATTTTTTGAAAACTCCATGCAGACCATCCAAAAACATCTGAGGTCTGCCAGTTTACAAGTTCTGTTTTAGCTGGTCTTTCTGACTCAAATACACTTGTCTTGGTTACCTATTATCTCTTGAGCTCAAATATCCCCCACCACAGGATGGGGGAAAGATCAGCTACTTCACATATAGCTGTGAAGTTGAGACCAGATTCACATGCTTGGGGTCTACCTGAGCCGTATCTGATTCTCAATAAAAATATGAATGAGGGCTTCCCTGGGGGTCCAGTGGCTAAAAAGTCCATCTTGCGGTGCAAGGGGTACTGGTTCGATCCTTGGCCCGGAAAGATCCCACATACTGCGGAGCGGCTGGACCAGTGTGTTCAATTATGAGCCAGGGCTCTGGAGCGCATGCACCCAGGGCCGGTGCTCTGCAACTAGAGAGGCCACTGCAATGGGAGGCCCACACAGGCCAAAAGATAAAGACGGATGAAAATAAATTAACAAAAAATCAATAAAAGAGGCCAACATTTAAAAATAGATATATGAATGAGTGCGTTAACAATGAATGAATAAACGAATGACTGGGCTTTTGGTCACCGCTTCACTCAGAGTTCACTCTCTACAGCTGAGTCAAGAGGAAGGCAGCTGTGGCCGGGTGGTGGGTGGGGTGTGTACGTCTGGGGGCGGCGGGCCCCAGCACAGTCAAGCTGCATGAGCTCAGAGTCATCTCACAGCCCTGCTTGGTCACCTTGGGTGCGCAGTGAGGGTTTCTTTTTTAAACAGTTCGCCATGCTTCAGACTTAAACTTCGAACATCACAGAGAAGCATACGGTTGAGAACCGTGGCTCTACCACATTACCAGGGGGAACCACTCTTTCCCATTTCTTGTCTCTCTTCTAGAGATCCTCTCTGCATGTGCGTGAGTAAATGTGAGCCCCTATCTCTATACAGAGCATAATTCTCTATTTCCTTTCTGTTTATATCTATGCCCCTTTTGATTCATCCATTCGCTACGAGTCTACACCCCTCGTTCTCAGCCCTGGCTGCACGATGAGTCACTTGCAGTTTTCAAAACACATCCGGGCTCAAGGCCTGAGACTTGCAGAGACTCTGGTTTATTGGGAAGAGACTGGAGACAAGGGGAGGGCTTCCCAGGGGGTACTAGTGGGAAATAATCCACTTGCCAATGCAAGAGACTTGGGTTCAATCCCTGGGTAGGAAAGATCCCCTGGAGGAGGAAATGGCAACCCAATCCAGTACTCTCGTCTAAAAAAATTCCATGGACAGAGGGTCAGGCAGGCTACAGTCCATGGGCTCGCAAAGAGTCAGACATGACTGAACGAGGGAGTACACACACGCACAGAGGTTGGGAAGAGGTGACTCACACATTGAAGAACTCTGCTGACCTGCACACTCTGCTCATGCCTTTTCCCGAACGAACACATCCAGAGGCCCCGTCCATCATAACATGTAGACAGTGACCTCAGCCTGTGTCAGATGACGGTGACAGTTTATGGGGAACAATGTCAGATTCGTGATCTCCAAATGAGAAGATGTGCACTATGGGATCAAAGGACTTGGCTTGGGTCACTCAAAGCTTTGTCCAGGAAAAGGTTTATTGAAGGAAAAAGGGATAGAGAAAGCTTCCAGCTAAAGGAACTAGAAGGGGGATAGAAGAGCACCCCCAGAAGCTAGTTTAGGCAAGGTATTTTGTACTTTTCCAGGTGGTTATTAACAATACACAGATCAGGTCTTATCTGTGAAGGTCTTACTAGATCTACTTCCACAATATTAACATAAGATTAGCCAGGGCTTCCCCTGGTGGTCCAGTGGGTAAGGACACCGCCTTGCAGTGCAAGGGGCACCGGTTCGAGCCCTGGCCTGGGAAGATCCCACGTGCCGCAGAGCAGCTGGACTGATGTGTCCAATGACCGAGCCGGAGCCCTGGAGCGCATGTGCCCAGAGCCAGTGCTCTGCGACGACAGACGCCACCGCGATGGGAGGCCCACAGGAGCCAAAGAACAAGATGGATGAAAATAGAGAAATGAAAGACCAATAGAAGTGGCCCGCCCGCTCCCCTCCCTCCCCAACCCGACCCCCGCCCCCCGTCCAAAAAAAAAGATTAGCCAGAGGATGGTCTCTGGCCATCAAGACTAGATGAGAGATTCCAATGCAAAATAGTTTGTATCCATAAGACAATAAGGTTAGTTTCAGAGTAGACCTTTACTATGGCAAACATTTAGGCTAGAAAAATCTGTTTCCCCTCTTCCTCCTTGGAAAGTGCTGGCCTCCTCACCAAGTCTGCTTATTCACCCCTTCATCTGTTTCCACAATTCCATCCTACGGGCTACCGTCTATTTACTGAGAGCTAAAGGGGAGTCGCAGGGTTCTGATGATGATTTCCTCCTCTAGAGGCGGAAGCCAGAGCAAACGTCATTTCTTCAGCCACAGTCTAGCACTACAGAGAGAACTCAAACACAAAATCAAGAGCGGCACCGTGGTCAGCAACTGCAGAAACGGAGTGTTTTCATTCATAACATCACCGAATTTATTTATCGAAGCCAGATAAAACAGTGGCGAGGTAAAGGATGGTCCTGGGAAGTAAACAAACCCATGGGAAGAAAGCCGAGCCTCACCCCAGCCACCACCTTCAGATATACCAACCCTAGGGAGAAGGCACCTGGGCCAGGAAGCTGCTAGGAATAGCCTGCTTGTTTGGACAGCACAGGGAGACTTCTCTTGACCCCTTGGCCTCTCTACTTCTCTTGACCCCTTGGCCTCTCTGCTGTGATCATGTCCTGAAGGCGGGGGCAGCAGAACAGAAATGCCATGGCTGCAGGGGAAACATCAACATCCCTTCCTTCACCAGCCGCATCCTGCCCTAGAGCTCTTGGACCAGGAGAAGAGCTGGTCCTGAAACCAGTGTGGTGAACACATCCAGCCAGCATCCGTCCTCTCTGCTTCTATGTGGGGCATCGGATCCCCAGTTCCTGTAAGCTGACCTAGGATGCCCTCACACCCTGGTTTCCAGGCAGACACAGAATCCCAGCCTCACCGCAGATGGGCATGTGTCTTAGCCACCCAGAGAGAATCAGCATCAGGACTCTTGCAGGAATTCTTAGGAAAAGGATTTATTTTCTAGCAGTATGGCTAAGCTGGTGGGAAATCCAGCCTTTAAGAACAATGAAAAAACAATAGAAGTGGCCCGCTCCCTCCCTCCCCAACCCGACCCGCCCCGTCCAAAAGATTAGCCAGAGGATGGTCTCTGGCCATCAAGACTAGATGAGAGATTCCAATGCAAAATAGTTTGTATCCATAAGACAATAAGGTTAGTTTCAGAGTAGACCTTTACTATGGCAAACATTTAGGCTAGAAAAATCTGTTTCCCTCTTCCTCCTTGGAAAGTGCTGGCCTCCTCACCAAGTCTGCTTATTCACCCCTTCATCTGTTTCCACAATTCCATCCTACGGGCTACCGTCTATTTACTGAGAGCTAAAGGGGAGTCGCAGGGTTCTGATGATGATTTCCTCCTCTAGAGGCGGAAGCCAGAGCAAACGTCATTTCTTCAGCCACAGTCTAGCACTACAGAGAGAACTCAAACACAAAATCAAGAGCGGCACCGTGGTCAGCAACTGCAGAAACGGAGTGTTTTCATTCATAACATCACCGAATTTATTTATCGAAGCCAGATAAAACAGTGGCGAGGTAAAGGATGGTCCTGGGAAGTAAACAAACCCATGGGAAGAAAGCCGAGCCTCACCCCAGCCACCACCTTCAGATATACCAACCCTAGGGAGAAGGCACCTGGGCCAGGAAGCTGCTAGGAATAGCCTGCTTGTTTGGACAGCACAGGGAGACTTCTCTTGACCCCTTGGCCTCTCTACTTCTCTTGACCCCTTGGCCTCTCTGCTGTGATCATGTCCTGAAGGCGGGGGCAGCAGAACAGAAATGCCATGGCTGCAGGGGAAACATCAACATCCCTTCCTTCACCAGCCGCATCCTGCCCTAGAGCTCTTGGACCAGGAGAAGAGCTGGTCCTGAAACCAGTGTGGTGAACACATCCAGCCAGCATCCGTCCTCTCTGCTTCTATGTGGGGCATCGGATCCCCAGTTCCTGTAAGCTGACCTAGGATGCCCTCACACCCTGGTTTCCAGGCAGACACAGAATCCCAGCCTCACCGCAGATGGGCATGTGTCTTAGCCACCCAGAGAGAATCAGCATCAGGACTCTTGCAGGAATTCTTAGGAAAAAGGATTTATTTTCTAGCAGTATGGCTAAGCTGGTGGGAAATAAGGCTGCATCTGATCTGCCGTCTTTGGGCGTCCCAGGGGGTTCAGTGGGTAAGGAATCTGCCTGAAATGCAGGAGACACAAGCAGATGTGAGTTTGATCCCTGGGTAGGGAAGATTCCCTGGAGGAGGGTTTGGCCACTCACTCCAGGATTCTTGTCTGGAGAATCCCATGGCCAAAGGAGCATGTTAGGCTACAGCCCATAGGGTTGCAGAGAGTCAGACATGACTGCACACTTCCATCTTTATTATCATGAAGGAAAAGCTTTTCTGAGAATGAAGCCAACTGAGAGAAAAGCCAAGAGAGAGCTGATAACCACATAGGAGCACCTGGATCCAGCCAAGCCTGAAGGGAGAACCCCTTGACTTTTCTATAGACGTCACCAAATTCCTCTTAGTCTAAACCAACCTGACTTGGGTTTTTGGTTCTTGAGATCGAAGGACCTATGACTAATAAGCCAAGGATGAGAAGTTGGAGGGTGGGGCAGTGAGGGCACCTCTGTCCTCCTATGTTTCATGTATTCCTAAAAATAAATCTCTTTTTTAATTTAGCAGCTTGATATTAAGAAGATTCAATTCAAACAATCCTTGTCGGTGAACTGAGGAAAGCTGTGGTCCAGTGTTTCACCCTTCCCTTGTTTTCTACATAGTGCAGTTCTGTGAGGATGGCTGCCCTGAGACACTGGCTCACGTAAGAGAAAGTGCCAGAAGGCCTACTATTTGACTGGTGTCCTTTATTCACAGGTGCCAGTTACTCGGGCTTCTTTTTAGTAAGTGCCTGTAGGAGGGGCACACCCACCTCGCTGATGCAATCAAAATTGACACCATGGCTGCAGGAAACATCAACATCCCTTCCTTCACCAGCCGCATCCTGCCCTAGAGCTCTTGGACCAGGAGAAGAGCTGGTCCTGAAACCAGTGTGGTGAACACATCCAGCCAGCATCCGTCCTCTCTGCTTCTATGTGGGGCATCGGATCCCCAGTTCCTGTAAGCTGACCTAGGATGCCCTCACACCCTGGTTTCCAGGCAGACACAGAATCCCAGCCTCACCGCAGATGGGCATGTGTCTTAGCCACCCAGAGAGAATCAGCATCAGGACTCTTGCAGGAATTCTTAGGAAAAAGGATTTATTTTCTAGCAGTATGGCTAAGCTGGTGGGAAATAAGGCTGCATCTGATCTGCCGTCTTTGGGCGTCCCAGGGGGTTCAGTGGGTAAGGAATCTGCCTGAAATGCAGGAGACACAAGCAGATGTGAGTTTGATCCCTGGGTAGGGAAGATTCCCTGGAGGAGGGTTTGGCCACTCACTCCAGGATTCTTGTCTGGAGAATCCCATGGCCAAAGGAGCATGTTAGGCTACAGCCCATAGGGTTGCAGAGAGTCAGACATGACTGCACACTTCCATCTTTATTATCATGAAGGAAAAGCTTTTCTGAGAATGAAGCCAACTGAGAGAAAAGCCAAGAGAGAGCTGATAACCACATAGGAGCACCTGGATCCAGCCAAGCCTGAAGGGAGAACCCCTTGACTTTTCTATAGACGTCACCAAATTCCTCTTAGTCTAAACCAACCTGACTTGGGTTTTTGGTTCTTGAGATCGAAGGACCTATGACTAATAAGCCAAGGATGAGAAGTTGGAGGGTGGGGCAGTGAGGGCACCTCTGTCCTCCTATGTTTCATGTATTCCTAAAAATAAATCTCTTTTTTAATTTAGCAGCTTGATATTAAGAAGATTCAATTCAAACAATCCTTGTCGGTGAACTGAGGAAAGCTGTGGTCCAGTGTTTCACCCTTCCCTTGTTTTCTACATAGTGCAGTTCTGTGAGGATGGCTGCCCTGAGACACTGGCTCACGTAAGAGAAAGTGCCAGAAGGCCTACTATTTGACTGGTGTCCTTTATTCACAGGTGCCAGTTACTCGGGCTTCTTTTTAGTAAGTGCCTGTAGGAGGGGCACACCCACCTCGCTGATGCAATCAAAATTGACACCATCTGTCTACTACCAGCTCCTAGCCTTGCTCAGGAAGGAAGGGCCACGTAGCCAGAAGGCTAAGTCTTTTTTGACTGGCAGGTCAAGAAATAACATGAGTCCAATCTGCCATGTGGTGCCTCCGGAGCTAGTGGCTCGAAGCCCAGAGATAAATTCATGTCCACCCCCGTCCCCTTACTTACTCTGAAGAGCAAACAGAGAAACCTTATCCCCAGGCAGGCAAAACACACGAGCAACAGCTCTTCAAGAAGCGGTGGCCTGTTATGGGAACATTACAAATATCACCCAATCAAAGGCAGGGCCAAGGAGATGACCATGGGCCTCTGGGGGGTTTGCCTGTACAGTATCTATTCTGGTAAGTGGCATGTTGATGTTCCTTTGGGAACCCAGCCTGGCTCCATGATGTCCAGTCTTGGTGGTGCTGCCCATCAAGGTGTCCAGCATTCCCCCGTCCAAGGGGTGGGCATGGGACCCAAGATCAGCTGGTCACACTCACTCTCCTGGGAAGTTGATGGTTGAATCAGCAGTACTGCCATGAAAGGGTGGCCCATTAGTTCCTGCCATGTAATGCCAATAGCCAGTCTGGACTCTGTTCTTTCTAAGGCCTGGTACTACATGGATACAGAACCTTGGCCTCTTTCATCTGTTTTTTAAAAACACCTACTGTAGCCTGCCAGGCTCCTCTGTCCAAGAAATTTCCCAGGCAAAACTACTAGAGTAGGTTGCCTTTTCCGGGGGATCTTCTTGACCCAGGGATCGAACTGCGTCTCTTCCATCTCCCGCCCTGGCAGGTGAATTCGTTATCACTACGCCACCTGGGAAGCAGAGCATTCATCTAACAGTATCTTATATCATCAAAGACCTAGCGGAAGTCAAGAGGGAATTTTAGGAAAATGCTTGGTGTTTCAACTAATTTAGTCTCTATTTGTATTCACCTTATATTCAGTTCAACGCTAGAAACAAGTGTTTTGTGTAAACAGTGTTGTCGCTGCTCTATTTCAGGGGTACATTTGTAGTTCTTTAAATTAGACATTTGTAGCACTTCACCTCTGAGCGCAGACTTAAAGAATTAGCTAAACAGGACTTCTGTGGTGGTTCGTTGGCTAAGAAACCGCACTCCCAATGCAGGGGGCCTTGGTTCAATCCCTGGTGGGGACAGACAACTAAAAGATCCCATGTGCTGCAGTGAAGACCCAGAGCAGTCAAATAAATAAATATTTTTAAAAGAATTGGCTACGGCTTCCCTGGTGGTCCAGTGGGTAACAAGTCTGCCTTTCAGTGCAAGTGGCACCCGTTCAATCTCTGGCCCGGGAAGATCCCACGTGCTGCAGAGTGGCTAGACCAACGCGTCCAATTGCGAGCCAGCACTCTGGAGCGCGTGTGCCCAGAGCCAGTGCTCTGCAGTGAGAGAGGCCACTGCAATGGGAGGCCCACACAGGCCAAAAAATAAAAAAATTAAAAATGAATGAAAATAAATATAAATAAAAGAAGCATGACTGGGAAAAAGGAAAAAAAAAAAATTAAAAAAAAGAGAATTGGCTAAAGGTGATAATATCAAGGTTTCCCAAATTTTCAGAAGTTTATGTTCAAAGAAAAAAATATTATGTTGATCCTGACTCTCTGAATGTAGCGTTTGTATTTTTGACACAGGAGAAAAATAATCAAGACCTCTAGTGAGACTCCCCATGCCACTTAAACTTCTGCCTCACTTCTGATGTGTCCTCTCACTCACTCTGAGAGTCACCCTTGACTCCCTCCTCAGTGCCACGACTCACTTCCGGTCACCAGTTCTATCCAACTTGATCCCCGATTATCACTCAAAACCGCTTCCCTCCATGAGAAAAGAGCCCCGGTCTGCATGCCCTGAAGCCACAATCTTGTTTCCCTGACGTCCATCATCCCTCCGATCACACATGAAATGTCATTTCCTCGGAGAGTCTTCCTGACCCACTAGCCTAGCTTTAATCTGCTTACCATGCAATCCCGTTTGAAACTTCCTAAGTCACTTTATTATTTTCAATAAGAAAATGAGGATTAAAAAGAGTACCTACCCAAGAGTAGTGGGAAATTAAGGCCTTAAAGCTTTAATCTGGGCTTACCATGCAATTAGACATTTGTAGCACTTCACCTCTAAGCGCAGACTTAAAGAATTAGCTAAACAGGACTTCTGTGGTGGTTCGTTGGCTAAGAAACCGCACTCCCAATGCAGGGGGCCTTGGTTCAATCCCTGGTGGGGACAGACAACTAAAAGATCCCATGTGCTGCAGTGAAGACCCAGAGCAGTCAAATAAATAAATATTTTTAAAAGAATTGGCTACGGCTTCCCTGGTGGTCCAGTGGGTAACAAGTCTGCCTTTCAGTGCAAGTGGCACCCGTTCAATCTCTGGCCCGGGAAGATCCCACGTGCTGCAGAGTGGCTAGACCAACGCGTCCAATTGCGAGCCAGCACTCTGGAGCGCGTGTGCCCAGAGCCAGTGCTCTGCAGTGAGAGAGGCCACTGCAATGGGAGGCCCACACAGGCCAAAAAATAAAAAAATTAAAAATGAATGAAAATAAATATAAATAAAAGAAGCATGACTGGGAAAAAGGAAAAAAAAAAAATTAAAAAAAAGAGAATTGGCTAAAGGTGATAATATCAAGGTTTCCCAAATTTTCAGAAGTTTATGTTCAAAGAAAAAAATATTATGTTGATCCTGACTCTCTGAATGTAGCGTTTGTATTTTTGACACAGGAGAAAAATAATCAAGACCTCTAGTGAGACTCCCCATGCCACTTAAACTTCTGCCTCACTTCTGATGTGTCCTCTCACTCACTCTGAGAGTCACCCTTGACTCCCTCCTCAGTGCCACGACTCACTTCCGGTCACCAGTTCTATCCAACTTGATCCCCGATTATCACTCAAAACCGCTTCCCTCCATGAGAAAAGAGCCCCTGTCTGCATGCCCTGAAGCCACAATCTTGTTTCCCTGACGTCCATCATCCCTCCGATCACACATGAAATGTCATTTCCTCGGAGAGTCTTCCTGACCCACTAGCCTAGCTTTAATCTGCTTACCATGCAATCCCGTTTGAAACTTCCTAAGTCACTTTATTATTTTCAATAAGAAAATGAGGATTAAAAAGAGTACCTACCCAAAGAGTAGTGGGAAATTAAGTGGAACAACGTATTAAAACCTTGAACAGAAAAATTAAGCCTTAATGCCTGGCACACAACAGGTTCATCATAAATATTAGCGATGGCCATTGTCATTGTTATTCCTATGAATAGGAATACCTTTCCCTCCCAGACTAACTCCATTCAAGCAGGGGGACCACAAGCCCTGTTCACTATCACACTCCTAGTGCAGGCTCATGAAAGAGGCTCAATAATATTTAACTGAGTGAGTGACTGGTTGCGATTGGAGGCCAGTGACCGTGCCCTCACCCCATGCGTCTCTCCAATATGATCCCCTTCCAAAGACTAAACATTTTCATTCCCTCCCAGTATATTGGGGATACAGGACTTAAGCTTCTCACCATTAGGCTAGGTGCCCTGAGGCAAGTAAAGTCATAACAAAAATGCCTCATGAGGGAGACTTTCCTCTTGCTCTCTTTTTTATTTGAATAAAACCACTGAGGGTGGAAAAGAAAATCTAAGCACAGGAGAAAAAAAAAAAAAACCTGGAAGAAAACACAGTCCCTGAAATGTTGATGGTAGCAGCGATCTCTGGTTTTAAGGACTTTGGGGTCTTCTTCTTATAATTCTTTATTTCCCTACTATTTTAAAATAATAAATCAAATGTAGAATTTAATCAACTTCAGGAGATTAGGGGTTTTTTCACTAGACAAAGAATCAAGCAAACTTTTATTGAAGCTTAAATTATGGTACAGAAATACATTTCAATTGATTTAAACCCAATACCATGAAAAAGAAATTATGGCACCCAAATTTGCCCTCCTTTATCAAAACATTGTTGCTTAGTCACTAAGTTATTTCCAGCTCTTTGCAATCCCATGAACTGTAGTACGCCAGTCTCCTCTGTCCATGAGATCTCCCAGGCAAGAACATTGGAGTGGGTTCCCTTCTCCAGGGGATCTATCGAACCCTCATCTCCTGCATTGACGGTAGGATTCTTTACTGCTGAGCCATCAAGGAAGCCCAGCAGATGCAGCCATTTTCACTGTTTAGTAATATTCTATTACATAGTTATTCCCATGTTTCTCTATAGATTCATGTGTTGATTGATAATCGGGGATTCTTCGCCCAGTTTCTGGCTATTATGAACAAAACTGCTTTGAATATTCATTTATATGTCTTTGTGTGGGCATATAATATATCTTGGTAAATACCTAAGAATGGAATTGCCATGTTGTACAGTAACCACCACGTCATACATAACTCTGTGTTTAGCTGTATAAGAAACTGCCATTTTTTTCCAAAAGGGTTGTATCCCTTTATGTTTTTAGAATGAAAACAATTCAATCCATTATTTTTTAATAGGTTTAAAGGTCTCTTGGGGTCTCAGCAGGAAATGTAATTCACTCTAAATGTTCAAGTAAAAACACTAGCTACTGTGAGAAACTGTTACCACACCTGGGGCTACGGGTATAATCTAATGAAATAAAAATAACAAGAGCCCAGGGAGAGCTGAACCTAAGAAGAAGGGTCCACAGCCAGGGGCTGTCACTGCAGATGGAGGACCGAGAGGAGGGTGATACGGATGGAAAGAACCCCACACTCTCCCTCCCCCCGCCCTCTAGTCTCTGGCTGCCGCCTCCCCGTGGCCCAGCTCAAGACAAAAGCCGTCAGCAGAGGAGCCCAGGAGATGAGGTCTACCTCCCCAGGCACAGAGCTGGGGCAGCCAGTGATGGCCTTAGAGAAAGGATCCTATGGAGAGTAACTAGACACTGTCTGTCCAAAAGAACAACGGTTTGCAGCACTGCCAGAGGCCAGCACTCACAGACCCATGGGGCACCAAACTGTCCCTACCTCTGTACACAACTGCAACATCCCCCAGCACGACTATGGCTACCACCAAAGCAATACCACGAGCAGTCACAACGGCACCTGCAGTGAGCACTTGGTCGTGGTGGTTTAGTCACTAAGTCATGTCCGACTCTTGCAACCCTACGGGCTGTAGCCCACCAGGTTCCTCTGTCCATAGGATTCTGCAGGCAAGAATACTAGTGTGGGTTGCCATGCCCTTCTTCAGGGGATCTTCCCAACCCAGGGATTGAACCTGGGTCTCCCACATCACAGGCAGATTCTTTATCACCTGAGGCCCCAGAGAAGGCTTGGCTAAAGATGAAAGAGTTAGTACGAGGCAGAGAAGGAGCAGGACCTCAGGTCTACCCATCTCCAAAGTCATTTCCTGCCCTTTACGGAAGAATGGGAAAGGTAAGCAAAGTATTACATCTGTAATACAATGTATACATGGTGAGGATCGGGTGCCTTCAAGTTGAGATGCACCGGGAGACTCCAAGGGACGCTTTGCATCAGCAGCAAAGCTTCTGGGCAGCCGGTGCCCACGTGCTCCCCTCTACTGTCCGCTGCTTCACCTGCAGAACCCCGTGGCCCGGAGCCTGGAGTTGCCTGGAGTTGCAACCACCCACTCGTTCCGGCATCCTTTACTGATCTTCCGGAGTGTATTCAAGGTGGGGCACGTCATGGGGTGTTTCTACCCTTTGGTGCCTTCTGAGAGATGACGTTCATCTTTGGCACCTCTACCGATTTCCCAAGAAATCCAACGAGGGCTAAATACAAACGCACAAGCTGCCGCAGTCTGGAAACTCAGCATTCTTGTCATGTCTTCAGACCCTGTCATCTGAGCAACACTCATCTTCTATGCACTTTGAAATCTCTTTTGCTTTACACGCTGCCAGAACATTCTGATGCCTCTGTACCAGCACTGACATGATGGAGAAAGGAACATGTGAGCCGGGAAGGCTTCAAAAATAGCCTGGAACTTCTCAAGGAAGGGGCTCATGGTGGGATGACAGTGAAGCTACTCTGCATAACAAAGCACCGTGTCCCCGGAGTCAGGCACAAGCTCACCCTCCCCCACGGACACATCCATCAATCACTCCCTGAAATATCATATCTGTGGGAGGCAAGAGGATAATGGTAGGATCAATGAAGCTCCTGGGAGGGCTGGTGGATGGACTCCTCAGAGTGGGAAATTCTCTACTGACAACAGGTCAATTTTGCTTGGAGTTAACCTGTAGTAATAGGCTTCCATGGTGACTCAGAGGGTAAAGAATCTGCCTGCAGTGTGGGAGGCCTGGGTTTGATTCCTGGGTTGGGAAGATATACCTGGGTCTCCCACCCAAATCCCCAAAAGGCAGATTCTTTATCACCTGAGGCCCCAGAGAAGGCTTGGCTAAAGATGAAAGAGTTAGTACGAGGCAGAGAAGGAGCAGGACCTCAGGTCTACCCATCTCCAAAGTCATTTCCTGCCCTTTACGGAAGAATGGGAAAGGTAAGCAAAGTATTACATCTGTAATACAATGTATACATGGTGAGGATCGGGTGCCTTCAAGTTGAGATGCACCGGGAGACTCCAAGGGACGCTTTGCATCAGCAGCAAAGCTTCTGGGCAGCCGGTGCCCACGTGCTCCCCTCTACTGTCCGCTGCTTCACCTGCAGAACCCCGTGGCCCGGAGCCTGGAGTTGCCTGGAGTTGCAACCACCCACTCGTTCCGGCATCCTTTACTGATCTTCCGGAGTGTATTCAAGGTGGGGCACGTCATGGGGTGTTTCTACCCTTTGGTGCCTTCTGAGAGATGACGTTCATCTTTGGCACCTCTACCGATTTCCCAAGAAATCCAACGAGGGCTAAATACAAACGCACAAGCTGCCGCAGTCTGGAAACTCAGCATTCTTGTCATGTCTTCAGACCCTGTCATCTGAGCAACACTCATCTTCTATGCACTTTGAAATCTCTTTTGCTTTACACGCTGCCAGAACATTCTGATGCCTCTGTACCAGCACTGACATGATGGAGAAAGGAACATGTGAGCCGGGAAGGCTTCAAAAATAGCCTGGAACTTCTAAAGGGAAAGGGGGCTCATGGTGGGATGACAGTGAAGCTACTCTGCATAACAAAGCACCGTGTCCCCGGAGTCAGGCACAAGCTCACCCTCCCCCACGGACACATCCATCAATCACTCCCTGAAATATCATATCTGTGGGAGGCAAGAGGATAATGGTAGGATCAATGAAGCTCCTGGGAGGGCTGGTGGATGGACTCCTCAGAGTGGGAAATTCTCTACTGACAACAGGTCAATTTTGCTTGGAGTTAACCTGTAGTAATAGGCTTCCATGGTGACTCAGAGGGTAAAGAATCTGCCTGCAGTGTGGGAGGCCTGGGTTTGATTCCTGGGTTGGGAAGATCTCTTGGAGAATGGATAGGCTACCCACTCCAGTATGCACTGGAGTCTTTACTGGGCAGGCATCTTGAATGAATATTTACACCCCAGTCATATTTTGAGGCAGGTTACCACGTCACCCTCCACTTTCAAGAGTAGGAAACTGGGCTTCCCTGGTGGCCCAGTGGGTAAAGAGTCCGCCTTACAATGCAAGGGGCGCTGGTTCGATCCCTGGCCCAGGAAGATCCTACATGCCACGGAACGACTGGACAGGTGTGTCCAATTGCGAGCCAGTGCTCTGAGGCACGTGCGCCCAGAGCCAGCGCTCTGCAACAAGAGAGGCCACTGTGATGGGCCCACACAGGGGCCCACACAGGCCAAAGAATAAAGATGGATGAAAATCAATGGCTAAAAAAAAAACAATAAAAGAGGCCAAAAAAATTGTTAAAAAAAAAGAGTAGGAAACTGAGGACCAGTGAAGCGGTTTTCCTTTTTTCCCTCCCAGATTCATTCTTCACCTTGACTCGACTGTGATCTGAGCCCTCGGGGGCTGACCCCTGCAAAATTAATCATCCAGTTCCCTTGCCTACTGGTTTCCAACTGGCCTTAAACAATGGGTCAAACCAAGAGGTGACCAGAGAGGAGAGACACTGGGCACTTTCTCCCCTTCCTCCCTGCCTGAGGCTACCATTCAGGAAGCAGTTACATCCCTCCATGACTACCACTTGTGCCAACAATCCCTTCTGCCTTATGCCCCTTAGTTCCCCCAGTGTTTCCTCATTTGCCTCTTTCCCCTAGTTTTTGTTGCTCAGTCACGAAGTCACGTCCAACTCTTTGCAACCCCATGGACTGCCGCGTGCCAGGCTCCTCTGTCCTCCACTGTCTCCTAGAGCATGCTCAAACTCATGTCCATTGAGTCGGTGATGCTATCTAACCATCCCATCCTCTATTACCCCCTTCTCTTCCTGTCCTCAATCTTTCCCAGCATCAGGGTCTTTTCCAAAGAGCCGGCTCTTTGCATCAGCTGGCCAAAATATTGGAGCTTCAGCTTCAGCATCAGTCCTTCCAATGAATATTCAGGGTAGATTTCCTTCAGAATTGACTGGTTTCATTTCCTTGGAGGCCAAGGGACTCTCCAGAGTCTTCCTCCGTAGAGGTGCTAAATAATCCCTTCACTGAGCTTTCTTCACTGAAGCTCTCTAAGGGATTTCTGTTTCCTGCTAGGATCCTGACGAGTACCATCACAGAGGCAGAAGAACGTGTCCAGCATCACACAGCTGGTAGACCAGCCTTGTTCTGAGCCTAGAGTCCAGCATCTCAAGCACTCTGCCAAATGGCTGCCTGGGAGCAGGGGCCACCAGCTCTAAGGCCTATGAGGTAAGACCAGTAGCGTAAATGAGCCAAGGAAGTGGGTGAAATCCAACAGGGGGTGGTGGGGACTGAGCAAACCAGACAGCACACGCCCCATTTAAGGGTTAAAATAAGCTGCTCAGTCATGTCTGACTCTCTGCCATGCACAGATGAGCTATGGAATTCTTCAGGCAAGAATACTGGAGTGGGTAGCCTTTCCCTTCTCCAGGGCATCTTCCCAACCCGGGGATCGAACCCAGATCTCTCACGTTGTAGGCGGATTCTTTACCAGCTGAACTGGTAACGGGTAACTGCCTATAAAAGCAAGCACTGCGCCACTGTGTGCTCCAAACACAAAGCACCTCCATAACCATTTCTCACATTCTCCCAGGAATCTCACTGCTGTCTCCAAAAACCTCCTGCTGTTAGGAATTGCTCCTGGTAGCATCCTCAAGTTCTTTTCTCCTCAGTCCTATTCCCCAGTGTTTCCTCATTTGCCTCTTTCCTAGTTTTTGTTGCTCGGGTCACGTCCAACTCTTTGCAACCCCATGGACTGCGCGTGCCAGGCTCCTCTGTCCTCCACTGTCTCCTAGAGCATGCTCAAACTCATGTCCATTGAGTCGGTGATGCTATCTAACCATCCCATCCTCTATTACCCCCTTCTCTTCCTGTCCTCAATCTTTCCCAGCATCAGGGTCTTTTCCAAAGAGCCGGCTCTTTGCATCAGCTGGCCAAAATATTGGAGCTTCAGCTTCAGCATCAGTCCTTCCAATGAATATTCAGGGTAGATTTCCTTCAGAATTGACTGGTTTCATTTCCTTGGAGGCCAAGGGACTCTCCAGAGTCTTCCTCCGTAGAGGTGCTAAATAATCCCTTCACTGAGCTTTCTTCACTGAAGCTCTCTAAGGGATTTCTGTTTCCTGCTAGGATCCTGACGAGTACCATCACAGAGGCAGAAGAACGTGTCCAGCATCACACAGCTGGTAGACCAGCCTTGTTCTGAGCCTAGAGTCCAGCATCTCAAGCACTCTGCCAAATGGCTGCCTGGGAGCAGGGGCCACCAGCTCTAAGGCCTATGAGGTAAGACCAGTAGCGTAAATGAGCCAAGGAAGTGGGTGAAATCCAACAGGGGGTGGTGGGGACTGAGCAAACCAGACAGCACACGCCCCATTTAAGGGTTAAAATAAGCTGCTCAGTCATGTCTGACTCTCTGCCATGCACAGATGAGCTATGGAATTCTTCAGGCAAGAATACTGGAGTGGGTAGCCTTTCCCTTCTCCAGGGCATCTTCCCAACCCGGGGATCGAACCCAGATCTCTCACGTTGTAGGCGGATTCTTTACCAGCTGAACTGGTAACGGGTAACTGCCTATAAAAGCAAGCACTGCGCCACTGTGTGCTCCAAACACAAAGCACCTCCATAACCATTTCTCACATTCTCCCAGGAATCTCACTGCTGTCTCCAAAAACCTCCTGCTGTTAGGAATTGCTCCTGGTAGCATCCTCAAGTTCTTTTCTCCTCAGTCCTATTCCCCATCCTTCCCACACAGGCTTTTAGATCCGTTCTCCACTTTTAAAAGATTCAGGCAACAAAGATAATTAATTCTCTGGCTTCAAAGGCTGCTTCCTGGACCGACTGCATTTTCTCCACGTCTCCGCCACCACCCCCTTCTTCGTCCCATGGGTAACAACGGACGCTTCCTTCTGTCCTCTTGATATAGGTGGTATGGGGGCTGGGAACCCAGCCACAGCTGCTGTGCAGAGGAAGGATGAGAGAAGGGATATTCAAACTCGCTGGTTGCAGCCTGCAGCGTCACAACAGCCTCTGCGTGGTGGGCAGAAAAGCCGCGGGGACCTCCCTGCAGCAGAGGGAGGAGGCACCCTCGGCTCTGACAACCTTGACATCAGCCCAGCTGCGGGTGTGCAGAGCCTCCCCTCCTTCATCTGAGGAGCATCTCACAGCAGGAGCTGCAAAGTGGAGCCCTGGGAGCCCCTGGGTTTGGCCCGCACTGTGCTTCACAAAACTATATAACCACTGAAAAGTACAAGTGAAGTCGCTCAGTCTTGCCTGACTCTCTGCGACCCACAGACACGTCACGGAATTCTCCAGGCAAGAATACTGAAGGGGGCAGCCATTCCCTTCTCCAGGGGATCTTTCCAACCCAGAGATTGAACCTAGGTCTCCCACACTGCGGGCAGAATCTTTACCATCTGAGCCACCAGGGAAGTCCAAGAATACCGGAGTACGTACCCTATCCCTCCTCCAGGGGATCTTCCCGACCCAGATATCAAATCAAGGTCTCTTGCGTTGCAGGCAGATTCTTTACCAACTGAGCTACAAAGGAACCCCATCTATAACCATATATAATCACTGCCAGTACTTAAAACCATTGCCAGTTGATGGTGTTTTGTGGTTTTTTTTAAGTATAATTGATTAACAATGCTGTATTAATTTCTGCTGTACAGCAAAGTGACTCAGTTACATATATATATTCTCTTTCATATTCTTTTCCATTAGGATTTATCACAGGATAGAGACCATACTTCATTGCCTCATACAGCAAGACGTCTACTAGTTTGCATCTGCTAATCTCAAACTCCCTCATGGTTTTTCAAAATCCAAATTTCTAGCTTTTCTTTTCCCAAAGTAGAAGTTATGGCAACAGGGGTCTCACATTCTTATGCAGTGACAAAGCTGTTAAACCCAAATCCACTAACATGTAAGCACCAAGAGGGCTGGGAATTCTGTCCGGTTCATTCTCTGTCTTCATCCCTGGAACAGTGCTTGACCCATGGAAGATACTCCGTAGACAAGGGCTGAATGCAGGAATAACTGTTCCCACTCCCTGACCCCCTTGGATCCTCCACTTCACAGCAATCCCCAACACAGCCCAATCTACCCAACTAGGTTCCTTCCAGGGCCCTGCAGATGCTAAGTATGAGACCCTCCCCCTACCAACCCATAATGCAGGATTTAGAGGCAGGCACAACACAGTCCCGGCTCGTTGGCAGTGAAAGATCAGAGGAGAGCATCATCACCATCCCTAACAGAGTGAGTACAAGGTACCAAGCACTTATTGGTTCCTTTTTTTTTTTAATTTTTTTTTGGGGGGGCAGGGGCGGGTTGGGGAGGGAGGGGGACGGGCGGGCCACTTCTATTTGTCTTTCATTTATCTATTTTCATCCATCTTTGTTCTGTGGCCCGTGTGGGCCTCCCATTGCAGTGGCCTCTGTTGTCGCAGAGCACCGGCTCTGGGCGCATGCACCCCAGAGCTCCGGCTCGGTAATTGGACACATCAGTCCAGCCGCTCCGCGGCACGTGGAATCTTCCCAGGCCAGGGATTGAACCGGCGCCCCTTGCACTGCAAGGCGGTGTCCCTACCCACTGGACCACCCAGGGAGCCCTTATTGGTTCCTTTCATCCTCACAATAACCATGTGGTAAGTCCAGTTATTACATCTTCTGTGAGAAAAGGAAGGTGAACCCAGGACCAAGATTTGAAGGAAGGAACAGCCAGGCCACAGAGACCCCGTGGCTTTAGTCCTCCGAGCCCTAACGAACGAAGTTGCTCCCCAGCAGAGATGGAATTCCGGGACTTGGCGGCTGGAAGCAGTGGTGCTCTGGATTCATTTCATGCATCTGTGACCCAATGCAACGGGGAAGCCACTGGGAGCTGAGGCTCCATGAGCAGTCCTCTCAGAAGAGGCTCAAGGAACACAGCTTCACGCAGCCTATGGCTTCTCGGCTGATCCTCTTACTGTTGCTGTAAGAAAAATGTCAAATCACAGATGGTCTTTCCGCAAACCACATGAGCTGCAGTGGCCAAGAGGGAGATCACTCAAACTTAGCCAACCTACTTGGACCCAAGTGCCTCGGCAGCAGAAAGGAAGGTTCCAGTCCAAGAGCATCATCGAGCAGCTGAGGCAGGCAGCTGGAGACGAGGATATGCACAGCTAAGCAAATGTCTTGCATGGAGAGGGGTGGCCCGCTCTCACTTGGGCAGCATCCAGACAGGGTGGAAGGAATGAATGACAGGTTCAGGAAACACACGAACTATTCAGCTAAAATTCCAGCTCGACACATCCTTCTGACAAGACAACTCCACTCTGAAGGGTCTCTGTTTTCTCATCTGTATAGAGGAGCTTAGATGAGGTTTTTCTATTTGTTCATAAAGGTATTAATAGGGTTTCCCAAGTGGTGCCAGTGGTAAAGAACCTGCCTGCGAATGGAGGAGACATACGAAAAGTGGGTTCGAGGGCTTCCTTGGGGGTCCAGTGGATAAAGAGTCCACCTTGCAGGGCAAGGGGCTCCGGTCTGATCCCTGGCCTGGGAAGATCCTACGTGCCTCAAAGCAGCTGGACCACTGTGTCCAATGACAAGCTGGCACTCTGGAACACATGCGCCCAGAACTGGTGCTCTGCAACGAGAGAGGCCACTGCAATGGAACACCCACACAGGCCAAAGAATACACATAGATGAAAATAAATAAATCAAAGGCCAATAAAAGAGGCCAAAATTTTTTAAAAAGTGGGTTCAATCCCTGGGTCAGGAAAATCCCCTAGAGAAGGGCATGGCAACCCACTCCAGTATTCTTGCCTAGAGAATCCCATGGACAGAGGAGCCTGGCAGACTACAATCCATGGGGTCGCAAAGAGTCAGACACAATTGAGGCAACTTAGCACGTGTGCAAACTCATTTATACACTGACTTATGCATTCCTTGTTCACTAAACACATCTTGAATGTCTGCTCTGTCCCAGGCACTGCCCGAAATACAACAGGAAATGATGAATGAGACAGATGAGGTCTCTGTCCTCCTAGAAAGTATTGTATAGAGCTCTAATCCCACTGCCTCATCTCTGAGATGGAGAATATACTGACTTTGAAAGATTACTTAGAGAACTGTTGCTATTTTTATATAAATAAAAACTAGCACAGATCTACTGATCAAGTGCGAGGCCAGAGGTCAGGAAACCTTTTCTTCAAGGCTAACAGAGAAAATCCTTTCGTCTCCACGGTTTTCCCAGTCTCTATCACTATCCCAGTCTCGATCGCTACTATTCAGATCTACCTTGCATCCCAAAGAGCCACGGACAACAGGTGAAAAACAGACATGGTGGCGTGCCCCTGAAGATTCTGTTTACAAATTCAGCTAGCAGATCCATGAGACAGAGTTTACTGACTTCTGCCCTAGACCAGTCTTGCCCATGAGGTCTTTCTGCAATGAGACATATGTTCTCTGTCTGCATTGTCCACGTGGAAGGTGGTTACTCTGACTGGGAGCATTGTGTTGGCAAAGACATCACTTTGCTAACAAAGACCCTTTGTCAATGCTACGGCTTTTCCAGTAGTCATGTACAGATGTGAGAGCTGGCCCATAAGGAAGGCTGAGTGCCCAAGAATTGATGCTTTCGATTCTCGAGAGTCCCTTGGACGGCAAGGAAATCAAACCCGTCCATCCTAAAGGAAACCAACCCTGAATATTCATTGGAAGGACTGATGCTGAAGCTGACGCTCCAATACTTTGGTCACCTGATGGGAAGCACTGACTCATAGAAAAGACCTTGATGCTAGCAAAGACCGAGGGCAGGAGGAGACGGGGGTGACAGAGGATGAGATGGTTGGATGGCACTTCCACTTCAATGGACATGAGCTTGAGTAAACTCCAGGAGATAGGGAAGGACAGGGGCGCCTGGTGTGCTGCAGTCCATGCGGTCACAAAGAACGGGACACAAGGTAGCAACTGAACAACAACTGTGACTGAGAAATTGGATGTTTTCATTTTATTTAACTTTCTTTAAAATTTAAGTAGCCGCACGTGGCTTGCAGCTACTGTAACTCACAGCACAGAGAGACAAGCTTTTGAAGGCATTTAATACTCCCAGCAGCCCTAAAGCACACGAAATGCCAGCACGCCTGTCACACGCAGATCCTCAGTAAACCTAGGAGAGGGTCCACAGTGATGATGATGATGATGGCAAGACAGCAGTTCTCAAGCCAAGAGCCAAGCCCGAGATGACCCACTCCCGTGGCTAACCAGAGGGAGAAACACTGCATAGAGATCAACAAGTAACTGAGACAAACTGAGAAAAGGGGACCCCTCACGCGGCCGCCCCAGGCAGCCCTTGAAAACATACCCCGCACTAACCTTAATGAGCCTCTTCGCCAGGAGGGGCAAGATCCCCCTCCTTAGATCAAACAGGCCAACAAGTACCAGTGACATCCCACCTACCTGGGCACCCCAGTGACGTAATTCAGAGCAGAGGTTTACTGACTTCTGCCCTAGACCAGTCTTGCCCATGAGGTCTTTCTGCAATGAGACATATGTTCTCTGTCTGCATTGTCCACGTGGAAGGTGGTTACTCTGACTGGGAGCATTGTGTTGGCAAAGACATCACTTTGCTAACAAAGACCCTTTGTCAATGCTACGGCTTTTCCAGTAGTCATGTACAGATGTGAGAGCTGGCCCATAAGGAAGGCTGAGTGCCCAAGAATTGATGCTTTCGATTCTCGAGAGTCCCTTGGACGGCAAGGAAATCAAACCCGTCCATCCTAAAGGAAACCAACCCTGAATATTCATTGGAAGGACTGATGCTGAAGCTGACGCTCCAATACTTTGGTCACCTGATGGGAAGCACTGACTCATAGAAAAGACCTTGATGCTAGCAAAGACCGAGGGCAGGAGGAGACGGGGGTGACAGAGGATGAGATGGTTGGATGGCACTTCCACTTCAATGGACATGAGCTTGAGTAAACTCCAGGAGATAGGGAAGGACAGGGGCGCCTGGTGTGCTGCAGTCCATGCGGTCACAAAGAACGGGACACAAGGTAGCAACTGAACAACAACTGTGACTGAGAAATTGGATGTTTTCATTTTATTTAACTTTCTTTAAAATTTAAGTAGCCGCACGTGGCTTGCAGCTACTGTAACTCACAGCACAGAGAGACAAGCTTTTGAAGGCATTTAATACTCCCAGCAGCCCTAAAGCACACGAAATGCCAGCACGCCTGTCACACGCAGATCCTCAGTAAACCTAGGAGAGGGTCCACAGTGATGATGATGATGATGGCAAGACAGCAGTTCTCAAGCCAAGAGCCAAGCCCGAGATGACCCACTCCCGTGGCTAACCAGAGGGAGAAACACTGCATAGAGATCAACAAGTAACTGAGACAAACTGAGAAAAGGGGACCCCTCACGCGGCCGCCCCAGGCAGCCCTTGAAAACATACCCCGCACTAACCTTAATGAGCCTCTTCGCCAGGAGGGGCAAGATCCCCCTCCTTAGATCAAACAGGCCAACAAGTACCAGTGACATCCCACCTACCTGGGCACCCCAGTGACATCAGAGAAGACCACCTCCTACTGGGAGGGTGATGGCCTCCACCCCGCAAATGAACTCCGCCCCCAGTCAAGGGAGTAATGCCCTTACTGCAAACTGATGTTCAGCAAAGGAGGCATCAGAGCCTCTCCCCCACTCCCCTGAATTCTCAAAATGGAAATTTCAGCTCTCATGAGCCTGCTAACCTCCAGGTCCTGTTCCAGGCTAAGGGCTATTGTTTGTCAAGAGTGTACTGTGGGGCTTTCCCTGGTGGTCCAGTGGGTAGGGACACCGCCTTGCAGTGCAAGGGGCGCCGGTTCAATCCCTGGCCTGGGAAGACCCCACGTGCCGCGGAGCGGCTGGACCGATATGTCCAATCACCGAGCCGGAGCTCTGGAGCGCATGCGCCCAGAGCCGGCGCTCTGCAGCGACAGACGCCACCGCGATGGGAGGCCCGCAGGAGCCAGAGAACAAAGACAGATGAAAATGGAGAAATGAAAAGACCAATAGAAGTGGCCCGCCCACTCCCCTCCCTCCCCAACCCGACCCCGCCCAAAATAGGTAAATGAATGAATCTTTAAAAAAAAAAAAGAGTGCACTGTGTGCTGGGCGCTGCTTCTGCTGCTCAGTCACTCAGTCTTGCCCGATTCTTTGCAATCCCATGGACCACAGCCCCCCAGGCTCCTCTGTCCGTGGGATTCTCCAGGCAAAATACTGGAGTGGGTTAGCCATGCCCTCCTCCAGGGAGCTTCCTGATCCAGAGATGGAACCGGCCTCTCTTATGTCCCCTGCACTGGCGGGAGGGCTCTTTACCACTAGCACCACCTGGGAAGCCCACTGAGACTCCAGAGGTGCCCAAACTTGGGTAGCCAAAAAAAGAGACATCAGTGAATGAGCCAAAAAGGGAGATATCAGACAAAAGAGAATCATACCAGGTGTCCCAGAAACCGAAAAGGGGAAGCGTTTTGAGAAGGGACCTCAGTCATGTCAAACACCACAAGGAAGACGAAGACCTAAGAGGCGACTGCAGTTAGGACCTGGGGCCACAGTTTGGGACACCCTGGAAGCCGATCCTAAGAGGCTGCCTGGAGAACAAGCAGTGCCTCTGAGAGGTGATTCCATGGAGTACCAGTAAGGAGTCGGGAAGTGAGACCGGGAGGGAAGGGAGCCTAAAAAGGCCGTGTTTTCGAGCTCGTTACCACTTTGGGCAACTGGATTCTCGTCCTGCTGGGGAACTCTAGGAATCCCAAGCCTCAGAGGTATTTCTCCCTCACTTTCATCAGTTACCGGTTGGGAGCTGCTCCTAGGGGAGGGGTCACTCTGTGCCTGTCCAGCCAAACAGGCAAATAGACAGAAGGAGCCCACGTCCAGAGCAAGCCCTCAAACACACAAAGGCAGGTGCTTCCCGGCGGGAGCGAGGTCAGAACGAACGACACAGACGGGGAAGGACACAAGCGGTGCCCAGCACGGTCGGCCGTGGCATGTTGCCGGTCTCTCTGTGCCTCAGTGTCCTCACTAGCAAAATGGGAAAAATCACTGAGAACTTGCTATGAAGACTAAATGAAGATAAATCCATCCTTAGCCCAGCACCTGGGAGACGGTGCTAATAAACACTTGCTAATATTTTTACTTGGAGGGACTCTGGGGAAGCAGTTTCTATACAGAGTTAGGGAAAGGGAGACCACAAGCGGCAGCAGAGAATGCAGAGAGCTAATTTGAGCAGCACCAAACCCAGGAGACTCTGGCTGGATACATAATAATCGCTAATATTCTATTTAAGCAGCAAGCAAGCAAGCAAGCTTGTGTCTATTTGTGTGCAAAAATCCTCGATTTAGCAAGAAGGCTATCCTGCTAGGCACTGCCTGTTCACCCATCCCTTTGGAAAATATCACTCACTCCCACGACTGGAAGCAAAACAGCACGAGGATAGTCACTCCGTTTGCCGAAGATGCATTAGTGAAAGGTTTAGGAAGATCAAAGAGAGGGGCAAAGACAGACTCGGAAGTCGCCCCTCCACACGGGATCAGCATTTCAAAAGTTAGAGCTCCTTTTTTGGCCAGGGCTGAGTCTGAAAGCAAAATGGCAAGTGGCCAGGCACCTAATGATGAATCACCATAACACCTCTCATCCCCGCTCACAGTTTGGGACACCCTGGAAGCCGATCCTAAGAGGCTGCCTGGAGAACAAGCAGTGCCTCTGAGAGGTGATTCCATGGAGTACCAGTAAGGAGTCGGGAAGTGAGACCGGGAGGGAAGGGAGCCTAAAAAGGCCGTGTTTTCGAGCTCGTTACCACTTTGGGCAACTGGATTCTCGTCCTGCTGGGGAACTCTAGGAATCCCAAGCCTCAGAGGTATTTCTCCCTCACTTTCATCAGTTACCGGTTGGGAGCTGCTCCTAGGGGAGGGGTCACTCTGTGCCTGTCCAGCCAAACAGGCAAATAGACAGAAGGAGCCCACGTCCAGAGCAAGCCCTCAAACACACAAAGGCAGGTGCTTCCCGGCGGGAGCGAGGTCAGAACGAACGACACAGACGGGGAAGGACACAAGCGGTGCCCAGCACGGTCGGCCGTGGCATGTTGCCGGTCTCTCTGTGCCTCAGTGTCCTCACTAGCAAAATGGGAAAAATCACTGAGAACTTGCTATGAAGACTAAATGAAGATAAATCCATCCTTAGCCCAGCACCTGGGAGACGGTGCTAATAAACACTTGCTAATATTTTTACTTGGAGGGACTCTGGGGAAGCAGTTTCTATACAGAGTTAGGGAAAGGGAGACCACAAGCGGCAGCAGAGAATGCAGAGAGCTAATTTGAGCAGCACCAAACCCAGGAGACTCTGGCTGGATACATAATAATCGCTAATATTCTATTTAAGCAGCAAGCAAGCAAGCAAGCTTGTGTCTATTTGTGTGCAAAAATCCTCGATTTAGCAAGAAGGCTATCCTGCTAGGCACTGCCTGTTCACCCATCCCTTTGGAAAATATCACTCACTCCCACGACTGGAAGCAAAACAGCACGAGGATAGTCACTCCGTTTGCCGAAGATGCATTAGTGAAAGGTTTAGGAAGATCAAAGAGAGAGGGGCAAAGACAGACTCGGAAGTCGCCCCTCCACACGGGATCAGCATTTCAAAAGTTAGAGCTCCTTTTTTGGCCAGGGCTGAGTCTGAAAGCAAAATGGCAAGTGGCCAGGCACCTAATGATGAATCACCATAACACCTCTCATACGCACACAGCTCACCAGGGTTTTCAGCATACTGTTTCCTTTATCCTTGACATGATCCACAGGGGGTAAGTAATGTATCCAAGTGTTTATTTTGCAATTATTTTAACAAACATTTGTATAACATTGACAATGAGCCAGACCGTCTCTGTTTTATAAATATGAATTCATTGAATCCTGGTATGAATATTTATTTATAGTAGGTTCCATTATTATCCTCATTTTGCAAAGGAAGCAAATAAAGCTCAGAGGTGCTCAGGAACTTGCACGCGGGAGGAAGTGAAACCAAACCAGGGGCCAAACCAGGGGCTGAAGGACAGCAGTCTAGGTCCAGCACCGGGCTCTGAACTACCACGCTGTTACCCCTAAGGCGGTGCGTGATCTTGAGCTCTAAACCCTGGCACAAGATCCATCTATTTCTGCAGCCATTGGAAGGAGGCACTTAAAGTACCAAAGAAAGAGAAGAAGAAATAACCATCGCCAACAACAGGTAACACTTATCGAGCATTTCCTAAATGCCAAGTGCCATGCTCGCAGCCGTAATCACGACAATAACAGCCATGCTCAGAACAGTGTGAGGAGGTAGGACCATTTTATCTCCGTTTTACAGATGAGGAAATGGAAGTTTAGAACTTGTATGAGGTCATTCGTCTCAAAAGTGGGAAAGCCAATGTTGGAAGCCTCCTTCCTCCTGCAAGTCTCCTCCTAAAGGTACTGCTAACTTTAAGATCAGTGAGCCCTGCAGGCAGAGAATAATAATTCAAGAACTCTGAGGTAAAGGAGAGTGGGTCCATCAACCACCATTCCCTGGTGATGGCCAGACAAGGTGTGTTTAGTTGCTCAGTCATATCTGACTCTTTGCAACCCACCAGGCTCCTCTGTCCATGGAAGTCTCCAGACAAGAATACTGGAGTGGGTTGCCATGTCCTCCTCCAGGGGATCTTCCCGACCCAGGGATTGAACCCACATCTCTGTGGCTCCTGCACTGCAGGCAGATTCTTTACCTGCTGAGTCATCAGGGAAGCCCTTACAATGGGAAAAAGCATGAATACAAAGAGGCGTTTTCAGGGCTGAATCTGAGGGTGGTACAAACACTGAGGTGAAAGGTAAGGAGAGGGGATTTACTACAGACACAGCCTGAGAGACCCAGAGTTCAAGACAGCCACTGAGGCTGAGGCTTCATGTAGGACCAGACAGGGAGGGAAAGGAGCACTGTATTCCCTGGGAACTAGAATGTGTGGCTGAAGCTTTGTTTAGAGGGAGTGTTTTTCTCTCCTCTCTCTGGGGACACCCAAGGCTTTGGGTGGGTACTCCACTGTTTCAAAAAAAGACAAAAGAAACAGAAATCAACACTTCCTTCCCTTTTCTTTACTCTTTCAGAGCTTGTTAGGTTTAGGGGCCATCCAATATCTAGTTTCTCATTCAACTCTGCTTAGGATAAAAGTCATAATTTTCAACTCCTAGCCATAGTCTTCTGGATATACGTATGTCCTAACACTTTTTTCTTTTTTTAAAAAAATGCAAATGTTTATAGCCACTTTTTGACGTAAAGATGGTTTACAATATGATAGTTTCAGATGTGGTTCAACAATTTTATACATTATTCTTCATTTAAAGTTATTATATAATACTGTCTATTATAAAATATTGTCCCTGTGCTGTACAATAGCTCCTTGTAGCGTATTTACTTCACACGTAGTCATTTGCATCTCTTAAGCATTATCTCTCCCCTTTCCCTCTCCCAACTGGTAACAACTAGTGTGTTCTCTGTATTTGTGAGTCAGCTTTCTTTCCGCCATATTCACTGGTCTATTGTATTTTTAATGTTCCACATATAAGGACTTAACATACAGTGTTTGACTTTCCCTGCATGACTTATTTCAGGAAGTACAGTACCCTCCAGGTTCATCTACATTGTTGCAAATAGCAACACTTCATTCTTTTGACAGCTGCGTAGTATACCACTGTATGTATACCATATCTTCTTTATCCATTCCTCCGTTCATGGATACTTAGGTTGCCTCCATATCTTGTCCACTGTACATAATGTAAATAATAACATAAATATAATATAAACATTGGGTGCATGTCCTTTTCCAATTAGTGGATACATTTTTTATTGACTTCAACTTTATTCATATTGGACACCACTGTACATTATCTACTAGGTCTATTTTCAGTATCTCTCTTTTTTTAAATTTTTTCTTTTTTCTCATCATGTCTCTTATATATATATATATTTATTTTCATCCATCTTTTTATTCTTTTTGCATGTGTGGGCCTCCCATTGTAGTGACCTCTCTCACTGCAGAGCACCAGCACTGGCAGCATGTGCTCCAGAGCGCTGGTTCATCATTGGACACACTGGTCCAGCTGCTCCACGGCAGCACGTGGGATCTTCCTGGGCCAGGGATCAAACTGGTGCCCCCTGCACTGCAAGGCAGACTCTTTATCCACTGGACCACCAGCGAAGCCCTTCAACAGTACCTCTTAACTCAATAAGCAATTCATGAATGCATTCTCCTTTTATCTAGTTTCTCATTCAACTCTGCTTAGGATAAAAGTCATAATTTTCAACTCCTAGCCATAGTCTTCTGGATATACGTATGTCCTAACACTTTTTTCTTTTTTTAAAAAAATGCAAATGTTTATAGCCACTTTTTGACGTAAAGATGGTTTACAATATGATAGTTTCAGATGTGGTTCAACAATTTTATACATTATTCTTCATTTAAAGTTATTATATAATACTGTCTATTATAAAATATTGTCCCTGTGCTGTACAATAGCTCCTTGTAGCGTATTTACTTCACACGTAGTCATTTGCATCTCTTAAGCATTATCTCTCCCCTTTCCCTCTCCCAACTGGTAACAACTAGTGTGTTCTCTGTATTTGTGAGTCAGCTTTCTTTCCGCCATATTCAC
Organism: Tragulus kanchil; assembly: GCA_022376925.1. Taxonomy (NCBI): domain Eukaryota; kingdom Metazoa; phylum Chordata; class Mammalia; order Artiodactyla; family Tragulidae; genus Tragulus; species Tragulus kanchil. The sequence goes on along the minus strand of JAIOJX010000002.1, from coordinate 134,570,098 downwards.
TGGTCTATTGTATTTTTAATGTTCCACATATAAGGACTTAACATACAGTGTTTGACTTTCCCTGCATGACTTATTTCAGGAAGTACAGTACCCTCCAGGTTCATCTACATTGTTGCAAATAGCAACACTTCATTCTTTTGACAGCTGCGTAGTATACCACTGTATGTATACCATATCTTCTTTATCCATTCCTCCGTTCATGGATACTTAGGTTGCCTCCATATCTTGTCCACTGTACATAATGTAAATAATAACATAAATATAATATAAACATTGGGTGCATGTCCTTTTCCAATTAGTGGATACATTTTTTATTGACTTCAACTTTATTCATATTGGACACCACTGTACATTATCTACTAGGTCTATTTTCAGTATCTCTCTTTTTTTAAATTTTTTCTTTTTTCTCATCATGTCTCTTATATATATATATATTTATTTTCATCCATCTTTTTATTCTTTTTGCATGTGTGGGCCTCCCATTGTAGTGACCTCTCTCACTGCAGAGCACCAGCACTGGCAGCATGTGCTCCAGAGCGCTGGTTCATCATTGGACACACTGGTCCAGCTGCTCCACGGCAGCACGTGGGATCTTCCTGGGCCAGGGATCAAACTGGTGCCCCCTGCACTGCAAGGCAGACTCTTTATCCACTGGACCACCAGCGAAGCCCTTCAACAGTACCTCTTAACTCAATAAGCAATTCATGAATGCATTCTCCTTTTAAAAGTTTAAATTATTTTTACGTAATCAAACATTTTCTAATTTTTCCTTTATGGCTTCTAGGTTTCTCTCATTCAAGGTTACCTGTACATGCTTTTTAAATTTCCTCTAGTAGTATTATTTTTACTTTAAAATCATTACTCTGTCTATAATTTACTCCATCTGTAACTTCTTTTTTTATAAGCTGTAAGTTAGGAATCAAACCATGCATCCTTTCATGTGGCCATCTAATTACGCCAGCACCCTTTATTAAATAAATCCTTCTTTTCCCATTGATCCAAAATGTCACCTTTTAATACATGAAGTTCCCACATTTCCAGAAACCTTTCAGTCCTCTTTGGGACTCTAGCGTCTTATGCCACAGCTGGAAGGATTTTCAGTAATTATTTGAAATGTGTTTCATGGCTTAACAATAGGTATTTTATCTTTTAAAAGACGTTTCTTAGAGGTACTTTCATGCATTGCCGGTGGGTGCATAAGTTGGCACAACCTTTGGGAGAGCGATTTAGCAGTATCTACTATAGCTGAAAAGTGTTCACATCCCTTTGTCCTAAAAATTCTACTTCAAAGAATATTCTACAGAAATAGTCACTGAGGTGCCCAAGAATTTCACAGATGCACTGCTCACAAAGAGAAACAATCCAAATGCCTATCAATAAGATATTGATCAAGTTATAAAAGTAAATATAAATACCTAAATAGCCTGCGTATTATGAAATACAATGTCACCATTTAACAAATAAGGGAGATCTAAATAAGGTATTCATATAGGAAAAAGGGGCTTCCCTGGTGGCTCAGATGGTAAAGAATCTGCCTGCAATGTGGGAGACCTCGGTTCGATCCCTGGGTTGGGAAGACCCCCTAGAGAAGGGGACAGCTTCCCACTCCAGTATTCTTGCCTGGAGAACTCCATGAACAGAGGAGCCTAGCAGGCTACAGTCCATAGGGTCACAAAAAGTTGGACACGACTGAGCGACAAAGCACACGTAGGGAAAAGTCCAAGACATGACAAGTCAAAAAAAAAAAAAAAGAAAAAAGGTAGGCTGTAAAAAACTGCATGTAGGGTATGTTTTCAGTTTTTGTTAATTCGTAACATACATTTATATTTACAAGTAAAAAATCTCACAGGATACTAGAGCTAAATGTTAAGTCTGCAGTCTCTATATAAAGTAGAAACTTTCTATCTAGACTACATAGTTATACCCTGTTACATTACTTTATAATATGTGTATCTTTGGCGACCATAAATGCAAAAAGATAACTAAAACACACAAAAACAGAAATGCAGACAATAGCCTACGGAACGAGTGCGTACGCAGTAGTCCATCTGATCAATGAGAATCCTATGGCATCAGATGTCAGCGTGGGAACAAAACTCAAATTCAAAGAAGAATCCTCTCAGCCTCGTGGTGCTTTGACCACTCTGACCCATGGTGTGCTGTCCCCTCCGCGGGAATCAGCCTCTCTCTGGCCCGGCTCCAGATGCTTGCCCTCGGTCACCCCAGTTCTACCACGTTCCCCTACATCAGGACCCTCTAGTTAGTTGTGGGCCGTTCAGGGCACAGGCAACCGAGGAAAAGGTAAAACGACCCTTCTGGGGTCTTGCTCCTGGCGGGAGAAATCAATGCCTCACTGGCGTCTGCTGAGGGCCACTGGCAGCACCCAGTGTCGGGGAGCAACAGGCTGAGTCCAACACGTCTTGATCTTTCTCCACGTGCTTTTGAGATGTTGCTCAGTTGTCTCTGACTCTTTGCAACCCCATGGACTATCCTTCCGGTCCATGGAATTTATTAGGCAAGAATACTGGAGGGGGTTGCCATGTTTCTCTTCCGGCAAACCTTCTCAATCCAGGGATCAAACCTGCGCCTCTTTTACCTCCAGCACTGGCAGGTGGATTCTTTACCACGAGCACCACCTGCGAAGCCTTTGTGACGTTACGGAGAACCATCACCGTTGCCGCTCCCCAGAGAACACATCCGCCTGCCCCAGTGCACACGTATCCCCAGATACAGAACACTCAGCCAGTCTAAGACCCTGTTCTGTGCTGGGCTGGGAGCAAGAATGGGGCTTCAGAGTCCGTGAAGCACCTGCCTGAGAAGCGTCATGAACTGAAACAGTCAGATAGGAAGGATACATTTTTACGTATCATACATATGGAAGGAAAGGTCACCGTTACAGTCCGCCAAAGAAGGTGCTGCCAAACCAGACAAGATGGGCGGACACATGTAAGGATCATGACGCTCAAACTATCAACTAGCATTTACTAAGTGCCTCCCTTTATCCTGTGCCTAGCACCGCTCCAGATGCCTTACATCAGCTCGCTGAATCTTCCCTATAACCCTATGACGTGGGTATGCCAGTCACAATTTACAGACAAGGCAAGAAACCGCGTCACACAGTCGGCCGTGCAGCGGAGTGGAGCCAAGGTGCCCTGGTGCTAGGGGCCACGGTCCGCTCAGAACACACATGCTCATCACTGACCACCCCCCAAACACTTTTCTTCCTCTGTTCACTCTGTCATCTACTCGACCTAAAGGTCAGCTTACTCTCATTGAGGAGAATCTCCTCCAGCCATGGGTCTTGATATAAGGACCCTTCCCAGAGGAAGGGCAGAGCCCAAGCCCCTTCTGGGGAACTGCCCATGGAAGGGTGTTTCTGAAGAGCCCCCAAAGCTTCTGTCCTAGGAAACTGACAGACCTCCCCTAGACAGACACAAAAGTCAGCCTAGGAGGCTCTTCGTAATACCTCCTTCTGTCCACCCACCCATATTCCACTTGTAAGTCTTAGATTTAGGTATTTCCTTAGTGCTTTTGAGGCATTCATCCCATTTCAGGCCTGAATGCCCTCTGATGATACACTCTTTAAGAACAGTGACTATATCTGCCTTATTCATTACTGTAATCCTGAAATCCAACATAGTATTTGACAGATAAGCAGGAGCTAAATAAACATGTTATAGAATTGGATGGACAGATGGATGGATGAATAGACAAATATATAATAGATAGATGGACGGAGAGGTGATGTAGCTTGGCATACATTTTCCATACCAGAGAGTGTCCAATTAAACCCACGAGGCCTTTCTTGGGTAGAGGATAAGAAACACAAGAAGGTGGGGCTTCAGAGTCCGTGAAGCACCTGCCTGAGAAGCGTCATGAACTGAAACAGTCAGATAGGAAGGATACATTTTTACGTATCATACATATGGAAGGAAAGGTCACCGTTACAGTCCGCCAAAGAAGGTGCTGCCAAACCAGACAAGATGGGCGGACACATGTAAGGATCATGACGCTCAAACTATCAACTAGCATTTACTAAGTGCCTCCCTTTATCCTGTGCCTAGCACCGCTCCAGATGCCTTACATCAGCTCGCTGAATCTTCCCTATAACCCTATGACGTGGGTATGCCAGTCACAATTTACAGACAAGGCAAGAAACCGCGTCACACAGTCGGCCGTGCAGCGGAGTGGAGCCAAGGTGCCCTGGTGCTAGGGGCCACGGTCCGCTCAGAACACACATGCTCATCACTGACCACCCCCCAAACACTTTTCTTCCTCTGTTCACTCTGTCATCTACTCGACCTAAAGGTCAGCTTACTCTCATTGAGGAGAATCTCCTCCAGCCATGGGTCTTGATATAAGGACCCTTCCCAGAGGAAGGGCAGAGCCCAAGCCCCTTCTGGGGAACTGCCCATGGAAGGGTGTTTCTGAAGAGCCCCCAAAGCTTCTGTCCTAGGAAACTGACAGACCTCCCCTAGACAGACACAAAAGTCAGCCTAGGAGGCTCTTCGTAATACCTCCTTCTGTCCACCCACCCATATTCCACTTGTAAGTCTTAGATTTAGGTATTTCCTTAGTGCTTTTGAGGCATTCATCCCATTTCAGGCCTGAATGCCCTCTGATGATACACTCTTTAAGAACAGTGACTATATCTGCCTTATTCATTACTGTAATCCTGAAATCCAACATAGTATTTGACAGATAAGCAGGAGCTAAATAAACATGTTATAGAATTGGATGGACAGATGGATGGATGAATAGACAAATATATAATAGATAGATGGACGGAGAGGTGATGTAGCTTGGCATACATTTTCCATACCAGAGAGTGTCCAATTAAACCCACGAGGCCTTTCTTGGGTAGAGGATAAGAAACACAAGCAGATACTTTTGGGGAGCTAGAATGTACATGGGCATATGCCCACAGGCCCAGCTCTAGGAGAGTGGGGGTGAAGCTCCCTGACTTGGGGTCACCCTACGGCCAAGGAGAACATCTCCCCTCCTTCCTATGTCCCCACACCCACCTTCAGTGAACCCTCAAGCCAGCCAAAGTATTCTAGACAAGTCTTTTCATTGCACCCTGAGGAATCCAGCTAGCACTTGGGGGTATTTCACTGCATCCTAACTTCAGACCAAGCCCAAGGAAGAACTTGAAGGAGAGAAATTTCAAGTAAAAAGGAGCCAAGTAGGGAAGTCTTTCTAAAAGTGCTCAGATCACACAAGGGGAGATGTGACCTACCAAACCACACCTCAGAAAGCTGGCCCTGGTTGTAAAACAATCTCTCGAGCCCCCAGGGCTGCCCCAGGCTTAGTTCTATTGCACCCTATGGGGCTGTTTCCCCACCAACCTGGTAGACTGTGCCCGAGAGAACTTAGTCCAGGAGACACAACTGTGTGATTTTACTTATAGACTGAGTACTAACCACCCCCCACAGACACCAACACACACACAGCTTCAGCCCTATTGAATGCCCAGGCATTCTCTACTGGCATCATGGTCTCCTTTCCATCAGCCTGAAATGTTCTTCCTTTTGGCTTGGTTAACTTGATTATCAGTAAACATCACCTGTTCCTGGAAGGCCTTCCTGACCTATCTCCAAGATGTGAACAGATATCCCCTTATACACGAACAGAATTGCGTGGGTGCACCTCAATCATGGTATTTCCGCATTGCTTGGTAATGCTGATTTATCTCTCCCAGTAAGAGGGTGAGTTCCCTGAAGGAAAGACTATCATTCATTCTAACGGCAGCACTGGACGCTCAAGGCCCATGCTGAAAGAATATACAAACGAAGGAAGGAATGGATATGCAAACACATCACATCTCCTGTTGAAGCCCTTTCTTCCTGCCATGAAGATGTTCACACACTCACAAATTCTTGAGCCCACAAGAGGAAAATCAAATAATCCCCGAAGATCTACTCAACAAATGAAAACAGCCGCTAAAATGAAACATAATTTCTAACAGGATGAAAAGCTCTCAGCAGAAAATTCTCAATTAATTCCAACAGCCCCTAAGTGTGATGCCCAGAGCTCTCTCCCAGCTGCAACAAGGGGCATGCCCAGTGCGGGAAGGAGAGCAGGTGCCCCCAGCTGAACCAGGCAGCTGCGGAGGAGCACGTGCCAGGGAAGGGATGCGCCCCACCAGCAGCCAGATCATCCACATTTTCAAAAGAAGCTGGAAACTGTCTATGGTTTCTGGATGTTGGCAACAAATCTCATGCGGAAGAGCAAAACCCCCAAGGACCGCTAGTTAGCTTTCTCTGAAATCAATCACAGAAAGGGCTCCACGGTGAAGGCTCAGGCTCTGCAGAACCAGTCACGGGATTCACTGACTGAGTCCCCCCAAGGCTATTCAAGCTCTGTGTCCCAGGAAGTGTGGTAGCCGCTCAGTCGTGTCCAACTCTTTGTGACCGCATGCACAGTGGCCCGCCAGGCTCTTCTGTGCATGGAATTTTCCAGGCAAGAATGGGTAGCCTGGAGCGGAGAGCCATTTCCTTCTCCACGGGATCTTCCTGATCCACGGAACGAATCTGGGTTGCCTGCACTGCAGGTGGAAGCTTTACCGTCTGAGCCACCAGGAAACCAGGAAGATAATGCAATCTCATGGGGCTGGCGTGAAGATGAGATGCAATAAGGCAGCCTGAGGGCTCAGCACAGTACCCACCACGTGATAAGCAGTAAACAAACGCCCTCTCTCCACAGGCCAACTGGAGACCCAGGGTGGCAGCCTCGTCCAATTGCACTGTGATTCCAAACCTACAGCGCTCACTCCGAAACCTGCCAGCTCCACCCGCTTTGCCTCCAAATGCTCCCCGAGCTCCCGTGCCAGCTTCCCTCCGTCCCCCAGATCCACGTGCGGAGCGTTTCCATGGCAATAACCTGCTCCAGAAAAGGTACCGTAAATATTTACTTTTTTTTTTTTACACATTTCCGCTTATTTGGGTCTAACCATCTAACCGGCATTCTCTGCAGCTTCGGAAAATGACAATGGTGAAGCCAAGCCTCTGGAGGCTAAACGGAAGAGCCTGCCACAGCGGGGACGGCAGCCAGCCACGTGGTCACAGAGGAGCATCACATGGCCACAGATCCAGAGACTTCAGGAAGCTCGGCTGAAGGGTGCCTCCCAGATCGCCTGAACCCCCCTCCAGCCACCCCATGCTCCCCTCAGCAAACGCAGTGCGCGGCAAAGATTCTTCACATGCTCTCAGCCCTCTCTCTTCCTTTCCACGCAGCCTCCGCCCCTGACACCCACACACAAGCCCAGGTCCTGGAGAATTTTTCAGCCTTGTTCACACATACACAGAACTTAAGACCTAGTCAGTTGGAGATGATACATGCCCTAAATGTGCTTGTGTATACATACACACACTAATGACCAGAACTCCACTGACCCCGCCCAGGAAGGGGCGGCTCCCTGGAAGAAGGGGGCTTCTCTGCTCTGCTTGGAGCATTTGAAATATCACCTGAGCCAGGGAAGAGGTCCTGATTCCCACTCTGACTTCTCTGCAGCTAGACCCTATCCTTGCACGGGGCCAGGCTCCTGTCATTTTCAAGGGCACCCTTTTTGGGATCTTCCTGATCCACGGAACGAATCTGGGTTGCCTGCACTGCAGGTGGAAGCTTTACCGTCTGAGCCACCAGGAAACCAGGAAGATAATGCAATCTCATGGGGCTGGCGTGAAGATGAGATGCAATAAGGCAGCCTGAGGGCTCAGCACAGTACCCCCCACGTGATAAGCAGTAAACAAACGCCCTCTCCACAGGCCAACTGGAGACCCAGGGTGGCAGCCTCGTCCAATTGCACTGTGATTCCAAACCTGCAGCTCTCACTCCGAGACCGTCGAGCTCCACCCTCTTTTCCTCCATATGCTCCCCGATCTCCCGTTCCAGCTTCCTCCGTCCCCAGATCCACGTGCGGAGCGTTTCCATGGCAATAACCTGCTCCAGAAAAGGTACCGTAAATATTTACTTTTTTTTTTTTACACATTTCCGCTTATTTGGGTCTAACCATCTAACCGGCATTCTCTGCAGCTTCGGAAAATGACAATGGTGAAGCCAAGCCTCTGGAGGCTAAACGGAAGAGCCTGCCACAGCGGGGACGGCAGCCAGCCACGTGGTCACAGAGGAGCATCACATGGCCACAGATCCAGAGACTTCAGGAAGCTCGGCTGAAGGGTGCCTCCCAGATCGCCTGAACCCCCCTCCAGCCACCCCATGCTCCCCTCAGCAAACGCAGTGCGCGGCAAAGATTCTTCACATGCTCTCAGCCCTCTCTCTTCCTTTCCACGCAGCCTCCGCCCCTGACACCCACACACAAGCCCAGGTCCTGGAGAATTTTTCAGCCTTGTTCACACATACACAGAACTTAAGACCTAGTCAGTTGGAGATGATACATGCCCTAAATGTGCTTGTGTATACATACACACACTAATGACCAGAACTCCACTGACCCCGCCCAGGAAGGGGCGGCTCCCTGGAAGAAGGGGGCTTCTCTGCTCTGCTTGGAGCATTTGAAATATCACCTGAGCCAGGGAAGAGGTCCTGATTCCCACTCTGACTTCTCTGCAGCTAGACCCTATCCTTGCAGGGAGGGCAGCACACAGTGTTTTCATTCACTCTCCCATTCAGGCGTAATACTTCTCAGCACACACACACACACAAAGCAAACTCATTCAGGCACAAACTCTGTGCCTAGCCTTGCACCAGCCCCTGACAAGACAGACATAGAAGCCATAAATAAAATGTAGTACCTGCCCTCAAGGGTCTCACCATCTGACAGATGGAAAACAAACAAGTCAGCACAAACCAAAATGCTATCAGAGGGCAGAGTCATGGAGCAGGTGGAAACATCTGACCATCAAGGGTGACACGTCCACAGGCAAAGTGACCCAGAAACCAAAAGGAAAGACATGCGAGAGGCTGCGGGGATTTATCGTCAACATACAGCATAGATAAGGGATTGGTCCCTGCCATACATAAAGACAGCTAGTATCGATCAGTAAGAAAAAGTCCATGAGATAAACAGACAAAATAATATGAATAGGAGATCCCAGAGGAAGAAATACAAATGGCCAACAAGTACACGAAGATCGGCCCAACTGCATGAAATATCAGGGAAATGCAAATGAGTACAGGATCCTTTTTCTCCCATTTGATTGGCAAAAATGGAAAAGAACGCTCAGTCCCAGCGCTGACACCCATGTGGGTTGCATGAACGATGAACGGGTGAGTAAGCATGCCGTCAAGCCCCTCGCAGGTTGGGGGACGGACAGTCCTTTACTTTTGCTACTTCTCTCCCTCCTCCCGTGTGCTCTGCACGTGACAGACACCCAGCCGTCCTCTGTGAATCAAGGGAAACAGGCGACGTATGGCTCCCTAGCTGAGTGGCAGAGGTTTCTTAGTATTCAAACACCCCTCCCCACGGTTCTTCCGGGACTGAGGACGATTCAGGGAGGCTGGCAGATCTGGGAGCAGGAGCTGAGGACAAGGAAGAACAGGGCTTTTTACCCGGGGACCAACGGACTCCATTCATGATGGCCATTCCCCCGTCCTCCCCAGAGGCGAATCACGGGGCTCAGCACGCCCCTCACTCACAGACAGAAATGGAGACCGGAAGAAAGGGGGTCGTATGTAACTGTGCACCATGGAGAATAGGGAGAAAACAGACCAGGAGGCAAAGCAGAGAGCGAGGAGTTTCACTTTGCTCAAGTGAACCTGCAGGGAGGCCCCGCCCTGGAAGGCAGAGCCAAGCCTTAGAAAAAGAGGCACCAGGCCCGAGGGGCCCGCAGATGCCAGAAGATCCCTTCTGTTCCAGTAATGGAAACAGGCAACATTTACTGTTTATTATGTGCTGGGCACTGAATACTGGAAATGTGCTCCAGTATTCTCAGCTAAAATATTCCATGGACGGAGAAGTCTGGCGAGCTACAGTCCATGGGGTCTCAAATATATAGTAAAGCTTCCCTGGTGGCTCAGAGGTGAGGAATCTGCCTGCCCTGTGGGACACCCAGGTTCTATCCCTGAGTTAGAATGATCCCCCAGAGGACGGCATGGCAACCCACCCCAGTATTCTTGCCTGGAGAATTCCATGGACAGAGGAGCCTGGTGGGTTTCAGTCTATGGGGTCACAAAGAGTCAGACACGACGGAAGTGACTACGCAGCAGCAGGGCACTGAACGAAGACCTTCAGGTGCCTTATCCCTACAGTCCTCTGATGTAGATACTCTCATGCGTATTTTACAGAGAAACTCAGAGTGGTTAATCAATTTGTTTGAGGCCACACAGCTTGTCCGTGGCAGCACTGGGATTTGAACCTAGGTCTGTCCAACTCCAGGGCCCCCTCCCCTTACCCATACTGCTTGGCTTGTAGCTGGTCTAGTACTAGGAAGTCAGGTCTCAAGCAGAAAGTCTTGCCCAACAATGAGTTGGGACAGGAAGGAGGTGCCTGGGCAGGAGCACACCAGGGGGTGGGGCTGGGGCCTCCAGGGGCCCACACAGCCCAGAAGAGAGTCACTATCACCATTCAGGCATGGAGAGTCCACAGCCTGGGATACTTCCGGGCTTAGGTGAGTGTGGGTGTGCCCACCATCCACCCCACCCACATCTGTTTCCCCTAGAGGGATCAACCGGAAAAAAAAAAAAAAAAACTTCACATCAGAAAGGCTGTTGGCAGAAGCAGCAAGGAAGTGGGCAGCTGGGGGGGACCACATCCGCCCCACAGCCAGGCTCCCTGGGACATGTTGGGTGATAGCAACAGGGAAAGAGTGAAGGAGGCTGGTCCCTCGGCCCAAGGGAAGAAGGAAGAAGGCTCCCCATCCGGGGCCAAGATGCAACCTGGACTCAGGTTTAGCTGGACTCCTGTGGCTCTGACAGATCTCTCGGAGATCTGATCCTAAACATGAGACCCTAAAGCTGAGACCCTTCAGCTTCAGTTTCCTGATCTGTGAAATAGGGATGTGAATGGTCTACACCTAGGGAGCAGAGTTAGGACTGCAGGTGGAGATACCCCCTTAAAACAGCTTGTACCTGTTGGCTGAGTGCCCATCAGACCACTGGCTCTGCCACCAAGCTCGACACCAGGAGAGCCTGTCTGCCTACTTCACTGCTGTCTCTCCAACACTTACAACCATAGGTGGCACACAGTGGGCACTCAATAAATACTGACGGAATCAATAAATACCAGGTGCTCAAAATACCTGTTGAAGAAAACCACAGGAAATATCAACAGGAATGAAAGGAGATAAAGAGAGAAGAAGGAGGAAGCAGAACCTCCAGGAAGATTCCTAGCCCATGAGAAACAGCAGAGGTCGACCAGTTAGCCAAACTACTTCTTTGGGCATTCCCTTCAAGAATACTGAGTGTTCTGTTATAGCCAACAGAACTCAGTACTGCTGCTCAGTAGGTAATGGCCCGTCTAACTTTCTCACCAGTCTCTGAGTGAAGACTTTTCTTCCCCTTCTTTTCTAAGTCCCTAAGGGCAGTTCTTTCTTTCTCCTTTGAGTTTCTATTCTCATTCTCTGCCTCCAGAATCCACCCATGGACTCTGGAAGAGTAAATCCTAATGTTTATCTGTGGTCTAGCATAGTGCAAGCTCCAGGTCAAAGTCAAGTGTAGACACCCATTATCACTGTCCCATTAACAGCCTCTCCTCAGGGTATCAGTGAAAATCCAACAGGAGGGCCCAGGCCTGAGTCTGAGGAAGCCCATGCCACTTACCGATGATCGACAAGGGCCTTTCCACACCCGCTAATCTCTTAACAGAGGACAGGTGGGGGTTTCAAATAGGTCTTGGGGGCCAGATGATTTGGACTCAAATTCTGTTTCCTTCACTCACCACCAGCAGAGTGACCTTGAGCAAGTTAGTTCACCTCTTCTGTTATAAGAGAGTTTTTTTACCAATATATTTTACCATGAAGAGCTGAAAAATCCCCATCCGGGGCCAAGATGCAGCCTGGACTCAGGTTTAGCTGGACTCCTGTGGCTCTGACAGATCTCTCGGAGATCTGATCCTAAACATGAGACCCTAAAGCTGAGACCCTTCAGCTTCAGTTTCCTGATCTGTGAAATAGGGATGTGAATGGTCTACACCTAGGGAGCAGAGTTAGGACTGCAGGTGGAGATACCCCCTTAAAACAGCTTGTACCTGTTGGCTGAGTGCCCATCAGACCACTGGCTCTGCCACCAAGCTCGACACCAGGAGAGCCTGTCTGCCTACTTCACTGCTGTCTCTCCAACACTTACAACCATAGGTGGCACACAGTGGGCACTCAATAAATACTGACGGAATCAATAAATACCAGGTGCTCAAAATACCTGTTGAAGAAAACCACAGGAAATATCAACAGGAATGAAAGGAGATAAAGAGAGAAGAAGGGAGGAAGCAGAACCTCCAGGAAGATTCCTAGCCCATGAGAAACAGCAGAGGTCGACCAGTTAGCCAAACTACTTCTTTGGGCATTCCCTTCAAGAATACTGAGTGTTCTGTTATAGCCAACAGAACTCAGTACTGCTGCTCAGTAGGTAATGGCCCGTCTAACTTTCTCACCAGTCTCTGAGTGAAGACTTTTCTTCCCCTTCTTTTCTAAGTCCCTAAGGGCAGTTCTTTCTTTCTCCTTTGAGTTTCTATTCTCATTCTCTGCCTCCAGAATCCACCCATGGACTCTGGAAGAGTAAATCCTAATGTTTATCTGTGGTCTAGCATAGTGCAAGCTCCAGGTCAAAGTCAAGTGTAGACACCCATTATCACTGTCCCATTAACAGCCTCTCCTCAGGGTATCAGTGAAAATCCAACAGGAGGGCCCAGGCCTGAGTCTGAGGAAGCCCATGCCACTTACCGATGATCGACAAGGGCCTTTCCACACCCGCTAATCTCTTAACAGAGGACAGGTGGGGGTTTCAAATAGGTCTTGGGGGCCAGATGATTTGGACTCAAATTCTGTTTCCTTCACTCACCACCAGCAGAGTGACCTTGAGCAAGTTAGTTCACCTCTTCTGTTATAAGAGAGTTATTACCATATATTACCATGTTGCTATTTAATTACTAAGTCCTGTCTGACTCTTTGAGACCCCATGGACTGTAGCCCAGCAGGCTTCTCTGTCCATGGGATTTTCCAGGCAAGAAGACAGGCGTGGGTTGCCATTTCCTTCTCCAGGGATCTTCCCATCTCAGGGACTGAACTCATGCCTCCTGCATTGGCAGGCAGATTTTTTTACCACTGAGCCACCAAAGAAGCCCAGGTAAGCAAGAATACTGGAGTGGATTGCCATGTCCTCCTTCAGGGGGTTTTTCCCAACCCAGGGATCAAACCCCTCTCTTATGTCTCCCTGCCTTGGCAGGCAGGCTCCTTAACCACTAGCACCACCTGGGAAGCTGTGGCTATAATACCGTATTATTATGTAATTAATACCATGAGACAATGTACCTCAGAGTGTTGTCAAGAGCCAAGACTCTTATTTACCGACAACAGAAACCCACTCTAACCAGCTTAGGCAGGAAAGACCATTTAGTCTCTGGAAGGCTAACAGAATGTGACTGGAGGCCCCCCAGCCCAGAAGAACATCTAAACCACAGCACAGAACCCATTCGGAGAGAAGTCCTCGCCCCTGCTCTAGCATCTGTCTTGCTGATGTTATAAATATTCAACAGTCACCTGCCGCAGATCCTGCTAGGAGCCTTTCCACAGCTGTCTGACTAGTCTGGACATCTCTACTGCTTCTCTCTCCAAAATGGCTTGCCCAGTGTCTGCTTATTCCCATCACTGGTGTCCAATTCAAGCTCTGACAAAGAGGCAACCGATGGGCAAACCCCAGGTCACGTGTCTGCTCTAGCTGCAAGAGAGGCTGAGAAAGTGCGCTTGTACATTAAAGGCAGACAGGGTTTAAAAGGTAGGGAAGTCCCCAACATAAAAAGGATGTTTAAGAGTCCAGAAAGCATGACAGTTGTGCCCTGTTCGTTTGTGGCACAGCACCTGGCACATAAAAGGTCAATCAGTTGGTTCAGTTTCTCAGTCATGTCCAACTCTTTGTGACTCCATGGACTGCTTTCCACCAGGCATCCCTGACCTTCACCATCTCCCGGAGCTTGCTCAAATTCATGTCCATTGACTCAGCAATGCTATCCAGCCATCTTACCCTCTGTCGTTCCCCTCTTCTTCTTTTGCCTTCTATTTTTCCCAGCATCAGGGTCTTTTCCAATGAGTTATCTCTTCCCATCAGGTGGCCAAAGTATTGGAGCTTCAGCTTCAGCATCAGTCCTCCTAATGAATATTCAGGGTTGATTTCTTTTAGGACGGACTGGCTTGGTTTCCTTGCAGTCCAAGGAACTCTCAAGAGTCTCCTTCATATCACAGTTCAAAGGCATCAATTCTCTGGCACCTGGCCTGTCTAGCAGCCATTCCCTGGAAATGTGGTTTAAGCCCCAAAGCAAGGAGGTTTGTATGCTCTAACAGTTTCTCTTTACCTCTCAACCCACTGGTTAGCTTTCCAAGAAGTCTGGATTAAATCCCTAAACCTCAGAGCCCAGACATGGAATCAAGTCCTCCGTATGACCTAGAGACAGAATGCACCAACCAGCTGAAATCACAGATGCAAAGAAATTCAGAAGCCCGACTGCAAAGTCACTTTGTCCTACGATCTTATGCTGCACATTTAGAAATTAAATCGTTGTCTTAAAAAAAAAAGAAGAAGAAGAAGAAATTAAATCCTAAAGAGGAGAAAGGATTTGGCAAAGATGGAACAGCAAAGCCCTAGAAGAATGAACACTAAGTTCAAAGAAAATGAAAAAGAGGGAACACCAGATTCCCCCCACAGCAAGCTCGTGCTGCATCACCTAAGAGGCCCATGAAGAGCTGAGCAGGGGCCTGCACCAAGGAACCGGTCTGGGAAAGAATTCTGCCCAGGGCAGAGCAATCTCAGAGGTCTTGGGGAGAGAGAGCAGAGAATTCAAGCAGCAGGACACCGATCGCCCTGTCAGGGAGTCCCAGCCCCCGGCTACTCCAAGTGTGATCTGTGAAACAGGAGCATCAGCACCATCTAGGATCCTACTTGACATGCTGACTCTCAGGCCCTACCCCAGACCAGCTAATTCAGAATCGCACCTGGCACATAAAAGGTCAATCAGTTGGTTCAGTTTCTCAGTCATGTCCAACTCTTTGTGACTCCATGGACTGCTTTCCACCAGGCATCCCTGACCTTCACCATCTCCCGGAGCTTGCTCAAATTCATGTCCATTGACTCAGCAATGCTATCCAGCCATCTTACCCTCTGTCTTTCCCCCTCTTCTTCTTTTGCCTTCTATTTTTCCCAGCATCAGGGTCTTTTCCAATGAGTTATCTCTTCCCATCAGGTGGCCAAAGTATTGGAGCTTCAGCTTCAGCATCAGTCCTCCTAATGAATATTCAGGGTTGATTTCTTTTAGGACGGACTGGCTTGGTTTCCTTGCAGTCCAAGGAACTCTCAAGAGTCTCCTTCATATCACAGTTCAAAGGCATCAATTCTCTGGCACCTGGCCTGTCTAGCAGCCATTCCCTGGAAATGTGGTTTAAGCCCCAAAGCAAGGAGGTTTGTATGCTCTAACAGTTTCTCTTTACCTCTCAACCCACTGGTTAGCTTTCCAAGAAGTCTGGATTAAATCCCTAAACCTCAGAGCCCAGACATGGAATCAAGTCCTCCGTATGACCTAGAGACAGAATGCACCAACCAGCTGAAATCACAGATGCAAAGAAATTCAGAAGCCCGACTGCAAAGTCACTTTGTCCTACGATCTTATGCTGCACATTTAGAAATTAAATCGTTGTCTTAAAAAAAAAAGAAGAAGAAGAAATTAAATCCTAAAGAGGAGAAAGGATTTGGCAAAGATGGAACAGCAAAGCCCTAGAAGAATGAACACTAAGTTCAAAGAAAATGAAAAAGAGGGAACACCAGATTCCCCCCACAGCAAGCTCGTGCTGCATCACCTAAGAGGCCCATGAAGAGCTGAGCAGGGGCCTGCACCAAGGAACCGGTCTGGGAAAGAATTCTGCCCAGGGCAGAGCAATCTCAGAGGTCTTGGGGAGAGAGAGCAGAGAATTCAAGCAGCAGGACACCGATCGCCCTGTCAGGGAGTCCCAGCCCCCGGCTACTCCAAGTGTGATCTGTGAAACAGGAGCATCAGCACCATCTAGGATCCTACTTGACATGCTGACTCTCAGGCCCTACCCCAGACCAGCTAATTCAGAATCTGCAGCTTAACTAGATCCCCAGGTGACCCAAATGCATATTCAAGTTTGACAAATGCCGAAGACGAAATCCAGAAAAAAAATTTAGGCTGCTGAGAAACAGCCTTTATGTGAATCTACAGATATTATGTGGCAGGCATGATGCTCAGGGCTTTATGTATCTATCACATGTAATCCTCTTAGCAGTCCTCTCTGAAGGAGACGTTCACGGTCCCATTTTGCGGATGAGGAAACTGAGGGTTAGACAGGAGCTGTCATTCACGCTTCACTGCGATGTCCAACTGGTAGCCCAGGCAACCCTCTAGGCATTCTGTGACCTCTTTCGCAAAGCCATCCCTGAATAAAGCCTCTCTCCTATACAGTCTTGGCAGAATTCGCCAGTCTTGTTAGTCTCTTCATAGTCAAAGGCACCTTATGAAACTCATTCCTGGACCCTGAGCTTGAGCCTGGATGGCCCACTGAGGAGAGCAGAGAAGACACGAGCCTTGGAATCTCCTCTGCTGCTGATGACAATGATAGATACATTACTTAACCCCGCTGAGCCTCAGGTGCCCCATCTGTAAGAGGCGGAGCTAAATCTCTGATTCCAGAGTTACTGTAGGCATAAACTGAGAGGACACAGCCTTGCACACAAAGTTGTGCTGGGAGGGAGCCGTCTGCAATTGCTCCTGCTGTCTGTGCCGCCCCTTTCACATGGCCTCCGCCAGGCATGTGCCGGAGCCAGCTCGCGCCTCGCTTCTCAACTCTGGGTTCAGGCGCGTCACAGGACACTGACCAGGCCGGGATAGTTACACCATGGGAATGGGCAATCAGCAGGTGACGCAAGTTGTCAAGAATCTGCCTGCTGATACGAGAGCTGCAGGAGACACAGCTTCAGTCCCTGGGTCTGGAAGATCCCCTGGAGGAGGAAATGGAAACCCACTCCAGGATTCTTGCCTGGAAAATTCCATGAATGGAGAAGCCTGGCAGGTTATAGTCCATGGGGTTGCAAAGCGTCGGACATTAAGGAGCGACGGGGCACACAAAAATCTTACATACCAGGGTTGTGTGTTTGCTGGTGCCTTTTAACCAGACAGCCAAGTATTGAACATTTATCACCACACAACTGCTTCCCCCATCCCACCCCCGATCCCCTGATCAGCAGGACCTCCCAGCACGAAGAGGTGTAGGAAGCTCTCGGTCTGTGACTTTCAGGACGTGGAGAGGTCACTCAACAAACCATTCATGTATTCATCCACCCAATAATTATTGAACACCTATTCTGTGCAGGCACAACCTATCATTCCCCCCCAAGGGTCGCAGGTACCCTGCCATCTGTCATTCATCATATCGGAAGACGGGTTTTCACAGCTGTGACAAGCAGGGAGGAGGAAAATTAGTAAGAGGTCCCAAAGGTGGCGGGGGACAGATCACACACATCATTTCCAGATCATCCCCCACCAGGGGTAAATCACCTCCTGACAAAAGGATACCCTTCCCCTGGGCTCAACCACCCTCACCACACGCAGCAGGCATTGAGTGAATTAAAGAAAAATCTAGCTTTTCATCTTCCCACTGCCAGGATTGTCAAGGTGCCCCCGAGGTGCCTGAAAAGTCAAAAACCTTGGATCTCTGATCACTGAAATGAGGGAGCTGCTGCCCCTTGCTATTCAGAACCCCACTCTCCACCCCTCATCCCCCTCAAAGCCTCCTCCCTGACTCTTTTCGCCTCCTTGCCCCTCAGTCCCCTCCTCTCTCTATCCTTCATGATCCCCTCTCATCATTTCTCAGTCTGAAACAACTGGGGGATGGGATGGAGACACATCAGACATCCCTCAAAACGCTGATACGAAACTAGTCAATTCAAATTAATTGCAGCCAACTGGCTTTTCGGAGGCTGACCTAGACCTGCAGCATGAACTAGAACCCACAAGAGTTTATGAACAGGTGATGGAAGACAATGACTGAACTTCCAGAATCTAGTTCCTCAAGACCTGTCTCTCACCCCTGAACACTGTTCCCCTTGTAGCACACCCTCCGGCCATCCAGGGCAGGTGTCGGCAGGAAGGGGACCTGGCTTGAGTAAAGCATGCATCCTGGAGTCCACCTGCACCTCTAAGTCCTGCCCAGAAGAAATATTTGGCCAAGCAGAACCACTGGAGACCAAGAAGACCTTGGCTTCCCCGGGATGGCCAGAGTGCCTTGACATTTAGCTCAGATGACTCAAGCCAGCATGTGTCATTCCAACTCGCCCACAGCGGTGAATACAAAATCTAAAGATTTTGCTTTAAAAAAAAGTTGAACAAGGTGAACAAACTAAACAGGCACAACCTTCATGTATTCATCCACCCAATAATTATTGAACACCTATTCTGTGCAGGCACAACCTATCATTCCCCCCCAAGGGTCGCAGGTACCCTGCCATCTGTCATTCATCATATCGGAAGACGGGTTTTCACAGCTGTGACAAGCAGGGAGGAGGAAAATTAGTAAGAGGTCCCAAAGGTGGCGGGGGACAGATCACACACATCATTTCCAGATCATCCCCCACCAGGGGTAAATCACCTCCTGACAAAAGGATACCCTTCCCCTGGGCTCAACCACCCTCACCACACGCAGCAGGCATTGAGTGAATTAAAGAAAAATCTAGCTTTTCATCTTCCCACTGCCAGGATTGTCAAGGTGCCCCCGAGGTGCCTGAAAAGTCAAAAACCTTGGATCTCTGATCACTGAAATGAGGGAGCTGCTGCCCCTTGCTATTCAGAACCCCACTCTCCACCCCTCATCCCCCTCAAAGCCTCCTCCCTGACTCTTTTCGCCTCCTTGCCCCTCAGTCCCCTCCTCTCTCTATCCTTCATGATCCCCTCTCATCATTTCTCAGTCTGAAACAACTGGGGGATGGGATGGAGACACATCAGACATCCCTCAAAACGCTGATACGAAACTAGTCAATTCAAATTAATTGCAGCCAACTGGCTTTTCGGAGGCTGACCTAGACCTGCAGCATGAACTAGAACCCACAAGAGTTTATGAACAGGTGATGGAAGACAATGACTGAACTTCCAGAATCTAGTTCCTCAAGACCTGTCTCTCACCCCTGAACACTGTTCCCCTTGTAGCACACCCTCCGGCCATCCAGGGCAGGTGTCGGCAGGAAGGGGACCTGGCTTGAGTAAAGCATGCATCCTGGAGTCCACCTGCACCTCTAAGTCCTGCCCAGAAGAAATATTTGGCCAAGCAGAACCACTGGAGACCAAGAAGACCTTGGCTTCCCCGGGATGGCCAGAGTGCCTTGACATTTAGCTCAGATGACTCAAGCCAGCATGTGTCATTCCAACTCGCCCACAGCAGGGTGAATACAAAATCTAAAGATTTTGCTTTAAAAAAAAAAGTTGAACAAGTTAATTTTCTAAATTTAAAACATTTCAGAAAGAAACACAACCTACAGAAGCATAATTTTAAGCTATATTAAAGCTCCACGATGACATCATGGAATTCTAATTATATAGACTTTGAGGCAATACAGTCAGGCAACCTTTCCGGATACAGTTAGACATTTTTCACAACTTACCAATACTATGTTGGTATCCCATCTTCCGGATATACTAGAAGAACCTCTTGCAGATCACTCAGGAAAATGGAAGGAATGACACCTTCTGAGACCACAGGCAAGACTGGAACCTTCCCGTTTCAGTATTTTCTCCAGCTTTTTCTAAGAGAGGATTATTTCTCAGAGCATATAAGAAAATGAGAGCTGAGACCAGACCAAACCAATCACGAGTTTAATCCAGTTCCATATGAAGCTGTTCCCTCTCTAGAGAAAAAGTGTCAGCAGTGACCTGGCACAAATGCTGGGGACCCCCACAGCCTTTGCCTTACCATCTTTTACCCTCCATGTCATGAGGGAAGAAAGTCAATCAGTTCATTAACAAGATCCTAGAATAACACCTGACATGTAGTGGACTCACAATAAATGTTAGGTTTGATGACAAAAATAAAGATATAAAAGATGACAAAGGCTAGGGGATGCAGAACCACACTTCCAGCAGCCTGTGGGGTTCATGCCCATTGCTATTTCATGAAAGGGTTCTGTGGCAGGGTGGAGAAATGTAAATCACTCCATTCAATAATGCTGTCTAGGGCTTCCCTGGTGGTCCAGTGGGTAAAGAGTCCACCTGGCAGTGCAAAGGGCACTGGTTTGATCCCACAGACCATGGAGCGGCTGGGCCGGTGTGTCCAATTACGAGCCAGCACTCTGGAGCGCATGCACCCAGAGCCGGTGCTCTGCAACGAGAGGCCACTGCAATGGGAGGCCCACACAGGCCAAAGAATAAAGATGGAAGAAAATAAATAAATAAATAACCAATAAAAGAGGTAAAATTTAAACAAATAATAATAATGCTGTCTATTAAAATACATTCCCTTTGGTGACCTGAATGGGAAGGAAGTCCAAAAGGGAGAAGACATATGTGTATGTAAGGCCAATTCATTTTTCTGTATAGTAGAAACTAACAAACACTGTAAAGTAACTTTATTTGTTTGCTCCTTGGAAGAAACGCTATGAGAAATCTAGACAGCATATTAGAAAGCAGAGACATCACTTTGCCAACCAAGATCCATACAGTCAAAGCTTTGGTTTTTCCAGTAGTTATGGATGTGAGAGTTGGAGCATAAAGAAGGCTGAGCACCAAAGAACTGATTCTTTTGAACTGCAGTGTTAGAGAAGACTCTTGAGAGCCCCTTGGACAGCAAGCAGATCAAACCAGTCAATCCTCAAGGAAATCAACCCTGACTATTCATTGGAAGGACTGATGCTGAAGCTGAAGCTGCAATACTTTGGCCACTTGATGCAAAGAGCTGACGCATTGGAAAAGACCCTGATGCTGGGAAAATTTGAGGGCCGGAGGAGAAGGGGACGATCCACGATGAGATAGTTGGATGCCTTCACCAACTCAACGGACATGAGCTTGAGCAAACTCCAGGCAATATGCTGGGATTTGCCTTACCATCTTTTACCCTCCATGTCATGAGGGAAGAAAGTCAATCAGTTCATTAACAAGATCCTAGAATAACACCTGACATGTAGTGGACTCACAATAAATGTTAGGTTTGATGACAAAAATAAAGATATAAAAGATGACAAAGGCTAGGGGATGCAGAACCACACTTCCAGCAGCCTGTGGGGTTCATGCCCATTGCTATTTCATGAAAGGGTTCTGTGGCAGGGTGGAGAAATGTAAATCACTCCATTCAATAATGCTGTCTAGGGCTTCCCTGGTGGTCCAGTGGGTAAAGAGTCCACCTGGCAGTGCAAAGGGCACTGGTTTGATCCCACAGACCATGGAGCGGCTGGGCCGGTGTGTCCAATTACGAGCCAGCACTCTGGAGCGCATGCACCCAGAGCCGGTGCTCTGCAACGAGAGGCCACTGCAATGGGAGGCCCACACAGGCCAAAGAATAAAGATGGAAGAAAATAAATAAATAAATAACCAATAAAAGAGGTAAAATTTAAACAAATAATAATAATGCTGTCTATTAAAATACATTCCCTTTGGTGACCTGAATGGGAAGGAAGTCCAAAAGGGAGAAGACATATGTGTATGTAAGGCCAATTCATTTTTCTGTATAGTAGAAACTAACAAACACTGTAAAGTAACTTTATTTGTTTGCTCCTTGGAAGAAACGCTATGAGAAATCTAGACAGCATATTAGAAAGCAGAGACATCACTTTGCCAACCAAGATCCATACAGTCAAAGCTTTGGTTTTTCCAGTAGTTATGGATGTGAGAGTTGGAGCATAAAGAAGGCTGAGCACCAAAGAACTGATTCTTTTGAACTGCAGTGTTAGAGAAGACTCTTGAGAGCCCCTTGGACAGCAAGCAGATCAAACCAGTCAATCCTCAAGGAAATCAACCCTGACTATTCATTGGAAGGACTGATGCTGAAGCTGAAGCTGCAATACTTTGGCCACTTGATGCAAAGAGCTGACGCATTGGAAAAGACCCTGATGCTGGGAAAATTTGAGGGCCGGAGGAGAAGGGGACGATCCACGATGAGATAGTTGGATGCCTTCACCAACTCAACGGACATGAGCTTGAGCAAACTCCAGGCAATAGTGAAGGACAGGGAAGCCTGGTGTGCTGCAGTCCATGGGGTCGTTAAGAGTCAGACATGACTTAGCGACTGAACAACAACTATACCCCAATAAAAATTAAGTTAATAAAACATATTCTCTGTTTCTGAGATGTCTTAGCATCTCAGAAAGCTTTACATGATGAGTTTATTTATGGTGTGCTGGCTCGTCCTTGCTGAACGTGGGCTTTCTCTGACTGTGGTGAGCAGGGCTACTATGCGCTGTGGTGGGTTCTCTTGCTGCGGAGCACAGGCTCTAAGTGCACTGACTTCAGTCGTCACAGCACGTGTGCTGAGTCGCTGTGGCTCATGGGCTTTAGTTACTCCATGGCAGGTGGGATCCTCCTGGACCAGGGATTGAACCCATGACTTCCGTGTTGGCAGGTGGATTCTTACGCACTGTAACACCAGGGAAGTTCAACTTTACATTTTTAAAGGCACATAATCTGTACCGTATTAATACATGAATTATTAACCTACAGGGCTTTTACATACGTAAACCATTAAATTAAACCCGTTCACACCTGGGTCGTCTTTACAACAGGGTCTGAATGTGAAAAATGACATCATTTGCTCAATTTATGAGCCAGAACACTAGAAACTTTCAGAGAAGTTTAATGGAGTTTCCATGAGATAAAGCTGGTCAATCGTAAGCAGTGACTTGAAGGGCAATACTCAAGACATCTGAGTCCAAGATCTTTCCCCATCACCATAACCTCTCCAGTTTCTGCTGTTCCTCTTTGCCTGACTTTTTTTTGCAGGGGTGGGGGTGGGGGTGGGGCGGCCCATGCTGTGTAACTTGTGGAATCTCAGTTCCCCAACCAGGGATTTAACCCAAGTCCTGGTAGTGAAAGTGCCAAGTCCTAACCACCAGACAACCAGGGAATTCCCCTTCTTTGCCCAACTTTATCTCTATATTCCTATCCCCAGGACTGTTCTGAAGGCTCCAGGGGAGGCAAGAAGATGAAAGAGAGTCACTGCCCTCAAAACATGATCAGTGTGAATCATCTAGTTTTCTCCTTTCCTGCAACAAGAGCAAAGTTCAGAAGCAGGCAGCAGCTAAACCAGAGACACAGCAGAAGTTAAGATGCCTCAAATTCCAGAATCCATACTTAGTTTCCCAAAAGGAGTGTAAGGCCAGGCTTCCTGGTGTTTTTAAAGGGCCGGGGGAATTCTCCAATTCAAGAAAGGTAACAGAAAGGGAATTACCTTTTAATGAGCAATTATTGAGATGTTATCTCTTACCAAAAGAAAAGAAATCATAGTTAATGCTACAAGACCCTAGAAGAGAGGTCTGATGAGGCTCATTATGCGGACAATGCAGCAGACACAAGGCAGAGGTGGCTCTGCCAGTCTGGGGTTAATAGTCAAGTTTCCCACATGTCCAGCTGCCCCAGAGGGTCACAGCACTCCTCGCTGGTCATCTGCCAAGCATGCAGAGGAGGAAAGGGAGCCGGTGGGCAGGAAGGTGGCATTGCAGATCACAAGGGACGATCTTTCCATTATGTCATTTCTCCAACTACTTAGAAAGTGATTGATGGGGGTTGATACGTTTTGTAACTAACCCCTTACCTATAACTCTCTTACAAGAACTAATAGTTTTTCAATTGATTCCTTTAGAGTCTCTAAAATAAGTACTATGCAACCTGTAAATACTGTCAGTCCGGCATTTTTTTTGACTTAAATCTTTCAACTCATATCGATTTCTTATTTGACCAGAACACCCAAAAGAACAACAAATTAGTGGTGATCCTTCAACTTCCGTTCATGTATTCTCGATTTAAACAGAAACACCACAACTATCACAAAATTTAGCATATTTTTGACCACTGGTGGGCCACAGAGAGTCTGTATCATGCCAAGAAAGTACATTTTTTAAATTCTTAGTTCTTTCTCCAAGAGTTTTTACCCGAAATTAACACTGAAATGTTACCAAATGCTTTTTTGGCATCTATGAAGATGATCACACTTCCTCCTCTGAGATATTGATGGACTTTATTAATAGACTTCCTAAAAATAAACTATGATGTATTTCTAGAATGAATCTTCCTTGATTATGATACATTGTTCTTTTAATATTTAAAAGATTCAACTTGTCCGGGTTTAATTTAGGATGATCTTTTCTGTTTACAAGTGGGATTACATTATGCTTTATTTTTGTGTGTTATCCAGTTTTTTTGCCTGTATACTGCAAGATCAGAGGAAAAGAACTGAAATTGTTCTCTTCTTTTTCTATGGTTTAGAGAAACTTTTTTGAAAACCAAAAGGATCCCTTGTCCTGGAGGTTTGGCTAATGGATTTGAAAACTTTCATCACTTCATTCCTTGCTCCTGGTCTAGACCAGACACCAGTCAACTGCAGCTGCTGGCCTGCCACCCGTTCTTATAAATAATACTTTTATTGCAATACAGTCATATCCACTTCTTTACAAATCATCTATTGCCTACTTTCATGCTACAATGGCAGAATTGAGTTATTCCTACAGAATGCCCCACGAACCGAAAATATTTACTATCTGTTGCTTTAAGAAAAACTTTTCCAGCCCTAGTTCAGACAGGCTCTCTTCTATGGTCGATAATTTGGGTTTTTTTGTTTTCTTAGATTTTCAAAGTAGAGGAGGAAAGGGAGCCGGTGGGCAGGAAGGTGGCATTGCAGATCACAAGGGACGATCTTTCCATTATGTCATTTCTCCAACTACTTAGAAAGTGATTGATGGGGGTTGATACGTTTTGTAACTAACCCCTTACCTATAACTCTCTTACAAGAACTAATAGTTTTTCAATTGATTCCTTTAGAGTCTCTAAAATAAGTACTATGCAACCTGTAAATACTGTCAGTCCGGCATTTTTTGACTTAAATCTTTCAACTCATATCGATTTCTTATTTGACCAGAACACCCAAAAGAACAACAAATTAGTGGTGATCCTTCAACTTCCGTTCATGTATTCTCGATTTAAACAGAAACACCACAACTATCACAAAATTTAGCATATTTTTGACCACTGGTGGGCCACAGAGAGTCTGTATCATGCCAAGAAAGTACATTTTTTAAATTCTTAGTTCTTTCTCCAAGAGTTTTTACCCGAAATTAACACTGAAATGTTACCAAATGCTTTTTTGGCATCTATGAAGATGATCACACTTCCTCCTCTGAGATATTGATGGACTTTATTAATAGACTTCCTAAAAATAAACTATGATGTATTTCTAGAATGAATCTTCCTTGATTATGATACATTGTTCTTTTAATATTTAAAAGATTCAACTTGTCCGGGTTTAATTTAGGATGATCTTTTCTGTTTACAAGTGGGATTACATTATGCTTTATTTTTGTGTGTTATCCAGTTTTTTTGCCTGTATACTGCAAGATCAGAGGAAAAGAACTGAAATTGTTCTCTTCTTTTTCTATGGTTTAGAGAAACTTTTTTGAAAACCAAAAGGATCCCTTGTCCTGGAGGTTTGGCTAATGGATTTGAAAACTTTCATCACTTCATTCCTTGCTCCTGGTCTAGACCAGACACCAGTCAACTGCAGCTGCTGGCCTGCCACCCGTTCTTATAAATAATACTTTTATTGCAATACAGTCATATCCACTTCTTTACAAATCATCTATTGCCTACTTTCATGCTACAATGGCAGAATTGAGTTATTCCTACAGAATGCCCCACGAACCGAAAATATTTACTATCTGTTGCTTTAAGAAAAACTTTTCCAGCCCTAGTTCAGACAGGCTCTCTTCTATGGTCGATAATTTGGGTGTTTTTGTTTTCTTAGATTTTCAAAGTTAATATCAAAAAGTAACAACAACT
The DNA here is from genome assembly GCA_022376925.1 of Tragulus kanchil. NCBI lineage: Eukaryota > Metazoa > Chordata > Mammalia > Artiodactyla > Tragulidae > Tragulus > Tragulus kanchil. Next base: position 134,543,961 of record JAIOJX010000002.1, on the reverse strand, counting down.
AACATCTGAGTTCTACGAAAGTGCTGAGCAATGGGTTGAGCTATTTACATGAATTAGTTTACTGAATCCACTCAAAGACTGGATTATCATTCCCATTTTACAGTGGAAGACTGATTTTTAGAGAGAGTAAATAACTTACCCAATATCAGCTCAGCTGGTAAAGAATCTGCCTCTAATGTGGGAGACCTGGGTTTGATCCCTGGGTTGAGAAGATCCCCTGGAGAAGGGATAAGCTACCCATTTCAATATTCTTGGGCTTCCCTGTTGGCTCAGATGGCAAAGAATCTGCCTCTAATGTTTCAATCCCTGCGTTGGGAAGATCCCCTGGAGAAGGGACGGGCTACCCACTCCAGTGTTCTTGTCTGGAGAATTCCATGGCTCGTCCATGAGGTGGCAAAGAGTCAGACACAACTGAGCAACTTGACCATATCAGAAAGGCATAGTAGAAAAGCTATGGTAGGACTTCCCTGGTAGTCTAGTGGTTAAGAATCTGCCTGCCAATGGAGGAGACACAGGTTCAACACCTGGTCCAGGAAGATTCCACATGCAACTACCAAGTCTACATGCCTAGAGCCTGTGCTCTGCAACAAGTGAAGCCACTCCTGTGAGAATCGGCACACTGCAACAAAGACTAGCCCCTGCTTGTGCAACTAGTTAAAGCCCACATGCAACACTGAAGACCCAGAGCAGCCAATAAATAAAGAAGAAAAGCTATGATATAAATCGGTGTATATCTGTGCTGAACACCACTATAGCATTATGTCTTAGCTCATAATTTTTTCTATCCCTGTATTCATATTCATTTTCATTCCCAATTTTCATACTGTGGATATTCATACATTCATTATAGGTATTCTATTCATTTTATACATATAATTAGTTAAAAGTAGACCTATTTTATTGGCTTTTGTTTGTTTTGCTTTGTCCTGTTTTCCAGGGCTAATTCCTTGCACTATCAACACAATGCTTTTTATACATTCCAATGTTTTATTGCAACAGGATACAAAATTTTATGCATTTTCTAATTCTGCATTTTTACTTCTGCTTTCCTTAGGATTCTCTTGTGGAGTTTTTCTCCCTTTCTTCTTGGGTGGAATGCTTACTCCGTGGTTTCGAATTAGAACAGGATTCTATGGTCCTTGTCCCGCCATGTCCTCAACCTCTTTTTGTCTGTGGACAAACTTTGGCCAAAGAATAAATCTGATCAGAGAAGTGAGAAGATGCAGAAACAAAGGAAAACAGTCAAAGGAGATCAAATGACAGGTCATTAAACATACTCAAGCACCTTTAGTTCCTTCTCAAGGAGTACAGCTAATATTCTGAGCCCTATCTGTGAGCTGTCTTATAGATACTGAAAGTCCCACCACATGAAAGAAGTTAACTAGATGATGACCAGAGTGTAGCCATATCACAGTTCTGAGAATTGGCCTCAAAGAAATGGGAACAAACTGACCCTGGAATTAAAGATAAACTGTATTTACAGCAATCAAGATAACGTAGGTCAACCACTGAGGAGAAATTTCAAGATGACTGCCAGAGATGACTGCGCTGTTTCTGCACACTGTCCCTCCCACAGTCTATGAAAGCTCCTGCCCGCTGCTTGCCATTGGGAGGAAGTTGGCCACTGGACAGGCACCCGCCCTTCCCCACACCCTCATGGCTGCATCCAAAATTAAGCCTCTTAATTTTGCCTCTTTTCACTCTTTTCTTTACAGGCTTTGAGCAGCAAGCAGATGGACCCACTCCTAGCTCTCATTGGTTAATACAAAATGAGACTGGGCTCCAATTTAGCAACTAGTTAAAGCCCATGCAACACTGAAGACCCAGAGCAGCCAATAAATAAAGAAGAAAAGCTATGATATAAATCGGTGTATATCTGTGCTGAACACCACTATAGCATTATGTCTTAGCTCATAATTTTTTCTATCCCTGTATTCATATTCATTTTCATTCCCAATTTTCATACTGTGGATATTCATACATTCATTATAGGTATTCTATTCATTTTATACATATAATTAGTTAAAAGTAGACCTATTTTATTGGCTTTTGTTTGTTTTGCTTTGTCCTGTTTTCCAGGGCTAATTCCTTGCACTATCAACACAATGCTTTTTATACATTCCAATGTTTTATTGCAACAGGATACAAAATTTTATGCATTTTCTAATTCTGCATTTTTACTTCTGCTTTCCTTAGGATTCTCTTGTGGAGTTTTTCTCCCTTTCTTCTTGGGTGGAATGCTTACTCCGTGGTTTCGAATTAGAACAGGATTCTATGGTCCTTGTCCCGCCATGTCCTCAACCTCTTTTTGTCTGTGGACAAACTTTGGCCAAAGAATAAATCTGATCAGAGAAGTGAGAAGATGCAGAAACAAAGGAAAACAGTCAAAGGAGATCAAATGACAGGTCATTAAACATACTCAAGCACCTTTAGTTCCTTCTCAAGGAGTACAGCTAATATTCTGAGCCCTATCTGTGAGCTGTCTTATAGATACTGAAAGTCCCACCACATGAAAGAAGTTAACTAGATGATGACCAGAGTGTAGCCATATCACAGTTCTGAGAATTGGCCTCAAAGAAATGGGAACAAACTGACCCTGGAATTAAAGATAAACTGTATTTACAGCAATCAAGATAACGTAGGTCAACCACTGAGGAGAAATTTCAAGATGACTGCCAGAGATGACTGCGCTGTTTCTGCACACTGTCCCCTCCCACAGTCTATGAAAGCTCCTGCCCGCTGCTTGCCATTGGGAGGAAGTTGGCCACTGGACAGGCACCCGCCCTTCCCCACACCCTCATGGCTGCATCCAAAATTAAGCCTCTTAATTTTGCCTCTTTTCACTCTTTTCTTTACAGGCTTTGAGCAGCAAGCAGATGGACCCCACTCCTAGCTCTCATTGGTTAATACAAAATGAGAACTGGGGCTCTAGTTATAACAAGTATTTATTAATTGGGAATACTGACTTGAGGTTATCTACAGTTTATATGCTTCATTTTTACATTGTTAATTATTTCTTTTATTTTGAGACAATTGTAGATTTCCATGCAGTTATAAAAAAATAATAACAGGGAGAGTCCATATATCCTTCCCCAGTTTCTCCCAACGCTAGCATATTGCAAAGCTGTAATATGATGCCACAAGCAAGACACTAATGTTAGCACAGTTCAGATACAGAACATTCCACAAGGATGCTTCCCATTTCCCTTTGACAGTCACACCCACTTCTCTCTGCCCCACCCTCTCCTCACTCCTGGAAATCACTAATTTGTTCCTCATGTCTATATTTCTATAATCTTGACATTTCAAGAACGTTATATAATTGTAATCACACAGCAGAGTATAACCTTTGGGAATGAGCTTTTTTAACTTGGCATCATTCTCCGGTGATTCATGCAGGTCGTTGAGTGAAGCCATAGTTTGTTCCTTTTTATTGCTGACTAATAGTACATGATGTGGACAGACGACCATTTGTTTTAGCCATTCACTTATTGAAGGGCATCTGGGTTGTTTCCAGCTTTGAGACATTATGAACACTATAAAGATCTGCACAGAGGCTTTCGTGTGAGCGTGGGTTTCCCTTTCTTGGGACTAAATGCCCTAAAGTATTCATTCCTGGGTCATATCACAGTTGCATGTTTCATGTTTTAAGAAACTGCCAAATGGTTTTCCAGAGGGGCTGTCCCATTTTACATTCCCACCAAAAACAGAAGAGTGATCAAGATGCCCCACATCCTCACTTGTATTTGGTATTGGCACTATTTTTTATTTTAGCCTTTTTGATAAGTGAGCAGTAGTATCTCATTACAGAGTACAACCATGCATGTGAGAGAGACCATGTGCTGATTTACCATCTGCTACCTCCTCTTCAGTGAAATGTCTTCTTATATCTTTTGTCCACTTTCTAATTAGGCTCTTGTTGAATTTGGAGGGTCCTTTATACATTCTAAATAATAGCCCTTTGCAGATACGTGGTTTGCAAATATTTGGTCCCAGTCTGTAGTTTTGTCTTTTCATCCTCTTAATTAACAGGGTCTTTCGCAAGCAACAATTTTAAATTTTGATGAGGTCCAACGTATCGATTTTTTCTTTTTTTATTTCTTTAACATCAAGAACATTTTTTATTGGGGTTATAGCTAATTAACAATGTTGTGATAGTTTCAAGTGAACAGTTTTGCAGATCTTTTTCTTCTCTTGTATTTCTTGGCTATTACTTTTATAGTAATTAATTTTATATTATTAATTTTATAGTCACTAATTTTATAGTAGTTAATTTGATATTAATATTATAGTAAGACTGATTCTTTCCACTTTGTTCTTCTTTTTCAAAATTGATTTAGCTTATCTAACTCCTTTGCCTGTTCATATAAATTATATAATAATCTTGTTTTACCCACCTAATAATATTGTTGGGATTTTGATAGGAGTTGCATCAAGTCAGTATATAAATTGGGGAAGAACTCATGTTGAGTCTTTCATGTTCATTGCTAGTGTATAAAAATAAAATTGATTTTTGCATGTTTATCCTATACCCTGCAACACTGCTAAACCTATTGATTAGTTGTAGTAGGATTTTTTTTGTCTTCTTATCATTGCTTTGTAGACTTCTTGGAATTTTCTGTACAACTGTGTCATCTACAAATAAAGCCAGTTTTATTTCTTCCTTTCTTATCCGTATGCCTTTCATTTCCTTTTCTTGCCTTATTACATGCTTACTTCTGGCTAGAACACCCAGCACCATACTGAATAAGTCTTAGGATTATGAAGTGTTTCATTTTTAAGTCCTTGAGTTTTACTGTCATTCTTTTTATTACCTTCTAGTTCTGCTTCATTTTTAAGAGGGAAAGTGGAAGGCATATTTTCTGAATTAAGTCTAAAAGACAGTATAAGACAGTAATCTGTCTTGTAAACTGAGGGTCTCCTCGTCAGCAAACTGAGTAAATTTTCCTTATCCTCACTCCGCTACCATCTACTCTGCAACTTTCATTAACATAAAGTACGATTTTAGACTCAAATCTTCATAAAAGATTATCAACTTATTTTTATATCATACTGCCTTTCATTCACAAATATTTTTGACATCTAACATCTATTTTATGATTAAAACTTTAATTTTTAGAACAGTTTAAGGTTCACAACAGAATTGAGGGGAAGATACAGAGGTTTCCCATATACCCTCAACATACACATGTGCTATGCTTAGTTGCTCAGTTCCGTCCACCTCTTTGCAACCCCATGGACTGTAGTCCACCAGGCTCCTCTGTCCATGGAGATTCTCCAGGCAAGAATCCTGTCATTCCCTTCTCCAGGGGATCTTCCCAACCCAGGGCTCAAACCAGGGTCTCCTGCATTGCAGGTGGATTCTTTAGCAGTTCAGCTACCAGGGAAGCCCAACGTCCCCCACCAGAGTGATACATTGTTACAACTGATTGATCTTTGGTTGACTGTTTTAATATAAGAGTCAAAGTGATTCTTTGAACTCAACATTACATTTAATTACGTGAAGGCTTTATCCCATTTCCTTAGACAGTAATTCCATCCTGAAGCTCTTAGTATTAGACTTCTCTCAATCAGAGAGAAGCACTTTGCACATAACTCTGTCATGGGTGGTAGACTTCCAAAGCCTTTGCATATCTGAAAACTGGTATTCTGCTGCCTTCACACATGAATGAAAACATGACTAAGAATCAAATATGTATATTATTTTCCCTCAAAATTCTGTAAACTGCCTTGTCTTAAGCTCTGTGTTACTGCAAATACACATCCAGATCTTGTTATTTTCCAAAACAGAGTATGAATAGAGTATCTCTGGTCCAGTTCTCTGCCCACTTTAGTGATGGTCAAATCCCCCTCAAGCCAAGTTGGAGCACGGGCTAATGTACACAGCACCAGGGGTCTGGCAAGCACCCATTCACTGCAGCTCTGCTGTCCTAAAACTGGCTCTTCTCTTTCTCCTGCTACTAGGTTCTCTGAGCCCAAGCGACATTCACACCCTAGTTGCTTTGGTCTCTCCTATGCGCCTTACCTTCTCCAGGGGAATTTCCTTATCCTCACTCCGCTACCATCTACTCTGCAACTTTCATTAACATAAAGTACGATTTTAGACTCAAATCTTCATAAAAGATTATCAACTTATTTTTATATCATACTGCCTTTCATTCACAAATATTTTTGACATCTAACATCTATTTTATGATTAAAACTTTAATTTTTAGAACAGTTTAAGGTTCACAACAGAATTGAGGGGAAGATACAGAGGTTTCCCATATACCCTCAACATACACATGTGCTATGCTTAGTTGCTCAGTTCCGTCCACCTCTTTGCAACCCCATGGACTGTAGTCCACCAGGCTCCTCTGTCCATGGAGATTCTCCAGGCAAGAATCCTGTCATTCCCTTCTCCAGGGGATCTTCCCAACCCAGGGCTCAAACCAGGGTCTCCTGCATTGCAGGTGGATTCTTTAGCAGTTCAGCTACCAGGGAAGCCCAACGCCCCCCACCAGAGTGATACATTGTTACAACTGATTGATCTTTGGTTGACTGTTTTAATATAAGAGTCAAAGTGATTCTTTGAACTCAACATTACATTTAATTACGTGAAGGCTTTATCCCATTTCCTTAGACAGTAATTCCATCCTGAAGCTCTTAGTATTAGACTTCTCTCAATCAGAGAGAAGCACTTTGCACATAACTCTGTCATGGGTGGTAGACTTCCAAAGCCTTTGCATATCTGAAAACTGGTATTCTGCTGCCTTCACACATGAATGAAAACATGACTAAGAATCAAATATGTATATTATTTTCCCTCAAAATTCTGTAAACTGCCTTGTCTTAAGCTCTGTGTTACTGCAAATACACATCCAGATCTTGTTATTTTCCAAAACAGAGTATGAATAGAGTATCTCTGGTCCAGTTCTCTGCCCACTTTAGTGATGGTCAAATCCCCCTCAAGCCAAGTTGGAGCACGGGCTAATGTACACAGCACCAGGGGTCTGGCAAGCACCCATTCACTGCAGCTCTGCTGTCCTAAAACTGGCTCTTCTCTTTCTCCTGCTACTAGGTTCTCTGAGCCCAAGCGACATTCACACCCTAGTTGCTTTGGTCTCTCCTATGCGCCTTACCTTCTCCAGGGGAATTTCCCAACCATCATCACAACACACCTTACCTAGGCAAGCCTCACCACTCAAGGATCAGCTTGCCATCAACTGCTCCCTGCAACCAACCAGTGTACAAACAAGTACACTGCCTCCTTCATCTTCCTGACTCCTCCGAATGAATGTAGGAAGATCAGGGCTTGGAAGAAGCCTTTGGTCATCACGAAAAGTGATTCTTGAGGACAAGAAAAGTGACCTTCACTTGGGTCTCCTAGTCTAAGAACAGGACAGTAGAAGAAAGACAAAGGGGTTTTCTACTGTGTCCAGTTGGTCTTTGTTTCCCGCAGTGATCCCTGGAGTGAGTGAACACAATCCAGTCCCATCTGTCTTGCAATTAATGGAGCTATCACTGAGATTCCCACAAATGGTTATTCACTTTTAAGTGGTCAATAGTTTTCTCCTATTCTGCATTATCTTAGTCATGTGAGGGCAAAGAGCGACTGATAGTCAAATGTTATTTGCAGCCTTTGCCACGACCAAGCCTTTACTTGGAGTTATAGAACGTTTGATGCTCACAGAAGCTGTGGACCCTGTACTGGATGAACCAGGGTGGCCCTACTCTGCAATCATGAGAGAGGTCTCCTTCTAGGACATGGCTCCATAACAAATCCCCTAGAACAGTGGTTCTCAAAGTACAGCATTCAGAAACATCGTCTGGGAGGCTATCAATCAGACTTCCAAAGCCTTTGCATATCTGAAAACTGGTATTCTGCTGCCTTCACACATGAATGAAAACATGACTAAGAATCAAATATGTATATTATTTTCCCTCAAAATTCTGTAAACTGCCTTGTCTTAAGCTCTGTGTTACTGCAAATACACATCCAGATCTTGTTATTTTCCAAAACAGAGTATGAATAGAGTATCTCTGGTCCAGTTCTCTGCCCACTTTAGTGATGGTCAAATCCCCCTCAAGCCAAGTTGGAGCACGGGCTAATGTACACAGCACCAGGGGTCTGGCAAGCACCCATTCACTGCAGCTCTGCTGTCCTAAAACTGGCTCTTCTCTTTCTCCTGCTACTAGGTTCTCTGAGCCCAAGCGACATTCACACCCTAGTTGCTTTGGTCTCTCCTATGCGCCTTACCTTCTCCAGGGGAATTTCCCAACCATCATCACAACACACCTTACCTAGGCAAGCCTCACCACTCAAGGATCAGCTTGCCATCAACTGCTCCCTGCAACCAACCAGTGTACAAACAAGTACACTGCCTCCTTCATCTTCCTGACTCCTCCGAATGAATGTAGGAAGATCAGGGCTTGGAAGAAGCCTTTGGTCATCACGAAAAGTGATTCTTGAGGACAAGAAAAGTGACCTTCACTTGGGTCTCCTAGTCTAAGAACAGGACAGTAGAAGAAAGACAAAGGGGTTTTCTACTGTGTCCAGTTGGTCTTTGTTTCCCGCAGTGATCCCTGGAGTGAGTGAACACAATCCAGTCCCATCTGTCTTGCAATTAATGGAGCTATCACTGAGATTCCCACAAATGGTTATTCACTTTTAAGTGGTCAATAGTTTTCTCCTATTCTGCATTATCTTAGTCATGTGAGGGCAAAGAGCGACTGATAGTCAAATGTTATTTGCAGCCTTTGCCACGACCAAGCCTTTACTTGGAGTTATAGAACGTTTGATGCTCACAGAAGCTGTGGACCCTGTACTGGATGAACCAGGGTGGCCCTACTCTGCAATCATGAGAGAGGGTCTCCTTCTAGGACATGGCTCCATAACAAATCCCCTAGAACAGTGGTTCTCAAAGTACAGCATTCAGAAACATCGCCGGGGGAGGCTATCAATCAGGCTCCACCCAAAAGTTCTAGTGGAGTCTTGGGTTTGTCTTGTTCACTAAGGCTACAGGATGCATGCTGATGGTCCAAGAACAGGCCTTGGAGAATGGAAGTACCAGAAACATCTCCTCTAAAATCATGAGATGAAAATTTTTCAGCTGCTCCTTCTGATAGTTCCTCAAAGACAAACGGAAAGTACATGTAGCTCTTCGCCAACTACAATTCAGAAGCCGAGCTGCCTGGTGCAGCCATGCTAAAGAACAGGATCCCTTCTCCACATTTCTCATTGCTCATTCAACTCTAGAAAATGCCCTTTCACCAGCAAAGAGCACTTAACGGGAATTCTACAGATGAATTTCTACACATCTGAAATGATGCATTTACTGCATTTTTCTTAATAGCACTGCTTGAAAGAGCCCCAAATTGGGAATGATCTGAAGTCCATCTCTGAGGACTGGTCTAATAAATTATGAATCATCCATACAGTGGAAAACTTTCTATTTAATTTTAAGTTTAAGGAAGCTTTCTTTGGGAGACTTTCCTGGTAGTACAGTGGCTAAGACTCTAGATTTTCCTGGGAGCACAATGGTTAAGACTCCACACTCCCAATGCCAGGGACCCAGGTTCAATCCCTGGTCAAAGAACTAGGTCCCAAGTGCTGCAACTAACGATCTCTCATGTGTGTGTGTGTGTAGTGCTCAGTCATGTCCAACTCTTTGCAACCCCATGGACTGTAGCCCACCAGGTTCCTCTGTCCATGGGATTCTTCGGGCAAGAATACTGGAGTGGATAGCCATTTCCTTCTCCAGGGAATCTTCCCAACTCAGAGATGGAACCTGGTCTTCCGCATTGCAGGCAGATTCTTTACTGTCTGAGCCACCAGGGAAGCCCCAACGAAAGATCCTACATGCCACAATTAAGACCTAGCACAGACAAATGAATAAATACAGTATATTTTTTAAAGGAATCGTTCTTTCTACTGATACAGACAGTTCTCCAAGATGCAAGGTCAAGGAGGTAGGCAAGACTAATTCAAATGTGCAAAGATGGCACAGCATGGGCCCCTGCCAATCGGGGAGGATACTCAACAAACCAGAACCAACGCCAGCTGTCCCAGCACACTGGAGTCTACCAACCAAGTATTAACAGAGAAAAACAAGTGGAGCGTAGGGGTTGCAGGATGCCATCTTCTTCTGTGAAAACAAGAGAGTAGAAAAAAAACTTCTGGAAGGATACCCAACGAAGGGGTGGGCAGTTGGTGGGTGGAGGAAAGACGTGTGAATGAGAGAATTTAAAAACTGTATACTTTCTTGTATTTTTTTTTTTTTGAGCTATGTGGATATATTACCCCAAAATACATTTTAAAACATTCTTTTTTTTTTTGAACTTTACAGATTTTTGATGTGGAACTGCCCAAGGCTGACATGATTTAATTTCATTTTGTATTCCTTTCAGGTCCCTGTGGTTTGCTATTTCTCCAACACGCTCATCAGTAACAGTTTGTTACAGTCCTGAAGGTGGGGTGAGCCACCTCTCTATACTGGGACGTGACTACGGCCCAATCAGTGACAAAAGATGGACAGCATCAGGCTTTAGAGAAAGGACAGATTCTCTCCCCCAGTGGCTCTCAAAAATGTCTACTCCTTTTAATTACTGGGGGGCCTTTACTAAACTAGGCTGCTGCTCCAGTCTCACCCCTGATATTCTGATTTAATAAGCTTGAGGTAGAGCCAGGGCACCAAGACTTTTCAAAGCACCCCAGGTCAATGGAACGCACAGCCACTTGTGACGACCTTCCAAGGGGGCAGATCTGAGATGAAGTTCCCTATGTATGGACATGTCCTCCAGGTGAGCCGGTGCTCGGCCACATATGTATCTGCCGCCCCAAACAACATCCTCTTACCCACACTCGAGAGAGGACTCAAGTGTCAGCAAAGGCCACATTCAGAAAAGCAAAGCCCAGGGCTTCCCCTTCCCCAGTGGGTAAGGACACCACCTTGCAGTGCAAGAGGCGCCGGTTCGATCCCTGGCCTGGGAAGATCCCACGTGCCACGGAGCGGCTGGACTGATGCGTCCAATTACCGAGCTGGAGCTCTGGAGCGTGTGCACCCAGAGCCGGCGCTCTGCAACAATAGAGGCTGCTGCGATGGGAGGCCCACACGGACCAAAGAGCAAAAGATGGATGAAACTAGAGAAATGAAAGACCAATAGAAGTGGCCTGCCCACTCCCCTCCCTCCCCAACCCGACTCCCGCCCAAAATAAATAAATAAATAAATAAATCTTTTAAAAAAAGAAAAGCCCACTTGACTCAAGATGTTAAGAACTCTGGTGTCTAAATGAAATCAGATTTGGTTATTCCTGAGCATGTGGGTCACCTTCATATTTCCCTGGGCTTCTCCCCCTTTCTTCCCTCCCCACATACAATCCCAAAGACCTCCATCAGAATCCACCAGACATGCTCCCGGTGCTGGCCTCCCAGGCTCAAGGACCTCCATCACCACCACCCTGGCAACAGCCAGGCCCGGAGGCGGTAGGCACACACACAGACATGTTCTCTTCTAACCTAAAGGGGACAACGGTCCACATCTTATCAACAGAACCTATTTGGCAGAATTGATTTTTGTAACAAAGCATCCACGTAAGCAAGCTCAATTCCTAAGAATCAAAAAATAAATAAATAAATAAATAAAAGGGAGTTTCCTGCTGGTCCAGTCGGGAAGAACCCACCTTGCAGTGCAGGGGACACCAGTTCGATCTGTGGTCCAGAAACACTGAACATACCACAGGGCAACTAAGCCCGTGTCCCCAAGCTAATGAAGCCAGTGCACCCTCGAGTTCATGCTCCACAACCAGAGTGTCTGTGAGTGCATTCTCAGTTAGGCCCAACGCTTTGCAACCCCAGGGACTATAGCCCACCAGGCTCCACTGTCCATGGAATTTTCTAGGCGAGAATGCTGGAGTGAGTTGCCATGTCCTTCTCCAGGGGATCTTCCCACCCAGGGATCAGACCACACTGGCAGGCAGATTCCTCACCAGCTGAGCCACGGAAGCAGCCCAACCACAGAAGCCACCACAATGAGAAGCCCACTCACTGCAACTAGAGAGCAGCCCCTGTCTGCTGAAACTATAGAACCTGTTCACAGCAACGATGACCCAGCGCAGCCAAAATAACTAAATAAAATGACGAATATCTTCCCTCTTAAAACTGCTATGAAAATAGTCATTGTTTCCTGAAGGAAGCACTCCTGAGTCAGTCCCACACAATTTTTCTGCAGATATATCCTGGCCATCTCCAGCCATCAAAGCCAGGCCTAAAGCCCTCAGTGCCTGAATCTGTTTGAGGAAGCTCCAGGGAGTGAAACAAGGCAAAGTGGGAGACTTTAACATCCTAAAAACTGAAGAAACACGTTTCCCCCAATTTGTAAATATCACCACTTCTTTCAAATCGCCAGACACAATGGAAGACAAGGTGTCCCTGGAGACAGGCTGCAGGAGAACCCCGTCACACCCTGCTAGGACCACTTAATCCCATCTTTTGTAAGCATGACCTAATTGGAAAAAGCAGCAGCATTTATACTAAAATGACAACAGACAGAATCAAGCAAGGCCAAGAAGGAAATCCTCCACTGCTCAAAGGGAAAGTTATATAAAGAGAAAGTCAAATAGAGAGATGGACTGATGAATGGATGGTCAGAGGATGGATGCCTGCCTGCATGCGTGCAAGAAGGATGAAGGAGTGGGTGGGTGATGGATGGATGGATATCCGTTCACACAATTCTCAAAGTCAAGGCTTTATACACCAGCCTTTAATACCAGAGCTAAAGGTCTCCCTGTGGCAAAGCATTCGTTTTTCTGTTTATAAAGATTATCACACATACTCTTTTGCCGTGTTTTCCTCCCAGATCTCCAAATCATGAGGCCTAACTGAAATGCTTTGGGCTTCTCTGCTGCATAGAGCAGGGGGCTCATCTCACTGCTCTGTGAAAACCTGAACATGTGGGGTGGAGTGGTGGGAGGGGGACTCAAGGGGGGAGGGATATATGTGCACATACAGCGGATTCATATTGCTGTACTGCAGAAATGAACACAACACGGTAAAGTAATTATACTCCAATTAAAAAAAAAAAGATGCTTTGGGCTTCCATTCACATAACTGCCAATGAAATGCTGCTTAAACAAAAGGGGTTCATCAACAAATCTCACACAGGGGAAATGCCTGAAGCAGGAAGCTTCTGGGGTTGTGAGTGGCTCCACGCCCCCAGTAATGCATTTCCAGGCAGCCTTGTAGAGTCACATGGTGGCCATAGCGCCATCACTTTCACGTTTGACAACCTCCGAGACAGGAAGAAGAGTTGAGAGGAAGAGTTATTTTTTTCCTTTACACTGGCCAAATCTGGGTCCCACGGCCACCTCAAGATTGGTCACTGAGAAAGGAAACAGAAATATCATGGGTCGCTGATACTTTGTCCCTTGGGCATGCTACCCCTAAACCAGACCAGTAACAGTGGAAGAAGTGCTGTGGCATGAACCCACATCACCTGCCGGAGCATCTATTTCCACGTTTCAATCCCCAGAACCCTCAGAGAGAAGACCCCCTTCAGTCAGAAATGCACTCTAATAATTCCCCAAATGTGCCCTCCAGAGAGGTCCCAGCAACCTCACCCCTTTATGGCCAAGATTTCCACCTTCACCTCCTTAGCCTCTTCCTCAGGGCATGGAGGATTACAACTCTCAGAATCCCACTAAAACCGAGCTCAAGCAAAGAGAAAAGTCTGTTAAAAGGAAACAAAGTAACTCCCAGAAACCAGGGGCAGTCACCTAATTGGACTTCAATGCAGGATCATCAAGACTCAAGGCAGCCACTTCCTTCTCTCCGTCCACACAACCTCTGAGCCCAAGCCAGAAGCCGTGAGGCTTTCTCTGCTTTTTCAGTGCACGTCCCACAGGCCCTGAGACCACGCACCCTCCCAGTCTGGCATTCATAGAGACTAGCTGGCATCTCTCAATGCAAAGTCCAAGTCCCAGAGAAAGAAGCAGGTGAAGCCCATTCTGGTCCATCAGTCATGGGCATGCACCCTGGTCCCATGGTTCAAAGGTGGCTGCTACACTGGGGCCTGTTTATCCAAAGCAGGGAAGGCGCAGACTTCAAAGTCACCCTGAAAGGTCTATACAAAGTCTCCATAGGGAATGTGCCCTTCTCCTGGGATATGAGCGGCCAAGCCCCAGCCGGCCAGAAGGATGGGAAGGTAAAAACAGCAGGCATCCCAACACGACCACCTGAACCCTCCCGTCTCTGGAGAGCGGAGCTGGCAGGCACAGCTGGAGAGGAGGGGACGCCAGGCAGAGGCTCCCCACACCTCCCCGGCAGCCGCCCTCTCCCTTCCCCCCTGCCCCCTCTGCCTCATGCTGGCTCCCACCCAGGTCCCTTCTCACACTCTCACACTCCCCCAGCCACACTCGTCCTCACGTTCGGCGCTCCTCTCTGGGCTCCTTTCTGCCAAAACGCTTTCCCACACAGGGGTCCCTGTCTTCCAGCTCACTCTCCACGCACATGTCTACCTCCGAAGTGAGCTCAGTCTATTTTAGTCTCCTGGAGCTGTCTGCCATCTGTCTCGTCTCGGGGCCTCGTGGTCTCCCGACGGAAAAGCACCGAATTTGGAAAACACAGACACCGACGTCTGGTTCCGGTCCCGTCATGAGCTCCAGGACCTCGGAACCATCATGAATCTTTCCCATGGTTGACAGAGAAAAATCACCCTTGATGAGTCCCTGAGGTTGTGAAGAACCTCGAAGGAAATGCAAGATTAAAGGCTTGGACAGTGGACAGAAAGGTCCCTGAAGGCTTCGTGGTCACCGACCCCTAGCCACGATGGGCACGTTAATTCAGGAATCAACAGCTTCTTCTACTTCTCTGACCAGACACTCCCCGTGTTCTGTGGGACTAGCCAATGCCAGACTGGGAATCCTCAAGTCCATCCTGGCACACGGATGCTTGGAAGTGGTTACCATGGCAATCCGCTCTGCTTCTTGCCTTGCAGAGTGATCCTGAGCACGTCATCCGCCTCTGGGAGAGCTTCAGATTCCTTCAGGCATCTGTTCAGCCACAAGGCAGGACCACGATATTGTCAAGGTGCGTCACTAACCTCGACCCTGTAGTTGTACCAACCACTAATGCTGCTGCACGAACTAAGTGGACCCCGGGCTAACCGATAACAAGAATAAGCTCAGATGGTGAAGAATCTGCCTTCAATGCGGGAGATCTGGGTTCAATCCCTGGGTCAGGAAGATCTCCCGCAGAAGGAATGGCTACCCACTCCAGTATTCTCGCCTAGAGATTTCCACGGCTCGTCCATGGAGTCGCAAAGATCGGACATGCCAGAGCGCCTGCCATTTTCACCAATGTCAAGATTACATGCTGTCTATGATTCAGGCACTGCTACTACATCCTGCGTGGATTCATTCATCGCCACTCAGTGAAGCCCATAAGAAGCACTAAATGCTTTTTGGTTGCAGTCATAACAACAGCAGCAAGCAAGGAGGAAGAAATCTAGAAAGTCAGACACTGACAACCAAATTGGGCTTCTTCCCTAGAATCAGCAAGCAAGTCACTGATAGGCTCTTCAAAAGATCAGCCCCATACCCTCAGGTGGGAAAGCCTGCCCACCTGGAGCACCAGCCCACACCCCGAGTGCGGTTGACTCGTGGGCCCGCCTCCATCCCCAGCACACGCTTCCCGCCAGCTTTCCTCAGGCTCTGCTCCGCCCCCAGATGCAAGCTTCCCTCCTCCAGAAGACTCCAGCGGGCTGAGAGACGGTGGCCTCTTCAATGGAAGCAGCATTAGAAGAAGGCCTGAGAGTCACATACATCTACCAATCCCGTTTGGACCACAGCAGACGGCAGATGGAAACATCACAGATGCAAAACGTTCCAGGAAGGTTCAGGGGGTTCCCTGGAGGGAGGCACATTTCACAGGACATGTCTCCTACCCCCTCACAGGTTCCCTCCTCCCCACTGCCCCTCTCCCGGGTGCTCTCAGGAACTGCTCCCCCTACCAAACCTTCTCCCTTCTATTTTGCAGAAAGGTCGGCCTCTCTCTCTGAAACTCAGGCACCAGAAGAAAGGGAATGTTTAACCTTCTCCCAAAGGCATTATCAAACTATTTTTTCCAAAGATCCTTTCCAAAACAAAACTGGTACAATTCATCTTTTAGCCAAGAAATATTTATTGAGCATATACTACATGCCAGACCAATCCGACACCCTGAGACTCAGACTACAGAAGAGGACAGCATTGGTGTTTTTGTGGGTATGATCGTGTATAACGTGTCCTGAGGGACTGCTGTATTGCAGACGTTGCCAAGTGCTTTCTATATCTGGCAGTTATCTTACTTCACTCCTCATAACCTCCTCTGAGGTTTTTCATTCCTGTGTGACAGAGGAGAAACAGCGGCTCAGACAGGTAAATATACAGCCCAAGACCACACAGCAAGAAAGCAGCAGAGTCTAACTGCAACCCCAGGTCTGTCTGGTTCAAAAGTTCACACCCCCGGGGAAAATTTAAATGCCACTCAGTGAAGCCCATAAGAAGCACTAAATGCTTTTTGGTTGCAGTCATAACAACAGCAGCAAGCAAGGAGGAAGAAATCTAGAAAGTCAGACACTGACAACCAAATTGGGCTTCTTCCCTAGAATCAGCAAGCAAGTCACTGATAGGCTCTTCAAAAGATCAGCCCCATACCCTCAGGTGGGAAAGCCTGCCCACCTGGAGCACCAGCCCACACCCCGAGTGCGGTTGACTCGTGGGCCCGCCTCCATCCCCAGCACACGCTTCCCGCCAGCTTTCCTCAGGCTCTGCTCCGCCCCCAGATGCAAGCTTCCCTCCTCCAGAAGACTCCAGCGGGCTGAGAGACGGTGGCCTCTTCAATGGAAGCAGCATTAGAAGAAGGCCTGAGAGTCACATACATCTACCAATCCCGTTTGGACCACAGCAGACGGCAGATGGAAACATCACAGATGCAAAACGTTCCAGGAAGGTTCAGGGGGTTCCCTGGAGGGAGGCACATTTCACAGGACATGTCTCCTACCCCCTCACAGGTTCCCTCCTCCCCACTGCCCCTCTCCCGGGTGCTCTCAGGAACTGCTCCCCCTACCAAACCTTCTCCCTTCTATTTTGCAGAAAGGTCGGCCTCTCCTCTCTGAAACTCAGGCACCAGAAGAAAGGGAATGTTTAACCTTCTCCCAAAGGCATTATCAAACTATTTTTTCCAAAGATCCTTTCCAAAACAAAACTGGTACAATTCATCTTTTAGCCAAGAAATATTTATTGAGCATATACTACATGCCAGACCAATCCGACACCCTGAGACTCAGACTACAGAAGAGGACAGCATTGGTGTTTTTGTGGGTATGATCGTGTATAACGTGTCCTGAGGGACTGCTGTATTGCAGACGTTGCCAAGTGCTTTCTATATCTGGCAGTTATCTTACTTCACTCCTCATAACCTCCTCTGAGGTTTTTCATTCCTGTGTGACAGAGGAGAAACAGCGGCTCAGACAGGTAAATATACAGCCCAAGACCACACAGCAAGAAAGCAGCAGAGTCTAACTGCAACCCCAGGTCTGTCTGGTTCAAAAGTTCACACGTGGGCTTCCCTGGTGGTCCAGTGGGTAAAGACACCACCTTGCTGTGCAAGAGGCACCAGTTTGAAACCTGGCCTGGGAAGATTCCACATGCCACGGAGTGGCTGGACCTATGTGTTCAACTACCAAGCGGAAGCTCTGGAGCGCATGCACCCAGAGCCGGTGCTCTGCAAGGAGAGAGGCCACTGCGATGAGAGGCCCACATGGGCCAGAGAACAAAGATGGATGAAAATAGATAAATGAAAGCCCAATAGAAGTGGCCAGGAAAAAAAAAAATAAGTTCACACGTCAGCCAACAGTGTGCTCCAGTTTCTAATTACACTAAGTCCTCTACACAGGAACCCTCACGTTGTGAATGTTCAAAGATGCAAACATGCCCAGAGAAAAGAGGAAGACAGACAAAGGAAGACAGAGTAACTGGAGCATCAAAGATATTCAGGAAATGGGGAGAGCATTGCCTTTATTTTGAGGAGGCGCTGTTCGTTTTGGAGGCTCAGGACGAAGGCTGCAGCAGCTGTTCAGAATGCCAACAGAATGCTGCAGGGTCATCTATGATGAGGAAAAAAGAAAGGGAAAAAAAAGAGCTACCACCCTGATGTCATGAGATCGTTTGTTCAAGAGGGTAGACAGAACTGAATCCAGCAAGGAGCCAGAACCTGTCAGGTGTGAGTGACACGGCAGCTTGCCCTTCGTCTCCTATTGCTGACCACCCTCCAGCCCTACCTTCTCCCACCTCCAGTCAGGAACTCTTCTGGCCTGTCCACTGGGTGCCAGCCCCGGGATACCAGCTACTGTACTGTATTACTGTACTGCATTACTCTATTTTTCAAGGTACTGCACTGTAAGGTGTAAATTGTTTTCTTTACTTTTTGCTGTCTGTTTTCTAAGTATTACTTGGGTGAAAAGTGTTATAAACCTAGTACAGTACAATACTATCTAACTGACTGAGTGAGTTGCATACCTAAATTTGTTGGACTTCTGAACAAATTAACGATGGTTATCTTCACTCCTCATAACCTCCTCTGAGGTTTTTCATTCCGTGACAGAGGAGAAACAGCGGCTCAGACAGGTAAATATACAGCCCAAGACCACACAGCAAGAAAGCAGCAGAGTCTAACTGCAACCCCAGGTCTGTCTGGTTCAAAAGTTCACACGTGGGCTTCCCTGGTGGTCCAGTGGGTAAAGACACCACCTTGCTGTGCAAGAGGCACCAGTTTGAAACCTGGCCTGGGAAGATTCCACATGCCACGGAGTGGCTGGACCTATGTGTTCAACTACCAAGCGGAAGCTCTGGAGCGCATGCACCCAGAGCCGGTGCTCTGCAAGGAGAGAGGCCACTGCGATGAGAGGCCCACATGGGCCAGAGAACAAAGATGGATGAAAATAGATAAATGAAAGCCCAATAGAAGTGGCCAGGAAAAAAAAAAATAAGTTCACACGTCAGCCAACAGTGTGCTCCAGTTTCTAATTACACTAAGTCCTCTACACAGGAACCCTCACGTTGTGAATGTTCAAAGATGCAAACATGCCCAGAGAAAAGAGGAAGACAGACAAAGGAAGACAGAGTAACTGGAGCATCAAAGATATTCAGGAAATGGGGAGAGCATTGCCTTTATTTTGAGGAGGCGCTGTTCGTTTTGGAGGCTCAGGACGCGAAGGCTGCAGCAGCTGTTCAGAATGCCAACAGAATGCTGCAGGGTCATCTATGATGAGGAAAAAAGAAAGGGAAAAAAAAGAGCTACCACCCTGATGTCATGAGATCGTTTGTTCAAGAGGGTAGACAGAACTGAATCCAGCAAGGAGCCAGAACCTGTCAGGTGTGAGTGACACGGCAGCTTGCCCTTCGTCTCCTATTGCTGACCACCCTCCAGCCCTACCTTCTCCCACCTCCAGTCAGGAACTCTTCTGGCCTGTCCACTGGGTGCCAGCCCCGGGATACCAGCTACTGTACTGTATTACTGTACTGCATTACTCTATTTTTCAAGGTACTGCACTGTAAGGTGTAAATTGTTTTCTTTACTTTTTGCTGTCTGTTTTCTAAGTATTACTTGGGTGAAAAGTGTTATAAACCTAGTACAGTACAATACTATCTAACTGACTGAGTGAGTTGCATACCTAGGCTAACTTTGTTGGACTTCTGAACAAATTATGAATGCACTCTCGGAATGGAACTCCTTCTCCAGGGGAATCTTCCCAACCCAAGAATCGAACCCAGGTCTCCCGCATCGCAGGCAGAGTCTGAGCCACCAGGGAAGCCCGACAATACTGGAGTGGGTAGCCTATCCCTTCTCCAGGGGATCTTCCTGACCCAGGAATCGAACCAGGGTCTCCTGCATTCTAGGCGAAATTCTTTACCAGCTGGGCCACCAGGGAAGCCCTGCAGGGGGCTTACTGTACTCACGGGCTCCACTCTGCCTCCAGGATGGACCCAGACTCTACAGCATGGCACTCTAAACTGGCCTGCAGTTTTCTATTATCGTTTTCCAAAATGTCTTTCAGCCACTCGGATTCCTGCCATGAGGAAGGACTCCCAGTTTCCTCAAAAACATCCTCACGCTTTCTCTCCCTCATGCAGCACGCCCCTCCACCCACCCGTCGTCCCCAGTTCTCCTCCCTTCCAAAACTCCAGCTCCACCAGACAAAAGATCTCTCTAAACAAAAGTTTAATACAGAATGACCTTCTTACTTTTGCTTAATGAGGAAAGAGCAACTGCTCGACTATTCACACGCCAGGTCAGAGGACAAAATTAAAAACTGGTACTGAGGCCATTTTCCCAGGTTAAAATGAAAGCAACCTTCTCCAGGAAGCCCTCTGGTCGCCATAACAGAAGTGTGTTTTCCATCCTCTATGCTTACTGCCCTCTTTTTCTTCCTTTCTTCCACTCCTTATCACCATCTCTCTTATACTGTGGGTAATTATTTTAAAACTCCCAAACTGTGGTGTTGCAGAAGACTCTTGAGAATCCCTTGGACAGCCAGACCAAACCAGTCCATCCTAAAGGACATCAACCCTGAATATTCATTGGGAGGACTGATGCTGAAGCTGATGATCCAATACATTGGCCAGCTGTGGGAAGAGCCAACTCACTGGAAAAGAACCTGATACTGGAAAAGACTGAGGGCCGGAGGAGAAGGGGGCGACAGAGGATGAGATGGCTGGATGGCATCACTGACTCAATGCACATGAGTTTGAGCAAACTCTGGGTGATGGTGAAGGAGGGAAGCCTGGTGGGCTGCAGTCCATGGGGTTGCAAAGAGTCGGACATGACTTAGTGACGGAACAGCAACAATGATAAAGTTTCTCTGCCCCAAGAGCAATCACTCTCTTACACAATGCCCAGCTCCATCCATCAGAGGGCCTCCCGCAGCACACATGCCACGGTGCCTTGCACAAGCTCTTGGTCAACAGAGGTTTGCTGAAAGAACTCCGCAAGGGCTTTCATTTCTACACATTTCAACAGGATTTCCAAAGTCAGCACTCCCAGTCTGCAGCCTACTTCTTCTCTCACCAGAGCTGCCGTGAGCTCCTGGGGAACGCTCATCACACTCCATGACTGCAATCACCATGGCCAGGCTAGCAGGTCCCAAATCTCTGTCCTGAGCCCAGATCCAGCACCAAGTCCCAGGTCTGAGGATCACATGCCTACTGATCTGTGCCACTTGGACATCACCGAGGCACCTACCAGGGGAGCTCCAAGTTACCGCAAAACACGTGACTCTTCCTACGGTCCCCGTCTCTGTGAACTGCACCACCAACCCACCCCCTACCCCAGCTGGAAGCCGGGGAGCCAGCCCTGACTCCTCCCTTTCCCACGCTCCTCCCACTCCCCTGTCAATCACCAAGGTCTCTCAGCAACACTCCCTAAACACCCCTCCCAGCCTCCACTCGCCTCTCCTTCCACAGGGCGATCCAAGCCTCCTCAAGTCCAGCCTAGATCACTACTGCCCACACCTCCAGCCTTGGCACCTGGAAATTCACCTTTCAACAGCAGCCGCAGTGGTGTTTAAAAGGCAAATCCAACCATGCAACACTTTATTTGACAAAGGCACCTGTACCCTCAGAATAAAAATCTATGCCCTTTCATTGGACATGTGAGCCATTTATGATCAGGCTCCTGCCTTCCTCTTCCTTGACCGCATTCTCTACCTTATGAACAGACAAGAACAGACACTCTGTGCTGGCTAAGACAAACTGACTTTGGTTCCTGACCACCCCTGCCTTCACTATTCCCTCTTCCTGGAAGCCCCTTCGCTTCTTTCCAGGCCCTCCTTTCCTGAACTAAATCTGTCACCCTGAAAGCTAGACGTTGACATCACTAAGCCCTGGAAGCCTTCCCGAGGCTTTACGTAGAGGCACTATCTCGGCTCGCCCCAGGATCCTGCACTTAAAGCAACCACAGCACAGAGGCCCTGCATGGGTGCCCGCCTCCTTGTGGGTCTGTATTCTTTACCAGACAGTTGCTCTCGTCACAGCGGGGACTCACCATTGTGACCACTGTTGGACACCCCCAGCCACCACCACTACCTAACCAGCAGGTATTCAATGAACACTTCCATGGATAAATAATTCAGCTCATTGTACATCAAGGCCTTTGAGAAAATGCTTGATTATAATAATCTTGCAGGGCAATATTCTGAAGTCTGGGAGCTGCCTGGCAGACTGAGATCTTTGATTCGAATTTTTTGGGGGGGAGGGAGGGGAGCAGGCGGGCTACTTCTACTGGTCTTTCATTTGTCTATCTTCATCCATCTTTGTTCTTTGGCCAGTGTGGGCCTTCCATTGCGGTGGCCTCTGTCATTGCAGAGCACCGGCTCTGGGCGCATGCGCCCCAGAGCTCTGACTCGGTAATTGGACACATCAGTCCAGCGGCTCCGCAGCACATGGGATCTTCCCAGGCCAGGGATCAAACCGGCGCCCCGTGCACTGCAAGGCAATGTCCTTACCCACTGGACCACCAGGGAAGCCCTGATTCGAATTTTTGCGAAGTCTTCTCGTTCAGAAGAGAGACAGGACGGCCTCAGACAGTGACGCTGGGGTTCAGCATTGCAGAGCTGACGCGTCAGCGTCGAGGACAGGGTCCCTGGCACACTGTGAGAAACTGTAGGGAATACAAGCTCACTTTCCAACCATAAGAACACACACATCGTGGGACGTCCCTGGTGGTCCAACAGTTATGACCCTGTGCTCCCGAAGAAGAGGTCCCAGGTTCAATCCCTGGTCAAGGAACTAGATCCCATATGCTGCAACTAAGAATCAGCATGCCACAACTAAGGATCTGACGGGCCCCACTAAGACCTGGCAGTGAAGGGAAGTCCCCCATGCCTTCACTATTCCCTCTTCCTGGAAGCCCCTTCGCTTCTTTCCAGGCCCTCCTTTCCTGAACTAAATCTGTCACCCTGAAAGCTAGACGTTGACATCACTAAGCCCTGGAAGCCTTCCCGAGGCTTTACGTAGAGGCACTATCTCGGCTCGCCCCAGGATCCTGCACTTAAAGCAACCACAGCACAGAGGCCCTGCATGGGTGCCCGCCTCCTTGTGGGTCTGTATTCTTTACCAGACAGTTGCTCTCGTCACAGCGGGGACTCACCATTGTGACCACTGTTGGACACCCCCAGCCACCACCACTACCTAACCAGCAGGTATTCAATGAACACTTCCATGGATAAATAATTCAGCTCATTGTACATCAAGGCCTTTGAGAAAATGCTTGATTATAATAATCTTGCAGGGCAATATTCTGAAGTCTGGGAGCTGCCTGGCAGACTGAGATCTTTGATTCGAATTTTTTTTGGGGGGGGGAGGGGAGGGAGGGGAGCAGGCGGGCTACTTCTACTGGTCTTTCATTTGTCTATCTTCATCCATCTTTGTTCTTTGGCCAGTGTGGGCCTTCCATTGCGGTGGCCTCTGTCATTGCAGAGCACCGGCTCTGGGCGCATGCGCCCCAGAGCTCTGACTCGGTAATTGGACACATCAGTCCAGCGGCTCCGCAGCACATGGGATCTTCCCAGGCCAGGGATCAAACCGGCGCCCCGTGCACTGCAAGGCAATGTCCTTACCCACTGGACCACCAGGGAAGCCCTGATTCGAATTTTTGCGAAGTCTTCTCGTTCAGAAGAGAGACAGGACGGCCTCAGACAGTGACGCTGGGGTTCAGCATTGCAGAGCTGACGCGTCAGCGTCGAGGACAGGGTCCCTGGCACACTGTGAGAAACTGTAGGGAATACAAGCTCACTTTCCAACCATAAGAACACACACATCGTGGGACGTCCCTGGTGGTCCAACAGTTATGACCCTGTGCTCCCGAAGAAGAGGTCCCAGGTTCAATCCCTGGTCAAGGAACTAGATCCCATATGCTGCAACTAAGAATCAGCATGCCACAACTAAGGATCTGACGGGCCCCACTAAGACCTGGCATGTGAAAAAGGGAAGTCGCTCAGTCGCACCTCAGTCTTTATGACCCATGGATGAGCCATGGAATTCTCCAGGCAACAATACTGGAGTGGGTAGCCCATCCCTTCTCCAGGGGATCTTTCTAGCCCAGGAATCGAACTGGCGTCTCCTGCATGGCAGGCAGATTCTTTACCAGCTGAGCTACAGGGGAAGACCTGGCATAGCCAAAGAAATAAACAAACGCTTTTTTAAAACAACAACAGAAAAGAACACGTCGTGGCTAATTAGGGAGAGTCAAGGATATCTTAGTGCAGATAGGTGAGGAGGAGGCATCCATGGCCACAGACGCACCAGCCAGGCTTGAGAGCATCCCAGAGGCGTGTCCTGTAGACCAAAAATGGAAAACGATGCTCTTCCTAGGAAGTGATGCACTGAGACACTCCCAGAGTAAAAGGCAGGGGTTCCCACGGAAGACACCCCAGCAGAGACCCTGCAATGAGAAACAGCTCCAAAAAGGATAGATGTCTATGTTTTGCTATTGGAGGCACTTTCTGTCTCCTCCTCCTTTCGCATCTCGCAGCATCCTTCTAGGAGGCATGCTCCATTCTCCCTCCACTGAGTGCTCAGGACCTGAGGTAAATTAGAAAGTGGTTAAATCACGATACCTAAAATGTACTCATGCTCAGATGCTGACCTAGAAGGCCTGGCCTAATGCAGGGCTTAAAGGTCCAAGGAAAGAGCCAACCTCAACAGCCTGTTACAGAGTTTGACCCAGATCCAGCACAAAGCTACCCAGGGTCTAGTCTCTAAATGAGCAAATGACATGCAGCTAGGTGGGCCTAGAGAGGCTTCTAATTTTAAAATGAGGATCTAGAGCTAACATGGGCTATTAGGAAAACAAAACAAAGATGACTATTACACTCTTGTGCTCAGTCTTAAAAAATGAATTATATATGAATGATCTGGGAACATACATGTTGGTGAACAACAAAACTCTGTAAAATCTTTAAAATAAAGGAAAAAAAAGAAAAAAAATGAATTATACATGTCAATAGAGGGAAGAGAAATGGTTAGTAAAAGGAACACAGAAACACAGAAGATCAGTTGACTAGTAGATACTAGCTCAAAAATTCTGCTTCCTCCTCCT
Organism: Tragulus kanchil; assembly: GCA_022376925.1. NCBI lineage: Eukaryota > Metazoa > Chordata > Mammalia > Artiodactyla > Tragulidae > Tragulus > Tragulus kanchil. Next base: position 134,518,849 of record JAIOJX010000002.1, on the reverse strand, counting down.
ACCAAGCACAGAGTAGTATGGTACCCGCCCACCTGATTTGAAGGCAGTTGTGGCCATGCGACTTGCTTCAGCCACTGGTATGTGTTGGAAGTGATGGGTACCGCCAGAGAGACCGTCAAGAACCACTATGAGACTTGACAAGGTCCCCTTTCCTTCCTCAATGATTAGGGAAGCATACTTTAAGGTTGGGGGTCTTTTGTGACCACAAGAAGCTATTGCTCCCCTTTCATCCTAGTTACATGGTGCTGGTCATGGTTGGGACTACAAAGAATTCCAGGAACTAGAGCAAGGCCAACCTCAGCTCAGAGAAACTCTGTGATGACTTGTTCAAACATACCACTTTGAGAGCAGTGTGCTGGTAACTCAAGACTGGAGGGTCACCATGATATGCTATGAAGCATCAGATGGTACAGGAAGTACTTAACCTCTTTTAATAACAATACCACATATCCTTTTGGAGAATGACCCCTTTCTCACTCTTGGTTTCACATTATTCAGATAGTGTTAACTCTGCTCTGAATTCCAAGAGTACACAAGGCTGGCCAACGAGGGCATGACTTTTCTCACTGGCCCCAGTAGCCAATTCACAGGCAGCAAAATACAAGAGAGATGAAGGTCCTCTGCCATGCATGCACTTGAACCTTGAGGGAATGCGGGTAGAGCTTCCACTGCCTTCCTGTCCCAGTGAGAGCAGGGTCTTCTCTCTGAGGAAGGAGCCCATAGAGAAGAAGCAGAGATGAAATGAGAGAATATGTCCAATGAGCCCCTGAATCAAACTATAGCTGGAGGCACATACTTTTAGATGTCTGTTACATAAGGCAATGAATTTCCTTCTGAATTAAATCAGTCACCTTGTACGCCTTTCAATAAGGCACCCACTCTCCAGATCAACACACACCTAATCACCATCATCATTTTACATCCCACCCACTTCACTCATGTATGCTTCCTACAAAAAGAAAAAAATGAATTATACATGTCAATAGAGGGAAGAGAAATGGTTAGTAAAAGGAACACAGAAACACAGAAGATCAGTTGACTAGTAGATACTAGCTCAAAAATTCTGCTTCCTCCTCCTACCAAGCACAGAGTAGTATGGTACCCGCCCACCTGATTTGAAGGCAGTTGTGGCCATGCGACTTGCTTCAGCCACTGGTATGTGTTGGAAGTGATGGGTACCGCCAGAGAGACCGTCAAGAACCACTATGAGACTTGACAAGGTCCCCTTTCCTTCCTCAATGATTAGGGAAGCATACTTTAAGGTTGGGGGTCTTTTGTGACCACAAGAAGCTATTGCTCCCCTTTCATCCTAGTTACATGGTGCTGGTCATGGTTGGGACTACAAAGAATTCCAGGAACTAGAGCAAGGCCAACCTCAGCTCAGAGAAACTCTGTGATGACTTGTTCAAACATACCACTTTGAGAGCAGTGTGCTGGTAACTCAAGACTGGAGGGTCACCATGATATGCTATGAAGCATCAGATGGTACAGGAAGTACTTAACCTCTTTTAATAACAATACCACATATCCTTTTGGAGAATGACCCCTTTCTCACTCTTGGTTTCACATTATTCAGATAGTGTTAACTCTGCTCTGAATTCCAAGAGTACACAAGGCTGGCCAACGAGGGCATGACTTTTCTCACTGGCCCCAGTAGCCAATTCACAGGCAGCAAAATACAAGAGAGATGAAGGTCCTCTGCCATGCATGCACTTGAACCTTGAGGGAATGCGGGTAGAGCTTCCACTGCCTTCCTGTCCCAGTGAGAGCAGGGTCTTCTCTCTGAGGAAGGAGCCCATAGAGAAGAAGCAGAGATGAAATGAGAGAATATGTCCAATGAGCCCCTGAATCAAACTATAGCTGGAGGCACATACTTTTAGATGTCTGTTACATAAGGCAATGAATTTCCTTCTGAATTAAATCAGTCACCTTGTACGCCTTTCAATAAGGCACCCACTCTCCAGATCAACACACACCTAATCACCATCATCATTTTACATCCCACCCACTTCACTCATGTATGCTTCCTACCTGGCTCTGGTAGTACATGAACTCAATCCTTTTACATCTGATGCTTCTCTAGTGAGGGTAAAGAATCTGCCGGCAGGAGACCTGGGCTCGACCCCTGGGTTGGGAAGATCTCCTGGAGAAGGGAATGGCTACCTACTCCAGTATTCTTGCCTGGAGAATTCTATGGACAGAGGAGCCTGGTGGGCTATAGTCCATGGGGTCACACAGAGTGACACACAACTGAGCGAGTAACACACACACACACACACACACACACAGAGAGAGAGACACCTTTTATATTTACGTAAGTGTTCATAGATGAATACGAACATGTCATTTTAATTGGCCAAAGTCTTTTCTGACCATTGAATTTCAGCATTTTCACGATTTTACATAGTGTTCCATGTACCGTAACACTAAACATCTCAATGGAATTAACCATGAACCATCACACCCACAACCCTTTGCCCTGCCTGCCCCGCCCTCTTCCTAACCTTTCGTTGGCTGGAAACCAACTGAGTCTGCAAGAGTCAACTCAAAATGCCTTCTTCTGTGAAGCCTGCATTGATGCCCACCCAAGTATTACGTCTCAGTTAAAGGTTCATTCCCCAGCATTCTTGTTACCCGAGAATATATCACATCTTAGCCTTGATTTCTTCCCATATAGTGTTTTGTAGGAAACAAGCTGTCTCTTCATGTGACCAGCAGGCTTCTAAGGATGAACACCATGTCTCTAGCACCTTTTTAATAACCGACTTAATCCCTCATTAGGTGCTAGCATTTTTATCTACCTTTAACCTCTTTAAACCCCACCACTACCCACGTGCATGTACACATGCTAACTCGCTTCAGTGGTGTCTGACTCTCTGCAAGCCTATGGACCATAGCCCGCCAGGCTCGTCTACCCATGGGATTCTCCCAGCAAGAACTGTGAAGTGGGTTGCCATTTCCTCCTCCAACTACCCAGATGAGGTGGGTCCTATTCGTGTTCCCATTTGAAAGATGAAGAAACTGAGGCTTGGGAAGACTCGAAGTCCAAAGCAGTTTTCTCAGTCACCATGCCACCAGGGCCTCCAGGACCCTTACTTAGAAGTGAGCAGAATCGCTTCTGTGCTCTGGGTTAGTACATGAACTCAATCCTTTTACATCTGATGCTTCTCTAGTGAGGGTAAAGAATCTGCCGGCAGGAGACCTGGGCTCGACCCCTGGGTTGGGAAGATCTCCTGGAGAAGGGAATGGCTACCTACTCCAGTATTCTTGCCTGGAGAATTCTATGGACAGAGGAGCCTGGTGGGCTATAGTCCATGGGGTCACACAGAGTGACACACAACTGAGCGAGTAACACACACACACACACACACACACACACACAGAGAGAGAGACACCTTTTATATTTACGTAAGTGTTCATAGATGAATACGAACATGTCATTTTAATTGGCCAAAGTCTTTTCTGACCATTGAATTTCAGCATTTTCACGATTTTACATAGTGTTCCATGTACCGTAACACTAAACATCTCAATGGAATTAACCATGAACCATCACACCCACAACCCTTTGCCCTGCCTGCCCCGCCCTCTTCCTAACCTTTCGTTGGCTGGAAACCAACTGAGTCTGCAAGAGTCAACTCAAAATGCCTTCTTCTGTGAAGCCTGCATTGATGCCCACCCAAGTATTACGTCTCAGTTAAAGGTTCATTCCCCAGCATTCTTGTTACCCGAGAATATATCACATCTTAGCCTTGATTTCTTCCCATATAGTGTTTTGTAGGAAACAAGCTGTCTCTTCATGTGACCAGCAGGCTTCTAAGGATGAACACCATGTCTCTAGCACCTTTTAAATAACCGACATAATCCCTCATTAGGTGCTAGCATTTTTATCTACCTTTAACCTCTTTAAACCCCACCACTACCCACGTGCATGTACACATGCTAACTCGCTTCAGTGGTGTCTGACTCTCTGCAAGCCTATGGACCATAGCCCGCCAGGCTCGTCTACCCATGGGATTCTCCCAGCAAGAACTGTGAAGTGGGTTGCCATTTCCTCCTCCAACTACCCAGATGAGGTGGGTCCTATTCGTGTTCCCATTTGAAAGATGAAGAAACTGAGGCTTGGGAAGACTCGAAGTCCAAAGCAGTTTTCTCAGTCACCATGCCACCAGGGCCTCCAGGACCCTGTACTTAGAAGTGAGCAGAATCTGTAGGGTGAAAGAATATCTGACCTCAATTCTTCAGGACTCTGGAAGAAGCACCTTTCCCCTCTTCTACCCCCTTTCCCCCGACTCCACTCGGGGGGCTTGCCATGGGCTCTCTCACCCACTCTTCGCCTTAAGAGCCTGCAGAGAACACCACTTTCTGCTCCCACATGCCGTCTGACAGCAGAGCTGGGTAACCTTCCCTCATCACGCGAGCCTTTCCAGCAGCTCTGCTTCCCTCTGAAATTACATTAAATTGTTCCATTAGTGTCAAAAAAAAAAAAAGGAAGATGCATGATACTTTTATGAATTTCCTTTTTTAAAAAAGTTATCTTCGGAACTATGCCCGTGCTGACTGCTTCCAGAAAGTTGGAGGTTATTTGGGGGCAGACTTTTTTCGCAGAAAACCACAAAATTGGTCTAAATGCTCGAGTTTATTCCAGTTGACGTGCCTGAATCAATACAGATGTGATAATGCAACGTCATGGAAATTGACTTGAACAGACACATCTCCAAAAATGATACACAAATAGCCAGTAAGCACATGAAAAGATATCCAACATCACCTGTGTGTGCATGTCAAGCTGCTTCAGTTCACATCTGACTCTGTGCAACCCCATGGACTGTAGCCCTCCAGGCTCCTCTGTCCCTGGAATTCTCCCTGCAAGAATACTGGACTGGGTAGCCCTTCCCTTATCCAGGGGACCTTCCCAACCCAGGAATCGAACCTGCTTCTCTGTTTCCTACATTGGCAGGCAGATTCTTTACTACTAGTGCCACCTGGGAAACCCCCTCAATATCACTCTTTGGTGAAGAAATGCACATCAAAACCACAGTGAGATACCACCTCACATCCATTAAAATGGCTACTATTAAAAAAAAAAAAAAAAAAAAAAAGGAGGACCTCTGTGGTGGCCCAGTAGTTAAGACTCCATCATAAGGGGCATGGGTTCAATCCCTGGTCAGGGAACTAAGATCGCATATGCCACATAGTGTGGCAAAAAAAAAGGAAAAGAACAAATGTTGGTGAGGATGTGGAGAAACTGAAACCCTGATAGACTATTGATGAGAATGCATAATGGTACAGCCACTATGGAAAACAGTATGGAGATTCCTTAAAAATATTCAAAAATAGAATTACCATATGATCCAGCAATTCCACTTCTGAGTATACAGTGAAAAGAATAAAAGCATGGCTTGAAGAGATATTTGCCCATCCATGCTCATAGCAACTTTATTCACAATAGCCAAAAGGTTTCAGAAGCAATCCAAGCGTCCAACAGTAAACAAATGGCTAAACAAATTGTACTCTACATATAAAACAGATTATGCAATTTTTTTAAAAAGGTAAACTCTGGGGCTTCCCTGGTGGTCCAGTAGGTAGAGTCCACCTTGCAATGCAAGGGGCATGGGTTCGATCCCTGGCCCGGGAAGATCCCACATGCTGTGGAGTGGCTGGACCAGTGTGTCCAATTACAAGCCAGTGCTCTGAATCGCACGCGTCCAGAGCTGGTGCTCTGCAATGAGAAGGGCCACTGCAATGGGAGACCCACACAAGCCAAAAGAATAAAGATGGATAGAAATAAATAAATACATACATACATACATAAACAATAAAAGAGGCCAAAATTTAAAAAAAAAAAAAAAAGTAAATTCTGGCACCTGTTACAACACGGATGAACTTTGAAGACATTGTGCTAAGTAAAATATGTCAATTCCCCAAATACAATTCCTTACATAAGGAAGTTGGAGTCATCGAAATCATGGAGACAGAAAGTAGACTAGTGGTTGGCAGTACTGCGGGAAGAGGAAGATAGTTGTGCTTAAGGGGGATCGTTTCAATTTTGCAAGAGTCCTCTGCACTTAGAAACAATTAAGATGGTAAATTTTATGTGGTCAGTACTTCACCACAATTTTTAAAAATCATGGCAGTCCATATTCTCTCTTTATGATTAAAAAAAAAAGTTCAACCCAGCAAGGACCTCAGAAGTGCTTATCCATGCCCTGTAGAGCTGAGGGGTTCGGGCTCCCACTGGGGCTGAGGGGTGGGAGACAAGCTGTCGGGAGCCTCCATCCCAAATGCCCAAGACTCTGAGGTTCAGAAATCTGGTGAAAGTCCCTGCAGCGCCCCTCACACAGCACATGCAGGAGGAGAGATGCAGAGTGCAAGAGGCACAGCCGAGAACGTGGCGGCTTTGAGCTGCAGAGGCAGGGGTGAGGGGGTGCAGACGGCTTAAAGTCGACTGATGCAGGAAAGCACTAAGACAGGCTGTTCCCCTCCAGCCCTGCTCCCCCTTTCCCTGGGCACTTCTGGGTATCTATGCTGACAAAGCCAGTTCTCAGAGGTCGGAAGTTTCCCTTCTGCTTTAGTCAAAGACTGAAAATGATGAAAAGAGAAATGCCCAAACTCTTGCAAAACCCATCTCAACAGTCAAGACTGGACACATAGAGACTACCTCTGCCAAGAACCAGGAACAGGAAGCTCCCTCTGCCCCTTAAAGCATTCGTTCAGTCAAAAATATATTTATTTATTATCTCCAATTAAAATTCAGAGAAGGGGCTTCCCTGGTGGTCCAGTGGGTAATGAGTCTGCCTTGCAGTGCAAGGGGTAACGGCTCGACCCCTGGCCAGGGAAGATCCCACGTGCCACAGAGCGGCTGGACAGGCGTGTCCAATGCCGAGCCAGTGCTCTGGAGCACATGCACCCAAAGACAGTGCTCTGCAACGAGAGAGGCCACTGCAATGGGAGGCCCATGCAGGCTTAAGAATAAAGATGGGTGAACATAAATAAACAAAAAACAATAAAAGAGGCCAAAATTTTTTAAAAAAGCAAATTTAAAAACAAATTCAGAAATGATCTCTGTCCAATAGAGAAAATAAGCAAAAAATTAGTTATTTTTGTCTGGCAAAAGTATTTTAATAATTATTAAAACCAACACATCTAGAAAACACTATGAAGGAAACAAATTTGTCACACGGATGAAGAGTAAGGGCAGGAGGAAGGGGTCCTTCTTTGTCAGATCCACTAGGTGCATAGCCAATGTTCATCCTCTTTCCTTTTTCCTAACAGAACCCTGATATGGTTCAATGTTCCCAGATAAAAATATTCTAACCTCCTGATTGCCCTTCAATCTTGGCCAATAAAGACAGAGATGGATTCCCTGGGAGAAGTATCATTATCCCTTCTCCAGTGAAAAACACCAAAAGGAAAAGTCTTTCGGCCATTCCATCTTCTACATGCCTGGAATGTAGACTACATGCTAGGAGCTTATGCAGCCATTCTGCTGACCTACCTGCAAAGGCTCATGAGGGGTGCAGACGGCTTAAAGTCGACTGATGCAGGAAAGCACTAAGACAGGCTGTTCCCCTCCAGCCCTGCTCCCCCTTTCCCTGGGCACTTCTGGGTATCTATGCTGACAAAGCCAGTTCTCAGAGGTCGGAAGTTTCCCTTCTGCTTTAGTCAAAGACTGAAAATGATGAAAAGAGAAATGCCCAAACTCTTGCAAAACCCATCTCAACAGTCAAGACTGGACACATAGAGACTACCTCTGCCAAGAACCAGGAACAGGAAGCTCCCTCTGCCCCTTAAAGCATTCGTTCAGTCAAAAATATATTTATTTATTATCTCCAATTAAAATTCAGAGAAGGGGCTTCCCTGGTGGTCCAGTGGGTAATGAGTCTGCCTTGCAGTGCAAGGGGTAACGGCTCGACCCCTGGCCAGGGAAGATCCCACGTGCCACAGAGCGGCTGGACAGGCGTGTCCAATGCCGAGCCAGTGCTCTGGAGCACATGCACCCAAAGACAGTGCTCTGCAACGAGAGAGGCCACTGCAATGGGAGGCCCATGCAGGCTTAAGAATAAAGATGGGTGAACATAAATAAACAAAAAACAATAAAAGAGGCCAAAATTTTTTAAAAAAGCAAATTTAAAAACAAATTCAGAAATGATCTCTGTCCAATAGAGAAAATAAGCAAAAAATTAGTTATTTTTGTCTGGCAAAAGTATTTTAATAATTATTAAAACCAACACATCTAGAAAACACTATGAAGGAAACAAATTTGTCACACGGATGAAGAGTAAGGGCAGGAGGAAGGGGTCCTTCTTTGTCAGATCCACTAGGTGCATAGCCAATGTTCATCCTCTTTCCTTTTTCCTAACAGAACCCTGATATGGTTCAATGTTCCCAGATAAAAATATTCTAACCTCCTGATTGCCCTTCAATCTTGGCCAATAAAGACAGAGATGGATTCCCTGGGAGAAGTATCATTATCCCTTCTCCAGTGAAAAACACCAAAAGGAAAAGTCTTTCGGCCATTCCATCTTCTACATGCCTGGAATGTAGACTACATGCTAGGAGGTTATGCAGCCATTCTGTGACCATGAGACAGAAAACTACCTGCAAAGGCTCATGGAGTAGGAAGAACAAAGGAACCCGAGTCCTTAACGATATCACTTATGTGCTACCCAAGTTCTGGCTTATCTAAATTCTTACCTGCCCTTTTTTTCTTTTTGCTTGGCCCTATTTTCTTATTACCACAATGCTAATATGTTGTTTTTGTTCCTAAGAAAAACTAGTAAGTGAGGGGCTTAGAAATATATTCAATGAATAATATAGTTACATGACTCTCTCAAAATATGTAAATTTAAGCAACAAAATGAAATGTTTCACCTTTGAAATATTCACTTAGAAGGTTTAGGAAAGAAAACCGGGTCTACATGAGATTCCTAAAGAGGTATACCAGCAACCTTTCAAACAGTGACAGGTGCACTAGAATTAGTGAGCAGTCAAATTATGTTCAAAGCACAGCATCACACAGATCTTTAACCATAAAAAAAGTTAAGGCTATAAACATTTTATCAAAGCACAGCACTGGCTAATATCCTAAGTCTTTTACATAGCACTCTACTTTTCTTCATTTATAGCCTCTCTGCAATTATAGTTTTGAGTCCTATGCAATCCAATAGCTATATAAGAAATTAATGTTTAACTGTTTGATGGTTAAGTTTTCTTGGATATTTGTTGCATCCCAACCCTCACAAAATAGGTTACATAATAAAGAATGAGTCTTCATTCTTGACTTGATTCCACTCAGCAATGAAAACTTGCTCATGAGGACTTGACTGAAATTCAGGGGGAACACCAATCTCTCCTGGTGGATCTAGCCTAATTCATCCAAGACAGATCATTATTTTCAGGTTTCAGAAACCCTCTCAGCTTCTCATCATCACCATCGCAGTTTCCTTTCTATCACTGGGGGCTCCCTCCCAACCCTCCAAGTGTGAGGAATGCCCCATTCCCAAGTCAAATCGCCCCTCCTGTTTAGAGAGTTACAAGATTCACTTGTTTATAAAATGATCCTCACTGTCTCTAAGAGATTTTCGTGGTCTTTGCTGACAAACCCCATTCAGTAAGACCTCCGTGTTTTCTTCTGATCATACTAACTTAATTTGACTAACATAATTTGGCTACTCACTAACTGTTTCCTCAACCTATTCAAAACATTCTGGGCTAGTAAACTTAAGATCATCAGGAAAGACAAAGAAGTCCAACATGAAATGCTTGGATTAGTCCATCATATGCCTTGAACTGGGAGGCAAGTGGATGTTTCTAAAGCAGACCCGCAATCCTTTCTCACTTTGAATCAGCTTTATGAGCTCACTTACCTTCTGATACCCCTCAACCTCTTGCCAGAAAGTGTAAGAAACATCTGATCCTCTCTCTGGGCCTCTGCTGAAACCTTTTCTCAAACAAGTATAAATGAAGGTCAGAGACTCTGTTTTAAATGTGGTCCATCTGGAGAACGGCAGATAAGACACAAATGGCCTTTTGCCAGTGACCGCCACCTGGCATGTGGTTCAACCAGCTCTGCTTTTTGTCTTTGTCACTCAGATCCATCCAGGCCAATCCCATTCATAATCTGGACCTGCGGGCCCTCCTCATCTCTGAACGGGTATCCTTCCTTTAGCTGCCTTGGGCTGGCCATCTGGACAAGCAGCTTGGGCAAAATCAAAGGAAAGGTTTTTTCTGAGTCAATACAGGACAATTTGAAAACCTCACCAGGGACATCCGCTCCATGGACGACGATGCAGTCATAAAATAGAATAAGGACATTCTTTACGTACCAACATGGAACAAACTCCAAGGTAGATTAAGTTTAAAAAGTAAGGTAAGCGAACATTTGAATGTGTGTGTTTTGGGGGGGGGGGGAATAAATGTATACGATTTGCATGTATATTCTGGGCTACTTCCAAAAGTACACACAAATCGGCCCCTCCTGTTTAGAATTCGAGTTTATTTTCAGGTTTCAGAAACCCTCTCAGCTTCTCATCATCACCATCGCAGTTTCCTTTCTATCACTGGGGGCTCCCTCCCAACCCTCCAAGTGTGAGGAATGCCCCATTCCCAAGTCAAATCGCCCCTCCTGTTTAGAGAGTTACAAGATTCACTTGTTTATAAAATGATCCTCACTGTCTCTAAGAGATTTTCGTGGTCTTTGCTGACAAACCCCATTCAGTAAGACCTCCGTGTTTTCTTCTGATCATACTAACTTAATTTGACTAACATAATTTGGCTACTCACTAACTGTTTCCTCAACCTATTCAAAACATTCTGGGCTAGTAAACTTAAGATCATCAGGAAAGACAAAGAAGTCCAACATGAAATGCTTGGATTAGTCCATCATATGCCTTGAACTGGGAGGCAAGTGGATGTTTCTAAAGCAGACCCGCAATCCTTTCTCACTTTGAATCAGCTTTATGAGCTCACTTACCTTCTGATACCCCTCAACCTCTTGCCAGAAAGTGTAAGAAACATCTGATCCTCTCTCTGGGCCTCTGCTGAAACCTTTTCTCAAACAAGTATAAATGAAGGTCAGAGACTCTGTTTTAAATGTGGTCCATCTGGAGAACGGCAGATAAGACACAAATGGCCTTTTGCCAGTGACCGCCACCTGGCATGTGGTTCAACCAGCTCTGCTTTTTGTCTTTGTCACTCAGATCCATCCAGGCCAATCCCATTCATAATCTGGACCTGCGGGCCCTCCTCATCTCTGAACGGGTATCCTTCCTTTAGCTGCCTTGGGCTGGCCATCTGGACAAGCAGCTTGGGCAAAATCAAAGGAAAGGTTTTTTCTGAGTCAATACAGGACAATTTGAAAACCTCACCAGGGACATCCGCTCCATGGACGACGATGCAGTCATAAAATAGAATAAGGACATTCTTTACGTACCAACATGGAACAAACTCCAAGGTAGATTAAGTTTAAAAAGTAAGGTAAGCGAACATTTGAATGTGTGTGTTTTGGGGGGGGGGGGAATAAATGTATACGATTTGCATGTATATTCTGGGCTACTTCCAAAAGTACACACAAGAGACAGGTAATACTGGTTGCTGGAGAGAGAGGCACTAAGTGGCCAAGGACTCAGGTTAGGAGAGACACTTTTCAGTGTAAGCCCTGTTGTATCTTTTCAACTTTTAACCCAAGAGTGTACATTACTATTTGAAGTTTGATTTAATTTAAACTTTCTCGAAAAGAGATTCGAATACAGCCATATTAGAGGAGCCAGTGATACCTGATAAAAGATGCCACTGATCTGTATTTCTTGTCTTGCAAAGACATTCATATTACATGCAGGGAACGCAAACCAGATTTCAGAATAATCTGTTTTGATTTTGGTTTCTATTTTTCATTTTAAAAGGTTATCAATGTTGATTAAAATCTGCAAAGGCATAAACCAAAATGTGAACAACCGGTTTTTATCTAAGTAGTGGAATCGCAGATGATTTTTATTTTCTCCTCTTGGTATCTCTTCATTTTCTAATTGGGAAGTTTTTTAATACTTCCAAATGTTTAAAAATGAAGCAGTCTTTATTTACACTTTTGTCCTAGGCAAAGGCAAGGACTCCTTCCTAAGCAAGGCAGGGGTTCTGACACGGCAGGACCTCACATTGGAGAATGTATTTGGAGGGATGGTTAGAAAGGCCACCAGGAAGCAGCCCCTTGGCCAGACGCAGAGTGAGGGTAACAGGATTTTTAATGGCAGAGCTGTAAACCTGAGCATAAAATAAGCAGCCAGGCTCTCATTTCAGCCATGTAAACAGTAATGTGTATTCATTAAAACTGCATTAGTCTAAGGAGTCCCCAGGCAGGGTAAAGGATGCCATACCTTGTTTCCTGAACGGGTATCCTTCCTTTAGCTGCCTTGGGCTGGCCATCTGGACAAGCAGCTTGGGCAAAATCAAAGGAAAGGTTTTTTCTGAGTCAATACAGGACAATTTGAAAACCTCACCAGGGACATCCGCTCCATGGACGACGATGCAGTCATAAAATAGAATAAGGACATTCTTTACGTACCAACATGGAACAAACTCCAAGGTAGATTAAGTTTAAAAGTAAGTTAAGCGAACATTTGAATGTGTGTGTTTTGGGGGGGGGGGGAATAAATGTATACGATTTGCATGTATATTCTGGGCTACTTCCAAAAGTACACACAAGAGACAGGTAATACTGGTTGCTGGAGAGAGAGGCACTAAGTGGCCAAGGACTCAGGTTAGGAGAGACACTTTTCAGTGTAAGCCCTGTTGTATCTTTTCAACTTTTAACCCAAGAGTGTACATTACTATTTGAAGTTTGATTTAATTTAAACTTTCTCGAAAAGAGATTCGAATACAGCCATATTAGAGGAGCCAGTGATACCTGATAAAAGATGCCACTGATCTGTATTTCTTGTCTTGCAAAGACATTCATATTACATGCAGGGAACGCAAACCAGATTTCAGAATAATCTGTTTTGATTTTGGTTTCTATTTTTCATTTTAAAAGGTTATCAATGTTGATTAAAATCTGCAAAGGCATAAACCAAAATGTGAACAACCGGTTTTTATCTAAGTAGTGGAATCGCAGATGATTTTTATTTTCTCCTCTTGGTATCTCTTCATTTTCTAATTGGGAAGTTTTTTAATACTTCCAAATGTTTAAAAATGAAGCAGTCTTTATTTACACTTTTGTCCTAGGCAAAGGCAAGGACTCCTTCCTAAGCAAGGCAGGGGTTCTGACACGGCAGGACCTCACATTGGAGAATGTATTTGGAGGGATGGTTAGAAAGGCCACCAGGAAGCAGCCCCTTGGCCAGACGCAGAGTGAGGGTAACAGGATTTTTAATGGCAGAGCTGTAAACCTGAGCATAAAATAAGCAGCCAGGCTCTCATTTCAGCCATGTAAACAGTAATGTGTATTCATTAAAACTGCATTAGTCTAAGGAGTCCCCAGAGATCAGGGCTAACAGGCCAGAGGTGGGGAAAGAGACTGCCAACCTGCACCTGCTGTTTCCTAAGGCAAAGCAAACACTCAAGACGGTCAGAGCAGGGCCACCCAAAGGGGCTTCACTGCTCTCATCAGTTTCGTTTAAGGTAAACAAGGACTGAGGAAAAGGAAGCATCCAGGACCCTAGACATCTGGCTTGCCTGGCCCCAACCTTTCCTGCTCAATGGTTTCCAAGGAAAAGGTAGGCCTGGTGGGCATCCCTTCACAGCTGGACCAGACCACAAAGAGGGTATCTCAGGCAGGCTCCCCCCCCTCCTCCTGGAGGCCAGGCATTACCTGAACGAGTGAAACCAGCCAGGCAGAAGAGCTGTGGCCAGCAGGTGTTGAGGCTCACTGTCCCAAGGGCTGTCCATGTCTTAACTCATTTAAACCTCCCACAGTGCCTACCCTGTGAGGCAGGCACTATCCCCACCTCCATTTATGGGTAAAGAAATTGAAGCATAGAAAAGTTAAAGGATCTACCCAAGGATACCCAGCTATATGGCAGTGTCCAGACTTGGAAGCAAGTCTCACTCCCGAGTCCATAAGCTAGGTCACAACACCCTTCTGTGCCTCTTCCAAATCTTGCCAAGGATCTTCTGGGTAGCTAATGAGATTGGGACCACAATGAGCAAGTCAGCAAATGTCAATGATGGGCTGCATGTGTCCCATTGTACAGATTAAGTAACTGAGGCTTAAAGGCTTGGTTATATTTGCACAAGCTGGGAAGCATTCTCAGCCCTTCGACAGGAATGAAGAGTGGCCCAACCACTGCCCTCAGGCGGGTGGCACAACAAGGTGCAACTTGGGCTAAGGAAACCCAGAAGAGTGGCTACAGCCCCCAGCCGCAGGGAACAAAGCTTCCTTCTCATTCCTGATGGACAGAGTCAAAAATTACCTGTGCAGGCATTTCTGAGAAAAATGACAAGGAGCCTGGAGTCTCCAAGAGATGCTCCAAACCTCCCCCAACAGAGCCAGAGAAATCAGAAGCGCTTCCTTCCCCAGAAATGGGAGCCGACCAGCAGCTCCATGCTTCCCCTCCTTCCCCTAAGATATCTCTGTCCAGAGCTTTCGAGGTTAGCAAGTCTGATGTTAACTGTTTTTGTCACATCTCGCTCTTCTCCCACGCTCCCGTGATTTCCCTAGAGCCTGGAGAAGGAGCAGCTGGGAGACTCACAGCTCTGGAGCTGTTCCTTCACCCAAGAATGAACACCACTGAGGGCTCAGCCTCAGGGGCCCCACTTAGAGTACTCCACAGTCCTGCTGCGAGATAACACCTGCCCCAGTTTCCCAGCCACTAGATCTAAGATGGGCCAATCAGATTCTTCTGGGGACTTTAGAATGGAGGCTGAGATTCCAGAGGGCGTCCTGCTCTGTCTAACGTGCAGAGACAAGGAAAGCTGGAGGTAAGAAGGATGAACACAGACGAGGAGAGGCAGAGATGAGAGACGGAAGCCTCACAAAGTCTTCCAGTTTCCAATTCTCTTCCCTCCCTTCAGCCTGGTTGGCCTTCCTTTTGGACCCAAGCAATGTTCCTGCATTCTTAATATGTATTTATTGGCTGCATCGGGTCTTAGTTGTGGCATGCAGGATCTTCCTTATGCACACAGGCTTCTCTCTAGTTAAGGCGCCCAAGCTCAGTTGTTGCGGTGCACAGGTTAGTTGCCCCTTAGCACATGGGATCTTAGTTCCCCAACTGGGGATCAAACCCATCTCCTGTATTGGAAGGCTGACTTGGACTGCCAGGGAATCTTCTGGGTAGCTAATGAGATTGGGACCACAATGAGCAAGTGAATGGGCTGCATGTGTCCCATTGTACAGATTAAGTAACTGAGGCTTAAAGGCTTGGTTATATTTGCACAAGCTGGGAAGCATTCTCAGCCCTTCGACAGGAATGAAGAGTGGCCCAACCACTGCCCTCAGGCGGGTGGCACAACAAGGTGCAACTTGGGCTAAGGAAACCCAGAAGAGTGGCTACAGCCCCCAGCCGCAGGGAACAAAGCTTCCTTCTCATTCCTGATGGACAGAGTCAAAAATTACCTGTGCAGGCATTTCTGAGAAAAATGACAAGGAGCCTGGAGTCTCCAAGAGATGCTCCAAACCTCCCCCAACAGAGCCAGAGAAATCAGAAGCGCTTCCTTCCCCAGAAATGGGAGCCGACCAGCAGCTCCATGCTTCCCCTCCTTCCCCTAAGATATCTCTGTCCAGAGCTTTCGAGGTTAGCAAGTCTGATGTTAACTGTTTTTGTCACATCTCGCTCTTCTCCCACGCTCCCGTGATTTCCCTAGAGCCTGGAGAAGGAGCAGCTGGGAGACTCACAGCTCTGGAGCTGTTCCTTCACCCAAGAATGAACACCACTGAGGGCTCAGCCTCAGGGGCCCCACTTAGAGTACTCCACAGTCCTGCTGCGAGATAACACCTGCCCCAGTTTCCCAGCCACTAGATCTAAGATGGGCCAATCAGATTCTTCTGGGGACTTTAGAATGGAGGCTGAGATTCCAGAGGGCGTCCTGCTCTGTCTAACGTGCAGAGACAAGGAAAGCTGGAGGTAAGAAGGATGAACACAGACGAGGAGAGGCAGAGATGAGAGACGGAAGCCTCACAAAGTCTTCCAGTTTCCAATTCTCTTCCCTCCCTTCAGCCTGGTTGGCCTTCCTTTTGGACCCAAGCAATGTTCCTGCATTCTTAATATGTATTTATTGGCTGCATCGGGTCTTAGTTGTGGCATGCAGGATCTTCCTTATGCACACAGGCTTCTCTCTAGTTAAGGCGCCCAAGCTCAGTTGTTGCGGTGCACAGGTTAGTTGCCCCTTAGCACATGGGATCTTAGTTCCCCAACTGGGGATCAAACCCACATCTCCTGTATTGGAAGGCTGATTCTTAACCACTGGACTGCCAGGGAAGTCCCTGTGCCTGCACTCTTAAGCTAGATTCCTCTTCCAGAGGTAGCTGACCCAAGCTGCTTTCATTTTCTTGCAACTAAAAAAGGTTAACTAACACACACCTCGCTCTCCTGGGACATGATGACCTCTGGCTAATACACCCCAGGCTGAGAGGAGGCTCTGATGAAGGGCAAGTCACCAAGTGTCTAATTAAGTGGAACCATCAGTCCTAAAGGAAATCAATCCTGAATATTCACTGGAAGGACTGATGTTGACGCTGAAGCTCCAATACTTTGGCCGCCTGATGCGAAGAGTCAACTCACTGGAAAAGACCTTGATGCTGGGAAAAACAGAAAGCAGAAGGAAAAGGGGATGACAGAGGATGAGATGGTTGGATGGCATCCCTAACTCAACGGGCATGAGTTTGAGAGAGCTCTGGAAGATAGTGAAGGACAGGGAAGCCTGATGTGCTACAGTCCATGGGGTTGCAAAGAGTCAGACACGACTCAACT
This sequence comes from Tragulus kanchil, assembly GCA_022376925.1. Classification (NCBI taxonomy): domain Eukaryota; kingdom Metazoa; phylum Chordata; class Mammalia; order Artiodactyla; family Tragulidae; genus Tragulus; species Tragulus kanchil. The sequence goes on along the minus strand of JAIOJX010000002.1, from coordinate 134,501,948 downwards.
GAACTGAACTGAACTGAAGCAAGGGAAACAACAGGCCACTCAAATACAGGTGCTGGTATCAAGAGTTTACAGTGAAGGGAGAAGGTGCATCAATAAGACCATTAGCAAAGAATAAGAGGGAAGGCGCATGCAACAGAGGGTTAAACTACAGACGAGGAGAGGCAGAGATGAGGCGGAAGCCTCACAAAGTCTTCCAGTTTCCAATTCTCTTCCCTCCCTTCAGCCTGGTTGGCCTTCCTTTTGGACCCAAGCAATGTTCCTGCATTCTTAATATGTATTTATTGGCTGCATCGGGTCTTAGTTGTGGCATGCAGGATCTTCCTTATGCACACAGGCTTCTCTCTAGTTAAGGCGCCCAAGCTCAGTTGTTGCGGTGCACAGGTTAGTTGCCCCTTAGCACATGGGATCTTAGTTCCCCAACTGGGGATCAAACCCACATCTCCTGTATTGGAAGGCTGATTCTTAACCACTGGACTGCCAGGGAAGTCCCTGTGCCTGCACTCTTAAGCTAGATTCCTCTTCCAGAGGTAGCTGACCCAAGCTGCTTTCATTTTCTTGCAACTAAAAAAGGTTAACTAACACACACCTCGCTCTCCTGGGACATGATGACCTCTGGCTAATACACCCCAGGCTGAGAGGAGGCTCTGATGAAGGGCAAGTCACCAAGTGTCTAATTAAGTGGAACCATCAGTCCTAAAGGAAATCAATCCTGAATATTCACTGGAAGGACTGATGTTGACGCTGAAGCTCCAATACTTTGGCCGCCTGATGCGAAGAGTCAACTCACTGGAAAAGACCTTGATGCTGGGAAAAACAGAAAGCAGAAGGAAAAGGGGATGACAGAGGATGAGATGGTTGGATGGCATCCCTAACTCAACGGGCATGAGTTTGAGAGAGCTCTGGAAGATAGTGAAGGACAGGGAAGCCTGATGTGCTACAGTCCATGGGGTTGCAAAGAGTCAGACACGACTCAACTGAACTGAACTGAACTGAAGCAAGGGAAACAACAGGCCACTCAAATACAGGTGCTGGTATCAAGAGTTTACAGTGAAGGGAGAAGGTGCATCAATAAGACCATTAGCAAAGAATAAGAGGGAAGGCGCATGCAACAGAGGGTTAAACTACAGACTAGGCAGAGGGCGAGTTCTGAGAAGTCTAGCTCTATGAAGAATAAGCACGGGTTGGATCACACCCCAGGTCAGGGCAAAAGGTGGCATCTCTGCCACCGAGTGCTTCTTAGGGACAATGAGAAAAGCCGTTTGGCTTCATGGAGGCTCCAGGGAGTGGAAGGGCATCAGGGTGGAGAGACAGGTGAGAAACAGAGCAAGGAGGGACCACGCCCAGGTGAACGGGCTACCTCCCCACTGTCCTAATATCTGTTGTATTCACACGCAACCTGCAAGGCAATTCATAGTTTTCTTTATATTAACTTATTTTTGGTGTTTTTCTTGTTTTTGTTTTTTTAGATTTATTTATTTATTTATTTTGGGCGGGGGTCGGGTTGGGGAGGAAGGGGAGCGGGCGGGCCACTTCTATTGGTCTTTCATTTCTCTATTTTCATCTGTCTTTCTTCCTTGGCTCCTGTGGGCCTCCCATCGCAGTGGCGTCTGTCGTCGCAGAGCGCCGGCTCTGGGCGCATGCGCTCCAGAGCTCCGGCTCGGTCATTGGACACATCGGTCCAGTCGCTCTGCGGCATATGGGATCTTCCCAGGCCAGGGATCGAACCAGCGGCCCTTGCACTGCAAGGCGGTGTCCTTACCCTCTGGACCACCTGGGGAAGCCCCTTTTGGTGTTTTTTAAATGGAATGGTCTGGAAAAGCTAAACACAGCACGTAAATCATATGGCCCAGCAATTTCACTTATAGGTAAACACCCAAGAGAGTTGAAAACATAGTCACACAAAAGTTGTATGTGAATGTTCATAGTGGCATTAGTCATCATAATCAAAAGGTGGAAACAACCCAAGTGTCCATTAGATGTTGAACAGATCAACAAGATGTGATAGATCTGGATGGAAAATTTTTCAGCCATAAAAAGGAATACTTGGGCTTCCCTGATGGTCCAGTGGGTAAAGAGTCCGCCTTGCAGTGCAAGGGGCATCGGTTCGATCCCTGGCACAGGAGGATCCCACGTGCCAAGGAGCGGCTGGACTAGTGCATCCAATTATGACCCAGTGCTCTGGATTGCATGCACCCAGAGACAGTGCTCTGCAACAAGAGAGGCCACCATGAATAAAGATGGATGAAAAATAAATAATGACTAAGAGGCGGGAGGAAAAAAAAAAAAAGGAATACTGATCCATGCATGGATTTTGAAAACTTTAAGCTAAGCAAAAGAAGCCAGTCACAAAGGACCACATATTGCATGATTCCATTGATGTGAAATGTCTCAAACAGATGAAAATCTAGAGACTAAAAATAGATTAGTTGTTGCTAGTGGCCAATGGAGGAAGAAATGGGGAATCATTGCTAATGAGTTTGGATTTCCTATGGGGGTGAAGGAAATGTTCTGGAATTTAGATAGTGGTAATGACTGCACAACACTGCAAATATAAATACGGCTGAATTTTACATTTTGCATGGTGAAATGGTGAATTTTTTGTTATATGAGCATTCAAAATTTTAATATAATTTAATAACTTTAATCATAATAATTTCTTAAAGGAAATAGAATGAAAATGTAGCATCTCTTAATATAACTAGAAGTCAACCACAAACATAAATACAAAGAAAACAATATAATACTGGTTCATTCTGGCTTGACATGATCCTATGAATGGCACTCGTACATTTATAAGAAGAGACGCCAGAGAGTCTGCCCCCTCTCTCTGCTCTCCTCAGACGGGGAAGCAATGAGAAGATCACCGTGTGAGACCATAGTGGCGGTGTCCTTACCCTCTGGACCACCTGGGGAAGCCCCTTTTGGTGTTTTTTAAATGGAATGGTCTGGAAAAGCTAAACACAGCACGTAAATCATATGGCCCAGCAATTTCACTTATAGGTAAACACCCAAGAGAGTTGAAAACATAGTCACACAAAAGTTGTATGTGAATGTTCATAGTGGCATTAGTCATCATAATCAAAAGGTGGAAACAACCCAAGTGTCCATTAGATGTTGAACAGATCAACAAGATGTGATAGATCTGGATGGAAAATTTTTCAGCCATAAAAAGGAATACTTGGGCTTCCCTGATGGTCCAGTGGGTAAAGAGTCCGCCTTGCAGTGCAAGGGGCATCGGTTCGATCCCTGGCACAGGAGGATCCCACGTGCCAAGGAGCGGCTGGACTAGTGCATCCAATTATGACCCAGTGCTCTGGATTGCATGCACCCAGAGACAGTGCTCTGCAACAAGAGAGGCCACCATGAATAAAGATGGATGAAAAATAAATAATGACTAAGAGGCGGGAGGAAAAAAAAAAAAAGGAATACTGATCCATGCATGGATTTTGAAAACTTTAAGCTAAGCAAAAGAAGCCAGTCACAAAGGACCACATATTGCATGATTCCATTGATGTGAAATGTCTCAAACAGATGAAAATCTAGAGACTAAAAATAGATTAGTTGTTGCTAGTGGCCAATGGAGGAAGAAATGGGGAATCATTGCTAATGAGTTTGGATTTCCTATGGGGGTGAAGGAAATGTTCTGGAATTTAGATAGTGGTAATGACTGCACAACACTGCAAATATAAATACGGCTGAATTTTACATTTTGCATGGTGAAATGGTGAATTTTTTGTTATATGAGCATTCAAAATTTTAATATAATTTAATAACTTTAATCATAATAATTTCTTAAAGGAAATAGAATGAAAATGTAGCATCTCTTAATATAACTAGAAGTCAACCACAAACATAAATACAAAGAAAACAATATAATACTGGTTCATTCTGGCTTGACATGATCCTATGAATGGCACTCGTACATTTATAAGAAGAGACGCCAGAGAGTCTGCCCCCTCTCTCTGCTCTCCTCAGACGGGGAAGCAATGAGAAGATCACCGTGTGAGACCCAGCCAGAGAGCCCTCACCATGCTGGCACCCAGATCTTGAACTTCCAGTCTCCAAAACTGAGACAGACAGATTGTTGTTTAACCACCTGGTCTGTGGTTTTCTGTTGCAGCAGCCCAAATGGACAAAGGCATGTCTGATGGAGAAACATCAAAAAAAACCTCAAAGGGCAGGAGAACTTGGTCGAGCACAGTATGGCCATGGGCACAGCACAAGAGTCCGCACCATGAAAACCTTGTGTCATGGATAGGTATCTACACGGAACCTGGATCCTGAACCAGGAAGTCAAAAGAAAAAGCGACATAGAGTTGCAGTCTGGATTTGTTCATCCACCAAATGGGTATTCAGAGTCAGCTGGGGACAGTGTTAGGACACCATGCTTTCACTGCAGGGGATATGAAATCAATCCCTGGTCGGGGAACTAAGATTCCTTCATGTCATGCAGTGTGGGAAAAGTAAGTCACCTGTATGTCAAGCACTGTTATAGGCACAGTGCTCTGCCTTCTGAGGATATATATATTCTAGTGGTGTGAAGTAAGCACCCTCATGATGCGTAGGAGGACGGGGAGGTGGGTCCCCAAGGGCGGAGGGAGATGACCCTGGGCTGTTCTCCACTGTCCTCTTGTTGCACACCTTCCTTCTATGGTTCTTTCCCATTGAGTATCTGAGGGTGTTTTGAAATAAAGGAAACCCCTCTCTTAGCAAGGTATCCTGAGTCTGGCTCTCTCCCATCAGAAGCTGTGTCCCATGTTGGAGCCACACCTTAGAGCAACACGCCCACATAGACGCCTCTACAAAACTGAATAACCACAAACTAAATACAAAGAAAAGGGGAAAGCATTCAAAATTTTAATATAATTTAATAACTTTAATCATAATAATTTCTTAAAGGAAATAGAATGAAAATGTAGCATCTCTTAATATAACTAGAAGTCAACCACAAACATAAATACAAAGAAAACAATATAATACTGGTTCATTCTGGCTTGACATGATCCTATGAATGGCACTCGTACATTTATAAGAAGAGACGCCAGAGAGTCTGCCCCCTCTCTCTGCTCTCCTCAGACGGGGAAGCAATGAGAAGATCACCGTGTGAGACCCAGCCAGAGAGCCCTCACCATGCTGGCACCCAGATCTTGAACTTCCAGTCTCCAAAACTGAGACAGACAGATTGTTGTTTAACCACCTGGTCTGTGGTTTTCTGTTGCAGCAGCCCAAATGGACAAAGGCATGTCTGATGGAGAAACATCAAAAAAAACCTCAAAGGGCAGGAGAACTTGGTCGAGCACAGTATGGCCATGGGCACAGCACAAGAGTCCGCACCATGAAAACCTTGTGTCATGGATAGGTATCTACACGGAACCTGGATCCTGAACCAGGAAGTCAAAAGAAAAAGCGACATAGAGTTGCAGTCTGGATTTGTTCATCCACCAAATGGGTATTCAGAGTCAGCTGGGGACAGTGTTAGGACACCATGCTTTCACTGCAGGGGATATGAAATCAATCCCTGGTCGGGGAACTAAGATTCCTTCATGTCATGCAGTGTGGGAAAAGTAAGTCACCTGTATGTCAAGCACTGTTATAGGCACAGTGCTCTGCCTTCTGAGGATATATATATTCTAGTGGTGTGAAGTAAGCACCCTCATGATGCGTAGGAGGACGGGGAGGTGGGTCCCCAAGGGCGGAGGGAGATGACCCTGGGCTGTTCTCCACTGTCCTCTTGTTGCACACCTTCCTTCTATGGTTCTTTCCCATTGAGTATCTGAGGGGTGTTTTGAAATAAAAGGAAACCCCCTCTCTTAGCAAGGTATCCTGAGTCTGGCTCTCTCCCATCAGAAGCTGTGTCCCATGTTGGAGCCACACCTTAGAGCAACACGCTCCACATAGACGCCTCTGCAAAAGCGGTTCATCGGCCAGGGCCACTTTCCTCACACGCTCTGCCCGGTCCATCGCTCCCCAATGGGTGTGGGCCCCCTTCTTAGGTCACTCTCACCCACTTCCACGTGCATGTGTGCAAGCTCCGTCACTCAGTCATGTCCAACTCTTTGTGACCCCATGGACTACGGCCTGCCAGGCTCTGGGATTTCCCAGGCAAGAATCCTGGAGTGGGTTGTCATTTTCTTCTCCAGGGGATCATCCCGATCCAGGGATCGAACCCATGTCTCCTGAGTCTCCTGCATTGGCAGGCAGATTCTTTACCACTGCACCATGTGAGAGTCCCTAACCACCTCCATCTCCGACTCCCAAAAACAACCATCTCTCCTCTGCAGTTGTCGGGACTAATCCAGGCCCCATTCTAACCAGAAAATCTCTGCAGCCACTGTTGCCCTCTGTGTTTTTCCCTTCTCCCAGGCCCCAGGGACTTCACCCACCTCTCTTCCTCTTCTCTCTCACTCCCACACCTGCCTATTCAATACGGAATTTCTCTCCCCATCTGCCACCCCCAATTTCCCAAGCATACGACCCTTTTACTCCTAGAACAATAAACTGACACACCCTCAAGTCACAAATCTGCCAGCTCAGCTTTCAGAGTCATGGATCCTGGCCCTTTGCCTGGGGGCACTTCGCAGGGAAAAGGCTCAGTCTAGCCCAAGCAAGTCCCAGGAGATTCTCTGTGAGGCCTCAAGGGAAATAGGGTCTCTGGTCTGTGAGATAGGAAGGCAGCTCCTTCCTGGCTCCTAGATGTCTGGCATCCTTGAGATTGTGGATGACGGAATCTTAGAACAAGAAAGGGCTTGACGTGCATCTAATCAAGAGTCTACTCAACCTGCGTCTAATAACATAGTGGTTCTCAACTGGAGACCATCTGGGAACCCCTGGAGACATTTCTGATTGTCATAAGTTGGGGAAAAGGTTAATACTGACATCTAAGGGGCAGAGGTCAGAGATGCTGCTGAACATCTATAATACACAGGAAAGCCCCCAGCAAAGATTTGTTCGGTTGCCAAGTCATGACTGACTCTTTGCGACTCCACAGACTGCAGCATGCCAGGCTTCCCTGTCCTTTACTATCTGCCAGAGCCTTCTCAAACTCATGCCCATTGAGTTAGGGATGCCCTCCAACCATCTCATCCTCTGTCATCCCCTTCTCCTTCTGCCTTCTATGTTTCCCAGCATTGGGGTCTTTTCCAAAGAGTTTTTCGCCTCACGTAGCCAAAGCATTGGAGCTTCAGCTTCAGCATCAGCCCTTTCAAAGAGCATTCAGGGTTGCTGTCCTTTAAGATTCGCTGGTTTGATCTCCTTGTGTTCCAAGGGACTCTCAAGCGTCTTCTCCAGCACCACAGTTTGAAAGCATCAATTCTTTGGACCTCTGCCTTCATTACTGTCCAGCTCTCACATCCACACATGACCACTGGGAAGACCACAGCCCTGACTATGCATAGGACCTTTGTCAGCAAAGCAATGTTTTTGCTTTTCAACACACTGTCTAGGTTTGTCATAGCTTTCCTGCCAAGAAGCAATGGTCTTCTAATTTCATGGCTACACTCACCATCTGCAGTGATTTTAGAGCCTAAGAGGAAATCTGTCACTATTCTCACCTTTTCTCCTGCTATTTGCCATGAAGTGATGGGACTGATACCATGATCTTAGTGTTTTGAATATTGAGTTTTAAGTCACATTTTGACTCCTCCTTCATCTCATCAAGAGGCTCTTGGGCTTCCCTGGTGGTCCAGTGGGTAAAGAGTCTGCCTTGCACTGCAAGGGGCGTCAGTTCGATCCCTGGCCCGGGAAGATCCCACATGCTGCGGAGCACCTGGACCAGTGTGTCCAATTATGAGCCAGTGCTCTGGAGCACATGCACCCAGAGCTGGTGCTCTGCTACAGGAGAGGCCACTGCAACAGGAGGCCCACACAGGCCAAAGAACAAAGATGGATGAAAATAAATAAATGAAAGACCAATTAAAAAAAAATGGCCAAAGGGGGGAAAAAAAAAGAGGCTCTTTAGTTACTCTTCAGTTTCTGTTATTAGAGTGGCAGCATCCACATATCTAAGGTTGCTAATATGTCTCCCAGCATTCTGCCCAAAACATCAGTAGTGCCAAAGCTGTGAAATCTTGCTCTAACTAAGCCCCTGCCACCACTGGAAACTCACTTTCCCCTCCCACCTTCCAGGCCATCTCTGCTCCTGCCCACATGGCCTCTATCTGGTGTTTCTGTCTGAATCACAGCAGGCCTTGGTTCTATGTGCTCCTTGAGGTCAGGGCCTCTGCCTCTACTTAGCTGAAACCTTCTAAAATCCTTGCTGTCTAGCTGACTCCGGAGGCTCTCAGAAAATGAGTACAAAATCCCTCCTCCACAATTTAATATATGATAGAGGCGGCATTTCAATTCTGTGGGAAGCGATGGATTATTCAATAAATGGTATTGGGACAACTGGCTGGCCATCTGGTAGAAAATAAAGCTAGATCCTCACCTCCCTCCTAAAACCAAAATAAATTCCAGATGGATTAAAGATTTAAATGCAAAAAAAAAGTTAAAGTAGTAAAAGAAAATGTGGGAGAATTGCTCTATAATCTCATTGAGGGGGAGGCCTTTCCAAGCAAGACATAAAATGTAGACTACATGAAAGAAAGATCCATAAATCTGACTAGCTGAGAAAGTTGACATATCTGCAGGGTAAACAGAAATCCATAATAAACTGATTTCTTTTTCAATTAGAAAACCAATTTCATATTCTATACTATCATATTCTATATGAAACATACGCCACGCTCACAGGTGTGTTCTTTAATAAATAAAAAACAATAAGAAAACATGTGCTGCTGGCTCAACAAGCATGAAGAGAACCTAAAAACCAAAAGGTAGCAGCAGCAGGAGCGGCTGTACCCGCTCCAGAAGTACGCGGTCAAGGTCTGAGCATCCAGGCGTCAACAAAACAACAAACTGGCAAAAAAAAAAAAGAAAGAAAGAAAGAAAAAGAAAGAAAGAAAAAAATCAATAAGAAAATGGGGGGAAACAGGCAAAAGATAGGAGGCAGTTAGTTCACAGAAAGAGTACGGAGAATTTTCAAACATAAAAAGGCTCTCACAGGCAAACAAAGGCAAATGAAGGGGACAGTGAAAGGCCTGGTTTCCAGTGATCAGGTTGGCAAAACGAAAAAATCTGATACTCTTTTGTGCTGGTGAGGATCCAGGGAGGAGCTGACTGACACAAGTACAAACAGACCTGCTATGGAAAGACACTCAGTAGCGTCCACCCACATTCTGTCTTTATTTTATTTACTTATTATTTGGCTGTGCCTGGTCTTAGTTGTGGCACCCAGGATCCTAGATCCCTGCTGAGGCATGTGGGATCCCCTACTTGCAGGCATGCGGGATCTTTCGTTGTGGGGTATGGGATCTCGTTCCTCAACCGGGGATGGAGCCTGGATCCCCTGCATGGGGAGCAGAGTCTTCACCTCTGAACCACCAGAGAAGTCCCTCCATCCACATTTTAAAGCGCGTACCTCTGTTCAAGAGAGCCCAAAGCTGTATCTATCCTTGCATAGTATCCAACCCACGTGGATAATTACACAGAGCAACGTTCATTACCGTATTGTTTGTAGTAGCGGGAGACTGTCAACAATACCAATGTCCACTGTCAAGGGTCTATGCATGTGTGCATAGCCCACCAGGCCCCTCTCTCCATGGGATTCTCCAGGCAGGAATATTGGAGTGGCTGCCATGAATCTTCCCCAAAGCAAGACATAAAATGTAGACTACATGAAAGAAAGATCCATAAATCTGACTAGCTGAGAAAGTTGACATATCTGCAGGGTAAACAGAAATCCATAATAAACTGATTTCTTTTTCAATTAGAAAACCAATTTCATATTCTATACTATCATATTCTATATGAAACATACGCCACGCTCACAGGTGTGTTCTTTAATAAATAAAAAACAATAAGAAAACATGTGCTGCTGGCTCAACAAGCATGAAGAGAACCTAAAAACCAAAAGGTAGCAGCAGCAGGAGCGGCTGTACCCGCTCCAGAAGTACGCGGTCAAGGTCTGAGCATCCAGGCGTCAACAAAACAACAAACTGGCAAAAAAAAAAAAGAAAGAAAGAAAGAAAAAGAAAGAAAGAAAAAAATCAATAAGAAAATGGGGGGAAACAGGCAAAAGATAGGAGGCAGTTAGTTCACAGAAAGAGTACGGAGAATTTTCAAACATAAAAAGGCTCTCACAGGCAAACAAAGGCAAATGAAGGGGACAGTGAAAGGCCTGGTTTCCAGTGATCAGGTTGGCAAAACGAAAAAATCTGATACTCTTTTGTGCTGGTGAGGATCCAGGGAGGAGCTGACTGACACAAGTACAAACAGACCTGCTATGGAAAGACACTCAGTAGCGTCCACCCACATTCTGTCTTTATTTTATTTACTTATTATTTGGCTGTGCCTGGTCTTAGTTGTGGCACCCAGGATCCTAGATCCCTGCTGAGGCATGTGGGATCCCCTACTTGCAGGCATGCGGGATCTTTCGTTGTGGGGTATGGGATCTCGTTCCTCAACCGGGGATGGAGCCTGGATCCCCTGCATGGGGAGCAGAGTCTTCACCTCTGAACCACCAGAGAAGTCCCTCCATCCACATTTTAAAGCGCGTACCTCTGTTCAAGAGAGCCCAAAGCTGTATCTATCCTTGCATAGTATCCAACCCACGTGGATAATTACACAGAGCAACGTTCATTACCGTATTGTTTGTAGTAGCGGGAGACTGTCAACAATACCAATGTCCACTGTCAAGGGTCTATGCATGTGTGCATAGCCCACCAGGCCCCTCTCTCCATGGGATTCTCCAGGCAGGAATATTGGAGTGGGCTGCCATGCCCTCCCAGGGGATCTTCCCAATCCAGGGATCAAACCCGAGTCTCCTACGTCTCCTGCATGGGCAGATGGATTCTTTACCAGTAAGGCCACCTGGGAGGCCCAGTCAAGGACAGTAGTAGTTACCAAAGACAATACTATGAAACTCTTAAAAATAACTGAAGCAGCTCTATCTATCAATCCCATGAGGAAAAGCAATGTAAAATGGTATTATAGGTTCAACTGTGTAAAGGAAACCGAGTGAGTACATTCAGTCATTCACTCAACCAGTATTTTTTAAGCACTTACAACACGCCAGGTACTGTTCCAGTTGCTGGGAATTACCCCCACAGTGAGTCCACCTAAGTCTGTGTGGGTTACACAAGCCTGGAAAATTACTAGAAAGAAACACAGGAAACTGATAACAGGGGAGGCTCTGGGTTGTCAAACTTGGCAAATAAAAAGTTTGTCCTACATGTACACATAGCTATATTTAACAAGGATCACCAACAAGGACCTACTGTACAGCACATGGAACTCTGCTCAATGTTATGTGGCAGCCTGGATGGGAGGGGATTTGAAGGGAGAATGGATACATGGGTGTGTATGGCTGAGTCCTTTCGCTGTTCACCTGAAACTATCACAACCTTGTTAATCAGTTATGTGAAGTGAAAGCAAAAGTATTAGTCGCTCAGTTGTGTCTGACACTTTGAGACCCCATGAACTGTAGCCCGCCAGGCTCCCACGGAATTCTCCTGGCAAGACTACCTGAGTGGGTGGCCATGCCCTCCTCCAGGGGATCTTCTCAACTCAGGGATCAAACTGGGGTCTCCTGCATTGCAGGCAGATTTATACACCAATGCAAGACAAAAAGGGTTTTGTTTTTTTTGAGGACTGACACAGATGGTATGAGTTCATGTGGGTATATGTGCTCAGGGGCTTAGTCGTGTTTGTGACTCCGTGGAGTAGAGCCCTGCCGGGTTCCTCTGTTTAGGGGATTCTCCAGACAAGAATACTGGAGTGGGTGGCCATTTCCTTCTCCAAAAAAGTTTTAAAAATAAATTTTTTAAAAAAGTTTGTCCTATGCAATATTAGGGACATACTTATACAAAGTTATTCTTTGTTTATCCCAACTTCAGATTTCACTGGGCATCATGCTGTCTAGGCAACACTACTTTAGAAGTGAGGGGAGGGGAACGAGGCAACCAGGACAAAAGGGAGGCTTTCTTCATGTGAATATATGTGGAAAAGCACTGCACTGTTTGGAAATATAATCAGGCATGTGTTTTATTTTATTTTGCAAATAGAGATGAAGGAATAAGAAGCGAGGAGAAGTTTCACAGACACGAAGCCCCACTCTGCCCAAGCTGCCCAGTGCATTCCTGGGCAGCTGGGCCCTGGAGTCCATCTGGCAGCCCTGCACCCGCATTCCAGGACCGGCTACTTCTCTAAATGGAAGTGTTCCGCGTTGTCCCACACCCAGGCAGCAAGTTAGCAAGCAGGATTCCAAGCTGTGCTATTTAAAAAGAAAAAAGAAAAGAAAAAACAGGCCCAGTGCAAAGAAACAAATTGTAGAAAACCGAAGGGGAAAGAAGCACCAGGCAAGCTAGAAACTAACCGTCTTCAAGAGAAGAGAGAGACGGAAGATGTTGCCTTTCTTCAACAGCCTGGCTTTAAGGATCTTTGAGGCCTCTCAGATTATCTCCATCTGTTCCCCCTTCTTTGTTAGGGGAGATTTTATCATTTAAGGAGAGAAAGTGCCTTTTAAGTGAAGGTTCCCCAACCTTCATATCCCAAACATATTGTGAGTACTAACAACAACTGATAGGTATGAAACACTCGCTATATGCTAGGCCCTCTTCTGAGTATTTTAACCCATATTAATTCATTTAATATTAACATTTAGTGGATGTGAGAGTTGAACCATGAAGAATCTGAGTGCCGAAGAATTGATACCTTTGAACTGCAGTGTTGGAGAAGACTCTTGAGAGTCCCTCGGATCCCAAGGAGATCAAACCGGTCAATCCTAAAGGAAATTAACCCTGAATATTCACTGGAAGGGCTGATGCTGAAGCTGAAGCTCCAATACTGTGTCCACCTAATGCAAAGAGACAATTCATTACAAAGGACCCTGATGCTGGAAAAAATAGAAGGCAGAAGGAGGAGGGAACTACAGACGATGAGATGGTTGGGTGGTATCACTGTGTCAATGGACATGAGTTCTTTGTTTATCCCAACTTCAGATTTCACTGGGCATCATGCTGTCTAGGCAACACTACTTTAGAAGTGAGGGAGGAACGAGGCAACCAGGACAAAGGGAGGCTTTCTTCATGTGAATATATGTGGAAAAGCACTGCACTGTTTGGAAATATAATCAGGCATGTGTTTTATTTTATTTTGCAAATAGAGATGAAGGAATAAGAAGCGAGGAGAAGTTTCACAGACACGAAGCCCCACTCTGCCCAAGCTGCCCAGTGCATTCCTGGGCAGCTGGGCCCTGGAGTCCATCTGGCAGCCCTGCACCCGCATTCCAGGACCGGCTACTTCTCTAAATGGAAGTGTTCCGCGTTGTCCCACACCCAGGCAGCAAGTTAGCAAGCAGGATTCCAAGCTGTGCTATTTAAAAAGAAAAAAGAAAAGAAAAAACAGGCCCAGTGCAAAGAAACAAATTGTAGAAAACCGAAGGGGAAAGAAGCACCAGGCAAGCTAGAAACTAACCGTCTTCAAGAGAAGAGAGAGACGGAAGATGTTGCCTTTCTTCAACAGCCTGGCTTTAAGGATCTTTGAGGCCTCTCAGATTATCTCCATCTGTTCCCCCTTCTTTGTTAGGGGAGATTTTATCATTTAAGGAGAGAAAGTGCCTTTTAAGTGAAGGTTCCCCAACCTTCATATCCCAAACATATTGTGAGTACTAACAACAACTGATAGGTATGAAACACTCGCTATATGCTAGGCCCTCTTCTGAGTATTTTAACCCATATTAATTCATTTAATATTAACATTTAGTGGATGTGAGAGTTGAACCATGAAGAATCTGAGTGCCGAAGAATTGATACCTTTGAACTGCAGTGTTGGAGAAGACTCTTGAGAGTCCCTCGGATCCCAAGGAGATCAAACCGGTCAATCCTAAAGGAAATTAACCCTGAATATTCACTGGAAGGGCTGATGCTGAAGCTGAAGCTCCAATACTGTGTCCACCTAATGCAAAGAGACAATTCATTACAAAGGACCCTGATGCTGGAAAAAATAGAAGGCAGAAGGAGGAGGGAACTACAGACGATGAGATGGTTGGGTGGTATCACTGTGTCAATGGACATGAGTTTGAGAAAGCTCTGGGAGACAGTAACAGACAGGGAAACCTGGCATCCATGGGATCTCAAAGAGTCGGACATGACTGAGTGACTGAACTCATTGAATTAGCTCAGCAACCCCATGAGACAGATGCTAGTATTACCCCCTTTGTACACCTGTGGAAACCGAGGCACAGAGGGACTCAGTTACCAATAAAGAGCACACAGTTTATAAGCAGAAGATTTGAACCCAGATAACCTGACCCCAGAGCCCACACATCCTTCACTACGGGCCAGGCCTATTGTAGGCACTGGGGGGGTGAACGAGTCCGACACACTCCTGGCTTCACCAGGCTTTCCGTCTGTGGAGGTATCTGACCCTCCACAGGACAGACAAGCTAGTGGCAGAAGTGCTGAGTTTCAGGACAAATAAGGACTGGGAAAAAAACCATCATTCATTTGGCCAACAAACACATGCTGCTGCTGCTCAGGGGCTTCAGTCGTGTCTGGCTCTGCACAACCCTATGGACTGTCGCCTGCCAGGCTCCTCTGTCCATGGGGATTCTCTAGATAAGAATACTGGAGTGGGCTGCCATGCCCTTCTCCAGGGAATCTTCCCGACCCAGGGATCGAACCCAGGTCTCCTGCAAGGCAGGCAGATTCTTTACCATCTGAGCCACCAGGGGAGCCCAACGAATACACAACAAGGGCCTCATATGCACCTAGCATTGGTCTAAGCAGTAAATGCAGCGGGGAAGATGACAAGCAGATCCTTGACATCGTGAAGCTTATGGTCCAGTGAATGTGCAGGAGGAATTTGTTTTTAAATGTTATTTATTTTATTGTTTGACTGTGGTGAGGTTCGTTGCTACACGCAAGTTTTCTCTAGTTGGGGTGAGGACGGATGATTCTTTGGGGTGGTGCGCTGGGTTCTCATTCGCTGGTTGCAGAGCACAGGCTCTAGGCATGCAGGGTTCAACAGTTCTCGGACAAAGCTCAGTGCACGGGTTATTTCCTCTGTGGATCATTTAAAAAACCGCCCTTCAGTTTGCTGAGAAAAATAGAAGGCAGAAGGAGGAGGGAACTACAGACGATGAGATGGTTGGGTGGTATCACTGTGTCAATGGACATGAGTTTGAGAAAGCTCTGGGAGACAGTAACAGACAGGGAAACCTGGCATCCATGGGATCTCAAAGAGTCGGACATGACTGAGTGACTGAACTCATTGAATTAGCTCAGCAACCCCATGAGACAGATGCTAGTATTACCCCCTTTGTACACCTGTGGAAACCGAGGCACAGAGGGACTCAGTTACCAATAAAGAGCACACAGTTTATAAGCAGAAGATTTGAACCCAGATAACCTGACCCCAGAGCCCACACATCCTTCACTACGGGCCAGGCCTATTGTAGGCACTGGGGGGGTGAACGAGTCCGACACACTCCTGGCTTCACCAGGCTTTCCGTCTGTGGAGGTATCTGACCCTCCACAGGACAGACAAGCTAGTGGCAGAAGTGCTGAGTTTCAGGACAAATAAGGACTGGAAACAAACCATCATTCATTTGGCCAACAAACACATGCTGCTGCTGCTCAGGGGCTTCAGTCGTGTCTGGCTCTGCACAACCCTATGGACTGTCGCCTGCCAGGCTCCTCTGTCCATGGGGATTCTCTAGATAAGAATACTGGAGTGGGCTGCCATGCCCTTCTCCAGGGAATCTTCCCGACCCAGGGATCGAACCCAGGTCTCCTGCAAGGCAGGCAGATTCTTTACCATCTGAGCCACCAGGGGAGCCCAACGAATACACAACAAGGGCCTCATATGCACCTAGCATTGGTCTAAGCAGTAAATGCAGCGGGGAAGATGACAAGCAGATCCTTGACATCGTGAAGCTTATGGTCCAGTGAATGTGCAGGAGGAATTTGTTTTTAAATGTTATTTATTTTATTGTTTGACTGTGGTGAGGTTCGTTGCTACACGCAAGTTTTCTCTAGTTGGGGTGAGGACGGATGATTCTTTGGGGTGGTGCGCTGGGTTCTCATTCGCTGGTTGCAGAGCACAGGCTCTAGGCATGCAGGGTTCAACAGTTCTAGGACATAGGCTCAGTGCACGGGGTTATTTCCTCTGTGGCATGCGGGATCTTCCCAGAACAGAGATCGAACCCATGTCCCCTGTATGGGCAAGCAGATTCTTAACCACGGGACAACCAGAGAAGCCCAGAGGGAATTGTGGACACCGTGCCAGCAAAGGAGGCGTGTCTGAGGAGAGGCCATCAGAGCTGGGGGCACCCTGAAAGCTGAGACCGCGAAGCAAGGGCCCAGCATCTGCAAAATATTCCAGGCAGAGGGACCCACGTGCTGCAGAGCCCCTGGGCAGAAAATGAGTTCAAGCTGAGCCCCAGCCCCAGCCCTCAGAACCCTTCTACAGCCACCCAAGCCCTGCTGCATCTCCTCCTCCTGATCCAAAACCCACAGACCACACTTGGCTTGTGTACTAATGTCCCCTGGCAGCTAGCTACCTACAAGATCTAAGACAGGAGCATCTGAGCCTCTTACGGTCTCACGGCGCATGCCTGCTGGTTAATTCAAGTGTTGTGCTTTTTAACTCACAAAATTAAGATACTCTGTTCATATTCTGACCAAGTTTGGAGTAGCTTTGCTGCTGATGGGAGAGGAATGAAGTGGCAATACCAGTAAGGTCATGTATCTTTCTCCTAAGCAGGAAAATAAACTCCGTGCTCTGAGGAAGAGGAAGAGAAAAACACATATCGTGCATTAACACATATATGTGGAATCTAGAAAACTGGCACAGACGAACCTATTTTCTGAGCAGGAAGAGAGACTCAGGGAACAGACTTGTGGACACAAGGAGAGGAAAGAGAGGACAGGAGGAGCTGGGAGATGAGGTGTGACCTACACACGACCATGTATAAAACAGACAGGTAGTGGGAAGCTGCCGTATAACTCAGTGAGCTGAGCTCGGTGCTCTCCAATGACCTAGAGGGGTGGGACTGGGGGCTGGCAGGGAGGCTCAGGAGGGAAGCGATATATTTATAGCTGATTCACCTTGTACAGGAGAAACCAGCACAACATTGTAAAGTCATTATACTCCAATTTAAAAAAAAAAAAAAAAGAAAGAAAGAATGCATGTCAAATTTTAAGGCTAGTTCCTGAGCATATCCACAGCCAAAGACGCTATTATCATTATTGTGTAGAAAATAATGGTGGAGAGTGAGTCTGCAGCCAGAGACGTTCAGTTTTCATCCTAGCCAGAAGTGAGCTGCAAGACCTGTCTGCCCAACGGCTCTGCCTCAGCCTCGCCATCTGTAAAATGGGCCCCTTGATAAACATGACTGTACCTCACAGGACAGAGCCCCTACAGGGAAAAGGCTTAGAACAGGGCCTGGCACTAAGCGCTGTCTTCATTACTAACCTTCACGATGGAACAACTATGATTACCATTTCACTGCTACTATTATCACCATCCAAATCTAGTGGCAAACGTGCTAGTTGCGCCAAGATTAGCATCAGGGGACCGGGGCGAGGGGCACACAGGCCCTCTTGTGTATTAACTTGGCCACTTGTCTGAGAATCTAAAACTACTCCAAAATAAAAAGGTTCTTTTTTTTTTTTTTTAAAGGCAGAGGCAACCATTTTCTCACTGCCTCTTCAGTCTTCTTCCTCATCCGCAGAGAAATCCAAGTTTTGCAAAGGACAGAACATCGTCCATACAAATAAGAGCCGTGCACAGCACCCCCACCCCCACCACCAGGCCACCCCCTGCTCTGTAAAGCCAATGAACAACTGGTTGTGAGTTAAAATCAAGCCTCTCACCAGGGGTAAAAACATCCCAACAGACTCAAACCTCTCTGTGTCTTAAGCGCTCCCCTTTTTCAATGAATATTTATTGAGTGCCTACTGTGTACCAGGTATACCTCCAGGACCTGAGAATTACAATGAGCAAGACACACACACACAGAGCCCAGGTTTTTAGTTTTTTGTGTGTGTTTTTTTTTTTTTTTTTTTTTTTGCACCAGGGACGGGAGCTTAGAGAATGTATGTGCAGACCAGTGTTCTGCAGCCTCCAATCCTGGGAAATAGTCACTGCAGGGTTTCTTTCTGGCCCCCTGACCCCTCAGGACTTCAGAGCAGGTGCTGCGACCAGTTCATTCTACAAGAGAGACTCAAGGGAGAGGGGTACCCAGGCAAGCTCGGACTACAGTCTGAAGCCTGGGGAACCCAACCAGACTGACTCCTGGCAAGGTCCGGCAGAAGCAACCCAACTTCTCGTTTCACTTCTGCTTCACATTCCAAAGAGACGGGCAGAGATGTCTTTAAAATCAGACATCTCTCTCCCACGGCTTCCTCCTCTTCTAATTCCCTCAGCTATCCTCTCTCTCTCTCTCTCTCCTTCCGCTGCGAGCTGTTTCCTGCAGATAAAAACACCCCACAACTTCCAGTCTGCACAGCAAGATTGCAGCCAGCAGGCTCTAAATGCCGACACCCCCAGGCAAGCTAGCAGGCGCCCCCATGGAGTTAGCTACGTATTTTTTTTAAGCAAGACAGCCCATGCCTTCTACTTAGCCTTAGGAGAAAGCCCACTGGGGAAGCGGGATGGGCATGCCTGATCAGGAAGGACTGGCTGCAGAGAGAGGCTCTTGCTGCATTTACAAATGATAAGCAATTTTGGAAAAATTATACCCAAAGCCATCACAAGCTCAGAATGACAGGCACAGTTCATATTTCCAAACCACCCTTGGGCACTGCATTCCGATCGGGAAAAACATTCATCTTATACAGCGATCGGTTCCAAACTGGGGAGACGTAGATGCACTGCTTTCAGCTCAGAAATCCCACAGGAGAAGGGACCTGACATGGGGACCAAGAATCATCACGTACGGCTCACTGACTCAGATCCCATCACTGCCCAAACTCTCCGGCCACGGAGAAATTTGCCAAAATGTTCACACATTTTCGGGGTAAAAACATCCCAACAGACTCAAACCTCTCTGTGTCTTAAGCGCTCCCCTTTTTCAATGAATATTTATTGAGTGCCTACTGTGTACCAGGTATACCTCCAGGACCTGAGAATTACAATGAGCAAGACACACACACACAGAGCCCAGGTTTTTAGTTTTTTGTGTGTGTTTTTTTTTTTTTTTTTTTTTTGCACCAGGGACGGGAGCTTAGAGAATGTATGTGCAGACCAGTGTTCTGCAGCCTCCAATCCTGGGAAATAGTCACTGCAGGGTTTCTTTCTGGCCCCCTGACCCCTCAGGACTTCAGAGCAGGTGCTGCGACCAGTTCATTCTACAAGAGAGACTCAAGGGAGAGGGGTACCCAGGCAAGCTCGGACTACAGTCTGAAGCCTGGGGAACCCAACCAGACTGACTCCTGGCAAGGTCCGGCAGAAGCAACCCAACTTCTCGTTTCACTTCTGCTTCACATTCCAAAGAGACGGGCAGAGATGTCTTTAAAATCAGACATCTCTCTCCCACGGCTTCCTCCTCTTCTAATTCCCTCAGCTATCCTCTCTCTCTCTCTCTCTCCTTCCGCTGCGAGCTGTTTCCTGCAGATAAAAACACCCCACAACTTCCAGTCTGCACAGCAAGATTGCAGCCAGCAGGCTCTAAATGCCGACACCCCCAGGCAAGCTAGCAGGCGCCCCATGGAGTTAGCTACGTATTTTTTTTAAGCAAGACAGCCCATGCCTTCTACTTAGCCTTAGGAGAAAGCCCACTGGGGAAGCGGGATGGGCATGCCTGATCAGGAAGGACTGGCTGCAGAGAGAGGCTCTTGCTGCATTTACAAATGATAAGCAATTTTGGAAAAATTATACCCAAAGCCATCACAAGCTCAGAATGACAGGCACAGTTCATATTTCCAAACCACCCTTGGGCACTGCATTCCGATCGGGAAAAACATTCATCTTATACAGCGATCGGTTCCAAACTGGGGAGACGTAGATGCACTGCTTTCAGCTCAGAAATCCCACAGGAGAAGGGACCTGACATGGGGACCAAGAATCATCACGTACGGCTCACTGACTCAGATCCCATCACTGCCCAAACTCTCCGGCCACGGAGAAATGCACATGCCTTTTTGTCCAGCAATTCCATTTGTAGGACATTGGATTAGAGATGTGTTCACACATGTGCGTCCACAGTTCGGTACCAGGATATTCACTGAAGCCTTGTTTGTTAGAGCAAATCCCCGTAAGGAGCCCAATGTCCATCACCAGAAGACATGGGACATCTGTGAAAGGGAGCACTGCGCAGGTATGAAAATGAATGAGGCAGCTCTGTGTGTGCCTGAAGATCTCGAAGATACACTGTCAATTACAAAAAGGCAACAAACATGCCTGTATGTGAACAACAAAACTCTCTAGAAATATAAAAAAAAAAATTAATGAGGAAAAAAAAGAAGAGCAACTAATAAAAATATAATTGCAAAGTTAAAAAAAGGGTAACAAACAAAAAACAATGTACATAAGGTACTACCGATGCCATAAAAAAGATTCATGTGTGGAATGTCTCTTCACTGTTACTCAGTTGCTAAGACGTCTCTGACTCTTTGTGACGCCAAGGACAGCAGCACGCCAGGCTTCCCTGTCCTTCACTATTTCCCAGAGTTTGCTCAAACTCATGTCCATTGAGTCAATGATGCCATCCAACCATCTCGTCCTCTGTCGTCCCCTTCTTCTCCTGCCCTCAATCGTTCTCACCATCAGGGTCTTTTCCAAAGAGTTGGCTCTTTACATCAGGTGGCCAAAAAGTCTCTTTACTAATACAGGAAAAACTAGCAACGGTGTTGTCCCTCCAGAGAAGGAAATTGAGGACAGGGGCTGGAGGAAAGATCTGTTCCTACTGAATACCTCTGTCATACCTGTAGGATTTCAAACTTGGCATTATATAGTCAAAACAAACAGTCTGAATGGCTAGTAGATAAGTAAATACCTAGGAAAAGAAGATAAAAGAATTATAAAAATTAAGATCATCACATGTGTACATACACATGCACACACACACATAATTCCCTAGAAACATAACTGACACCAGCCCCACCCCCTCATTGGTTTTACAAACCTAAGTCAGGGTTTCTCAACCCTGGCACACTAGGAAAAGAAGATAAAAGAATTATATAAGTCAAGTGTTTCACGAATCCCATCACTGCCCAAACTCTCCGGCCAGGAATGCACATGCCTTTTGTCCAGCAATTCCATTTGTAGGACATTGGATTAGAGATGTGTTCACACATGTGCGTCCACAGTTCGGTACCAGGATATTCACTGAAGCCTTGTTTGTTAGAGCAAATCCCCGTAAGGAGCCCAATGTCCATCACCAGAAGACATGGGACATCTGTGAAAGGGAGCACTGCGCAGGTATGAAAATGAATGAGGCAGCTCTGTGTGTGCCTGAAGATCTCGAAGATACACTGTCAATTACAAAAAGGCAACAAACATGCCTGTATGTGAACAACAAAACTCTCTAGAAATAAAAAAAAAAAAATTAATGAGGAAAAAAAAGAAGAGCAACTAATAAAAATATAATTGCAAAGTTAAAAAAGGGTAACAAACAAAAAACAATGTACATAAGGTACTACCGATGCCATAAAAAAGATTCATGTGTGGAATGTCTCTTCACTGTTACTCAGTTGCTAAGACGTCTCTGACTCTTTGTGACGCCAAGGACAGCAGCACGCCAGGCTTCCCTGTCCTTCACTATTTCCCAGAGTTTGCTCAAACTCATGTCCATTGAGTCAATGATGCCATCCAACCATCTCGTCCTCTGTCGTCCCCTTCTTCTCCTGCCCTCAATCGTTCTCACCATCAGGGTCTTTTCCAAAGAGTTGGCTCTTTACATCAGGTGGCCAAAAAGTCTCTTTACTAATACAGGAAAAACTAGCAACGGTGTTGTCCCTCCAGAGAAGGAAATTGAGGACAGGGGCTGGAGGAAAGATCTGTTCCTACTGAATACCTCTGTCATACCTGTAGGATTTCAAACTTGGCATTATATAGTCAAAACAAACAGTCTGAATGGCTAGTAGATAAGTAAATACCTAGGAAAAGAAGATAAAAGAATTATAAAAATTAAGATCATCACATGTGTACATACACATGCACACACACACAAAATTCCCTAGAAACATAACTGACACCAGCCCCACCCCCTCATTGGTTTTACAAACGCTCAGTGAGATCAGGGTTTCTCAACCCTGGCACACTGACACTTTGGACTCTACACTTCTTTCTCATGAAACTGTCTGGGGTGCTGTTGCATGTTGAGCAGTATAACCTGGCCTCTACGTACTAGATTCCAGCTGCCGTCCTTCAGTTACAAGTCAAGTGTTTCCAGACAGGACCAACTGTCCCTTAGGGACAAATCGCCTGAGTTAAATGATGGGGTGCCTTGTTTATTTTCTTCTCTCTCCACACTTAATAAGATCCAGACAGTTCTTATGGATATTTAATTACAAATAGAGGGAATCAATGCAATATTGAAAAGCAATTATCCTCCAATTTCAAAAGAAAAAGAAAAAATAATCATTACAAATGGACAGAAGTCATTTACAAGGCTTTTGTCAAAATTTTTACACACACACAAACATGCAAACACACACACACACACAGAGTTTGGCACAGGGACTGTCTGAATGCCTAGAAGGCCACATCCATCATTCTGTTTACGCCAGTAAGTTGATATTTGATCTTTGAAACCAGAGAAATGGCCCTGATTCTCAGCAGAGAGATTTAGGGGAAATGTCTTCCCAGCAGTGAAGGAACAGAGAATGTATTGGTCTCACCAACAGATAAGGAATGGAATGTGCTGTCTGCCCTAAGCCGTCTGTTCTTTGATAATTACTACCCCTGACCTCCACACTGCCAACTGATGTTACAAATGCCAACAGCCATCCCGACGTCCCGGCTGCCTGAAGGCCAGCCTCTCCGCCCCCTCCTTCCTTGGGAGCAGATGGAGAAGCAGTTGTTTCACATGCTTGGCTGTGCTGAGTGGCAGACTTCCACTTCTGCAGAAATGCCAGGAGTGACCCCAACAAAGGGGTCATCCACACGATGGAGGACAGGTCCCTGAGCCCAGTGAGAGCTCTCTCTCACCCAACACTATCCATCAAAGCACAGTCATGAAACACAGCAGGACCCTAGGATCCTTGTCCCCCAGGTCCTCTGCCTGCCTTTGGGGAAAAATTTTAGCCAAAGAATAAGATTAATCAGAGAAATGAGAAAATGCAAAAACAAAGGAAAACAGTCAAAGACCAAAAACTAATAATGTAGTCATTAAGCACAGTCAAGGACCTTTAGTTCCTTCTCAAGGGCTATCGATAATATTCTGAGCAGCATCCTGTGAGCCCTCGTAGAGATACTAAAACTCCCACCAGATGGTAAATTAACTACCTGATGACCAGACTGTAGCCATGACAAAAGTTGTCATAATTCCAAGAACTGGTCTCAAGGAAATGGGAACCAGCCAACGATGGAACTGAAGATGAACTGTATTTTAAACAATCAAGATGACAATGGCCAGGCCCCTGATGACCAAGTTCAAGGCGACTATCAGAAAAAAAAAAAAAAAAAAAAGGATGCCTATTAGAGATGACTGTATCATTTCTACACAGAGCCCCCTCCCTCAGTCTATAAAAGCTCTCGCCCGCTGATTGTCGGTGGTGTGGGGAGTCCACCTTCAGACAGCAGTTCACCTTTCCTCCACCCCACCCCAGGTCACCAGCATTCAAAATAAAGCAAACTTCTTTCCACTAACCTGACCTCTTTATTGGTTTCTGAATGGTGAGCTGCTGCACTCCACTTTCAGTTACAGTAACAACTTCTGTCTTTGGGGACAGAGACAACAACTATGGTCCAGTCACAGTACTGAACACTTCACAAACATTAGATCCTCAAAACAACCGAGCAAAGGAAGTACAATAGAAATCACCCCACTTTATAGATTACACACACTGAGGCACAAGGAGGTGGAAGGACGTGATCCAGATCACACAGTGAAGGATGGCAGAGTGCCTGGTAGACCACAGGTTCTCATAAAGCACATGTATTATTGTCTTCTTAATGTTGCCACTCTCCTTCCTGTTTCAGGGCCTCTGCAAAGACCGCGCTCTCTGCCTAGGAAGTTTTTCTGCCAGTCTTCACCTAGTGCTTGTTTAGATGTCCTTTTGTCAAGACAGACTTCTCTGACCTCCAAAATAAGACAGAACACCTTGATATACACTTCCACTCACCCAATTCTTCTTACTTGAAACACTTAGCAACAATAAGACTTTGGGTCAACATTATTGTATCTGAAAAATTTTAGCCAAAGAATAAGATTAATCAGAGAAATGAGAAAATGCAAAAACAAAGGAAAACAGTCAAAGACCAAAAACTAATAATGTAGTCATTAAGCACAGTCAAGGACCTTTAGTTCCTTCTCAAGGGCTATCGATAATATTCTGAGCAGCATCCTGTGAGCCCTCGTAGAGATACTAAAACTCCCACCAGATGGTAAATTAACTACCTGATGACCAGACTGTAGCCATGACAAAAGTTGTCATAATTCCAAGAACTGGTCTCAAGGAAATGGGAACCAGCCAACGATGGAACTGAAGATGAACTGTATTTTAAACAATCAAGATGACAATGGCCAGGCCCCTGATGACCAAGTTCAAGGCGACTATCAGAAAAAAAAAAGGATGCCTATTAGAGATGACTGTATCATTTCTACACAGAGCCCCCTCCCTCAGTCTATAAAAGCTCTCGCCCGCTGATTGTCGGTGGTGTGGGGAGTCCACCTTCAGACAGCAGTTCACCTTTCCTCCACCCCACCCCAGGTCACCAGCATTCAAAATAAAGCAAACTTCTTTCCACTAACCTGACCTCTTTATTGGTTTCTGAATGGTGAGCTGCTGCACTCCACTTTCAGTTACAGTAACAACTTCTGTCTTTGGGGACAGAGACAACAACTATGGTCCAGTCACAGTACTGAACACTTCACAAACATTAGATCCTCAAAACAACCGAGCAAAGGAAGTACAATAGAAATCACCCCACTTTATAGATTACACACACTGAGGCACAAGGAGGTGGAAGGACGTGATCCAGATCACACAGTGAAGGATGGCAGAGTGCCTGGTAGACCACAGGTTCTCATAAAGCACATGTATTATTGTCTTCTTAATGTTGCCACTCTCCTTCCTGTTTCAGGGCCTCTGCAAAGACCGCGCTCTCTGCCTAGGAAGTTTTTCTGCCAGTCTTCACCTAGTGCTTGTTTAGATGTCCTTTTGTCAAGACAGACTTCTCTGACCTCCAAAATAAGACAGAACACCTTGATATACACTTCCACTCACCCAATTCTTCTTACTTGAAACACTTAGCATAACTGTAATTATGTTATCTGTATAATTATTTGCTTGTCTGTCTCCCTTATTTGGAGAAGGAAATGGCAACCCACTCCCGTATTCTTGTCTGGAAAATTCCATGGACAGAGAAGCCTGGTGAGCTACAGTCCATGGAGTCCCAAATACATATATACATACATATACATATACACATGGATATACATATATGGGGCTTCTCTGACGGCTCAGTGGGTGAGGAATCTGCCTGCAGTGCAGGAGACCTGAGTTCCACCCCTGGGCTGGGAGGATTACCACCAGAGGAGGGCATGACAACTCATTCCAGTATTCTTGCCCGGAGAATTCCATGGACAGAGGAGCCCAACAGGCTGCAATCCATGGGGTCACACAGAGTCAGACATGACTGAAGTGATGAAGAAGCAGCAGCAGTCTCCCGTATTACATGGTAAATTTCATGCAGTAGGGACTGACTCTAACGTGCTCACCATTGGTTAGCACCTAGCACAGTGCCTGCACACAGCAAGCCCTCAATTAAATACTGGATGGACACAAACACTGAACGAAGGAAGAGAGGAAGGGAAGGAGGGAGGAAGGATGAAAGAGAGGGAGGAAACATAAATGAATAAACAAATGACTGAACGTTAAGGATAAGGGCTGGGAACTCTCTGTGGGTCCACTGGTTAAGACTCTGCACTTTCATTGCTGAGGGCCTGGGTTCAATCCCTAGCCGAGAAACTAAGATCCCACAAGCTGCATGGCATGGCCAAAAGACTGAAAATAAAACATAAGGGCTTCCCTGGTGGTCCAGTGGGTAAGGATACCACCTTGCAGTGCAAGGGGCGCCGGTTCAATCCCTGGCCTGGGAAGATCCCACGTGTTGCAGAGTGGCTGGACCGATGTGTCCAAGTACCAAGCCGGAGATCTGGAGTGCGTATGCCCAGAGCTGGCACGCGGCTCTGCAACGAGAGAGGCCACTGCGATGGGAGGCCCACATGGGCCAAAGAGCAAAGATGGATGAAACCGAATAAATGAAAGACCAACAGAAGTGGTCAAAAATAAATAAATAAAAATAAATACATAAAGATAAGCAGGGTCTCAAGAGATTAAGTAATTCAACCCCCTCCTCATCTTTAAGATGAGGACACTGAGGTTCATGGAGATGAGGGTCAAATCAGACAGGATCCAGGATTAGGATCTGTTCGGTTGCAGAAAAGCGGATCGGTTCCCAGAACCCAGCTGACACCTGATACACCAGCCACAGGTGCCTAGGAGCACCCTCACCAGGTAATACCTCCTTCTGAGGAGGGTTCCACCCAACAAATGGGTGCATGTGAATTCACCCCAAGCACTTTCTTCTAGGCTTATAAAATCGGTCATATTATCTCCTCACCAAGTCTAAAACAGCAAAAAAAAAAAAAAATTCTTTCACACATCAACAAGCTGTAGTCTTTAGATTCAAAATGCCCTTGCAAAGCCACAGGAAACACTGTTCTTGTGTATCACATCGCAGCACGAAGTCCCCACTTCCTTCAGGGGAAGAATGAAGCCATCTGGCAGGAGTTGCTCTCAGCTCTTTCCTGACACCCCCTCCTGCTCAGGGTTCTGCAGAGCTCACACAGGCCTCCCCCACCCCCGATCCATCCCACTCCAACAGAGGCACCCAGCCTTATCCTCATGGGCCCTCCAGACCATTCACACAGTGAGCGTCTGCACTTTGCAGGGTGCTTGCTGTCTATGGTCAACACCACGCACACAGCCTGGCACACAGGAAGCACCAATATGTGGTTATTGGCCGGCTGGCTGGATGGATATACGGATGGAGAGCATCCCATCTGGCTTTCAGATACCCTCTCCAACTCTTCACAGGGTAACCCGCAAGAAATGAGCTGAGCTTCTAGATACGCTTTTAATTCAAAAGCAAATGGGTGACTATAACAAAGAATGAATGGAAGCAACATTAGAATAAGGCTATTCATCTCTCAGGGCCTTTGCACATGCTGGTCTTTCTGCCTGGAAGGCCCGTCCTCCTCTTTTCATTCTCAGAGCTAATTGTGCCTCCTTCTGAAGGCCCCAGCATAAATGTCTCCAACACAAGAAGCCTCTTGATTAGACTTCCCGAATAGATAACCCACACATCCTCATTGTTCTCTCCTCAAGCCCCTTATCAGTCTCCTTTACAGGTATTTTTAACTTTCATGCTGTTTTTATGCTTTCTTCTTTTCTGTCCCTCTCCTGTAAGGAGGTCTGATGAAGACACGGGACAGCTCTATGTCACTCACTTTTTTCCCAAGCATCTCATGTCGTGGCTGCATAGAGCATGCATTCAATATCGGTTGACTTAATTAATGAATCAATCAAACTCATTAAGAGGGAAATGGGTCCTCCAAAATAAAAGGTGAGGAACGAAACAAGTACATTTCAGGAGTCACATTTCAAAAAGTCTTCTTGAGTCATATGCAATAATGCTAATATTAATAGCAATTCATGTGAACTCAAATACATTTCAATTTTTCCACAAACTGCTAGTTGCTAAATCTTCAAAAGCAGGAGAGTAGATTGAGTGAGAGAAGAAGTAAAAGCCTGCAAAATCCTTTTCCTGGCCAAGGCGTGAATGGGTTGAATCTTCACATTAAAAGACAAAGATTCATAATTTGGAGAAAAAAATCAAAATTCAAATATATATGGTTCACATCAGACTTGCTAAAAATGAAATGAGACAAAATGAAAATGAAGAAATGAGAAAGCTGCCATGGGTAAGAAACATTACTCTCAGACAAAGAAAATTTAAAGCATGAAAATATTGCACAGAACAAAGATGGGTGCTTTGTAGTCATAAAACGTACATCAGGGGACTTCCCTAGTGGTTCAGAATCCACCTGCCAATGCAGGAGACATGGGCTTCATCCCTGGTCTGGGAACTAAGATCCCACATGTCACAAGGCAACCAAGCCCACATGCTGCACCCACTGACCCTGGGCTCTGGAGCCCAATTCGAGAGACCCATACATTGCCACAAACAGTCTGCAAGTCACAGTGGAGACCAAGCGCAGCTCCCCCAAAAAGGGTACATCAGTAATAACAAAATCAACAGAGATGTGCATTCCACGTGCCCAGTATTATGTTAAGCTTTGTATTGATCACATCATTTAACTTAACAAATCCAAAAAAAAAGTTAAACTGGCCTCATTATTACCAACAAGCTTTTAGGAGAATATGAAACTGGCCCATCATTGGCTGAGAGACGGATTTAAATTTAGATCTGTGTGCCTTTACAAGGAAGACTGAAACTGACTTTCCCGAATAGATAACCCACACATCCTCATTGTTCTCTCCTCAAGCCCCTTATCAGTCTCCTTTACAGGTATTTTTAACTTTCATGCTGTTTTTATGCTTTCTTCTTTTCTGTCCCTCTCCTGTAAGGAGGTCTGATGAAGACACGGGACAGCTCTATGTCACTCACTTTTTTCCCAAGCATCTCATGTCGTGGCTGCATAGAGCATGCATTCAATATCGGTTGACTTAATTAATGAATCAATCAAACTCATTAAGAGGGAAATGGGTCCTCCAAAATAAAAGGTGAGGAACGAAACAAGTACATTTCAGGAGTCACATTTCAAAAAGTCTTCTTGAGTCATATGCAATAATGCTAATATTAATAGCAATTCATGTGAACTCAAATACATTTCAATTTTTCCACAAACTGCTAGTTGCTAAATCTTCAAAAGCAGGAGAGTAGATTGAGTGAGAGAAGAAGTAAAAGCCTGCAAAATCCTTTTCCTGGCCAAGGCGTGAATGGGTTGAATCTTCACATTAAAAGACAAAGATTCATAATTTGGAGAAAAAAATCAAAATTCAAATATATATGGTTCACATCAGACTTGCTAAAAATGAAATGAGACAAAATGAAAATGAAGAAATGAGAAAGCTGCCATGGGTAAGAAACATTACTCTCAGACAAAGAAAATTTAAAGCATGAAAATATTGCACAGAACAAAGATGGGTGCTTTGTAGTCATAAAACGTACATCAGGGGACTTCCCTAGTGGTTCAGAATCCACCTGCCAATGCAGGAGACATGGGCTTCATCCCTGGTCTGGGAACTAAGATCCCACATGTCACAAGGCAACCAAGCCCACATGCTGCACCCACTGACCCTGGGCTCTGGAGCCCAATTCGAGAGACCCATACATTGCCACAAACAGTCTGCAAGTCACAGTGGAGACCAAGCGCAGCTCCCCCAAAAAGGGTACATCAGTAATAACAAAATCAACAGAGATGTGCATTCCACGTGCCCAGTATTATGTTAAGCTTTGTATTGATCACATCATTTAACTTAACAAATCCAAAAAAAAAGTTAAACTGGCCTCATTATTACCAACAAGCTTTTAGGAGAATATGAAACTGGCCCATCATTGGCTAAGAGAAGGATTTAAACTTAGATCTGTCTGACTTTACAAGGAAGACTGAAACTGACTCCTAAAACATAAAAATTAATTCAAAACCCATAAAGCAAAATTTGTCTTCAAAAATATAAAGCCGTTTTTAAAGAAATCACTATCATCAGGCAAGACCAGCATACTCTGCAATCTGAGACAAATCAGCAGACATCACAGAAATGAGGAAGAAGCCATAAAACTGAGAAAAAAGAGAGGAGGAAAACAAGAATTAAGATACTAGGAAACAGAAAGATAAATTTAAAGGGTGGTTATTTGAGGAGGAAAATAAAACTAACATTCTTGCAAAGCTCATCAAGAAAAATTTCAATAATCAAAAATAGGAACTTGACAGTAAAAATGAGAAAAGAGACCCAACTGCAGGTGGCAGGGAGCTTTTTCAGATCATTACAGAACAATATGGACAGTCCCCTCCTCATAACCTAACTCACACTAACTGGCTCAGTGGTAGAATCTGCCTGCAATGCAGGAGACGCAGGAGATGAGAGTTCCATGCCTGGGTCAGGAAGATCCCCTGGAGAAGGAAATGTCAACCCACTCCAGTATTCTTGCCTGGAGAATCCCATGGACAGAGGAGCCTGGAGGGCTACAATCCAAGGGGTCACAAAGGGTCAGACATGACTGAGTGCACTTCTAATTTATTTCTAATAAATTAGAAATTCAATGAAATAGCTATTCCTGGGAAAACTTAGCATATTTGAAAGTATAACAATAATGATCATGGAATAAATTATAAAAATTGTCAAATATGCAACACCCAAAAGGGCATTAGGGCCCAAAAGGAGGTGTAGAAAAGTCACTCATATCCTTTGAAATTTAGACTCTTTTTAGGTAGAAAGAAAGAGGATAGATGATAAGAGCAAACCAAAAAAAGCAAACTACAGGCCAAAATCAGAAAAAGGGCTTTTATTATGTTAAGCTTTGTATTGATCACATCATTTAACTTAACAAATCCAAAAAAAAAGTTAAACTGGCCTCATTATTACCAACAAGCTTTTAGGAGAATATGAAACTGGCCCATCATTGGCTAAGAGAAGGATTTAAACTTAGATCTGTCTGACTTTACAAGGAAGACTGAAACTGACTCCTAAAACATAAAAATTAATTCAAAACCCATAAAGCAAAATTTGTCTTCAAAAATATAAAGCCGTTTTTAAAGAAATCACTATCATCAGGCAAGACCAGCATACTCTGCAATCTGAGACAAATCAGCAGACATCACAGAAATGAGGAAGAAGCCATAAAACTGAGAAAAAAGAGAGGAGGAAAACAAGAATTAAGATACTAGGAAACAGAAAGATAAATTTAAAGGGTGGTTATTTGAGGAGGAAAATAAAACTAACATTCTTGCAAAGCTCATCAAGAAAAATTTCAATAATCAAAAATAGGAACTTGACAGTAAAAATGAAAAAAGAGACCCAACTGCAGGTGGCAGGAGCTTTTCAGATAATTACAGAACAATATGGACAGTCCCCTCCTCATAACCTAACTCACACTAACTGGCTCAGTGGTAGAATCTGCCTGCAATGCAGGAGACGCAGGAGATGAGAGTTCCATGCCTGGGTCAGGAAGATCCCCTGGAGAAGGAAATGTCAACCCACTCCAGTATTCTTGCCTGGAGAATCCCATGGACAGAGGAGCCTGGAGGGCTACAATCCAAGGGGTCACAAAGGGTCAGACATGACTGAGTGCACTTCTAATTTATTTCTAATAAATTAGAAATTCAATGAAATAGCTATTCCTGGGAAAACTTAGCATATTTGAAAGTATAACAATAATGATCATGGAATAAATTATAAAAATTGTCAAATATGCAACACCCAAAAGGGCATTAGGGCCCAAAAGGAGGTGTAGAAAAGTCACTCATATCCTTTGAAATTTAGACTCTTTTTAGGTAGAAAGAAAGAGGATAGATGATAAGAGCAAACCAAAAAAAGCAAACTACAGGCCAATTACATGACTGAATATAAACTCCAAGATATTAAATATAATTAGATAAATTTAACCCAACAACATAGGAATAATGCCAGAATGGATCGAGTACTGAGAAGACAGTAACTGTAAGGGTCAGACATGATTTGGTGCCTTACACGGAGCATGTATTTTTCAAGAACAATGATGATATTCTCTAGGAGAAAATTAAAGCAACGATTATATCCAGTGATCAAGAAAACTTGGAAATGTGTGTGCTCAGTCGTGTCTGATTCTTTGTGACCCCACAGACTACAGCCCACCAGACTTCCCTGTCCAAGGAAGGAATATTCCAGGCAAGATCACTGGAGTGGGTTGCCATTTTCTCCTCCAAGAGATCTTCCTGACCCAGGCATTGAACCCAGGTCTCCTGCATTGCAGGTAGACTCCTGACCATCTGAGCCACCAGGGAATCCATATGTATTTATATGCTTGGAAAAATACTGGAATGACAAAAATGTTAACAATCAGTCTTTGAACATGATGGATTTTTTCCATTTTTCCTATGCTTTTCCTATATTCTGCCTTGATCCTACATCAGGGCTTGCGAACAGTCACTGGGTTGCTCTGGGAGCTGAACCTGAACACTTTGAGCCACTGCTGAGAAATCAGATAAGGCGTAATCCAGGCATGGATGTTAGAAAATCCTCCTAGTATAATCCCTATTAAAGCACCCTGAGCAGGGTGCTTGTCAGCATAGCTGGGAAAAGCAAAAGGAAAAAAGAGCTGAAACGGGCCACCATGTTGCTGGCAAGCGCCTTTTACCACGGCCAATTCACGGACTCCAAGTTCAGCAAGGTTACTTGGTTTTTTCCTTCTATTCCTCAACTCTCGTTTTCTCTTCCAGCTTCTCCCTACTTCCCTTTTTCATGTGCCCTTCTTACTTTTCCCTTTATTTACTCTTTGTCTGCATCTTCTCAGAGTTCCTTTAAGAGAAAGAGGAGGGTTCCATCAGTGGGGTAGCAGGGAAGCAATCCAAAGGTAAAGCACATCCGGGGTCTTAGCATGGCTTCCACTACGCTCCATCAGACCATCCCTGGAAGCCAAGAATAAGCACCAGTCATTCCAAGTTCTCCCTATAGACTAAGTGACCAATGCAGGCAGCCTTCCAATCCTGCTAAAAGGATGATGACTGATCTACTCCCACAGAATGAGCTGGTTCCATTCACATGTTACTGTGGAGGCAGTGCCTGGTCAGATGACAGGCTGAGATCAGAAGACCTGGGTAACAGTCTGGTTCTGATGCTAAACTGACACGGAACCAAGAATTCATTTCATCTGTCTGAGCCATCTTTTCCTCCTCTGCAAAATGAGTATGAGGGCTGGACCATAAAGCAGGCTGAGCACTGAAGAATTGATGCCTTTGAACTGTGGTCTTGGAAAAGACTCTTGAGAGTCCCTTGGACTGCAAGGAGATCAAACCAGTCAATCCTAAAGGGAATCAACCCTGAATATTCACTGCAAGAACTGAAGCTCCAATCCTCTGGCCACCTGATACGAAGAGCCGACTCACTGGAAAAGACTCTGATGCTGGAAAAGATTGGGGGCAGAAGGAGAAGATGAGATGGCTGGATAGCATTACCGACTCAATGGACATGAGTTTAAGCAAACTCTGGGAGACAGTGAAGGACAGGGAAGCCTGGCGTGCTGCAGTTTATGGGGTCACAAAGAGTCAGACTCAAGTTAGCAACTCAACAACAAACAACAACACCCCCTTAGACTCTGTTATGCTCACATAAAAACGAATGTCTGTCTTGTTTGTTTAGTGCTATATACCAACAGGTACTCAATACATATGAGCAGGGTGCTTGTCAGCATAGCTGGGAAAAGCAAAAGGAAAAAGAGCTGAAACGGGCCACCATGTTGCTGGGCGCCTTTTACCACGGCCAATTCACGGACTCCAAGTTCAGCAAGGTTACTTGGTTTTTTCCTTCTATTCCTCAACTCTCGTTTTCTCTTCCAGCTTCTCCCTACTTCCCTTTTTCATGTGCCCTTCTTACTTTTCCCTTTATTTACTCTTTGTCTGCATCTTCTCAGAGTTCCTTTAAGAGAAAGAGGAGGGTTCCATCAGTGGGGTAGCAGGGAAGCAATCCAAAGGTAAAGCACATCCGGGGTCTTAGCATGGCTTCCACTACGCTCCATCAGACCATCCCTGGAAGCCAAGAATAAGCACCAGTCATTCCAAGTTCTCCCTATAGACTAAGTGACCAATGCAGGCAGCCTTCCAATCCTGCTAAAAGGATGATGACTGATCTACTCCCACAGAATGAGCTGGTTCCATTCACATGTTACTGTGGAGGCAGTGCCTGGTCAGATGACAGGCTGAGATCAGAAGACCTGGGTAACAGTCTGGTTCTGATGCTAAACTGACACGGAACCAAGAATTCATTTCATCTGTCTGAGCCATCTTTTCCTCCTCTGCAAAATGAGTATGAGGGCTGGACCATAAAGCAGGCTGAGCACTGAAGAATTGATGCCTTTGAACTGTGGTCTTGGAAAAGACTCTTGAGAGTCCCTTGGACTGCAAGGAGATCAAACCAGTCAATCCTAAAGGGAATCAACCCTGAATATTCACTGCAAGAACTGAAGCTCCAATCCTCTGGCCACCTGATACGAAGAGCCGACTCACTGGAAAAGACTCTGATGCTGGAAAAGATTGGGGGCAGAAGGAGAAGATGAGATGGCTGGATAGCATTACCGACTCAATGGACATGAGTTTAAGCAAACTCTGGGAGACAGTGAAGGACAGGGAAGCCTGGCGTGCTGCAGTTTATGGGGTCACAAAGAGTCAGACTCAAGTTAGCAACTCAACAACAAACAACAACACCCCCTTAGACTCTGTTATGCTCACATAAAAACGAATGTCTGTCTTGTTTGTTTAGTGCTATATACCAACAGGTACTCAATACATATGTCTTGAATAAAACACATAAAACTACCTATCTATTCACTCACACACATATGAAGAAGAGATAAATGAGAAAGCAAGCACTTTCGCTGTATAAATCACATTACAAAGACAATGAATGTTTTAATATTTTTTTTAACTAACATGAAATAGAAGTAAGACTGTCTTGGAAATAACACGCTCATCCCTTGAGATAAAAGCTCTCGGGCTTTGCAAAACGAGGTCTGAGAATCACTGAAGTAAGAATTAAAGCTCATGACCTTAAAACGATTTAATCCACCAAGTCAGCCAACACTGCATCCTGAATCAGCGGAGTTTCTTTTTTTTTTTTTTTAACCAACCACGTTGTCAGCCTCTAAAGTCCAGGACACAAAGCACAGAAGGGCAAAGGGGTTGCTATTTCACAACATTCTTACTGAAACAACTGGGGGAAAAAGCAAGCTTTCCCAACAAATCAATCTACCAACAATTAAAATGTTGCCTGTTAAGGCCCTCACCAAATGTCTCCTCTCGAGGGCTCCCAGTAACAGGTATCTCTTTATTGTTGAGACAGGGGGAGTCATGCCACTTATTAACAGGCATTTGTTTCAGCAAATGTCCCTGGGAGAGGTGGGATCCAGCCACCTCTCTGTCTGCACACACTTGACAGTTGTTGGTGTTACAGCTCTGGGAGGGTGTATTTTCACACATGGCCCTGGAAAAGATTCCAACGGGACAAGAAGGTGGGTTGTGGGATGCCAGCCAAGCTAAACAATGCCACATCCCCTTCCAGTCAGAGCCTACAAAACTGTTGTGCTCTCTTGGGTAAGAGCTCCTTTCCTGGGTCAGTGGGATGGGCAGACACATGGCATCATATGATTTCTTTTAGATGCTCTTCAACCTCATCCGTCATTAACACAGCCCCCTGCAAATGGACCCTGGATCGGGAGCCGAATCACCACAACTGGCCAGTTCCTCTAATTACAAACTTATAACTGCATTTTTGTTGAACTGAGGAGTCTAGGGAAAAAAGTAATAATAAATCCTAACAAGCTCCTGGAGATATATTTAATGTAGGAAACCAGGCAATGTACCTTGAGAGAGGCCCCTGCAATTCAGTTATGATTTTTATTATTTAAAAAATACACAGTTATTAGCACATCCTCAAGGAGAAAAAACTGTAGACCACAGATGCATGTACCTGTGAACAAATATATACACACATATACACATGTATACATATACATAATACACACATACACACACACTCAAACAATGGCATGCATAACCTTACCACTTAACAATAACCATGTATAAAAACATATAAGAACAAGTTGGGTTTCCCTGGTGGTCCAGTGGGTAAAGAGTCCACCTTGCAGCGCAAGGGACACCAGTTCGATCCCTGGCCTGGGAAGATTCCACATGCTGAGAAGCGGCTGGACCAGCATGTCCAATTATGAGTCAGCACTCTGGAGCACATGCACCCAGAGCCGGCGCTCTGCAACAAGAGAGGCCTCTGCAATGGGAGGCCCACACAGACCGAAGAAAAAAGATGGATGAAAATGAATAAACAAAAAAAATCAATAAAAAGAGGCCAAAATTAAAAAATATATATAAGAATATCTTAGTTTCTTTGTTTTCCCCCTAAGCACACACATGAAGATAAACATCTTATTTCATAACCTGATTTTTTTCCTCCTTAGCCATGTATCGTGACCATTTTTCCAAGGAAGGCAACCAGCATTGTTTGTAACAGTCTATCACATGCTTTAACATGATTTACCTAATGGATAATTTGGATGTTTACAATTATTCTCTGTAACAAATAGCAGCACACATCTTTAGTATATCTCTGTTTCCTAATAGGCTCTGGGAGTGAAGATAATTTAAGTAAGGAAGTAGAAAAATTATAATGCTAGCATGCCTTTGTGGATGGGCTTCCCAGGTGGTACTAGTGGTAAAGAACCTGCCCACCAAAGCAGGAGACATAAGAGATGTAAGTTCAATCCCTGGATCCAGAAGATCCCCTGGAGGAGATCACGGCAACCGTCTCCAACACTCTTGCCTGGAGAATCCCATGGGCAGTGGAGCCTGACTCTGGTGTCCATAGGATAGTAAAGAGTCAGACACAATTGAAGCAACTTAGCACCCAGGCATGCCTTTGTGGATATTGAACTATCGTAAGATGACAGTAGGCACTGGTATGGGAAGGAAGACTATGAGTCAGGTCTCAGTGTCTTCAATACATGACAGGAGCAAAAGAAACTACAAAAAAGGTGAACAGACAGCCCACAGAATGGGAGGAAATCATAGCAAATGAAATAACACACAAAGAATTTATCTCCAAAATCTACAAGCAACTCAGACAACTCAGCACCAGAAAAATGAACAACCCAATCAAAAAAATGGTAAAA
Source organism: Tragulus kanchil (assembly GCA_022376925.1). Taxonomy (NCBI): domain Eukaryota; kingdom Metazoa; phylum Chordata; class Mammalia; order Artiodactyla; family Tragulidae; genus Tragulus; species Tragulus kanchil. The sequence continues at coordinate 134,464,781 of JAIOJX010000002.1, read as the reverse complement.
AGATCTAAATAGACATCTCACCAAAGAGGACATACAGATGGCCAAAAAGCACATGAAACAATGCTCAACCTCACTTATTATTAGAGAAATGTAAATCAAAACTACAATGAGATATCACCTCACACCCGTCAGAATGGCCATCATCAACAAATCGACAGACAATAAATGCTGGAGAGGGTGCAGAGAAAAGGGAACCCTCTTGCATTGCTGGTGGGAATGTAAATTCATACAGCCTCTATGGAAGACAGTATGAAGATTTCTTAAAAAGCTAAAAATAGAAGCACCATACGACCCAGCAATCCCACTATTAGGCTTACACCCAGATGAAATCAAAGAAAGAAGCACCTGTACCCCAATGTTCATTGCAGCTCTCTATACAACAGCTAGAACATGAAAGTAACCTAGATGTCCACCAACGAATGAATGGATAAAGAAGCTCTGGTACATATACACAATGGAATACTACTCAGCTGTTAAAAGAAATGCAGAAGAATCAGTCCTAATGAGGTGGCTGGATCTAGAACCTATCATAAAAAATGAAGTAAGTCAAAAAGAGACAAGTGCAGTATACTAACACATATATATGGAATCTAGTAAAAGGGTAATGATAACACACGCAGTGAACCCACGGAAAAACAGACAGAGAATAGACATATGGACACTGTGGGGAATGAATAGTGGGTGGGAGACATAGAGGGAGTAACATGGAAACCTATACTATCATATGTGAAAAAGATAGCTAATGTCATTGCGCTAAGGGAGTAGGAGCTCCTACAAGGGCTTGGTGCGACAGCCTGGAGGCGTGGGATGGGGGAGGGTGAGAGGGGGGAGAGGACCAGAGATATGCATATTACTGATCTGGGAACATGCATGTCTGTGAACAACAAAACTCTGTAAAAACTTAAATAAATAAATAAAATTATTTAAAAATAAATAAATAAATGAGAGGAAAGACCAGTGGTCCATAGAGGAAAGAGGGAAAGAAGCAAGAGGTCATGGCATAAGAAGCTTGGACATGAGCTCTTAAAGGAGAACGGGGTTTCCAGGAAGTTAATGATGAAGAACAAAAGGAAATTCTAACTCCAGAAAAGCTGTTGTTCTTGAGTGGACTGACCCGCCCAGGTGAAAGTCAGCATCCTCTGCAGGCAGAGAGAAGGAAGAGCATTCAACAGAGCTAAGTCCAGAGGGTAAAACAGAAAGAATCCGCCAAGGGATCAAAAGGAACCAGGAACCAGGTATGAAGGAGATGGTGGCAGACGGACAAGAGCTTATCTCTCAGTCCATGACCAAGGGTTATTGATACAAAGATGGGAAGCGTGCTTGGGGGTGACCAGTCTTTCAAGTCTTCCACGGTCACAGATCAGGCTTACAAAGACATTCTGCTCTGGGCGAGAGCTGTCACAGGAGGGCAGAGGCCCCTACGAGGTTCGGAGCAAGAGAACAGAGCCCTGATCTGGACAAGGACAGTCTTGGAGGGTTTAAACTTCTTGCAATAAGCTAAGAGCATTAGGAGGCTTGCAGAGAGACAGTAGCCAGGGTACAGCAATAAATATGGATAAAGAAGCTCTGGTACATATACACAATGGAATACTACTCAGCTGTTAAAAGAAATGCAGAAGAATCAGTCCTAATGAGGTGGCTGGATCTAGAACCTATCATAAAAAATGAAGTAAGTCAAAAAGAGACAAGTGCAGTATACTAACACATATATATGGAATCTAGTAAAAGGGTAATGATAACACACGCAGTGAACCCACGGAAAAACAGACAGAGAATAGACATATGGACACTGTGGGGAATGAATAGTGGGTGGGAGACATAGAGGGAGTAACATGGAAACCTATACTATCATATGTGAAAAAGATAGCTAATGTCATTGCGCTAAGGGAGTAGGAGCTCCTACAAGGGCTTGGTGCGACAGCCTGGAGGCGTGGGATGGGGGAGGGTGAGAGGGGGGAGAGGACCAGAGATATGCATATTACTGATCTGGGAACATGCATGTCTGTGAACAACAAAACTCTGTAAAAACTTAAATAAATAAATAAAATTATTTAAAAATAAATAAATAAATGAGAGGAAAGACCAGTGGTCCATAGAGGAAAGAGGGAAAGAAGCAAGAGGTCATGGCATAAGAAGCTTGGACATGAGCTCTTAAAGGAGAACGGGGTTTCCAGGAAGTTAATGATGAAGAACAAAAGGAAATTCTAACTCCAGAAAAGCTGTTGTTCTTGAGTGGACTGACCCGCCCAGGTGAAAGTCAGCATCCTCTGCAGGCAGAGAGAAGGAAGAGCATTCAACAGAGCTAAGTCCAGAGGGTAAAACAGAAAGAATCCGCCAAGGGATCAAAAGGAACCAGGAACCAGGTATGAAGGAGATGGTGGCAGACGGACAAGAGCTTATCTCTCAGTCCATGACCAAGGGTTATTGATACAAAGATGGGAAGCGTGCTTGGAGGTGACCAGTCTTTCAAGTCTTCCACGGTCACAGATCAGGCTTACAAAGACATTCTGCTCTGGGTGAGAGCTGTCACAGGGAGGGCAGAGGCCCCTACGAGGTTCGGAGCAAGAGAACAGAGCCCTGATCTGGACAAGGACAGTCTTGGAGGGTTTAGGCAGCTTCTTGCAATAAGCTAAGAGCATTAGGAGGCTTGCAGAGAGACAGTGAGATCCATCTGAGGGATTTTTTTTCTTAATTCAGGCAATAAAATTGGAGAATGAAAGGTCAGTGTGTTCCTTCTCAAATATTAGCTGCCTCAATGAGGATGTTCAAGGGAACTGTGAAATGTAGGATTCACTAGAATTTTCTAAAAGTGAAACAGACCTATTCACTAGTTGACATTCATTTAAAGAATATGTAGGGCTTCCCCTGGTGGTCCAGTGGGTAAGGACACCGCTTTGCAGTGCAAGGGGCGCCAGTTCGAGCCCTGGCCTGGGAAGATCCCACGTGCTGCGGAGCGGCTGGACTGATACGTCCAATTACCGAGCCAGAGCTCTGGAGCGCATGCGCCCAGAGCCGGTGCTCTGCAGCGACAGACGCCACCGCGATGGGAGGCCCACAGGAGCCAAAGAACAAAGATGGATGAAAATGGAGAAATGCAAGACCAACAGAAGTGGCCCACCCGCTCCCCTCCCTCCCCAACCCGACCCCCGCCCAAAATAAATAAATAAAAAAAAAAAAAGAATACGTATTGGCTACTATGTGTGATGCTCTATTCTAAATACTAGAACTAGAGAAGGACACAAATGAGAGCACATTGTACATAGTTAACAAATGAATCAACACACAATAAAATGCCAGCTAGTAATAGGTGCTACAAAGAAAAGGAAAAGGAAATCAAAATAAGACTCTGGTGTTATTTTATACAGATAGATGAGAGAGGGAAGAGAATGAGGGAGGAGAGCTGGGTTATGCTGATGGATAATAAACAACCTCCACACAAACAAAGGTTTCTTTTCCTTTCACACTACATGGCCATGCCAGAGCATCAGTGGGACCTTCTCTATTTTCTATGTCTCTGGGATCATATTGATAGAGAAGTCTTAACTCAAAGATCATTCTGGGGCATCTAGAACCAACAATGAAATGCTCCAGCCCAAGTGGCATCCATCACTTGGGAGCACAACTCACTGAGCAGACCATCTCCTATGGCCCTGCTCACCCACAGGGAGCCAAGAAATACAATTCCTACCATTGATCTGGAAAGGACTTGAGGTTTAGGCAGCTTCTTGCAATAAGCTAAGAGCATTAGGAGGCTTGCAGAGAGACAGTGAGATCCATCTGAGGGATTTTTTCTTAATTCAGGCAATAAAATTGGAGAATGAAAGGTCAGTGTGTTCCTTCTCAAATATTAGCTGCCTCAATGAGGATGTTCAAGGGAACTGTGAAATGTAGGATTCACTAGAATTTTCTAAAAGTGAAACAGACCTATTCACTAGTTGACATTCATTTAAAGAATATGTAGGGCTTCCCCTGGTGGTCCAGTGGGTAAGGACACCGCTTTGCAGTGCAAGGGGCGCCAGTTCGATCCCTGGCCTGGGAAGATCCCACGTGCCGCGGAGCGGCTGGACTGATGTGTCCAATTACCGAGCCAGAGCTCTGGAGCGCATGCGCCCAGAGCCGGTGCTCTGCAGCGACAGACGCCACCGCGATGGGAGGCCCACAGGAGCCAAAGAACAAAGACGGATGAAAATGGAGAAATGCAAGACCAACAGAAGTGGCCCACCCGCCTCCCTCCCTCCCCAACCCGACCCCCGCCCAAAATAAATAAATAAAAAAAAAAAAAGAATACGTATTGGCTACTATGTGTGATGCTCTATTCTAAATACTAGAACTAGAGAAGGACACAAATGAGAGCACATTGTACATAGTTAACAAATGAATCAACACACAATAAAATGCCAGCTAGTAATAGGTGCTACAAAGAAAAGGAAAAGGAAATCAAAATAAGACTCTGGTGTTATTTTATACAGATAGATGAGAGAGGAGAGAGAATGAGGGAGGAGAGCTGGGTTATGCTGATGGATAATAAACAACCTCCACACAAACAAAGGTTTCTTTTCCTTTCACACTACATGGCCATGCCAGAGCATCAGTGGGACCTTCTCTATTTTCTATGTCTCTGGGATCATATTGATAGAGAAGTCTTAACTCAAAGATCATTCTGGGGCATCTAGAACCAACAATGAAATGCTCCAGCCCAAGTGGCATCCATCACTTGGGAGCACAACTCACTGAGCAGACCATCTCCTATGGCCCTGCTCACCCACAGGAAGCCAAGAAATACAATCCTACCATTGGTCTGCAAAGCCAAAGCCCCAAAAATACTTAGGGAAGAACACGAGTGATGATGGAAGACAATAGCTAACTGGAAGGACAGATGTCATAACAGTAATCACTAACACATAGCACTGGTATGAGGCAGGCACTATGGAAAGCACTTTGTACATCCAGGCTACACAACCCTCACAACAATACTAGGAGGTATGCTCTATTATTGTTTTCACCCTCAATCTCATTTTATAGTTGAGGAGACTGAAACAAGGAGGTTAGAAAAGTTAACCAGGATCACATACTTGGGAGTGGCAGAGTTGGAATTCCAACCTAGGCAGCCCTACTGCGTCTATGCTCGTAACCATCACCCTGTGTTGAATATGGATAGAGGACAGAAGGATGCATGGATAGAGGATGGATGGATGGATGGATGGAGGATAGATGGATGGATGATGGAGGATGAATGGATGGATGGATGGATGGAGGATGAATGGGTGGATGGATGGAGGATGGATGGATGGATGGATGGACAGATGGATGATGGAGGATGAATGGATGGATGGATGGATGGATGGACGGATGGATGGAGGATGGATGGGTGGATGGATGGAGGATGAATGGGTGGATGGATAGAGGATGGATGGATGAATGGATGGATGATGGACTGATGAGTGGGTGAGTGGATGGATGACCCGGTGGGTGGGTGGGCTGGTGGATGGCTAGGTGGATAGATGGATAGGTGATTGGCTGGCTGGATGGATGACCGGTTACACTGACTGGCAGTAATAAAGTCAACTAGGAAAATGAGAGAGCTTGACTCATGTCACCCCCAGAAGGGGGCTCACACACCTGCAGTCTCACACTCATTTCGCCAGTCTTGGTCATCCAACTGTGCCACCACTTACAGTCTCAGCAGCTCCCGCAGTAAGACAAGCTGTCACAGGCTTTCAGGCAGAAGGCCAGAGGCCCACAGAAACATACCGTGAGGCTGCCAGCAAAACTCTTCCAGTCGTGTTGGAACACAAGCCTGCTACCCAGTCTCCACACTTGGGAGCACAACTCACTGAGCAGACCATCTCCTATGGCCCTGCTCACCCACAGGAAGCCAAGAAATACAATCCTACCATTGGTCTGCAAAGCCAAAGCCCCAAAAATACTTAGGGAAGAACACGAGTGATGATGGAAGACAATAGCTAACTGGAAGGACAGATGTCATAACAGTAATCACTAACACATAGCACTGGTATGAGGCAGGCACTATGGAAAGCACTTTGTACATCCAGGCTACACAACCCTCACAACAATACTAGGAGGTATGCTCTATTATTGTTTTCACCCTCAATCTCATTTTATAGTTGAGGAGACTGAAACAAGGAGGTTAGAAAAGTTAACCAGGATCACATACTTGGGAGTGGCAGAGTTGGAATTCCAACCTAGGCAGCCCTACTGCGTCTATGCTCGTAACCATCACCCTGTGTTGAATATGGATAGAGGACAGAAGGATGCATGGATAGAGGATGGATGGATGGATGGATGGAGGATAGATGGATGGATGATGGAGGATGAATGGATGGATGGATGGATGGAGGATGAATGGGTGGATGGATGGAGGATGGATGGATGGATGGATGGACAGATGGATGATGGAGGATGAATGGATGGATGGATGGATGGATGGACGGATGGATGGAGGATGGATGGGTGGATGGATGGAGGATGAATGGGTGGATGGATAGAGGATGGATGGATGAATGGATGGATGATGGACTGATGAGTGGGTGAGTGGATGGATGACCCGGTGGGTGGGTGGGCTGGTGGATGGCTAGGTGGATAGATGGATAGGTGATTGGCTGGCTGGATGGATGACCGGTTACACTGACTGGCAGTAATAAAGTCAACTAGGAAAATGAGAGAGCTTGACTCATGTCACCCCCAGAAGGGGGCTCACACACCTGCAGTCTCACACTCATTTCGCCAGTCTTGGTCATCCAACTGTGCCACCACTTACAGTCTCAGCAGCTCCCGCAGTAAGACAAGCTGTCACAGGCTTTCAGGCAGAAGGCCAGAGGCCCACAGAAACATACCGTGAGGCTGCCAGCAAAACTCTTCCAGTCGTGTTGGAACACAAGCCTGCTACCCAGTCTCCACACAGAGGCTCCTGCTCGGCAGGTGGGGCCCAGTAACTCCTCACAAAGACAGGGACAGCTCAGTCAGGCTGGGTTGAGAACAAGCATACGTGACCAGGGTGGTGGAGGGAGGGGGGACAAACTGGCAGTTATGGCAAAACCAATGGCGACTGAGTCACAAGCAGTGGGTTTTGAGGATTTCCCCTTCTCTGGCACCAGGACACATTTAGAATGGGAAATATTTAGCAAGCAACATTTTTCCTGCTAACAGCATTCAGCTTCTAGGGAAAAGAGGATACAGAAAGGCAGCAAGAGGGACAGCCTTGAATGCTTTACCCCCCAGAACACAGGCTCTGCTGTGCCCCATGAGGATCCACCGTCTCCCAGGGGAGGAGGGGTTATTTGCCAACTCAGGAAGCCACCAGGCCCACCCAAAGAGCTTCCTCTAGCTGAGCTGAGCTGGGCTTGCCACTGCTCAGCCCAAGTGTCTCACCAACTCAGTAACTTCAAAAACCACCAAGATGCAGCATCCGTGCTAGGAGGCACGCTGAGTCAAGAGCGGATCCATTTATCCCTGAGGTCACAGCTGTTCACCAAGGAGAAAGGACTTACCCCAAAGTCCCCTCCAGCAAGTCCTGCTATAACCAGGCTGGGAAAATAAAAGGAGACCTGATATCCTAAAGGAAAAGGGGGAAAGCAGAGTAAAGCAAGTCAGATCCTTATAGTTAGTTATAGGAGCCAGAAGCACTCAAGAGAAAAAAAAAAAAAAACAGGGACTTCCCTGGTAATTAAGACTCTGCGTTTCCAATGCAGGGGGTGCAGGTCTGATTCCTGGTCAGGGAACTAAGATCCCACATACCACTCAGCCAAAAAATAAAAGAAGAAAAAAACAGACCTAGGCAAATGCATGGAACCCAGCAGGGGAGAAAAGAACCAAAGCCACACAACTGCTAGCTGTGGGGCCGCCACTGACAAGCAAAGAGCGCCCCTCAAGGGTCAGCTCACTTCATGCTATGCCTAGGACTTGGGGACTTAGTTCTAGAATCATCTTTGGGAAGGGAATGGTTAAGAGCCCCAGTGATTGCCTGCTGAAAACACAGCTTCTTTTCCTAAGTCTAAGATAACAGACAGAGAACTAAGTCAGGGCAAAAGGCAGAAGGAGAACCACAGACCCAAAGAAAAGAGACCGTGGCTGGGCACTGCCCTAGACAGAGAAGGGGAAAGACAGAGGCTGAGACACCAAAGGGAAAAAATGGAGCAAATATAATGATAACCCGTAACTGAGCACGTACTGAAGCCAAGAACTCCTTTCACTCCTGAACCTGTTATATCTCAGCCTTCATGAGGACTCCAAAGAGGTAGGATGAGGTTGAAGGCCTTGCCCAAAGTGCCACCGGCAGTAACAGTCTCACTGCAGCCTGTCTCACTCCAGAGCTGTTTCCTAGAGGAACAGAAGCCAGAGAAAGCCCTCTCAAGGGAAGACCTGACCCATCTACCAGTCAGAGTGAAACCCCATGGCAGAGCCAGCCAAATGCCAACAAACAGCAGAGATGCTGGTGAAGGACACTTTATAATATATGGCTTCCCAAGTGTCTCACCAACTCAGTAACTTCAAAAACCACCAAGATGCAGCATCCGTGCTAGGAGGCACGCTGAGTCAAGAGCGGATCCATTTATCCCTGAGGTCACAGCTGTTCACCAAGGAGAAAGGACTTACCCCAAAGTCCCCTCCAGCAAGTCCTGCTATAACCAGGCTGGGAAAATAAAAGGAGACCTGATATCCTAAAGGAAAAGGGGGAAAGCAGAGTAAAGCAAGTCAGATCCTTATAGTTAGTTATAGGAGCCAGAAGCACTCAAGAGAAAAAAAAAAAAAAACAGGGACTTCCCTGGTAATTAAGACTCTGCGTTTCCAATGCAGGGGGTGCAGGTCTGATTCCTGGTCAGGAACTAAGATCCCACATACCACTCAGCCAAAAAATAAAAGAAAAAAACAGACCTAGGCAAATGCATGGAACCCAGCAGGGGAGAAAAGAACCAAAGCCACACAACTGCTAGCTGTGGGGCCGCCACTGACAAGCAAAGAGCGCCCCTCAAGGGTCAGCTCACTTCATGCTATGCCTAGGACTTGGGGACTTAGTTCTAGAATCATCTTTGGGAAGGGAATGGTTAAGAGCCCCAGTGATTGCCTGCTGAAAACACAGCTTCTTTTCCTAAGTCTAAGATAACAGACAGAGAACTAAGTCAGGGCAAAAGGCAGAAGGAGAACCACAGACCCAAAGAAAAGAGACCGTGGCTGGGCACTGCCCTAGACAGAGAAGGGGAAAGACAGAGGCTGAGACACCAAAGGGAAAAAATGGAGCAAATATAATGATAACCCGTAACTGAGCACGTACTGAAGCCAAGAACTCCTTTCACTCCTGAACCTGTTATATCTCAGCCTTCATGAGGACTCCAAAGAGGTAGGATGAGGTTGAAGGCCTTGCCCAAAGTGCCACCGGCAGTAACAGTCTCACTGCAGCCTGTCTCACTCCAGAGCTGTTTCCTAGAGGAACAGAAGCCAGAGAAAGCCCTCTCAAGGGAAGACCTGACCCATCTACCAGTCAGAGTGAAACCCCATGGCAGAGCCAGCCAAATGCCAACAAACAGCAGAGATGCTGGTGAAGGACACTTTATAATATATGGCTTGGGTTCAAACCCCAGCTCCCTGACCTCAAGCAAATCTGCCAGCCTCTCAGAACCTCGGTGTTCCCATCTTGAACACAGTAACAACAACATATTTATCTCAAAGGGTTGGTTGGAGGATTAAAAGAGAAAAAACAATAGATAAGCTCTATGAGCATAGTGCAGGCACATGGCAATCAATCAGTGAAAGTTAGCAAGTGCTAATGTGATTAATATCATGCTCCTCAGACCTACTGGTGCCTTATACAGAATCAAAAAGAAATACACTAAGACCCAGTTGCTTTTTTACAAGGTCAGTGTGCTGGCAGAGGTGGGGGCGGCTCAGAAGAGCTCAAGGGTTCTAGAAAGACATTCAAAAACTACTTCCCCTTCCCCCACTAGCTTCCTACTGTCTGAAATATACATTTCCCAGTGCACAGGACTTTCATTTTCCCCATTTGAAAACAAATTCGGTGCAGACATAAGTTCACACTGGAGGGGGCATACATGACAAAGCAGAGGGCCAACCAGGAATGTAGAGTCTTTAAATTTTTTTACAAAGGTGAGCAAACTGGCAGAAAGCCTCCAAAAATTTCCAGTATGTTGAAGACACACAGGGTTGATTAGGTTTGATCCCTGATCAGGGAACTAGATCCCACCTGTTACAACTAAGAGTTCACATGCTGCAACTAAAAGATTCTGTACGCTGTAGCTAAGACCTGGTGCAGCCAAATAAATGAAAAGAAATAGTAAGAGGAAAGAGAGAAAGGTTAACATCAATGGGATATTGATGGGCACATAGCAGATTCTAATGAACAAAATTTAGTATTATCATTATTATCAAATTGTTATGCAAGATTAATCTTTGTCATTATTTCTATCACTATTGTTATTATTGATTCCTTTGAGTGATTCTTTCCATGTATCATCTCCCGTCATCTTCACAACAACCCCTGAAAGGTAGATACTATTACTTTCTTTAGTTTACTGATGAGAAAATCAGAGCCCCCCAGAGAAAGGAAATAACTTGCCCAAGATCATCCACCTATGGAACCTGGTTCTCCAGTCCAGCTTTGTCTGATCCCAACGCCTCGGCAGCTCATCTTTACCCTACTAGATCCCTTCAAGCATCAGTATTTGATGAATAAATCAACAACCCCATGGACAAAAGGGATGAAAAGATGTCCTCAAAGAAAAGGAGATGGCCAAATTCTTCGGGTCCTCGGGATGCAGTGTCCACACAGACAGCAGAGGATGACCGAAGAACAAAAATATTTATCTCAAAGGGTTGGTTGGAGGATTAAAAGAGAAAAAACAATAGATAAGCTCTATGAGCATAGTGCAGGCACATGGCAATCAATCAGTGAAAGTTAGCAAGTGCTAATGTGATTAATATCATGCTCCTCAGACCTACTGGTGCCTTATACAGAATCAAAAAGAAATACACTAAGACCCAGTTGCTTTTTTACAAGGTCAGTGTGCTGGCAGAGGTGGGGCGGCTCAGAAGAGCTCAAGGGTTCTAGAAAGACATTCAAAAACTACTTCCCCTTCCCCCACTAGCTTCCTACTGTCTGAAATATACATTTCCCAGTGCACAGGACTTTCATTTTCCCCATTTGAAAACAAATTCGGTGCAGACATAAGTTCACACTGGAGGGGGCATACATGACAAAGCAGAGGGCCAACCAGGAATGTAGAGTCTTTAAATTTTTTTACAAAGGTGAGCAAACTGGCAGAAAGCCTCCAAAAATTTCCAGTATGTTGAAGACACACAGGGTTGATTAGGTTTGATCCCTGATCAGGGAACTAGATCCCACCTGTTACAACTAAGAGTTCACATGCTGCAACTAAAAGATTCTGTACGCTGTAGCTAAGACCTGGTGCAGCCAAATAAATGAAAAGAAATAGTAAGAGGAAAGAGAGAAAGGTTAACATCAATGGGATATTGATGGGCACATAGCAGATTCTAATGAACAAAATTTAGTATTATCATTATTATCAAATTGTTATGCAAGATTAATCTTTGTCATTATTTCTATCACTATTGTTATTATTGATTCCTTTGAGTGATTCTTTCCATGTATCATCTCCCGTCATCTTCACAACAACCCCTGAAAGGTAGATACTATTACTTTCTTTAGTTTACTGATGAGAAAATCAGAGCCCCCCAGAGAAAGGAAATAACTTGCCCAAGATCATCCACCTATGGAACCTGGTTCTCCAGTCCAGCTTTGTCTGATCCCAACGCCTCGGCAGCTCATCTTTACCCTACTAGATCCCTTCAAGCATCAGTATTTGATGAATAAATCAACAACCCCATGGACAAAAGGGATGAAAAGATGTCCTCAAAGAAAAGGAGATGGCCAAATTCTTCGGGTCCTCGGGATGCAGTGTCCACACAGACAGGCAGAGGATGATCGAAGAGGCTAAAATGAAGTAACCTTTGCCAAGAAGAGCCTGGGCCGAGGGAAGGAACCTGGGGTTGATCAGTTTGAAAAGGAAACTGGAAACATACGACAAATGTAAGTTCCCAGGTTCATATATGTACCACGTAGGGGAAGATGATGGAACTTCTGATGAGCTTTGCTTACATGGTGAAGGCCTTAGCCCTGAGGATGGACACAGTGCTACAAGCTCAGTACGGATGCCAGAGTCAAGTGATGGTTCCAGTCCCAATTCTGCAGTTTGGAGTAAGGAAACTCCACTCTCTCAGTGTCTGTTTCCCCACCTATAACTGCTGCCCAGACAGCAACCACTAGCCACACGCAGCCACTGAGTGCCTGAAATGGACTTAGTTTGAATTGAGACAATCTTGGTGTCAAATACATACCAAACTTTGAAGACATAGTATTTCTTTTAAAGTTAAATATTTTGTTAAGCATTCTATATTGACTACACATTGATATGTAATACTGGGGATACAAGGAGTTAGAGAAACCATTAATCAAAATTACCTTCATTTGTTTCTTTTGACTTTTTTAAATATGGTTACTTAGCAATTTTTAAATTGCACATGTAACTCCTGTTATATTCCTATTAGCATGGATCTACAAAAGGTTAGGAGTTTGATAATGAAGTCCAAGAAGATACTATATGTTAAGAATTCTATAAAAAAAAAAAAAAAAAAAGGCGGGGGGAGGGGGGTACTTTCCCTGGTGGTCCAGTGGTTAAGACTCCATGTGCCCACTGCAGGGAGTGAGGATTTGATCCCTGGTCAGGGAACTAAGGTCCCACACGCCATGCAGCAAAGTGCAAAAAAAAAAGAGTTATAGGCGTCCAGTTTTGTGTTCATTTCCTTCCCCTACCTGCACCAGATCCAGCAAGAACTATCAACTTCCAAATCTGCCCGGGTCTCTCCAGATATACCCTGTTTCTCTCATCATCTCTGACCTGGATTCTGCAGGGGTCTTCTAGCTCATCTTCAATTTCCATCCCTGCTAGTCTCCACTCCGCAGTCAGGGAGAGTTGTTTTAAATACAAATCCAATCCTTTCCATCACCCACCTAATCACCACTCAAGCACTCCACTCCATACAGAAGCCCCTCCCAGTCAAAGAGGCCCCAATGGGACACAGCCTCAGCCCACCTCCCCACCTGCTCCTCCATCCACACCCACTGGAACCCAGCCACACGATCATGCCAATGGGGTCTCCTCACGGTCCTTACATGGCTCACCCCAAGGGCCCAGAACAGCATTTTCCCCATCCTGCAGGGTTGACTCCTTCTATCTTGTGGCTCTCAGGTCATGTGTCACCTGGTTAGGAAGGCCTTCCTTACCCAAGGAAGCCATTTACCACCTCACTCTGTCACCTTCTCCTGGTTCAATCTCTTTATGAGGTTTACCCCAAATTGAACCCATCTTGTTTTGTTCAATATAATTACTTGGATAGCATCTGTCTTCTTGCTGGATTAACCCCTCTATGAGGGCAGGGACCTGTCTTGGCCATCCTATCTCCACAGCCTGGATTGGTGACTACGACATGGTTGGTGCCCCATAAGTGCCAAACAGTCAAATGGATGTGTCAGGTCGAGCGGTGGAGGAATTAGCGGCCAGGTCCCCGGAACAGTCTGCCAGAGACGCTTCCACTCCAGCCACGCCACATCTGGGTACACAACGAAAAGTCCCGAAAGCCAGTTCTCAAAGAGATCGTCAACATCCATGTTCACAGCAGCAGAATGCACAACAGCCAAAAGGCAGAAGCAACTGAAGTGTCCATCGACAGATGGATGGATGAGCAAAACGTAATGGACACGTACAATGGAATACTATTCAGCCTTAGAAAGGCAGGAAACCAACACCTGCTATAACCCAGATGAACCTCATGAACATCATGCTGAGGGAAAGAAGCCAGTCACAAAAAGACAACGACTGCATGATTCTGCTCTATGCCGCATCGAGGGTAGTCAAAATCACAGAAACAGAAAGTAGAAGGGTGGTTACCAAGAGCTGGTGGGAGAGCTTAAAGAGGAGCTGTTTACAGTGGAGACAGAGTTTCAGATTTGCAAGATGAAAAAGCTCTGGCACTCTGTGGCACAGTCACATGAATATGCTTAACACAAGTTACTGTACCTTTAAATATGGACAAGGCGGGGAATTTTATATGTTTTGACCAGGAGTTTAAATGCCTTTCATATTTTTAGAAAACAATAAAACTTTCACCTATCTCAGAGCACAAAGTAGAAAGCTGTACCTAAGTCAGCTAAATGGAGAACAACAACAAAAAACTAGAATTGCAGCAAAAGCCAGAAGAAAAGACGTTAACAAAGAGGCCTAACAAGCTGTCCATTTTCTGACATTTGCCTTGGGAAGATGGACACAGAGACTCAAGAATCTGGGCACTCATGAGCATCCGGGGCAGTCAAGAGGAGGTAAACACTCCTCTATTAGCCTGCTCCTGAAGATTTCTAGAAATCTGCTCCAAGGACCTAAGTAGGGATGCAGCCTGGGATGTGCTTATGCTACTGAGAAATGGAAACACCTCTATGACCATCCTCGGGGTACCTTTTAAATAAACAACAGTCAAGCCATACAGTAGAGATTCCAGAGTTTCATAAAAAGAAAAAAAAAAAGATGGGCTTCCCTGGTGCTTCAGGGATTAAGAATTTGCCTTGCAGTACAAGGGGCACAGATTTAATCCCTGGTCCGGGAAGATCTCACATGTCTTAACCCATGCAACTAAGCCCATGGGCCAACGACTGCAGCCCGCCTGCCTACAGCCCGTGCTCTGCAACAAGAGAAGCCAGTGCAATGAGAAGCCCTTAACCCGATTTTCAACTAGAGAAAGCCCATGTGCACAACAGCAAAGCAGAACTGAAGTGTCCATCGACAGATGGATGGATGACAAAACGTAATGGACACGTACAATGGAATACTATTCAGCCTTAGAAAGGCAGGAAACCAACACCTGCTATAACCCAGATGAACCTCATGAACATCATGCTGAGGGAAAGAAGCCAGTCACAAAAAGACAACGACTGCATGATTCTGCTCTATGCCGCATCGAGGGTAGTCAAAATCACAGAAACAGAAAGTAGAAGGGTGGTTACCAAGAGCTGGTGGGAGAGCTTAAAGAGGAGCTGTTTACAGTGGAGACAGAGTTTCAGATTTGCAAGATGAAAAAGCTCTGGCACTCTGTGGCACAGTCACATGAATATGCTTAACACAAGTTACTGTACCTTTAAATATGGACAAGGCGGGGAATTTTATATGTTTTGACCAGGAGTTTAAATGCCTTTCATATTTTTAGAAAACAATAAAACTTTCACCTATCTCAGAGCACAAAGTAGAAAGCTGTACCTAAGTCAGCTAAATGGAGAACAACAACAAAAAACTAGAATTGCAGCAAAAGCCAGAAGAAAAGACGTTAACAAAGAGGCCTAACAAGCTGTCCATTTTCTGACATTTGCCTTGGGAAGATGGACACAGAGACTCAAGAATCTGGGCACTCATGAGCATCCGGGGCAGTCAAGAGGAGGTAAACACTCCTCTATTAGCCTGCTCCTGAAGATTTCTAGAAATCTGCTCCAAGGACCTAAGTAGGGATGCAGCCTGGGATGTGCTTATGCTACTGAGAAATGGAAACACCTCTATGACCATCCTCGGGGTACCTTTTAAATAAACAACAGTCAAGCCATACAGTAGAGATTCCAGAGTTTCATAAAAAGAAAAAAAAAAAAAGATGGGCTTCCCTGGTGCTTCAGGGATTAAGAATTTGCCTTGCAGTACAAGGGGCACAGATTTAATCCCTGGTCCGGGAAGATCTCACATGTCTTAACCCATGCAACTAAGCCCATGGGCCACAACGACTGCAGCCCGCCTGCCTACAGCTCGTGCTCTGCAACAAGAGAAGCCAGTGCAATGAGAAGCCCTCATACTACCACAAGAGTAGCCCCTGCTTGCTGCAACTAGAGAAAGCCCATGTGCAGCCAGAGATAAAATCAATGAAATTAAAAAAAAAAATAAAAGAGGTGGTCCACTCGGTAAAGAGTCCGCCTTGCAGTGCAAGGGGCTCCGGTTCAATCCCTGGCCTGGGAAGATCCCATGTGCCACAGAGCAGCTGGACTGGTGCGTCCAATTACGAGTCAGCACTCTGGAGCGCATGTGCCCAGAGCCGGTGCTCTGCAACAAGAGAGGCCATTGCAGGGGGAGGCCCACAAAGGCAAAGAATAAAGATGGATGAAAATAAATAAATAAAAAAATAATAAGAGGCCAAAACATTTTAAATATATATATATATATATAAAAAAACAATGAGGGCTTCCCTGGTGGTCCAGTGGGTGAGGACACCGCCTTGCAGTGCAGGGGGTGCAAGTTCGATCCCTGGCCTGGGAAGATCCCACGTGCCGTGGAGCGGCTGGACCGACGTGTCCAATTACCGAGCCGGAGCTCCGGAGCATATGCACCCAGAGCCGATGCTCTGCAATGACAGAGGCCACTGAGATGGGAGGTCCACACGGGCCAAAGAACAAAGATGGATGAAAAAATAGATAAATGAAAGACCAATAGAAGTGGCCCACCCTCCCCTCTCCTTCCCCAACCCGCCCCCCCCAAAAAAAATGAATATAAAAAAACAATGAAATCTGACTTGACAAGAAGGCAGTCTCAGGGGTCCATCATGACCCCATTTGTGTGACAGACGCAGAGACAGACAGATACCAAGGTATCAACATGTGGGGGAGAGGTAAGATGATTCACTCTCTGTGTAATGCGTACTGGCCTGTAATGCACATGTACTGCATCGGCAGTGAGAAAGCATTATTTTTAAGAAGAAAGCATGGCCAAAGAATGTTTACAAGAAAACACTAGGGGTCTCAAAAGAAAATTCTAGTACCCTGAGAGCCAAATTATAGCACAGAAAAAACTCCCGGCAAGAAACAGAAAATACAAAACTTCAGTTATGTAATTCAGAGAGGCCCACAGAGGCTGTCAGACACCCACAGAGACCCAAACAGACCTTGTGGAACTCAAACCAGGGCAGAGAAAACACATAAAACGGCAACAGGACCCATCCAGAGATGAAAGATTAGGTGTGCCGAATCACAGGGACTAAAGTAGCGTGTGAGAAAGAGGAGGCAGGAATCAGGGTTCAGGCTTCCTTCAGATGGGGGCTGGGGAGGGGAGAGAAAGGGGAGGGAGGGACGCGTACTCCTCACACCCCCTTGTAGGAAGCCCCTGTAATTAGGCTAATGCTAAGAGGAAAGAGCCCTTCTATTTAGCTGTCATCTGCCTGAGCCCAGGAGGTGAGTCAGGCAGCCCCTGGAGTAGAAAAAGACCCAGGCGCTGCCAGCTGACCCAGCTTCCCCAGTTATGGCTGAACTGGGTGAGGATACAGACAACAGGGTCTAGCAGTGTGACCCTCAGAGCTGGGGACAAACTTCCAGAGCACGTGTTCCGTGCCAAATCTTGTTCTAAATTCTATATACAGGTGTGCAGGTGTGGGTTAGTCACTCAGTCATGTCTGATTCTTTGGGCCCCCATGGATGGTAGCCCACCAGGCACCTCCTGACCATAGGATTCTCCAGGCAAGAATACTGGCGTAGAGTGGGTTGCCATTCTCTTCTCCAGAGGATCTTCCTGACCCAGGGATCAAACCCAGGTCTCCCACATTGCAAGTAGATTCTTTACTGCCTGAGCCACCAGGGAAGCCTCTGTGTGTGTGTGTGTGTGTGTGTGTGTGTGTGTGTGTCCTCATTTAATCTTCTCAGCAATTCTGAGATAGTTATTACTAGTATCTCCATTTTTCAGAGGAGAAAACAGAGACAGAACGGATAAGTAACCTGCCCAAGGTCACACAGTTCAACTTAAATGGCAGACACTCATGGTGACTGTCAAGAAGCATTATTTTTAAGAAGAAAGCATGGCCAAAGAATGTTTACAAGAAAACACTAGGGGTCTCAAAAGAAAATTCTAGTACCCTGAGAGCCAAATTATAGCACAGAAAAAACTCCCGGCAAGAAACAGAAAATACAAAACTTCAGTTATGTAATTCAGAGAGGCCCACAGAGGCTGTCAGACACCCACAGAGACCCAAACAGACCTTGTGGAACTCAAACCAGGGCAGAGAAAACACATAAAACGGCAACAGGACCCATCCAGAGATGAAAGATTAGGTGTGCCGAATCACAGGGACTAAAGTAGCGTGTGAGAAAGAGGAGGCAGGAATCAGGGTTCAGGCTTCCTTCAGATGGGGGCTGGGGAGGGGAGAGAAAGGGGAGGGAGGGACGCGTACTCCTCACACCCCCTTGTAGGAAGCCCCTGTAATTAGGCTAATGCTAAGAGGAAAGAGCCCTTCTATTTAGCTGTCATCTGCCTGAGCCCAGGAGGTGAGTCAGGCAGCCCCTGGAGTAGAAAAAGACCCAGGCGCTGCCAGCTGACCCAGCTTCCCAGTTATGGCTGAACTGGGTGAGGATACAGACAACAGGGTCTAGCAGTGTGACCCTCAGAGCTGGGGACAAACTTCCAGAGCACGTGTTCCGTGCCAAATCTTGTTCTAAATTCTATATACAGGTGTGCAGGTGTGGGTTAGTCACTCAGTCATGTCTGATTCTTTGGGCCCCCATGGATGGTAGCCCACCAGGCACCTCCTGACCATAGGATTCTCCAGGCAAGAATACTGGCGTAGAGTGGGTTGCCATTCTCTTCTCCAGAGGATCTTCCTGACCCAGGGATCAAACCCAGGTCTCCCACATTGCAAGTAGATTCTTTACTGCCTGAGCCACCAGGGAAGCCTCTGTGTGTGTGTGTGTGTGTGTGTGTGTGTGTGTGTCCTCATTTAATCTTCTCAGCAATTCTGAGATAGTTATTACTAGTATCTCCATTTTTCAGAGGAGAAAACAGAGACAGAACGGATAAGTAACCTGCCCAAGGTCACACAGTCACTTAATGGCAGAATCAGGATTCAGACCCAGGAAGCTGTGGCACTGGAGTCTATGCTCCAAACCATTGGCTGCATTCTCTTAGAAATCCAAAGACTACAAACAAAAGTGTTTTTCTCAGACTACTCTGACATTTGTTTGTAGGAAATTCATCTCAAGGAGAAATTACATAGAAAACCTCAGGGCCAAGAACTCCTGCATCACAGGCTCTGAAAACAACCCAAGTTTACGCAAGAAAACCACTTTCCCACTCCCACCTCCTTCTTTCTTCATGGCCCTCAATATTCTCTGCTTCCGAAGTGCCCACAAAACATGGAAACCAGCTCGTGTCAGGGGCCATACTGCACTCACCACCACGCTTCACTGTCTTCAGATCACACCTGCCGCAAGCGGAGCAAGTTAGACCCTGTTCTACAATCCCCGGTTGCATTACTCTCAGAAAACTAATCAATCTCTCTCTACCCCTCCATTCCAACCCATTTGTACAATAAGGATAGCAGTAGTAAAGTCGATACTCATTACTCACAGATTCCATATCTGCACATTTGCCTACTCACTAAAATTTACTTATAACCCCCAAACCAGCACTCGCGGGACTTTCATGATCATTCTCGGACACACAAGGCAATGCAAGATTTGAATCATTGACACACACATTCCCAGCTGAGGTTGGACAAAGCTCTTCTCTGCCTCCTGGTTTCAGTTTTCATGTTAAAAACAAGTATTCTTTTTGCAGGAAATCAGTACCAAGGGTTTTTCATTTTTGTGCTTTTTGTTGGAAACTCAAAACAGCTATTTAAAATGGCCCCTAAGGGCAAGAAGGCTGTCCTATCGTCTTTCGAAGAAAACACATGTGTCAGGTAAGTTTCATTCAGTTGCGGTGCTGTTGGCCACGAGTTCAACGTAAAAAGTCAACAACAGATTCCGTAAAGCGACTCGGAACATAAACACACATAAAACAAGGTTACAGATTAGTTGACAAAAATGTCATGGCCAGAGGCACACAGGAACCTGACCTCCCATTTCCCCTAGGAGCAATAGCTCAGTCTTCACTAGTTCAGCCTCTGCAGCAACTACCAACTACCAAGAGAACTACCAACCACAAGCAGCAAGAACTGACTGTATTTCAGAGCACTGTCGGTCTTCAGTGAGCTGACATCACTAAGGCACTGAGAATTGCACTCTGGCAATACAAACTGCTACTGTAGGGATTTTTCCATGATCATGTATACATATTCTTTTTTTTTTTTTTAAGATTTATTTATTTGGGGCGGGGGTCGGGTTGGGGAGGGAGGGGAGCAGGCGGGCTACTTCTATTGGCCTTTCATTTCTCTATTTTCATCCGTCTTTGTTCTTTGGCTCCTGTGGGCCTCCCATCGCAGAGGCCTCTGTCGCCGGCTCTGGGCGCACGCGCTCCAGAGCTCTGGCTCGGTAATTGGACACATTGGTCCAGCCGCTCCGCAGCATGTGGGATCTTCCCAGGGCAGGGATCAAACCGGCGCCCCTTGCACTGCAAGGCGGTGTCCTTACCCACTGGACCACCAGGGGAAGCCCTATGCATACATATTCTTAACTGGGAAACTAAAATGAAATAAAAGAGAATCAGGACCCAACCCAGAACAACTAGCACTCTTGAACTGAATCGAGTAGGACAAGTGAGTGGACCCAACAAATATTCAGAAAGAAGCAATGATGGTGTAGCACGCCACTGGTGATGCGCTTGAGGGTGAGTCAACAGTGGCTTTAGGCTGAGGACCCTAGGGAACATCCATAGGGGTCACCTATCTACAACTTCCTCCCCTTGGTTTTCCTTTATGATTTTCCTTGAGAATTAGTATTTCATGGGATCTTGGTGGGGTTAGCAATTCTGAGCTAGTCCTGTGAATCAAGGTAGGCCAATCAGAAGCTCGCTCCCTGGATTTTGCATTTTGAACAAAATTCATCCCACCTACAGTGTCCTGAAGGAATGAACCATTAAATCCTATATTCTGGATTCCCAGAACATCTCTAGTTCCAGGACTTTCCAAAGCCTAAGAATTCATCTTTTCCTTCACATCTCTAATTTCTCGCATGTCCCACTAATAAATCCATTTCTGCTTTACTTCATCAGAGTCAGTCCTCCCATTTCCCTAGGAGCAATAGCTCAGTCTTCACTAGTTCAGCCTCTGCAGCAACTACCAACTACCAAGAGAACTACCAACCACAAGCAGCAAGAACTGACTGTATTTCAGAGCACTGTCGGTCTTCAGTGAGCTGACATCACTAAGGCACTGAGAATTGCACTCTGGCAATACAAACTGCTACTGTAGGGATTTTTCCATGATCATGTATACATATTCTTTTTTTTTTTTTTTATATTTTTTTTTTTTGGGCGGGGGTCGGGTTGGGGAGGGAGGGGAGCAGGCGGGCTACTTCTATTGGCCTTTCATTTCTCTATTTTCATCCGTCTTTGTTCTTTGGCTCCTGTGGGCCTCCCATCGCAGAGGCCTCTGTCGCCGGCTCTGGGCGCACGCGCTCCAGAGCTCTGGCTCGGTAATTGGACACATTGGTCCAGCCGCTCCGCAGCATGTGGGATCTTCCCAGGGCAGGGATCGAACCGGCGCCCCTTGCACTGCAAGGCAGTGTTCTTACCCACTGGACCACCAGGGGAAGCCCTATGCATACATATTCTTAACTGGGAAACTAAAATGAAATAAAAGAGAATCAGGACCCAACCCAGAACAACTAGCACTCTTGAACTGAATCGAGTAGGACAAGTGAGTGGACCCAACAAATATTCAGAAAGAAGCAATGATGGTGTAGCACGCCACTGGTGATGCGCTTGAGGGTGAGTCAACAGTGGCTTTAGGCTGAGGACCCTAGGGAACATCCATAGGGGTCACCTATCTACAACTTCCTCCCCTTGGTTTTCCTTTATGATTTTCCTTGAGAATTAGTATTTCATGGGATCTTGGTGGGGTTAGCAATTCTGAGCTAGTCCTGTGAATCAAGGTAGGCCAATCAGAAGCTCGCTCCCTGGATTTTGCATTTTGAACAAAATTCATCCCACCTACAGTGTCCTGAAGGAATGAACCATTAAATCCTATATTCTGGATTCCCAGAACATCTCTAGTTCCAGGACTTTCCAAAGCCTAAGAATTCATCTTTTCCTTCACATCTCTAATTTCTCGCATGTCCCACTAATAAATCCATTTCTGCTTTACTTCATCAGAGTCAGTTTCTGTTACTTGCAACCAAGGATCCTAAACAAGAGGGGAATTTCAAAGGATAACCTTTTCTCCATCTACGCTTCCCTTAGACTCAGACCTCAGAATATAGGAAATTCCAGCACTTTCCCTACCTGGTTTTGAGTGATAGTATTTTGAATGGAGAAAGCAGAATGAATACATCTTGAAAACACCCCCAATGCTCTTCCATGCTCTCAGTTTGGGGGCATCCAGAAGAATTTCATACCAGGATTCCAACAGATCTCACAAAGGAGATCACCAAACCACTGCCTAGGATCCCAAAAGAATCCTGGAGAACGACTACCACCACCACAACAACAACACTAAAAGGTACACCAGTGTCATCTGGTTTCTCAAAAAAGCAAACAGTAGGGCTTCCCTGGTAGCTCAGTGGTGAAGAGTTCGTCTGCCACTGCAGGAGACATGGGTTTGATCCCTGATTCAGGAAGATCCCACATGCTGTGGAGCAACTAAGCCCATGAGCCACAACTATGGAGCCAGTGCTCTAGAGTCTCAGAGCCACAGCTATGGAGCCCATGGGCCACAACAACTGAAGCCCATGTGCCCTAGAGCCTGAGTTCCACAACAAGAGAAGTCATCGCAACAAGAAGCCTGCTCACCTCAACTAGAGAGTAGCCCTGACTCCCCGCAACTGGATTAGAGCCTGTAGCAGTGAAAACCCAGAACAGACGAAAATAAATAAATAAATAAATAAATAAAGGAAACAGTGGACTGTGCAGACCAAAGAGTTCACATAAGGAGAGTGAGACCTATCAGACAATCTCATTTCCTTTCTGTGTTTCTGCTTTGTTTTGTTCCAGGAGAGTTGCTAATCTGGTGGGCCAGGGATGTGTGATATGAAATCTGTCTCTGGATGGTAGCAAAACCTTCCTCGAGGTCACACATGACAGTCTTGCTGGGAAAGTGTGGAAAATGTGCCCCGTCTTCTCCGACATTTTGGTGGATTCATGAACACGTTAAACATCTCAGTCAGGTGGAACTCTAACCCAGTTTGCCTTTGTGGTGCTGCTAAGGAATATGACTGACATCCTTTCTTCATAGCTAGCTATGGGGGACATAGATTGTAGGCTCCACAAACAGAGGGATGGGCCCTGTCCTGGTCACGTCTATGTGTCCTCCAGCGAGCACTGTGCCTGCCACACAGAACAGGGCTCCAAAACTACTGCACGCACGCATACAGGCATGCACGCATGAAAAAGTCAGGAGGTTTATGTCAACCTAGGGAGAGGCCTCTACAAGAGGAGCCAACAGAAATGCCTACAGGGACAGGCCGGTCACCAAAAAAACACCAAATACACTGGAGGACCCACGTCCAGCCAAAAGAGTCAGCCATGTCGACAAGGCCCTACTGCCTGACAGGCTGCCACTTATCATAGTCTTTCGAAAGGTCCTTAAACACAGGGATGTTATTACGAGATTCTATTCTTAAATACAGGTCACTGGTTTTTAATATTTTATCTCTGTAATTGAAGCTATCAGGGAGGAGGAAATTTCCCTCCTCTCTCTCTCTCTCTTGAGTTCTTGTGGCTGAACTAAGAATAAAATTGACACAAAGGACCTCCCTGATGGTCCAGTAGTGAGTACTCCCAATGCAGGGGATATGAGTTCAATCCCTGGTCGGGGAACTAAGATTCCACATGCTGCATGGCTTGACCAAAAAAATAAATACATAAAACTGACACAAGACAGATTAATAGGAGAAAAAGAAACAAATTTTATTCATGCACACAGAGGTCTCCTAGAAATGGGACCTAAGAAGTGCCAAAGCAGGCAGCTTTTATACTTTTTAGGCCAAGAAACAATAAATCTGTGAGCAGCTGACAGGACAAAGAAACATAGGTTTTGGGTGCTCAATCAGAAGACTATAAACAGAGTTTGAACTTGGGGTAGCAAATTAAAGAAATAACAAGGTTTTTTTTACATAGGCACTCAGGCTGCATTCCCATCTCTGATCATACAACTGAGTGTCTCTCACCTCCAGGGGTAAGGAGGCACCTTTCACAGCAAAGATTCATGTCCTGCTCTCAGGGAGAAAAGAGTGAAGGGTCAGAGAGTCCTCCTTCTGTTTGTCATTTCTTAAGTAACTTTAGTTCAAAATAATCAGTCATTGAAGTACATTTAGGGGCAGCCTGCCCTGGACCCCAACAAGCCAAAATACATGTAGGGCCACTGGTTGAGCTCTGCTAAAGGGAACCCCAGCTGCTGGTCCTCCGTTCTGTCTCTCTTGCCATTTTTATGATGAAACTTGAAGAACAAATCAAATGAGTAGGAAGAGAGAAGTAGCATCTTCAATGCAAGTAACAGGATGGACTTAGCACAAGCAAACAGAAGGTCCAGAAACCCAACTGCCAAGTCCAGGAACGCACCTTGGATGAAGACGGCTTTAGACTAAGTGCATTTGAATCACTGAAGGATTTCATCGGACAAAAAAGCTAGTGAGTCAGCAGTATGAGAGGACTGCCAAAAAGATAGCTAATGACTTTAGACTCATTAAAGTATATTATCTACATCAGTGATTACAAACTGGTGGCCCACATATTGTTTGCCCTCAGAACTGTTTCTTTAGTTTTAAAAGAGTAAATAAATTACCAGTACTTCCTAAATTAGAAGATTCCCTATAAATATTCTGATTTCCTGTCTCTGCTGAAACGAAAACAATCTAGCAGCGCTAGGCTGGTGTGCCCACACTGGCAACCACTGGCTAGAGTTCAGTGGTCACACCTTTTAGATGGGGCGTGCTCCGTTTATTTTGCCATCATCCCCACCACACCCTGTGGTCTCCCTCTTACCAAGACTGGTCAGTTTTTACCTCTCATTACACTTGAATGGTCATTTTTCTTATGGTACGCTTAAAACAAACAAACAAACAGGGGCTTCCCTGATGGTCCAGTGGGTAAGGAGTCTGCCTTGCAGTGCAGGAGGCACCAGTTCGATCCCTGACCAGGGAAGATCCCAAGTGCCATGGAGCGGCTGGACCAGTGTGTCCAATTATGAGCCAGCGCTCTGGAGTGCATGTGCCCAGAGCCAGTGCTCTGCAGTGAGAGAGGCCACTGCAATGGGAGGCCCACACAGACTGAGGAATACAGATGGCTTAAAATAAATAAATAAATAATCAATAAAAAGAAGTAAAAATTTGTACCTCCTCCGCAAAAAATTCATGTTACAATAAATTACAGACCTCTTTGTATAAATGAAAAAATTTCTTATGGTTTAATACACAACTATGTATGAAAGTGAAAGTCATTCAGTCCTGTGCCCCCCCCCCAGCTGCTAAAGGAACCCCAGCTGCTGGTCCTCCGTTCTGTCTCTCTTGCCATTTTTATGATGAAACTTGAAGAACAAATCAAATGAGTAGGAAGAGAGAAGTAGCATCTTCAATGCAAGTAACAGGATGGACTTAGCACAAGCAAACAGAAGGTCCAGAAACCCAACTGCCAAGTCCAGGAACGCACCTTGGATGAAGACGGCTTTAGACTAAGTGCATTTGAATCACTGAAGGATTTCATCGGACAAAAAAGCTAGTGAGTCAGCAGTATGAGAGGACTGCCAAAAAGATAGCTAATGACTTTAGACTCATTAAAGTATATTATCTACATCAGTGATTACAAACTGGTGGCCCACATATTGTTTGCCCTCAGAACTGTTTCTTTAGTTTTAAAAGAGTAAATAAATTACCAGTACTTCCTAAATTAGAAGATTCCCTATAAATATTCTGATTTCCTGTCTCTGCTGAAACGAAAACAATCTAGCAGCGCTAGGCTGGTGTGCCCACACTGGCAACCACTGGCTAGAGTTCAGTGGTCACACCTTTTAGATGGGGCGTGCTCCGTTTATTTTGCCATCATCCCCACCACACCCTGTGGTCTCCCTCTTACCAAGACTGGTCAGTTTTTACCTCTCATTACACTTGAATGGTCATTTTTCTTATGGTACGCTTAAAACAAACAAACAAACAGGGGCTTCCCTGATGGTCCAGTGGGTAAGGAGTCTGCCTTGCAGTGCAGGAGGCACCAGTTCGATCCCTGACCAGGGAAGATCCCAAGTGCCATGGAGCGGCTGGACCAGTGTGTCCAATTATGAGCCAGCGCTCTGGAGTGCATGTGCCCAGAGCCAGTGCTCTGCAGTGAGAGAGGCCACTGCAATGGGAGGCCCACACAGACTGAGGAATACAGATGGCTTAAAATAAATAAATAAATAATCAATAAAAAGAAGTAAAAATTTGTACCTCCTCCGCAAAAAATTCATGTTACAATAAATTACAGACCTCTTTGTATAAATGAAAAAATTTCTTATGGTTTAATACACAACTATGTATGAAAGTGAAAGTCATTCAGTCCTGTCCAAATCTTTTCAATCCCATGGACAAGCCATGGAATTCTTCAGGCAAGAATACTGGACCGGGTAGCCCTTCCCTTTTCCAGGGGCTCTTCCCAAACCAGCGATCGAACCCAGATCTCCCACATTCCAGGCAGATTCTTTACCATCTGAGCCAATCCAGGGAAGCCCAAGCATACTGAAGTGAGTAGCCTATCCCTTCTCCAGGAGATCTTTCCCACCCAGGAATCAAACCAGCGTCACCTGCATAGCCGGCAGATTCTTTACCAGCTGAGCTACCATGGAAGCAGATTACTATACACAGGTATTTCTTAAACCTAGGATGTTTCCTACAGTGAAGTGCTCTGCCTGGGTTCCTGTAGGTGAGATGTCATGGTCCATCTCTATTCAGGGAGAGACAGACTCGCTGAAGTGTTACACAGGCATCCGTTATTGATAAAGTACATGGACAAGCTGGAAATGTGAGGAAAGTTCAAGAACTCTTAGTTCACACAGACAATGAAATTCACACACAGGTCACTCATTCATTTGAATGCCTATACGCTGACATGGAAAGACAGGCATTATTGGTGAAATCAGAAACTGGAGGAAATGCATCTTCAGCCTAATGCTATTTTAGCAAGTCCACGAATATTTGGGTGTGGGTGTCTATTTGTTATAGGCTTAGAAGAGCATTTTTCGCATCCAACCTTGAAATTCAGTCTGTGAAGTTTTCCATATGCATGGCAGTCAAATATAAATAAGATCAGGAAATGACCAAGTGATTTACAGAGGAAGAAGGCAAGAGTTTAGTCTAATTAGAGGTATGAGTGCTGGGGAATATCTAAAAATAATGACTTTGATGCGACTGAGTGGGAAATACATGTTTGAGAGCCTCAACCAGTAGAGAAGCCTTGAAGTAGAAACTATGAATAGTAGCTGCCCCTAGCTGACATCTCTTGGATCTCTGCCAACCTCTGGAAGACTGTTCCAAAACGTATAGGGGCGGGATCCCAGCTAGAGTGTCCTCCTTATCCATACCCCCTACATATACACAGTTAAATGGCCTAAGTGTAGGGTGCACACGTGCACGCGCACACACACACACACACACACACACACACACCCCTATATGGCCTGAGTGCAGGGCACCTGATCCAGTGTGCAGCCATCAGATTATCCCAGAAACTTAGAACTAGACCTAAGAGATGCTATCCGTTCCAGTTGGGAGATAGTCTAAATATGGCCAGAAAGAGTGTGGTTAATCCAGGATAACCATAGCCCAAGAAAGCCAAAGAAAGGAGAACCAGGCAGACACATGGGAACAAAAGAACCCAGCGGCCAGAGATACAGAGACAGGGAAAGAGCACAGCTGCCCGTGTTCCCGAGGGCTGGTTTTCCAGCTCTTTCCTCCAGACACTCATGAAGCCCAGCTAAACTTCCTGCCCTTCGATCACACGGAGAGCATCCAAATTAATCATAACCACAGCAGCAGCGGCTCACATTCAGAGAGGCTTCCCAAATGCTCAGCAGTAAATACTCTACCTAGACACACTCATTTAATTTTCCTGAAAACCCTGAGGCAGCCAACAGTAACCCCTCTTCCCTCTTCCTTGTTTGTGGGTGAGGAAATGGAGGCACAGAGAGTTTAAGTAACTCCCTTCAGAGCACCCTGGAGGAGGGCATGGCAACCCACTCCAGTATTCTTGCCTGGAGAATCCCATGGACAGAGGAGCCTGGCAGGCTACAGTCCATGGGGTCTCAAATACATGTATATGTAAGGGCTTCCTTGATGGCTCAGTGGTGAGGAATCATACTGCAATACAGGAGACCAAGGTTCCATCCCTGAATTGAGAAGATCACCCTGGAGTAGGGCATGGCAACCCACTCCAGTATTCCTGCCCAGAGAATCCCATGGACAGAGAAGACTGGCGGGCTACAGTCCATGGGGTCGCAGGAGTCGGACAAGACTGAGCAACTAAACCACTACTACTACCATAGTGCACCAGATCCAGAATCAGAAGCCCAATAGTGGAGTTCCAACACCCTGCATTTAACCATGAACAAGTCTGCCTCTTGGCCTCAGGCTGCATGAGTGAATTTCCATCACTTGTGACCCAACAAGTTCTGCCTGAGACTCACAGAGGCCACATGGATTTGGGGAAAAGCAGCCACCTGGAAGGTGCCGTCCTGGGAACCTCGCCTGTCCTTGCTGCTAAGCTGGCCGGCAAAGGATTACTTCCTGCAGTCAGCGCCTTAGGACACAAGCAGAGGAATGGGGAAGCCATTCGGACACCTAAGTAGCATCCCTGGACCAATCTGTGTTGAGTACTCACTCTGTGCCAACTTTTGTTTGAGGAGTTGGAAAATTAACAGAGAACAAGAGAGGCTAGGGGCCCTGATCTCCCAAAACTTACTTTCTAGAAGACAGACACGTACAAACAACTCTGTTACGGAAACCACTGAAATCGCCTGCCCTGGTCAGGCAAGATAGTAACTTTCGTGAGTTACCTTACAACAAGAGGTCCTGGTAAGGAACACGGAACTAACAAGCTACCACCAGCTGGAAGAATTCAGGAAAAGTCAAAAGAAGAGAGGAAACGCTGCTTCATAGGTCCTACAAAGCCTCCCAGAATCCTCCTCCCCTGGAATCCTTCTTCGCACCATGAAGGACTCTGAGTCAGAATGACTGGCTAGGAACAACCCGGAAACTAACCCTCTCACCATAAAATGCAAGACTGCGAGCCACATGGTACAGCAGTTCTCCTCGGTCCCCTGACCCTGCTGCTCTCCACCCAGGCGCGCCTTCCCAATAAAGTCTCTTGCTTTATCAGCACGTGTGTCTCCTTGACAACTTATCTCCACCTGTCAGACAAGAACCCCCTTTGGGGTACTGGGATGGGTTCCCCTTCCTGCACAATTCTGTATGGTCACAGATGCCAGGAGACCAAGGTTCCATCCCTGAATTGAGAAGATCACCCTGGAGTAGGGCATGGCAACCCACTCCAGTATTCCTGCCCAGAGAATCCCATGGACAGAGAAGACTGGCGGGCTACAGTCCATGGGGTCGCAGGAGTCGGACAAGACTGAGCAACTAAACCACTACTACTACCATAGTGCACCAGATCCAGAATCAGAAGCCCAATAGTGGAGTTCCAACACCCTGCATTTAACCATGAACAAGTCTGCCTCTTGGCCTCAGGCTGCATGAGTGAATTTCCATCACTTGTGACCCAACAAGTTCTGCCTGAGACTCACAGAGGCCACATGGATTTGGGGAAAAGCAGCCACCTGGAAGGTGCCGTCCTGGGAACCTCGCCTGTCCTTGCTGCTAAGCTGGCCGGCAAAGGATTACTTCCTGCAGTCAGCGCCTTAGGACACAAGCAGAGGAATGGGGAAGCCATTCGGACACCTAAGTAGCATCCCTGGACCAATCTGTGTTGAGTACTCACTCTGTGCCAACTTTTGTTTGAGGAGTTGGAAAATTAACAGAGAACAAGAGAGGCTAGGGGCCCTGATCTCCCAAAACTTACTTTCTAGAAGACAGACACGTACAAACAACTCTGTTACGGAAACCACTGAAATCGCCTGCCCTGGTCAGGCAAGATAGTAACTTTCGTGAGTTACCTTACAACAAGAGGTCCTGGTAAGGAACACGGAACTAACAAGCTACCACCAGCTGGAAGAATTCAGGAAAAGTCAAAAGAAGAGAGGAAACGCTGCTTCATAGGTCCTACAAAGCCTCCCAGAATCCTCCTCCCCTGGAATCCTTCTTCGCACCATGAAGGACTCTGAGTCAGAATGACTGGCTAGGAACAACCCGGAAACTAACCCTCTCACCATAAAATGCAAGACTGCGAGCCACATGGTACAGCAGTTCTCCTCGGTCCCCTGACCCTGCTGCTCTCCACCCAGGCGCGCCTTCCCAATAAAGTCTCTTGCTTTATCAGCACGTGTGTCTCCTTGACAACTTATCTCCACCTGTCAGACAAGAACCCCCTTTGGGGTACTGGGATGGGTTCCCCTTCCTGCACAATTCTGTATGGTCACAGATGCCATGAAAGGAAAAAGGAGGTGATGTGATGAGAAAGTTGAAAGCAGTAAGAAGGCAGGGGAGGTGGAGAAGGCTTCTCAGCCAGGTGATGACTGAGCTGAGACAGAGATGATGAGAAGCAGCCATACTCCTATTTGGAGTCAGA
The DNA here is from genome assembly GCA_022376925.1 of Tragulus kanchil. Classification (NCBI taxonomy): domain Eukaryota; kingdom Metazoa; phylum Chordata; class Mammalia; order Artiodactyla; family Tragulidae; genus Tragulus; species Tragulus kanchil. The sequence continues at coordinate 134,434,089 of JAIOJX010000002.1, read as the reverse complement.
GAGCCACTGAGATGGGTACAAGCATGGTGAACCGAAAGAACAGGAGAAGGCCCGGTGGCTGGGGAGCAATGCATTCCACCCCTTGGCAGGCCAAGCGTGTGGAGAGAGAGGCGCCCCTACTCCACAGCCTCTGCTCAGAGGCGAGGGAAGGAGCAACGGCAGGAGCTGCAAAGATGGCCTTCGACAAGACCCCTCCTTGAGTCCACATCCCCCTGTAACATGGCTTTGCCATTCCTCCCTCCATGCCCCACTTCTCAAATCTGAATGGCCCAAGACTGGTTTTCATCCAGTAGAAGCAGCAGAAGGAACAGTGTGCCAACTCGGAAGCATTTTTCAAGAGTCCTCTCATGCTTGTGTTCTTAGGACCCTGGAACCTTGCCCAACTGTCTGTGATCCAGCCTGCGCAGCTTGGTGGATGGGGAGACACCCAGGATCCAGTCTCTCTCCTGCTTCAGTAAACGCACATCCTAGCACTAGATTCGTGTGTGAAGCCAACCTAGGCCTGAAAAGCCCTAGGTAACCTGCCATCTGACTACAGACACAGGAGTGAGTCCAACTGATTTGTTGTGCCGTTTGGGGGTAGCCTGAAATAAAGAAGAAGCTAATTCATACACCTAGGTGACGCCTGGACAGAGGGAAGCACAGAAGATTATGGGAACACCCGTAAACAGCCCCTGAGAGCCTGCTTAGTGGCTGTGCTGGCCGCCTGGCTGTAGAGAGACCCTGTCAGGGCCCCAGGCTGACACCCCAGAGCAGCCCTGCTGCTCAACCCTCCTCACCATAAAATGCAAGACTGCGAGCCACATGGTACAGCAGTTCTCCTCGGTCCCCTGACCCTGCTGCTCTCCACCCAGGCGCGCCTTCCCAAAAAGTCTCTTGCTTTATCAGCACGTGTGTCTCCTTGACAACTTATCTCCACCTGTCAGACAAGAACCCCCTTTGGGGTACTGGGATGGGTTCCCCTTCCTGCACAATTCTGTATGGTCACAGATGCCATGAAAGGAAAAAGGAGGTGATGTGATGAGAAAGTTGAAAGCAGTAAGAAGGCAGGGGAGGTGGAGAAGGCTTCTCAGCCAGGTGATGACTGAGCTGAGACAGAGATGATGAGAAGCAGCCATACTCCTATTTGGAGTCAGAGAGCCACTGAGATGGGTACAAGCATGGTGAACCGAAAGAACAGGAGAAGGCCCGGTGGCTGGGGAGCAATGCATTCCACCCCTTGGCAGGCCAAGCGTGTGGAGAGAGAGGCGCCCCTACTCCACAGCCTCTGCTCAGAGGCGAGGGAAGGAGCAACGGCAGGAGCTGCAAAGATGGCCTTCGACAAGACCCCTCCTTGAGTCCATATCCCCCTGTAACATGGCTTTGCCATTCCTCCCCTCCATGCCCCACTTCTCAAATCTGAATGGCCCAAGACTGGTTTTCATCCAGTAGAAGCAGCAGAAGGAACAGTGTGCCAACTCGGAAGCATTTTTCAAGAGTCCTCTCATGCTTGTGTTCTTAGGACCCTGGAACCTTGCCCAACTGTCTGTGATCCAGCCTGCGCAGCTTGGTGGATGGGGAGACACCCAGGATCCAGTCTCTCTCCTGCTTCAGTAAACGCACATCCTAGCACTAGATTCGTGTGTGAAGCCAACCTAGGCCTGAAAAGCCCTAGGTAACCTGCCATCTGACTACAGACACAGGAGTGAGTCCAACTGATTTGTTGTGCCGTTTGGGGGTAGCCTGAAATAAAGAAGAAGCTAATTCATACACCTAGGTGACGCCTGGACAGAGGGAAGCACAGAAGATTATGGGAACACCCGTAAACAGCCCCTGAGAGCCTGCTTAGTGGCTGTGCTGGCCGCCTGGCTGTAGAGAGACCCTGTCAGGGCCCCAGGCTGACACCCCAGAGCAGCGGCTGCTCTGACACCATAAAGCAGCAATACCCAGTGGCTTCATCCACTGAAACTCCCCAGTGAGGAGTAAGCATCAGACACACCTGGATTTAAATCCCAACCCTGGCTTTCACTTAGGACCTTCCCAGGCGGCTCAGTGGTCAAGAATTCGACTCCCAATGCAGGAGATGCAGGAGGTACGGGTTCAGTCCCTGGGTCAGGAAGATCCCCTGGAGGAGGAAATGACAACCCATTCCGGTATTCTTGTCTGGAAAATCCCATGGACAAAGAAGCCTGGCGGGTTACATTCCAAAGGGTGGCGAAAAGTCAGATGTGGCCAGTGACTGAGCACACACACCTCTTCCTAGGCAGTGATAAGAGGCTTAACCTCTTGGTCTCCTCACCTGATAAGGGAGGAATTACACAGAGCACATTAGAGAAGACCTCTCACATGGAATAGTACTTCTGTGCTGAAAATGTTTACAATCATTACATATAAACAAAAGGGAAGGAAACGCCCCGTGAGAGGCACATCTCACTCACTGGCTATATATGAGAGCAGTGAAATACAGACATGGCATTCAGTCACTGCAAACTGTAATAACTGGAAGCTGTCCCATTTCAATTATTTTCAATCCTTCTAATTCTATCAAAGAGAAAATCTCCATTTGGATTTTATAGGTTTTGACCGCCACTCTAATATGTGCTAAATTCCTTTTGGAACAAAGGTAGGAGGGATGTTCTGAATTCAAGCCTAGCAGCCCATTTTCGCAGCTTGGTGGATGGGGAGACCCAGGATCCAGTCTCTCTCCTGCTTCAGTAAACGCACATCCTAGCACTAGATTCGTGTGAAGCCAACCTAGGCCTGAAAAGCCCTAGGTAACCTGCCATCTGACTACAGACACAGGAGTGAGTCCAACTGATTTGTTGTGCCGTTTGGGGGTAGCCTGAAATAAAGAAGAAGCTAATTCATACACCTAGGTGACGCCTGGACAGAGGGAAGCACAGAAGATTATGGGAACACCCGTAAACAGCCCCTGAGAGCCTGCTTAGTGGCTGTGCTGGCCGCCTGGCTGTAGAGAGACCCTGTCAGGGCCCCAGGCTGACACCCCAGAGCAGCGGCTGCTCTGACACCATAAAGCAGCAATACCCAGTGGCTTCATCCACTGAAACTCCCCAGTGAGGAGTAAGCATCAGACACACCTGGATTTAAATCCCAACCCTGGCTTTCACTTAGGACCTTCCCAGGCGGCTCAGTGGTCAAGAATTCGACTCCCAATGCAGGAGATGCAGGAGGTACGGGTTCAGTCCCTGGGTCAGGAAGATCCCCTGGAGGAGGAAATGACAACCCATTCCGGTATTCTTGTCTGGAAAATCCCATGGACAAAGAAGCCTGGCGGGTTACATTCCAAAGGGTGGCGAAAAGTCAGATGTGGCCAGTGACTGAGCACACACACCTCTTCCTAGGCAGTGATAAGAGGCTTAACCTCTTGGTCTCCTCACCTGATAAGGGAGGAATTACACAGAGCACATTAGAGAAGACCTCTCACATGGAATAGTACTTCTGTGCTGAAAATGTTTACAATCATTACATATAAACAAAAGGGAAGGAAACGCCCCGTGAGAGGCACATCTCACTCACTGGCTATATATGAGAGCAGTGAAATACAGACATGGCATTCAGTCACTGCAAACTGTAATAACTGGAAGCTGTCCCATTTCAATTATTTTCAATCCTTCTAATTCTATCAAAAGAGAAAATCTCCATTTGGATTTTATAGGTTTTGACCGCCACTCTAATATGTGCTAAATTCCCTTTTGGAACAAAGGTAGGAGGGATGTTCTGAATTCAAACCTCGTCAGCCAACAATACCTTGAAAGCATTTTGTAATAGTTTTAATTGGGTTCATTTTTATAGTCACTAATTCTTTATGGTGACATGGTTTTCCCATTTTTATAGTGAAAGTTTCCTTTGAAACAAATGTGTTGAAATGAAAAAGCAGGCCATTCAAAAGATATTTTTTAAAGGTCACAGTACACACAAAAAATAGTGTTAAGAGGAGACTATTAGGGAAAACTGAAATAAGGAAAAGAATGTTGATAGAATTTGATACTCAAGTTGGATTAACCTCCAGCTTAGCCAAGTTACTAGGTATACAAAGGTATTAGTCAGCTTTTGCTAGGTAAGACTGTAACAACAAGCAACCCCACATTTCAGTGGCTTTACACCATGCAAAGTGTACTTCCTGTTCATGCTACATGTCATTGCAAGTGTCTGCAGCTCTGTGGCTTTGCTCCATGTGTCTTTTTCTCTCTTTTTTATTTTTAAATGAAGGATAATTGCTTTACAATGCTGAGTTGGTTTCTGCCGGACAACACGGCAAATCAGTTGAACCTCCTTCTCGAGCCTCCCTTCCTCCCCACTCCTTCAAATCCATGTGTCTTTTATATGTCAGGATATAAGCTGAGGAAACAGTCCTCACGTGGTCCTGAGGGATAGGGGAAAAGAGCAATGGGCAAATCACTCAATGACTGTTAAAGCTTCTGGTTAGATGTACAGAATATCATATCCTCTCAATTCCACTGGCCAATGGGTATCACACAGCCATGCTCCATATCAACAGGAAAAGGAAAGTTCATTCTTCCTGTAGGTAAATACTCTGCATCACATAGCAACAGATGAGAATCTATAATCCTCTTACATGGAGACAGCAAATCACTGATTCACTAATATAATAGACCAGAATGACCCTGTGCGAGTCACCTCAATTTTACTTCTCCATTTTTGAGATGAGCATACCCACTTCAGAGTCAAACTCAATAAAAAGGAATTCCCGTCTCCTTCTTAGATTCATCCAGAGTGGCTCAAGCTAAAATTAGAATAAAGAGCTTTGTAGACAAGTTGTGTTCAAATGTTAGTCCAAGATCTGTAACCAGTTAAAAATAAACCCCATAAATGTTCATCTGAGATGAATGTACTCCCCTTCTAAGCTGGTCACAGTCTTCTCCATGTATTCATGTCAACAGCTTATGAAAACCTTCCTGGAAAAACACTTACCCGTTCCAGAACAAAAGAGAAAATGTAGACGAAATGGTTATATTAACTGACATCATAATAGTGTAATGATTAAAAGCATACATCTTTTTATTTCCTTCGTGGTCAAGAAGGAAATAAAAGGTCTTTTAGAAGAAGGAAACAGACGGTCTTTTCCTCCAATGGTAAAGAATCCACCTTGCAATGCAGAGGACAGGGTTTGGCCCCTGGTCCAAGAAGATTCTGCATGCCTCAGAGAAACCAAGCCAAAACTACTGAGCTCACATGCCACAGCCACTGAAGCCCATATACCCTGGAGCCCATTCTCTGCAACAAGAGAAACCACTGCAAGGAGAAGCCTGCACACCGCAACTTAAGAGTAGGTCCTGCTCACCACACCAGAGAAAGTCTACAAGCAGCGATGAAGACTTTCAGTTTTTATGCATTTATTTGTCTAAATAAATAATGTTTTGTAGTTGGTTTCTGCCGGACAACACGGCAAATCAGTTGAACCTCCTTCTCGAGCCTCCCTTCCTCCCACTCCTTCAAATCCATGTGTCTTTTATATGTCAGGATATAAGCTGAGGAAACAGTCCTCACGTGGTCCTGAGGATAGGGAAAAGAGCAATGGGCAAATCACTCAATGACTGTTAAAGCTTCTGGTTAGATGTACAGAATATCATATCCTCTCAATTCCACTGGCCAATGGGTATCACACAGCCATGCTCCATATCAACAGGAAAAGGAAAGTTCATTCTTCCTGTAGGTAAATACTCTGCATCACATAGCAACAGATGAGAATCTATAATCCTCTTACATGGAGACAGCAAATCACTGATTCACTAATATAATAGACCAGAATGACCCTGTGCGAGTCACCTCAATTTTACTTCTCCATTTTTGAGATGAGCATACCCACTTCAGAGTCAAACTCAATAAAAAGGAATTCCCGTCTCCTTCTTAGATTCATCCAGAGTGGCTCAAGCTAAAATTAGAATAAAGAGCTTTGTAGACAAGTTGTGTTCAAATGTTAGTCCAAGATCTGTAACCAGTTAAAAATAAACCCCATAAATGTTCATCTGAGATGAATGTACTCCCCTTCTAAGCTGGTCACAGTCTTCTCCATGTATTCATGTCAACAGCTTATGAAAACCTTCCTGGAAAAACACTTACCCGTTCCAGAACAAAAGAGAAAATGTAGACGAAATGGTTATATTAACTGACATCATAATAGTGTAATGATTAAAAGCATACATCTTTTTATTTCCTTCGTGGTCAAGAAGGAAATAAAAGGTCTTTTAGAAGAAGGAAACAGACGGTCTTTTCCTCCAATGGTAAAGAATCCACCTTGCAATGCAGAGGACAGGGTTTGGCCCCTGGTCCAAGAAGATTCTGCATGCCTCAGAGAAACCAAGCCAAAACTACTGAGCTCACATGCCACAGCCACTGAAGCCCATATACCCTGGAGCCCATTCTCTGCAACAAGAGAAACCACTGCAAGGAGAAGCCTGCACACCGCAACTTAAGAGTAGGTCCTGCTCACCACACCAGAGAAAGTCTACAAGCAGCGATGAAGACTCAGTGTATGCAAAAAATAAAATAATAAATAACTTTAAAAGTATGCATTTTAGCATTGAAACCATGGCTGTTATTTATTTGTCTTTGACCTTGAGGAACTCAAATAAATGAGTCTCAAATTATCCATACAACGAGACAGCGAAACAACAGACTGGTTCAAAATTGGGAGAGGAATGGGTTGAGGCTGTATACTGTCACCTTGCTTACTTAACTTATATGCAGAGTACATCATGGGAAATACTGGGCTGGATGAATGTCAAGCTGGAATCAAGATTGCCGGGAGAAATACCAATAACCTCAGGTATGCAGATGACACCATCCTAATGGTAGAAAGTGAAGAGGAACAAAAGAGCCTCTTGGGCTTCCCCTAGTGGTCCAGTGGGTAAGGACACCGCCTTGCAGTGCAAGGGGCGCCGGTTCGATCCCTGGCCTGGGAAGATCCCATGTGCCGCGGAGCGGCTGGACCGATGTGTCCTATTACCAAGCCAGAGCTCAGGGGCGCGTGCGCCCAGAGCCGGTGCTCTGCAATGACAGAGGCCACCGTGATGGGAGGCCCACAGGAGCCAAAGAACAGACAGATAAATGAAAATAGATAAATAGATAAATGAAAAGACCAATAGAAGTGGCCCGCCCGTCCCACTCCCTCCCCACCTCACCCCCCAAAAAGATAAATAAATAAAATAAATGTTAAAAAAGAAAAAAGAAAAAGGTCTTTAAAAAAAAAAAAGCCTCTTGATGAAAGTGAAGAAGGAGAGTGAAAAAGCTGGCTTACCACTCAACATTCAAAAATCTAAAATCACAGCATCCAGTACCACCACTTCATACCAAAAACTGGAAACAGTGACAGACTTTATTTTCCTGGGCTCCAAAATCACTGTGGGCAATGAATGTAGTCATGAAATTAAAAGATGCTTGCTCCATGGAAAAAAAGCTATGACAAACCTAGACAGCATATTAAAAAGCAGAGACAGTCCACCACTGGACTGGTGGTCCAGTGGGTAAAGAGTCTGCCTTGCAGTGCAAGGGGCGCCGGTTCGATCCCTGGCCTGGGAAGATCCCATGTGCCGCGGAGCGGCTGGACCGATGTGTCCTATTACCAAGCCAGAGCTCAGGGGCGCGTGCGCCCAGAGCCGGTGCTCTGCAATGACAGAGGCCACCGTGATGGGAGGCCCACAGGAGCCAAAGAACAGACAGATAAATGAAAATAGATAAATAGATAAATGAAAAGACCAATAGAAGTGGCCCGCCCGTCCCACTCCCTCCCCACCTCACCCCCCAAAAAGATAAATAAATAAAATAAATGTTAAAAAAGAAAAAAGAAAAAGGTCTTTAAAAAAAAAAAAGCCTCTTGATGAAAGTGAAGAAGGAGAGTGAAAAAGCTGGCTTACCACTCAACATTCAAAAATCTAAAATCACAGCATCCAGTACCACCACTTCATACCAAAAACTGGAAACAGTGACAGACTTTATTTTCCTGGGCTCCAAAATCACTGTGGGCAATGAATGTAGTCATGAAATTAAAAGATGCTTGCTCCATGGAAAAAAAGCTATGACAAACCTAGACAGCATATTAAAAAGCAGAGACAGTCCACCACTGGACTGGTGGTCCAGTGGGTAAAGAGTCTGCCTTGCAGTGCAAGGGGCACCGGTTCAATCCCTGGCCCAGGAAGATCCCACATGCCACAGAGCAGCTAGACCAGTGTGTCCAATTATGAGTCAGCGCTCTGGAGTGCAGGTGTGCAGAGCCAGTGCTCTGCAACGACAGAGGCCACTGCAATGGGAGACCCACACATGCCAAAGAATAAAGACGGATGAAAATAAATAAATAAAAAACCAGTAAGAGGCCAAAATCAAAAAAATAAAAAGGAGAGCTATCGCTTTGCTGACAAAGGTCCATACAGTCAAAGCTATGTTTTTTCCAGTACTCATATATGGATGTGAAATGTGGATCATAAAGAAAAGGCTGAGCACCAAAGAATTGATGCTTATGAACTGTAGTACTGGAGAAGACTCTGGAGAAACCCTTGGACTGCAAGGAGATCAAACTACTCAATCCTAAAGGAAATCAACCCTGAATGTTCATTGGAAGGACTAATGCTGAAGCTGAAGCTCCAATCCTCTGGCCACCTGATGAGAAGAGTCGACTCACTGGAAAAGACCCTGATGCTGGGAAAGACTGAAGGCAGGAGGAGAAGGGGATGAGAGAGGATGAGATGGTTGGATGGTATCGCCGATTTAATGGACGTGAGTTTGTGCAAATTCCAGAAAATAGTGAAGGACAGGGAAGCAGGTGTGCTGCAGTCCATGGTGTTGCAAAGAGTCGAACACAACTGAGCAACTGAACAACAAAACTATTTAAGTCATAGGTTACTATGAAAATTAACTAAGATAATTCATATGTGTGGCTTATTACTGTGCCTGCTTCAAATAAATACTCAACAAATAGAAACTCTCAAAATACTGGTGCATGTCCCAAAGTATCATTAAGTGTTTCAAATGAACGTCTGGCATCCAATACAGGGAGGTCCTCGCTTAGACCAGTTGTACAAGTCTGAGTTCAATTTTTGTTGCCCATTCTGTGACATGAGACAGTACACTGCTCCCTGGAAAGCCTACAGACATCCCTGTCCTTGCTTCTAACTATAAAGGGCTTTTAATTCTTTTTAAAGACCCCGAAGAAATAAAGGATACAGAAAGTCATTTCTGAAATGGAAGTGGACCATGGTGATACTGGTTTCCCAGCCTTCTGTTCACAGGGCATTTTAGCAAAAGGCTGCTGCTAGCATTCAAGGAGACCCACAGCAGACACACCCCCAAGGATAAGATCTCCAATTATGAGTCAGCGCTCTGGAGTGCAGGTGTGCAGAGCCAGTGCTCTGCAACGACAGAGGCCACTGCAATGGGAGACCCACACATGCCAAAGAATAAAGACGGATGAAAATAAATAAATAAAAAACCAGTAAGAGGCCAAAATCAAAAAAATAAAAAGGAGAGCTATCGCTTTGCTGACAAAGGTCCATACAGTCAAAGCTATGTTTTTTCCAGTACTCATATATGGATGTGAAATGTGGATCATAAAGAAAAGGCTGAGCACCAAAGAATTGATGCTTATGAACTGTAGTACTGGAGAAGACTCTGGAGAAACCCTTGGACTGCAAGGAGATCAAACTACTCAATCCTAAAGGAAATCAACCCTGAATGTTCATTGGAAGGACTAATGCTGAAGCTGAAGCTCCAATCCTCTGGCCACCTGATGAGAAGAGTCGACTCACTGGAAAAGACCCTGATGCTGGGAAAGACTGAAGGCAGGAGGAGAAGGGGATGAGAGAGGATGAGATGGTTGGATGGTATCGCCGATTTAATGGACGTGAGTTTGTGCAAATTCCAGAAAATAGTGAAGGACAGGGAAGCAGGTGTGCTGCAGTCCATGGTGTTGCAAAGAGTCGAACACAACTGAGCAACTGAACAACAAAACTATTTAAGTCATAGGTTACTATGAAAATTAACTAAGATAATTCATATGTGTGGCTTATTACTGTGCCTGCTTCAAATAAATACTCAACAAATAGAAACTCTCAAAATACTGGTGCATGTCCCAAAGTATCATTAAGTGTTTCAAATGAACGTCTGGCATCCAATACAGGGAGGTCCTCGCTTAGACCAGTTGTACAAGTCTGAGTTCAATTTTTGTTGCCCATTCTGTGACATGAGACAGTACACTGCTCCCTGGAAAGCCTACAGACATCCCTGTCCTTGCTTCTAACTATAAAGGGCTTTTAATTCTTTTTAAAGACCCCGAAGAAATAAAGGATACAGAAAGTCATTTCTGAAATGGAAGTGGACCATGGTGATACTGGTTTCCCCAGCCTTCTGTTCACAGGGCATTTTAGCAAAAGGCTGCTGCTAGCATTCAAGGAGACCCACAGCAGACACACCCCCCAAGGATAAGATCTCCATTAATTCTCCATTAACTCTTTGGGGCTGGAACCTGTCTTATGTGTGGTGGACAGCTTTAGCAACAAAGCTTATTCAGTCTCCCAGCTGGAGGACGTGTCACCAATTACTCGGAAAAGACATGAATAATTAAACAGACTTTTCTCTCAAGATACTAAGTGGAAGTGTCTGGGTAATAGTAAAAGGTTAGAGATAATAATCTCTCTTGTGGTTCACAGCAGTTAGGTCTATTTCTTTTTTTTGGCCACGCCCCACAGCTTGTGGAATTTTAGTTCCCCAACCAGGAACAGAACCCAGGTCAGGGCAGTGAAAGCTCTGAGTCTTAACCACTGGACCACTAGGGAATTCCCAGTCTGATCTATTTCTAGGTCTGCTCCAGCTTTCAGAGTTTTTTCATGTCTGCACCAGCTCGAACCCTGAGTTAATCCTGTATCCTCCTGAACCTCAGTTTTCTCACCTTGAAAGTGGGGGTGATGGATTGCTTAGAAACAATGTTTGGCCTTAAGAGCCAAAGCAAGATAAGAGAGTCTCTCATTCCAAAGACTAGAGAGATACAGCACTCAGGATTTGATGAAAATAGAACGGCACAAACACAGACACAAATGACTAGTATACAACAAAAAGTGTGGTTTACCAACCAGTTCCACAAGGATGGAGGCATCAGCCATCACAGCTGCTGACCAACACAGATCCCAGCATAATAAATATTTTCAACATTACTGTGCCTGCTTCAAATAAATACTCAACAAATAGAAACTCTCAAAATACTGGTGCATGTCCCAAAGTATCATTAAGTGTTTCAAATGAACGTCTGGCATCCAATACAGGGAGGTCCTCGCTTAGACCAGTTGTACAAGTCTGAGTTCAATTTTTGTTGCCCATTCTGTGACATGAGACAGTACACTGCTCCCTGGAAAGCCTACAGACATCCCTGTCCTTGCTTCTAACTATAAAGGGCTTTTAATTCTTTTTAAAGACCCCGAAGAAATAAAGGATACAGAAAGTCATTTCTGAAATGGAAGTGGACCATGGTGATACTGGTTTCCCAGCCTTCTGTTCACAGGGCATTTTAGCAAAAGGCTGCTGCTAGCATTCAAGGAGACCCACAGCAGACACACCCCCCAAGGATAAGATCTCCATTAATTCTCCATTAACTCTTTGGGGCTGGAACCTGTCTTATGTGTGGTGGACAGCTTTAGCAACAAAGCTTATTCAGTCTCCCAGCTGGAGGACGTGTCACCAATTACTCGGAAAAGACATGAATAATTAAACAGACTTTTCTCTCAAGATACTAAGTGGAAGTGTCTGGGTAATAGTAAAAGGTTAGAGATAATAATCTCTCTTGTGGTTCACAGCAGTTAGGTCTATTTCTTTTTTTTGGCCACGCCCCACAGCTTGTGGAATTTTAGTTCCCCAACCAGGAACAGAACCCAGGTCAGGGCAGTGAAAGCTCTGAGTCTTAACCACTGGACCACTAGGGAATTCCCAGTCTGATCTATTTCTAGGTCTGCTCCAGCTTTCAGAGTTTTTTCATGTCTGCACCAGCTCGAACCCTGAGTTAATCCTGTATCCTCCTGAACCTCAGTTTTCTCACCTTGAAAGTGGGGGTGATGGATTGCTTAGAAACAATGTTTGGCCTTAAGAGCCAAAGCAAGATAAGAGAGTCTCTCATTCCAAAGACTAGAGAGATACAGCACTCAGGATTTGATGAAAATAGAACGGCACAAACACAGACACAAATGACTAGTATACAACAAAAAGTGTGGTTTACCAACCAGTTCCACAAGGATGGAGGCATCAGCCATCACAGCTGCTGACCAACAGTGCACCCAGAGGGGAGTTCAGATGAGAGACAAGACAGGGCACTCAGCCTCGAGAAAACAAGCCCCTGAGATAGCCAGATATGTATCTCAGGAAGGATTTTAATGAAACCAGAATCTTGCCCATACATAGAAAAGTACTAAAATCATTAACTTGAGATATCTGTTCCTTGAGATGACAGTCATCCTTTACTGAGATGCATGCGTGACTCCATGTACTCCCAGTCAAATATCATATATGTACTGGCTTTTCCCAATACCTCTGCAGAGCTGGTCCCACACAGCTGCCTAGAGACTCCCTCCCAGGCTAAAGTCCTCAATAAGGTCCCTAGAGACAGTCTCTTAAGGTTAGATTCCTCAGTAAGGTCCTTAGAGACTTTTTCCCAAGGCTGGAGTGCTCAGTAAGGTCTCTAGAGACTGTCTCCCAGGCTAGAGTCCTCAGTAAGATCCCTAGGAACTGTCTCCAAGCATAGAGTCCTCAGTAAGGTCCCTGAGTAAAACTTCAACTCACAACTCATTTTTTTTGTTAATATTGCTGACTAGTTTTTGTTTTTATTTGTTGGCTGTGCTGGTTCTTCGTTGCTACACACTGGCTTTTCTCTTGTTGCAGTGAGTGGAGGCTACTCTCTAGTTACAATACTAGTTACCATATACGAGCTTCTCATAGCAGTGGCTTCTCTTGCTGTGGAGCACAGGCTCTGGGGTGTGTGGGCTTCAGTAGTTATGGCCCATGGGCTCAGTAGTTGCAGCTCCTGGGCTCTAGAGCATGGGCTCAGTAGCTGCAGTGCACAGGCTTAGCTGCTCCATGGCATGTGGAATCCTCCCGGATCAGAGATCAAACCTGTGTCTCCTGCATTGGTAAGCAGACTCTCCACCACCGGGCCGCCAAGGAAGCCCTCACAACTCTTAAGTTGCTTGTTTTCTTTCAATCAACACTAGTGAGTGACTGGTGTTTCGTAGACCAAAGTAAAAACTCCTACAAATCAACAAGGAAATGTAAAAGTCGGGTATTCATAAAAAATGAAATGCAACTGTCTGAGAAATTAGTAAAAAGAAACCTCATTAGTCATCAAGAAGCCTATTAAAGTTAACTGCCACTCTTCTCCCTTCGGGTTGGCAAAAATGTTAAAACTTTGAGGCAGGAGATAGATGGGCACCAGACCGAGCAGCTGGAGTTTGTCTCCTGTGAACAGACACTCCGAAATGAAATATAATAGGGAGAGGCTGAGCTTTGCCCAGGTAAAAGACAGAGACCACATATTTCTCATCCTCAAGATCAAAGAGAACTTCCAGAGTATACATGTGCAGAAAGACTCCGTGGAGGTCAAAAAGGAGGGATGCTAACTACCCATAGGGTTCTTTGCTAGAATCAATCTTAGCCAAGAGATGCATGTGCACACACAGAAGGATCCTGAATTAAACCAAGAACCACACCCAGAACCAGGCAAATCAAGATGACTGGCCAAAGGAAACCCAGAAGAAATGCTCCGTATAAGTGGTTTAATCTACCACAAGCGTTTGACTCTCTGAGTCCACCTGTGTGTGCCTATTCACCTATACTCTTTTTCCTCCTAATCAACACTTGGTTTCATGACTTTCTCTGTGGGAATTCCACAAAGCCGAGGAGTCATTAGATCAGGGCCTTGTCATGGGCCACGGATCTAGTGGCTAGGATTCAGCGCTCACACTGTCACAGCCTGACTTCAATCTCTGGCCAGGAACTAAAATCCTGCCTCAAGCTGCGGCAGGCCAAGGCCACCTGAGATCACCCTGACCATATGGTGATGTAAGGAAGATGTAGTGAAACAGAAACACACACTGCTTGAGGGAGTAACATCCGTCACTTTGGAGGATGTCTGTTAACATCTGAATTGTGTATACCCTATTCTACTTCTCAGGCACTAGAGAAGCACAGCCATGTGTGAGGACATGTACAAGGATGTTGGTTCTAGTACTGCGTATAATGAGCACTGTTAGGGGAACACTGAGATTGCCCACCCTGGCCAGGCACCAGAGTAACCACTTGTATGAGTTATCTTAACAACAGGAGGTCCTGGTAAGGAACGCAGATCTAATAAGCTACCACTAACCAAAGGAATTTGGAAAAGGTCAAAAGGAGAGAGGAGACACCAGCCTGTATGTTCCATGGGTCTCCTAGAATCCTCTTTGCTGGAATCCATCTTGGCTGAGCAATGCGCACACCACCAGAAAGGACCCTGAGTCAAAACGATTGGCCAGAGACAATCTGGAGACTAAGCCCATCACCATAAAACCCAAGACTGCAAAGAACATGGCAGAGCAGTCCTCCAGGGTTCCCGTCCCCTCCTGCTCTCCACCCAGGTGCCCCTTCCCAGTAAAGTCTCTTGGTTTGTGACAATTCATTCCCAAGTGTTAGACACGAGCCCACGCTGGGGTGCTGGAAAGGATCCCCCATCCTGCAACACCACCACACCTAAAAGACAGAATCTAAATGTTGCTCAATTGAGAGTGGCCATAAAAATGGGAGAAAGGTCATACTATAGACTACTAGGGAGTCTGTAGTTAGAAGCCTAACAACCGAGGCTGCCCGTTGAGATGCTGTGACATGAAAAATCAAGCAGCAAAGCGGTGAGTGATGTATGACACCATTCAGCAAGACGCGTGCACACACAAACTACCATACCATCAGTCTGGACACAAACAGGAACAGAAAAAAGGTTCTAAAAAGAGACACCAATCATGACCCCTGGGTAAGGGAGACAGGACCTACACTGGGATGTCAAAAATGCCAAAAAGAAATCTTGAATAGCATGTCTATGATACTTAATTCATCTTCGTGAGGTTACGCTGTTGCTTGTGTCCAACGCTTCTGCAGTCTCATGGACTGTGGCCCGCCAGGCTCCTCTGTCCACGGGATTTCCCAGGCAAGCATACTAGAGTGGACTAACCATTTCTTTCTCCAGGGGTCTTCTCGACCCAGGGATAGAACCCACGTCTCCTGCATGGGCAGGCAGATACTTAACGCATTTCTTACGAATTTAATTTTTCCCTCTAACACAACAGGATAATCTCACTATATCATCTGTGGTGGGTCACAAAGTCTGGTTGACTCCAGAATCTGAGGAAGAGATGTGCTTATGGGGATAAATATGGTTTCATTAATTATTACCCCACGCCTGAGGTTTCCAGCTCCCCAAACGCTTTCTCTTTCTTTTGAGAAACAGGAAGTCAAGGCACACCTGGCTTTGTGCCCCTCTGACTGCTGAAAACCTACAGGCTTAATCCTTTCCCAGGGGCGATAATGAACATCTTCCATACAGGCACTTTACAATCAATAGAGTTAACAACGACTGCTTTTCCTTACTGAAACTCAGGTGTGAAAAAAGAAGAGGCACTAACTGCTTTAAGGATGGAGGATAAGAGGAAGGGACAGAATTCAATCCACAGAGCCTGGGGACCATCTGTCAAGGCATAGGTTCTGAACCACGGAAGAGGGGATGCCAAGGGAAGAAAACGAACAGATTCTTTGCAAACAGGCAGTAACAATTCATTCCCAAGTGTTAGACACGAGCCCACGCTGGGTGCTGGAAAGGATCCCCATCCTGCAACACCACCACACCTAAAAGACAGAATCTAAATGTTGCTCAATTGAGTGGCCATAAAAATGGGAGAAAGGTCATACTATAGACTACTAGGGAGTCTGTAGTTAGAAGCCTAACAACCGAGGCTGCCCGTTGAGATGCTGTGACATGAAAAATCAAGCAGCAAAGCGGTGAGTGATGTATGACACCATTCAGCAAGACGCGTGCACACACAAACTACCATACCATCAGTCTGGACACAAACAGGAACAGAAAAAAGGTTCTAAAAAGAGACACCAATCATGACCCCTGGGTAAGGGAGACAGGACCTACACTGGGATGTCAAAAATGCCAAAAAGAAATCTTGAATAGCATGTCTATGATACTTAATTCATCTTCGTGAGGTTACGCTGTTGCTTGTGTCCAACGCTTCTGCAGTCTCATGGACTGTGGCCCGCCAGGCTCCTCTGTCCACGGGATTTCCCAGGCAAGCATACTAGAGTGGACTAACCATTTCTTTCTCCAGGGGTCTTCTCGACCCAGGGATAGAACCCACGTCTCCTGCATGGGCAGGCAGATACTTAACGCATTTCTTACGAATTTAATTTTTCCCTCTAACACAACAGGATAATCTCACTATATCATCTGTGGTGGGTCACAAAGTCTGGTTGACTCCAGAATCTGAGGAAGAGATGTGCTTATGGGGATAAATATGGTTTCATTAATTATTACCCCACGCCTGAGGTTTCCAGCTCCCCAAACGCTTTCTCTTTCTTTTGAGAAACAGGAAGTCAAGGCACACCTGGCTTTGTGCCCCTCTGACTGCTGAAAACCTACAGGCTTAATCCTTTCCCAGGGGCGATAATGAACATCTTCCATACAGGCACTTTACAATCAATAGAGTTAACAACGACTGCTTTTCCTTACTGAAACTCAGGTGTGAAAAAAGAAGAGGCACTAACTGCTTTAAGGATGGAGGATAAGAGGAAGGGACAGAATTCAATCCACAGAGCCTGGGGACCATCTGTCAAGGCATAGGTTCTGAACCACGGAAGAGGGGGATGCCAAGGGAAGACAAAGCTGAAAAGGCAGATTCTTTAGCAGGACAGCCAGAGTTTTTCACATTCTGGGCTTAAGTCTACCATTCCATAACATTCACTCGGCTCAGTCTAGCCCAAGGGGGTGCCAAGCATGAAACGTAAGATCTGGGGAAATGGAAGGGAGTAACCCACCATCCCAGAGGCATCAGCTTATAGACCCAAGAACCAGCCCAAGAAACACATTCAGGGACTTCTCTGATAATCCAGTGGTTAAGGCTCCATGCTTCCACTGCAGCAGCCATGAGTTCAATCCCTGGTCAGGGAACTAAGATTCCGCATGCTGCATGGCACAACCAAACCAAAAAAAAAAACGAGGCAGATTCATCTACAATATCTTGCATTATAAAATTTCATGGAATAAGAACTATCCCAGGGAATTCCCTGGTGGTCCAGTGGCTAAGACTCTGCTCTCAATGCAAGGGGCCCAGGTTCAATCCCTGGTCAGGGAACTAGACCCCACATGCTACAACTGAGACCCAATGCAGCCAAATAAATATAAATAAAATATTTTTTTTTAAAAAAAGAACTATCCTATCTCCACTAAAGGAACTAAAGAGTAGGGAAATGGAAAAGGCGGCTTTCTCTTTCGTCTTCCATTTGATTACAGCACCCCAACATAGGTTTCTGCTGTAGGAAACCTATTTTTCTAAGTTTTCTCTTTCCTAGTGCTTATCACAATATAATGATCTCTCTTTTCCTTATTGTTTATAAACAAGGAAATGTAAGTTACACAAAGATAAAGAACTTTCTCAGTCTTGTTCACCACTGTTCTCAGGGGGTTTTGTTTGTTTCTTTAGTTTTCTTTTGTTGACCACAACGAGCAGCAGTGTGGGATTTTAGTTTCTCCCTTAGTCGCACAGAGTTTCTTTTGTTGTTCACCACGGACTTTCAATCAATAGAGTTAACAACGACTGCTTTTCCTTACTGAAACTCAGGTGTGAAAAAAGAAGAGGCACTAACTGCTTTAAGGATGGAGGATAAGAGGAAGGGACAGAATTCAATCCACAGAGCCTGGGGACCATCTGTCAAGGCATAGGTTCTGAACCACGGAAGAGGGGGATGCCAAGGGAAGACAAAGCTGAAAAGGCAGATTCTTTAGCAGGACAGCCAGAGTTTTTCACATTCTGGGCTTAAGTCTACCATTCCATAACATTCACTCGGCTCAGTCTAGCCCAAGGGGGTGCCAAGCATGAAACGTAAGATCTGGGGAAATGGAAGGGAGTAACCCACCATCCCAGAGGCATCAGCTTATAGACCCAAGAACCAGCCCAAGAAACACATTCAGGGACTTCTCTGATAATCCAGTGGTTAAGGCTCCATGCTTCCACTGCAGCAGCCATGAGTTCAATCCCTGGTCAGGGAACTAAGATTCCGCATGCTGCATGGCACAACCAAACCAAAAAAAAAAACGAGGCAGATTCATCTACAATATCTTGCATTATAAAATTTCATGGAATAAGAACTATCCCAGGGAATTCCCTGGTGGTCCAGTGGCTAAGACTCTGCTCTCAATGCAAGGGGCCCAGGTTCAATCCCTGGTCAGGGAACTAGACCCCACATGCTACAACTGAGACCCAATGCAGCCAAATAAATATAAATAAAATATTTTTTTTTAAAAAAAGAACTATCCTATCTCCACTAAAGGAACTAAAGAGTAGGGAAATGGAAAAGGCGGCTTTCTCTTTCGTCTTCCATTTGATTACAGCACCCCAACATAGGTTTCTGCTGTAGGAAACCTATTTTTCTAAGTTTTTCTCTTTCCTAGTGCTTATCACAATATAATGATCTCTCTTTTCCTTATTGTTTATAAACAAGGAAATGTAAGTTACACAAAGATAAAGAACTTTCTCAGTCTTGTTCACCACTGTTCTCAGGGGGTTTTGTTTGTTTCTTTAGTTTTCTTTTTGTTGACCACAACGAGCAGCAGTGTGGGATTTTAGTTCCCCAGCCAGGGATTGAACCTGCACCCTGCTGCAGTGGACGCACAGAGTCTTAACTATCAACCACCAAGGAAGCCCTCTGTCTTGTTCACCACTGTATCGCCAGTGTCTGGCCTACAGAAGGTGCTCAGTAAGATTTTTTTTTTAAATCGTGAAGGTGGACATACTTCCAGCCATACAACAAGAAGCTTGAAGTATACTACCTGAAGGTGACACAGATCTCTGAGCAGAGAGACTGATGAAGACAGAGAACTGGAAATGACAATTTTGGAGGGGATTTTTTGTTGTTGTTCCTAACGTAAAGGACATAAAATCACAGATTTCCTAAGGATTCTTCGCTGTGGCCCTGTGGGTTGTTTGAAAGTCAGAAACATCACGCCAGAAGCTCCACAAAGGAAACCCTTCTTACAATGTTTCAAAGCTTGAGCTCAGCTCAGCTAAGAATTTAATACATATCCATTAGTGACAAGACTGGTAAGAAAATAAGAGTAGTCACTTCCTCTTCTAGGTTTAAAAAAGAAGGAAAAAAAAAGCTTACTGAACTCTGAACTTCCTCTCTTCTAACCACAACTTACTACTGGCTTCATTTGGTAAAAATCATTGCCAAAAAAGTAAGAATTAGGCATCTTCTTGGTGCTGTTAGGTTTCTATCCAAAACTCCAACACTGCCTGCTGATCCAAGCTTTTCAAGGAGCCCATCCAGGGATATCCCAGGAGGTCCATCCAGGGACCCCTTATCTGGTTGAAAGGGGACAAAACTGTCTCAAAGCTGCCCAGAAACAGCTCATCTCAGCACAGCTCAGCTTTGCAGCTGCTGCAGCTCCACTCGTAGGGCAGACACCTGCCAGGCCAAAATGAAACTGAGCCCAAACTGGCTAACTCTTCCAAGGCACAAATGCACAGCCAGAAACCCGAGAGGGAGCTTGGCCATACGGTGCAACTGTCTGAGTCTGGGCCCTGGCTGTACCACTTACTCTCCAGCTTTGTGATGTTGAGGAAGCGGCTTAACCTCTCTGGGCACCCATTTTCTCATACGTTAGAAAGAAAGAAAAAAAGACTTTTGTTTCTGGTACAGTCAAACAAGCTTCCTTTATAGATAGCAAGTTTAACCTTGCAACCAAAAACATTTTTTTTTCTGAAAGTACTAAAGAATGAACGTAAGAAGGCAGAGTCTGGAGGGAGGGAACTGAAATTTGAAAGAAAAGAATAGCCATTTCACAGCTTTGACCCTGAGAACAGGTGGTTGTCAGCACCAAGGGGCAGCTAAGACCCCAGTATAAAACCTTAAGTCTTCCTGACTTGCAGAACCAGAGGACAGATTTCAGGCCAACCACAGCTACTGGAAAGGGAGGAAGGAATCCAGGAATAGAGCAAGCTCAGAGAGAAGCCCCAACTCCTGAGTACACGCAGACTTCAGAAGTTCAAACCTTTGGGTTTGGTTCTAGACTAAAACTAGTTATTACTGGCTTACTTTGGCAAAATAATTGCCAAAAAATAATAATTACGCCAGCAGCTTCACAAAGGAAACCCTTCTTACAATGTTTCAAAGCTTGAGCTCAGCTCAGCTAAGAATTTAATACATATCCATTAGTGACAAGACTGGTAAGAAAATAAGAGTAGTCACTTCCTCTTCTAGGTTTAAAAAAGAAGGAAAAAAAAAGCTTACTGAACTCTGAACTTCCTCTCTTCTAACCACAACTTACTACTGGCTTCATTTGGTAAAAATCATTGCCAAAAAAGTAAGAATTAGGCATCTTCTTGGTGCTGTTAGGTTTCTATCCAAAACTCCAACACTGCCTGCTGATCCAAGCTTTTCAAGGAGCCCATCCAGGGATATCCCAGGAGGTCCATCCAGGGACCCCTTATCTGGTTGAAAGGGGACAAAACTGTCTCAAAGCTGCCCAGAAACAGCTCATCTCAGCACAGCTCAGCTTTGCAGCTGCTGCAGCTCCACTCGTAGGGCAGACACCTGCCAGGCCAAAATGAAACTGAGCCCAAACTGGCTAACTCTTCCAAGGCACAAATGCACAGCCAGAAACCCGAGAGGGAGCTTGGCCATACGGTGCAACTGTCTGAGTCTGGGCCCTGGCTGTACCACTTACTCTCCAGCTTTGTGATGTTGAGGAAGCGGCTTAACCTCTCTGGGCACCCATTTTCTCATACGTTAGAAAGAAAGAAAAAAAGACTTTTGTTTCTGGTACAGTCAAACAAGCTTCCTTTATAGATAGCAAGTTTAACCTTGCAACCAAAAACATTTTTTTCTGAAAGTACTAAAGAATGAACGTAAGAAGGCAGAGTCTGGAGGAGGAACTGAAATTTGAAAGAAAAGAATAGCCATTTCACAGCTTTGACCCTGAGAACAGGTGGTTGTCAGCACCAAGGGGCAGCTAAGACCCCAGTATAAAACCTTAAGTCTTCCTGACTTGCAGAACCAGAGGACAGATTTCAGGCCAACCACAGCTACTGGAAAGGGAGGAAGGAATCCAGGAATAGAGCAAGCTCAGAGAGAAGCCCCAACTCCTGAGTACACGCAGACTTCAGAAGTTCAAACCTTTGGGTTTGGTTCTAGACTAAAACTAGTTATTACTGGCTTACTTTGGCAAAATAATTGCCAAAAAATAATAATTAGGCATCTTACTGGTACTGCTAAGTTTCTATCTAAAATACTGTTTGCAACACTGCCTGTTGATCAAAGCATTTCAAGAAGCCATCCAGGGCAAAACTGTCCCAAGGCTGCCAAGAAACGGCTCAGCTCAGCTTTGTGGATCTAGAACCTTCACGTTTGGTTCCAGACCACTGCACTAAAGTAAACACTGTAATAAAGCAAGTCACACAAAATTTTGGTTTCCCAGTGCATATTAAAGTTTTGTTCCATAGTGTATCAAGTATGCTATAGCACTGTCTATAAAAATAATACATATACCTTAATTTAAAAATAACTACTTAAAACATACCAACACAATTACAGTAGTAACATCAAAGATTACTGATCACAAATCACCATATCAAATATAATGGAAATGAAAACATTTGAAATCTTATGAAAATTACCAAAACATGACAAAGGGATACAGAGTAAGCAAATGCTTTTGGAAACATGGTGCCAGATTTGCTGAAGAGCTTCCCTGGTGGCTCGGACAGTAAAGAATCCACCTGAAATGCGGGAGTCCTGGGTCTGATCCCTGGGTTGGGAAGATCCCCTGGAGAAGAGAAAGGCTACCCACTCGTTTTCTTGCCTGGAGAATTCCATGGCTTGTCCATGGACCACAGAGTTGGACATGACTAAGTGACATAAATGTCAGGATTTGCTAAAAAACTTCAATTTGTAAAAAAAAAAAAAAAAAAAAAAACCTGCAGTATCTTCAAAGCACAATAAAGCAGAATACAGCTGTAGAAACTCTTTCCAAGTGTCTGGCTGACTCTTGAACAATATAGGGTAGCCTTTAAAAAAACTCAGAAATAAAATTTAAAAACAGAACTGATATCTAGCTGTCATCCAAAAAATAGTTTACTGTCCAACAGCTTACTAAGGTGAAAATACCAACATTCCTCAGAGAAACACAACAGCATCCAGAGACCTCCAAAACCTAACACTCAACGATGTCCAGCATACATTCTGAGATGACACAACACATGAAAAAAAAAAAGAGAAAACAGGAAAAAATAACCCAATCTCAAGAGACTATAACAAATAACCAAGGAAAAAAGGGAGGAACATTTCCTACTAGGTTAGGGCAATAATCTGAAATTGTCTGAGAGATAAGGCATTCAGCTGCAGGTAACAGAAAACCCATCTTGAAATGGCTTAACCAGTCAGAGGATTTATTGTCTAATAAGACCAAATTTCCAGAAATATCAGGGCTATATAGAGGTCAGATAATTCAGTGGCTCAACAACATCACAAAAGATAAAGTCCCTCTCCATCTCTCCACACTGCCACTCACAGCCTGCCAGCCTTTTCCCTCATTGTCAGAGGCAGCTGCTATGTTCCAAGGCATGACATGAGATCCTCGAAAACAAATCCTTTGTCCTGGGTCCCTTTCCTTCTGCATTTGTATGCTGTCCTGTGAGGAGATGACTCCTGGTACTTACTCCACCGTCTTCTTGGGGCCAAGAGGAAGATACTTACGATACTCGAAGGACGGCAGATCAAATAGGGAGGAACATACCAATTTAAAAATAACTACTTAAAACATTACAGTAGTAACATCAAAGATTACTGATCACAAATCACCATATCAAATATAATGGAAATGAAAACATTTGAAATCTTATGAAAATTACCAAAACATGACAAAGGGATACAGAGTAAGCAAATGCTTTTGGAAACATGGTGCCAGATTTGCTGAAGAGCTTCCCTGGTGGCTCGGACAGTAAAGAATCCACCTGAAATGCGGGAGTCCTGGGTCTGATCCCTGGGTTGGGAAGATCCCCTGGAGAAGAGAAAGGCTACCCACTCGTTTTCTTGCCTGGAGAATTCCATGGCTTGTCCATGGACCACAGAGTTGGACATGACTAAGTGACATAAATGTCAGGATTTGCTAAAAAACTTCAATTTGTAAAAAAAAAAAAAAAAAAAAAAAAACCTGCAGTATCTTCAAAGCACAATAAAGCAGAATACAGCTGTAGAAACTCTTTCCAAGTGTCTGGCTGACTCTTGAACAATATAGGGTAGCCTTTAAAAAAACTCAGAAATAAAATTTAAAAACAGAACTGATATCTAGCTGTCATCCAAAAAATAGTTTACTGTCCAACAGCTTACTAAGGTGAAAATACCAACATTCCTCAGAGAAACACAACAGCATCCAGAGACCTCCAAAACCTAACACTCAACGATGTCCAGCATACATTCTGAGATGACACAACACATGAAAAAAAAAAAAAGAGAAAACAGGAAAAAATAACCCAATCTCAAGAGACTATAACAAATAACCAAGGAAAAAAGGGAGGAACATTTCCTACTAGGTTAGGGCAATAATCTGAAATTGTCTGAGAGATAAGGCATTCAGCTGCAGGTAACAGAAAACCCATCTTGAAATGGCTTAACCAGTCAGAGGATTTATTGTCTAATAAGACCAAATTTCCAGAAATATCAGGGCTATATAGAGGTCAGATAATTCAGTGGCTCAACAACATCACAAAAGATAAAGTCCCTCTCCATCTCTCCACACTGCCACTCACAGCCTGCCAGCCTTTTCCCTCATTGTCAGAGGCAGCTGCTATGTTCCAAGGCATGACATGAGATCCTCGAAAACAAATCCTTTGTCCTGGGTCCCTTTCCTTCTGCATTTGTATGCTGTCCTGTGAGGAGATGACTCCTGGTACTTACTCCACCGTCTTCTTGGGGCCAAGAGGGAAGATACTTACGATACTCGAAGGACGGCAGATCAAATAACTGGGAGAATCCCCTGTCTTTAATGGCCCTGTTACACCTCTGACTACCCCTCACATCACCTACCTCAGACAACTTGTTAAATGTTCTACTGCACGTGGACATGCATGCATACTAAGTCGCTCAGTCATGTCCGACTCTTTGCAACTCCATGGACTGTAGCCCGCCAGGCTCCTCGGTCCATAGGATTCTCCAGGCAAGAATACTGGAGTGGGTTGCCATGCCCTCCTCCAGGGGATCTTCCAGGCCCAGGCGTGGAACCCACATCTCCCATGTCTCCTGCATTATCAGGCGAGTTCTTTACCAGTAGCACCACCTGGGAAGTTCCAAATACTCGACTCTTAACATCCAAAGCATACTACCTGAAACCACCACCAGAACTGGAAAACTAGTAACATTAGCTCTAAATAGAAGACAAGCATACACACACACACAAATGAAAATTATAAGTATTAATCCCAGCAGCCACACAGCTCTGAGCCTGAGGTTGCCTCATTCTTTTTATTTAAAAGAGAAATTAGCACACTTTAGAAAAGTCTAAGACATGATAGCACCACACTGCGAAATTCTCCTTAACAACTAGAAGAATTAAAAGAGAATTGAAGAGGGAAAAAAATATGTGTGTGAGTGTATATTTCTATGATGTTTCATGCCACGCGTAACTAAAATCTTTGAGTACCACCAGAAATATGCTGTGGGTATTTTGAAGAATACAGCCTTGTATTCATTATTCCCAAATATTTATTGCCATCTCTGATTTGTCATTATTCCCAATTACCTTTTGGACGCCTACACCTGGACTACAAGCATTTCAAACTCAACACAGCCAATTCACGATCTTCACCCCTAAGCTTTCTCCTCTTCGAGTTTTCTCCTGCTCTTTATGATATCTCCATTCATCAAGTACCCAAATCAGAACTCCCTCAATAGCTGACAATGACTCGTAAGACTTCTATTGTTCCATGTGCCAAAGGCCTGTGCTGACCTGACATGATCACATGGGATCATCACATATCTTTATAGAAGGCACTGTCCCAGATCATTTACCTTCTTTTCAAAGTAACCAAGCTAAGGATAAGAAATTTACGTGGGGTCACAGGATTGAATCCAGATCTGTCTAATCCTCTTTCGTCCTACTTCATAAAGCCTAGTAGAGACCATCAAGCAAGAATCCCTCTGCTGGCCTTGTGCATGCGTGTGTGTGCTAAGTCGCTTCAGTTGTGTCCAACTCTTTGCGAGCCTATAGACTGTAGCCCGCCAGGCTCTTCTGTCAATGGAATTCTATTGGCAAGAATATTGGAGGGGGTTGCCATGCCCTCCTTCAGGGAATCTTCCAAACTCAAGGATCAAACTCCCATGTCTTATGTCTCCTGCTTTGGCAGGCAGGTTCTTTACCACTAGCATCACCTGGGAAGCCCCAACTGACCTTAAACCTATCTTTTTTCCCCGCTCATTTTCCCTTCTTTTTCATGTCCACCTGTCCTCTCCTCTCTCATTGATAGGGACAGGATGAAAGGACCAGCTAGGTGATTAACTAGTCTAACCTGGGTCTCCTGCATTGCAGGCAGATTGCAGGGAGATCCCTATAACTCAATAATTACTCAAGAAACCAGGCTTACTTAGCAACAAAACCATGCACTAGAAGCACAGGACATGCCCTCAAACAATGAAACAATGGGGAATGAGACCCACAGCCTGCCCAGTGAGCTCAGGAACTTAGTGATCCCTAGGACAGCCTTTCTGCACCCAGAAAAAATAATAAATACGTGGATCTAGCTCAACCATGTAGGGACAAGAAAACAGCCCTGCTCAACAGGGAGGAGGAGCCGATGAGGGAAGCGTGACATCCACTCAAGAAAGACAAACACAAGTTCTCCCCTCCCCACTTTTCCTGATTATGACGCTGTCACCTAAGTTCTTGGAGGGGTGCAGAATTTCTCGCCCTCCTCACAAGCGTTGTATTTTCATAGACCACTTCTTATCTATCACTGTCTCGCACTAAATTCTTTTGAACACCGATACCTAAAGGACTGTGGTCCCGGAGCTCTTTGGAGCCTCCCTGAAATAATACCAAATGGTTTCACATCTCCCTGGAAGATACCCTCCTTGATCCTTCCTTACTTTACCACGTTCTCATCAGCACTTAGGGCTGTTGACCTCACCAGGCTGAGAAGAGTCCTGCTCACTTTGAGCCCTTGGTGGTTTTGGGGTTTTTTTTAATGAAAAAAATTTTTGGCTATACTGGGTTTCACTGTTCCACAGGCTCTTCTCTAGCTGCAGGGAATGGGGCTACTCTCTAGCTGAAGTGAGCAGGCTTCTTGTTGCGGTGACTTCCTTACTGTGGAACTCGGGCTCTAGGGCACACAACCTACTACATGGGATTCTACAAGCATACCTTGGGAAGGCCATGCCCTCCTTCAGGGAATCTTCCAAACTCAAGGATCAAACTCCCATGTCTTATGTCTCCTGCTTTGGCAGGCAGGTTCTTTACCACTAGCATCACCTGGGAAGCCCCAACTGACCTTAAACCTATCTTTTTTCCCCGCTCATTTTCCCTTCTTTTTCATGTCCACCTGTCCTCTCCTCTCTCATTGATAGGGACAGGATGAAAGGACCAGCTAGGTGATTAACTAGTCTAACCTGGGTCTCCTGCATTGCAGGCAGATTGCAGGGAGATCCCTATAACTCAATAATTACTCAAGAAACCAGGCTTACTTAGCAACAAAACCATGCACTAGAAGCACAGGACATGCCCTCAAACAATGAAACAATGGGGAATGAGACCCACAGCCTGCCCAGTGAGCTCAGGAACTTAGTGATCCCTAGGACAGCCTTTCTGCACCCAGAAAAAATAATAAATACGTGGATCTAGCTCAACCATGTAGGGACAAGAAAACAGCCCTGCTCAACAGGGAGGAGGAGCCGATGAGGGAAGCGTGACATCCACTCAAGAAAGACAAACACAAGTTCTCCCCTCCCCACTTTTCCTGATTATGACGCTGTCACCTAAGTTCTTGGAGGGGTGCAGAATTTCTCGCCCTCCTCACAAGCGTTGTATTTTCATAGACCACTTCTTATCTATCACTGTCTCGCACTAAATTCTTTTGAACACCGATACCTAAAGGACTGTGGTCCCGGAGCTCTTTGGAGCCTCCCTGAAATAATACCAAATGGTTTCACATCTCCCTGGAAGATACCCTCCTTGATCCTTCCTTACTTTACCACGTTCTCATCAGCACTTAGGGCTGTTGACCTCACCAGGCTGAGAAGAGTCCTGCTCACTTTGAGCCCTTGGTGGTTTTGGGGTTTTTTTTAATGAAAAAAATTTTTTTGGCTATACTGGGTTTTCACTGTTCCACAGGCTCTTCTCTAGCTGCAGGGAATGGGGGCTACTCTCTAGCTGAAGTGAGCAGGCTTCTTGTTGCGGTGACTTCCCTTACTGTGGAACTCGGGCTCTAGGGCACACAACCTTCAGTAGCTGCAGCACATGGGCTCAACAGTTACGGCTCCAAGGCTCTAGAGCACAGGCTCCATAGTCGTGGCTCGCAGGCTTAGTTGCTCCACAGCATGTGGGATCTTCCCGGACAAAGGATTGAACCCGTGTCTTCTGCACTGGCAGGCAGATTCTTTACCACCGAGCTACTTTCTCTACTCTCTCTACTTTCAACGTCCTCCTGGCTTCTCTCTGCCGCTCTAAGTCATCTCGTCTCCAAGCTTCACATTCCTGACCCTTCAATAACTGCTTCTTAATCAAGGGTTCCATCTCTCTCCTGCTTCTCCTCCCTCCTTTGCGGACACTCTTCTTCACTCTCTCACTGCTGCCACTTCCTCAAAACTCAACGTAGAACCTGCGCTCCTACACACAACCTCTTAAGATCCCAGGACTCAAGCTCTTCCAGAGTTCCACCTCTGTCACCATTAGAGCCAGATCACCCTGTGTTATAAATGCTTGATTGACAGACTTCCTGGAGGCTGCCGGAAGGGAGTAACATGCTGTAGTGCCTTGTATCATCCCCTGCACCTGCAGGGGTGGTCGAACATGCCAGCTGGGTCACACTGTGCAATTAGCCCTTTTATATTACTCTCCTGTGAGTGGATTTTGGAAAATACACAGGAAGGTAAACGTTAAGTGAAAAAACACACAGCCTAAAAGTTGAGAATTCTGTTTTATTTGGCAGACAAAACCGAGGACTTAAGCCCAGGAGACAGCCTCTCAGAGAGATCTGAGGGACTGCTCCAAAACAGTGAGGGAGGAGCCAGGATATACAGTGGTTTCTGCCACAAAGACTGGGTAGTCAGAACATCCAAGTATTATTGTTAATTAAAGAAAATCAGGGCTTCCCTGGTGGTCCAGTGGGTAAGGACACCACCTTGCTGTGCAAGGGGCACCAGTTCGATCCCTGGCTTGGGAAGATCCCACGTGCCGTGGAACAACTGGACCAATGTGTCCAACAACCGAGCCGGAGCTCTGGAGTGCATGCGTACAGAGCCGGTGCTCTGTAATAAGAGAGGCCACTGCGATGAGAGACCCACACAGGCCAAAGAACAAAGATAAATAAATGAAAGATCAATAGAAGTGGCCAAAAAAAGAAAAGAAAATCAGATATCTCAAGTTAATGAATCTTGCACTTCTCTAAGTATGTATGGGAAGATGCAAGCATCTGGGCTCACCGAAATCATGCCCTTGATCTGCACCTCAGCTGTCTAGAGCCAGTACCCTGTGCTTTCCCATCCTGAGCCCCCCTCAGGGTGCCCTGCCAAGGCTGCAGTGGCAGAGGGCTGGTGGTAGGCAGCCCCTGTGACTTCATCCTGGAGGCGTGATGGCTGCAGCATCCTTTGTTTGCTGATATGGCAGGCAACATTTTTCATTCCCATAAACCATACCTTGATATGTCACTATGGTCAAAGGCGGCTCAAGGGACCCGGAAGAATCCTTGAACCACAAGTTTTAGAAATGATGGCCTGAATTTGTCATCGTCTTCAAATTCTTCGTTTCAAGAACTGGGGCAGGTTAGTATCCCTGAACCTCCATCTCTTTTCTTTGTCTTTCTTTTTTGGCCATGCTGTGTAGCTTGCAGGATCTCCGCTCCCTGACCTGTGCCCCCTGCCGTAGAAGTATGGAGTCCTGAACACTGGAAGGGAAGTGTCAGTCACTCAGTCGTGTCTGACGCTGCACCCCATGGACTGTGGTCCACCAGGCTCCTCTGTCCATGGGTCACACTGTGCAATTAGCCCTTTATATTACTCTCCTGTGAGTGGATTTTGGAAAATACACAGGAAGGTAAACGTTAAGTGAAAAAACACACAGCCTAAAAGTTGAGAATTCTGTTTTATTTGGCAGACAAAACCGAGGACTTAAGCCCAGGAGACAGCCTCTCAGAGAGATCTGAGGGACTGCTCCAAAACAGTGAGGGAGGAGCCAGGATATACAGTGGTTTCTGCCACAAAGACTGGGTAGTCAGAACATCCAAGTATTATTGTTAATTAAAGAAAATCAGGGCTTCCCTGGTGGTCCAGTGGGTAAGGACACCACCTTGCTGTGCAAGGGGCACCAGTTCGATCCCTGGCTTGGGAAGATCCCACGTGCCGTGGAACAACTGGACCAATGTGTCCAACAACCGAGCCGGAGCTCTGGAGTGCATGCGTACAGAGCCGGTGCTCTGTAATAAGAGAGGCCACTGCGATGAGAGACCCACACAGGCCAAAGAACAAAGATAAATAAATGAAAGATCAATAGAAGTGGCCAAAAAAAGAAAAGAAAATCAGATATCTCAAGTTAATGAATCTTGCACTTCTCTAAGTATGTATGGGAAGATGCAAGCATCTGGGCTCACCGAAATCATGCCCTTGATCTGCACCTCAGCTGTCTAGAGCCAGTACCCTGTGCTTTCCCATCCTGAGCCCCCCTCAGGGTGCCCTGCCAAGGCTGCAGTGGCAGAGGGCTGGTGGTAGGCAGCCCCTGTGACTTCATCCTGGAGGCGTGATGGCTGCAGCATCCTTTGTTTGCTGATATGGCAGGCAACATTTTTCATTCCCATAAACCATACCTTGATATGTCACTATGGTCAAAGGCGGCTCAAGGGACCCGGAAGAATCCTTGAACCACAAGTTTTAGAAATGATGGCCTGAATTTGTCATCGTCTTCAAATTCTTCGTTTCAAGAACTGGGGCAGGTTAGTATCCCTGAACCTCCATCTCTTTTCTTTGTCTTTCTTTTTTGGCCATGCTGTGTAGCTTGCAGGATCTCCGCTCCCTGACCTGTGCCCCCTGCCGTAGAAGTATGGAGTCCTGAACACTGGAAGGGAAGTGTCAGTCACTCAGTCGTGTCTGACGCTTTGCGACCCCATGGACTGTGGTCCACCAGGCTCCTCTGTCCATGGGATTCTGCAGGCAAGAATACTGGAGTGGGGTGTCATTCCCTTCTCCAGGGAATATTCCTGACCCAGGGATCTAACCTGTGTCTCCTGCAGTACAGGTGGATTCTTTACTATCTGAGCTACCAAACACCAGGGATTTCCATTTCTTCATGGAGGGAAAACGAGACTGATTTCCAGGGGGGCTATAGACTTTAAATGCAATCATATGTGAAGCATTCAGCTCGGGGCCTGGCTGAAAACAGCTCTTCAGGAAAGGACTATCATTCCATAGACATGTCTGCTGTATGTGAATGCTTCCTTCCAAATGACACAAGGACTTTGTGGTTCTCAGCCCATCCTCCCAGTCCAGTAACTCACACACAGAGAAATCAACTGACTGTGGTCACATGACCACCCAAAGGCCTCAGACCGGAAGCCACTTCCTGAACGCCTTATTCAGGGCCACAGCTAAAACTCTACCCATGTCCTAACTCCTTCACTGGACAAATTGATTGAAGCATCTTCTCTCACCAGGGAATCTTGCCATCCATCAGGTTTTGCCAGTTTTACCCACGGGCTGTGGCCAACATGCTTTTCTAGCTCTGAAGGATAAGCTAGATCATCCCCAAGCACTCCAGAGCCTGCCTGGTCACAGAACCCCTCTGTCTGCCAGAGCCCCCCACCCACCCACCAAGGCTGTCCCCAACCTGAGCCCCTTGCTTACTGGGAACTCACCTCCTGAGGCGTGGCTCAACCAGGCGGCTTTTCATTCCCATAAACCATACCTTGATATGTCACTATGGTCAAAGGCGGCTCAAGGGACCCGGAAGAATCCTTGAACCACAAGTTTTAGAAATGATGGCCTGAATTTGTCATCGTCTTCAAATTCTTCGTTTCAAGAACTGGGGCAGGTTAGTATCCCTGAACCTCCATCTCTTTTCTTTGTCTTTCTTTTTTGGCCATGCTGTGTAGCTTGCAGGATCTCCGCTCCCTGACCTGTGCCCCCTGCCGTAGAAGTATGGAGTCCTGAACACTGGAAGGGAAGTGTCAGTCACTCAGTCGTGTCTGACGCTTTGCGACCCCATGGACTGTGGTCCACCAGGCTCCTCTGTCCATGGGATTCTGCAGGCAAGAATACTGGAGTGGGGTGTCATTCCCTTCTCCAGGGAATATTCCTGACCCAGGGATCTAACCTGTGTCTCCTGCAGTACAGGTGGATTCTTTACTATCTGAGCTACCAAACACCAGGGATTTCCATTTCTTCATGGAGGGAAAACGAGACTGATTTCCAGGGGGGCTATAGACTTTAAATGCAATCATATGTGAAGCATTCAGCTCGGGGCCTGGCTGAAAACAGCTCTTCAGGAAAGGACTATCATTCCATAGACATGTCTGCTGTATGTGAATGCTTCCTTCCAAATGACACAAGGACTTTGTGGTTCTCAGCCCATCCTCCCAGTCCAGTAACTCACACACAGAGAAATCAACTGACTGTGGTCACATGACCACCCAAAGGCCTCAGACCGGAAGCCACTTCCTGAACGCCTTATTCAGGGCCACAGCTAAAACTCTACCCATGTCCTAACTCCTTCACTGGACAAATTGATTGAAGCATCTTCTCTCACCAGGGAATCTTGCCATCCATCAGGTTTTGCCAGTTTTACCCACGGGCTGTGGCCAACATGCTTTTCTAGCTCTGAAGGATAAGCTAGATCATCCCCAAGCACTCCAGAGCCTGCCTGGTCACAGAACCCCTCTGTCTGCCAGAGCCCCCCACCCACCCACCAAGGCTGTCCCCAACCTGAGCCCCTTGCCTGGGTGACTGGGAACTCAAAAATCTGACTCAGACACACCTGAACTCAATCTGGGCTCTGCAGTTCTCAGGAGCACTCCTTACTCTTCCTAAGCCT
The DNA here is from genome assembly GCA_022376925.1 of Tragulus kanchil. Lineage (NCBI taxonomy): Eukaryota > Metazoa > Chordata > Mammalia > Artiodactyla > Tragulidae > Tragulus > Tragulus kanchil. The sequence goes on along the minus strand of JAIOJX010000002.1, from coordinate 134,401,571 downwards.
GTTTTCTCGCCTATGAATGGAGAGGATAATAAGGATGAAGATTCAAAGGAATGGAATCTGTGAAATCCCCAGCTCTTGGCAAGCCCTCAACTGTCCCTGTCCCCACGGTCACCAGCATCATCTCTCTGGTCACTTCATACAGTCGTGAACGCAAACCTACATCTCAACCTATAACTTTGGAAACAACTCTGAACTCTTTGTGCCTGAGTTTTCTCAGCATAAAATGGGAATAATAAAATCATAGCCTCATGCGGCTGTTGGGAAGATGAAATGGGTTCATACACGTAAAACATTTAGAACCAGGAATATAATTAAGGAATCAATACACATCGACTCGAGTCAGCAGCGTCTGAAAGCCTTATTTGAAGATCTCCAGGAAAAGAGGCCAGTCCCTCCTGCTGATTGAGACCCTCCTGGGGACACATATATTCAAGCAGGAAGAGGTCTAGCCCAGATTTCAGTTTTTCTCTTTTTTTTAATAAAAGTATTATTTATTTTAATTGGAGGATTATTGCTTTACAATAATGCATTGGCTTCTGCCATACATCAACATGAATCAGCCATAGGTACACATATGTCCCCCCCTTCTTGAACCTCCCTCCTACCTACCTCCCCAACCCCCCCCCTGAAGGTCGTCACAGAGCGCCACACACACAGAAATCAACTGACTGTGGTCACATGACCACCCAAAGGCCTCAGACCGGAAGCCACTTCCTGAACGCCTTATTCAGGGCCACAGCTAAAACTCTACCCATGTCCTAACTCCTTCACTGGACAAATTGATTGAAGCATCTTCTCTCACCAGGGAATCTTGCCATCCATCAGGTTTTGCCAGTTTTACCCACGGGCTGTGGCCAACATGCTTTTCTAGCTCTGAAGGATAAGCTAGATCATCCCCAAGCACTCCAGAGCCTGCCTGGTCACAGAACCCCTCTGTCTGCCAGAGCCCCCCACCCACCCACCAAGGCTGTCCCCAACCTGAGCCCCTTGCCTGGGTGACTGGGAACTCAAAAATCTGACTCAGACACACCTGAACTCAATCTGGGCTCTGCAGTTCTCAGGAGCACTCCTTACTCTTCCTAAGCCTGTTTTCTCGCCTATGAATGGAGAGGATAATAAGGATGAAGATTCAAAGGAATGGAATCTGTGAAATCCCCAGCTCTTGGCAAGCCCTCAACTGTCCCTGTCCCCACGGTCACCAGCATCATCTCTCTGGTCACTTCATACAGTCGTGAACGCAAACCTACATCTCAACCTATAACTTTGGAAACAACTCTGAACTCTTTGTGCCTGAGTTTTCTCAGCATAAAATGGGAATAATAAAATCATAGCCTCATGCGGCTGTTGGGAAGATGAAATGGGTTCATACACGTAAAACATTTAGAACCAGGAATATAATTAAGGAATCAATACACATCGACTCGAGTCAGCAGCGTCTGAAAGCCTTATTTGAAGATCTCCAGGAAAAGAGGCCAGTCCCTCCTGCTGATTGAGACCCTCCTGGGGACACATATATTCAAGCAGGAAGAGGTCTAGCCCAGATTTCAGTTTTTCTCTTTTTTTTAATAAAAGTATTATTTATTTTAATTGGAGGATTATTGCTTTACAATAATGCATTGGCTTCTGCCATACATCAACATGAATCAGCCATAGGTACACATATGTCCCCCCCTTCTTGAACCTCCCTCCTACCTCCCTCCCCAACCCACCCCTTGAAGGTCGTCACAGAGCGCCAGCTTTGAGCTCTCTGAGTCATGCAGCAAATTCCCACTGGTATCTCTCTTCTGCATATGGTAATGTATATGTCTCAATGTTACTCTTTCAATTCACCCCACCCTCTCCTTCCCCAACGGAGTCCACGGGTCTGTTCCGCACATCTGCATCGCCCTTGCTGCCTTGCAGACAGGTTCATCAGCACCATCTTTCTTTAATTAGGTCCCACTTGTTTATTTTTGGTTTTTTTATGTTTTCTTGAACCCGATTTTTTGGGGGTTCCATCTGGAGTACCTTGGCCCCCATGTGGCCCTTAGGCCCCAAATCAGAGAAAGTCAACAAGGAAACACAACGAGGCCAGCTGTCATCTGAACCCCTACCTATCAAGGACACCAGAGAGCAGAAACCCATCCTGAGTCCCAGGCCTCGGGAAGCTCAGCTGGAGGCTGCCCTCGGCAGAGAGCCACCCGGCGACGCAGCCCTCCTCCGTGCCTGCACGCTCTTCCCACGTCTTCCGGCAGCTCTGCGAGGCCCCTGAACACCTCCTCCTCCCTCCCTCTGGGCTGACTCTGTTCATAAAACACTTCTTTCTCAACCCGCATTATCTCCCAGGATAACCAGTTCTTTGTCTGCAGTAGAGAGCCAGCTCTCCACCAGCACCTGACACAACGCTGGGACTCTTCAACCAAGTGACAGGTCAACCCAGGCAGTTCCATCAAAACCAGTAATTGTATTAAAAATAAAAATAACCTCTTATCTCACACGTAGAATTCTATGTGGAAAAAGTAACTTTTATCAGTATGTTAATAAGATATCATACACGTAAAACATTTAGAACCAGGAATATAATTAAGGAATCAATACACATCGACTCGAGTCAGCAGCGTCTGAAAGCCTTATTTGAAGATCTCCAGGAAAAGAGGCCAGTCCCTCCTGCTGATTGAGACCCTCCTGGGGACACATATATTCAAGCAGGAAGAGGTCTAGCCCAGATTTCAGTTTTTCTCTTTTTTTTAATAAAAGTATTATTTATTTTAATTGGAGGATTATTGCTTTACAATAATGCATTGGCTTCTGCCATACATCAACATGAATCAGCCATAGGTACACATATGTCCCCCCCTTCTTGAACCTCCCTCCTACCTCCCTCCCCAACCCACCCCTTGAAGGTCGTCACAGAGCGCCAGCTTTGAGCTCTCTGAGTCATGCAGCAAATTCCCACTGGTATCTCTCTTCTGCATATGGTAATGTATATGTCTCAATGTTACTCTTTCAATTCACCCCACCCTCTCCTTCCCCAACGGAGTCCACGGGTCTGTTCCGCACATCTGCATCGCCCTTGCTGCCTTGCAGACAGGTTCATCAGCACCATCTTTCTTTAATTAGGTCCCACTTGTTTATTTTTGGTTTTTTTATGTTTTCTTGAACCCGATTTTTTGGGGGTTCCATCTGGAGTACCTTGGCCCCCATGTGGCCCTTAGGCCCCAAATCAGAGAAAGTCAACAAGGAAACACAACGAGGCCAGCTGTCATCTGAACCCCTACCTATCAAGGACACCAGAGAGCAGAAACCCATCCTGAGTCCCAGGCCTCGGGAAGCTCAGCTGGAGGCTGCCCTCGGCAGAGAGCCACCCGGCGACGCAGCCCTCCTCCGTGCCTGCACGCTCTTCCCACGTCTTCCGGCAGCTCTGCGAGGCCCCTGAACACCTCCTCCTCCCTCCCTCTGGGCTGACTCTGTTCATAAAACACTTCTTTCTCAACCCGCATTATCTCCCAGGATAACCAGTTCTTTGTCTGCAGTAGAGAGCCAGCTCTCCACCAGCACCTGACACAACGCTGGGACTCTTCAACCAAGTGACAGGTCAACCCAGGCAGTTCCATCAAAACCAGTAATTGTATTAAAAATAAAAATAACCTCTTATCTCACACGTAGAATTCTATGTGGAAAAAGTAACTTTTATCAGTGATATGTTTAAAGTTCAAAGATGATTGTCACAATAATCTTGGGATGGCGTGATGGGCTGAGAACACAACATCTAATTATAAAGGACTGAAAACAATACATTTATATCATCTATAAAAATAAAGTCCATGAGCCTCAGGAGTCAATTCCATGAGCCTCCAGCACCTCTTGTCTATACGTCTCACAGTGACTTTCAAACCACGTTCACCATCACCCACTGGGAGAAACACACGATATATCTGATCTGGTTCACACATGCCTATAAATGTTCACATGAAATAAAAGTTTCATGGCAATCATACAAGTGCTTTGTATTCTGATATTTTCAAGTTTTTTCATGGTGCTCATGACCTACTAAATTGATTTCATGACACCCTTATGAGTGATGACCTGCAGTTTAGAAAACATGTTTAAAGGAATTCAAGACAGCATGGAGCTGCCAGGGGGTGTAAGGGTAAAGGTCAAGGTACCGAGGTCACAGAGTCCAGGCTTAGACTCAGGAGAGCATGGCGGGAGGAACGTACAAGGAGGCGTGTAAACCTATGTCTCTACCCAGTAGCTAGGTGACCTTGGGCAAGCTATTCCCAAATCCTACCTGGATTAAGCCTACTCAGATTAAGGCTCTCTGCAAACGGTGCTTCAATGCTGAAAGATATGGTCTATGAATCTACACAGCAACTAAGTCAGTTCTGAGAAGGGACCAAGGTTGAAGGCCCACAGAGTTACTAACAGTCAAGGTGTTTTGGAATGAGCCTCTAAGAGAGACTAGGATGCCAGATGAAGAGCCCATAGAGGATCCCCTAGACTTTCCTCACACCTGTAGGGTCAAGATACTCATTCCCTCAACAGGCCAGCAATTCACAGCTGCATCTTCCCTGGGACTTGTCCCTTGAAGAAGAAAGCTGCCTGGGGCTTCCCTGGTGGCTCGGTGGTAAAGAATCCACCTGCCAGTACAGGAGCTGTGGGTTCAATCTCCGATCCGGGAAGATCCCACATGCCACAGAGCAACTGAGCCCAAGCACCACAACTGTTGAGCCTGTGGCTCTAAAGCCCAAGAGACACAACTACTGAGCCCGTGCACCTGAAGCCTATGCTCTCCAACAAGAGAAGCTCATGCACCACAATGAGAGAAGCCCATACACCACAACAAGAGAGCAGCCCTGCTCACAGCAACTAGAGAAAAGCCCACACAGCCATGGAGACCTGGCACAGCCAAAAATAAATAAATAAATACAATTATAAAAGAAGAAGGTACAAGTCAACAAGGAAACACAACGAGGCCAGCTGTCATCTGAACATCCCTTGCCCAAGGTAATGGCAGCTCCTCAAGAGCAGCCCATGGCCAGTGCCCACTTGGCGCTGGTCCTCACTGTCCCAGTTCTGAAGGACCATCCCAGTTCCAGCCATGGGACGGGCTTCAGCCTCTATGACAATTACCGCACTACCATTCAACTTCTCCTTTCCCTGCTTCCTCCCTCCCTTACAGGTGGTGTTCCCAAGAGTTCCTCCTCCCATAAGCCACCGGTTTGCAAATCTCCATCTCTGAAGACAAAGCAGCAAGACCAACGGCCGGAGTCCAGGAGGACATTTCAGCAAAAATGGTGCCTTTAGGACATTCTTCAAAGGTATTTGTGAGAACTGCTTCTCAGAACTAACATGCAAGGAGTAACCACATGTTCTTTGTATGCCAGGTCTCATTCGATCCATGTGGCATCCTGGGAAGCAGGCTGTGTTGGTACCTCCATTCCACAGTTGAAGAGACCAGAGATTCAAGAGGTTAAGAAAGGCACCCAGGCTCTCCACATGTGATCAGTGGAGGAGCTGAGGTCTGAACTCAAGCCTTCGACCTCATCTCACTCCACTGCAGCTCTGGGATCACACAGGCCACACTGGATGACACAGATTCTCTCACGTCTGTCTCCCTCTCAGATCTCTCCCTCCTCAAGGGCAGGGGCCGAGTGTTTTGGATCTTTAACCACGTTGTTGTTGTTGCTGTTCAGTCGCTCAGTCCTGTCCAACTCTTTGCAACCCCATAGACTGCAGCACACCAGGCTTCCCTATCTTTCATCATCTCCCTGAATTTGCTCAAACTCATGTTCATTGAGTCAATGATGCCATCCAACCATCTCATCCTCAGTCGTCCCCTTCTCTTCCTGCCTTCAATCCTTCCAGAATCAGGCTCTTTTCTAATGAGTCAGCTCTTCACATCAGGTCAACAAGAGAAGCTCATGCACCACAATGAGAGAAGCCCATACACCACAACAAGAGAGCAGCCCTGCTCACAGCAACTAGAGAAAAGCCCACACAGCCATGGAGACCTGGCACAGCCAAAAATAAATAAATAAATACAATTATAAAAGAAGAAGGTACAAGTCAACAAGGAAACACAACGAGGCCAGCTGTCATCTGAACATCCCTTGCCCAAGGTAATGGCAGCTCCTCAAGAGCAGCCCATGGCCAGTGCCCACTTGGCGCTGGTCCTCACTGTCCCAGTTCTGAAGGACCATCCCAGTTCCAGCCATGGGACGGGCTTCAGCCTCTATGACAATTACCGCACTACCATTCAACTTCTCCTTTCCCTGCTTCCTCCCTCCCTTACAGGTGGTGTTCCCAAGAGTTCCTCCTCCCATAAGCCACCGGTTTGCAAATCTCCATCTCTGAAGACAAAGCAGCAAGACCAACGGCCGGAGTCCAGGAGGACATTTCAGCAAAAATGGTGCCTTTAGGACATTCTTCAAAGGTATTTGTGAGAACTGCTTCTCAGAACTAACATGCAAGGAGTAACCACATGTTCTTTGTATGCCAGGTCTCATTCGATCCATGTGGCATCCTGGGAAGCAGGCTGTGTTGGTACCTCCATTCCACAGTTGAAGAGACCAGAGATTCAAGAGGTTAAGAAAGGCACCCAGGCTCTCCACATGTGATCAGTGGAGGAGCTGAGGTCTGAACTCAAGCCTTCGACCTCATCTCACTCCACTGCAGCTCTGGGATCACACAGGCCACACTGGATGACACAGATTCTCTCACGTCTGTCTCCCTCTCAGATCTCTCCCTCCTCAAGGGCAGGGGCCGAGTGTTTTGGATCTTTAACCACGTTGTTGTTGTTGCTGTTCAGTCGCTCAGTCCTGTCCAACTCTTTGCAACCCCATAGACTGCAGCACACCAGGCTTCCCTATCTTTCATCATCTCCCTGAATTTGCTCAAACTCATGTTCATTGAGTCAATGATGCCATCCAACCATCTCATCCTCAGTCGTCCCCTTCTCTTCCTGCCTTCAATCCTTCCAGAATCAGGCTCTTTTCTAATGAGTCAGCTCTTCACATCAGGTCACCAAAGTACTGGAAGTTCAGCTTCAGCATCAGTCCTTTCAATGTATATTCAGGGTTGATTTCCTTTAGGATGGACTGGTCTGATCTCCTTGCAGTGTACTTTGTGCAGTGCCAAGTGGTAACTCAGACAGTACAGAGGGTGCCTACAATGCGGGAGACCAGGTTGAATCCTTGGGCTGGGAAGATACACTGGAGAAGGCAACGGCAACCCACTCCAGTAGTCTTACCTGGAGAATCCCATGGACAGAAGTTTGGAGGGCTACAGTCCATGAGGCCCTAGAGTTGGACATGACATAGCAACTAAACAACAACAATAAAGCAGTGAAACAGTAACGCTCACTTGGGACCCACCACAGAGTCACGTTCAATCTGGCAGATGTACTCTGTACGGGCGTTAAGCACTCATGAGGGCCACGTTGAAACTGGTCTAGTAGGGTTCCCCAAAATGCCACATGGTCTTTGTGTCTTTTCCCATCAAGAGGAAGAGTCTCTTCCCCTTTCTTCCTTTATTTCTGGGATGGACTTGTGACCCGTTTTTACTAACAGAATCTGGGAGAAGTGACACTGTAAGTTCCGAGACTAGATTTCAAGAGGCCCTGTGACCCCTTCCCACACACTGGGAAAGCACCCACCACGAATATGACCAAGCTCAGGACAGCCTGCTGAAGTTGCGACCACCTGGAGAAAGGCCCCAGGTGCCCCACGTGTGCCAGCTGAGGCCCCAGACACGATGAGTCGATTCTTGCCTAGACCAGAACGACCACCCAGCTGAGCCCAACCCAAATTACTGACCCACAGAAACAAGAGCAAAATAAAATGGTGGTGATTTGGCTACATACCAGATAACTATGTCCAGTCAAACATCCAAACATAGAACCACCAAAGGAGCCTTCCATAGGAGAGAGGACAAATGAGCAAAAGACGATTCCCAGAGAAGTAACCAGGTGAGCCTATCTCTGACTCAGAATGTCTGTGATGTCCCCTGGCAATGGGAAGAGACAAGAATTCTGACTGGCTGGAAACCTGGACATTCTGACAAGAACCAGATTGTTCTACCAGCTAAAAGCAAGAAGAGTGTCTCTTTATTTCCCCCTTAGCAACACAAACAGACCGTGCTCTGCCAAACACTCCCTCCTATGTTTGATAAGATAAAGAGGTCTAGCGTTTCCCCTCTCAGGTTTAAAGAAGTCAAGTGAGAGGTAAAATTAAATACACCAGTTCCAGGGAAGTCAAAGGAAACCGTGGCTCTGGGGACCGGAGGAGGGTTCACTGGTCCTCAGCAGCCACCTGTTTTCTTTTGCTCCCAAGGGGGCTGACACATCCCAAGACCCACTTTGGTTGAGGTGGCCCTGTGCCCAAGCTCTGGCCAAAAGAGTATGAGCAGAAATGACACGTGTCCCTTTCAGACTGAAGAGGTCATGAAGTGAGTGTGCTTCCTTGTATCCCTTTCCCCATCCACCTGCCCAGCAGAGACCAACCCAGATGACCAGGTGGGACCAGGATCGCCTGCAGTGGTCTGTGTCACTTAGTGAGAAATAAATCCCTTCCCGTCAAGCCACAGAGGCATCAAGGCTTATCTCTTACAGCAGCTTTCACAGATTCTGACTAATACCTTAGCAAATAGAGAATGTTTTAAATGCAAGCCCTAAAAGGAGTTAATGAGCTCAAGGTCTCCTGGTATTAGCACATCACTGGGTGGGAAAACTGTCAGAATGCTCTGGCTTCGCTCTTCCCGAAGAAGGGAAAAAGGCTAGATTTCAAGAGGCCCTGTGACCTTCCCACACACTGGGAAAGCACCCACCACGAATATGACCAAGCTCAGGACAGCCTGCTGAAGTTGCGACCACCTGGAGAAAGGCCCCAGGTGCCCCACGTGTGCCAGCTGAGGCCCCAGACACGATGAGTCGATTCTTGCCTAGACCAGAACGACCACCCAGCTGAGCCCAACCCAAATTACTGACCCACAGAAACAAGAGCAAAATAAAATGGTGGTGATTTGGCTACATACCAGATAACTATGTCCAGTCAAACATCCAAACATAGAACCACCAAAGGAGCCTTCCATAGGAGAGAGGACAAATGAGCAAAAGACGATTCCCAGAGAAGTAACCAGGTGAGCCTATCTCTGACTCAGAATGTCTGTGATGTCCCCTGGCAATGGGAAGAGACAAGAATTCTGACTGGCTGGAAACCTGGACATTCTGACAAGAACCAGATTGTTCTACCAGCTAAAAGCAAGAAGAGTGTCTCTTTATTTCCCCCTTAGCAACACAAACAGACCGTGCTCTGCCAAACACTCCCTCCTATGTTTGATAAGATAAAGAGGTCTAGCGTTTCCCCTCTCAGGTTTAAAGAAGTCAAGTGAGAGGTAAAATTAAATACACCAGTTCCAGGGAAGTCAAAGGAAACCGTGGCTCTGGGGACCGGAGGAGGGTTCACTGGTCCTCAGCAGCCACCTGTTTTCTTTTGCTCCCAAGGGGGCTGACACATCCCAAGACCCACTTTGGTTGAGGTGGCCCTGTGCCCAAGCTCTGGCCAAAAGAGTATGAGCAGAAATGACACGTGTCCCTTTCAGACTGAAGAGGTCATGAAGTGAGTGTGCTTCCTTGTATCCCTTTCCCCATCCACCTGCCCAGCAGAGACCAACCCAGATGACCAGGTGGGACCAGGATCGCCTGCAGTGGTCTGTGTCACTTAGTGAGAAATAAATCCCTTCCCGTCAAGCCACAGAGGCATCAAGGCTTATCTCTTACAGCAGCTTTCACAGATTCTGACTAATACCTTAGCAAATAGAGAATGTTTTAAATGCAAGCCCTAAAAGGAGTTAATGAGCTCAAGGTCTCCTGGTATTAGCACATCACTGGGTGGGAAAACTGTCAGAATGCTCTGGCTTCCTCGTTCTACAGTTTGCAACCAACAGGCAACACTGAAATGGGAAGCAGATGTCCCCCAACCCAAGAAGGTACACAGCCCCATCCCTCAGTGGTTGACTCTAGAAGGTGCTTGTCTCCCCTACAGACGTCACTCCTGTGTGCAGAACTGAAAAAGTCCCCACTGACATTTCTCAGATTCTCAGTGACTGAAAGCTCTGTGCTTTTTTTGGCTACACCGCCTGACTTGTGGGATCTTAGTTCCCCAACCAGGGTTTGAACCTGAACCCTCAGCAGTGAAAGTGTGGAGTCCTGACCAATGGACTGCCAGGAGATCCCCAAAACTCTGTGCTTTTTAAGTGTGTTTGCGGAAGGGTAATGTCGTAACAGATGATGGGTACATGTCTACGGCTCAATCTGAACCCCGCCATGCAACCAGCAGCCAGGTCAAGAAACAATGTTGCCAGCACCCTGGAATCCTCTTGGTTCCCACCAGTCCTCCTGTGAATCGCCACCCTAGCTGCTATCACTTATGATTACTACAGACAATTATCATCTGTCACTGAAATTCAAGTACATGGACTCCCACAGAACAGTACTGAGTGTCAGGCATTTTTGAGCTCATAGACTTTTTGCGAGACTCATCTGTGTTGTATATACCTGGAGTTTACTCCTTCTCATGGCTGTCTAGTATTCTTCTGTGGACTGCTCATGGCCATTTCAGTAGCTTCCAGCTTCTATTTTGTCACATGCGTAAGTGCTAAGTCGCTTCAATTGTGTCTGACTCTTTGCGACCCCATGGACTGTAGTCCACCAGCCTCCTCTGTCCATGGGATCCTCCAGGCAAGAACATTGGAATGGGTTGCCATACCCTCCTCATGTGATCTTCCTGATCCAGGAGTAACCCCACGTCTCTATGGCTCCTGAACTGGCTTTATGAAGAGCACCACATTTCACTGGGCCTACCTGGGTCCCAAAGGCAAGGACTTCAGTAGAGGAACTCTCTGCCTTTATGGAGGAACATTGCCAAAGATGAGGTTAAGACTGAAGCATTTGGGCCCTTTCCAAGGTCTCCTGGTATTAGCACATCACTGGGTGGGAAAACTGTCAGAATGCTCTGGCTTCCTCGTTCTACAGTTTGCAACCAACAGGCAACACTGAAATGGGAAGCAGATGTCCCCCAACCCAAGAAGGTACACAGCCCCATCCCTCAGTGGTTGACTCTAGAAGGTGCTTGTCTCCCCTACAGACGTCACTCCTGTGTGCAGAACTGAAAAAGTCCCCACTGACATTTCTCAGATTCTCAGTGACTGAAAGCTCTGTGCTTTTTTTGGCTACACCGCCTGACTTGTGGGATCTTAGTTCCCCAACCAGGGTTTGAACCTGAACCCTCAGCAGTGAAAGTGTGGAGTCCTGACCAATGGACTGCCAGGAGATCCCCAAAACTCTGTGCTTTTTAAGTGTGTTTGCGGAAGGGTAATGTCGTAACAGATGATGGGTACATGTCTACGGCTCAATCTGAACCCCGCCATGCAACCAGCAGCCAGGTCAAGAAACAATGTTGCCAGCACCCTGGAATCCTCTTGGTTCCCACCAGTCCTCCTGTGAATCGCCACCCTAGCTGCTATCACTTATGATTACTACAGACAATTATCATCTGTCACTGAAATTCAAGTACATGGACTCCCACAGAACAGTACTGAGTGTCAGGCATTTTGAGCTCATAGACTTTTTGCGAGACTCATCTGTGTTGTATATACCTGGAGTTTACTCCTTCTCATGGCTGTCTAGTATTCTTCTGTGGACTGCTCATGGCCATTTCAGTAGCTTCCAGCTTCTATTTTGTCACATGCGTAAGTGCTAAGTCGCTTCAATTGTGTCTGACTCTTTGCGACCCCATGGACTGTAGTCCACCAGCCTCCTCTGTCCATGGGATCCTCCAGGCAAGAACATTGGAATGGGTTGCCATACCCTCCTCATGTGATCTTCCTGATCCAGGGAGTAACCCCACGTCTCTATGGCTCCTGAACTGGCTTTATGAAGAGCACCACATTTCACTCGGGCCTACCTGGGTCCCAAAGGCAAGGACTTCAGTAGAGGAACTCTCTGCCTTTATGGAGGAACATTGCCAAAGATGAGGTTAAGACTGAAGCATTTGGGCTTCCCTGGTGGTCCAGTGGGTAAGGACACCGCCTTGCAGTGCAAGGGGCGCCGGTTCGATCCCTGGCCTGGGAAGATCCCGCGTGCCGCAGAGTGGCTGGACCGATGTGTTCAATTACCAAGCCGGAGCTCTGGAGCGCATGCGCCCAGAGCCGGTGCTCTGCAACAACAGAGGCCACTGCAATGGGAGGCCCACACAGGCCAAAGAACAAAGATGGATGAAAAATAGACAAATGAAAGACCAACAGAAGTGGCCCGCCTGACCCCCACTCCCTCCCCAACCTGTCCTCCCTCCGAAAAAAAAAAGGACTGAAGCATTCACATACTTCTGAAAATCACTTCTCAAAAGTCTACTTTTTTTTTTTTTGGAATTTTAATTGGTCCAATCAGGTATTTTATATTTTTATTTATTTATTTATTTTTTTGACTGGGGGGGTGGGGAGGGAGGGGGGCAGGTGGGCCACTTCTATTGGTCTTTCATTCAGTGATTGGACACATCAGTCCAGCCGCTCCGCGGCACGTGGGATCTTCCCAGGCCAGGGATTGAACCAGCGCCCCTTGCACTGCGAGGCAGTGTCCTTACCCACTGGACCACCAGCGAAGCCCTCAAAAGTCTTTAATAAAGACAGGTTTTTTTAATTTGGTTCAAACAAAAATGACCAGAGCATACAAACCAGGAAGTAATACAGTCTCCATAAAAATCACAGATCAAGCTACAGCAAAAGTATCACTAAAACCCAATCAAATGACTCCATCAATGGACGTATACTCCCCTATACCATTTATTCATTTAAAAGTATCTGAGTACATACCATGTGCCAGGTACAGACCTAGGTACTCCAGGAACAGCGGGAAGTGGTCCTACCTCTCATGAAACTTACATTCTGGGTGAGGAGACAAAACACTGAACACTCAAATACATACACCATTAGAAAATGTAGGGGCTCCCCTGGTGGCCCAGTGGTTAAGAATCTGTCTTCCCACATAGATGTCTAATAAATACACAAAAAGATACTCAATATCGCTCATTACTAGACAAAAGCAAATCAGCACTACGATGAGTTATCACCTCACACCAGTCAGAATGGTCACCATCAAAAACATCCACAAACCATAAGTGCTGGAGAGGGTGTGGAGAAAGGGGAATCCTCTTGCATTGTTGGTAGGTACATAAATTGATACATCCACTATGGAAGACAGAATGGTGATTCCTCAGAAAACTAGGAATAAAAAAATATGACCTAGCAATCCCACTACTAGGCATATACCCTGAGCATACCAAAATTGAAAAGAGTACATGTACGCTAATGTTCATTGCAGCACTATTTATAATAGCTAGGACATGGAAGCAACCTAGATATCCACTGACAAATGAATGGATAAAGAAACTATGGTAGCTCAGTGGTAAAGAGTTCGCCCGCCTATGCAAGAGACATGGGCTTGATCCCTGGTCCAGGAAGATCCCACATGCTGTGGAGAAAATAAGCCCGTGAGCCACAGCTATGGAGCCTGTGCTCTAGAGCCTCAGAGCCGCAACTATTGAGCCCATGTGCCGCAACTACTGAAACCGTGTGAGCCCAAGTTTCACAACAAGTCACCACAGCAAGAAGCCTGCTCACTTCAACTAGAGAGTAGCCCTGATTCCCTGCAACTAGAGAAGAGCCTGCGGCAGCAGTGAAAACCCAGAATAGCCAGAATAAATAAATTAATTAATTAATTAAAATTTAAGAAAAGAAACTATGGCACATATATACAATGGAATATTACTCAGTCATAAAAAGGAATGCATTTGAGTCAGTCCTAATGAGGTAGATGAAACTAGAACCTATATACAGAGTGAAGTGAGAAAGAAAAAAACAAATATCATTATGTTAGCGTATATAGAGAGAATCCAGAAAGACGAGACTATTGAACCTTTTTGCAGGGTAGCAGTGGAGATGCAGACATAGAGAACAGACTTATGGACATGGGCCAGGGGGAGGAAAGACAGTGGGGTACCAATGGAGAAAATAACATGGTGACATACACACGACCACGTGTAGACTAGATAATTAATGAGAATTCGCTGTATGACTAAGGGAACTCAAATTGGGGTTCTGTAATGCATAGCAAATCAGCAACTACTAGACAAAAGCAAATCAGCACTACGATGAGTTATCACCTCACACCAGTCAGAATGGTCACCATCAAAAACATCCACAAACCATAAGTGCTGGAGAGGGTGTGGAGAAAGGGGAATCCTCTTGCATTGTTGGTAGGTACATAAATTGATACATCCACTATGGAAGACAGAATGGTGATTCCTCAGAAAACTAGGAATAAAAAAATATGACCTAGCAATCCCACTACTAGGCATATACCCTGAGCATACCAAAATTGAAAAGAGTACATGTACGCTAATGTTCATTGCAGCACTATTTATAATAGCTAGGACATGGAAGCAACCTAGATATCCACTGACAAATGAATGGATAAAGAAACTATGGTAGCTCAGTGGTAAAGAGTTCGCCCGCCTATGCAAGAGACATGGGCTTGATCCCTGGTCCAGGAAGATCCCACATGCTGTGGAGAAAATAAGCCCGTGAGCCACAGCTATGGAGCCTGTGCTCTAGAGCCTCAGAGCCGCAACTATTGAGCCCATGTGCCGCAACTACTGAAACCGTGTGAGCCCAAGTTTCACAACAAGTCACCACAGCAAGAAGCCTGCTCACTTCAACTAGAGAGTAGCCCTGATTCCCTGCAACTAGAGAAGAGCCTGCGGCAGCAGTGAAAACCCAGAATAGCCAGAATAAATAAATTAATTAATTAATTAAAATTTAAGAAAAGAAACTATGGCACATATATACAATGGAATATTACTCAGTCATAAAAAGGAATGCATTTGAGTCAGTCCTAATGAGGTAGATGAAACTAGAACCTATATACAGAGTGAAGTGAGAAAGAAAAAAACAAATATCATTATGTTAGCGTATATAGAGAGAATCCAGAAAGACGAGACTATTGAACCTTTTTGCAGGGTAGCAGTGGAGATGCAGACATAGAGAACAGACTTATGGACATGGGCCAGGGGGAGGAAAGACAGTGGGGTACCAATGGAGAAAATAACATGGTGACATACACACGACCACGTGTAGACTAGATAATTAATGAGAATTCGCTGTATGACTAAGGGAACTCAAATTGGGGTTCTGTAATGCCCAAGATGGGTGGGATGGGGCAGGAGGTGGAAGGGAGATTCAAGAGGGAGGGACATGTGTATGCCTATGGCTGATTTATGTTGTTCTATGACAGAAACCAACACAATACTATAAAGCAATCATCCTTCCATTAAAAGTAAACTCATTTAAAAAAAAAAAAGAATCTATCCTCCAATGCAGAGGACATGGGTTCAATTCCTGGTCAGGGAACTATTAATAACATTCCACACAGCGTGGGAGCAACTAAGCCCACACACCTACTGAGCCCCTATGCACCACAGCTAGAGAGAAGCCTGGGTATCTTGCAATGAAGATCCTGTGTGCTACAACCAACACCTAATGCAGCTAAATAAACAAATAAACTAAGGGGAAAAAAAAGAAAGAAAAGAAAATCCAAAAGTGGCAAGGCGCTGTGAGATTATACTGGGTGGTGGAAGATCAGGGAAGGCTTCTCTGAAGAAGTGACAGGTGAGCTAAGTTCTGAAGCATGAGTAGGAGGTGAACGAGGAAAGACAGGAAAGAGCGGTTCAGGCTGAAGATGGGGGACATGCCAAAGCCCTGGGCTGTGCAGCGCTGTGTTCTACGGAGGAAGGCCTGTTGGGTCTTCAGCCAGAAAGTGAAACTCACGTGGAAGTGTGGTTCAAAGAGAGCCTAGGGAGAGCCCAGATCGGGCAGACTTCTAACTCATGTGAAGGATGCTGACCTAATCCTCGCAATGACAAAGAGAGACCCACCAAACGATGGACCTTGAACCAAAAGAGAAAACAGTCCTTCACCAGCCTACATGCCAATCCTGCTTCCCAAAGTGTAATCTTGCTCCAGAAAGAATTACTAACACTCCCAAACATACAATTTGCCAGGCACACACACACACAAATCCAGGTAATTATCAAAATTCTCCTTTGCCATACTGCTTAAATTCTAAAGAATGTCCTCACCTTTAGAGAGGGAAGGTCTTCAAACTAGGGCTATTCCATAAGAGTCACCATCCCCACAGTAACAGTAAGACAAGAGACAGTCCTGCCAACCTCTGCAACCCTCTACCTTCCCCACCTTATTTACTAGTCTTCTTCAGAGAGCACGTAAACATCCCACCCAGAGGCTAAAGGGACCCCCTCAGTTTTAGTCTGAAATCTATTTAACGTTGAAATAAAAGTTGAAAGCCTTCGACACATTTTCAAAACGAGAGAGCAAGTGGGACAATCACAGATTTCAATTCAGCTTTCTGAGGTTCCCCACAAATTAAAATTTTGAAAGCGAGGAAACTAGCACAGAGCTCATCCACATTCGAATCACTTCTCTGACGGCAGCTGAGCACTCCTCCCTCAGATCCACTGTCGGTTTCCCAGAGCGCTCTTGACCGTGATATAGAAGCACATTCATTCCTGCATCACGTCCCTGACTCAGGAGCATTCATCTTGCCTCCCAACAAGATTATACTTTCAGTAAGGACAAGACAGATTCCGGCCATAGAAATAATGGAAACAACTGGGCTGATCGAGTACTTACAGTGTACCAATCAGGCAAGTGCTCAGAAAACACCTGCCATGTGCCCTACAAACTAGGTTCTAATTACCACCTTTGACCTCTGAAAAAAACAAAAGCTCAAAGAGTTTTAAGTAACACGTTCAAGATCCCAGATGTGTGAGCTCAGTCGCTCAGTCATGTCTGACTCTTTGCAACCCTGTGGACTGTAGCCTGCCAGGCTCCTCTCTCCATGGGATTTTCCAGGTAAGAGCTGGTTGCCATTTCCTACTCCAGGGGTCGAACTCGTATCTTTTGCATCATCCTGCGTTGCCAGGTGGATTCTTTACCACTGCGCCACCTGGGAAGAGCAGTATAAGAAGCCAAGATTTAGGAACTTCCCTGACGTCCCAGGGGTTAAGACTCTGTGCTTCCGATGCAGCGGGGCACAGGTTCAAGCTCTGGTCTGGGAACCAAGTTCTCACGTGCCACATGGCCAAGAAAAAAAAGAAGCAGCAGCCAAGATTTGTACTGACGCCATTCTCTCCCACCTTTAGAGAGGGAAGGTCTTCAAACTAGGGCTATTCCATAAGAGTCACCATCCCCACAGTAACAGTAAGACAAGAGACAGTCCTGCCAACCTCTGCAACCCTCTACCTTCCCCACCTTATTTACTAGTCTTCTTCAGAGAGCACGTAAACATCCCACCCAGAGGCTAAAGGGACCCCCTCAGTTTTAGTCTGAAATCTATTTAACGTTGAAATAAAAGTTGAAAGCCTTCGACACATTTTCAAAACGAGAGAGCAAGTGGGACAATCACAGATTTCAATTCAGCTTTCTGAGGTTCCCCACAAATTAAAATTTTGAAAGCGAGGAAACTAGCACAGAGCTCATCCACATTCGAATCACTTCTCTGACGGCAGCTGAGCACTCCTCCCTCAGATCCACTGTCGGTTTCCCAGAGCGCTCTTGACCGTGATATAGAAGCACATTCATTCCTGCATCACGTCCCTGACTCAGGAGCATTCATCTTGCCTCCCAACAAGATTATACTTTCAGTAAGGACAAGACAGATTCCGGCCATAGAAATAATGGAAACAACTGGGCTGATCGAGTACTTACAGTGTACCAATCAGGCAAGTGCTCAGAAAACACCTGCCATGTGCCCTACAAACTAGGTTCTAATTACCACCTTTGACCTCTGAAAAAAACAAAAGCTCAAAGAGTTTTAAGTAACACGTTCAAGATCCCAGATGTGTGAGCTCAGTCGCTCAGTCATGTCTGACTCTTTGCAACCCTGTGGACTGTAGCCTGCCAGGCTCCTCTCTCCATGGGATTTTCCAGGTAAGAGCTGGTTGCCATTTCCTACTCCAGGGGTCGAACTCGTATCTTTTGCATCATCCTGCGTTGCCAGGTGGATTCTTTACCACTGCGCCACCTGGGAAGAGCAGTATAAGAAGCCAAGATTTAGGAACTTCCCTGACGTCCCAGGGGTTAAGACTCTGTGCTTCCGATGCAGCGGGGCACAGGTTCAAGCTCTGGTCTGGGAACCAAGTTCTCACGTGCCACATGGCCAAGAAAAAAAAGAAGCAGCAGCCAAGATTTGTACTGACGCCATTCTGTCTCCCAAGCGCAAATCCTTCACCACCAGTTCAGCATGTGCTCAATAAACACGAGTCAGGTGTGTGATAGCAGGAGCGAAGGAGAGGAGGAGGATTCCTTCTAGAAAAAACATCATTTCTGCAGCCTTCTATGTGTAAAGATGCAGTGAAGAACAGATATCCCTATTGTTAGAACCATAAAAATAACCCAGTAACAGCTTCCCAAAATAGAATCATCAACAATATGACTGACAAGGAAAATCCAAATGTCTCTTCAGGGTGTGAAAAACAGCAGTCGCCCCACCACGCTGTGGGAGACAACCCCCCATCCTCCCACCCCCTCCCCGGCGACCACTGCTTCTAAATGGTCATTTCCGTTTCTCTTACCTGACCTCCAAGCCCTCCAGTCTGGAATTTCAGGAACTGAGTCACAGCAATTACAGTTTCAGAACACATCTCGGGCTCTTTTTCGAACATTTGGCCATATCACTCACCCCCACACATCCCGCTCCACAACAAAGACAACAGTCACTTCCTAGTCCCCACTGCTGCCTTCAGAGGTCCAGACCCCCGCCAGCCCTCCCAGGCAGCTCCCCTCCCACCAGCTCCTCCGGCACCCACCCTCCCTTCCTGTTCCCCCAAGAGCCCGTTTACTCCTCCGGGGCTCCATTGTGTGGTCCTGGACCTGAAACACCTTCTGCAGCCTCCGCCCCCTTGTCAATCTGGAAACTCCTACTCCTCCTGGAAGACTGTTCCCACTGTCAGCTCCCGTGTGGAATCTTCTCCTCCCTTCCGGGGAATCAGGACATCATTCAGAGCTTTTCACACCCTTGGTGAAATGCTTCTCATTTACGTACTGGAAGTAATTGGCCATGTGCTTCTCTCCCTCAAAAGACCAGGGAGATTCTCAAGGGCATGCACGGTGTCTTATTCCTCTCCCAAAACCCAAACTGCAACCTAACGTTATAGGATGTATTTCTTCTGAGTTACTTATTAATGGCTCTTCTTCTAATGTCCCTGAGGGCAGGGACTCTTGTCTCGTTTACTGCTCTAGTTCCTGTGCTTGGAATAGTACCCCATTTACGGTGTGAAAAGTGTTAGTCACTCTGTCACGTCTGACTCTCTGTGACCCCAAAGACTGTAGCCTGCCAGGCTCCTCTGCACAGAGAATTCTACAGGCAAGAATACTGAAGTGGGTTGCCATTTTCTACTCCACGGGATCTTTCTGACCTGGAAATTGAACCCAGGTCTCTTGCACTGCAGGCAGATTCTTAACCATCTGCGCCACCAGGGAAGCCATAGTACACAATAAATATTTACTGAATGAATGGCTAGACGGACAGATGGCTAGATGGATGGATGATGGGATGGAAAAACAGCTGCATGGATAGAGGAACGGACCAGTGGGTGAAAGGTAGATGGATAGATAGTTAGATGGGTGCATAAAGACAGGATCACATTTTAAGACCTTGGTCACAAAGCCATGGGAAGACAAAGCTGGGAGAAGAACTAGTCACCCAGACCTCCAAGCCCTCCAGTCTGGAATTTCAGGAACTGAGTCACAGCAATTACAGTTTCAGAACACATCTCGGGCTCTTTTTCGAACATTTGGCCATATCACTCACCCCCACACATCCCGCTCCACAACAAAGACAACAGTCACTTCCTAGTCCCCACTGCTGCCTTCAGAGGTCCAGACCCCCGCCAGCCCTCCCAGGCAGCTCCCCTCCCACCAGCTCCTCCGGCACCCACCCTCCCTTCCTGTTCCCCCAAGAGCCCGTTTACTCCTCCGGGGCTCCATTGTGTGGTCCTGGACCTGAAACACCTTCTGCAGCCTCCGCCCCCTTGTCAATCTGGAAACTCCTACTCCTCCTGGAAGACTGTTCCCACTGTCAGCTCCCGTGTGGAATCTTCTCCTCCCTTCCGGGGAATCAGGACATCATTCAGAGCTTTTTCACACCCTTGGTGAAATGCTTCTCATTTACGTACTGGAAGTAATTGGCCATGTGCTTCTCTCCCCTCAAAAGACCAGGGAGATTCTCAAGGGCATGCACGGTGTCTTATTCCTCTCCAAAGCCCAAACTGCAACCTAACGTTATAGGATGTATTTCTTCTGAGTTACTTATTAATGGCTCTTCTTCTAATGTCCCTGAGGGCAGGGACTCTTGTCTCGTTTACTGCTCTAGTTCCTGTGCTTGGAATAGTACCCCATTCACGGTGTGAAAAAGTGTTAGTCACTCTGTCACGTCTGACTCTCTGTGACCCCAAAGACTGTAGCCTGCCAGGCTCCTCTGCACAGAGAATTCTACAGGCAAGAATACTGAAGTGGGTTGCCATTTTCTACTCCACGGGATCTTTCTGACCTGGAAATTGAACCCAGGTCTCTTGCACTGCAGGCAGATTCTTAACCATCTGCGCCACCAGGGAAGCCATAGTACACAATAAATATTTACTGAATGAATGGCTAGACGGACAGATGGCTAGATGGATGGATGATGGGATGGAAAAACAGCTGCATGGATAGAGGAACGGACCAGTGGGTGAAAGGTAGATGGATAGATAGTTAGATGGGTGCATAAAGACAGGATCACATTTTAAGACCTTGGTCACAAAGCCATGGGAAGACAAAGCTGGGAGAAGAACTCAGGTCTGTTTGACTTCTGAGCCTTCACTCGCCTATCTAGAGACCCAAAGTTGGGTCACTGGGCTCTGGCAAGGTGAAGGAAGAATCTAGAACTCCCCCCAGGAACATGGTTACTGTGGAGCAGTTTATTTCCATTTACTAAGAAAATGCCAAGATTCAACCAGGTGGATCAGAACCCTTCCTTGTCTGGGTCCGAGTTCCCCTTCTGACCCAGCAGGGAAATTGTCTGCATGTGGGCTGAGGGGAGGAGAGACATCCAAGAGACACAAACAAGTAGGCAGAGGACATAACAAGGACTGGCTTGTAGACACAACCATGCGTAAAGTAGATAGTAGGAGCCTGCAGTACAGCATGGGGAACTCAGTTCAGTGCTCTGTGATGATCTAGGGGGTGGGATGGATGAAGAGGGTAGGAAGGAGGTCCAAGAGGCAGGGGATATATATGTATATGTAGCTGACTCACTCTGTCATATAGCAGAAAGGAATACAACATTGTAAAGCAACTATACCCAAAAGTTTTTAGAAAAAGAAAAGGTAGCAACAAGAACAACAGTAACATTGAAAGATGGAAACCCCTCCAGGGCTTCCCTGGTGGTCCAGTGGGTAAAGAGTCCACGCTGCAGTGCAAGGGGCGCCGGTTTGATCCCTGACCCGGGAAGATCCCACGTGCTGCAGAGCGGCTGGACCAGTGTGTCCAATTACCGAGCCAGTGCTCTGGAGCGCATGCACCCAGAGCCGGTGCTCTGCAGCAGAGAGAGGTCACTACAATGGGTGGCCCACGCAGGCCAAAGAATAAAGATAGATTAATAATAAAAATAAAAGATCAATAAAAGAGGCCAAAGAAAAGATAAGACACTCCTGAATACAGGCGCTACCTCTTCCAGACCCTGCCAGAGTCTGCAGCTTTCCTCTAACACCAGACATTCCCAAGGAAGACACTCTGCTTCCCTTCCTAACTCACAAGAACGTGATGAAGAGGAACGGACCAGTGGGTGAAAGGTAGATGGATAGATAGTTAGATGGGTGCATAAAGACAGGATCACATTTTAAGACCTTGGTCACAAAGCCATGGGAAGACAAAGCTGGGAGAAGAACTCAGGTCTGTTTGACTTCTGAGCCTTCACTCGCCTATCTAGAGACCCAAAGTTGGGTCACTGGGCTCTGGCAAGGTGAAGGAAGAATCTAGAACTCCCCCCAGGAACATGGTTACTGTGGAGCAGTTTATTTCCATTTACTAAGAAAATGCCAAGATTCAACCAGGTGGATCAGAACCCTTCCTTGTCTGGGTCCGAGTTCCCCTTCTGACCCAGCAGGGAAATTGTCTGCATGTGGGCTGAGGGGAGGAGAGACATCCAAGAGACACAAACAAGTAGGCAGAGGACATAACAAGGACTGGCTTGTAGACACAACCATGCGTAAAGTAGATAGTAGGAGCCTGCAGTACAGCATGGGGAACTCAGTTCAGTGCTCTGTGATGATCTAGGGGGTGGGATGGATGAAGAGGGTAGGAAGGAGGTCCAAGAGGCAGGGGATATATATGTATATGTAGCTGACTCACTCTGTCATATAGCAGAAAGGAATACAACATTGTAAAGCAACTATACCCAAAAGTTTTAGAAAAGAAAAGGTAGCAACAAGAACAACAGTAACATTGAAAGATGGAAACCCCTCCAGGGCTTCCCTGGTGGTCCAGTGGGTAAAGAGTCCACGCTGCAGTGCAAGGGGCGCCGGTTTGATCCCTGACCCGGGAAGATCCCACGTGCTGCAGAGCGGCTGGACCAGTGTGTCCAATTACCGAGCCAGTGCTCTGGAGCGCATGCACCCAGAGCCGGTGCTCTGCAGCAGAGAGAGGTCACTACAATGGGTGGCCCACGCAGGCCAAAGAATAAAGATAGATTAATAATAAAAATAAAAGATCAATAAAAGAGGCCAAAGAAAAGATAAGACACTCCTGAATACAGGCCGCTACCTCTTCCAGACCCTGCCAGAGTCTGCAGCTTTCCTCTAACACCAGACATTCCCAAGGAAGACACTCTGCTTCCCTTCCTAACTCACAAGAATCAGCAAGAAATCAGGCCCAGAGATAGAACAGCGAGAGGCTCCACTTTAGTCATAAAAGTGGGTCATAGGTAGAAACTGACACACCTGCATGTTTTCATAATTCCCTGTCCCTTTATAAGAAAAAAATAAAGATCTACAAAGGATTCAGATTTACGTTGGAGACTGACTTTCTTCTCGAAGACATCAGAAAGATGGAAAGAGAACCGACAAAGAATGTTTCTCTTCATGTGAGTCAAAGCTGCTTATTGTGGAACTACCTAAAAATGATCTTCCAAATGGAGGAAACACACCACCCAAGCCCATGGAAGGAACCAGTCGCAGGAAATCAGACATGGACCCAGGGTGAGGAAGGTGTAGGAGAAAATGTAAGGAATCCTGTGCCCCTGAAAACTGGTTTTCAGCTCACAAATGCCTTTTACTGATAGATTTTGCCCTCTCTCTCTCCAATTGAAGTACAGTTGATTTCCAATGTTCTGTTGATTTCTAGTATACAGGAGAGTGACTCAGTCATACACTTTGATATCCTGTAACAAACTAATGGAAAAGAATCTGCGTATGCACACACACACACACACACTTGCTCTATTCTCAACCCGTCACCTCAGACGTGCCCCTCCACCTCTGACATGGTGATTTTTTCTCCTTTAAAACAGCCACCTCAAACTGCAACTCCTGAACAAAAAAGGAAGTCAGCTCATCCTCTGAGTTATAAGCTAAGGGGAGTCAACATTCTCTGTCAAACCGAGAGAGAAGCCATCTTAAAGTAACTGTCTAATTCTACTAAATATTCATCTTACTTGTAACCAAGGCACAAACAGATTCAGGGCTTCTCCACAGAATGTCACCCAGATAAGACCTACGTATCTTTATCTGGGATATGAGCAGCTTCACAACACAGATGTTTGAGCTCCTTGACAACTCAGACTTTCTCTGATTGCCTCAAAGAACTAGAACTTGTTTGAATTTTAATTCCCCACCCACAGAAGTCCCTGCCGCTACCCCAACCCTTCCATAGGTTCGCATCCATGTACACAGCCCTGCAGCTTTCCTCTAACACCAGACATTCCCAAGGAAGACACTCTGCTTCCCTTCCTAACTCACAAGAATCAGCAAGAAATCAGGCCCAGAGATAGAACAGCGAGAGGCTCCACTTTAGTCATAAAAGTGGGTCATAGGTAGAAACTGACACACCTGCATGTTTTCATAATTCCCTGTCCCTTTATAAGAAAAAATAAAGATCTACAAAGGATTCAGATTTACGTTGGAGACTGACTTTCTTCTCGAAGACATCAGAAAGATGGAAAGAGAACCGACAAAGAATGTTTCTCTTCATGTGAGTCAAAGCTGCTTATTGTGGAACTACCTAAAAATGATCTTCCAAATGGAGGAAACACACCACCCAAGCCCATGGAAGGAACCAGTCGCAGGAAATCAGACATGGACCCAGGGTGAGGAAGGTGTAGGAGAAAATGTAAGGAATCCTGTGCCCCTGAAAACTGGTTTTCAGCTCACAAATGCCTTTTACTGATAGATTTTGCCCTCTCTCTCTCCAATTGAAGTACAGTTGATTTCCAATGTTCTGTTGATTTCTAGTATACAGGAGAGTGACTCAGTCATACACTTTGATATCCTGTAACAAACTAATGGAAAAGAATCTGCGTATGCACACACACACACACACACTTGCTCTATTCTCAACCCGTCACCTCAGACGTGCCCCTCCACCTCTGACATGGTGATTTTTTCTCCTTTAAAACAGCCACCTCAAACTGCAACTCCTGAACAAAAAAGGAAGTCAGCTCATCCTCTGAGTTATAAGCTAAGGGGAGTCAACATTCTCTGTCAAACCGAGAGAGAAGCCATCTTAAAGTAACTGTCTAATTCTACTAAATATTCATCTTACTTGTAACCAAGGCACAAACAGATTCAGGGCTTCTCCACAGAATGTCACCCAGATAAGACCTACGTATCTTTATCTGGGATATGAGCAGCTTCACAACACAGATGTTTGAGCTCCTTGACAACTCAGACTTTCTCTGATTGCCTCAAAGAACTAGAACTTGTTTGAATTTTAATTCCCCACCCACAGAAGTCCCTGCCGCTACCCCAACCCTTCCATAGGTTCGCATCCATGTACACATCCCCTCAGCACTCTGAATATTTCAAGTGTTTAACAAGCGTGATTTATTTTTCACTGGAGTATAATTGCTTTACCATGTTGTGTTCGTTTCTGCTATATAACGAAATGACTCAGCTCTATGAACACATATATCCCCTGCCTCTTGGACCTCCCTCCTGCCCACCCCATCCCGCCCCCTAGGCCATTCCAGAGCACTGCATTGAGGTTCCCGTGCTATCCAGCAGGTTCCCACTAGCTGTTCTACACCAAGTAGTATATCTGCGTCAATCTTAATCTCCCAATCCGTCCCACCTTCCCCTTCCCCCTCCTCTTCACCCATGTGCCGGTCTCTGTACATCTTCGTCTCTCTTCTTGCCCTGGAAATAGGTGCATCTGTACCATTTTTCTAGATTCCACACATATGCATGAATATAGGACATTTGGTTGTCTAACAAGAGTGAAACTATCACTGCCAGGACTTTGTGTGCATAGAATGTCTTACCCTTCCCATTACACTGTGAGCTCCATGGCAGTAAGAATCCTCTCAATCTCATTCGCCAGCGTAGTCCTGCCATCTGACATTATTCCTGACCCAGAGTTTAATGAGTGAATACTTTTTTGGAAGGAAGGGTGAATTGACGGACAATGGATGTATGTGCTAAACACATAAATTTCCTATCAGATTTCCAAGCACTCATCACACCTCCAAAAGCCACATGTAAATGCTGTGGATTTTGTTGTTCAGTTGCTTTGTGACTTCCACACAGTGGATTTTGTATACTCTATAAAAAGACCAACAGTCTATCACACATTTTTTTTTTTGACTTTTGTACTACTTTATTTTTTAACCATGTGCCTTTTGTTTTTTGTTTTTTGTTTTTTTTTAGTTTTGGCCTCTTTTATTGGTTTTCTATCTATTTATTTTCATCTATCTTTACTCTTCATCCTGTGTGGGTCTCCCATTGCAGTGGCCTCTCTCCTTGCAGAGAACCAGCTCTGGGCACATGCGCTCCAGAGTGCCGGCTCCTCACTGGACACAGCGGTCCAGCTGCTCCACGGCACGTGGGGTCTTCCCGGGTCAGGAATCAAACCCACGCCCTTGTACTGCAAGGCGGACTCTTTACCCACTGGACCACCGGGAAGCCCAACCATGTGTCTTTTAAACCCCACCCCATTAAAGATAAATGTCTAAAAAGCCCACGTCGAGTTCTGGATCTGAATATTTCAAGTGTTTAACAAGCGTGATTTATTTTTCACTGGAGTATAATTGCTTTACCATGTTGTGTTCGTTTCTGCTATATAACGAAATGACTCAGCTCTATGAACACATATATCCCCTGCCTCTTGGACCTCCCTCCTGCCCACCCCATCCCGCCCCCTAGGCCATTCCAGAGCACTGCATTGAGGTTCCCGTGCTATCCAGCAGGTTCCCACTAGCTGTTCTACACCAAGTAGTATATCTGCGTCAATCTTAATCTCCCAATCCGTCCCACCTTCCCCTTCCCCCTCCTCTTCACCCATGTGCCGGTCTCTGTACATCTTCGTCTCTCTTCTTGCCCTGGAAATAGGTGCATCTGTACCATTTTTCTAGATTCCACACATATGCATGAATATAGGACATTTGGTTGTCTAACAAGAGTGAAACTATCACTGCCAGGACTTTGTGTGCATAGAATGTCTTACCCTTCCCATTACACTGTGAGCTCCATGGCAGTAAGAATCCTCTCAATCTCATTCGCCAGCGTAGTCCTGCCATCTGACATTATTCCTGACCCAGAGTTTAATGAGTGAATACTTTTTTGGAAGGAAGGGTGAATTGACGGACAATGGATGTATGTGCTAAACACATAAATTTCCTATCAGATTTCCAAGCACTCATCACACCTCCAAAAGCCACATGTAAATGCTGTGGATTTTGTTGTTCAGTTGCTTTGTGACTTCCACACAGTGGATTTTGTATACTCTATAAAAAGACCAACAGTCTATCACACATTTTTTTTTTTGACTTTTGTACTACTTTATTTTTTAACCATGTGCCTTTTGTTTTTTGTTTTTTGTTTTTTTTTAGTTTTGGCCTCTTTTATTGGTTTTCTATCTATTTATTTTCATCTATCTTTACTCTTCATCCTGTGTGGGTCTCCCATTGCAGTGGCCTCTCTCCTTGCAGAGAACCAGCTCTGGGCACATGCGCTCCAGAGTGCCGGCTCCTCACTGGACACAGCGGTCCAGCTGCTCCACGGCACGTGGGGTCTTCCCGGGTCAGGAATCAAACCCACGCCCCTTGTACTGCAAGGCGGACTCTTTACCCACTGGACCACCGGGGAAGCCCAACCATGTGTCTTTTAAACCCCACCCCCATTAAAGATAAATGTCTAAAAAGCAGGATGAGAAGGACACGAGGTTGCTGTCTCCCCGAGGTCTCTCTGGATCCACTCCTCCGCGGACCAGCAAAGCCTCATCTGTTTCTGCTGTAAGTCTTTAGAACAGGAGCAGGTCCTGGACCAAGCAATAAGCAGGGCCTCCTTCCCACCTCATCACCAAATCCCCTTCTCACCTGCTCCTATTCTCTCTGATTTTACCCATTTTCTTCTCTTTTGTCCATGTATATGTCTTCTTTTCTTTTAAAGTTAATCTTAAATTTGATATTTCATGTTAAGAAGGGTTAGAGTCGGGGATTTCCCAAGCGGTCCAAGGGCTAAGACTCTGTGCTCCCAATGCTGGGGACCTGGGTTCAACCCCTGGTCAGGGAACTAGATCCCACATACCATAACTAAGACCCAGTGCAACCAAATAAATACAAAAAAAGAAAAAAAAAAGAAGAAGAAGGGTTAGAGCTGACAAAGTAAAGTTAAAAGTGCTCACATTTCTTCTGCAGTCGCTCAGTTGTGTCGACCGTTTGCGACCCCATGGACGGCAGCACGCCAGGCTGTCCTTCACTATCTCCCACAACTGGCTCATGTTAGGATTATTTTGAAAGCTACTGCTTGGAGCTAAGGCAGCTCTATCCAACAGATACTTTCTGGGAAGTATTATACAGTTTCAGTGGAGACACAGGATGAGTGAAGTCAAAGAATCCTTGAGATGAGATCAAATGCCAAGAGTGATAAGGGACCCAGCTTTTGAAAGCATTAGCCAGAGATGATGAAATTCTCAGCTGACCCCACTCGCCACCCAAGAATTCACTGGACTGCAAAGACAAAAGACCGGAGGATTTAAAATGATACTTAATAATATAACTATGAATACTGGTAGCCAAAAAGCATCCAAAGGAGATGCATGCTCTTGAAACACCTCAGTGCGTCCCACTGGACCACTCGTGCTCCCGGCACGTGGGGTCTTCCCGGGTCAGGAATCAAACCCACGCCCCTTGTACTGCAAGGCGGA
The DNA here is from genome assembly GCA_022376925.1 of Tragulus kanchil. NCBI lineage: Eukaryota > Metazoa > Chordata > Mammalia > Artiodactyla > Tragulidae > Tragulus > Tragulus kanchil. The sequence continues at coordinate 134,373,068 of JAIOJX010000002.1, read as the reverse complement.
CTCTTTACCCACTGGACCACCGGGGAAGCCCAACCATGTGTCTTTTAAACCCCACCCCCATTAAAGATAAATGTCTAAAAAGCAGGATGAGAAGGACACGAGGTTGCTGTCTCCCCGAGGTCTCTCTGGATCCACTCCTCCGCGGACCAGCAAAGCCTCATCTGTTTCTGCTGTAAGTCTTTAGAACAGGAGCAGGTCCTGGACCAAGCAATAAGCAGGGCCTCCTTCCCACCTCATCACCAAATCCCCTTCTCACCTGCTCCTATTCTCTCTGATTTTACCCATTTTCTTCTCTTTTGTCCATGTATATGTCTTCTTTTCTTTTAAAGTTAATCTTAAATTTGATATTTCATGTTAAGAAGGGTTAGAGTCGGGGATTTCCCAAGCGGTCCAAGGGCTAAGACTCTGTGCTCCCAATGCTGGGGACCTGGGTTCAACCCCTGGTCAGGGAACTAGATCCCACATACCATAACTAAGACCCAGTGCAACCAAATAAATACAAAAAAAGAAAGAAAGAAGAAGAAGGGTTAGAGCTGACAAAGTAAAGTTAAAAGTGCTCACATTTCTTCTGCAGTCGCTCAGTTGTGTCGACCGTTTGCGACCCCATGGACGGCAGCACGCCAGGCTGTCCTTCACTATCTCCCACAACTGGCTCATGTTAGGATTATTTTGAAAGCTACTGCTTGGAGCTAAGGCAGCTCTATCCAACAGATACTTTCTGGGAAGTATTATACAGTTTCAGTGGAGACACAGGATGAGTGAAGTCAAAGAATCCTTGAGATGAGATCAAATGCCAAGAGTGATAAGGGACCCAGCTTTTGAAAGCATTAGCCAGAGATGATGAAATTCTCAGCTGACCCCACTCGCCACCCAAGAATTCACTGGACTGCAAAGACAAAAGACCGGAGGATTTAAAATGATACTTAATAATATAACTATGAATACTGGTAGCCAAAAAGCATCCAAAGGAGATGCATGCTCTTGAAACAGTGACATACTGGTCTTTGTCTGTGCACCTATGTGTACGTGTGGTGACCAAGACAGAAACAAAAAGACGGGCAGAAGAGACAGAGGCGGGGCTTCCCCTGGTGGTCCAGTGGGTAAGGACACCGCCTTGCAGTGCAAGGGGCGCAGGTTCCATCCCTGGCCTGGGAAGATCCCACGTGCCGCGGAGCGGCTGGACCAATGTGTCCAATTACCGAGCCGGAGCTCTGGAGCGCATGCGCCCAGAGCCGGCGCTCTACAACGACAGACGCCACCGCGATGGGAGGCCCACAGGAGCCAAAGAACGAAGACGGATGAAAATAGAGAAATGAAAGACCAATGGAAGTGGCCCGCCCGTCCCCCTCCCTCCACTCCACCCCCCAAAAGATAAATAAATAAAAAAAAAAAAGAAGAGACAGAGGCAAAGGAAGGAGAGAGGCCCCAACAGCAAGAATGTGTGCAAATTATTTTGAAACCTTTGGTTTATCTTTGGACCAATTTGGACCCATTCTCTGCATCTTTTTCTTTACTGACCAGAATACCCCTTACACATGCTGCATCCGGTTCCAGAATACTTGAAGTATCACTGTACTTGGAAATAATATATTTTTGAATGTGTTTGTAATAGCCGGTGTATCATATCAACTAGATTTTCAAAGGTCATATTTTCCATATTTACTTAGAAAGGCATTCTGTTGCCCAGTGACCAAGCTTCGAGTTTTCCCCGAGTGCATTACAGCTCAAAATAAATGAATCACTGCCTTTGCAACAAATCAACCTTTCTTCTTACTCAGATTCAGCGTTCACCCTTAACATTTCTTACTTCTTTTGGGACTTGGAGCCCCAAATCCCCCTTCAGGTGGAAAAAATTAAAAAGTCAAACCAACAAACACAAATTCAAAAGGCCTCTGCCTTTCGTCCACCTAGGACGCCCCCAGGACTCATTCAGAAGGAGCCAAGAGGTAAGTGGAGTCGCTCCAGTCTGGGATCTGGGAAGGGAGGAGAGAAGTGACTGCAAAGACAAAAGACCGGAGGATTTAAAATGATACTTAATAATATAACTATGAATACTGGTAGCCAAAAAGCATCCAAAGGAGATGCATGCTCTTGAAACAGTGACATACTGGTCTTTGTCTGTGCACCTATGTGTACGTGTGGTGACCAAGACAGAAACAAAAAGACGGGCAGAAGAGACAGAGGCGGGGCTTCCCCTGGTGGTCCAGTGGGTAAGGACACCGCCTTGCAGTGCAAGGGGCGCAGGTTCCATCCCTGGCCTGGGAAGATCCCACGTGCCGCGGAGCGGCTGGACCAATGTGTCCAATTACCGAGCCGGAGCTCTGGAGCGCATGCGCCCAGAGCCGGCGCTCTACAACGACAGACGCCACCGCGATGGGAGGCCCACAGGAGCCAAAGAACGAAGACGGATGAAAATAGAGAAATGAAAGACCAATGGAAGTGGCCCGCCCGTCCCCCTCCCTCCACTCCACCCCCCAAAAGATAAATAAATAAAAAAAAAAAAGAAGAGACAGAGGCAAAGGAAGGAGAGAGGCCCCAACAGCAAGAATGTGTGCAAATTATTTTGAAACCTTTGGTTTATCTTTGGACCAATTTGGACCCATTCTCTGCATCTTTTTCTTTACTGACCAGAATACCCCTTACACATGCTGCATCCGGTTCCAGAATACTTGAAGTATCACTGTACTTGGAAATAATATATTTTTGAATGTGTTTGTAATAGCCGGTGTATCATATCAACTAGATTTTCAAAGGTCATATTTTCCATATTTACTTAGAAAGGCATTCTGTTGCCCAGTGACCAAGCTTCGAGTTTTCCCCGAGTGCATTACAGCTCAAAATAAATGAATCACTGCCTTTGCAACAAATCAACCTTTCTTCTTACTCAGATTCAGCGTTCACCCTTAACATTTCTTACTTCTTTTGGGACTTGGAGCCCCAAATCCCCCTTCAGGTGGAAAAAATTAAAAAGTCAAACCAACAAACACAAATTCAAAAGGCCTCTGCCTTTCGTCCACCTAGGACGCCCCCAGGACTCATTCAGAAGGAGCCAAGAGGTAAGTGGAGTCGCTCTCACAAGCCTCTGGGATCTGGGAAGGGAGAGAAGTGGATGAACAGAGGCTCCAGCAGCCTGTAGCCTGACTTAGGATGACACAATCACAATAAGGCCCTATTGGGGCTTCCCTGGTGGTCCAGTGGGTAAAGACTTCGCCTTGCAGTGCAAGGGACACCAGTTCAATCCCTGGCCTAGGAAGATCCCACGTGCTGCAGAGCGGTTGGCCCGGTGTGTCCAATTACGAGCCAGTGCTCTGGAGCACGTCCACCAGAGCCGGTGCCCTGCAACGAGAGAGGCTACTGCGATGGGAGGCCCACACAGGCCAAACAATAAAGATGGATTAAAATAAATAAATAAATAATTAATAAAAGAGGCCAAAATTTAAAAACAAACAAAAAGGCCCTGTTAGAATTTCCCTGGCAGTCCAGTGGTTAAAACTCTGCACTGCCAATGCAGGGGCATGGGTTTGATCCCTGGTCAGTGACCTAAGGATCCCATGGGCTGTACGACATGATCAAAAAAAAGGGCGGGGACCCTATTTATGATTTTGCTAAGACAGTTCAACCTGAAATTCAGGATATCATAAGTTCCTAGGGGAAAAAATATGCCAAAAATAAAATGAACCTTTGATTCATCTTTGTTGTTTTCTTAAAAGTACCTATTCTAATTTCTATGTGTTAATTACAGACTAAAATAAACTTGGACCCTATAAAGTCGATTCTGATGAAACCCACAACGGTTGGATTCTTGCAATACTTTGGGGATTTTTAAAAGTATAAACTTAGGAACCCTATATCAACTAGATTTTCAAAGGTCATATTCTACTTAGAAAGGCATTCTGTTGCCCAGTGACCAAGCTTCGAGTTTTCCCCGAGTGCATTACAGCTCAAAATAAATGAATCACTGCCTTTGCAACAAATCAACCTTTCTTCTTACTCAGATTCAGCGTTCACCCTTAACATTTCTTACTTCTTTTGGGACTTGAGCCCCAAATCCCCTTCAGGTGGAAAAAATAAAAGTCAAACCAACAAACACAAATTCAAAAGGCCTCTGCCTTTCGTCCACCTAGGACGCCCCCAGGACTCATTCAGAAGGAGCCAAGAGGTAAGTGGAGTCGCTCTCACAAGCCTCTGGGATCTGGGAAGGGAGAGAAGTGGATGAACAGAGGCTCCAGCAGCCTGTAGCCTGACTTAGGATGACACAATCACAATAAGGCCCTATTGGGGCTTCCCTGGTGGTCCAGTGGGTAAAGACTTCGCCTTGCAGTGCAAGGGACACCAGTTCAATCCCTGGCCTAGGAAGATCCCACGTGCTGCAGAGCGGTTGGCCCGGTGTGTCCAATTACGAGCCAGTGCTCTGGAGCACGTCCACCAGAGCCGGTGCCCTGCAACGAGAGAGGCTACTGCGATGGGAGGCCCACACAGGCCAAACAATAAAGATGGATTAAAATAAATAAATAAATAATTAATAAAAGAGGCCAAAATTTAAAAACAAACAAAAAGGCCCTGTTAGAATTTCCCTGGCAGTCCAGTGGTTAAAACTCTGCACTGCCAATGCAGGGGCATGGGTTTGATCCCTGGTCAGTGACCTAAGGATCCCATGGGCTGTACGACATGATCAAAAAAAAGGGCGGGGACCCTATTTATGATTTTGCTAAGACAGTTCAACCTGAAATTCAGGATATCATAAGTTCCTAGGGGAAAAAATATGCCAAAAATAAAATGAACCTTTGATTCATCTTTGTTGTTTTCTTAAAAGTACCTATTCTAATTTCTATGTGTTAATTACAGACTAAAATAAACTTGGACCCTATAAAGTCGATTCTGATGAAACCCACAACGGTTGGATTCTTGCAATACTTTGGGGATTTTTAAGAATAATGTCTATTATAAGGCTTTAAAAAGCACAGGAACTATATTCAATATCCTGTGATAAACCATAATGGAAAAGAATATTAAAAAACAGAATGTTTTATGTGCGTATAACTGAGTCACTTAGCTATACAGCAGAGATTGGCACAACATTGTAAATCATCTATATTTCAATAAAAAATAAAAATTAAAAAAAGGCTGCTTAAAAACGTGTTTTCTAATCTATGCAGGAAAGGGAACAGCTGGTTTACTCACTATAATTATCAATGCTAGGTTATCATAGTCAGAAAATTAGTGCACTGGGGTTTTTCTAGAGTCCGTGGCAAGTTTAGGTTTTTCTCACAAGAAGGGTGAGAAAATACAATCTAAGCCAGCTGGCCATCTGAAGCCAAACTTACTGGTGTCACCTAAAGTCTACAAAGAAACACACCTAAGAAGAAAGTCTATCTGAATACATGAAAGACACACAGTCATTTAATGAGCTCCCGAATCAGCTCTGTCCCCTTTTGACAGTTTCCCACAGCTCAAGTAATAATGATCATCTCACATAGAATTATTGATAGTGGATCGTTCTCTTGTATCACCTCGTTGTTGTTCCTTCACTCAGCCGTGTCTGACTCTTTGCAACCCTACAGACTCCTCTGTCCACGGGATTCTCCAGGCAAGAACACTGGAGGGCATTGCCATGCCCTCCTCCAAGGGATCTTCCCGACCCCGGGACAAAACCATCATCTTGTGTACCTCCTGCATTGCAGGTGGAGTCTTTCCTGCTGAGCCACTGGGGAAGCCCACCTCATTGCTTTTCACCAAACCCTATGAGGTAGATACCATCATCAACCCATTCCGCAGACCACTACAGATGGGTGACTTGCCCAATTTCACACAGCTGTAGGTGGCAGAGCAGAATTCAAACCCAGTTCTATCTGACTCCAACCCCATGCTAGGAATTCTAAATTTCTATGTTATTGTCTCCCTATTTCTAATAAGGCAACTTCCTTTTTTAAAAAAATTGTTTTTCCTTCTCTTCCAAACTGCAAAAAGCTTCTTGGGCTTAGAGTCTAATTCTACCCAAAGCCTTGTCATACTTACAACTAAGACACAAATGCAGGTCTGTGGCATCTCTAAAACATGCCACAGAGACAAGTCTGCCTTGCTTATGTGAGGGACCCTATTTCTAATCCAGAATTTAGGCAGTTTCATAGTAAGAGATTCTCAGTTCCAGTCCCCTGTCACCAGCGAGATTCTTCAACTACCTCACCGAGAATGGTTTTACAGAAAATACAGAGTAGAAACAAAAACGGTAGAAATTATGTGGCAGTCAATCTAGACTTTTGTACAAAAGCAACAAAATCAATTCTTGAGCTCCCTGAGCACATAAAAATTCACCGTTTCCCATGGTTTATGGGGTTTCCATCCAAGCATCCCCAATTTCCATGGCAGCACCACAGAGCCTGGGGCTCAGTGGTTTCTGCTTGCCTTATGATCATCCTACACACCTCCTACCCAAGAATGGCAGAGACGGGATCCCCAGTCCAATCTCTGCCTTCTGAAATGACAGACTCCCTACCATAGCTTCTAGCTGGGAACATGGCTACCTGAAATTAACATGACATTTCCCACACACTCCTTTGCAGCAAGGTGTGGGTATCTGATTAAGTTCTAGCTAATAGCATTTAGGCAGACGTACAAGAGGCAACTTCCAGAACAGTGCGTATGTGTCCTTCACCTTCCTATACCGTTCCTCCTCCTACTGGCTGAAATAAGGACGTGATGACTAGACAGCGCAGCATCCTTCATGGCCCATGAGATAATTTTCACTCCTGGGATGGCACAGTGAAAAACTGAAAGAAACACAGGACCCTGGGCTTTGGACTTCTGACTCTGGTAAGAGCATTAAACCTTATGCATTTTCTATGCAACGCTGATCTCGTTTTAATTAGATTCACCCTGAGGAAATACACGATGCCAAAAATGCTCGGCTAAGGAATTTCTCTGTGGTTCCAAAATTAGTCCCAGGTAATTCTGAGCACAACTGAGGATAATCTTAAGCAAGAAACAAGTGTTCCTTGTTCAGTCATCTTTGCGACTCCAAGGACCGCAGCCCACCAGGCTCCATGGAATTCTCCAAGGCAAGAATACTAGAGCGGGGCTTCCTTGGTGGTCCAGTGGGTAGGGACACCGCCTTTCAGTGCAAGGGGCGCGAGTTCAATCCCTAGCCTGAGAGGATCCCCGTGTGCCGCAGAGCAGCTGGACGGATGTGTCCAACTGCCGAGCCAGCACTCTGGAGCGCATGTGCCCAGAGCCGGTGCTCTGCAGCAAGAGAGGCCGCTGAGGTGGGAGGGCCACACAGGCCAAAGAACAAAGATGGATAAAAATAGATAAATGAAAGACCAATAGAAGTGGCCAAAAAAATTATAATATATATATATATACATATATATATATATATATATATGAAAAACAAACAAGAATACTAGAGCGGGTTGTCATGCCCTCCTCCAGGGGATCTTCCTGACCCAGGGAATTGAACCCAGGTCTCCCGCACTGCAGGCAGGTTCTTTACCGTCTGAGCCACCAGCAAAGCCCTGGGTAAGAGGATAATCTTACCCTTTCCTGAATATCCCTAAGTAGGGGATCCTAAACATCTCAGTGTCAAGGGCTGTCAATTTATGGTTTCTCCTGTCTTGTTCCTTCCCACTCCAGCCCAAATGGAATACAGGAGCCAAGTAGTGGCACAGGATGACTACACGCTCACAGCTGGGTTTGAACTCTCACATGGCAGCCGGTCCCTTAGCAAAGCAATCCCGCAGTTCACAGTCTCCTCTCACACAAGCTGCCCCTCCACTGGCTTAGTTTGAAGACAATCCTAGCAACTGATATTTTCTGAGTGCTTAGCTGTGCTGAGCCCTAGCCCAAGTATCTTATATACTCTAAACAAAACTTGGACATGAGATAATTTTCACTCCTGGGATGCATTGAAACACAGGACCCTGGGCTTTGGACTTCTGACTCTGGTAAGAGCATTAAACCTTATGCATTTTCTATGCAACGCTGATCTCGTTTTAATTAGATTCACCCTGAGGAAATACACGATGCCAAAAATGCTCGGCTAAGGAATTTCTCTGTGGTTCCAAAATTAGTCCCAGGTAATTCTGAGCACAACTGAGGATAATCTTAAGCAAGAAACAAGTGTTCCTTGTTCAGTCATCTTTGCGACTCCAAGGACCGCAGCCCACCAGGCTCCATGGAATTCTCCAAGGCAAGAATACTAGAGCGGGGCTTCCTTGGTGGTCCAGTGGGTAGGGACACCGCCTTTCAGTGCAAGGGGCGCGAGTTCAATCCCTAGCCTGAGAGGATCCCCGTGTGCCGCAGAGCAGCTGGACGGATGTGTCCAACTGCCGAGCCAGCACTCTGGAGCGCATGTGCCCAGAGCCGGTGCTCTGCAGCAAGAGAGGCCGCTGAGGTGGGAGGGCCACACAGGCCAAAGAACAAAGATGGATAAAAATAGATAAATGAAAGACCAATAGAAGTGGCCAAAAAAATTATATATATATATATATATATATATATATATATATATATGAAAAACAAACAAGAATACTAGAGCGGGTTGTCATGCCCTCCTCCAGGGGATCTTCCTGACCCAGGGAATTGAACCCAGGTCTCCCGCACTGCAGGCAGGTTCTTTACCGTCTGAGCCACCAGCAAAGCCCTGGGTAAGAGGATAATCTTACCCTTTCCTGAATATCCCTAAGTAGGGGATCCTAAACATCTCAGTGTCAAGGGCTGTCAATTTATGGTTTCTCCTGTCTTGTTCCTTCCCACTCCAGCCCAAATGGAATACAGGAGCCAAGTAGTGGCACAGGATGACTACACGCTCACAGCTGGGTTTGAACTCTCACATGGCAGCCGGTCCCTTAGCAAAGCAATCCCGCAGTTCACAGTCTCCTCTCACACAAGCTGCCCCTCCACTGGCTTAGTTTGAAGACAATCCTAGCAACTGATATTTTCTGAGTGCTTAGCTGTGCTGAGCCCTAGCCCAAGTATCTTATATACTCTAACAACTTGGAGCCACACAGCAATGTTTAAAAGTGGGTATTGCTGCTGGACCCATTTTACAGAGGAGAAGCCTGAGGTACGGAGAGGCTAAGTAACACAGCTGGGAGATCTGAGGCCAAGATTTCCAGTCACAGTGATAGCCTGACAGCCTGTGTGCATGCCCACTACCCTACACTGCCTGTCAGGGAGAGGAGACAAAGAACAGAGCGATCACAAAAACTAAGCATGCCCACCTCTGACACTGTCATATTTCATTAGATACTTTAATTCTGCTTTATTAGCCGCACCAGAAAATGTCTACCATTGTCCTGCCTTTGAATAAAAGGATCTCCCACTTCAAATGTACCATTACCTGCATGTTGCAAGCTGACTTTCCCACTGTTAATAACTGCAGAGCAAGTAGGATAGAAAAGGAGCAAGAAGGGACTTCCCTAGTGGCCCAGTGGCTAAGACTCTGCACTCCCAATGCAGGGGACACAGGTTTGATCCCTGGTCAGGGAACTAGATCCTGCACCCTGCAACTAAACGATCCTGTGTGCCTCAACTAAGACCTGGAACAGTCAAATAAGTAAATATTTTTTTAAAAAAGACAAGGAGCAGGAAAAAATGTTCAAAAATCACCCCAGACCTCAGCAAGAGACAAAGACAGAAACTGATCCAAGAAAGTGAGAGGTAACCTCAAAAATCTCATGTTCCTGGGCAAAGATATCACTGGCATTCTGCTTGAAATGGGGATGTTCTAGAAAACAAGTCAACAGTTTGCACCAAGACCAGAATGTGACCATTTAAAGGGATGTGGGAAGTCCTCGGGCACAGTGTGTGAAATGGAAGCACCACGCCCTGGTAAGGAGGAGGGGGTGGAGGTCTGCGAGGCTCACCAGCTACGTGACTGCTCAGATCTCAGGTGAGAGGGCCTATACAGCGCAGAAGGAAAGCAGTGCCAGGCTGCGAGGGTTCTCTACAGCCAACAGCACCAGCCACACTCACCAGACACCAGGGAGGTGCTCCAACAAAACCTCAGTCAGTGCTAAGTCACACCTCAGACTCTTTCATATTCAAATGCTTTCTTCCCCTGGTCTTTCACCAAGCTTACCAGGGCAGTCAACATGCCCCTAAGACACTCTCCAGAAATGTGACATGTCTCACCAAACTCAACCATACCTGGTCTATCATGGGACCACTTTCCAGACCAGAGGTTGAAACTTGAACGCCTTACAGGGGTTCAAGCAGGCCTGGTCGGGATCGACTGCGACACAATGGTGAACGTGCACCTGGCCTCGGAAAGCAGCTACCCTCAGCATCACGGTGGTTCTAAAAAGAAAGTGGGACTGACTGTGTCTGACTCTTTGCGACCCCATGGACTGTAACCCACCAGGTTCCTCTGTCCATGGGATTCTCCAGGCAAGAAGACTGGAGTGGGTGGCCATGCCCTTCTCCAAGGGATCTTCCTGACCCAGGGATGGGTACTGCAGGCAGGGTCTCCCGTATGGCAGGCACATTCTTTACCATCTGGGCCACTGTGGAAGCCCAAAGTGGGACCACTACTCAGCACACTTGAGGCTGCAAAGTCAGATACGTTTGTGAAATCTCCCAGTTCTAAAATATGCACATCCAATTCCAAAAACATGTGACACCCTAAGGGTTAAACAAGACTACCCAGTGATGTGACATCTGAAGAGCAAATCTGCAACCAGCCACGGCGGCGTCACCTCTAAGTTGCGCATCCCTGGCTAGGGTCAAGGATCTCAAGCCCGATGCAAGGACCCAGGTAACCAGTCACTTGGCGTCGTATCCAACCGTAAGAGAGACAGGGCCATTTAAACCAGGATCTGAGAAGCACCCTATCTAAAAGCACTTCTTCAGAGAGGGCGGAGGCCCAGGGGACAACCACAGTCGCCTTTCTAGGGATGCACCATCTGCAGAGCCAGCGGCCACCTGTAGAGACCTCTGTGAGCCAAGGGAAGTGGCAGGGCATAAGAGGAGGAATTGGCGGGGAATCGGCGGGGCTTCCTGGGTGGCAGCAGCAGTAAAGAACTTGCTGGCAAATCAGGAGTTGTAAGAGATGCAAGCTCAGTCCCTAGATCAGGAAGATTCCCCTGGAGAAGGGCAAGGCAACCCACTCCGGGATTCCTGCCTGAAGAATCCCATGGACAGAGGACCCTGGTGGATTACAGGGCTACAGTTCATGAGGTTGCAAAGAGTCAGACACAGCTGAAGCGACTTAGCGCGCAGACAAGTATCTGGAGAACTGGCTAGGGCGGATAGGCTCACTCTTCTGATAAGTGCCAGGAAGGGAGAAAGGGTGGATGCACTCCACCAGCCCCTCCTGGATGGAGCGTCTCTGCCCCACATACACACAGCTCTTTTATTCATAAGACCTTTCGGTGGGGATGAATACCTAGTTTGGGAGGCCATTGTGACAGCCCTGATGCCTTCCCTCTCTGCCTAATTCAGTCACTTCTACAAAGTCTTTTTCACCGTCTCTTCCCACAAACAGCATCCTCAGAACCCCGCAGCCTACCTTGGCACTGGAATCCTTGCTTCCCGAAGCCCCTGCAAAGGCAGAAGGAGGCATGTCAGGCACCCGAGGGGCCCAGCCACCGGTTAGTTCCCCCCACAGCGTCACCCCACTTCCCCCAGCCCCTCCAGCCCAGGTGCAACCTCCCAGCCACAGCGGGTGCCCAAGAGTCTTCCGCCTTTGAGGGGGAAGGGGTGGGTAGGTAGGAGCTCCGCGGTAACCTCCACCTCCCCTCCAAAAGGCAGCCGAGAGGAGGCTGCGACCACCAGGTGGCGGGGTGGGGGGAGCGTTTCCGTCGCGGTGGGGGCGGAGGGCAGGCAGGAGATCTGCCCACAGAGATGCCCGCGTACCCTCGGGGAAAGAGAAGAGAAAAAGACGCATCCAAAGGGAGGCTGGGAGAGCCCCCGCGGCGGTGGTGTTCCCGGGAGGACTCGGAGAGAGAGAGGAACTCCCCGCGCCTAGAGGGACCGGAGCGCGGAGGGTTCCCGCAGTGATATGAAGGGGAAAATCGCAGAATGGAAAGGGGAACCCAGGCCCTCAGGGAGGAGGAGCAAGCGCTAACACTGGGCGCTGCCCCCGGAGGCACAGAAGAGGAGGAAAGGATGCCCCATGCCCGCAGGGAAACAGAGAGAGGACAGCCAGGGCGCTGCCCCGGGAAAGGAGGGAAGGGGGTGAGGACGCCTCGAGCCCGGAAGGAGGCAGAGAGATAGGGAACCCCGCGCGAAAGGGCACTCGAGACGCTGCCCTCCCGGGGAGGCACAGCCCCCCGCCCTCGGCGCCCGGGGAGAAAGGGCGCCCGCTCCGCGGCCCCGAGGCGCTCCGAGAAGGCTGGGCGGAAGAGAGGGCTGGAGGCACCCCGCGGTCGGCCGTCTGGGACCCGGGCAAGCGGGAAGCCGCAGGACCGTCCTCCCGGGAGTCTAACGCAGGAGCGTCCGGCGCGGGGAGCCCGGGGATACCGGACGTCTGCTCCCGAGGAGCCGCGGGGGTCGCAGACCAGGGGTCCCCGTGCGCGGCGCTGCCCTCGGGGCCCCGGGAAGGCGCCCTGCGCCGGCGCGCTCTCACCAGATGAAGTCGGTGCAGTGGCTGCAGAAGGTGGGCTGCTTGAAGAAGCGGGCGGTGAATTTGTGGTTCTTCACCTCGTGCACGTTCTTCTGCCGGAGGGCGCCTTTGCGGGCGAAGCGCACGGTGCTCTCCTCGCCCTCGCTCGGCTGCGTCCCCGCAGCCGGGTCAGCCATCTTGCGCGCGGGGAGCGGGAGCCCGAGAAGTGCCGGCCCGGGGCCGCGGGAGCGCGGGCTGCGGGCCCGGGAGGCGCGGGAGGAGGCGGCCGCTCTGGCGCCCGGGGCCGCGGGCGCTTCCTCTGCGCCGGCTCTGGCGGCCGCGGCGCGCGGAGCTGGGGCTGTCACTCGCCCAGCTGCCGCTGCTCGTCCAGCTGCGCTTGGCACCGCTGGCCCCAGCTGCGGGGGAGGGAGGCGGAGCCCCGGGCAGGCCCCGCCTCCCTCATTTGCATCGCGCTCAGGCCCCGCCCCGCGCCGCCAGCTGCTTTACTTATGAGCGCCCCGAGGCTGCCCGCCTCCCTGTGAAGCGTTCTCAGCCGCAGCGATGCGGCGCGGGGACCGCAGCCTGGGACGGCCAGACCGGAGCCTCGCCCCCTAACCCCGTCCTCGGCCTGGGTTGCAAGAAGGCGATGAGCACCTTGAGGGAAACCGAGGGAACCGAGAGCGGAAAAAGACTGATGGGGCTGGAGCCCGGAGCGGGTGGGAGTGGAAAGAGTGGGCGCCACGGTTTCCACCCAGCAGAGACGGGTACCCGTCCACAACCCATCTATGCCATTGGTCATTCTGCACGCGTTTCCTGAAGGGATGGACTCCCGCTGTCACTCATTTGGAAAGGCCTGTGGCTCCACACATTTACACACACAGACGCACACACGTACTGCAGAGGGATGGGAGGAGCAATCATGATTTTGTATATACACGTCTAACTCCACCAGAAAGACAATTCCTGACTTGGCTTGCCTCATCGTTTAGAAGAAAACTCCCTACGTTCTGTCCCTCCTCTCTGCAAAGAGACTCACTTTCCTCAACTCTAAAATGGGGCCGTGAAAGGGAGTGGGGAGGTGGAGGGAGGAATCAATTGGGAAACTGGGATTTGACAGACACACAGGCCTATATATAAAATAGATAACTAATGAGGATATACTGTGTAGCACAGGAACTCTACTCAGTACCTGAATTTGTGGCTCTTCACCTCGGGCACGTTCTGCTGCCGGGGGGCGCCGTTGCGGGCGAGGCGCAGGGGGCTCCGCGCGCCCTCGCTCGGCTGCGTCCCCGCAGCCGGGTCAGCCATCTTGCGCGCGGGGAGCGGGAGCCCGAGAAGTGCCGGCCCGGGGCCGCGGGAGCGCGGGCTGCGGGCCCGGGAGGCGCGGGAGGAGGCGGCCGCTCTGGCGCCCGGGGCCGCGGGCGCTTCCTCTGCGCCGGCTCTGGCGGCCGCGGCGCGCGGAGCTGGGGCTGTCACTCGCCCAGCTGCCGCTGCTCGTCCAGCTGCGCTTGGCACCGCTGGCCCCAGCTGCGGGGGAGGGAGGCGGAGCCCCGGGCAGGCCCCGCCTCCCTCATTTGCATCGCGCTCAGGCCCCGCCCCGCGCCGCCAGCTGCTTTACTTATGAGCGCCCGAGGCTGCCCGCCCCCCTGTGAAGCGTTCTCAGCCGCAGCGATGCGGCGCGGGGACCGCAGCCTGGGACGGCCAGACCGGAGCCTCGCCCCCTAACCCCGTCCTCGGCCTGGGTTGCAAGAAGGCGATGAGCACCTTGAGGGAAACCGAGGGAACCGAGAGCGGAAAAAGACTGATGGGGCTGGAGCCCGGAGCGGGTGGGAGTGGAAAGAGTGGGCGCCACGGTTTCCACCCAGCAGAGACGGGTACCCGTCCACAACCCATCTATGCCATTGGTCATTCTGCACGCGTTTCCTGAAGGGATGGACTCCCGCTGTCACTCATTTGGAAAGGCCTGTGGCTCCACACATTTACACACACAGACGCACACACGTACTGCAGAGGGATGGGAGGAGCAATCATGATTTTGTATATACACGTCTAACTCCACCAGAAAGACAATTCCTGACTTGGCTTGCCTCATCGTTTAGAAGAAAACTCCCTACGTTCTGTCCCTCCTCTCTGCAAAGAGACTCACTTTCCTCAACTCTAAAATGGGGCCGTGAAAGGGAGTGGGGAGGTGGAGGGAGGAATCAATTGGGAAACTGGGATTTGACAGACACACAGGCCTATATATAAAATAGATAACTAATGAGGATATACTGTGTAGCACAGGGAACTCTACTCAGTACTCTGTAATAGCCTGTTGTTTAGTCTCTCAGTTGTGTCTGACTCTCTGTGACCCCATGGACTGTAGGAGCCTGCCAGACTCCTCTATCCATGGGATTCTCCAGCCAAGAATACTGGAGTGGGTTGCCCTTTCCTTCTCCAGGGGATCTTCCCAACCCAGGGATGGAACCCATGTCTCCTGCATTGCAGGTGGATTCTTTATCATCAAGCCACCAGGGAAGCCTGTAATGGCCTGTAGGGGAAAAGAATCTTTAAAAAAAAAAAAAAAGAGTGCATAGATGTGTATGCATACCTGATTCACTTTACTGTACACCTGAAACAAATACAACATTGTAGTATACTCCAATAAAAATTTTTAAAGGTGGGGCAGCAGGGAGTTAGGAGAAATTTAAGAGGCCAGTATTTCCTCAATTTTCATTCCTGACCCATCCTCACAAATGCTGGTCATATTTTTGCATCTAGGAAAAAACATCTGTCTAGTTTTCTACGTTTCAACAGCAAGAGGTATACAGGCTCTGAAAATCTCTCCAGAGACTGCCACTTGCCCAGGACATCTGCACCTAAGGCCTCCTTCTTTGGTTTCAAGGAGGTTAACACATGTTCGAGAAATGCTAAAGACACACTAACATTCAACTGGGACTCTCTCCTGGATGGCATCTGAAAGAGGGAAAGGCAACCAAAAGAGTAATAATTATCTACAGGAATAATAATTATCTACAGGAGTAATGCAGTGGGATTTAGTGCCCCATCTAAGAAGGAAATGGCCTGGGAAATCCCATGGACAGAGGAGCGTGGTGGGCTACAGGCCATGAGTTGTGAAGAGTCTGACCCCACTTTGTGACTAAACAACATCCACACACGGCATTTAAACATCTCCCCCACCACGCTCCCCACTCTGGGAACATGGTGCTACATTAGACTCTGAGCTCCTGCGCTAGACCTAGGCTCTGAGAGCAGCCTCTGCTTACCATTATGTCTCCTTGCCTTGAGTTCCATGCCTGACACCTGCTCAGAGCTCAGTACATATTGGTTGAATGAGTAATTGTGGGAGCAAGTGAATGAATGGAATCTTAAAGGACATTGCCCCTCACCCCCACCCCTGTCCAATCAGTGTTCAATAATAATAAACAGCAGGTGCTAGGTGAGTGTCACAGGCAGGCGCACTGTCTTATCCAGGCCTCTCAGTAACCCTGTGTAGGCCTTTCATGATGGATAAAGACAACAAGGCACAGAGTGATTAAGACAGACGCCCAACATTACCTTATCGTCAAATGGTGGTTAAACCTTTGACAAAGTACAAAGCATACTGGTGACAAAAGGCTGAAGGCAGGTAGGATGGAGTTGAACCAGCTACAGTGAACCTAATGAAGCTCGAGTCCTGCCAGGATGATTTTTTTGCCTGGAAGCTGCTGAGTCTAAGTCGTTATTAAGTGGCATGTGGAGAGCGAAGGCTGTTATAATGGAATGTCCTTTCCCTACATAGCAATTCAAAGGTAACAAGGAAAAAATAGCATTCACTTTTAAGATTGACATGTTTGGGAAACTGGACGTGTCCATCTATTATTAGTCCTTTAAGGGGCCCCATCATCTTCCAGGGAGGCTTGCGAAAACATCCCAGGAGACATTGCTGCTGAAGGAGGTTTTCTTTGAACTCATGAGCTGGAAGCTTGCAGCCCACATCCTGCCTTTTGAACGAAGAGCTCTGGATGACTTTGGTCTGTAACAACAAACAGTACCTCATGGGGCCCTGCCTAAAGAGGCAAGGGCGGATAGATCCTGAAGAACCACTCAATTCCTGGAGGGGCTGCCCCATCTGAAGATGGGGAGCACGGTTCCCACTGGACCTGGATCCCATAGGGCCGGAGCCTCAAAGAGGTGGCTCTGGGATACATTCTTTTAGTCAGCCCAGTGAACATTTACTTTTTGGTTCACATTGGTAGAATTTCACCTAAGTATCCAGATTCTGACTTCTCTAGGGTAAAAAGTTATGATTACATGGAGCCTGCATGCCTCTACTTCTTCATTCATTTGCTCACTCATTCAGGATTGAATTCATTGAACACCTGCTATGTGCTGTTCTGTACCCTGTTAAATAAAACAGACAAAAGTCCATACCTTCATAGGGCTAAAGGTGAAGATGGGCACAGACCTATTGAACTAACAAATCTATACTAAGTGGCATGGGAATTCAGGTTATATAAAAAAAAATAAAGCATGGTAAAGGAATAAAGAGTGATAGCAACCAGGGAACTCCTTTACTTTTGAGGAAAGACCTGGATAAAGAGTTAGGATGAGCCATGAGGCTATCAGGGTAGAAAATCAGGGTAGGCAGAGGAAACAGCAAATGCAAAGGGCCTTTTTCAGTATGCTGGAGAAGCAGCAAGTTCTCTGTGGCTGGAGTGGAAAAAAAAGTACAAGCAAGGTCCGTAAAATAGCAAGGCCTTGTAGACGTGGCAGGGGGTTGGGACTTCACCCCCATTGAATGGGAAGCCACTGGAAGACTGAGAACAGAGAATCAGGCTGATATGACTTGTTTTTGTTTTTGTTTTGTTTTAAGATTACCCTGGATACCTAGATGTCCACTGACGAATGAATGGATAAAGCAGCTCTGGTAAATATATAAAATGAACTACTTCTCAGCCGCAAAAAGAAATGCAAAAGATTCAGTCCTAATGAGATGGGTGAATCTAGAACCTATTATACAAAGTGAAGTCAAAAAGAGAAGGACAAACACAGTATACTAACACATATATATGGAATCTAGTAAGTTCGTACTGATAAATACACACACAGAACATCGATGGAAAAACAGACATGGAGAACAGACTTATGGACATTGGGGAGAGGGAAGAGTGGGTGAGAGATATGGAAATGGTAGCATGGAAACCTGCACTATCATATGCAAAAGAGATAGCTATTGTCAGTGTGCTGTGGGACTAAGGGATCTTACATGGGGGCTATACAATGGCCTGAAGGGGTACGGGGGGCACAGGAGGAAGGGGTCAGGGATATACATATGATTTATCTGAGATTAAACATATCTGTAAATAACAGAACTATGTAAACACAAAAAGCAAAATAAAAATAATTAAGTAAAGAAAAAAAAGATTACACTGGATAGTATGCATAAAAATGATTGAAGGTGGAAGGAATAGAAGCAAGCGGAGCAGTTGAGGTCATTTGAGTAGATGAGGCAAGGGCTGAGGACAATACGGTATGGTGTCTCCTCAAATGAAAGGGCAGCAGCTCTGTATATAATGGGAGTGGGCCCTCTGGGTCATGGGGTCTACTCTGCTTGTGAAAGAATGAATGCTGGTCACTTGAAAGATTTCAGAGGCAATACGAAGGTACATTGCTCTGGCTGGGAATGGAATCCAAGTGCTTTCAAGTTCATGCCTCAGACTTGCTGTATATATCAGTTTCCTGTGGCTGCAATAACAAATAATTGCAAAACTACATGGCTAAAAATAACAGAAATTTATTTTCTCACAATTCTGAAGGCCAGAAGGCTGAAATCAAGATGTTTGCAGGCCCTACTCCCTGTGGAGGCTTTAGAGAAGAAGCTTTCCTTGCCTCTCGCAATTTCAGGTGGCTGTCAGCTTTCCTTGGTTTCCTTGGCTTATGGCCGCATCACTCTCATCGCTGCCTCTGTCTTCACATCAGCCTCTCTCTGTGTATATCTTTTCTTCTGTCTGTCTGATCTACTCTGTGTATCTCTTACAAGGACACTGGTCATTGGATTTAGGGCATGCCCAGATAATCTGTAATAGCCTCTTCAACTTGAGATCATGAACTTAATCATATTTGCAAAGACCCCTTTACCACAGGAATTAAGACATGGATATATATGGGACTTCCCTGCTGGTCTGTGGTTGAAACTACATGCTTCCAATGGATGACCCTGGGTTCAATCCCTGGTCAGGGTACTAGATCCACTGTATCACAACTAAGATCCAACGTGGCCAAAAAATAAAGAAGAATAAGACATCGACGTATCTTTTGAGGGGGGCAACATTCAGTCCACTCCAGTGCATAACCCTGGGCAAGTCACTTCCTCCCTCTGGGTCTCACTTTCCTCCACTGTAAATAGGGACAGAGATGTTGTTTTCCTTCCAACTTTTTCATTACAAGGCTACACTCTCACAGGACAGTACAACTCTTTCATTAAAAGGCTAGTCATGTTTTGAATGTAGCTAGTCTCAACTGAGATGTAACTGTAAGTTTAAAACACACCCCAAAATATCACATACTTAGTGTAAGCAAGTATGTGAAATACCTCATAAGTAATTTGTATCTTCATTGCACATTGAAAACATATTTTGGATATATTGGGTGAAATCAAATTTCTCTCTAAAATTATTTTACCTGCCTCTTCTCACTTGTTTAATATGACTACTAAAAAATATAAACTTGTGTATGTGCCTCACATTGTATTTTTTCAACAGCCCTATTCTAAAGAATGGACTTTTTAAAATTTTTTGACCATGCTGTGCAGCACATAGGATCTTAGTTCCATAACCGGGGATAGAACCTTCACCCCCTGCATTGCAAGTGCAGAATCTTAACCACTGGACCACCAGGGAAGTCCCATCGAAAGAAGAGATTTAAAAATACATTAAAATTTTAAGTAGATAACATAAATAAAATCTTATTTCTATTCTATGTGACATCAATAGCAGTGTCTTGAATGGAGGCCGAAGGATCTGCCTTTTTTTTTTTTTTTTGGCCAGTTTTATTGGTCTTTCATTGATCTTTGTTCTTCGGCCTGCACAGGCCTCCCATTGCAGTGACCTCTCCTGTAGCAGAGCACCAGCTCTGGGCGCATGCACCAGCTCTGGACACACTGGTCCAGCTGCTCCGCGGCATGTCGGATCTTCCCATGCCAGGGATCAAACTGGCGCCCCTTGCAGTGCAAAGTGAACTTTTTACCCACTGGACCACCAGGGAAGCCCGGATCTGCTTTTAAGATACTCACGTGGCTGATCAATGGGTGCTGTTAGTTGAGAGCTCATCCAGGGCTTAAGCCAGGAACCTTGGTTTCTCTTTATGTGAGCCTCTCCAGTGGCAGCTTGAGGTTTCTCAGAATATGGTTGTTGAATTCCAAGAGTGAGTGTCTCAAGAGATAGAAAGTAAAAGACGATAGTTCCTTAAAGCCTGGTGTAAAACCTGATACAGTGCCATTTCTGATATATGCTATTCATCAAATACCACAGAGCCTATATTCAAGAGGAGACTCCATGTCTCAGTGAAGAGTGTCAAAGAACTTGGGGCCACCTAGGAAGAGCTCACTAACGATTTAGTGAATTAATAAAATGTCACAGGCTTCCCTGGTGGTCCAGTGGGTAAGGACACCATCTTGTAGTGCAAGGGGCACCAGTTTGACTCCTGGCCTAGGAAGATCCCACGTGCCATGGAGTGGCTTGATCGATGTGTCCAACTACTGAGCCAGCGCTCTGGAGCGCATGTGCTCAGAGCTAGTGCTCTGCAGCGGGAGAGGCCACTGCAATGGGAGGTCCACACAGACCAAAGAACAAAGATGCAAATGAAAGACCAATAGAAGTGGTCAAAAGATATATAAATAAAATGTCACAGTTCCTATCTGACATACAAGAGAACAGAAATTTTAAGAAGTTAAGTCAACATCCTTCTAGGACTGCTACTTTTAATTATTAAAAGCTAATATTAAAAAATAGGAAAGTATGGCCTATTCAAAAGAAAAAAATGAACCAACAAAAACTGTCCCGGTGAAAGACTACATGGACAACCTACTAGACAAAGATTTTAAAACAACCATCTTAAACATAAAAAACTAAAGGAAGACATGGAAAAGGTCAAGAAAATGATGAATGAACAGAATGTAAATATCAAAACAAAGAGAAAAAGCCTCAAAAGAAACCAAAAAGAAGAAAAAATCAGTATTTACTTAGAATAATAAATAAGTAGTCATTGAATACCTGAGAAGAAGTACAAATTTCATAAAAATTACAGAAGTTCTAGGGAGAAAAAAGAAAAGAAACCAAACTGTGATTCTAGAACTGAAATGTACAGAAACTAAAATGAAAAGTTCACTAGAGAGAGCCAAAGACAGATTTGAGGAGACAGACAAAATCAGTGAACTTGAAGGTAGAACAACTGAAATTATTGAAGAACAGAGAGAGAAAAGATGGAAGAAAAGTGAACAGAACCCACAGGAGACCATCAAGAGATCAAGATCTCTTCTGTGGGAGTCTCAGAAGGAAAAGAGAAGCCAAAAGGGCAGAAC
Organism: Tragulus kanchil; assembly: GCA_022376925.1. Classification (NCBI taxonomy): domain Eukaryota; kingdom Metazoa; phylum Chordata; class Mammalia; order Artiodactyla; family Tragulidae; genus Tragulus; species Tragulus kanchil. The sequence goes on along the minus strand of JAIOJX010000002.1, from coordinate 134,351,967 downwards.
AATTATTTGAAGCGATAATGGACAAACACATCCCAAGTTTGATGAAAGACACAAATGTAAACATCCAAGAAGCTCAAAACACACTAAGTAGGACAAAATCAAAGAGACTCACACTGAAATAGGTTCTAATCAAACTGTCAGAACACAAAAATAAAAAGAGAATCTTGAAAGGAGCCAAAGAGAAGTGACTCATCACATATGAGATCCTGGAAAAGAGTATGACCAGATTTCTCATCAGAAACTTTTGGAAACCAGAAGACAGTGGACTATGTTCCAAATGCTAAAAGAAGAAAAAAAAAGAAAAAACTTCAACCAAGAATCCTAACTGGCAAATTTATCCTTCAAACTTTGAGGGAAAAATTAATACATTCCTAGAACAGCAACAATTTAGGTACTTTTTTAAAAAAAAAACACTAGATGTGCCCTGTAAGAAATGCTGAAGGTCATGTAAATGGAAATGAAAGGATACTCAACAGCAGTTCAAAGTCACAGGAAGAACTAGAGATCTCAGTAAAAGTAAATAAATAACTATTATAAAAGCTAGTGTTATTGTAGAAATGGTTTGCAATCCCACGTTTTCTTTTCTACACGATTTAAGAATACACTATTTTTTATAAAAGAATGATTAGCCTAAAGCTAGTATTACTGTTCACTTTGCTTTGTAACTCTACATATTTTCTATATAATCTAAGAGACTAATACAACATGAAAAATACTATTAGTTTAGTTTTGACAGACAATGTAAAAAGATGTCATTTCGTGGTATTCATGATGAAAAAAGATAGGGCCAGCACTGTGTAAAAGCAGAGTCTTCCATATTGTTGAAATTAAGCTAGTACAAATTAAAATTAGAGTGTTTTAACTTTAGGATGTTAAATGTAATCCCCATAGTAACCACTAAAATAACAAAAGAAACCAAACTGTGATTCTAGAACTGAAATGTACAGAAACTAAAATGAAAAGTTCACTAGAGAGAGCCAAAGACAGATTTGAGGAGACAGACAAAATCAGTGAACTTGAAGGTAGAACAACTGAAATTATTGAAGAACAGAGAGAGAAAAGATGGAAGAAAAGTGAACAGAACCCACAGGAGACCATCAAGAGATCAAGATCTCTTCTGTGGGAGTCTCAGAAGGAAAAGAGAAGCCAAAAGGGCAGAACAATTATTTGAAGCGATAATGGACAAACACATCCCAAGTTTGATGAAAGACACAAATGTAAACATCCAAGAAGCTCAAAACACACTAAGTAGGACAAAATCAAAGAGACTCACACTGAAATAGGTTCTAATCAAACTGTCAGAACACAAAAATAAAAAGAGAATCTTGAAAGGAGCCAAAGAGAAGTGACTCATCACATATGAGATCCTGGAAAAGAGTATGACCAGATTTCTCATCAGAAACTTTTGGAAACCAGAAGACAGTGGACTATGTTCCAAATGCTAAAAGAAGAAAAAAAAAGAAAAAACTTCAACCAAGAATCCTAACTGGCAAATTTATCCTTCAAACTTTGAGGGAAAAATTAATACATTCCTAGAACAGCAACAATTTAGGTACTTTTTTAAAAAAAAAACACTAGATGTGCCCTGTAAGAAATGCTGAAGGTCATGTAAATGGAAATGAAAGGATACTCAACAGCAGTTCAAAGTCACAGGAAGAACTAGAGATCTCAGTAAAAGTAAATAAATAACTATTATAAAAGCTAGTGTTATTGTAGAAATGGTTTGCAATCCCACGTTTTCTTTTCTACACGATTTAAGAATACACTATTTTTTATAAAAGAATGATTAGCCTAAAGCTAGTATTACTGTTCACTTTGCTTTGTAACTCTACATATTTTCTATATAATCTAAGAGACTAATACAACATGAAAAATACTATTAGTTTAGTTTTGACAGACAATGTAAAAAGATGTCATTTCGTGGTATTCATGATGAAAAAAGATAGGGCCAGCACTGTGTAAAAGCAGAGTCTTCCATATTGTTGAAATTAAGCTAGTACAAATTAAAATTAGAGTGTTTTAACTTTAGGATGTTAAATGTAATCCCCATAGTAACCACAAGGAAAAGAGTTACAGAATATACACAAAAGGAAATAAGAATAAAATTTAAATGGTCCACTACAAAAAGCTAAACACAAAGACAACCATAGGGCTTCCCTGGTGGTCCAGTGGTTAAGAATCTGCTTTGCAATTCAAGGGACACTGGTTCAGTCCCTAATTCAGGAAGATCCCAAGTGCAATAGGCAACTAAGTCTGAGAGTTGCAGCTACTGAGCCCACACACTGCCACTACTGAAACCTGTTCACCTAGAGCCCATGCTCCTCAATAAAAGAAGCCACCAAAATAAGGGTGAGATGTATGAAGAAGATACTATGAATACTTCTATCGCCATATGTAAAATAGATAGCCGATGAGAATTTGCTGTACAATTCAGGAAACCCAATCAGGGGCTCTGTAACAACCTGAAGGGGTGGTAGAGGAGGTAGGGAGACAGGAGGAAGGTTCAAGAGGTTCATATGTCTCCCTATGGCTTATTCACGTTGATGTTCGACAGAAAACAACAAAATTTGGTGAAGCAATTATCCTTCAAATTAAAAAAATTAAAATAAAGAGAAGCCTCCACAATGAGAAGGTCACACACCACAATGAAGAGCAGCCTCCACAACCTCGCCATGACTAGAGTAAACCCTCGCATAGCAACATAGACCCACCACAGGCAAAAAATAAAATAAAAAATAAACCTTAAAAAAATAAAATGTGGGGCTTCTCTGGTAGTCCAGTGGGTAGGGACACCACCTTGCAGTGCAAGAGGCGCCAGTTCAATCCCTGGCCTGGGAAGATCCCACGTGTCGTGGGGCACCTGGACCAATGTCCAATGACCAACTACCAAGCCGGAGCTCTGGAGCGCGTGTGCCCAGAGCCAGTGCTCTGCAGCGACAGAGGCCACTGTGATGGGAGGCCCACACAGGCCAACAAAGATGGATGAAAATAAATAAATGAAAGACCAATAGAAGTGGCAAAAAAAAAAAAAAAGAAAGAAAAGAAAGAAAATGTGATATATACATAAAATGGTATATTATTCATCCTGAAAAAGAAAGGAAATTCTAACATATGCTACAACATTGGATAGACTTTGAAAACATTATGTTGAGTGAAATAAGTCAGTTAGAAAAAGACAACGGTATGATTCAACTTGCATGAGGTATTTAAAGTAGTCAAAATCATAGAGACAGAAAGTACAGCAACAAAGTTGGAAGAAATGGGGCTAGAACTGTTTAATGAGATACTGAGTTTCAGTTTTGCAAAATGAAAAGAATTCTGGAGGATGGTGGAGAAAGTTAAACAATGATATAAATGTATTTTATACCCTGACCTCTACACTTAAAATAGTTCAGATGTTAAAATTTATGTTACATATTACTGACCACATTTTTTAAAATGGAGGAAAATACATGGATTCATGGATACAGAATTCCAGTTTGAAAAGATGAAAAGGTTCTGGAGCTGGATAGTGATGATGGGTGGACACCAAAGTGATTGTCCTTCATGCCACTAAAGTGTACATTTCAAATAGGGCTAAAATTGTAAATGTTATGTTTTGTATTCTTTACACCAATAAAAAAGTGAACAAGAAAAAAAGAACTAATACTGATTAGATACCAACACCAAGTCAGATCCTGTTGTTGTTCAGTCGCTCAGTTGGGTCTGACTCTTTGCAACCCCACGGATTGCAGCATGCCAGACTTCCCTGTCCTTCACCATCTCCCAGAGTTTGCTCAGACTCATGTCTGTTGAGTCAGTGATGCCATCCAACCATCTCGTCCTCTGTTGCCCTCTTCTCCTCCTGCCCTCAATCTTTCCCAGCTTCAGGGTCTTTTCCAATAAGTTGGCCCTTCGCATCAGGAGGCCAATATATTAGATCTTCAGCTTCAGCATCATTCCTTCCAATGAATAGTCAGGGCTGATTTCCTTTAGGATGGATTGGTGCCATCTCCTTGCTGTCCAAAGAACTCTCAAGAGTCTTCTCCAGCACCACAGTTCAAAGGCATCAATGGTTCAGTGTTCAGTCATCTTTATAATCCAGCTCTCACATCCATATATGACTACTGAAAAAACCATAGCTTTGACGATACAGATATTTGTAAGCAAAAGTAATGTCTCTGATTTTAATATGCTGTCTAGATTTGTCATAGCTTTTCTTCCAAGTAACAAGCACCTTTTAATGTACAGATTCTGTGCTAAATGCTTTTAGAGCATGGATGTCTCCACAGTATGATTCCTATATTGTATACAGATGAGAAAATTAGAGAGGTTAAGGCACTCTTCCAAGGCTCAGTGTTATAAATGAGCCTCAGTAAGACTTACACTCAGGTCTTCTGACTACAGAGCCCATGTGGGTTTTTTTGTTTTTGTTTTTGGCTGCTCCTGGTCTTACTTAAGTCATATGTTATCTTTTTGTTGCGGCATGTGGGATCTAGTTCCCTTGACCAGGGGTCAAACCTGTGCCCAGCCCCTGCATTGGGAGCACAGAGTCTTAGCCACTGGACCACCAGGGAAGTCCCCAGAGCCCATGATTTTTAACCATGACAGATGCTTTTACGACATTCCCCATAGTCACCATAAAGCAGTTATAGTATATGCACAAAAGGAAATAAGAATAAAATTAAAATGATTCACTACAAAAAGTCAGTTAAACATAAAAAATAATAATACAAGAAATGAGGAATTTTTAAAAAACTATAAGGCATATAGAAAAAATAGCAAACATATTCATATCTGGTAAAAGCGGGACACTTCTGTAAAAGACTCTACCAGAAAAGATAACCAGCTCCTTTTTCTTTTTTTAAAAAGAAACGTTTTTGTTGCAGGAAAATATATATACAATAGGGTACATTAATTTTAAGCCTACAGCAGAATATGCTTATACATATACCAACATCTAAGTTCCAACACCAAAATACAGAAAATTTCTAGCTCCCCAGAAGAATTTCTTGTACCCCTTCTCAGGAAATATTTCCTCCAAAAGAGTCACTATCTGGATGTGAGGGCGATCTGGTTGCGACATCTGTCACCCCATTGATCGCCAGGGTTGACTCGGCTGATCTGGCTGGCTAGGCGGGGGTGTCCCTCCCGAAGCTGCGTGCTGTCAAGGAGGGCGACCATCCCTCACCATCAATGGTTCAGTGTTCAGTCATCTTTATAATCCAGCTCTCACATCCATATATGACTACTGAAAAAACCATAGCTTTGACGATACAGATATTTGTAAGCAAAAGTAATGTCTCTGATTTTAATATGCTGTCTAGATTTGTCATAGCTTTTCTTCCAAGTAACAAGCACCTTTTAATGTACAGATTCTGTGCTAAATGCTTTTAGAGCATGGATGTCTCCACAGTATGATTCCTATATTGTATACAGATGAGAAAATTAGAGAGGTTAAGGCACTCTTCCAAGGCTCAGTGTTATAAATGAGCCTCAGTAAGACTTACACTCAGGTCTTCTGACTACAGAGCCCATGTGGGTTTTTTTGTTTTTGTTTTTGGCTGCTCCTGGTCTTACTTAAGTCATATGTTATCTTTTTGTTGCGGCATGTGGGATCTAGTTCCCTTGACCAGGGGTCAAACCTGTGCCCAGCCCCTGCATTGGGAGCACAGAGTCTTAGCCACTGGACCACCAGGGAAGTCCCCAGAGCCCATGATTTTTAACCATGACAGATGCTTTTACGACATTCCCCATAGTCACCATAAAGCAGTTATAGTATATGCACAAAAGGAAATAAGAATAAAATTAAAATGATTCACTACAAAAAGTCAGTTAAACATAAAAAATAATAATACAAGAAATGAGGAATTTTTAAAAAACTATAAGGCATATAGAAAAAATAGCAAACATATTCATATCTGGTAAAAGCGGGACACTTCTGTAAAAGACTCTACCAGAAAAGATAACCAGCTCCTTTTTCTTTTTTTAAAAAGAAACGTTTTTGTTGCAGGAAAATATATATACAATAGGGTACATTAATTTTAAGCCTACAGCAGAATATGCTTATACATATACCAACATCTAAGTTCCAACACCAAAATACAGAAAATTTCTAGCTCCCCAGAAGAATTTCTTGTACCCCTTCTCAGGAAATATTTCCTCCAAAAGAGTCACTATCTGGATGTGAGGGCGATCTGGTTGCGACATCTGTCACCCCATTGATCGCCAGGGTTGACTCGGCTGATCTGGCTGGCTAGGCGGGTGTCCCCTTCCTCCCTCACCACTCCATGTGCGTCCCTCCCGAAGCTGCGTGCTTGGTCAAGGAGGGCGACCATCCCCGATAGAGGAGGACCAGTCTTCGGTCAAGGGTATACGAGTAGCTGCACTCCCCTGCTAGAACCTCCAAGCAAGCTCTCAAGAGCCACTATCTGACTTCTCTCATCATAGACTAGGTTTATTTGTTTTAATGAATTGATAGAATATATATGGAGCTTCCCCTCAGCTGGTAAAGAATCCCTCTGCAATGCAGGAGACCCCAGTTTGAATCCTGGGTCAGAAAGATTCCCTGGAGAAGGGATAGGCTACCCATTCCAGTATTCTTCAGCTTCCCTGATGGTTCAGATGGTAAAGAATTTGCTGCAGTGTGAGAGACCTGGGTTTGATCCGTGGGTTGGAAAGATGCCTGGGAGAAGGAGTAGGCTACCTATCCAGTATTCTTGCCTGGAGAATTCCATGGCTCATCCATGGGGTCGCAAAGAGTCGGACATGACTCAGCAACTTTTACTCTATAACCTAAAATTCACCATTTTAACTTGTTTGTTTTCTTCGCAAATTTCTTGAGATATAATTGACATATAAATTGTATTATTTTAAGGTATACAGTGTAATTATTGGATATGCAAATATACTGTAAAATGATCACAATAAGTTTAGTTAACATTGGCTTCACATAGCTTCAGTTCTTTCCTTGTGATAAGAACTTTGAAGGGGCTTCCCTGGTGGTCCAGTGGGTAAGGACACCGCCTTGCAGTGCAAGGGGCACCAGTTCGATCCCTGGCCTGGGAAGATCCCACATGCCATGGAGTGGCTGGACCGACGTGTCCAACTACCAAGCTGGAGCTCTGGAGTACATGCACCCAGAGCTGGTGCTCTGCAACAAGAGAGGCCACTGCGATGGGAGGCCCACACTGGTCAAAGAACAAAAAAGATAAGTGAATGAAAGATCAATAGAAGTGGCCAAAAAAAGAAAAAACTTTGAAGATCTACTCTGTCAGTGACTTTCAAAATTACAGTACAGTATTGTTAACTATGGGCTTCCCGGGAGGCTCAGACTGCAGTTAACTACAGTCACCTTGGTGTACATTGCATCCCCAGAACTGATTTGTTTTTTAACTGTAAGTCTGTGCCTTCTGACCACCTTCATTTATTTTGTCCACCCCTTCCCCTGTCTCTGGCAACCACCAATGTGGTCTCTGTTCCCATGAATTTAGGTTTTTTTTAATTCCATCATACACTACCAGTCTTTCTCTACTGGACATTTCATTTGCCTTAAATACCCTTGAGCTTCATCCATGTTATCACAAGTGTAGAATTTCCTGTTTGTGGCTGAATAATATTCCATTGTATGCTCATGTATACATGTATATATGTGTATATGTATGCATATGCGTATACACATGTGCATGCGCATGCATGCATGTATATGTGTGTTTCTTCATCCATTCATCCATTGAAGGATACTTAGGTTGTTTCCATGTCTTGTCGCTCATAAATAATGCTGCAGTGAACTGGGGTGCAAATATCTCTTTGAGATAATGATGTTGTTTTATTAAAATATCTGTTCGGTAGAGGGATTTCTGGATCATAGAGTTCTACTTTAAATTTTTTGAGGAACCTCCATACTGTTTTGCATTGTAGCGGCCCCATTTACATTCCCACCAACACTACACACATGTTCCCTTTTCTCCACATCCTCACCAGCACTTGAGATCACTTGTCTTTTTTGAGAACAGTCATTCTGGCAAGTGTGAGGTGATACCTCACTGTGGTTTTGATAAACCATCTCTAAGCACGTCAAGGGTTCAGTAATGTTAAGGACACTCGCTGTGTTGTGCAGTCTGTCTCCAGCACTCTTTTCAGCTTATAAAACTGAAACTCTATTCCTATTGAACCACACTCCATACCCACCTCCCCCCACCAACTGGCAAACATCTTCCTACTTTCTGTCTCTATGAATCTGACTGTTCTGGGTAATTCATGTAACCTGAATTATATAGTAATTATCTTTTTTTTTTTTTTTTTTTTTTTTTTTGTGACTAATGGTCTTAGTTCAGGCGGATGGATCTAGTTTCACTTATCCTAGACTGAGTAGCTTGAAAACAAACATGTATTTCTCATGATTCTGGGGACTAGATATTTCAGATGGGGATGTCAGCATAATCAGGTGGTTGTGAGAGCTGTCTTGTTGGTTGTGTCCTCAGGTGCCCTTTCCTCGATGCATGCAGAGAGAAGGGGGAGGGAGGAACAGGGAGCGGAGGGAGGGGTCTCATGTCTCTGAACTTGTTTTTAATGTCTGTGCCTTCTGAATTCATTTATTTTGTCCCCCTTTTTACCAAATTTTCTTGTTTTTTTTCTAACTGGACATTTCATTTGCCTTAAATACCCTTGAGCTTCATCCATGTTATCACAAGTGTAGAATTTCCTGTTTGTGGCTGAATAATATTCCATTGTATGCTCATGTATACATGTATATATGTGTATATGTATGCATATGCGTATACACATGTGCATGCGCATGCATGCATGTATATGTGTGTTTCTTCATCCATTCATCCATTGAAGGATACTTAGGTTGTTTCCATGTCTTGTCGCTCATAAATAATGCTGCAGTGAACTGGGGTGCAAATATCTCTTTGAGATAATGATGTTGTTTTATTAAAATATCTGTTCGGTAGAGGGATTTCTGGATCATAGAGTTCTACTTTAAATTTTTTGAGGAACCTCCATACTGTTTTGCATTGTAGCGGCCCCATTTACATTCCCACCAACACTACACACATGTTCCCTTTTCTCCACATCCTCACCAGCACTTGAGATCACTTGTCTTTTTTGAGAACAGTCATTCTGGCAAGTGTGAGGTGATACCTCACTGTGGTTTTGATAAACCATCTCTAAGCACGTCAAGGGTTCAGTAATGTTAAGGACACTCGCTGTGTTGTGCAGTCTGTCTCCAGCACTCTTTTCAGCTTATAAAACTGAAACTCTATTCCTATTGAACCACACTCCATACCCACCTCCCCCCACCAACTGGCAAACATCTTCCTACTTTCTGTCTCTATGAATCTGACTGTTCTGGGTAATTCATGTAACCTGAATTATATAGTAATTATCTTTTTTTTTTTTTTTTTTTTTTTTTTTTGTGACTAATGGTCTTAGTTCAGGCGGATGGATCTAGTTTCACTTATCCTAGACTGAGTAGCTTGAAAACAAACATGTATTTCTCATGATTCTGGGGACTAGATATTTCAGATGGGGATGTCAGCATAATCAGGTGGTTGTGAGAGCTGTCTTGTTGGTTGTGTCCTCAGGTGCCCTTTCCTCGATGCATGCAGAGAGAAGGGGGAGGGAGGAACAGGGAGCGGGAGGGAGAGGGGAGTCTCATGTCTCTCCTTCTTTTTGTAAGAGGACCCCACCCTCATGACTTCACCTAAGCCTGATTACCTTCCAAAGGTGTCACCTCCACCTCCCATCACATTGGGAATTAGGACGTCAAAAGACAAGCTGGGTGCAGGAGGGATATAGGCATTCAGTTTGTAGTACTGACTGATTTCACTGTGCATAATATTCTTAAGGTTCATCCATTCTATACCACATGCCAGAGTTTCCTTCCTTTTTAAGACTGAGATTGAATATCAGTCTTATCTATTCTTAAATTTCATATAAATTGGAATCATACCATTTCTGGATTGTTATTCACAGTACATAATATCTGTGAGGTTCATCTATGTCTTTTATGCATAGCAGTGTTCGTTCTTTTGGTTGTTGCTGTTCTGCATGGTGCTCACTTGCTCCGTCATGTCCAACTCTTGGCGACCCTCTGGACTGCAGCCCTCCAGGCTCCTCTGTCCATAGGATTCTCCAGGCAAGAATACTGGAGTGGGTTGCCATGTCCTCCTCCAGGAGATCTTCCCAACCCAGGGACTGAACCCATGTTTCCTACACTGGCAGGTGGATTCTTTACCACTAAGCCACTCAGGAAGCTCCCCTTGTTCTACGTGAATGCACCACAATGTGCTTCTCTAGTCAAGGTCAATGACCATTTGGACTATTTCCAGTTGGGGACTACTTCGGAAAATTCCATCATGGACACACTTGTATGTGTCTTGCATAAAATACCAGACTGGAATTTCTACAACCGGCTATTTTAAGTCCTTTGGCCTGACTCCAAAAAGCTGGGGCTGGTTGCAGCTATGATGTCGTATGGTCCTGTAGGAACCCCACTCTCTTAGCTGAGGACTTCTTCAGGGAGGAGGCTGTCTCCAGTTTCCCCTTCACTCCTTTCAGGGCCTCCAGTGTCTAGGTGGGGTCTCAGAACACAGCAACAAACGGAAATTGAACAGGAAGTAATTGTGGGTAAACACTGTGTAATAATTAACACAGCATAATTAAACCCACTATTAGGTCAGAGAAAGTTTTTGTATGGTTTGCTAAATTCCGGAAGAGGAAATTGAAACAATGAGGCCAGGAGGGCACAAGCAAAGAAGTCAAACGTCCATTGTTACCGTTGTAGTCCTCCACTCCTCTCAGAAGTAATACCACAGTAATGGTGGCTCAGCTTCCAGGAAAGACGTGATGTTGTAGGGTTCTAGTTATCTCTGCCACCATCCTCATTCAAGGACTGCAGGAAGAAAGTCTGTGGCCAGCTCATTCTTTGTTAAAAGAAGGCTGTGTGTTGAGCTTCCCTGGTGGTCCAGTGGGTAAAAAGTCCGTCTTGCAGTGCAAGGGGCACAGATCTGACCCCTGGCCTAGGAAGACCCCAGGTGCAGCGGTGCTGCTGGACCAGTGTGTCCAATTAGGAGCCAGTGCTCTGGAGCACATGTGCCCAGAGCAGGTGCTCTGCAGCAGGAGAGGCCACTGCAGAGGGGAAGGCCCACATGGGCCAAAGACTAAAGATGGATGAAAATAAATAAATAAAAAACCAATAAAAGAGGCCATGTCTGACTCTTGCAACCCCATGAACTGTAGCTAGACTCCTCTGTCCATGGATTTCTCCAGGCAAGAATACTGGAGTGGATTGCCATGCCCTCCTCCAGGGGATCTTCCCAATCCAGGGATCGAACCTGAATCTCTTACATCTCCTGCATTGGGAGGTGGTTTTTTTTTTTTTTTAAAGATTTATTTATTTATTTATTTTGGGTGGGGGTCGGGTTGGGAGGGGGGGGAGCAGGCGGGCCACTTCTATTGGTCTTTCATTTCTCTATTTTCATCCGTCTTTGTTCTTTGGCCTGACTCCAAAAAGCTGGGGCTGGTTGCAGCTATGATGTCGTATGGTCCTGTAGGAACCCCACTCTCTTAGCTGAGGACTTCTTCAGGGAGGAGGCTGTCTCCAGTTTCCCCTTCACTCCTTTCAGGGCCTCCAGTGTCTAGGTGGGGTCTCAGAACACAGCAACAAACGGAAATTGAACAGGAAGTAATTGTGGGTAAACACTGTGTAATAATTAACACAGCATAATTAAACCCACTATTAGGTCAGAGAAAGTTTTTGTATGGTTTGCTAAATTCCGGAAGAGGAAATTGAAACAATGAGGCCAGGAGGGCACAAGCAAAGAAGTCAAACGTCCATTGTTACCGTTGTAGTCCTCCACTCCTCTCAGAAGTAATACCACAGTAATGGTGGCTCAGCTTCCAGGAAAGACGTGATGTTGTAGGGTTCTAGTTATCTCTGCCACCATCCTCATTCAAGGACTGCAGGAAGAAAGTCTGTGGCCAGCTCATTCTTTGTTAAAAGAAGGCTGTGTGTTGAGCTTCCCTGGTGGTCCAGTGGGTAAAAAGTCCGTCTTGCAGTGCAAGGGGCACAGATCTGACCCCTGGCCTAGGAAGACCCCAGGTGCAGCGGTGCTGCTGGACCAGTGTGTCCAATTAGGAGCCAGTGCTCTGGAGCACATGTGCCCAGAGCAGGTGCTCTGCAGCAGGAGAGGCCACTGCAGAGGGGAAGGCCCACATGGGCCAAAGACTAAAGATGGATGAAAATAAATAAATAAAAAACCAATAAAAGAGGCCATGTCTGACTCTTGCAACCCCATGAACTGTAGCTAGACTCCTCTGTCCATGGATTTCTCCAGGCAAGAATACTGGAGTGGATTGCCATGCCCTCCTCCAGGGGATCTTCCCAATCCAGGGATCGAACCTGAATCTCTTACATCTCCTGCATTGGGAGGTGGTTTTTTTTTTTTTTTAAAGATTTATTTATTTATTTATTTTGGGTGGGGGTCGGGTTGGGAGGGAGGGGAGCAGGCGGGCCACTTCTATTGGTCTTTCATTTCTCTATTTTCATCTGTCTTTGTTCTTTGGCCCGTGTGGGCCTCCCATCGTGGTGGCGTCTGTCGCCGCAGAGCACCAGCTTTGGGCGCATGCGCCCCAGAGCTCCAGTTCGGTAATTGGATACATGGGCCCAGCTGCTCTGCAGCACGTGGGATCTTCCCAGGCCAGGGCTCGAACCGGGGCCCCTTGTACTGCAAGGCGGTGTCCTTACCCACTGGACCACCAGGGGAAGCCCGGGAGGTGGGTTTTTTAACACTAACGCCAAGTGTTTAAACTCCCACTGGCACCAATCAGAAACTTTCTCCTCAGTGTTTCCAGAATAACTGAAACCTAGTTAAATCAGGAATGACTCATTTTGAGAGTCAGTGGGATTTGGTACCAGGTGAAAGCAACATGCAAAGTCATGGTGGGGTCCCCATTTGGGGAGTCAAGGTGCAAAGAGAGGACTAACTCTGAATAGGAAGTACTTTCTCTTTCTCTTTCCTCCCATGATACCGTCTGGAAAGAAGGAACTGGGAACCCCTTCTGCACAGAGAACTTGAACTGGGCAGAATACACATTTCTGCCCTAAGCTTCCTCACTCGGCATTTCTCAGCAGGGCCAGGACCAGGGTGAGGAGAGGGAGGCAAAATCAATAGTAGGTCCATGCAATATAGTAACTAATGCAAACAATAACAACAACAGCAAAAGAACATGATGAAGAAAACGTCAATGTTTTAAACCAAAATAGGGTGTCATTGCCAGGATCATGGCAAGGTAATTGAAGTTGAATTATGTAGGTTCAGGGTAAACCCATAACAAATTTGTTTGGATTAGAGGAGCTAATAATGTAAAGAGCTTGGAACAAGCTATAAATATGGGGATTTCCCTAGTGGCCCAGTGATGAAGAATCTGCCTGCCAATGCAAGGAATGCTGGCTCCATCCCTGCTGCAGGAAGATTCCACATGCCGTGGGGCAACTACTGAAGCCTGAAAGCTCTAGAACCTGTGCTCCACAACAAGAGAAGTCACTGCGGTGAGAAGAGCAGATATACTGCAACAAATGAAGTGTAGACCCCACTCACTGTCACTAGAGAAAGCCAACGCACAGCAACTAAGGCCCAGAGCAATCAAGATAAATAAATAAATACATAAATAAAATTTAAGCTATAAATATATTCAGTTGCTATCATCATTATTATTTCATGTTCATCAAAATTAATTTTATATAGAATAATTTTTTTTTAGTTTTTTTCTTAACTATTTCTTTTTCTCTTTTAAATTTTTTACATGCACTTTATTTTAATTTATTTATTTTTGGCTCTTCTGGGTTTTCACTGCTGCTGCAGTGACTTCTCTTGTTGTGGAACTTGGGCTCTAGGGCACACCAGCTTCAGTCGTTGTGGCACATGGGCTCAATAGTTGTAGCCCTAAGGCTCAGAGCACAGGTTCCATAGTTGTAGCTCACAGGCTTAGTTGCTTCGCAGCATGTGGGATCTTCCCGGATGAGGGATCGAGCCCATGTCTCCTGCACTGGCAGGTGAGCTCTTTACCACTGAGCTACCAGGGAAGCCCTAGAATTATTGTATATATATATATTTTTTTTTATTTTTATTTATTATTTTTTTAAAGATTTATTTATTTATTTATTTTGGGCAGGGATCGGATTGGGGAGGGAGGGGAGCAAGCGGGCCACTTCTATTGGTCTTTCATTTCTCTATTTTCATCCGTCTTTGTTCTTTGGCTCCTGTGGGCCTCCCATTGCGGTGGCGTCTGTCATTGCAGAGCGCCGGCCCTGGGCGCATGCGCTCCAGAGCTCTGGCTCAGTAGTTGGACACATCGGCCCAGCTGCTCTGCGGCACGTGGGATCTTCCCAGGCCAGGGATCAAACCGGCGCCCTTGCACTGCAAGGCGGTGTCCTTACCCACTGGACCACCAGGGGAAGCCCCTGTATATATTTTTAATTTGCAAGCAAAGCATAGAGAGGTGCATTAACTTGTTGCATGGAATTACAAAATGTGTATTCTCTGCTAGCCTCATCACCATTGAAGTTTACCTGTCAGCTTTTTATATATCAGATTCTAGAACTTTCAAATTCATGTTTGGAGTATTGTTGCATTCATAATTATTCGAACATTATATCATTATTCAATTATTGTCATTATTGTTACTAGGAGAGGGAGGCGTGTTTCATCATTTGTCATCATAGTGGTATATGAGATGCTGCTATCCATCCCTGCCTCTAAGAAGTCTTCCTAGTTCCTTGAGTTTAAACCGGCTGCCCTTCACTGGGCCCCCTCGCATCCTGAATTGACCTGATCAATTGCACTTACCTCGGAGGGCGTCATCGGTTTACTTGTCCCCTCCCCAGGTAGCCTAGGACCTCTGGGAGGCAGAGGCAGCCCGCCTTATCACTTTATCCTCCTCAGAGCTGAGTACATTGCCTGCCGCATAAAATCCCCTGAGACTGTGTTTATGATCTTAGATGAATGAGAATTGGTGTCCAGAGACCCCTCCTCAATCTTTCCGCAATAAGATTGTACCAAATGGATCAGGAGTGGGGTGGGGTAGGAGCAGCAACATTTTACATACCTGCCAACTCTGCTATTTAGCCTGAAATCATATCATAATAGGGGCTTCCCTGGTGGCTCAGCGGTAAAGAATCAGCCTGCAGGGCAGGAGACACAGGTTCAATCCCTGGGTCAGGAAGATCCCCTGGAGGAGGGCCTGGAAACCCAGTCCAATATTCTTGCCTGGAGAATCCCATGGACAGAGGAACCTGATGGGCTACAGTCCATAGGGTCGCAGAGTCAGACCCCACTGAAGCAATTGAACGTGCACGCAAAAAGATAATTTTAGAATTATCAACTACTCTGTTTTAATGCGATATATGCGGCGCATGCGCTCAGAGCAACATCGGCCCAGCTGCTCTGCGGCACGTGGGATCTTCCCAGGCCAGGGATCAAACCGGCGCCCTTGCACTGCAAGGCGGTGTCCTTACCCACTGGACCACCAGGGGAAGCCCCTGTATATATTTTTAATTTGCAAGCAAAGCATAGAGAGGTGCATTAACTTGTTGCATGGAATTACAAAATGTGTATTCTCTGCTAGCCTCATCACCATTGAAGTTTACCTGTCAGCTTTTTATATATCAGATTCTAGAACTTTCAAATTCATGTTTGGAGTATTGTTGCATTCATAATTATTCGAACATTATATCATTATTCAATTATTGTCATTATTGTTACTAGGAGAGGGAGGCGTGTTTCATCATTTGTCATCATAGTGGTATATGAGATGCTGCTATCCATCCCTGCCTCTAAGAAGTCTTCCTAGTTCCTTGAGTTTAAACCGGCTGCCCTTCACTGGGCCCCCTCGCATCCTGAATTGACCTGATCAATTGCACTTACCTCGGAGGGCGTCATCGGTTTACTTGTCCCCCTCCCCAGGTAGCCTAGGACCTCTGGGAGGGCAGAGGCAGCCCCGCCTTATCACTTTATCCTCCTCAGAGCTGAGTACATTGCCTGCCGCATAAAATCCCCTGAGACTGTGTTTATGATCTTAGATGAATGAGAATTGGTGTCCAGAGACCCCTCCTCAATCTTTCCGCAATAAGATTGTACCAAATGGATCAGGAGTGGGGGTGGGGGTAGGGGCAGCAACATTTTACATACCTGCCAACTCTGCTATTTAGCCTGAAATCATATCATAATAGGGGCTTCCCTGGTGGCTCAGCGGTAAAGAATCAGCCTGCAGGGCAGGAGACACAGGTTCAATCCCTGGGTCAGGAAGATCCCCTGGAGGAGGGCCTGGAAACCCAGTCCAATATTCTTGCCTGGAGAATCCCATGGACAGAGGAACCTGATGGGCTACAGTCCATAGGGTCGCAGAGTCAGACCCCACTGAAGCAATTGAACGTGCACGCATGATAATAAGATTATCACTACTCTGTTTTAATGCTAACATTTATCAGAAACTTCATATATACTAAACATTGTTCTAAACCTTTTTATACAGGTTAACTGGCTTAGTCTTCACGATAATCACAGAAAGATTTTGTGATCCCTCTCTCACTGAAACAGAGGCACAAAGAAGTCAAGTGCGTGTTCAGGATCACTCAGCCACGAAGTGGGAGAGCCGTGCTCCAGCCTCTCAGTTCTGACCCCCGAGGCTGTGCCACCAGGTCCTAACTGAGACTTGGTTCCCCAGGCTCAAAGAACCTGCCACCAACACTTGTAAGAAGATGCCAACTCAATACCCAGCCTCCCCTCCCCAAGCAATCTTTACTTAGTCCCTCTTAAAAGGAGAGTGCCAACAGCAAGAACACATTAGGAAGAGAAAATAGATTTTGTCATTTCTCTCTGAGGCCACCTGATCCCTGCAGGTTGGAAAGAAATCTTTAATATAACATCTTTCTTTGTCTGACAATTCCTTTATATGCTTGGCCGGTCAGCTTAATCTTTGGCTGGCTGAGCAGAAATACCCATATCCAGAAAACCACGCTTCTAGATGCAGTGCAGCCTGGAGAGGGGAGATTTCAGCAATCATACCAAATGTAGGAAACACCAGAGAAACTATTTGGTGAAAGGGATATTTCTTGCACATCTTCTCTGTGTTTGGATTTTCATCAGTCTATTCCAGGTTTAAGTGTTTCTATAAACAAGGAATAAGGTATCAACCTAGCTTGGGTTTTCTTCCTACCACCCTGAATTCTTCAGATGACAAGATAGAATAGAGTGATAGAATAGTTTAATTTGCAAATGACTTTTTGCTTATGCTCATTTTTAGTAACAGATTCACATTTGCAAAAGCCAAAGTGATATATCCACCCAGCCATTTTTTCCGCTCTCTAGAAATAACCAAACCTCCCTGTCAGTAAAGAATCCTTTGCAATGTGGGAGGGCTGGGTTTGATCCCTGAGCTGGGAAGATCCTCTGGAGAAGGAAACGGTTACCCACTCCAGCATTCTTGCCTGGAGAAATCCATGGCTCGTCTATGGGGTCACAAAGAGTTGGACACGACTGAGCAACTTTCACTTAGAAATAACCAGGTTTATTCATTTCTTAGCGTTCGTTCATTTTTCCATACTTTATTAAAATGTAGCCATCTACATATTTTAAAATGAGAATGCATATTCTTATATATTCTTCTTTCCCCTCTTTCTGATACCGTAGGTATAATATCAGGTACAATATTCTGCACTTTGTTATGTTCAACTTAACCATCTCTCTGAAAGCCTTTCCATATTAGAGCATAAAGAATTTCATCAGTTTTTCCAGCTGTATTGTATTCCACGTAAGGATGTACTGGGATAGTTGAACCAGTCCTTTGTGGGTGAACGCTTGGGTTATTTCCAGACTTTTACTTCTGCAAATAAGACTGTAATAAATGACCTCGTACATACATTATGTTCTCCCTGCCGCAGTGAATCCGTAGAATAAATCCCAGAGCTAGGTACTAGGGATGAAGGAGAGTGCCAACAGCAAGAACACATTAGGAAGAGAAAATAGATTTTGTCATTTCTCTCTGAGGCCACCTGATCCCTGCAGGTTGGAAAGAAATCTTTAATATAACATCTTTCTTTGTCTGACAATTCCTTTATATGCTTGGCCGGTCAGCTTAATCTTTGGCTGGCTGAGCAGAAATACCCATATCCAGAAAACCACGCTTCTAGATGCAGTGCAGCCTGGAGAGGGGAGATTTCAGCAATCATACCAAATGTAGGAAACACCAGAGAAACTATTTGGTGAAAGGGATATTTCTTGCACATCTTCTCTGTGTTTGGATTTTCATCAGTCTATTCCAGGTTTAAGTGTTTCTATAAACAAGGAATAAGGTATCAACCTAGCTTGGGTTTTCTTCCTACCACCCTGAATTCTTCAGATGACAAGATAGAATAGAGTGATAGAATAGTTTAATTTGCAAATGACTTTTTGCTTATGCTCATTTTTAGTAACAGATTCACATTTGCAAAAGCCAAAGTGATATATCCACCCAGCCATTTTTTCCGCTCTCTAGAAATAACCAAACCTCCCTGTCAGTAAAGAATCCTTTGCAATGTGGGAGGGCTGGGTTTGATCCCTGAGCTGGGAAGATCCTCTGGAGAAGGAAACGGTTACCCACTCCAGCATTCTTGCCTGGAGAAATCCATGGCTCGTCTATGGGGTCACAAAGAGTTGGACACGACTGAGCAACTTTCACTTAGAAATAACCAGGTTTATTCATTTCTTAGCGTTCGTTCATTTTTCCATACTTTATTAAAATGTAGCCATCTACATATTTTAAAATGAGAATGCATATTCTTATATATTCTTCTTTCCCCTCTTTCTGATACCATAGGTATAATATCAGGTACAATATTCTGCACTTTGTTATGTTCAACTTAACCATCTCTCTGAAAGCCTTTCCATATTAGAGCATAAAGAATTTCATCAGTTTTTCCAGCTGTATTGTATTCCACGTAAGGATGTACTGGGATAGTTGAACCAGTCCCTTGTGGGTGAACGCTTGGGTTATTTCCAGACTTTTACTTCTGCAAATAAGACTGTAATAAATGACCTCGTACATACATTATGTTCTCCCTGCCGCAGTGAATCCGTAGAATAAATCCCAGAGCTAGGATCACCAGGTAAAGGGTAAATGCATTTGCAAGGTTGATGGTTGCTGTCAGCTCATCCTCCATGGGGGCTACTGTGTTGGCCATTCCCAGCAGTCATGGAAACAGTGCCTGTTTTCCCACAGCCTCACCAATAAAGTTGTTAGGCTCTACACTCTTTGCCCATCTGATCAGTGATAAATGGTATCTGACTGTAATTTCCATTTGCATTTATCTTATTATGAGGAAGGTTGGGCATCTTTTCATAAGAACAGTGAGTTAAAAACACTTTTATTGTGAGTGACAGAAGCTCATTAGGGCTAGCTCAAGCAAATGTAGGGGAAATGAGTTATAAGAATTATGGAAATGTTTCATGAAGCCAAGAACAGAAAGCTAGCCAGTCCCAGGAAAGATCAGATCTAGAAAATGGAAAAACATTACCTCAATTCCCTCTCTCTCCCACAGATCCCCAGTTGTGAAATACAACCTCCTTCTTACTAATCTGACACATTTCTCACCCTTCATAGGCACTAACACAATTCCAAATACACAGAGGCTCTCATTGATTCATCTTCCTGCCTCAGTGCACCCCTAATCTGATCAGCCATAGTTGGAGATGGGAAGAATGAGCAGATTCAAGAAATGCAATTTCAGTGGCCCACCTGTGGTAGACAGCTATTTGGATGCCTTCAGAAAACCCACTGCCCCTTCACTCATCGCCCATCCCCCACGGGGCACTCTGCCAAAAGAACAGAAGGCTTCTGTTTTTCTGGCAGAGCCCCACTTGGGGGATATTCTGCTCCACTCTGCATGGGCCCCATGCTTTTTCAAGCCAAGCATGGTCATTCTGTTCCCTTTCCAAGGGAGAGGCTTAGGAATAGACGGATGAGGTTCAAGCCAACAATACATAGGGCAATATTCCTCACATTAAACAAATACAGTGTCAAGATGGCCACTCACCTGTTACTGCATGTTGTTGTATCTGTAGGTGGTTGTATCAACTAGCTTGTGCTACATAAATAACCCCCCCAATCTAGTCGCTTAATATAGAGTCATTTATTATTTCTCATGATTTTGTGGGTTGGCCAGGTGGTTCTCGTGGTCTGGGCTTCCTCAGCTGGTGCTGGATGGTCTAGAATGGTTTTACTCGCATGTCTGACCATTAACAAGCTGATTGGTCTACAGGGAGCCGGCTTGGGGTGGGAGGTGGCTCATTCCTATTCTGCCAAAAAGATAGTGACGAAATAGTGTCTCAGGTCCCAAAGTGCAGCAAGAGAAAACAACAACAAGGTAACCTGCAAGCGTTTTTAAAGTGTCTTCTTGTGTCTCATTACTATTGGTCTCATTGACCAAAGCAAGTCACATGACTAAGTCCTAATTAGATGGAGAAATGGAATATATATATATGTGTGTGTGTGTGTGTATATATATATATATATATATATATATCACTTGATAGAAGTGGCTACAAATGAGTGTGTCATTTTTTTGTAGCCCATCACAGAGAGGCTCAGAATTCTAGTCATCTTAGGACCATGAGATGCTCTAAATGAGGATGGTAAATGAAAAGATGGGAAGGATTCTCAATGATGAAATTGAACCAGTGACTTTGTTAATCCTGAAGAGATGTGACCTTGAAAGTTCTGGTTGCGTAAGACAATTTTCCATTTGCTTAATATAGTTGAATCAGGATTATATTCTCATTTCTTATCAGATTGAGGTGTTGGGTATGACAGTTCCCAGACAATAGAAGAGGGTGTTGCCCACCATCCAGACATCTCAAGTTGACTGGATATAAGAAAATTTCTATGAAGAAGTTCTGGATGATTGCATGCCTAATATGAACCGGGTGTAAGGGGTCATTATCCACAATTCAAATTTAAGCATCCTTAATGCAGTGTAGAGTGCAGAAAATTACAAGTAAAACCCAGATCTGAGGTTCAAAATTACAAATACACATGTACATAGTTAAGGAGAAGGTACGAAATGCAGGGGTTTCCCTGGTGGCACCGTGGTGAAAAATGCCCACCTGCCAATTCAGGAGACATGACTTTGATCCCTGGGTCAGGAGGATCTCCTGCAGGAGGGCATGGCAACCCACTCCAGTGTTCTTGTCTGAGATATCTCATGGACAGAGGAGCCTGGCGGGCTACAGACCCTGGGGTCACAAAGAGTCAGACATGACTTAGTGACTAAACAACACCAGCATAAAACTTAGTTGACTAAAACAAGCCGGCTTGGGGTCGGTGAGGTGGCTCATTCCTATTCTCGCATGTCTGACCATTAACAAGCTGATTGGTCTACAGGAGCCGGCTTGGGGTGGAGGTGGCTCATTCCTATTCTGCCAAAAAGATAGTGACGAAATAGTGTCTCAGGTCCCAAAGTGCAGCAAGAGAAAACAACAACAAGGTAACCTGCAAGCGTTTTTAAAGTGTCTTCTTGTGTCTCATTACTATTGGTCTCATTGACCAAAGCAAGTCACATGACTAAGTCCTAATTAGATGGAGAAATGGAATATATATATATGTGTGTGTGTGTGTATATATATATATATATATATATATCACTTGATAGAAGTGGCTACAAATGAGTGTGTCATTTTTTTGTAGCCCATCACAGAGAGGCTCAGAATTCTAGTCATCTTAGGACCATGAGATGCTCTAAATGAGGATGGTAAATGAAAAGATGGGAAGGATTCTCAATGATGAAATTGAACCAGTGACTTTGTTAATCCTGAAGAGATGTGACCTTGAAAGTTCTGGTTGCGTAAGACAATTTTCCATTTGCTTAATATAGTTGAATCAGGATTATATTCTCATTTCTTATCAGATTGAGGTGTTGGGTATGACAGTTCCCAGACAATAGAAGAGGGTGTTGCCCACCATCCAGACATCTCAAGTTGACTGGATATAAGAAAATTTCTATGAAGAAGTTCTGGATGATTGCATGCCTAATATGAACCGGGTGTAAGGGGTCATTATCCACAATTCAAATTTAAGCATCCTTAATGCAGTGTAGAGTGCAGAAAATTACAAGTAAAACCCAGATCTGAGGTTCAAAATTACAAATACACATGTACATAGTTAAGGAGAAGGTACGAAATGCAGGGGTTTCCCTGGTGGCACCGTGGTGAAAAATGCCCACCTGCCAATTCAGGAGACATGACTTTGATCCCTGGGTCAGGAGGATCTCCTGCAGGAGGGCATGGCAACCCACTCCAGTGTTCTTGTCTGAGATATCTCATGGACAGAGGAGCCTGGCGGGCTACAGACCCTGGGGTCACAAAGAGTCAGACATGACTTAGTGACTAAACAACACCAGCATAAAACGGAGAGGATGTGAAAGGATGTGGAGGTTTAAGCTCCACGTAAAGATAAAACTTGTGTGATGATGCCTATCACGGTCTCTGATGTGTAGGACCTAACATTTGGTCAACCCTAAGGAACACACAAAAGAGGAAGATGTTATAGGAGTATTAGTTTAAGCAAGTAAATGTGACATTTACTTAAGATTCAATGCAGAAAAAAGATGAAGAATAAGGACTGTAACATTTTTGTTTCTGGTCATCTTAGCAGTTTCAGAACAGTTTCAGGGATGTGATGTGGTAAAAAAAAAAAAAAAAAAAAAAACTTACTATCAATTAAAAGGTAAAATAAGGAAGAGAAAAGAGGAATGGTAAACATAAAATGCTATATTACTTAGGACTCTTTTGATGATGTGCCTCATAAACCCAATTTGAGCCAGCTTAGTGGGAGAAGGGAGGCTTGGTGGGGTGTTCATATCATTGATTTGGTGTCACTCCAATTATAGAAACATCAAAAGATACACTTAAGGCATACATGGATTTAGGGAGTTAAATTACAGGACTGAGGGCTTCCCTGGTGGTACAGTGGTTAAGAATCCACCTGTCGATGCAGAGGACACAGATTTGACCCTGGGTCCAGGAAGATTCCGTGTGCTACTGGGCGACTAAGCCCGTGTGCCCATGATCTGAAGCAAAAGAAGTCACTGCAATGAGAAGCCCATGTGCCGCAATGAAGAGTAACCCCTATTCATTGCCACTAAAGAGAGCCCACGTGCAGCAGTGAAGGCCCAGTGCAGCCATAAATAAATAAAAATTTAAAAAATATAAATGACATGACTCAAACACCATGTTCTTTTCTCTCCATTTTGTGATTTTGCTTGTCTTCTTCTCAGAGGCGTCTTTGTCCACATGGAGAAGTACAGTGCGCCCTTCCCAACGGGCTCTTGGGTAAGTCTCAGGAAGGGCTTTGAATGGGCCTGTTTGGGAGCTCTGACCACCCTTGAACCAATCACCCTGGCCCAGGAGATGGAGTGTTCTCATGGGTCATACCTTTGTTAGCTTCCCTTCCACCAAACCACACAGATCAAACATTTTCATGTAAGAAAGAGAGTGATGGTTCTCTAAAAGAAGTGAAAAAAGGGGAAAAGTGTAGTAGTTTTTAAACACGATGCCAAAAGCAAACCAAAAAAAAAAAAAAGGCAAACTGGAAATTTAATCATAAAGATGAAAAAACGTTTTCTCTGCTAAAGACCTTGTTTTTCTTTTGCTTTTTAAAACCCTTGTTAGGAGGATGAAAGATAAGGTAAGAACTGGAGAAAATATTTATAACCCATAAAGAACGAGTACCTACGATATGTTAAAAACTCTCAAAACTCAACAATAAAAAAATTAGAAAGTGGGCAAAAGAAATGAACAGCCATTTCACATCACATGAAATAAGCACATGAAAATATGTTCAACATCATTAACCATTAGGAAAATGCAAATTAAAACCACAAAAATATATTACCACATACTCATCAGGATGACTCAAATTGAAAAACAGTGCTACTAGCAAATGTTAGTAAGTATTCAGAGAAACAAGATCACTCATACGTTGCTGGTGGGAATGTAAAATGGTACAGCCATGCTAGAGAAAATTATGCAGTTTGTTACAGAACAAAATATGCTTGAGATTACAACAAATGTGAAAACTTTTCTCCATCAAAGGTCACGACTAATGGAATAAAAAGACAATCGACAGAGTAAGAGAAGATATCTGCAAATCATATATTTGACAAGGGGTAATATCTAGAAAATATTTTTAAAAAAGCACTGAAACTCAACAACAAATAGTAAAATAACGCAATTTTAAAAAGGGTAAAGGACTTGAATAGATGTTTCCCTTAAGCTGATATACAAATGGGCAGTGGGCATATGAAAAGACGCTCAACATCACTAATCGTCAGACAAATGCAAATCAAACCCACAATGAGTTATTCCTTCATACCTATTAGGATGGCAAATATTTTAAAAACAAAACAAAACAAAATAACAAATGTTGGTGTCACCATCATACACTGTTGGTGAGGTTTTAAAGTAGTTGAAGCTCCGGTGGATAACAGCATGAAGGTTCCCCCCCAAAATTAAAAATAGAATTATCTTATAATCCAACAATCCTACTTCTAAGTATATATTCAACAGAAGGAAAAGAAGGGTCTCAGAGCTATTTGCATACTCACATTAATAGCACTAGTATTCACAAGTGCCAAGAAGCGGAAGCAACTCTTTGAGGATGAGTGGAGAAACCAAACATGGAATATACACACAATGGAACATTATCCAGCCTTAAAAAGAAGAAAATTCTGGGACTTCCATGGTGGCCCAGTCATTAAGACTCCATGCTCCAAATGCACGGGGCCCAGGTTCGATTTCTGGCCAAGAAACTAGATCCAACATGCTGCAACTCATTTTTTTTTTAATCTTAAAATAAGAAGAAAATTTTGACTCATACTACAACATGAATGAACCTTGAGGTTATTATGCTAAGTGAAAAAGTGAATCAGAAAAAAAGACAAATGCTGTATGGTTCCAGTTGTATGAGGTACTCAGAAGTAGCCAAATTCATAGAAATAGGAAGTAGATAGTAGTTATCAGAAGCTGGAGGAAGGGAGAAAGTGGAGTTGCTTAAGAGATACAACTTCAGATTTGCAAGATGAAAAGTTCTAGAGAGCTACTGCTCATCAAATGTAAATATACTGAACACCACTAAACTACGCTTTTAAAAATGGTTAAGATTGTAAGAATTATGTAGTCGTTTTTACAATAAAATATAACAATAGATGATAGATAGATAGATACTGGGTGCTCAGTTGCTCAGTCATGTACGATCCTTTGCAACCCCACGAACTGTAGCCCACCAGGCTCCTCCGTCCATGAAGTTTTCCCAGCAAAAATACTGAAGTGGGTTGCCATTTCCTCCTCCAAGTAATCTTCTCAAACCAGGGATCGAACCTATATCTTCTGAATCTCCTGCATTAGTAGGTGGATTCTTTACCACTGTGCCACCAGGGAAGCCCAGATAGACAGATAAAAGTAGCTAGGTGCTTGCCATCTGAAGTAAGCAACAGCACCACACTTTTAGATATTTATCCTAGCTGAATCAAAACTCATGCTGACACACAAACCTGTACACAGACATTGACAGCAACTTTCTTTAATAATAGCAAAGCACTGGCAACAATTTAATGTGGGCAACTCATGAAACAAATTACAGTACATCCATGGTGTGGCATACTCATACTAAGAATTTTTTTTGAAATATTGATAGACACAACCAGTTGGATGGAACATATCAGTGGTTTCCGGGTAAGGGAGAAGCAGGAAGGAAAGTGGTTGTGGCCATAAGAGATAACATGAGAGGTGCTCATAGTGATGAAATTGTCCTTTCTCTTGACTATGGTGGTGGTCACAAAAAGCTAAACGTGTGATAAATCACACGACACCAAACATGCACACTGTGTGGACACAAACACAGGCACGTAACAGTGGTGACATCTGGGTAGATCAGTTGACTATACGTGAGTTTCTACTGAAGGAAACTAGATGAAGGCATATGGGATCTCTCTGTATGACTTGTTATGCCTGCATGTCATTCTGCATCCCAAATTAAAGACATCTTTAAAATTTATACCACGTTGGACTTCCTTGGTGGTCCAGGGGCTAGGACGCTGTGCTCCCAATGCAGGGGCCCTGGTTCAATCCCTGGTCAGGGAACTAGATCCCACATGCCACTGCTAAAGATCACACACATCACAATGATGACCAAAGATCTGATGTGCCACAACTAAGACCCAGCACAGACAAATAAATCCATAAATAATTTCAAAAATTCTAGAGAGCTAGATAAATAATACTGACTTTAGATTAGATTACGTTTTACAATAAAATATAACAATAGATGATAGATAGATAGATACTGGGTGCTCAGTTGCTCAGTCATGTACGATCCTTTGCAACCCCACGAACTGTAGCCCACCAGGCTCCTCCGTCCATGAAGTTTTCCCAGCAAAAATACTGAAGTGGGTTGCCATTTCCTCCTCCAAGTAATCTTCTCAAACCAGGGATCGAACCTATATCTTCTGAATCTCCTGCATTAGTAGGTGGATTCTTTACCACTGTGCCACCAGGGAAGCCCAGATAGACAGATAAAAGTAGCTAGGTGCTTGCCATCTGAAGTAAGCAACAGCACCACACTTTTAGATATTTATCCTAGCTGAATCAAAACTCATGCTGACACACAAACCTGTACACAGACATTGACAGCAACTTTCTTTAATAATAGCAAAGCACTGGCAACAATTTAATGTGGGCAACTCATGAAACAAATTACAGTACATCCATGGTGTGGCATAGTCATACTAAGAATTTTTTTTTTTTGAAATATTGATAGACACAACCAGTTGGATGGAACATATCAGTGGTTTCCGGGTAAGGGAGAAGCAGGAAGGAAAGTGGTTGTGGCCATAAGAGATAACATGAGAGGTGCTCATAGTGATGAAATTGTCCTTTCTCTTGACTATGGTGGTGGTCACAAAAAGCTAAACGTGTGATAAATCACACGACACCAAACATGCACACTGTGTGGACACAAACACAGGCACGTAACAGTGGTGACATCTGGGTAGATCAGTTGACTATACGTGAGTTTCTACTGAAGGAAACTAGATGAAGGCATATGGGATCTCTCTGTATGACTTGTTATGCCTGCATGTCATTCTGCATCCCAAATTAAAGACATCTTTAAAATTTATACCACGTTGGACTTCCTTGGTGGTCCAGGGGCTAGGACGCTGTGCTCCCAATGCAGGGGCCCTGGTTCAATCCCTGGTCAGGGAACTAGATCCCACATGCCACTGCTAAAGATCACACACATCACAATGATGACCAAAGATCTGATGTGCCACAACTAAGACCCAGCACAGACAAATAAATCCATAAATAATTTCAAAAATAAAGTGTTCAAGGCAGTGATTTTAAAGCATGTGCTTTTCCCAGAAGTCTGAATGGAGAATGATGTGATCATGAGTTTGAGGTTAAGGGGGTGTTAAGAAAAGGGGTTTTGTTGGATTTTTATGGTTAGATAAGATATTAGATGGGGAGAAACAAGGCGAGGGTGAAAGTTCAGAAGGTAGAGAATTCATTGTTGGAGCAAAGCTTCTGGGAAGAAGAGAGGAAATACAGTGGACCAAGAGATGGAGCTCTTCCCTTGAAAACTAGAGAGGATCCTTGTCCTAGAGAATGGAGTGATGGTGGTAAGGACTGGGAGAATATTTGCTTAGTCACTCAGTCATGTCCATTTCTTTGAAGCCCCATGGGCTGCAGCCCACCAGGTTCCTCTGTCCATGGAATTTCTCAAGCAAGAATACTGGAGTAGGTTGCCATTATTTCCTCCAGGAGATCTTCCCAACCCAGGGATTGAACCCAGGTTTCCCACACTGAAGGCAGATTCTTTACCCTCTGAGCCACCGAGAAAATACACCCAGGGAGAATACAGATGTTTACAAAAGGGAGGAGGGGGACGTTGAGGCTGTTTTATCTTTGGGACCTATACATTTTCCAGAAGTAAAGTCATAACTTGGGAATAAGGAGACACAATCAGGTAGGGACCTGAGGAAAGTGGTAGAGCCTTGTGTCATGGGAAAGAGAACAACTAACAATTCATCAAAGGCATGTTGACCAGCACAAGGATCAAGCTAAAGATGGTGTGTTAGTCAAGGTTCTCCAATAAAACAGAACTGACACTATGTGTACATGGAGAGAGTGATTTATTGTAAGGGGTTGGCTTGTGTGATTAAGGAGACTGGAAAGTCCCCAGATTTGCAGGGTGAGCAGGTAAGCTGGAGACCCAGCAGAAATGATGGTGTAGCTCCAATCTGAGCTGGAGGCCCTGAGAGCCAGGAATGCTGATGATGCAAGTTCTGTACACCCAGGAGGAGTCAATGTTTCGGTTCAAGTCTGAAGGCAGGGCAAATCCAACGTCCTATCTCAAAGCCCTCCAGGCAGAAGAAGTTCACTCTTACTCGGGTGAGAGTTAGCCTTTTTGTTCTATTCAAGCCTTCAACTGATTAGACAGGGCCCACACACACTAGGGAGGGCAATCTGCTTTAGTCACTCTACTGATCCAAATGGGAATCTCATTCATACACATCCTCATAGACACATCCAGAATAACGTTTGACCTTGTTGCCCAGCCAAATGGACACAGACTATGAACCATGAAAGATGGAAACTGAAAATTTTTCATAAAGCCAGAAAGTATGATGCTGTGAATCTCTCCGGTCAAACTGAAAAGCCTGCGAATAGGAACTGAAAAAATGGATGGTCAGAAAGGGAGAGGTGTAGAAGAACTGGAATTATTGACCTGAAGTGAAGTGTTAGTCACTTAGCCACGTCCGACTCTTTGTAACTTTCTGGACTGTAGTCCATCAGGCTCCTCTATCCTTGGAATTCTCCAGGTAAAAACACTGGAGTGGGCTGCCATTTCCTTCTCCAGGGGATCTTTCCCATCCCAGGGGTCAACTCCAGGTCTCTTGCACTGCAGGCAGATTCTTCTTTACCATCTGAGACACTAGGGAAGCCTCTTAGTGACCTGAGAGGTATTCGTTTGACTGACCACAGACTTACAATTGGTGAAAAGCCAAAAGGGGTTGAGGGACCAGTGGCCTTGATGAGAATATAAAATACGTTAAGTGGGAATGTGGGAATGAAGCTGTGGAAGAGGTGGGAAAATGGGAAGCTATGATCAGTAGGTGAAGTGCCCCTTTGAACATTTTTCAAATAGAGCAGTTTTGGCTAATGCCTGAGTCATGGTGTGGCTAAGAAGGAGTAAAGGAGATCATTGATTGAGAAGATCCACAAAATTGTCATCCAGCATGTTGGGAAAGTAATCTATAAAGACACTGAAATTGCTCACAATGATAATGGAAAGGGAAAGAAGAAACTACCTCCAGAGAGGGTCAGGCTCCAATTAAGGCAAAACATAGAGCTGGCTTCCTGTGAAGACGATTCTACAACATGGTGGCTACGAGTGTAGGTTTCAGATAGATAAGTAGATGGATGGATGGATGGATAGATAGATAGACAGATTGATGGATAAAAGCACAATATGTATTTACAGGCTTGATCCTTGGCCTCAAAGACTGACCTTTAGTTTTACCTGGGTCATGAAGATCCCCTGGAGAAAGAAATGGCAACCCATTCCAGTAGTTTGGCCAGGAGAACTGCATGGAGAGAGGATCCAGGTGGGTTACAGTCCATGGGGGTCACTAAGAGTCAGGCACGATGGAGCAACTTCGAGAGACAGAGAGATTTAAAAATCTACTAATTTTTTTTTCTTTTGCTAAGGTTAGCCAGACTCCATTTCTGTCATTTGCAATGAAAGTATACTGAATGATGCATGATGCATTAATCCAATTGACGCTTGCTGCCATGGTGTGGAGACTGTTCTGAAAGACACGCCCAGTTTCATGAGCCACACTTCAAGGTCACTAACAAAAGAAAGCAGCACTGGAGACTTCTATTTCTTTCCAAGAGAAGATCCTAGCAACAAAAGACGTGAGCTTACCAAAAGCTTCTCAATTCTCCGTAAAGACACTCCTGTGCGTCAGAGGTGCTGAACAATTTGATGGGATGAATGGAAAGGAAGGATGGAATGAGATAAGTTAAGATCCTTTGACGTCAATGATTTTTCTTCTTCTTAGTTAGGAAAGAAGGCCATGCCTGGGAACCCCCAGCATCTGGATGCTCTGGAAGACAGAAGGCAGGCTCCAGGTTTGAGAGTGTCTCCTTGTGTTAATCTAAATCAGGCTACCTCCAACTTCCATACATTACTCCTCACTCCGAGAATACATCTATTCCTTCTGCCGTATGACAACCCTTCACACATTGGGAAACATCTCTCCTATCCCTCCCTCTCTCCTGGCAGTTTTGCAAGTAAAACCTTCCTACTTCCTTCTGCATTATAGTAACAAGTCCTTAAATACCTACTTGACCTTTTGTCTAAACATGCTGCAGTTCCGTTACCTTTATCAAAGTGGGGTGCCCAGAGGTGAGACACAGTGGTCTGCTCCACGAAAGATGGGGAACATTTTCCCCATTTGTTTTTCATGTTATCCTCCTCATAATGTACCCTAGGGCTTCAGTGGTAAGAATCTGCTTGCCAATGCAGGAGATGTAAGAGACACAGGTTCAAACCCTGGATCAGGAAGGTCCCCTGGAGAAGGAAATGACAACCCACTCCAGTATTCTTGCCTGGAGAATCCCACGGACAGAGGAGCCTAGATGGCAACAGTCCACAGGGTTTCAAAGATTCAGACACGATTTAACAACTTTACCACCACCGCCACCAATGTGCCCTAAATTTGCCACACTCACAGCTGAGTGTATCTGCTCATTTCCCACCATCCTGTCTGAATGTCTCTCTTTTTTTCATTTACTTTGACTGCATTAGGTCTTAGTTGCTACATGTATGTAGGATCTTCGTTGCACCATGTGAGGTCTTTCAGTACAGCACACCAACTGTCTCCCCAACTCCAGAGCACATGGGCTTCAGTAACTGTGGCACACAGGCTTGGCTGCTCCACGGCATGTGGGATCTTAGTTACCCAACTAGGGATAGAACCTACATCCCCTGCATTGTAAGGTGAGTTCTTAACCACTGGACCACCAGGGAAGTCACATACATATCTCTTACTGGGCCCCAACCTCATTCTGTTTTCCCTCTACCCTATTTAGAGTCATTCCTTCACCTACTTTTTTTCCTATCTTCTTGAACCACCTCTTTGAATAGGAGTACCAGTGACTCAGGGACATTGGAATAATCATGAAAGAACTAAAACTTTGGTGGAATTCCTTGTATCTATTTATTGCCTGGGAACCCCAGCATCTGGATGCTCTGGAAGACAGAAGGCAGGCTCCAGGTTTGAGAGTGTCTCCTTGTGTTAATCTTAATCAGGCTACCTCCAACTTCCATACATTACTCCTCACTCCGAGAATACATCTATTCCTTCTGCCGTATGACAACCCTTCACACATTGGGAAACATCTCTCCTATCCCTCCCTCTCTCCTGGCAGTTTTGCAAGTAAAACCTTCCTACTTCCTTCTGCATTATAGTAACAAGTCCTTAAATACCTACTTGACCTTTTGTCTAAACATGCTGCAGTTCCGTTACCTTTATCAAAGTGGGGTGCCCAGAGGTGAGACACAGTGGTCTGCTCCACGAAAGATGGGGAACTTTTTCCCCCATTTGTTTTTCATGTTATCCTCCTCATAATGTACCCTAGGGCTTCAGTGGTAAGAATCTGCTTGCCAATGCAGGAGATGTAAGAGACACAGGTTCAAACCCTGGATCAGGAAGGTCCCCTGGAGAAGGAAATGACAACCCACTCCAGTATTCTTGCCTGGAGAATCCCACGGACAGAGGAGCCTAGATGGCAACAGTCCACAGGGTTTCAAAGATTCAGACACGATTTAACAACTTTACCACCACCGCCACCAATGTGCCCTAAATTTGCCACACTCACAGCTGAGTGTATCTGCTCATTTCCCACCATCCTGTCTGAATGTCTCTCTTTTTTTCATTTACTTTGACTGCATTAGGTCTTAGTTGCTACATGTATGTAGGATCTTCGTTGCACCATGTGAGGTCTTTCAGTACAGCACACCAACTGTCTCCCCAACTCCAGAGCACATGGGCTTCAGTAACTGTGGCACACAGGCTTGGCTGCTCCACGGCATGTGGGATCTTAGTTACCCAACTAGGGATAGAACCTACATCCCCTGCATTGTAAGGTGAGTTCTTAACCACTGGACCACCAGGGAAGTCACATACATATCTCTTACTGGGCCCCAACCTCATTCTGTTTTCCCTCTACCCTATTTAGAGTCATTCCTTCACCTACTTTTTTTCCTATCTTCTTGAACCACCTCTTTGAATAGGAGTACCAGTGACTCAGGGACATTGGAATAATCATGAAAGAACTAAAACTTTGGTGGAATTCCTTGTATCTATTTATTGGGAATGAGAGAAGGCAAAAGGAGAAGGAGACAACAGAGAATGAGATGGTTGGATGGCATCACCAAGTCAATGGACATGAGTTTGAGCAAGCTCCGGGAGATGGTGAAGGACAGGGAAGCCTGGCGTGCTGCAGTCCATAGGGTCGAAAAGAGTTGGACACGACCAAGCAATTGAACAACAACAATTTATTAGTTGGTAAATTGATACCCATATACAAAGCGCAGGGAGAGTTGGCAGAAAGAGGCATCCAGTCCAGACTGGCAGAAGGCAGTTGTAATAAGCAAATATGAGGTTGTCCTGGATGGCAACAAGATGAGTAGATTTCTGCACCCACCTGCTAGAATCTGAACAGTTTAGGTAGAGGCCGTAATGGAGTTCAGTCACAGGCATGTCCAGCCCAGCCAGTATTGACAACACACTGCTCTCTCAAGGCTGTGTCCTTGGAATGGCTCTTACAGTGGGAACAGCAGGCTGAACACATTCCAAGGATGGGATAGAGGCAAGGAGTCTCCGATTGCCCAGGTCCAGCTCAAGGGTCAACTGCCAGTCACTTCCTTTCCACAGCCTCCTTCGGCACTGTTGTCTCAGCCTTGGCTCCTCAGAAGACCAGAGCCTAGGACTTCCTTAGTGGTCCAGTGGTTAAGAACCTGCCTGCCGGCTTCCCCTGGTGGTCTAGTGGATAAGGACACCGCCTTGCAGTGCAAGGGGCACCGGTTCGATCCCGGGCCTGGGAAGATCCCACGTGCCGCGGAGCGGCTGGACTGATGTGTCCAATTACCGAGCCAGAGCTCTGGAGCACATGCGCCCAGAGCCGGCGCTTTGCGACAACAGACGCCACTGCAATGGGAGGCCCGCAGGAGCCAAAGAACAAAGACGGATGAAAATAAAGAACTGAAAGACCAATAGAAGTGGCCCGCCCACTCCCCTCCCTTCCCAACCCGACCCCCGCCCAAAGTAAATAAATAAATAAATCTTTAAAAAAAAAAAAAAAAGAACCTGCCTGCCAATGCAGGGGTTTATCCCTGGTCTGGGAAGGTTTCCCGTGCTGCAGCGTAACTAAGCTTGTTCACCACAATGACTGACCCTGTGTGTCTAGAGCCCAAGCTCTGCAGCAAGAATAGTCAGCACACTGCCACTAGAGAGTAGCCCCAGCTCAGCACAACTAGAGAAGACCCACATGCAGCAACAAAGACCCTGTGCAGCCAAAAACTAACTAAGTTTTTAAAAAGTTTAAAGAAGGCACTGTTAGTCACCCTGTCAAGGGATCCCACAGTTTGGTTTTTGCACTGAGCCCTACAAATTAAGTAGCTACTCCTGGTCCTGGAGCAGATAGGCTGTGAGACATCTTTATTTGAGATTTCTACCCCAGGCTACTTTCCAGACCATTAGACTCCTGGATTAGGTGTGGCTTTTCCATCTCCTGAATCAGTTCACCCATCAGTCTTGGATAAAGACTATCAAGGAAACATTAAGAGAAGGTATTAGGGACTATCCCAGGTGGCACTAGTGGTAAAGAATTCACCTGTCAATGCAGGGAATGCAGGAGACATGGGTTCAATCGCTGGCCCAGGAAGATCCCCTGGAGTAGGGCATGGCAATCCACTCCAGTATTCCTGCCTGGAGAATCCCATGGACAGAGGAGCCTGGTGGGCTACAATCCAAAGGCTCCCAAAGAATCAGGCACGACTAAAGTGACTTAGCACAAAGCACAGGGAGCATCCAGCTTAGTGTATCAGGAAAGATTCCACAGTGGAAGCAACCTTTAAACTGAGAAATAAAAAATGAAGAGTTATAGGCAAAGAAGGGACAGAAAGAGCTGCAGGCAAAGGGGAGAGCATGTGGCAAGAACTGAAGGAAGAGAAGGGAGGATGTATTAGGGGAACTTGCTCATCAGACTTCCTGTTGCTATAGACAGAGCCAAGCTGTCAGGGATGTTGATCACAGGGGATATTGCCAGCTGGGCTGGCTGAAGACGGAGGGTTAACCAACATGGTAAGAAACAGAGTGTCTAGAATGGCACAGTCCCTTTCTACCATGGTTATGGTCACTTCCCCTCATCAGTTTGTTCCTCCTGGTTGGCCAGAATTTGGCCCAAGACAACGGTTCCTCTAGACACTTCTGCTACCTTTGAAAGACAACAACATTAGCAAGAAAAATGAAGAACTGGCCAGAATCTCAGAGTTGAGTTAGCAAAGACTTTCTGCCAGTCTCCGTATCATTGAGCTCCTTCGCAAGATATGAAAGAGGATTAGTCGCTCAGTTGTGTCCAACTCTTTGCAACCCCATGGATTGAAGCCCACCAGGCTTCTATGTCCAGCCCTACAAGTTTTTAAAAGTTAAGGGCATGTAGCATAACCCACAGTTTGGTTTTTGCACTGAGCCCTACAAATTAAGTAGCTACTCCTGGTCCTGGAGCAGATAGGCTGTGAGACATCTTTATTTGAGATTTCTACCCCAGGCTACTTTCCAGACCATTAGACTCCTGGATTAGGTGTGGCTTTTCCATCTCCTGAATCAGTTCACCCATCAGTCTTGGATAAAGACTATCAAGGAAACATTAAGAGAAGGTATTAGGGACTATCCCAGGTGGCACTAGTGGTAAAGAATTCACCTGTCAATGCAGGGAATGCAGGAGACATGGGTTCAATCGCTGGCCCAGGAAGATCCCCTGGAGTAGGGCATGGCAATCCACTCCAGTATTCCTGCCTGGAGAATCCCATGGACAGAGGAGCCTGGTGGGCTACAATCCAAAGGCTCCCAAAGAATCAGGCACGACTAAAGTGACTTAGCACAAAGCACAGGGAGCATCCAGCTTAGTGTATCAGGAAAGATTCCACAGTGGAAGCAACCTTTAAACTGAGAAATAAAAAATGAAGAGTTATAGGCAAAGAAGGGACAGAAAAAGCTGCAGGCAAAGGGGAGAGCATGTGGCAAGAACTGAAGGAAGAGAAGGGAGGATGTATTAGGGGAACTTGCTCATCAGACTTCCTGTTGCTATAGACAGAGCCAAGCTGTCAGGGATGTTGATCACAGGGGATATTGCCAGCTGGGCTGGCTGAAGACGGAAGGTTAACCAACATGGTAAGAAACAGAGTGTCTAGAATGGCACAGTCCCTTTCTACCATGGTTATGGTCACTTCCCCTCATCAGTTTGTTCCTCCTGGTTGGCCAGAATTTGGCCCAAGACAACGGTTCCTCTAGACACTTCTGCTACCTTTGAAAGACAACAACATTAGCAATAAAAATGAAGAACTGGCCAGAATCTCAGAGTTGAGTTAGCCAAGACTTTCTGCCAGTCTCCGTATCATTGAGCTCCTTCGCAAGATATGAAAGAGGATTAGTCACTCAGTTGTGTCCAACTCTTTGCAACCCCATGGATTGAAGCCCACCAGGCTTCTATGTCCATGGAATTCTCCAGGCAGGAATATTGGAGTGGGTTGGCATTTCCTTCTTCAGGGCATCTTCCTGACCCTGAGATTGAACCTAGGTCTTCCTGCGTTGTAGGCAGATTCTTTACCATCTAGGCCACCAGGGAAGCCCATATATGATATGGGGAGTATTTTTTTTTAAATTTTGGCTGCACCATGTGATTTGCGGGATTTTAGTTCCTGGATCAGGGATTGAACCAGGGCCCTGGGCAGTGAAAGCATAGGATCCTAACCACTGGACTGTCACGGAATTCCCAAGAAGCATTTTAATTTATTTTACTTGATTTGTATTTTTCACATGGTTTATTGTAGGATATTGAATTTAGTTCCCTGCACTATACAGGAGGACTTTGCTGTTTATCTATCCTATATATACAAGTTTGCATCTGCTAGTCCCAAACTCCCGGTCCTTCCTTGGCAACCACAAGCCTGCTTTCTATGTCTGTGGGTCTATTTCTGTTTCATAGATAGGTTCATTTGTGCCATATTTTTGACTCCATATGTAAGTTGTATCATATGGTATTTGTCTTGAAGAGAGGCATTTTTAAGTAATTGGGTAGAAGATGGAATCATCAATAAAGGCTTTAAGGAGATCTGAGTAATCATCCAGAGTTTTTACAAAGGAGGTGGGTAGGTAAGTTCCTACCTCATGCCTTATATCAAATTAATTCCGATGGGACAAAAACATTAAAGTAAAACAAAAAAGCACAACCAAAAGAAATAAAGCCATTAAAATACTAGAAAAATGGGAAATATTTTTATAATATTGGAAAAGGGACGACCTGTCTAAGAAAGATACAAGCCTGAGATGTGATAAGAGAAAAGACGGGTAAATTTTAGTAGGTAAAAAATTTTGATTTCCATGGGTGCATATATATATATATATATGTGTGTGTGTGTGTGTGTGTATATACACATATATATATATATATATATATATATATATATATATATAAAAGCCAAAAAAAAAAGCTGTAGGGCTACCCTGGTGGTCCAGTGGGTAAAGACACTGCCTTGCACTGCAAGGGGCGCCAGTTCGATCCCTGGCCTGGGAAGATCCCACGTGCCACAGAGCGACTGGACTGATGTGTCCAACTACCCAGCCAGAGCTCCAGGGCGCATGCACCCAGAGCCGGTGCTCTGCAGCTAGAGAGGCCACTGCGGTGGGAGGCCCACACAGGCCAAGGAACAAAGATGGATGAAAACAAATAAACGAAAGACCAATAGAAGTGGCCAAAAAGAGAAAAAGTGTGGGCTAATTTTCCTAATATAAAAAATTAACATGAGGAAGACCAACACCTAATAGCAAAGTTAAGCAGAATAGGTACAGGTTGTTCTCAAGAAAAGACATTCAAGGGATTTACAAGCATCTTTACAGAGATGCTCAGCTTGGCCGCTGAGTAAAGAAACATAGTGAGATACTAGTGCTTACTCATTAGACTCACTCAGATTAGAATGCTTGACGGGAGACTAGGTTTAAAAGGAAGTATCAACACAGACACTTTCACTCAGTGTTGGTGTGAGCACATGTTGGTACAACTTCCTTGCAAGGAAATTATTAGATACCTCTCAAAAATGTTAAATGGCACTTCCCTGGTGGTCCAGTGGGTAAATAGTCCACCTTGCAGTGCAAGGGGCACCAGTTTGATCCCTGGCTTGGGAAGATCCCATGTGCCACGGAACAGCTGAACCGGTGTGTCCAGTTACGAGCCAGCACTCTGGAACGCGTGATCCCAGAGCTGGTGCTCTGCAGTGAGAGAAGCCACTGCAATGGGAAACCCACAC
Source organism: Tragulus kanchil (assembly GCA_022376925.1). Lineage (NCBI taxonomy): Eukaryota > Metazoa > Chordata > Mammalia > Artiodactyla > Tragulidae > Tragulus > Tragulus kanchil. The sequence continues at coordinate 134,314,296 of JAIOJX010000002.1, read as the reverse complement.
AGGTCAAAGAATTAGATGGATGAAAATAAAATATATAAAATACCAATAAAAGAGATCAAAAAAAATTTTTTTTTCTTCTTTTACAAAAAAAGACTTAAGATCCTCGCCTCCAAGTCAACCACTGAGAAGTATTGGGCTCAGGTTCTTGCAGATCTATTTCTGTTTATACAAACATGATGGAATGATATTTTGGCTTTCATTGGTAGATTTTTCTATACTTTCTCCCCACTCTGTTTCCTGCACCCACCCAGGCAGAGAGCCAGCTTTGAAAGTCCTTGGCCGGGAGGAGGTTGGTGGCAAATTCAAAAAGCAGAACACTGCCAAGGCTTCTTGGCTTTGCTCCAAAACCCCAAGCCCATTGGAGACGGTAGAGGGTTTGCAGAAGATCTAGAAGGGAGAGAGAAGTTTTCAGGAGTAAAAGGAAATGGAGAAGACAAAGATAATGACTTACTGTATTCTACGCTGATAGAAGGTAGTTGCTATCACGGGTGTGTCTGATTCACCTCACAGAGGCAGAGAACAAAGCATGAGTGTTAAGAGGCTTACACATTCAAATGGGGGGAAGAGCTCAGTAGGGGAGCAGGAGAAAGAGAAAAGGAGAACTTAGAGTCTGTCAAAAATAGCCTAGAGGAGGCAGCTGAGTAATAATGGGATCAGATAAGAAAAAGAAAGTACTGAAAGGAGGAGAGAGAATTTCCATTAGTGCGAAGGCCATGAAAAGGCAATTCCAGAAAAGGAAAGACAAATGGCTTATACCCGTGGGAGAAAACATTCCGTCTCATGCACATGTAAGGGAATGCAAATTAAAACAATAATGAGATACGATTTTCCTCTGCCGGACTGGCAAAGGGAAGGTCGATGCCAGCTGGTAAGCGCTTCTGAGAAATGCAAGAAGGCAAAATGGTTGTCTGAGGAAGTCTTACAAATAGCTGAGAAGAGAAGCAAAAGGCAAAGGACAAAAGGAAAGAAATACCTATCCGAATGCGGAGTTCAGAGAACAGCAAGAAGAAAACAGAAAGCCTTCTTAAGGGAACAAAGAAACAGAGGGAAACAATAGAATGGGAAAACAGTGGAGATCTTTTCAAGAAGATTGGAGATACCACAGAAACACTTCACCCAAAGCTGGGCACAGTAGAGGACAGAAACAGCAAGGACCTAACAGAAGTAGAAGAGATGAGAAGAAGCGGCAAGAATACACAGAAGAACTGTACAAAAGAGGTCTTCATGACCCAGATGTCCACAATGTGTGGTCACTCACCTACAGCCAGACATCCTAGAGTGTGATGTCAAGTGGCCCTTAAGGAAGCATTGCTATGAACAAAGCTTGTGGAGGTGATGGATTTCTAGCTGAGCAGCTTCTCATCCTAAAAGCTGATGCTGTTAAAGAGCTGTTCCCCATATGCCAGCAAATTTGGAAAACTCAGCAGTGGCCACAGGACTGGAAAAGGTCAGTTTTCCTTCCAATCTCAAAGAAAGGCAAGGCCAAAAAATGTTCATTTCACATGCTAGCAAGATTTTTATACTCAAAATCTTTCAAGCTAAGCTTCAATAGTATGTGAATCGAGAAATTCCAGATGTACAAGCTGGATTTTAAAAAGGCAGAGGAACTAGAGATCAAATTGCCAACATTCGTTGGACCACAGAAAAAGCAAGAGAATTTCAGAAAAACATCTACTTCTGTTTTATGGGCTATGCTAAAGCCTTTGACTGTGTGGATCAAAACAAACTGTGGGAAATTATTAGAGATGGGAGTACTAGACCACCTTACCTGGCTCCTGAGAAACATGTATGCAGGTCATGAAACAACAGTTAAAACCAGAGCAACAGGGCTTCCCTGGTGGTCCAGTGGGTAGAGAGTCCGCCTTGCAGTGCAAGGGGCACCGGTTCGATCTCAGGCCTGAGAAGATCCCACATGCTGAGGAGCGGCTGGATCCGTGTGTTCGATTATGAGCCAACACTCTGGAGCACATGTGCCTAAAGCCAGTGCTCTGCAACGAGAGAGGCCATTGCAATGGGAGGCCCACACAGGATGAAAAATAAAGATGTAAATAAATAAACAATAAAAGAGGCCAAAATTTTTGAAAAAAAAAAAAAAGAAGAAGAAGAAGGAATTATGGAGGGGCCAATCAGGATACTTAAAAAAAAAAAAAAACAGAACAACGAACTAGTTCAAAATTGGAAAAGGAGTACATCAAGACTGTACATTATCACCCAGCTTATCTAACTTATATGCAGGCTACATCATGCTAAATGCAGATCTGGATGAAGCAAGCTGGAGTCAAGATTGCAGGGAGATACATCAACAACCTCAGATATATGCATATGACACCACTTTAATGGCAGAAAGCAAAGAGGAACTAAAGAGTCTGTTGATGAGTAAAAGAAGAGACTAAGTAAGCTAGCTTAAAAGTCAACATTCAAAAAACTAATACTATGGCATCTGGTCCCATTACTTCATAGCAAATAGAAAAAAAGTGGAAATAGTGACAGATTTTATGTTCTTGGGCTCCAAAATCACTGTGAACAGTGACTGCAGCCATGAAATTATAAGACGCTTGCTCCTTTGAAGGAAAGCTATGATGAACCTAGACAGTATATTAAAAAGCAGAGGCATCACTTTGCTGACAAAGGCACATATAGTCAAAGCTGTGGTTTTTCCAGGGGTCATGTACGGATGTGAGAGCTGGACCATAAAGAAGGCTGAATGCCAAAGAATTGGTGCTTTCAAACTGAGGTGTTGGAGAAGACTTTTGAGAGTCCCTTGAACAGCAAGGAGCTCAAATCAGGTAGTCCTAAAGGAAATCAACCCTGAGTATTCATTGGAAGGACTGATGCTGAAGCTGAAGTTCCAATACCTTGGCCACCTGATGCTAGAGTTGACTCATTGGAAAAGTCCCTGATGCTGGGGAAGAGTGAGGGCAGGAGGAGATGGGGATGGCAGAGGACAAGATGGTTGGATGGCATCACTGAGTCAGTGGACATGAGTTTGAGCAAACTCTGAGGCAGTGAAGGACAGGGAAGCCTGAGGTGCTGCAGTCCATGGCATTGCAAAGAACTGGACACGACTTACTGAACAACAACAGTACCTTTATGTCTTAATTAATCAACTTGCAGTTATAGTGTCTTCATCACTAAGGAAGAAGTAAAATTTAGCTCAGCTTCACTCTCCTTTCCTGGTTCTCCAGTTCCATGTGATCCTATTTTTAGTGAATGCCTGCAGTCAGTGAATAAATATGTATTAAGAATCTACACACAGTTGGTTCTTTTCTAGGTGCTTGGTTGGTCTTGCCACTTAATTATTTTTATCTTCTTCTTGCCTTTATGATTTTAAATAAAAGATTTACACCTTTATTTTTTTCTATCCACAAAAACCATTCAAATTCAGGTTTCTGTTTTTGTGCTTTTGCAAATAAGAGAAACCAGCTTCAACTAGAGCTGGTTTTCACAGGAGGGGGAAATTGCAAAAAGAAAAGGGTGCCTGAGGGTTACTGGGGTGTTTTACAGAATCCAAGGATGGGTTGAGCAACCGGGGCACGGCAGGGTGAGCAGACAGGACAGCGCAAGCCAGAGCAGCCTCAGGAAGGGGCAGACTCCCTTCAGCTCTACTGGGTTCAGCGGGGTTAGCGTCACGTGGTGTAGACATGGCTGCTGACACAATTCCAGAGAAAGGTGGAGCTGTTGTGCCGCAATCCCCCAAACCGATACTTGTCACACAAACATCAACTTTCTATGTCTCAGAAGGTCCTTGAGTGAGAACGGACTCAGGATCTTTCTGCAGGAAAAATTGATAATAGGACTCCTACAGCCCATGACAGAACTACCTAGAAACCAGATCCCTCATGCCTCCAGGAGCCTAGTTCTCTCTCCCTCAGAGAGCCCCCAAGTTTCTCTCCACCCACTCTTCTAGGCCAACCACTCCCTTTCTTTTGATGAGACCCTTGTTATAGTGGACGAGGTTTATACCCAATCTGTACAGAGGGACCCGACGTCTGTGTTTCCTTTCTGAACACAAAGGTGCAGGTCTGCCCCCTGGTGGAAGTGGCGAGATAACCTCAAGGAGGGAATGAAGGCTGAAGTTGAGGTTGGGGATGCCTACTGGAGAGAAATACATGTGAAACGCACAGAACAGAGTCTGGCACTGGTTAAATACTATATACGCATGTGCTCAAGCAAACAAAACGTTCCATTAGCTTTGGCATCACACCTGCCTGAGTCTAGATGCCAGTCCTGCCACATGCTGGTTTCGAAGCTTTGAGCCGTGGCTGGGTTTCCTGCGTGTGGACTGTTACTCAGTGACTCAGTCGTGTCTGTCTCTTTGTGATCCCCGAGGCTGCAGCCGGCCAGGCTCCTCTGTCAATGGGATTATCCTGGCAAGAATGCTGGAGTGGGTTGTCATTTCCTCCTCCAGGGGACCTTCCCAACCCAGCGTTCAAACCCGGGTCTCCTGCGGCTCCTTCATTGCCAGGGGCATTCCTTATCGCTTCGCCACCTGGGAAGCCCATTGGTTTCCTAAGCCTGCTGAAATGTACCACAAAGTGATGGTTTTCTAAAAATACACACATACGTACATAAAAATGCACATATACATACATATTGTCTCACCGTTCCCCAGCCTAAAAGTCTGAAATGAAGGTACTGGCAGGACCATGCTCCCTTTGAAATCTGTAGGAATCCTTACTTGGCTCTTCCTGATTTCGAATGATTTTCCAGCGTCTTCTGCATTCCTCAGCTTCTAGGTGCATTGCCGCTCTTCTCCTTCTTCACATGCTGCTCTCCCAGTGTCTCTGCATTGAGTTTTCCTTCTGCAAACCTCTGTGCCTGTGTCCACATGGCCCCTTTTCATAAGGATACCAGTCATACCGGGCTAGTGCCCACCCTACTCCTGTATGGAGCTAGTGGTAAAGAATCCATCTGCCAATGCAGGAGACGTAAAAGATGCGGGTTCGATCCCTGGGTCCGGAAGATGCCTTGGAGAAGGAAATGTCAACCCACTTTGGTATTCTTGCCTGGAGAATCCCATGGACAGAAGAGCCTGGCGGGCTCTAGTCCATAGCATTGCGAAGAGTTGGACATGACTGAAGCCACTTAGCCATACCTAGTTACATCGACAATGACCTTTCTTCCAAATGAGGTCACATTCTGAGACATCAAGAATGTCGCCATCCCTTTGGGCGGTTACACAGTTCAACCCAGAAAAACGTGTTTCTTTACTTCCTAGGCCTCAATTTCTTCAAGTGTAAAATAAAAATAATTGTGGCTGGCTTATAGATGGATATATCTAAACATAGAAAGACGCTGAGATATTTCACTCAGACAAAACGTTTCAGAATGAAATATATGACATTATTTGTCTATTTTGATGTCAACAAAAAATTTCTGGAAGGATGCCTAAGACATGTACTGTGTTATCTCTAGGGAAGGGGTACAGCAAGCCTGAGACAAGGGAAAGAGGGGACAAGCCTTCTCATAAGGTCCTTTTATGCCTGAGCTGCTTTATTTTTATAGTTTCATAATGAAAAGTGGAATAAGCCATAGTGGCTTCTGCCTGGTTGACTCGCTGTGGGGAAGCAAATAAATGTGGGTCGTAAACCATTTAACCTGAGTTTTCACCAAATCGTCCATTTAATTCATGCTGAAATGTACCACAAAGTGATGGTTTTCTAAAAATACACACATACGTACATAAAAATGCACATATACATACATATTGTCTCACCGTTCCCCAGCCTAAAAGTCTGAAATGAAGGTACTGGCAGGACCATGCTCCCTTTGAAATCTGTAGGAATCCTTACTTGGCTCTTCCTGATTTCGAATGATTTTCCAGCGTCTTCTGCATTCCTCAGCTTCTAGGTGCATTGCCGCTCTTCTCCTTCTTCACATGCTGCTCTCCCAGTGTCTCTGCATTGAGTTTTCCTTCTGCAAACCTCTGTGCCTGTGTCCACATGGCCCCTTTTCATAAGGATACCAGTCATACCGGGCTAGTGCCCACCCTACTCCTGTATGGAGCTAGTGGTAAAGAATCCATCTGCCAATGCAGGAGACGTAAAAGATGCGGGTTCGATCCCTGGGTCCGGAAGATGCCTTGGAGAAGGAAATGTCAACCCACTTTGGTATTCTTGCCTGGAGAATCCCATGGACAGAAGAGCCTGGCGGGCTCTAGTCCATAGCATTGCGAAGAGTTGGACATGACTGAAGCCACTTAGCCATACCTAGTTACATCGACAATGACCTTTCTTCCAAATGAGGTCACATTCTGAGACATCAAGAATGTCGCCATCCCTTTGGGCGGTTACACAGTTCAACCCAGAAAAACGTGTTTCTTTACTTCCTAGGCCTCAATTTCTTCAAGTGTAAAATAAAAATAATTGTGGCTGGCTTATAGATGGATATATCTAAACATAGAAAGACGCTGAGATATTTCACTCAGACAAAACGTTTCAGAATGAAATATATGACATTATTTGTCTATTTTGATGTCAACAAAAAATTTCTGGAAGGATGCCTAAGACATGTACTGTGTTATCTCTAGGGAAGGGGTACAGCAAGCCTGAGACAAGGGAAAGAGGGGACAAGCCTTCTCATAAGGTCCTTTTATGCCTGAGCTGCTTTATTTTTATAGTTTCATAATGAAAAGTGGAATAAGCCATAGTGGCTTCTGCCTGGTTGACTCGCTGTGGGGAAGCAAATAAATGTGGGTCGTAAACCACTTGGCCTGGTCAGTGCTCACTGAATGGTGACTGTGAGCATTCTCACTGCAGTTTTCACCAAATCGTCCATTTAATAGCTCCAGACTGGACACAGGCTCCATTGTCCAACGAATGGGAAAGATTTATTCAGGAAATTAGTGTACAACCACTTGATTTATTATTAAGCAGCATTAAAAATTACATTGACCAGAAGCTCATAATAATAAGGATAACTATTTACAACATAATGGGAAGAGAAAAGTAAAAAGTAGGATACAAACATCAAACTGTAACACTTTGTAAAATAATATAAAATTAATATAGATATGTTTATAATGTAATATAAATATAAAATATGTTATTGTCATTCAGTTGCTAAATACAAATACAATATAACCAATATAGAAGAGTAGCTTTGCCAGTGTAGCAGAATTATGACTTTTTTTAATTCTTTTTTTTGTTCAGCTTAAGTTTCCTTCTTTTTTATGTTTTTTAAGGAACATACCCTATGTTTACAACAAGGGGAAAAACCGTTGGAAGTAAGAAAGAGTGAGAGATTAAATGACATTTTAGTGACATTATTTCCCCTTTAGAAGGACTTCAAATCCAAGCAAATGATCACCCTCCCTACTCTAGAGAAACCCTTATTTTCCAGAGAAAGAGAGAGAGCCAGCTCCAACATCACCTTTGAGAAGCTGATATCAAGCAGGACCCTGTGGGACTCCTAGGCATAAAAGCCTTTCTGTGTCCTCCATTTCTTTGATTATAGGAAATAGGCTTCATTCAGCCTCCATGACTTTCCCCAAGTCCTCATTTATTTGGATGTTCAACAAAAGAATTTCACTCAGACAAAACGTTTCAGAATGAAATATATGACATTATTTGTCTATTTTGATGTCAACAAAAAATTTCTGGAAGGATGCCTAAGACATGTACTGTGTTATCTCTAGGGAAGGGGTACAGCAAGCCTGAGACAAGGGAAAGAGGGGACAAGCCTTCTCATAAGGTCCTTTTATGCCTGAGCTGCTTTATTTTTATAGTTTCATAATGAAAAGTGGAATAAGCCATAGTGGCTTCTGCCTGGTTGACTCGCTGTGGGGAAGCAAATAAATGTGGGTCGTAAACCACTTGGCCTGGTCAGTGCTCACTGAATGGTGACTGTGAGCATTCTCACTGCAGTTTTCACCAAATCGTCCATTTAATAGCTCCAGACTGGACACAGGCTCCATTGTCCAACGAATGGGAAAGATTTATTCAGGAAATTAGTGTACAACCACTTGATTTATTATTAAGCAGCATTAAAAATTACATTGACCAGAAGCTCATAATAATAAGGATAACTATTTACAACATAATGGGAAGAGAAAAGTAAAAAGTAGGATACAAACATCAAACTGTAACACTTTGTAAAATAATATAAAATTAATATAGATATGTTTATAATGTAATATAAATATAAAATATGTTATTGTCATTCAGTTGCTAAATACAAATACAATATAACCAATATAGAAGAGTAGCTTTGCCAGTGTAGCAGAATTATGACTTTTTTTAATTCTTTTTTTTGTTCAGCTTAAGTTTCCTTCTTTTTTATGTTTTTTAAGGAACATACCCTATGTTTACAAAAAGGGGGAAAAACCGTTGGAAGTAAGAAAGAGTGAGAGATTAAATGACATTTTAGTGACATTATTTCCCCTTTAGAAGGACTTCAAATCCAAGCAAATGATCACCCTCCCTACTCTAGAGAAACCCTTATTTTCCAGAGAAAGAGAGAGAGCCAGCTCCAACATCACCTTTGAGAAGCTGATATCAAGCAGGACCCTGTGGGACTCCTAGGCATAAAAGCCTTTCTGTGTCCTCCATTTCTTTGATTATAGGAAATAGGCTTCATTCAGCCTCCATGACTTTCCCCAAGTTCCTGGCAGGTTCAAGCAGTTGCTAATTCGGGAAGAGAGGGGATGTGAAACAAGGAAAGAAATGACAAGAAACAATAGTGCAATCTTGGGACAGGGCTCTAGTTCCTCATACAATGCTATCTTTGAGCTATTTTGTAGGTACTGAAACCCCTACCAAGGAGGAGAAGCTAACAGCTAAGGACTGTATGCTGCCCACAAGCAGGTAGATCCAGACCAGTTCAAACGAGAAGGGTGATGTGCTGCTGACGCCTTTGTACCTCACCAGGTATCCATCAGAAAAATGTCCATGGGCTGACCACATCCTGCTCCTTAAATAGTATAAGATTCTTCTCTACCCCTTCCAGCTTGGGACACACAATTTTTTAGGCATTAGTCTGCTGTGTCCCCCTTTGCCTGACAAAGTGCTAAAGTTATTCTTCTCTACTTCACCCAGAATTCTGTCTCCGAGATTGAATTACGAGTTGGAGTCCAGAGTCCAGATTCAGTTGCAAAGCTACATTTTCAAATCTGCAACAATGATCTCTCAAGTTGCTAGATCTTTCCCAACATTTCCTTCTTCCCTCTAATTCCACCGGCTCTGTTTAAACTTTGAAAATTTTCCTTTCCAAATGTTCCAGAGTCTCTCCAGTCTTTCTTTGATCCAGAAACACTTGTATTGAGTGAATATGAGAAACAGAGTTCACAGGCTCAATTTTCCACCTTGACACTTGGCAACTGGCCAAGGCACCTTGGTGGTCTGTCTTCTCTAAACAGACCCAAAAGGGGGTTTTTGTTTTAATTTTTTTTGTTTTTAAGGAACATACCCTATGTTTACAACAAGGGGAAAAACCGTTGGAAGTAAGAAAGAGTGAGAGATTAAATGACATTTTAGTGACATTATTTCCCCTTTAGAAGGACTTCAAATCCAAGCAAATGATCACCCTCCCTACTCTAGAGAAACCCTTATTTTCCAGAGAAAGAGAGAGAGCCAGCTCCAACATCACCTTTGAGAAGCTGATATCAAGCAGGACCCTGTGGGACTCCTAGGCATAAAAGCCTTTCTGTGTCCTCCATTTCTTTGATTATAGGAAATAGGCTTCATTCAGCCTCCATGACTTTCCCCAAGTTCCTGGCAGGTTCAAGCAGTTGCTAATTCGGGAAGAGAGGGGATGTGAAACAAGGAAAGAAATGACAAGAAACAATAGTGCAATCTTGGGACAGGGCTCTAGTTCCTCATACAATGCTATCTTTGAGCTATTTTGTAGGTACTGAAACCCCTACCAAGGAGGAGAAGCTAACAGCTAAGGACTGTATGCTGCCCACAAGCAGGTAGATCCAGACCAGTTCAAACGAGAAGGGTGATGTGCTGCTGACGCCTTTGTACCTCACCAGGTATCCATCAGAAAAATGTCCATGGGCTGACCACATCCTGCTCCTTAAATAGTATAAGATTCTTCTCTACCCCTTCCAGCTTGGGACACACAATTTTTTAGGCATTAGTCTGCTGTGTCCCCCTTTGCCTGACAAAGTGCTAAAGTTATTCTTCTCTACTTCACCCAGAATTCTGTCTCCGAGATTGAATTACGAGTTGGAGTCCAGAGTCCAGATTCAGTTGCAAAGCTACATTTTCAAATCTGCAACAATGATCTCTCAAGTTGCTAGATCTTTCCCAACATTTCCTTCTTCCCTCTAATTCCACCGGCTCTGTTTAAACTTTGAAAATTTTCCTTTCCAAATGTTCCAGAGTCTCTCCAGTCTTTCTTTGATCCAGAAACACTTGTATTGAGTGAATATGAGAAACAGAGTTCACAGGCTCAATTTTCCACCTTGACACTTGGCAACTGGCCAAGGCACCTTGGTGGTCTGTCTTCTCTAAACAGACCCAAAGCGTCTGTAATTCTTACTTGAGATCTTAAATGTCCTTATTTTTGAGTGGCGAGGGAAACACTTTTCTCCTGGTGGTTTTCTTAATCCTACAGTTTATACTCTGCCTCAGCCCCCCTGTTTCTATTCTCCATCTTCTTGGCAGGGGTTCTCCAGAGGTAGTTTTGATCTCAAGTAGCCTTGGCCCACAGCAGCTTGAGGCAGGGTTTTGGTTCCTGGCCAGAGACTGAGGTCATGGCCTTGAGAACACCAAATCTGAACCACTACAGAAGTGATCAATGAAAAGGCTCTGGCTCTTCAGCTTTGCAAAAAAAGAATCCCCACAAAGATGAAAAGTAGTGAAACAAGTAAAGTACATATTACGAATAGGAGGGGAAAAGAGTACAGTATGTTTGGATAGACACACAAGTTGACTCGGAGTCATGCCCTGTGGGAGTTCAAATCACTCATATGGGGCATTTCTTCCTGGTTTCCTTTGGTCAGTCATTTTGATTTCCCTGGTTCATAGTCCATCTTTGGGGTATCTCAGCATCCTCCTGTGTGTGCTCGCACATCTCTTAGCCAAGACGGAGTCTAGCCATGAGGCCTGTGGGTGGTTAGCATCACTGAGTGTCACTTGCCTTTTGATTTCCAAAGAGCCTTTCTGCTCGTGTGTAGCCTGGGAGGTCTCCTGACTTCATAACTAAGAACCGTGTGGTCTCTTCTATCCGGGCAGGGTTCAGACGCAATTGTCCTACTATTCTTGTCTTGGGGTCTCTCCCCTGGGGGAGGGAGGGCGTGGTCTCATCTACCTCCTGCCTCAGTTTCTCTTGGTTCTCTTAAAAGGGAACTTTCACTAAGGATAATTTCCACTTTGGGGTCATGTGGGCCAGGGTGAGGGGACCCAAAAGTCTTCCTTCACTCCACTCTCCCTTCCTACCCTGCATCCCTAGCTCACATTTATTACTATGGAAACATGCTATTTATTAAGTGCTTATTATCTAACACCTAAGTGCCAGCTTCCTCCCTTCTCCTTCAAGAATTATCTGCTGCTGGGCTTCCCTGGGGCACTGGTTCGATCCCTGGCCTGGAAAGATCCCATAGGCAGCAGAGAAGCTGGACCAATGTGTCCAGTTACCAGTCAGCGCTCTGGAGCTCATGTGCCCAGAGCCAGTGCTCTGCAACGAGAAAGGCCACTGCGATGCGAGGCCCACACAGGCTCAAGAATAAAGATGGATGAAAATAAATAAATAAAAAAGAATTATCTGCCTCTGAAATATTTGAGTAAGATTTTAAGACTTTGTTAAAAGAATGAAAATTGCCAACCCATATCCAACAAAATATTAATATCTAAAATACCTAAAGATATCTTAGGCTTCCCTGGTGACTCAGTAGTAAAGAATCTGCCTGTCAATGTAGGCGACACCGGTTCAATTCCAGATCCTGAGAGATCCCACATGCTGTGGAGCAACTAAGCCCTTGTGCCACAACTACCAAGTTTGCACTCTAGGGCCCAGGGAGCCACAACGACTGAGCCCATGTGCCACAACTGCTGAAGCCCAATCACCCTAGAGCCCGTGCTCTGCAACAAGAGAAGCCACTGCAATGAGAAGCCTGCACACAGCAGCTCGAAAAATGTGCACGCAGCAATGAAGACCCAGCAGAGCCAAAAATAAATACAAACTACACAAAGAACTCTCAAAGCTCAACAATAGCAAAACTCACAAACAATCCAATTAGAAAATGGATGAAAGATATGCAGAGCCATTTTACTGAAGAGGAGATACAGATGGCAAATAAGCACATGGAAAGAGGAAAATGCAAATTAAGGCCATACTAAGATATCACCTCACACTTAGCAAAATAACTGAAATAAAAAGTAATGACAACACCAAATGTTGGCAAAGATGAAACATCTCTAGTGAGAATGTAGAATGTTAAAAGGAACTTTCACTAAGGATAATTTCCACTTTGGGGTCATGTGGGCCAGGGTGAGGGGACCCAAAAGTCTTCCTTCACTCCACTCTCCCTTCCTACCCTGCATCCCTAGCTCACATTTATTACTATGGAAACATGCTATTTATTAAGTGCTTATTATCTAACACCTAAGTGCCAGCTTCCTCCCTTCTCCTTCAAGAATTATCTGCTGCTGGGCTTCCCTGGGGCACTGGTTCGATCCCTGGCCTGGAAAGATCCCATAGGCAGCAGAGAAGCTGGACCAATGTGTCCAGTTACCAGTCAGCGCTCTGGAGCGCATGTGCCCAGAGCCAGTGCTCTCAACGAGAAAGGCCACTGCGATGCGAGGCCCACACAGGCTCAAGAATAAAGATGGATGAAAATAAATAAATAAAAAAGAATTATCTGCCTCTGAAATATTTGAGTAAGATTTTAAGACTTTGTTAAAAGAATGAAAATTGCCAACCCATATCCAACAAAATATTAATATCTAAAATACCTAAAGATATCTTAGGCTTCCCTGGTGACTCAGTAGTAAAGAATCTGCCTGTCAATGTAGGCGACACCGGTTCAATTCCAGATCCTGAGAGATCCCACATGCTGTGGAGCAACTAAGCCCTTGTGCCACAACTACCAAGTTTGCACTCTAGGGCCCAGGGAGCCACAACGACTGAGCCCATGTGCCACAACTGCTGAAGCCCAATCACCCTAGAGCCCGTGCTCTGCAACAAGAGAAGCCACTGCAATGAGAAGCCTGCACACAGCAGCTCGAAAAATGTGCACGCAGCAATGAAGACCCAGCAGAGCCAAAAATAAATACAAACTACACAAAGAACTCTCAAAGCTCAACAATAGCAAAACTCACAAACAATCCAATTAGAAAATGGATGAAAGATATGCAGAGCCATTTTACTGAAGAGGAGATACAGATGGCAAATAAGCACATGGAAAGAGGAAAATGCAAATTAAGGCCATACTAAGATATCACCTCACACTTAGCAAAATAACTGAAATAAAAAGTAATGACAACACCAAATGTTGGCAAAGATGAAACATCTCTAGTGAGAATGTAGAATGTTATAGCCATTCTGGAAAACAATTTTGCAGTTTCTTTAAAAAAAAAAAAAAAACCCAACCTAAAAATGCAACTGCTTTACGACCCCAGCAATTGTGATCTTGGGCATCCATTCCAGAGAAATGAAAATTTATGTTCACACAAACATTTCTATATGAATATTTACAACAGCTTTATTTGTAATAGCCCCAAATTGGAAACAACCCAAATGTCTTTCACTGGTTAAATGGCTAAACAAACCATAGAGTACCCACATCATGGAATACCATTCAGCTGTAAAAAGGAACAAACTCTTGATCCATTCAATAGCGTCTTTGAATCTTCAGAGAAGCCGAGTGGAAAAAAAAAGTCAAACCCGAAGTCTACATACTAAATGATTCTTAAAATGACAAAAATCATAGAAACAGGGAACAAATTAGTGGTTACTAGAGATTAAGAAGAGAGGTAAAGAGAAAGTGGGTGTGGAAATAAAAGAGTAATGAGAGAACTCTTTAGTCATGGGAATGTTTGTGTCCTCACTGTAACTATGGCCATATTGTGATGTTGTACAAGACTGTTGTACAGTGTTACCATCAGGAGAAACAGGGTACCTTGTACATGGAATCTAAGAATTTTTACTTAAAACTGCGTATAAATCTGTAATTATTTCAAAATAAAAGTTAATTTCTTACAAAGGGAAATTTAACCATATAAAGGAAAAAAACACAAAACTAATTGTCAAAGATTCATCACCTCATCATTCATACTTATGTCATACTTACCATGGGCTAGGGACTTCAGGTTCCTAATTTAACATTTTCAAATCCTGTTCCATAGTACTATTATGAGTCTGTTTTACAGATGAGGAAACTGAGGTTATGTAACTGGCCCAAGGTGACAGGGTAAGATAAGGGGTGGACCTGGCCTTTGAATCCAGGCACCCTGATTCCATTTCAGCCACTCCTCTGTGGTAGAAAGGTCATACCACTCCTCGGTCCTCTTCTTAGAGATACCGTCTAGTGCCTAGACTTTCTGTTTTGGTCTCCAGCTCTCCGCCTCCCAGGGCCTCCTTCCTCAGGCCTCCAGAGTGCACATCTCCAATTTCTCTTTTTAAAGAAACTTTCAATAGCAAGACACCTACCAATGGATCTGTCTTTAGGATGTAATTATCTCACCTAATAAAATGACAGCCACAGAACTGACCAATTCCACAGAACTGATTGATTCAGCATTTGTGTGGCATCAGTAAAGCCCAGCTTCTTTCTGTGCAGGAAGGAGGACCCTTACCAGGGCTCTCAAGTGGGCTCTTGTCTAACACTTGAAAATGGCTTGTCCGAGGAGACACATGTGCTGACCAGCAGGAGACCCTTTTGGGAAGGGGCACCGGGTGGAGAGCAGGAAGGTGAGGAAATCCAGGAGGACTGCTCTGCCATGTAGCTCGCAGTCTCAGATTTTACGATAATGGAATTAGTTTCCAGGTGGTTTTGGCCAATCATTCCAATGCAAGAGTCCTTCCTGGTGGTGCATGTACGGCTCAGCCAAGATGAATGCCAGCAAGAACGATTCTGGGAGATGGGAATTTTTGCCTCACTGTAACTATGGCCATATTGTGATGTTGTACAAGACTGTTGTACAGTGTTACCATCAGGAGAAACAGGGTACCTTGTACATGGAATCTAAGAATTTTTACTTAAAACTGCGTATAAATCTGTAATTATTTCAAAATAAAAGTTAATTTCTTACAAAGGGAAATTTAACCATATAAAGGAAAAAAACACAAAACTAATTGTCAAAGATTCATCACCTCATCATTCATACTTATGTCATACTTACCATGGGCTAGGGACTTCAGGTTCCTAATTTAACATTTTCAAATCCTGTTCCATAGTACTATTATGAGTCTGTTTTACAGATGAGGAAACTGAGGTTATGTAACTGGCCCAAGGTGACAGGGTAAGATAAGGGGTGGACCTGGCCTTTGAATCCAGGCACCCTGATTCCATTTCAGCCACTCCTCTGTGGTAGAAAGGTCATACCACTCCTCGGTCCTCTTCTTAGAGATACCGTCTAGTGCCTAGACTTTCTGTTTTGGTCTCCAGCTCTCCGCCTCCCAGGGCCTCCTTCCTCAGGCCTCCAGAGTGCACATCTCCAATTTCTCTTTTTAAAGAAACTTTCAATAGCAAGACACCTACCAATGGATCTGTCTTTAGGATGTAATTATCTCACCTAATAAAATGACAGCCACAGAACTGACCAATTCCACAGAACTGATTGATTCAGCATTTGTGTGGCATCAGTAAAGCCCAGCTTCTTTCTGTGCAGGAAGGAGGACCCTTACCAGGGCTCTCAAGTGGGCTCTTGTCTAACACTTGAAAATGGCTTGTCCGAGGAGACACATGTGCTGACCAGCAGGAGACCCTTTTGGGAAGGGGCACCGGGTGGAGAGCAGGAAGGTGAGGAAATCCAGGAGGACTGCTCTGCCATGTAGCTCGCAGTCTCAGATTTTACGATAATGGAATTAGTTTCCAGGTGGTTTTGGCCAATCATTCCAATGCAAGAGTCCTTCCTGGTGGTGCATGTACGGCTCAGCCAAGATGAATGCCAGCAAGAACGATTCTGGGAGATGGCTGGACACATGGTGCCTTCTTTTGACCTTTCCCAAACTCTTCCACTTAGTGGTGGCTTATTACTTCTGTGTTCCTTACTAGGACCTCCAGTCGTCAAACAGCTCATACAAATAGTTACTATGGTGCCTGGCCAGGGTGGGCAGTTTCAGCCAGTGTACTTCCCCTAAAATTTCTGCTCTTTCATTTGACCACCCTTGACCTCGCAGCCTCCTCATGACCTCAAGATGGCTACCCAACCTCTAGGCAGCACTTTCTCACAACAGTACCCAGAGTACCCACAGAATTCTCACAACAGTACCCAGAGTCAGTACAAGGGTTCCTTGTTCATCTCTTCTTTTTTTAAGAAGTTATTATTTATTTATTTTTGGCTATTCAGGATTTTCGCTGCTGCCACAGGCTCTTCTCTAGTTGCAGGGAGTCGGGGCTACTCCTAGTTGAAGTGAGCAGGCTTCTTGTTGTGGTGACTTCTCTTGTTGTGGAACTCGGGCCCTAGGGCACACGGGCTTCAGTCGTTGTGGCAAATGGGCTCCACAGTCGCAGCTCCGAGACGCTAGAGCTCAGGTTCCATAGTTGTGGCTACAGGCTCAGTTGCTCCGCAGCATGGGGGATCTTCCCGGCTCAGGGATCGAACTCATGTCTCTTGCACTGGCAGGCAAACTCTTTACCACTGAGCTACCCGGGAAGTCCTGCTCATCATCTCTCGATCAGCAAGGGAAACCTCTGCCAGGAGCCCCCACACAGTCTCCATTCACATCTCCTTGGTCCGAAATGCCTCATGGCCCCAACCCGAAGCCCACCAATAAGGAAAGGGAATAGGAAAGCATGGTTTGTTTAGACCAATTATACCACTGCCTGGGGACAGAGACCACCGGTGGCCCACGAAGAACAAGATGACATGAGCTACAGAGGGTACCTGAAGGATGAAACATTTTAAAAGGAAGTTCTGTCACAAAAAAGGAAAAGGAAATGCTTGTTTCCTTTTCATGACAAACTAAATTTTCATTACACTCAGCTCCTGGGTGTCGCTCTCACGTTGAGATGTGCCCTCCTTCCTGAAGTACAAGCTCCTGAGGTCAAGCATAGACAGTCAGAGACAGGAAAGCAGGCTGGCACAGAAGTTCTCAAACATTAATGTGCCCAAGAATCACTCTAGGAGGCTGGTGGAAAGGCTGGAATTTGAACCTAGGGTCGTGTAATTCTACCACCTGGGCTAGCAGCGTCTGTGCGGTAGAGCTCCCCTGTGCCTGCTTTGGTCCCGAGAGGTCCCCTAATGCCTAGCGGCTCAGGAGTTTCCCTTTACAGAGAGTGCCTGGGACCGGGTTAATCGCTCACTTCTGTTACCTGAGGTCTGGATGTTTGCTGCTTGAAAACCCATAGGAGAGAAAGTGGGAGAGAGAAGGGAGGGAGGGAGCCATGTTGGTAGAAAGGAAAGATGCTTTCAGTGAGAATGCCAGCAATCCTGGGAGATGGTGGACTCAGACACCGTGCTGCAAACTGTTTCTTTGACTTGCTTTTTGTTGCTTTTGTTTTTATAACCATAGTTAATGGCTTGCCTTTAGGATCCTGCCTCTCTGCTTGACTATAACCTAAAGTGTCTTTGTTCAGAACCCTGTCCACCTGTAGATGGCAGGAAGGGAGAAATGAACACATCCTCTGCCTGAGGCTTGCCATTCTAGGAGATGTTTGCAAGATCAATGGCTATTTTGCTTTGCTTCCTCACCTTCCCCCATCTCTGATCTATGAAAGAACCTGGCATCCAGAGCCCAACAAAGATGGTTATTTTGAGGCACTAACCTACCATCTTCTCAGACAACCCTGTTTTTCCCATTCACATCTCCTTGGTCCGAAATGCCTCATGGCCCCAACCCGAAGCCCACCAATAAGGAAAGGGAATAGGAAAGCATGGTTTGTTTAGACCAATTATACCACTGCCTGGGGACAGAGACCACCGGTGGCCCACGAAGAACAAGATGACATGAGCTACAGAGGGTACCTGAAGGATGAAACATTTTAAAAGGAAGTTCTGTCACAAAAAAGGAAAAGGAAATGCTTGTTTCCTTTTCATGACAAACTAAATTTTCATTACACTCAGCTCCTGGGTGTCGCTCTCACGTTGAGATGTGCCCTCCTTCCTGAAGTACAAGCTCCTGAGGTCAAGCATAGACAGTCAGAGACAGGAAAGCAGGCTGGCACAGAAGTTCTCAAACATTAATGTGCCCAAGAATCACTCTAGGAGGCTGGTGGAAAGGCTGGAATTTGAACCTAGGGTCGTGTAATTCTACCACCTGGGCTAGCAGCGTCTGTGCGGTAGAGCTCCCCTGTGCCTGCTTTGGTCCCGAGAGGTCCCCTAATGCCTAGCGGCTCAGGAGTTTCCCTTTACAGAGAGTGCCTGGGACCGGGTTAATCGCTCACTTCTGTTACCTGAGGTCTGGATGTTTGCTGCTTGAAAACCCATAGGAGAGAAAGTGGGAGAGAGAAGGGAGGGAGGGAGCCATGTTGGTAGAAAGGAAAGATGCTTTCAGTGAGAATGCCAGCAATCCTGGGAGATGGTGGACTCAGACACCGTGCTGCAAACTGTTTCTTTGACTTGCTTTTTGTTGCTTTTGTTTTTATAACCATAGTTAATGGCTTGCCTTTAGGATCCTGCCTCTCTGCTTGACTATAACCTAAAGTGTCTTTGTTCAGAACCCTGTCCACCTGTAGATGGCAGGAAGGGAGAAATGAACACATCCTCTGCCTGAGGCTTGCCATTCTAGGAGATGTTTGCAAGATCAATGGCTATTTTGCTTTGCTTCCTCACCTTCCCCCATCTCTGATCTATGAAAGAACCTGGCATCCAGAGCCCAACAAAGATGGTTATTTTGAGGCACTAACCTACCATCTTCTCAGACAACTGTTTCCCAAATAGTCTTTTTCCTTACCTCAACACCTTGTCTGTTGGATTTGTTGGCCTGTCATGCGGTGAACAGAGTGAGCTTGGACTTGGTAACACTAGGACGAGAAATGAGAAGAGCATGTAGTCCCTGGTTTCAGGTTAGTGACAAGACAAGAGGGCCTCTTGTCTTGCCTGCCAATAGCTGCTGACATTTCTTCCAGCCAGAAGTTATGCCAGGCTCCAGTTCTCCAGTCCTTCTGTCAGAGAGGTCTACTTTCCTTTGAAAGTCTCATCCAGCGATCTTCCATGAACTGGTGGCTTTATTGTGTGTTTCTATTCTGCCCTCAACCCGTCAAGAGTCCTTCCTTTCAATGAGAAAAGAGAATGTGTGTGATAAACAGATTCTCTCCTGACTTCTCAGATGACCAGTTTATTCCTACCCTCTTGGGATAACAATTTCCAGCTCACTGGAAAAGATCTTGATGTTGGGGAAATTAGAAGGCAAAAGGAGAAGGGGACGACAGAGGACAAGATGGTTGGATGGCATCACCGAGTCAATGCACGCGAGTTTGAGCAAGCTCCGGGAGAGGGTGAGGACACACAAAGAGTCAAAGACAGGAGTGAGTGACAGGAACTGAACTGAATGTTCTCCTCAAGAAGCACCTCCAGTCCTTCAAAGTTTTGACAACCTGAAAGTACAGAAGAGCCTTGAGGCATGTGTGAGTGAGAAAGGAGGATAAGGAGACTACAATTTTCCCTGCTGAACCTTGCTTTTCCCTGGGGAGAAACAGTGGGAAACATTGATGCCACTGGATCTCATCAGACACAGAACATCTTTTAGAATACTTGTTTGAATCTACAAAACTAAAGAGCAGATTGCCAAAGCTACCTTCCTGCTAATGGCGTTGTATTCCCGCTAATGAACACTGATTGGCACCTCATTCAAATGCAAATCTAGGTCTTTGTTTCTTACAAACAACCTTTTTTCTTACAAATAACTTCTTTTTTGGTTTCTTTCTTGCGAATAACAAGCCCTGAGGGACCGAGAGTTTCAGCTTGATTGCAAATCTAGTATGGGGTTTGGAGGTATTTTATTCCTTCAATCCTTATCCCAAAACCTGCCTGATCTCCCAGTTTTCCCAGAGTTATAAAAAAAAAAAAAAAAGTGTCCTTTTGAAGTAGACCTTAAAGTCAAAAAGCAATGGTGGGCTCAGATCAGCACAGAAGTTGGTACTGATCTCGGGTGGAAAAAAGAGAAGATGTGGATAAACACATGGGTAGATTCAGAGTTGCACCCTTGTTGTAGTTAGAATCCCTTCTATGGGGCATTTCTTCTGGGTTTCCTTCAGCTAATCATCTTGCTTTTCTCAGCAAGATTCTTGCTTGAATCTCAGTCCATATTACTTTTATCTCAAGGTCCTCCACTATGTGCGTACACATCTCTTAACCAAGATGGTATCCAGCAAAGAGGCTTATGGGTAGGTTGACTTCACTTCCTGTAAGGGGATGCCCCCTCCCTGTTTGACCTCCAAGGAGCCTTTCTGCACCTGTACAGATGGCAAGGTCTCCTTGTCTTTGAGAATGAGGAATAAGTGGTCTTTTACCTCTTACCCGGCCAGGGCTCAGCTCCTCTCTCCTGTTATTATGGAGCATATGTCCACAAGGGAGAAACTACAGCTGCTCAGTCTGGAGCCCATCCATCCCCTGCTTCAGTACAGGTTCTAACAACCAAACAAGAGACAGTCTGCACAAAGATGCCCTACTTTTCCCACCTCTCTCGAATCTTAGATCTTATAATCTTGTAGCTTCTCAGTCTAAGAATCTTTCATCTTATTCTTGATATCCATTGTAAAAAATAAAATTCAACTCAATAAATCATGAATCAAGCAGTATTCAGTCTAGCAGATGGAAAGGAGCTCTGAAGAACTAGACAAGGCCAGAGATTTTGTGGGCAGAAGGGAGCAGGAAAACAAGGAAAAATAGACCAATGTTATTTTCCTTACAGGAGATGTCTGAGTCTGCCGGGCAAAATCTAGGTACTTTGTTTCTTAACAAACAACCTTTTTTCTTACAAATAACTTCTTTTTTGGTTTCTTTCTTGCGAATAACAAGCCCTGAGGGACCGAGAGTTTCAGCTTGATTGCAAATCTAGTATGGGGTTTGGAGGTATTTTATTCCTTCAATCCTTATCCCAAAACCTGCCTGATCTCCCAGTTTTCCCAGAGTTATAAAAAAAAAAAAAAAAGTGTCCTTTTGAAGTAGACCTTAAAGTCAAAAAGCAATGGTGGGCTCAGATCAGCACAGAAGTTGGTACTGATCTCGGGTGGAAAAAAGAGAAGATGTGGATAAACACATGGGTAGATTCAGAGTTGCACCCTTGTTGTAGTTAGAATCCCTTCTATGGGGCATTTCTTCTGGGTTTCCTTCAGCTAATCATCTTGCTTTTCTCAGCAAGATTCTTGCTTGAATCTCAGTCCATATTACTTTTATCTCAAGGTCCTCCACTATGTGCGTACACATCTCTTAACCAAGATGGTATCCAGCAAAGAGGCTTATGGGTAGGTTGACTTCACTTCCTGTAAGGGGATGCCCCCTCCCTGTTTGACCTCCAAGGAGCCTTTCTGCACCTGTACAGATGGCAAGGTCTCCTTGTCTTTGAGAATGAGGAATAAGTGGTCTTTTACCTCTTACCCGGCCAGGGCTCAGCTCCTCTCTCCTGTTATTATGGAGCATATGTCCACAAGGGAGAAACTACAGCTGCTCAGTCTGGAGCCCATCCATCCCCTGCTTCAGTACAGGTTCTAACAACCAAACAAGAGACAGTCTGCACAAAGATGCCCTACTTTTCCCACCTCTCTCGAATCTTAGATCTTATAATCTTGTAGCTTCTCAGTCTAAGAATCTTTCATCTTATTCTTGATATCCATTGTAAAAAATAAAATTCAACTCAATAAATCATGAATCAAGCAGTATTCAGTCTAGCAGATGGAAAGGAGCTCTGAAGAACTAGACAAGGCCAGAGATTTTGTGGGCAGAAGGGAGCAGAAACAAGGAAGTTGCACTAGGCAAAAAGTAGACCAATGTTATTTTCCTTACAGGAGATGTCTGGAGTCTGCCGGGCAAGCTAAACAGGCAATATCTGATTGACTGTGATAAAATTCCATTTCTGGGAGTGTCAAACATGCAATCAGTCTTGGTTTAGTGATATGGGCTTGGCATAAGATACTTCATTTGGGATGCTTTTTTTTTTTTTTTTGGTAAATTTTGGCCTCTTTTATTGGTTTATTTATTTATTTTTATCTATCTCTTGGCCTGCATGGGCCTCCCATTGCAGTGGCCTCTCTCATTGAAGAGCACCGACTCTGGGCGCATGTACTCCAGAGCACTGGCTGGTAATTGGACACACTGGTCCAGCCACTCCGTGGCGTATGGGATCCTCCTGGGTCAGGGATCAAGCGAGTGCCCCTTGCACTGCAAGGTGGACTCTTTACCCACTGAACCGCCAGGGAAGCCCCATTTGGGGACTCTTGTCTTTAACATTGCTATGTGCGTGTGTCCCTCTCCCTTGGTTTGGTCTCATCACATCAAAGATTTGAAACAGGGGCTTCCCTGGTGGTCCAGTGGGTAAGGACACCGCCTTGCAGTGCAAGGGGAGCCAGTTTGATCCCTGGCCTGGGAAGATCCCATGTGCCGCGAAGCGCCTGGACCAATGTGTCCAACTACCGAGCCGGAGCTCTGGAGCGCATGCGCCCAGAGCTGGTACTTTGCGGTAAGAGAGGCCACTGCGATGGGAGGCCCACACAGGCCAGAGAACAAAGATGGAAATAAATGGAAGGCTAGTAGAAGTGGCCAAAAAAAAAAAAAAGATTTGAAACAGTGGACCAGTGTTACAACTCAGCTCAAAATTTTATTAAGCAGATAGCAGATAGTATACCCCAGAGAAGTGAGTGCAGGCCGACCCCAAAGGAGTTACTTCAGCCCATGTTTGTTTCCCTTTTTTATACTTTTTGTCTCCTTCCCCTGGGAACCTGATTGGTTCTGCCCCATGTAAAATAGGACTAATACCCACCATCAATCAGGAAGGGGGGATGTTTTTGGTTTTTTTTCCCACTGCAAGTTCCCACTCCGGTCCTCAGATTTTTTCATTGTTCTCTCTTTCTGGGGCTTTCTAACTGCCATTCTGGACTCCCCTTTTTTTTCTACCCTGACTCCCTAACACCATCATGCCAACGTGTTACCTTAGCACACACGGTTGCAAACAGTGCTTTAGAGAATAACTGTTCCCCTGCCTGCACTTCTCAAGAGCAATCAGGCTCTAGCTCAGACCCAGCGGGAGTTTAATGGCTGCCCATTGAGCGAATACTTTTATGTGCAGCATAACGGTCCATTTCTACCTCCATCTTTTATTCTTTCCATCCATTTCCTACATTCTATGGAGTGTGACCTCCCAAGACTCTTCCAAGGGTACAGAATCCAGTGCAATAACTGAATTATTAGTCAGATTCATGAGGATTTTTTCTTCAGATTTGCAGAGACTGCTAAGCCTGGCTGGCTACATAGGCAACTGCTAGGCTGTAAGACTGAGTGGCCTTTTAGGGGAGGCTGGTTAAGTGAGCCTTCCCTCATCTCTCTGCTCCGGAGCTGGTCCACTGGGACACAAGTGCTCAGGTCTGAGCAGGAGGCAATATGAATAGAACTGAGGTACCAGCTTAGCCACCGGATAGACCTGAATTTGAGGCTGAGCTCTGCCCAATAGCACTTATGTGACCTGAGGCAAGTTTCTTCACTTCTCTAAGCATTAGCTTCCTCATCAGTAAAATGGGGAGGATTAGAGTCTGTAGTGGATTGTTTACCATCCCTTGAGTAGGTCTCTTTCATCATCTCCTGTTAACCGTGTGACTTGCTTTGGCCAATGGGACACTAGCTAATGCAATGCAAGTGGAAGCTGGAGATGTGCTTATATTAGCGCTTACTCTCTTTGCTGTTAAGAATCTTTCCACCACCCTGTGAACACACATGGGCTGGCTGATGAGAGGCATGTGACTATCACCCCCGCTGACATTAGGCCAACTGAAAGACATGGGAAGGAGGCTTTCCTAGACTATCCATCCCCAGCCAAGTCAGCCCAAGTCAGAGTAAATTCCCAGCAAACCCACAGAAATGTGAGACATACCTGTTATGTTAAGACATGACCTTTGGGAGCGTTTTGTTACACAGCACAAGCTAATTGGTACACACTTCCTCACCCAGAGTGATGCTTGTGCGTTAAATGCATCTGCATAGAAACTGCTTCAACCAGTGCCTGACAGCTAAGTATTTAATCAGGATGGATCTCATCATTTGATCTAAGAAACTAGGATACTGGGAACTTCTTGGAGGTGATCTTCACTGAGATAGAGAGAGGCAAGGCAAGAAAATCTGCTTCATTTGTGCAATGCATAGGCCAGACCTGGTTCTCTCACACAGAACAGCCTTCCAGACCCTTCCAAGGTCATCACCAGTCATTACTGATGTGCACAGATGTGAATATTTCATTCTAGTTGATGAGTTATATCAGCTATGGGGTCAGTCAGTGGGAAGGGGGCAGCTTCTTCTACACCGGGCCACCAACAAAAACCTGACATTGGGCTTCCCTGGTAGCTCAGTGGTAAAGAGTTCACCTGCAAGTGGGGGAGACACGAGTTCAATCCCTGATCCTGGAAGATCCCACATGCTGCAGAGCAACGAAGCCCGTGAGCCACAACTATGGAGCCTGTGCTCTAGAGCCTCAGAACCGCAACTATGGAGCCTATGTGCCGCAACTATTGAAGCCCATGTGCTCTAGAGCCTGAGTTCCACAAGAAAAGTCACTGTAGCAAGAAATCTGCTCACGTCAGCTAGAGAGTAGCCCCCATTCCCTGCAACTGGAGAAGAGCCTGTGGCCTCAGTGAAAACCCAGAATAGCCAAAAATTAATAAATAAATGTAAAAACCTGCTATCACTTATCCAAGACCCAATGAGTAACATACCCGCCCACCCAAGTGGTCTGATAAGGACCCCTTCCCCACTAGTCAGCAGTGGGGGAACTCTTGTTTACAGTGGATTCACTTATACCGAAATGACAATATCTCTGAGCCTCCCACCTGAACCCCATTCCTATGTCCAAAGAGCAGCCTCCTCCAGGGAATTCCCTGGCGGTCCAGTGGCTGACACTCTGTGCTCTCACTGCCAAGCATCCGGGTTCAATCTCTGCTTAAGGAACTAAGATTCCACAAGCCACGTGGCATAGCCAGAAAAAAAAATGCAACCTCATCTGCGTTCACATACCAGATTTCCACTGCAGTCTGAAACACAAAAGTTGTCAAGTCCTTTCTTTCCGTTTCAGACGGAGATAGAAGAAGCCCCACAAAGGAACCACTAGATACAGTGTCCCTTGTGAGAATGTGCTGGCATTGAGGTGCCACCTCCCCATGCAAAGAGGTCTTGGGGCTCCACAGAGAGTGGATTCTGCACAGAAGTGGCCTTTCCCATCGCTGCAACATTGCAATGGCTAGTTTCCCCAGCAGTCACGAAGGCTCTCATAAAAACGCTTCTACAGGGGCTTCCCTGGTGGTCCAGTGGGTAAGGACACCACCTTGCAGTGCAAGGGATGCTGGTTCGATCCCTGGCCTGGGAAGATCCCATGTGCCGCGGAACAGCTGGGCTGATGTGTCCAACTACTGAGCCAGAGCTCTGGAGTGCATGCGCCCAGAGCCAGTGCTCTGCAACGACAGAGGCCACTGTGATGGGAGGCCCGCCCACACAGTCTAAGGAACAAAGATGGTGAAAACAAATAAACAAAAGACAAATAGAAGTGGCAAAAAAAAAAAAAAAAAAAAAACCACTTCTACAGACAGCATCTGTGTAAAAATCAAACACTGGAAGCAATTCAATTGTCCTTCAACAGTAGAATAGCTTTTTTTTTTTTTTAAAGTGTGGTTAATTCAGACAATGCATGGAATACCAAACAACAGTAAGAATGCACAAACACTCCACACAATAGCAGGCATTGTTCGCAAATATAAAGTCAAGTGAAAGAAAACACTCACAAAAAAGTATTTTCAATAAATCTACATAAAGTTCAAAAACAAGCAAAAGCAAAGGACATGATTCAGAGATGCAGTCTAAGGTGATGAAATCAAAATGTCTAAGGAGGTGATTATCAGAAACTCAGGAATGTGGTTTCCTTTTGGAGGGTGGGAAGGAAAAGGTTTCAGAGTAAAGAAGCATGTGGGGGCTGACTCTTACAGTGCTGGTAGTTCTAGTTCTTGATTTGGGTGGTTATTCATACAAGTATTTGCCTGCGTACGTGCTCACTCTGTTGTGTGTGACTCTGCGACCCTATGACCTGCAGCCTGCCAGGCTCCTCTGTCCATGGGGTTTTCCCAGCAAGAATACTGGAATGGGTTGACATTTCCTCCTTCAGAAGACCTTCCCAACCCAGAGCTCAAACCCACATCTCCTGTGTTGCAGGCAGATTCTTTACCATTGAGCCACAAGGGAAACCTCATACGAGTGTTTGCTTTCTAGCGATGCTTCATGCTGTGCACTTAACTTTTATGAATTTCTCTTTTCTTGTTTTATATTTTATTTATTTATTGGCTATTCTAGGTTTTCACTGCTGCTGCAGGCTCTTCTTTAGTTGCAGGGAGTCGGGGCTACTCTCTAGTTGAGGTGAGCAGGCTTCTTGTTGTGGTGACTTCTCTTGTTGTGGAACTTGGGCTCTAGGGCGCATGGGCTCCATAGTTGTGGCTCTGAGGCTCTAGAGCACAGGCTCTGTAGTTGTGGCTCACGGGCTTACTTGCTCAGCAGCATGTGGGATCTTCCCAGAACAGAGATTGAGCTCTTGTCTCCTGCACTGGCAGATGAACTCTTCACCACTGAGCTACCAGGGAAGCCCTCTTTTTTTTTTTTTTTAACTTTTTCTTTTTAACTGCTCTGGGTCTTGGTTGTGTCATGCAGACTCACTAGTTGTAGTGCCTTAGTTGCCCCACAGCATGTGGGATCTTAGTTTCTGGACCAGGGATCAAACCTGGGTCCCCTGCACTGGAAAGCAGATTCTTAATCACCGGGCCACCAGGAAAATCCTGAGTTGTTCTTTACGTGTGTTATATACACCACCCACTTCCTACAAAAGAGTTTGGGAAGACAATTCTAGAGCGTATATTCTTTACCCTTCTAATGACAGGTGCACAAACCTATTCCATGGAGTCCAGCAGATACAGATGCCATGACCTCCTCTCTTCACCCCTGTTGTGCCTGCCTCCCTTCATGGCCTCAGACCCAAATGTTCATACCTCCTTCCTAAGCTGGTCATACAATAACTCCCGTGACCATCAGTGGATGCAAAGGGATATTGGAAATGATGGTAATGGGAGTAAATGAAATTGACTAATATTTCTATGGTAAGATCTGAGCTCCTTTTCAGCCAACCAAATGAGCAGGAGTAGCAGCCACAGGGTAGTCAAGCAAGACCCTATAGAGCCTTCCTGGAACAGACTCTTTTCATGCCCTTTGCTGTAATTCCTCTCTGAAGTTCCTAGATAACCATATTGGCCTTCCTGGCTGAACATGTAACCCCTTCAGATTTACCATTGAGCCACAAGGGAACCCTCATACGGTGTTTTGCTTTCTAGCGATGCTTCATGCTGTGCACTTAACTTTTATGAATTTCTCTTTTCTTGTTTTATATTTTATTTATTTATTGGCTATTCTAGGTTTTCACTGCTGCTGCAGGCTCTTCTTTAGTTGCAGGGAGTCGGGGCTACTCTCTAGTTGAGGTGAGCAGGCTTCTTGTTGTGGTGACTTCTCTTGTTGTGGAACTTGGGCTCTAGGGCGCATGGGCTCCATAGTTGTGGCTCTGAGGCTCTAGAGCACAGGCTCTGTAGTTGTGGCTCACGGGCTTACTTGCTCAGCAGCATGTGGGATCTTCCCAGAACAGAGATTGAGCTCTTGTCTCCTGCACTGGCAGATGAACTCTTCACCACTGAGCTACCAGGGAAGCCCTCTTTTTTTTTTTTTTTAACTTTTTCTTTTTAACTGCTCTGGGTCTTGGTTGTGTCATGCAGACTCACTAGTTGTAGTGCCTTAGTTGCCCCACAGCATGTGGGATCTTAGTTTCTGGACCAGGGATCAAACCTGGGTCCCCTGCACTGGAAAGCAGATTCTTAATCACCGGGCCACCAGGAAAATCCTGAGTTGTTCTTTACGTGTGTTATATACACCACCCACTTCCTACAAAAGAGTTTGGGAAGACAATTCTAGAGCGTATATTCTTTACCCTTCTAATGACAGGTGCACAAACCTATTCCATGGAGTCCAGCAGATACAGATGCCATGACCTCCTCTCTTCACCCCTGTTGTGCCTGCCTCCCTTCATGGCCTCAGACCCAAATGTTCATACCTCCTTCCTAAGCTGGTCATACAATAACTCCCGTGACCATCAGTGGATGCAAAGGGATATTGGAAATGATGGTAATGGGAGTAAATGAAATTGACTAATATTTCTATGGTAAGATCTGAGCTCCTTTTCAGCCAACCAAATGAGCAGGAGTAGCAGCCACAGGGTAGTCAAGCAAGACCCTATAGAGCCTTCCTGGAACAGACTCTTTTCATGCCCTTTGCTGTAATTCCTCTCTGAAGTTCCTAGATAACCATATCTGGTGCACACTTCCTGAGCTGCTTAACAGATGCTAAAACCCCCTTCAAATGGAAGAAAGGAACTGCTTGATGACCATGAGCACCGCCCTGAAACCTACTGGCACCTAAAGAGCAATAATATTAATCCCTGTGACATCTCTTGGTTATCATGCCATCAACCAATCTGAGAATTGTGCGCAAGCTGATCGCATGTTGTGGAATGCCCCTGGCCTTTAAAAATGCCTTGCTGAAACCCACTGGGAACTTGGACATTTTGAGCGCTGGCTGCTCCAGACCCCTTGTATGGTCCTCTGCAATAAACACTGCACTTTGCTTCACCACAGCCAGGCAGCCATAGGTTGGCTTTACCTCCTAAAGGCAAGCAGACCCAAGTTTCATTCAGTAATAATAGCAGCAGTAGCAGCAACCTACTGTGTGGATATGCACTCTGGTTGGAATAAGGCTAGACCTTTCAGCCACACTTGGTCCCCACTCAGCTTAATTTTTCTTGAATATTTATTTGCATTTATTTATTTGGCTGTGCTGGGTCTTATGTGCAGCACCCAGGATCTTCCACCTTTGTCACGCATATGGAATCTTTAGTTGTGGAATGTGAACTCTTAGTTGCAGCAGGTCAGATCTAGTCCCCCAATCAGGGGTCTAACCCAGGCCCTCTGGGGGCGTCGAGTCTTTAGACCACCGAAAAAAAAAAAAAAAGAAATCCTTCCTCACACTCAGATTTAGGTCAGCACATACTTCAACAGTGGGTATATCTTTGCAAGTCTAAAGAAGAGGATACATGTTCTCTGTCCCACTCAAATGAGAGAGAGGAGAACAGAGCCCAGAAGAACACCAGATGACAGAAGACCTTCGAGGAAATGAGAAAGAACAGTCAGTCAGTGTGTGGTGGCTAGGAAGCCCACG
The DNA here is from genome assembly GCA_022376925.1 of Tragulus kanchil. Taxonomy (NCBI): domain Eukaryota; kingdom Metazoa; phylum Chordata; class Mammalia; order Artiodactyla; family Tragulidae; genus Tragulus; species Tragulus kanchil. The sequence continues at coordinate 134,284,759 of JAIOJX010000002.1, read as the reverse complement.
AGGAGCCACGGTTTAAAACAGGCGGTCGTGGTCAAATGCTGCAAGTCATAAAAGATGCGTGGAATCAGCCCACTTGCCAAGGCTGTGATTCCCTTTGATCACAGGTGGCCTCCACCCAGAGTGACTTTAAGCAGGATTTCAATTCCCCAGCCAGAGATTGAAGTCAAGCCATAGCCGTGAGACCACTAAATCCTAGTCACTAGGCCATGAGGGCCAGGGGCAGACGCTGACTTGTCAGTTGTATAGAAATGCATTTCCACAAACAGAAGAGAAGTAGTGCAACAAGTAAACTGATGATTAGGAGGGAAAAGAGTACGTGTGAATTGACTCACGGGGCTGGCTCAGAGAGAGCCGTGCCCTTGTGGTAGTCTGAATCACTTATATGGATCATTTCTTCCACACTTCCTCTCGTCCAGTTATCTTACTTTGCTTGGCTCTGAATCTGTATTTGGTTCAACTCACAGTTCTCCCCTGTGTGGGCACATCTCTTAGGCCAAGATGGAGTCTAATTAAGAGGCCTATGGGTAGCCTGACATCACTATGGAGTGGCACCCGCTTTTGACCCTCAAGGAGCCTTTCTGGGCAAGTGTTGTTGGGAGGGTCTCTTTGACCTCGAGAATAAGATATAATCTCTTTATCTCTTATCTGAACAAGAGGGCTCAGCTTCTCTCTATCTCTGCCATTCCTGTTACCATAAAGTGTCCACCAAAGTCCAGCTATGTACCCTGTTCTTGCTGTTATTTCTGTCTGGAAATCTAAACAGGAGGCTGGCTGTCACTGTCTAACCTGGACCCTGTCTATCTCTGGCCTCAAATCCCACCTGAGAGATGTCAGCCTCAAGAAATCTTTACGGGAAGGATGAATGTTGAAGGTCTGTCTTCTGTAACTTCTTCAGGCTGGCATGGGCCTCATAGACCCTACCTAGCCAGGGTCACAGAGCTCTCATCCTATCTCATTAAGGGGCACAGGGTGACTTCTGCTGTGATTCCAGCTGAATCTGTCCTGAGGAGTGGTTGGAATCTCTGCAGCACCATCGTCTTGTCTGGGGAACCATTGTGTCCTTAAAAGAACAAACTAGACAAGTAGATTAAGACAACAGGGGCCAAAGATTAGTGAAAGAATTATTATAACACTGTGTCAGACTTGATGCCACTAGCCATTTTTAAGACAAGGCTAACTGGCAGCTGGTAGCTATAACCTTACATTTGCAAGGTCTCCTCTTGTAACTACTGTATTTTTTAGATGGTAAAAATTGCTTAGATCATATGTTCCCCAAAGAGAAAAGACTTCTGTAGTGGCCAGTAGCTCCTGTTATGTATGTGTTAATATCACATGAAAGATTAAAGTTGACTTAGTTAAAACTAGACAACTGGCTACCTGGCTGCAAGTCTCCTCAAAATGTCAAGTCCAGATTGGGATTCATGCTTATTCTCCTGAAAAGAAATGAAAATCTATTTTGTCTATTAACATTTGGTGGTCACTCATCCAACTACCTCTAAGTGGATCTGCTACACCTACACCCGTCACAGTGGGTCAATAGAAATTAACATCAACATGCATCTGATCATTTCAAATGGTTCCTTTCCTTTGGACAGGATAACCCAAGAGCTGACTCTATCTGGACCAAGATCAAAATTGCTACCAATGTAACATGGTTCTTATTCTTGCTTAGACTCTTGGTTATAATAATCCTTATTGTATTTATTCTCAACCATGTGGGGCACACGCATCTCTATAATCAGACTGTATGCGGGACTTCTTGTCTTTTTCAGAATAGAAAATAGGGTAATTTAACTTACCAGCTGCCCCCTGTCCTCCCTGCCCCCAATAACTGCAGTCTACAGAGTCAATATATTTTTGCAGAGAAAGTTATTCACTCAACTTTTTCTGAACCATAATTAAACTTTATGATTAAAAAAAAGAAAAGATCTGGCTTTGAAATTTCAAAGAAAAATCTTTCTCCAGAGTCTAAAGAATATTGTGGTTCACTGAATATATATTTATTTCTGCAATAATAGCTTCATAGCTAAAATTTAGACCAAATAGTGCTCAAATTGAGCCTGGTAACAGGGGCAGACTGGCTGATAAAATGTTGACCCAACAGGGATTGTCCTTCTGGGGAGGTGGGATTTTTAATTCTATAAGAAAAGCCTAGGGCTTCCCCTGGGGGTCCAGTGGGTAAGGACACCGCCTTGCAGTGCAAGGGGCGCTGGTTCGATCCCTGGCCTGGGAAGATCCCACGTGCCGCGGAGCAGCTGGACCAATGTGTCCAATTACCAAGCCAGAGCTCTGGAGCGCATGCGCCCAGAGCCGGCGCTCTGTGACAACAGAGGGAGGCCCACAGGAGCCAAAGAACAAAGACGGATGAAAATAGAGAAATGAAAGACCAATAGAAGTGGCCTGCCCACTCCCCTCCCTCCCCAACCCGACCCCCACCCAAAAATAAATAATAAAATAAATAAATCTTAAAAAAAAAAAAAAAGAAGAAGAAGAAGAGCCTGGAGGAGTAAGGGAACTTGCAGGAGTGGGTGAAGCTTGGTTCCCCTCCCACCCTCACCCCCACCCCGACCTCTACCCCCACCCCCTGAGAGTGGGGAGAAGTTAAAAGGAGATTATTGAGGATGTCAGAAGAGTTCTTCTGATTCCTCAAGGTTTTGATTATAGAAGCCAGATAGAGCAGGATTATGATAAAGGGCCGTAAAGTCCTAAACCCAAGGGAACCTCAGTCCCCTTTCCCACCATGTCACAATAAAGATTTCATTGTAAGATAGTATTATAATCTAGATACAGATTTTCAGGCTATTATTTCATTCCCCCACCACCACTAGCTTAAGTTAAAGTCAGGCAATGTTACAGCAAAACCTAAGTTTTCCCTTTCTCAGCCCATTGGGCTTAAAAGGGGGATCCCCATGTTGAGCACCCTACCACCAAGAGCAGCACTCCTAGAATGAAGCCCAGCATCCTGGAAATATGATTAAGAGGCACCAGAGCATCCTCTGCACTTCTTTAGAATCCTGTTGGTTGATGGGATTGTGAGCATCTTCTACTCTCCCACCAATCCTTGACCAGATGTGTCTGGCTGACCAGATCCCTTTGAACCAGTGCCAGTGCATTCCCAGGGCTCTCCTTGAAGAGAATCTGTTGCAGCATGGTGATCTGCTTGAAAGGGGCCAGTCCAATAAGCTGTCCATTGCAGTGTGTGAACTGCCGAGGCCTGGAATGGAGAGGTTCTGATGGATACAAAGAGGAACCCTTGGAGAAATCAGTGTTGGGTGCTGTGTAAAATACCAGGGGAACAGGACCCGAGCACTGAGAGACGAGAGTATTCCCACAGGGGATGTGAGGCACAGAGTAAGGTGGGAGATTAAACAACAGAAAAACCCCAAGTCTAGCACCCTGCTTGTCTGGCCACCATGGTAAAATTGGGAATCATCTGATAGTAGGCAACAGAGAGTTTGGCAGTGGCGAGGACACAGTTTAGGAATGAGGTCTAAAATATCCTTCTCTAAAAGAATAAAGACACATAAAGTGAGACAGAGAACTTGTTTTGTATGAGTAAGATGGGAAAGAAGAGCATAGTGAAGGGGGTAGAAAGGAAAGCATAGTGAAGGGATCCGTACAGGAGAGAGACAGACTTGGGTTCTTTCATCGTCAGATATCATGCTTCCACTGGGTCCCAAAGAACAGCATCAGCGGTGCCCCAAGCATTATTTGAATCTTCACCTCGTGGGGGTACCGCCTGCCACCCTCAATGTGAGAGGAGCCATAATGCAGTGCGTGGACTGAGGTTGTGACCTGTCGGTCTTGGAAAGAAAGAGAAGCAGAGAGCAATAGAAAGGTCAGGGGGCTCGAGCTGCAGCTGGGCGAAGCCCACGATTTACCTAGAATTGCTGGATTTTTGCATCACAGTGATCTTGGTGGCCTCATCCAGCAGCGGCCTGAAGCAAGATTTGGTTCCCTGCCAAAAGCCTGCAGTCAGGCTGCAGCAGTGAGAACCCTGAATCCTAGCCACTTGACCACGAGAGCCAGTGGCCAGTGACAAGGCCCTGACCCTTCAGCTGTGCAGAAATGAATTTCCACAAAGACAGAAAGTAGTGAAACAAGCATTCATTAGAAAGAAAAAGTGTGTGAATAACTCACACGGAAGGGCTCAGGGAGAGTCACACCCTCGTGGTAGTTTGAATTACTTATATGGGGCATTTCTTCCAGGTTTCCTTTGATCAATCATTGCCTTTGCCTGGTTCTGAGTCTGTATTTGGTTTCATTCAAGGTCCTCCCCTAAGTGTGCGTGTCTTAGACAAGATGGCTTCTAGTGAAGAGCCTATAGGTAGGCTGACATCATCTACTACGGGGTGGTGTCCCTCCCTTTTTGACCCTTAAGGAGGCCTTCTGTGCATGTGTAGTTGGAAAGGTCTCCTTGACCTCGAGAATAAGAGATATGTGGTCTCTTTTTGTCTTGTCTGGTCAGGGCTCAGCTCCTCTCTGCTCCTGTCATTCCTGTTTTCATAAAGCGTCCACTGGAAGCAAAGTCCAGCTGGGCAACCTGTTATTGTCATTGTTTCTATCTGGAAGTGTGACGAGGGGACGGGCTGTAAATGTCTAACCGGGAACCCATCTGTCTCCCACCTCGCCTTCATTCACCATGTTCTATAAATTGTGGACACCTGTCCTAAAATTCTGAGTCTAGGGTTTCCCTGGTAGTTCAGTGGTAAATAGTTCGCCTGCCAATGCAGGAGACACAGGTTCAATTCCTGATCCGGGAAGATCCCACATGCTGTGGAGCAACTAAGCCCATGAGCCACAACTATGGAGCCTGTGCTCTAGAGCCTCGGAGTCACAACTATGGAGTCCATGGGCTGCAACTACTGAAGCCCGTGTGCCCTAGAGCCTAAGGGTCACAACAAGAGAAGTCACCGCAACAAGAAGCCTGCTCACCTCAAGTAAAAGTAGCCCCCACTCCCTGCAACTAGAGAAGAGCCTGCAGCAGCAGTAAAAACCCGGAATATGCAAAAATAATAAATAAATAAAAATTCTATGAGTCTAAATTATGTTCTGAAAAATAGTTCTGAAACACAAAATTACTCACTGTGGTCAACTCTGGGGACCATGATGAGTCCAGTGAAGAAAGGACTTTCAACTTTTACTCTCTATGCTTCTCAACTATTTTAATTTTTACAAGGCGTGTTCATGTGTTTAGAATTTTAAATGAAGAAAACAAGAGGTTCATGTTAATTCATACTGAAGGGACCAGTAGTGCCTGGAAGCAGAAGAGGAGAGAAAACCAGCTGGGGGTTGTTGATGGCAGATTGGGGACTCAGCAGGCCATTTGCCTGGTTCTGAGTCTGTATTGTTCAAGGTCCTCCCCTAAGTGTGCGTGTCTTAGACAAGATGGCTTCTAGTGAAGAGCCTATAGGTAGGCTGACATCATCTACTACGGGGTGGTGTCCCTCCCTTTTTGACCCTTAAGGAGGCCTTCTGTGCATGTGTAGTTGGAAAGGTCTCCTTGACCTCGAGAATAAGAGATATGTGGTCTCTTTTTGTCTTGTCTGGTCAGGGCTCAGCTCCTCTCTGCTCCTGTCATTCCTGTTTTCATAAAGCGTCCACTGGAAGCAAAGTCCAGCTGGGCAACCTGTTATTGTCATTGTTTCTATCTGGAAGTGTGACGAGGGGACGGGCTGTAAATGTCTAACCGGGAACCCATCTGTCTCCCACCTCGCCTTCATTCACCATGTTCTATAAATTGTGGACACCTGTCCTAAAATTCTGAGTCTAGGGTTTCCCTGGTAGTTCAGTGGTAAATAGTTCGCCTGCCAATGCAGGAGACACAGGTTCAATTCCTGATCCGGGAAGATCCCACATGCTGTGGAGCAACTAAGCCCATGAGCCACAACTATGGAGCCTGTGCTCTAGAGCCTCGGAGTCACAACTATGGAGTCCATGGGCTGCAACTACTGAAGCCCGTGTGCCCTAGAGCCTAAGGGTCACAACAAGAGAAGTCACCGCAACAAGAAGCCTGCTCACCTCAAGTAAAAGTAGCCCCCACTCCCTGCAACTAGAGAAGAGCCTGCAGCAGCAGTAAAAACCCGGAATATGCAAAAATAATAAATAAATAAAAATTCTATGAGTCTAAATTATGTTCTGAAAAATAGTTCTGAAACACAAAATTACTCACTGTGGTCAACTCTGGGGACCATGATGAGTCCAGTGAAGAAAGGACTTTCAACTTTTTACTCTCTATGCTTCTCAACTATTTTAATTTTTACAAGGCGTGTTCATGTGTTTAGAATTTTAAATGAAGAAAACAAGAGGTTCATGTTAATTCATACTGAAGGGACCAGTAGTGCCTGGAAGCAGAAGAGGAGAGAAAACCAGCTGGGGGTTGTTGATGGCAGATTGGGGACTCAGCAGGCCAGGACTGAGGTGGGAGGTAGCCAGAGGACACGTGGTGTGAGGTCCAGGAAGCGTATAGGTGTGCGGTCTGCTGGTAACACAACAGCAGGAGCAAGTCCTGGTTAGTTTCTAGAAGGCTCCTCCAGCTACCTATGATCTTGTAAAGATGGGTATGGGTTCTTACCTGTCCCTGCGGGACTGAGGCTTGAGAGGTATATCTGATGGCAGCTCACTTTGGGGACAGCCGTCCCCAAGAGGCAACGGGAAATGAAGAATAAGCTGCTCTCCACCCACCCGTTCCCACCCCCAAAGCCAGACACACAGGGCCAAGAAAGAAGCGAGCAGAAAACAGAGGCAGGATGGAGGTGACCACAAAAGGTTAATTTAGGGCTTCCCTTGTGGTCCAGTGGGCAAAGATGCTGCCTTGCAGTGCATGGGATGCCGGTTCAATCCCTGGCCCGGGAAGATCCCATGTGCCACAGAGCGGCTGGCCGCATGCGCCCAGAGCTGGTGCTCTGCAACGAGAGGCCACTGCCATGGGAGGCCCACACAAACCAAAGAATAAAGATGGATGAAAATAAATAAATTTTTTAAAAAAGGTTACTTTAGCCAAACTGTGTTCCAACTCGCCAGACATCAACAAGGCACCCTTTTCATCTCATCCCAACAAGCGTTAATTGTATCTTTTGTTTTATTTTTTTAGTCTGTGCTAACGATTAGCAGAAAAAAAAAATCAGTCCACTGTGGCACAGTCAACATGCTCTAAATGACTTGCTTACTCAATTCCTTGAAGATAAGACAGTAATTTTCTTTTATAAAGAAAATGTCTTTAAAAATTATTTATTTTTGGTTGCTCTGGGTCTTCATTGCTGTGAGGCTATCTCTAGTGGTGGTGCGCAGGTTTCTCATTGCAGTGGCTTTTCTTGTTGCAGAGCACAGGCTGTAGGCACACGGGTGTCAGCAGCTGTGGCTCACGGGCTCGAGAGCACAGGCTCAGTAGTTGTGGGGCACCGGCTGCCCTGGCCCATGGCATGGAGAGTCTTCCCATCAGGGATGGAAGCAGAAGAGGAGAAAACCAGCTGGGGGTTGTTGATGGCAGATTGGGGACTCAGCAGGCCAGGACTGAGGTGGGAGGTAGCCAGAGGACACGTGGTGTGAGGTCCAGGAAGCGTATAGGTGTGCGGTCTGCTGGTAACACAACAGCAGGAGCAAGTCCTGGTTAGTTTCTAGAAGGCTCCTCCAGCTACCTATGATCTTGTAAAGATGGGTATGGGTTCTTACCTGTCCCTGCGGGACTGAGGCTTGAGAGGTATATCTGATGGCAGCTCACTTTGGGGACAGCCGTCCCCAAGAGGCAACGGGAAATGAAGAATAAGCTGCTCTCCACCCACCCGTTCCCACCCCCAAAGCCAGACACACAGGGCCAAGAAAGAAGCGAGCAGAAAACAGAGGCAGGATGGAGGTGACCACAAAAGGTTAATTTAGGGCTTCCCTTGTGGTCCAGTGGGCAAAGATGCTGCCTTGCAGTGCATGGGATGCCGGTTCAATCCCTGGCCCGGGAAGATCCCATGTGCCACAGAGCGGCTGGCCCGCATGCGCCCAGAGCTGGTGCTCTGCAACGAGAGAGGCCACTGCCATGGGAGGCCCACACAAACCAAAGAATAAAGATGGATGAAAATAAATAAATTTTTTAAAAAAGGTTACTTTAGCCAAACTGTGTTCCAACTCGCCAGACATCAACAAGGCACCCTTTTCATCTCATCCCAGCAAGCGTTAATTGTATCTTTTGTTTTATTTTTTTAGTCTGTGCTAACGATTAGCAGAAAAAAAAAATCAGTCCACTGTGGCACAGTCAACATGCTCTAAATGACTTGCTTACTCAATTCCTTGAAGATAAGACAGTAATTTTCTTTTATAAAGAAAATGTCTTTAAAAATTATTTATTTTTGGTTGCTCTGGGTCTTCATTGCTGTGAGGCTATCTCTAGTGGTGGTGCGCAGGTTTCTCATTGCAGTGGCTTTTCTTGTTGCAGAGCACAGGCTGTAGGCACACGGGTGTCAGCAGCTGTGGCTCACGGGCTCGAGAGCACAGGCTCAGTAGTTGTGGGGCACCGGCTGCCCTGGCCCATGGCATGGAGAGTCTTCCCATCAGGGATCGAACTTGTGGTCTCTGCATCGGCAGGCAGATTCTTATCTACGGGACCATCAGGGAAGTCCTAACAATCTTTTATTTGTATTTATTTATTTGGCTGCACCGGGCTCAGTTGCAGCATGCGGGATCTTTAGTTGTGGCATGTGGGATCCTAGCTCCCCAGCCAGGGATCAAACTCAGGCCCCTGCATTGGGAGCTCGAAGTGTTAACCACTGGACCACCAGGCAAGTTTCAAGATAGAAACTTTCATCTTCACATTCCAAGCATGCCACCTGACCTAGAATTAATGATTCAAATTGTCACAGCATGTTGTTTTATTGAGAATAAAATAATATAAAGAAATTGATGCATATATATATGTATAACTGAATCACTTTACTGTATATCTGAAACTAACACAACGTTGTAAATCAACTACACTCCTATATAAATTTTAAAAAATAATATAAAGAGTTAAGCATTTTCTCCATTGAGGACCATGAAACTGTGACTGCATAATGCAGATTCAGATGTAGCATAGCTGATAATTGTCTCTCACTAAGTTTCATTCAGGTTATTTCACTAACATTGCAACACAACTCTGCTTGATTTATTTTTTTTTGTAGTATTTTCCCTATCATGCCTCTTTTATTTTACATTTATTTTCATCTATCTTTTATTCTTTGGCCTGTGTGGGCCTCCCATCACAGTGGCCTCTCTTGTTGTCGCAGAGCACTGGCTCTGGGCGCATGCGCTCCAGAGCACTGGCTCCTAATTGGACACACCGGTCCAGCCGTTCCTTGGCACATGGGATCTTTCCAGGCCAGGAATTGAATCAGTGCCCCTTGCACTGCAAGGGCACCAGGGAAGCCCTGCTTTGTTTTCTTTACGTATTTTAATGGGAGGATAATTCAGAGGGTGGGACCGACATTGGAGTCAGAGTTTTTGGTCTGAGATGCTCCCACCAGGGGGCGTCGCTAGACCTTTGGAGAGAGTCTAAGGAACACATAAGAAAGAATCAAGTGCCTTCCCCATCAGGATCCGCAACCTATGTATGCTCCGTGGCCCAAAGTGTGCCACTGTGTAAATAAAGTTTTATTGGAGCATCACTTCGCTCACACATTTACCTTTGTCTATGGTGGTTTTCACACCGTACCGGCAGGGTTGAATAGCTGCTGGAGACTGTATAACCCACAATACCAAAAATATTTACTATCTGTTTCTTTACAGATAAAACTTGCCAAGCCTGTTCTAATCCTCCCCGCAGAAATGATCTAAGACATGTATCCCCCCGAGAAGGAGCTACATCAATGGGTGGAGGGCAGTACCACAGCATCTCTATGAGGTAGGTACCATATTATTCCCACTTTACAAAGACACAGAAAGAGTAAAAGTTTCCAGCCAATAACCATTGGAACTAAGATGTGAGACCAGGAAGTCTGGTCCTAGAATCTGCCTGCTCAACCACCACCCGCAATGCCTCCTAAAAGTTTTCAGAAAGGGAAAACAGAAACCAAAATCAGCCACATACAAAGCGTCATAATTTTCAATAGCAATATAGAAAGCCAGGAGAAAAATGAAGCAATGCATTCAAATTTTTAAGGAAAAAATATTTTCTATCTAAAATTCTAGAATCTGATGTCTTACAATCAAATATGAGGGAATTATATATATATATACCCAGTGGTGGTTTTATATATATATATATATATATATATATCACATAAGCTCTCAAAATATTATCCCTAAATTCACTCTTAGGACACTGCTGGGTAGTGTGCTCTACCAAAATGAGAAATCAAAACTATAAAGAGCAAAACAAACATCTAGGGGGAAAGGGCTTCCCTGATGGCTCAGTGGTAAAGAGTTCGCCTGCCAATGCAGAATACACAGGTTTGATCCCTGATCCGGGAAGATCCCACATGCTGCAGAGCAACAAAGCCCGTGAGCCACAACTATTGACCTTGTGCTCTAGAGCTTCGGAGCCGCAACTATGGAGCCCATGTGCTGTAGCCATGGAAGCCCATGTGCCCTGGAGCCCGAGTTCCACAACAAGAGAAGTCACCACAACAAGAAGCCTGCTCACCTCAACTAGAGAGTAGCCCCACTCCCTGCAACTAAAGAGCCTGTGGCAGCATTGAAAACCCAGAATAGCCAAAAAATAAATCAATAAATAAAAATTTTTTAAAAATCCACCTGCAATGCAAGAGACATAGAAGACACAGGTTTAATCCCTGGTTGGGGAAGGTCCCCTAGAGAAGGAAATGGCAAGGATCTGCCCATTTGCTTGGCTGCTGGCAAGGGTCCTGAGTTCCTTACTTGTTCGGTGGGCCTCTACATAAAGGCTACTCAACACATGGGAGTCAGCTCCCCTGGAGTGTTTGATCCAGCAGAGAAGGGGACAGAGCCCAGGACGGATGCCACAATGTCTCTTATACTCCAACCTTGGAATTAATATACCGTCACTTCCACAATATTCTATCAGTCACCAGAGATCAACAATGATTTGTAGGAGAAGACCACACTAGGTGTGGGTATAAAGAGACAGGGACCCCCGGGGCCATCTCGAAGTGGGCAACAGTATTACTGTGGCAGCGTAACACAACTCAGTGGCGAAAAACATCCACTTATTATGTACATGGGTTTTGTGGGTCAGAAATTCATACAGCAGGGTTTGCTTGTCTCTCCTACTCAATGGCTAGGGCCTCAACTGGAAGACTCATAGGCTAACTCCAAGCTCCCTCTGCTCGTCCCCGACATGACAATAAATCCAAGACATGAGATGTTGAGGCAAGGAATACAACTCTTTTAAGATACTTTTGAAAGGGTTTTACCTCGATTTGAGACTTAAACCCAGGGCCCAGACCTGATCGAACCCTGCTTGGGACTTGAATCCATGTGGCTGGACCTTGAATTCCAGCCAAAACCCTATTTGGGACTTGAACCCACGTGGCTGGGACTTAACCCCAGCCAAAATCCTGCTTGGGACTTGAACCCATGTAGTCAGGACTCAATCCCGGCCAAAACCTTGTCTAGGACTTGAACCCATGCGGCCAGGACTTAATCCAGCACTTACCCAACGTCTGGACCCACTGAGGCTCAAATTCTTCATGCCTCAACGCAGAAGGAATTCAGCGAGAAGCAGAGTGATAGACAAGAAGAGGATTTATTAGGATAGGGTACTTGTAAGTGGTGCAAGCGGGCAGGCAGGAAAGCCCTGCTCTGCTCTCTCCTCGATTGAGTGGACAGCCATATATATAGGATGGTAGAAGACCGCCCCCCTCAAGTAGACACAGATGCAAGGCATACATCATTAGTTCCTTCTTCGCCAGCTCCTCCTTCCTCAGCTGTTTATACCCAGTCGAGCCTGCTTTACTGAACAAGGAGCAGCTCTCCTGAGTTCTCGTCAACTCACTGGCCTCCCAACCTCTCTCAGATTTCACCCTTCTACCTACCATCCCCTACTAGGACTCTACAACCACCTACCTGTTCTACTCTGTCCCTGTCACTTTTGTTTATTTATGTATGGCTGTGCTGAGTCTTCATTGCTGCCCAGGCTTGTCTATTGTGGGGAGTGGGGGCCGCTCTCCAGTTGCAGTGCACAGGCCACTCTTAAGGTGGAGCACAGGCTCTAGGAGGCAAGGGCTTCAGTAGTTGAAGCTCCCAGGCTCTAGAGCACAGGCTGAATAGTTAGGGTGCACAAGCTTAGTTGGCTCTGCAGCATGTGGGATCCTCCCAGATCAGGGATCGAACCCATGTCTCCTGCATTGGCACGTGGATTCTTTACTGCTGAGACACCAGGGAAGCTCAAGGCAAGGAATAAGACCTTATTCAGAAGGCTGACTGACTGGGAAGATGGCCGATGAATGTCTCAAAATAATCATCTTATTGGGGTCTGGATGCAAGATTTTTTTTTTTTTTTTGGCCACTTCTATTAGTCTTTCATTTATTTCCATCTTTGTTCTTTTGGCCTGTGTGGGCCTCCCATCGCAGTGACCTCACTTGCTGCACAGCACCAGCTCTGAGTGCATGTTCTCCATAGCGCTGGTTTGGTAGTTAGACATATAGGTCCAGCTGCTCTGTGGCACGTGGGATCTTCCCAGGCCAGGGATCGAACTGGTGCCCCTTGCACTGGGAGGTGGTGTCCTTACCCACTGGACCACCAGGGAAGCCCCCAGATTCTTTTATAGAACAGAGAAAGGGGAGGTGAGGAAGTCAAGTAAAAATATCATACGACTCACCAATATCTTCTGGAATGTCCAGCCTCAGAGAGGGGATGTATCCATTTCTTCTTTTCTGCAGCCATCCACAGGTGGACAGCATCAGATGGTCTCTGTGGACAGCCATATATAGGATTAGAAGACCGCCCCCCTCAAGTAGACACAGATGCAAGGCATACATCATTAGTTCCTTCTTCGCCAGCTCCTCCTTCCTCAGCTGTTTATACCCAGTCGAGCCTGCTTTACTGAACAAGGAGCAGCTCTCCTGAGTTCTCGTCAACTCACTGGCCTCCCAACCTCTCTCAGATTTCACCCTTCTACCTACCATCCCCTACTAGGACTCTACAACCACCTACCTGTTCTACTCTGTCCCTGTCACTTTTGTTTATTTATGTATGGCTGTGCTGAGTCTTCATTGCTGCCCAGGCTTGTCTATTGTGGGGAGTGGGGGCCGCTCTCCAGTTGCAGTGCACAGGCCACTCTTAAGGTGGAGCACAGGCTCTAGGAGGCAAGGGCTTCAGTAGTTGAAGCTCCCAGGCTCTAGAGCACAGGCTGAATAGTTAGGGTGCACAAGCTTAGTTGGCTCTGCAGCATGTGGGATCCTCCCAGATCAGGGATCGAACCCATGTCTCCTGCATTGGCACGTGGATTCTTTACTGCTGAGACACCAGGGAAGCTCAAGGCAAGGAATAAGACCTTATTCAGAAGGCTGACTGACTGGGAAGATGGCCGATGAATGTCTCAAAATAATCATCTTATTGGGGTCTGGATGCAAGATTTTTTTTTTTTTTTTTGGCCACTTCTATTAGTCTTTCATTTATTTCCATCTTTGTTCTTTTGGCCTGTGTGGGCCTCCCATCGCAGTGACCTCACTTGCTGCACAGCACCAGCTCTGAGTGCATGTTCTCCATAGCGCTGGTTTGGTAGTTAGACATATAGGTCCAGCTGCTCTGTGGCACGTGGGATCTTCCCAGGCCAGGGATCGAACTGGTGCCCCTTGCACTGGGAGGTGGTGTCCTTACCCACTGGACCACCAGGGAAGCCCCCAGATTCTTTTATAGAACAGAGAAAGGGGAGGTGAGGAAGTCAAGTAAAAATATCATACGACTCACCAATATCTTCTGGAATGTCCAGCCTCAGAGAGGGGATGTATCCATTTCTTCTTTTCTGCAGCCATCCACAGGTGGACAGCATCAGATGGTCTCTGTGGGCTGAATGAAAGCAATTTAGTTTAATAGTCAGGCCGAGGAGCAGGGTTCTCTGAAGCCTGCAGGCCATTACATATGATTATAATCACCAGAGCAATAAAAAACAAAGGTTAACATCAAAGAGATAGATCCAACATGGAGTCACAAATTGGCATGCAGTCTTATAGAAGACTGAGGACTACAGTTATCTGAGGAGTCATTTATTTACCTGTCTGGTGGTTGATGCTGGCTGTGAACTGGGGGCCTCAGCCCTTACAAGGTGCTCTGTCCATCTGGGACAGTTTGAGTTTTGTCTGAGTGAGTGAAGTGAAAATTGGTCAATCGTGGTCACCCTTGAGACTCATGGATAAACAATGGGCTTCTCCAGGCAGGAGGACTGGAGTAGGTAGCCTTTCCCTTCTCCAGGGCATCTTCCCGACCCAGTGATCAATTGAACCTGGGTCTCCTGCACTGACAGTAGCTTCTTGACCATCTGAGGCCCCAGGGAAGCCCCAGTAGCTCAGTACTGACTCTCAGAAGGAACTGGCTTCTAAGAGGAAGAGCCTTAAGAGAGACAGCCAGACAGAAAACAAGATGCCTTTTCAGGTCCCAGCATGACCCATCGCACACAGTCACTTCCACCACAATCTACTTGTCACAGTAATCACAGACTCCCGGGAGCCCAGGTTCAAGGGAAGGCAGATCGACTCTGCCTTGGATGTGAAGTGACAAGACTGGAAGAGCAAGCAGGAGAGGAAATACTGTCGTGGCCAGTTTGGGAAACACAGCGGACGGCAGAGGTCTGGGGAGGGTGGAGGCTGAGGGCTAAATCACCCGCTGTGCTTGAAGGGGAAGATGCTCCTGAGATGCTGTTGGTGCAGGCAGACCTGGTGATGAGTGTGTTGAAAATGAATAGAGTGAAATAAAGGGATTACTCACCCCAGGGAAAACAAAAACATGCACAAGAAGACAAGGGACGCATAGTACATCCCATAGCTCCGCTCCTATGGAGCTTATATTGCCATAATAGTGTAAGCACTGAGCAGTGATTTCACCTAATCTTGTGCTGTCATGAGGTTAAAGACAGGCATGGAAATGAGTGAGGAGTATAAAAGAGATAAATCCTTTATATTAGGAAGTCTGTAAATAATGTTGTGATATGGTAATAGCATAAGAAATATGTATTTGGCAGTATACTAACACACATATATGGAATCTAGTAGGACGGTCTTGATAACACACTCAGGGAATACATGGAAAAACAGACAGAGCATAGACATAGGGACATTGTGGGGAAGAAATAGGGAGGGGGAAGCATGGAGGGAGTAACACGGAAACCTATACTGTCATGTGTGGAAAAGACAGCTAGTGTCATAGTGCTAAGGGAATAGGAGTGCTTACAATGGCATGGGGCGAAGGTCTGGAGGGGTGGGATGGGGGGAACTGGGCGGGTGGAGACCATGGATATGCATATGACTGATCTTGGAACATACATGTCTGTGAACAACAAAACTCTGTAAAACTTTTAAAATAAAGAATAAAAAAAAAAAAAAGAAATATGTATTTGGGAACTTCCTTAGTGGTCTGTCCAGTGGTTAAGAATTGGCCTTGCCATGCAGGGGACGCCACTTCAAGAGTCCATGTGCTGCAGTGAAAGATCCCATACACAACTAAGACCCAACGCAGCAAAAAAAATAATAAATTACATTTTTAAATAATAGAAGAAATACATATTTGGTCTTTGTCCCCAGTTCCTGGCAGAGGGCTCCTAAAACCCTTGGAATTCCCTGAGTGATGAGGTAAAGGAAGTGTTTTTTGTTATTCATAATAAGAGTTTATGTAATAAGGTGACTCAGTTGGCCCCTAAATGGGTTTCAAGTGGGGACTGGTTGCTGCAGAAACGAACCTTAGAATTAAAGGTTGGGATCTCCCCGGACCTCTAGGAAAGGAAAAGGAGCTGGGGCTTGAGTTAATTACCAATGGCCCTCGATTTAAGCAATCATGTCTACACAACGGAACCATCAAAATCCTAACGGTGTTTGAAGAGCTTCAGGACTGAGGAACATATCGAGGGACTTGGAGGGGTGGGGTGTGCTTGGAGCTTCAGTGCCCTTTGCTTTTGTTGCCCCAGGCCCTGCCCTGTGCCTCTCTTTCATTTGTCAGTGCCTGAGTGTATCCTTCACAGTAAACTGAAACTAGTAAGTAAATTTCTCCTTAGTCCTGGGAGCCATTCTAGCAAACTATTGAACTGAAGGAGGGGGCTGTGGGAACTCGCCAATCAAAAGTACAGGAGGTTGACTGCTGACTGGCTTCTGAAGAGGAGACAGTCTCTCAGGACTGAGCTTTTCATTTGTGGACCCTTCTTCCCAGGTGGCTCAGTGGTAAAGAACCCGTCTGCCAATGCAAGAGACATAGGAGATGTGAGTTCAATTCCTGGGTCAGAAAGATCCCCTAGAGGAGATCCTGGCTACCCACTCCAGTATTCTTCCCTAGGTAATCCCAAGGACAGAGGAGCCTGGCGGGTTGTGGCCCAGAGGGTCTCAAAGAGTCGGACACGACTGAGGCAATTTAGCACGCATGCACACACAGGGCTAACTCCAGATTGAGAGCGTCCGAGTTGGCTGACTTGCGGGACAGCTAGCCGGTGTCAGAAAATTGGTTGGTGGGGACACAAAGCCCATCTGTGTGTCCGAGCTGTTTCGTGGGTCCAAACAGATCATGGTGGGAATGTCTATAACTGAAAAGATAAACAACAGCAGAACAGACACAGATTTATAAATATAGAGGCAAATCAGAGGAGAAATGGCCAAAGAATTTAAAGAATTTGCCTCTCTAAAGTGGGATTGTGTGGGTGGAGGAGACCGCGGGTTTCTGTCTTGAATTTGGTGTATAACTGGGCCTTCGTATCACACCTCCCGGTCTGGTGACAACACTGAGGCCTCTGCAGGCTGTGACCTTCAGGACACTGTTGTGGGCCCCGACACAGCCTCCTGGAAGGCTTCAAATCACGAGACACAACACCCAATGTGCTTCTGGGGCAACCTTAGAATTAAAGGTTGGGATCTCCCCGGACCTCTAGGAAAGGAAAAGGAGCTGGGGCTTGAGTTAATTACCAATGGCCCTCGATTTAAGCAATCATGTCTACACAACGGAACCATCAAAATCCTAACGGTGTTTGAAGAGCTTCAGGACTGAGGAACATATCGAGGGACTTGGAGGGGTGGGGTGTGCTTGGAGCTTCAGTGCCCTTTGCTTTTGTTGCCCCAGGCCCTGCCCTGTGCCTCTCTTTCATTTGTCAGTGCCTGAGTGTATCCTTCACAGTAAACTGAAACTAGTAAGTAAATTTCTCCTTAGTCCTGGGAGCCATTCTAGCAAACTATTGAACTGAAGGAGGGGGCTGTGGGAACTCGCCAATCAAAAGTACAGGAGGTTGACTGCTGACTGGCTTCTGAAGAGGAGACAGTCTCTCAGGACTGAGCTTTTCATTTGTGGACCCTTCTTCCCAGGTGGCTCAGTGGTAAAGAACCCGTCTGCCAATGCAAGAGACATAGGAGATGTGAGTTCAATTCCTGGGTCAGAAAGATCCCCTAGAGGAGATCCTGGCTACCCACTCCAGTATTCTTCCCTAGGTAATCCCAAGGACAGAGGAGCCTGGCGGGTTGTGGCCCAGAGGGTCTCAAAGAGTCGGACACGACTGAGGCAATTTAGCACGCATGCACACACAGGGCTAACTCCAGATTGAGAGCGTCCGAGTTGGCTGACTTGCGGGACAGCTAGCCGGTGTCAGAAAATTGGTTGGTGGGGACACAAAGCCCATCTGTGTGTCCGAGCTGTTTCGTGGGTCCAAACAGATCATGGTGGGAATGTCTATAACTGAAAAGATAAACAACAGCAGAACAGACACAGATTTATAAATATAGAGGCAAATCAGAGGAGAAATGGCCAAAGAATTTAAAGAATTTGCCTCTCTAAAGTGGGATTGTGTGGGTGGAGGAGACCGCGGGTTTCTGTCTTGAATTTGGTGTATAACTGGGCCTTCGTATCACACCTCCCGGTCTGGTGACAACACTGAGGCCTCTGCAGGCTGTGACCTTCAGGACACTGTGTCACCCTCTGGTGGGCCCCGACACAGCCTCCTGGAAGGCTTCAAATCACGAGACACAACACCCAATGTGCTTCTCTGAGGGGCACATGCCCGAACTCAGACTCCAGCGCCACCTACCAGGAGATGGTCCACACCCTCCCAGCAAGCCAGGAACTCTTCGCCTCCCATCCTTGGTGCACAGACGGAGGGCTGCCCTGGTGGCTCCGTAGTGAAGAATCCATCTGTGTTAAAGTGGTAAAGAATCCATCTGCCGATGTAGGAGACATGGGTTCGATCCCTGGCCTGGGAAGATCACGTGAAGAAGGAAATGGCAACCCACTGAAGTATTCTTGCTTGGGAAATTTTATGGACAGAGGAGTCTGGTGAGCTACAACTCATGGGGTCACAAAGAGTCAGTCATAAGCAAGCACATACGCACATACACACACACGTACAAAACCTATGATGTTAAATTGTTAAAACAATTGTTTTTTTTAAAGTATAGTTGATTTTCAAATGTTGTGGGAGCTTCCCTGGTGGTCCAGTGGGTAAAAAGTCTGCCTTGCAGTGCAAGGGGCACTGGTTCGATCCCTGGCCTGGGAAGATCCCACGTGCAGCGGAGCGGCTGGACTGGTGTGTCCAATTATGAGCCAGGGCTCTGGAGCGCATGCGCCCAGAGCCAGTGCTCTGCAACGAGAGAGGCCGCTGCAATGGGAGGCCCACAGGAGCCAAAGAATAAAAATGGATGAAAATAAATTAATAAAAAACCAATAAAAGTGGTCAAAATTTTTAAAAAAATGTTGATAGTTCCTGGTGTACTGCAGAGTGACTCAGTTGTATATATATGTGTATATATATGTCTTTTTTTTCTATTACAGCTTATGACAAGATATTGAAGATAGTTCTCTATGCAACAAACAGTAATAGCTTAAACAGTTCTCTAAACAGGGCCTTGTTGTTTATCTATTTTATAAAAAACAATATTAAGGTGTAATCTAGAAAGCAAGAGTTTCCCCTCCCCAGACCTCTGTTCCCACTGCTTGGAGGTAATCAGGATTAACAGTTTCTTGGGTGTTCTACGTAAAAGTGTCAACACGCATTGCTTATAATTTTTAAATGGCCACTTTTAGAGCTACAGAGAATTATAACTCAACGTCCAGTCCCTGCCAGACTCTCTGTTACAAGTGTAAAGAATATATCTAGAGAACTTACAATGTTTCCACCTGCACTGAAGGATTTATGTTCTTAACTGTTGGATAGAAACCAGTATAATCTTTGGCACCCAGACAATGACAATCAACCTCTTCAATGGATTCCCCTTAGTGCATGTCAAAGGCACTGACGCTTAAAAGATCAAAATTTAGGAGACTGCATAAAAATGACACGTTAAAATACAAGGGTTTGGGCCTCCCTGGTGGTCCAGTGGGTAAGGACACCACCTTGCAGTGCAAGGGGCGCCGGTTCGAGCCCTGGCCTGGGAAGATCCCACGTGCCACGGAGCAGCTGGACCAATGTGTCCAATTACCAAGCCGGAGCTCTGGAGCACATGCACCCAGAGCCGGTGCTCTGTGACAACAGAGGCCACTGTGATGGGAGGCCCACACGGGCCAAAGATCAAAGATGGATGAAAATAGATAAATAAAGACCAATAGAAGTGGCCTGCCCGCCCCCCTCCGTTCCCAACCCACCACCTCTCCCCCACAAAAAAAGAGTTTCTAAAAAAAAAAAAAATACAAGGGCTTGCTTTATATTGCTGATACATGTTGGTTAGGGAAAATCGGGCCCAAAGCATGTTGAGAAAATATTGTTTTAAATGCACTGGATTGACATACTATGAATAAACTATTTCTAGGCAAATTCTCCAGTATGCTGCTTGGATGAGATGAGAGTAAGAGGGAAATGCCGAAAATTATAGGAAAATACATTTTTCAAGAAGTGGCACGGTATCAGACAGGAATGGCATCCAGCAGCTAGTAACAGAGGTCCAGTTACTGTGGAGGAAGCAGTTTTAGGGTTTACTCTCTGATGTAAAAAAACTAGAACAAGCACAGTGGCTCCACAAAGTTATCTGGAATTCCGGCTCCTTCTCTGATTCTTGGCATGTAACGTCAAACCTCAAGGTCAAGCTTGTTCGTGTTCATGTTATGGCTCGGGAGCTCCTGTTCTAACCGGGTAGAAGAGGAAGCAAAAAGACGGTTGTCCCTCGCAGCTTAAATGATGGCCTTTTAAAGAGTTTCAAAGACCGGTTTACAAGCTCACTTGTCATCCTTAACTGCAAAGGAACTGGAGAAGTGTTGACTTTTAGCTGGGCACTTTGCCACTCCAAATAAAATCAGTGTTTTATTGTTAAAGAAAGGGAATGTGGACGGCTTACAATAGGCATCTAGCAATCTCTGCATTGGCACCTTCTCCAAGGAAAGGTCTCACTTTGCACAAACCTCTTAATTGTCCCAAATGTATTGTAACTCTAGAATCTCCCTGCCCTGTAAAGGGCATGATTCTTCAATCAGATGCTCAAATCAAAAACCTGGGAGTCATACATCAATGTGAATACATCAGCCATAGGCATACACGTGCCCCCACCTGTTGTTGTACAACTTTAAATGGGGTATAATCTATAAAATACTGCATCACTATGCTGTATACTTGAAACTGATTCAGTATTGTAGATCAACTGTATGTCAGTAAAAACTAAAAGTTATGTTTAAAAAAAAAACCTGTGCACCATCTTTGATTCTTCTTTTGCCTTAGATGCAAACCAGGAACATGTTTTGGGGACACTATCTCCAGGGTAGGTCCCCTGCCCTTCTAAATCTACCCTCATTGTCATCGTCCTGGTCCAAGCCTCCCCTCTTTCTGTCTGGTCTCCCTGCTTTTGCTCTCTCTCTCTCTTTTTATTTTATTTTATTTTTTTGGCCACTTCTATTGGTCTTTTGCTTATCTATCTTCATCCGTCTTTGTTCTTTGGCTCCTGTGGGCCTCCCATCGCAGTGGCCTCTCTCGCTGCAGAGCATCGGCTCTGGGCACATGCGCTCCAGAGCTCCGGCTCGGTAGTTGGACACATCAGTCCAGCCACTCCGCGGCACGTGGGATCTTACCAGGCCAGGGATTGAACCAGCGCCCTTTGTACTGCAAGGCGGACTCTTTACCCACTGGACCACCAGGGAAGCCCTCTCTATTTTTAATGGCAGGTCCCTAGGATTCCCCAGACCTCCAGAATCATGATTTCTAAAGAAAAGCCCCCAAGAAGCTGCATTTAAACTAAACCCTCGGGTAATTCTGTTATTATTATCATTATTACTAATTACAAAGAGAATAAAATGTACCATTTTAAACTCTACAATTCAGGGGTATTCTATGCAGTTACAGTGTGGTACCACCCTCATCACCGTCTATTTTCAGAACTTTCTTCATCACCCCAAGTGGAAATTCATCTCCATTAAGAAGACAAAATCAAATCTTCCTGTCCCCAGGCATAACTTCACCTTTTGTCTCTATGGATTCGCCTACTCTGGACTTTTCATATAAATGGAATTATACAATATGTAGCCTTTTCTGGATGGTTTCTTTCATTTATAAAATACCTATGTTTTCAAGGATCATCCAGGCAGTGGCATGTGTCAGCACATGACTCCCTTTTTTGTGGCTAAGTAGTATTTCATTGTATGGAAATACTGCATTTTTATTTTCTTCTTTCAGTAAACATTGTGAATAACATTACTAGGAGAGTGTTTAAGTACAGCTTTCAGTTCTTTGGGGTATATACCTAGGAGAGGAATGTTTGGGTCACGAAAGAAATTATTCTCCCAAAGTGACTTCTTTAAAATTTAGAACAGATTGCCTTAGATGCAAACCAGGAACATGTTTTGGGGACACTATCTCCAGGGTAGGTCCCCTGCCCTTCTAAATCTACCCTCATTGTCATCGTCCTGGTCCAAGCCTCCCCTCTTTCTGTCTGGTCTCCCTGCTTTTGCTCTCTCTCTCTCTTTTTATTTTATTTTATTTTTTTGGCCACTTCTATTGGTCTTTTGCTTATCTATCTTCATCCGTCTTTGTTCTTTGGCTCCTGTGGGCCTCCCATCGCAGTGGCCTCTCTCGCTGCAGAGCATCGGCTCTGGGCACATGCGCTCCAGAGCTCCGGCTCGGTAGTTGGACACATCAGTCCAGCCACTCCGCGGCACGTGGGATCTTACCAGGCCAGGGATTGAACCAGCGCCCTTTGTACTGCAAGGCGGACTCTTTACCCACTGGACCACCAGGGAAGCCCTCTCTATTTTTAATGGCAGGTCCCTAGGATTCCCCAGACCTCCAGAATCATGATTTCTAAAGAAAAGCCCCCAAGAAGCTGCATTTAAACTAAACCCTCGGGTAATTCTGTTATTATTATCATTATTACTAATTACAAAGAGAATAAAATGTACCATTTTAAACTCTACAATTCAGGGGTATTCTATGCAGTTACAGTGTGGTACCACCCTCATCACCGTCTATTTTCAGAACTTTCTTCATCACCCCAAGTGGAAATTCATCTCCATTAAGAAGACAAAATCAAATCTTCCTGTCCCCAGGCATAACTTCACCTTTTGTCTCTATGGATTCGCCTACTCTGGACTTTTCATATAAATGGAATTATACAATATGTAGCCTTTTCTGGATGGTTTCTTTCATTTATAAAATACCTATGTTTTCAAGGATCATCCAGGCAGTGGCATGTGTCAGCACATGACTCCCTTTTTTGTGGCTAAGTAGTATTTCATTGTATGGAAATACTGCATTTTTATTTTCTTCTTTCAGTAAACATTGTGAATAACATTACTAGGAGAGTGTTTAAGTACAGCTTTCAGTTCTTTGGGGTATAT
The DNA here is from genome assembly GCA_022376925.1 of Tragulus kanchil. Lineage (NCBI taxonomy): Eukaryota > Metazoa > Chordata > Mammalia > Artiodactyla > Tragulidae > Tragulus > Tragulus kanchil. The sequence continues at coordinate 134,261,889 of JAIOJX010000002.1, read as the reverse complement.
ACCTAGGAGAGGAATGTTTGGGTCACGAAAGAAATTATTCTCCCAAAGTGACTTCTTTAAAATTTAGAACAGATCATCTTACAATTCCACATAAAACTCTCCAACAACTTCCCACTTCTCTTAGAATAAAATCCAAGTTCATTGTACTGACCTACGTGATATGGCCCCTGCTCCCTCTTTTCAGTGTGTCTCTTAGAGCTCTCTCCTCACTTCTAAACACTCTCTGTTCCTGCCTCGGGGCCTTTGCACATGCTTTGCCCACTGACTGGAGTGTTCTTTCTCCTAATCTTTCCATAGGAGACTTGCTTTCAGCCTTGAGGCCCTACTTCAAGCATCACGTCCTTAGAGAACCCTTCACTGAACCACCTTATCTAAAGCAGCCACACTCCACCCTCAATCGCTGCCTATAAAATCACCATTTAACTTTCTTTGTGGCATTTATCTTTATGTGAACTTAACTCTTTCATGTATGTTTGGTTGTATCATCTACTCTCCTCTCTAAAGGACTGGAGTTGACAGTGAAATGGGTCGTTTTGCTAATCCCTATGACAGCTGCTTTCAGTTCAGTGTCTGGCAAGCCAGAGTGTTAATGAATATTAATAATTAATGAGGGACTTCCCTGGTGGTACAGTGGATAAGCATCTGCCTGCCAGTCTCTGGTCAAGGAAGATTCCACATGCCGCAGAGCAACCAAGTATCACAACTCCTGAGCCCACTCTGTAGAGCCCGCAAACTGAAGCTCACGCCCCTAGACCCAGTGCTCTGCATCAAGAGAAGCCACCGCGATGAGGTGTCTGTGCATCACAACAGAGTAGCCTGGCCTCGGCTCACCATCTAAAGAAAGCCCGTGTGCAGCAATGAAGACTCAGTGCAACCAAAATAAGAAAATAAATAATTTAAAATAATAATAAAGATTACTTAAGCGGTCATTCACTCAAAACTGAATCTGAGAATTTCGCTCGGAGTTAGGAAAGAAGATCGGTAGGGGTTTCAATAACAAGTTGATGATCTGAGTGTTAAATTAAATAATGTTGTGAATTACTTCTGTGCTGGGAAGTGACAAGTAGATCTCTTGAATATCAAATTAATATCCACTGAAGTATAATTATAAGAATTCATATATAAAATTGAAGGAAAGTCAGGGAGGGTGTTTAATTAAAAGAAACACTTCGGTGATTAGAAACTAGCAATTTCTCAACAGACATAATAGCTTAATGATTAAGAGGAAGCTGTGGATTTCACCACTGAGTAGCTCCATGACCTTGAGAATATTATATTACATTCATAATGTGGCTTAATACAAAAAATACCTAACGCACGGGCTCATTGTAAAAACTAAATGAGGCAATGCTTATGAAAGGCTTAGAGCCTCTGTCCATGGGGTTTTCCAGGCAAGAATACTGGAATGGGCTGCCATCACCTCCTACAGGGGGTCTTTCCAATCCAGGGATTGAACCGGTGTCTCTGGTGTCTCCTGCATTGCAGGCGGGTTCTTTTCCATAGCCTCACTATAATTAGTACAAATGACATGCCTAATGAAATGCACCTTATCAAAAACCCCACCCTCAATCGCTGCCTATAAAATCACCATTTAACTTTCTTTGTGGCATTTATCTTTATGTGAACTTAACTCTTTCATGTATGTTTGGTTGTATCATCTACTCTCCTCTCTAAAGGACTGGAGTTGACAGTGAAATGGGTCGTTTTGCTAATCCCTATGACAGCTGCTTTCAGTTCAGTGTCTGGCAAGCCAGAGTGTTAATGAATATTAATAATTAATGAGGGACTTCCCTGGTGGTACAGTGGATAAGCATCTGCCTGCCAGTCTCTGGTCAAGGAAGATTCCACATGCCGCAGAGCAACCAAGTATCACAACTCCTGAGCCCACTCTGTAGAGCCCAAACTGAAGCTCACGCCCCTAGACCCAGTGCTCTGCATCAAGAGAAGCCACCGCGATGAGGTGTCTGTGCATCACAACAGAGTAGCCTGGCCTCGGCTCACCATCTAAAGAAAGCCCGTGTGCAGCAATGAAGACTCAGTGCAACCAAAATAAGAAAATAAATAATTTAAAATAATAATAAAGATTACTTAAGCGGTCATTCACTCAAAACTGAATCTGAGAATTTCGCTCGGAGTTAGGAAAGAAGATCGGTAGGGGTTTCAATAACAAGTTGATGATCTGAGTGTTAAATTAAATAATGTTGTGAATTACTTCTGTGCTGGGAAGTGACAAGTAGATCTCTTGAATATCAAATTAATATCCACTGAAGTATAATTATAAGAATTCATATATAAAATTGAAGGAAAGTCAGGGAGGGTGTTTAATTAAAAGAAACACTTCGGTGATTAGAAACTAGCAATTTCTCAACAGACATAATAGCTTAATGATTAAGAGGAAGCTGTGGATTTCACCACTGAGTAGCTCCATGACCTTGAGAATATTATATTACATTCATAATGTGGCTTAATACAAAAAATACCTAACGCACGGGCTCATTGTAAAAACTAAATGAGGCAATGCTTATGAAAGGCTTAGAGCCTCTGTCCATGGGGTTTTCCAGGCAAGAATACTGGAATGGGCTGCCATCACCTCCTACAGGGGGTCTTTCCAATCCAGGGATTGAACCGGTGTCTCTGGTGTCTCCTGCATTGCAGGCGGGTTCTTTTCCATAGCCTCACTATAATTAGTACAAATGACATGCCTAATGAAATGTTACAGTTTAGAGTGATATAGACATTAGAAAACTTTGGTAATCACTGAAAAATAAACCTTAAAATCTATATTATGCCCATGGGATATGGGAACTCCCCATTCAATTTCTTTGACAAAAGCCTATTGAGCATCTACTATGTGCTCGGCAACTGTTAGACTCAGAAATATAAACACTGTTTATATTTAAGGAGGCCATGTTCTTAGGTGAAGACCATCAGAAGGAGATACTTCTGGTTGGGAAAGCTTACAGATGCTTCCAGTACTTCCAAACCCTGATGACCATCAGAAATGATATTCTGGGAAGTTGAGTTTTAAAATACACTTTAGTAGATAAAACACACAGTTCTCTCTCAGATTCATTCTCCTCTTCTAAACATCAGAAATTTTAGTTATGCATTTGACCATCCTCAAATGCATTTAAGAAGACTAAGTTCTGGGCTTCCCTGGTGGTCCAGTGGGTAAAGAGTCCACCTTGCAGTGCCAAGGGCACTGGTTCGATCCCTGGCCCGGGAGAATTCCATGTGCCACGGCACAGTTGGACCAGTGTGTCCAGTTGTGAGCCAGCGCTCTGGAGCACGTGTGACCAGAACTGATGCTTTGCAGTGAGGGAGGCCACTGTGATGGGAGGCCGAGGAATAAAAGTCAAAGATGGGCACATGCCCACTGCATGGGCAGGCCGAGGAATAAAGATGGATGAAAATAAATGAGTAGAAAACCAATAAAGGAGGCCAAGATAAAAAAAGAAGAAGAAGACTAAGCACTGGCTCGTGGATTTGAGGGGAAGTAATGCACACAGCTTCCCAGAAGTACACTGCAGTGGGAAAGGGCAAGCCCTACCTGTTCACCTTTCCTCTTCCCATTGGCTGGAGTGCAGAAGACACGGGGTGTACCGTCACGGCCTGTTCACCGCATGAAAGGCTTAGAGCCTCTGTCCATGGGGTTTTCCAGGCAAGAATACTGGAATGGGCTGCCATCACCTCCTACAGGGGTCTTTCCAATCCAGGGATTGAACCGGTGTCTCTGGTGTCTCCTGCATTGCAGGCGGGTTCTTTCCATAGCCTCACTATAATTAGTACAAATGACATGCCTAATGAAATGTTACAGTTTAGAGTGATATAGACATTAGAAAACTTTGGTAATCACTGAAAAATAAACCTTAAAATCTATATTATGCCCATGGGATATGGGAACTCCCCATTCAATTTCTTTGACAAAAGCCTATTGAGCATCTACTATGTGCTCGGCAACTGTTAGACTCAGAAATATAAACACTGTTTATATTTAAGGAGGCCATGTTCTTAGGTGAAGACCATCAGAAGGAGATACTTCTGGTTGGGAAAGCTTACAGATGCTTCCAGTACTTCCAAACCCTGATGACCATCAGAAATGATATTCTGGGAAGTTGAGTTTTAAAATACACTTTAGTAGATAAAACACACAGTTCTCTCTCAGATTCATTCTCCTCTTCTAAACATCAGAAATTTTAGTTATGCATTTGACCATCCTCAAATGCATTTAAGAAGACTAAGTTCTGGGCTTCCCTGGTGGTCCAGTGGGTAAAGAGTCCACCTTGCAGTGCCAAGGGCACTGGTTCGATCCCTGGCCCGGGAGAATTCCATGTGCCACGGCACAGTTGGACCAGTGTGTCCAGTTGTGAGCCAGCGCTCTGGAGCACGTGTGACCAGAACTGATGCTTTGCAGTGAGGGAGGCCACTGTGATGGGAGGCCGAGGAATAAAAGTCAAAGATGGGCACATGCCCACTGCATGGGCAGGCCGAGGAATAAAGATGGATGAAAATAAATGAGTAGAAAACCAATAAAGGAGGCCAAGATAAAAAAAGAAGAAGAAGACTAAGCACTGGCTCGTGGATTTGAGGGGAAGTAATGCACACAGCTTCCCAGAAGTACACTGCAGTGGGAAAGGGCAAGCCCTACCTGTTCACCTTTCCTCTCTTCCCATTGGCTGGAGTGCAGAAGACACGGGGGTGTACCGTCACGGCCCAGGTAGTGGACAGCAGCTTTCGAACAATGGCAGAGCAACAATGTGGAAGGATTCTGGCCACCTAACAGACATCCAGCACATCTTTGACTTTTATGTGAGACAGAAATAGTGCCTATTTTGTTTGGGCCATTATTATTCACAGTCTCTATCTCCCGAAGGCAAATCTATTTCCCAAAAATATATATATACAAAATTCCTGGTCTTACCTCTCTAGCTTTTATTGTAGGAGGTCTATAATGAAGCCCAAGTATCTCTATTTTTAAAAGTTTCCCACGGGGGCTTCCCTGGTGACTCGGTGGTAAAGAGTTCGCCTGCCAATGCAAGAGACACAGGTTCAATCCCTGAGCTGGGAAGATCCCACATGCTGCACAGCAACTGGGTCTGTGAGCCACAACTCTGGAGCCTGTGCTCTAGAGCCTCAGAGCCGCAACTCCTGAGCCCATGGGCCGCAGCTACTGAAGCCTGTGTGCCCTAGAGCCCGAGTTCCAGAACAAGAAAAGACACCGCAACAAAAAGCCTGCTCACTCAACTAGAGAGTAGCCCCGACTCCCTGCAACTGGAGAAGAGCCCATGGCATCAGTGAAAACACAGAATAGCCAAAACTAAATAAATAAGTAAATTTTTTTAAAAAATTCTGACCAAAAAACCCACATCACTATTCACATCAGAATAGCTACTGCACTCAGTTCCAAAACATTGAAAAGCAGGTTAGGTAAGATCTAACGTTGCACATAATAATCTCAACCAGAGCTATTTCAAAAAAAAAAAAGTTTCCCATGGAATTTATTTTGATGTTCAAACAGGTTTGGGAACCACAGAGTTGCAAATACCTCAACAAAGCAATACCAGAGAAGGTCTAGAATAATAAGGAGGAACTAACTAGGCAGAGCTTGGGGGAAAAGTCAGTCCAAGGAAAGAGGAAAGCCAGAATCAGTGAGAAAACACAAGGTGGTAATGTGTAAGAACCTCAAATGTTCAGCCACTCCAGTTGTGCCCAACTCTGTGTGACCCCATGGACTGCAGCCCACCAGGTTCCTCTGTCCATGGGCCTCTCCTGGCAGGAATACTGGAGTGGGTTGCCATGCCCTCCTCCAGGGGATCTTGCTGACCCAGAGATGGAAGCTGGGTCTTCTGCATTGCAGGTGAGTTCTTTACCATCTGAGCCACTAGGGAAGCCCTTAGCATTCTTTTTTCTGGTGGGGGGGCAGGTTAGGGAGGGAAGGGGATGGGCGGGCCACTTCTATTGGTCTTTCATTTATCATTTTTCATCCATCTTTGTCCTTTGGCCTGTGTGGGCCTCCCATCACAGTGGCCTCTCCCGCTGCAGAGCGCTGGCTCTGGGCGCATGTGCTCCAGAGCTCCGACTCGGTAGTTGGACACATCGGTCCAGCCGTTCTGCGGCCCGTGGGATCTTCCCAGGCCAGGGATCGAACCAGCGCCCCTTGCACTACAAGGTGGTGTCTTTATCCCCTGGGCCACCAGGGAAGCCCTATTGTTGTCTTTTAATGACAATAAATATTCATCCGCAGCATCGTTTTAAATAGATAAGGGCACAGCAACCCACTCTAGTATTCTTACCCGGAGAATTCCCACGGATAGAGGAGGGGAAGAGGGCTACAGTGCATGGGATTGCAAAGAGTCAGACGCAACTGAGCAACGAACGCACAGCATCATTTTAAATAGATAAATACCACCTCATTTTATGACTATGTATGATTTTTAACCAGTCCCATTTTAATGGCTGCATTCTACTTCCATTTTAGCTAAACTGGAACTATATTTCCAGGAATTCCCTTTCCTATAGTTTGAGTCGTAGTTGCCCATGAGAAAAATGTACATAAGATAGGGGCGAGGGGCAGAAGTGAAAGAGCAGGTGTTTCTATGCTCCCAGGGGCAGCGCACAGCATTATCACCACTCACACAGGCTGTGGAGGATCTGCGGGTTCACCTCTTGTTGTGGGGCAGCGGGCAGGCCTGCAGTTCCCCCCGCAACTCTCGGTCTGCTCTGGCTTCTCCAAATCCTGAAAGATGCACGGGATGGGTACAAACTTCTGCCAGTTCCCGACATCACCCAGGAGGAAGGTGGTTACAGGTGCACTTTGTCCTCACCGACTCCAGCGCATCTCTGTATTTCCTGACCTCATGTGTATTTTTAATTCCCAACTGTTAACATCAGGCCCAACCCCAGATTCAGAAAAGCCACCCCCTCATATACTGATTCCTGACCACTGATGACCTCAGATGACCAAGATCTGATCTCTATAATAAGTCCCTCTGTCCCTTTCGTTTTCTTAATTTTGGCCTCTTTTATTGTTTTTTTATTTATTTATTTTCATCCATATTTACTCCTTGGGCTGTTAGGGCCTCCCACTGCAGTGGCCTCTCTTGTTGCAGACCATCGGCTCTGGGCGCAGGCGCTCCAGAGTGCTGGCTTATAATTGGACACACTGGTCCAGCTGCTCCATAGCACGTGGGATCTTCCCAGTCCAGGGATCGAACCGGTGTCTCTTTCACTGCAAGGAGGACTCCTTACCCGCTGGACCACCAGGGAAGCCCTCATTCTCTCTCTCTCTTTTTTTTTTTTTGCCTGTAAGTCATCATTTATTTTTCATCCATCTTTATTCGTTGGCATTTGTGGGCCTCCCATCATAGTGGCCTCTCTCTCGTCGCAGAGCACCCACTCTGGGCGCATGAGCTCCAGAGCACAGGCTCGTGACTGAACATACTGGTCCAGCCACTCTGCAGCACGTGGGATCTTCCCAGTCCAGGGATCGAACCGGTGTCTCTTTCACTGCAAGGAGGACTCCTTACCCGCTGGACCACCAGGGAAGCCCTCATTCTCTCTCTCTCTTTTTTTTTTTTTGCCTGTAAGTCATCATTTATTTTTCATCCATCTTTATTCGTTGGCATTTGTGGGCCTCCCATCATAGTGGCCTCTCTCTCGTCGCAGAGCACCCACTCTGGGCGCATGAGCTCCAGAGCACAGGCTCGTGACTGAACATACTGGTCCAGCCACTCTGTGGCACGTGGGATCTTCCCAGGCCAAGGATCAAACTGGTGTCTCTTGCACTGCAAGGTGGACTCTTTACCCACTGGACCACCAGGGAAGCTCATCCCTTTCATTCTTAATGGTTCTGCTTCTATGATGAAACTCCAACTGAACCCTAACCCTCTCCGTTCATCAGGTTTTCTGGGAAGGAGACCCTGAGGCAGACTGAGGAATTCAGTTGGGAGTAACACCTGGGAAGATAACACAGTGAGGAAGCAGGATTGGCCAGACAGCACCTCAGATAGCAACACAGACTTGGCAAAGGTTCAGCTATGTCAGCAGAGAGTCTGGAGCAGTTTCCTGATAGAGGGGCCTTGCAGATGAGAAACACTTGTCAGGTGCTTGCACCTTGCTCTGTCCTCAGCCCGGCTGCCTCAGATCAGTGCGGCTTCTGCGTGAGAGTGAGGTGGATCCCAAGCAAGCCAAAGCCGTAATCTGCCAGCTCCAGCATTCCCTTGAAGTGAAGGGCAAGTTCCTTCTTGAAGGGACACCCTGATGATGCACCCCAGAGCTGCCCCGCCCATAGACACATGGTTAATTGACTCCGGTTTTTCATGTTGTTATAAACAAGACTCAGGTGAATAATCTGGTAGGTCAATCTCTTTGCACATCCATAATTATTTACTTAGGATTAATTCCTACGAATGAGAGTTCTGAGTCAAAGAGGAGGACCAGCTTCGAGGCTTCTGATTTATGAAACCAGAGTAATTCTCAGAAGAATCATGGTTTTAATTAGAGTCTACTGAGCATTGAGGCTGAACACATTTATATGATTTCGGATATTTGTATTTCTTTTTAAAATTGTCTTGTTCACTTCCTTGCCTATTTGATAGTCATCTTTTTAAAAGGATTTGAAAGAGCTATTTATATGTAAAAGATTTTAACCCTTTGTTGGATATATATAATATAATGTAAATGATACCTTAGTTTGCCCTTGATCTTTAACTTCTTTCATGGGTTTTTTTGGATATACAGAATTTTTATATATTTAATACTATTAATAGTTTCCTTGGCAATTATTCTTAGAAGAGGCTTGGCCACTCAGATTACATTAATATTCAATTATATTCTTTTTATTTTAAATCATTTGTTATTTTATCTTGTGATGTGATTGAGGGGTCTAATATTTAAATATATAATGTTTTATCATACTTTACAAACTGTGTTAGGGTGCGTGTGTGTGTAGCTGTAATTTCTTTTTTGTTCCATTGATCTTTCTGTAGCAGTATCCCCACTGTGTTAAATATTTTTGTTTCAGGACTTCCTTGGTGGTCCAGTGGCTAAGATTCCATGCTTCTACTACAGAGGGCATTGTTTTGATCCCTCATTGGGGAACTAAGATCCTATATGCCAAAAAAAAAGGTTGGTTTCATAATAAATATTAATTAGCCCATGTGTTAAGCATATACAAATATATTAAGCATAATGTGTGTTAACTATTTAATGTAATTATGTTTTAATGTAGGTTTCATGATGGCTATTAAGCTGTTAACCATGTTTTAATCATTTCTATTTCATGATCCTTGTTAACTGGTAAGGTCAGGTCCATCTTAAAATTCATTTTTAAAACTATCCACTCCCTGAGCTTCCTTGATGGCTCAGTGGCAAAGAATCCACCTCTCTGCAACACGAGAGGCCACTGCAATGGGAGATCCACACACATACGAAAGAATAAAGATGGATGAAAATAAATAATGAGGGCTTCCTCTGGTGGTCCAGTGGATAAGGACACCGCCTTGCAATGCAGGGGGCGCCATTTCAATCCCTGGCCTGGGAAGATCCCACGTGCCGCAGAGCGGCTGGACTGATGTGTCCAATTACCGAGCCGGAGCTCTGGAGCGCATGCGCCCAGAGCCGGCGCTCTGCAGCAACAGAGGCCACCATGATGGGAGGCCCACAGGAGCCAAAGAACAAAGATGGATGAAAATGGAGAAATGCAAGACCAATAGAAGTGGCCCGCCCGCTCCCCTCCCTCCCCAACCCAACCCCCACCCAAAATAAACAAATAAATCTTTAAAAATAAATAAATAAATAAATAATGAAATTTTTTAAATTGGCTAAAAAAATTTTTTTTTAATTAAAAATTAAAAAAAAGAAGCCAGCTGTCAATGCAGGAGACACAGGTTCCATCTCTGATCCGGGAAGGTGCCACATGCCAAGGGACAACTAAGCCCATGAGCCACAACTGCAGAGCCTGGACTCTAGAGCCTGCAGCTCCAGTATCAACCCACATGTGGTAACTACTGAAGTTCACGTGCTCCATAGCCCAGACTCTGCAACAGGAGACTTCACCGCAATGAGGAGCCTGTTCCCCAAAACTAGAGAGTAGCCCCTGCTTGACACAACTAGAGAAAAGCCCATGCAATGATGAAGACCCAGCACAGCCAAAAATAAACAAATTATTTTTAAAAAACTCCACTGCCCTTCCCTGTAAGATTAGGCATCTGTTCCTAAATCCACAGGTGACAAGTAAAAGAGGCCATAAATCCCTTAAAACTCCTGCTCTCCTCTTGTGGGCTCTGTGACTGCTTTGTCTAATACATTATGACATAAGTGATGTTTCCAGGCCCAGGGTTTTCCACTTCCGGTCTCTGGGGACACGGTGCCTGGGAGCCCTGAACTGCCATGTTCTTACACTGAGCTAAGGTCAGGTCCATCTTAAAATTCATTTTAAAACTATCCACTCCCTGAGCTTCCTTGATGGCTCAGTGGCAAAGAATCCACCTCTCTGCAACACGAGAGGCCACTGCAATGGGAGATCCACACACATACGAAAGAATAAAGATGGATGAAAATAAATAATGAGGGCTTCCTCTGGTGGTCCAGTGGATAAGGACACCGCCTTGCAATGCAGGGGGCGCCATTTCAATCCCTGGCCTGGGAAGATCCCACGTGCCGCAGAGCGGCTGGACTGATGTGTCCAATTACCGAGCCGGAGCTCTGGAGCGCATGCGCCCAGAGCCGGCGCTCTGCAGCAACAGAGGCCACCATGATGGGAGGCCCACAGGAGCCAAAGAACAAAGATGGATGAAAATGGAGAAATGCAAGACCAATAGAAGTGGCCCGCCCGCTCCCCCCCCCTCCCCAACCCAACCCCCACCCAAAATAAACAAATAAATCTTTAAAAATAAATAAATAAATAAATAATGAAATTTTTTAAATTGGCTAAAAAAATTTTTTAATTAAAATTTAAAAAAAGAAGCCAGCTGTCAATGCAGGAGACACAGGTTCCATCTCTGATCCGGGAAGGTGCCACATGCCAAGGGACAACTAAGCCCATGAGCCACAACTGCAGAGCCTGGACTCTAGAGCCTGCAGCTCCAGTATCAACCCACATGTGGTAACTACTGAAGTTCACGTGCTCCATAGCCCAGACTCTGCAACAGGAGACTTCACCGCAATGAGGAGCCTGTTCCCCAAAACTAGAGAGTAGCCCCTGCTTGACACAACTAGAGAAAAGCCCATGCAATGATGAAGACCCAGCACAGCCAAAAATAAACAAATTATTTTTAAAAAACTCCACTGCCCTTCCCTGTAAGATTAGGCATCTGTTCCTAAATCCACAGGTGACAAGTAAAAGAGGCCATAAATCCCTTAAAACTCCTGCTCTCCTCTTGTGGGCTCTGTGACTGCTTTGTCTAATACATTATGACATAAGTGATGTTTCCAGGCCCAGGGTTTTCCACTTCCGGTCTCTGGGGACACGGTGCCTGGGAGCCCTGAACTGCCATGGAGGAGGCCTACAACCCTCACACTCACACTCCCATGCCAGAGAGCCCAGCCTTCAAGGCATCCCTACCAAGGCGCTAGACCTAAGAGTATAGCCAAGTCAGACCCTCCAGGTCACGCTGTGGCCAACTGAATACCAGAGTGGCCACGAGCTGCAGAAGAATTGCCCCACTGAGCCCTTTCCCGGTACACAACATCATCAAGTGTAAGTCCACAGAGAAACTTAGCTGTGTTTCCTGCAGCTCTTTTGCTTTCCCTCTGAGACAAGGCCTGGCCCCAACAGGGGCTGCCCCTTTAGCCTGGTTCCTGCAACATGAAGGCATGTGGAGCCAAGGATACTGACCTGCACTTGACAACACACAGGGTAAACAAGGAATAAACACTGTCTTAAGGCTTCCCTGGTGGTCCAGTGGGTAGGGATGCTGCCTTGCAGTGCAAGGGGCGCCAGTTCGATCCCTGGCTTGGGAGGATCCCGCGTGCCGCGGAATGACTGGACCGATGTGTCCAGTTGCCAAGCCAGAGCTCTGGAGCGCATGCACCCAGAGCCGGTGCTCTGTGACAACAGATGCCGCGGCGATAGGAGGCCTACATGGGCCAAAGAACAAAGATGGATGAAACTAGAGAAGTGAAAGACCAGTGGAAGTGGCCCATCCACACCCCTCCCTCCCCACCCCTGCCAAAATAAATAAATAAATGTTTAAAAAAAACCCAAAAAACACTGTCTTAAACCATCAACATTTAGGGGTTTTCCACTATCACAGTCACATTTAGAATAATAGACTACCCAGCTATTATTTCTCTCTATTTTCATCACTATTAGGAAAGCTCATGTCCCATGATAAAGCCTAAAAATGTCAGATATTGACTTTTCCAACGTCCATTACAGTTAGAGATTTTTCTGTTTGGTCAATGACAAATCCCTATGAGGGGATCTACATTTGGAGACTATCAAAACAGACAGACATGGGGACTTCCCTGGTAGTTCAGTGGTTAAGAATTCACCTTCCAATGCAGGGGACTGAGGTTTGATCCCTGGTCGGGGAACTAAGATCCCACATGCCAGGGAGCAAGTAAGCTGGTGGACCACAACTACTGAGCCTGCACACCACAATGGAGACCCAATGCAACCAAAAATAAATAAATAGATTTTTTTAAAGAAAAATAGACAGACATGAAAGAAGATTTTTTAAAATATTTTCCCCTACCATGATTTTTATTTTTATACCTATTTTCATCCATTTTTCATTCTTTGGCCTATGTGGGCCTCCCACTGCAGTGGCCTCTCTCATTGAGGAGCACCAGATCTGGACACATGTGCTCCAGAGCGCTGGCCGAAAATTGGACACACCAGTCCAGCTGCTCCGTGTCACATGGGATCCTCCTGGGCCGGGGACTGAACCGGTGCCCTCTGCACTGCAAGGTGGACTCTACCCACTGGACCACCAGGAAAGCCCAAGAAGTTCACTTTTGCTGCCTGAGCCGTGCATCTGTCCCGGACACTCTCCCTGTGACAGTATGATGACTAGAGTCATAAAAGCCATCTTGTAACTACAAGTCAACAAAGCCACTGTGAGTTGGTAATTGCGTTTTGCCAAATAATAATCATCTGAGCCAGAGCTCTGGAGCGCATGCACCCAGAGCCGGTGCTCTGTGACAACAGATGCCGCGGCGATAGGAGGCCTACATGGGCCAAAGAACAAAGATGGATGAAACTAGAGAAGTGAAAGACCAGTGGAAGTGGCCCATCCACACCCCTCCCTCCCCACCCCTGCCAAAATAAATAAATAAATGTTTAAAAAAAACCCAAAAAACACCGTCTTAAACCATCAACATTTAGGGGTTTTCCACTATCACAGTCACATTTAGAATAATAGACTACCCAGCTATTATTTCTCTCTATTTTCATCACTATTAGGAAAGCTCATGTCCCATGATAAAGCCTAAAAATGTCAGATATTGACTTTTCCAACGTCCATTACAGTTAGAGATTTTTCTGTTTGGTCAATGACAAATCCCTATGAGGGGATCTACATTTGGAGACTATCAAAACAGACAGACATGGGGACTTCCCTGGTAGTTCAGTGGTTAAGAATTCACCTTCCAATGCAGGGGACTGAGGTTTGATCCCTGGTCGGGGAACTAAGATCCCACATGCCAGGGAGCAAGTAAGCTGGTGGACCACAACTACTGAGCCTGCACACCACAATGGAGACCCAATGCAACCAAAAATAAATAAATAGATTTTTTTAAAGAAAAATAGACAGACATGAAAGAAGATTTTTTAAAATATTTTCCCCTACCATGCTTTTTATTTTTATACCTATTTTCATCCATTTTTCATTCTTTGGCCTATGTGGGCCTCCCACTGCAGTGGCCTCTCTCATTGAGGAGCACCAGATCTGGACACATGTGCTCCAGAGCGCTGGCCGAAAATTGGACACACCAGTCCAGCTGCTCCGTGTCACATGGGATCCTCCTGGGCCGGGGACTGAACCGGTGCCCTCTGCACTGCAAGGTGGACTCTCTACCCACTGGACCACCAGGAAAGCCCAAGAAGTTCACTTTTGCTGCCTGAGCCGTGCATCTGTCCCGGACACTCTCCCTGTGACAGTATGATGACTAGAGTCATAGCAGCCATCTTGTAACTACAAGTCAACAAAGCCACTGTGAGTTGGTAATTCTGCTGTTTGTAGCCAAAAAAATAATAATAATCATCTGACTAGTATACAGTTATCTGTTGACTGCACACAGCCCTCTTCTGGCAACAGCATTCTGCTTTTGCTTTAAGGAATCAATAACACACACACACACACACACACACACACACACACACACAGAATGCCCTGCATGTGATACAAGTGAGATTGCAGCCTTTAGCTCCTGGGGTGAGCATGTGACCAGTCTGGCCAATCGGAGTTCTGTGTCTACATCCACTTGGCGATAGTGAGGTTTCCTTCTTTAAGCTGAAGTTCATTTCTGGGTCTTTCTGCAGTACTGTTGGGAGAGGGAGGCTCTCTTTTCATTTGGGGTGCTGCTGGGGAACAAAACCAACACAGAGGAAAACAGAGTGGAGAGTGAAAAGAGACATTTCTGATCTATGATGACAACAATGAACCTTTGGGACTGTCCTTTGCCAGGTCTACCTTTGGACTCTCAGTTACACGAAACAATAAACTCCTTTTCTTTCATAAGCTGGTTACAACAGAAAGATTCCTGACTGATAAAGGCCAGAGTCCCATTTTCCAGGTGGGGCCGCAGGGCCTCAGCTGAAGTCATTGGGGGTGACCAAGGGGGAAGACAAAGCATTACGACTCTACAAAGTCCTGCGATTACCTATATCTTACACAGATATTAGAGGCTGAGGCACTGAAGAGTAAAGTTCCCTACCCAAGGTTGTTCAGTGAGTAATTGAAAGGATCTGGATTCAGTCTCAAGCTTAATAGAACTCTGAAACTCAAGTTATTTTTACTGAACCACACTAATTCTCAGGGTAGCTATATAACCAAGAATCAAAATGTTTGATTTTGCCTTGTAAACATCAAAAGAGTTTTATTGGTGATGGCTGGGTGGGGCACAGGATAACCCAGAGTTTCCTTCCATTGTGTTTGAGAGTCAAGTTCAGAATTCTTAATTGCTTTTTTGATTAGCCATAATTAGGTTTGCACAACATAACTGCTTAAGTGCCGGTCCCCAGGGCTCCTACACATGCTGCCCTAGGTTCAGTCACCTCGGCCAGGGAAGGGGCTTTTGGAAGTCCAATCTTATTTTCAAGGATACGCAGATGAGTTCTTCCAGAAAAATCCAGGTAGCAACAGCCCTGGTGGAACAAGTAAAGGTCAACTTCAGTGTCTGTCCCATACCTCTCTGGGGGGCCCCTCTTGACTGAGGATCCCAAGCACCAGGCCCCCCAGCCCCTCTCTTGAGGACCTTGCTGTCTCGAGTCGAACAGGCAGCCAATTCACAGGCCTCATTTCCAAGTTCACAATCTTACCAGATCTGGACACACATGTCAGCAAAGGGCTGCTGCTCTAAGGAGTTCCAGCTCGGTGACATATCATTTGTCATAACGCCCCGCTCCTTGATCTGACCTGGTGAGTGGAGTCATTGAGTGGCCAACCTCTACCAAACCCAAGCTGCCCAGTGGCCAGTCTGAGAAGCAGGATGCCCAGCCCACCAATGGCTGCCTTCAAAACAATCTCTGGACCCAGGACTACTGCCTACCAGTTCCTTCACTCAGTGGATCCCGACCTGTTAGGAAATGCATTGTTCATGTGGCAGTAGTGTTAATTGCTCAGTCATGTCTGACTCTTTGATATCTCCCGGACTGTAGCCCACCAGGGTCCTCTATCCACAGAATTCTCCAGGCAAGCATACTGGAGTGGGGAGCCATTCCCTTCTCTAGGGGATCTTCCCAACCCAGGGATTGAACTTGGGTCTCCTGCCCTGCAGGCAGATTCTTTCCTGTCTGAACCACCTGGGAAGACCAAAATGATTTTCAGAGGGGACCCTATGGCTTTAATAACCCCAAATCAATCAGCAACAAGCTGGTTCTTTTTCTCCATCCTTCAGATCACCACAGAGGAGTTGTGTTTCAAGCAGGCTTGTTTTTACAACTCTTGAACGCTTGCTAATCTCCCTTTTTGACAATTTTTTGGTGCTTTTGTGTATATTGTGTTTGTCTAGTTATTTTGTTTATGGCAGTTGGTAATTTACAGGAGCGATATGCAGTTTCCTTTATAAGCTCAAATACATAAATCTTTAAACATGTCGATTCATAGTCAAATAATAAGTGAATAATGGCACAGCGTGTGGAGACCGTGTGGCAACAGAGCTGAGGGTGGCAAGCAAATCACTAGCATTTGGTAGCTGCTGCTCACGGGGCACGGAGCCCCGCTGGGGTCAACAGGCACGTCCCCCACCCCCACCCCAGGAACAAATCCACAAAACTGTCAGAGTCGATATGGAGAGGGTGAGGTTCAGTCGGTTTATACCACAGCACCCAGATGAATGCCCCACCCTCCGGCCTGACAAAGGTCTCCAACCTCCTGAGCTCGACAAGATACAGAGGGCCTCAGGCTGAGAAAAGGTGCGGCTGGTTTGCTTTCCCACCAACCAGAACAGCAAGTAGAGCCTGGGGAATCCCCCAGGCCCTTCAGGAGCACTCATCACTGGTGGGCTTCCCAGGGGGGCCCGTGGTAAAATAAATCTGCCTGCAATGTAAGAGACGCAGGTTCAATCCCTGGTTAGGGAAGATCCCGTGGAGGAGGACATGGCCATCTACTCCAGAATTCTTGCCTGGAAAATGCTGTCGACAGGGAAGCCACCATAGACCACGGGGGTTGCGAAAAAGCCAGACACAACTTAGCAAGTAAATAGCAACGCGTCGCTGGCACAGAGCAGGTGTGAAGCCAGAGCCTATGAGCCAGCATTTCTAAAAGTTTAGTCTTTGAACCTCCAACATCAGAATCACATATCAAATGATAGAGATTTCCTTGGAGACTCAGGAGTTCTCTAATGGATCCAAACAACCTGAACTTTTTAATCAGATGATAGTGACAGCTAGGAAAGTTTGAGAAACACTAGACCGGGGGGAAGACCAGCTATAAAGGATGATTCCTACCCACCCATCCCTCCCTCTCCTCTATTTCTCTCTATGCACAAATATTCCCCCAGAGTGTCTGAGAAAAAATAGCTACTCAGTGAGCTTTATCTGCTCCCCCCACCATCAGCTGGAGACAAACACCAGACAAACATCTTTCAATTTCCCAAATCCTCTGAAAAACCTTAAAATTTACAGGAGCGATATGCAGTTTCCTTTATAAGCTCAAATACATAAATCTTTAAACATGTCGATTCATAGTCAAATAATAAGTGAATAATGGCACAGCGTGTGGAGACCGTGTGGCAACAGAGCTGAGGGTGGCAAGCAAATCACTAGCATTTGGTAGCTGCTGCTCACGGGGCACGGAGCCCCGCTGGGGTCAACAGGCACGTCCCCCACCCCCAGCCCCCGAACCAATCCACCAAAATGTCAGACTCGAGATGGGGCGGGTGTGGTTTCCTCGGGTTAGACCACAGCGCCCAGACGAATGCCCCACCCTCCGGCCTGACAAAGGTCTCCAACCTCCTGAGCTCGACAAGATACAGAGGGCCTCAGGCTGAGAAAAGGTGCGGCTGGTTTGCTTTCCCACCAACCAGAACAGCAAGTAGAGCCTGGGGAATCCCCCAGGCCCTTCAGGAGCACTCATCACTGGTGGGCTTCCCAGGGGGGCCCGTGGTAAAATAAATCTGCCTGCAATGTAAGAGACGCAGGTTCAATCCCTGGTTAGGGAAGATCCCGTGGAGGAGGACATGGCCATCTACTCCAGAATTCTTGCCTGGAAAATGCTGTCGACAGGGAAGCCACCATAGACCACGGGGGTTGCGAAAAAGCCAGACACAACTTAGCAAGTAAATAGCAACGCGTCGCTGGCACAGAGCAGGTGTGAAGCCAGAGCCTATGAGCCAGCATTTCTAAAAGTTTAGTCTTTGAACCTCCAACATCAGAATCACATATCAAATGATAGAGATTTCCTTGGAGACTCAGGAGTTCTCTAATGGATCCAAACAACCTGAACTTTTTAATCAGATGATAGTGACAGCTAGGAAAGTTTGAGAAACACTAGACCGGGGGGAAGACCAGCTATAAAGGATGATTCCTACCCACCCATCCCTCCCTCTCCTCTATTTCTCTCTATGCACAAATATTCCCCCAGAGTGTCTGAGAAAAAATAGCTACTCAGTGAGCTTTATCTGCTCCCCCCACCATCAGCTGGAGACAAACACCAGACAAACATCTTTCAATCAAAAAGTCTGTTCCAGCAGAAATCCTCTGAAAAAACCTTAAAATTTCATCAGAAATCAAATATCTTCTTTGCCCCCTCCCCTCACTTGTGAAACTCATCTGTCAGAATCACATGATCAAAATGCAAAAGTCTAAGAGGGGTCAATGTGCCACCCCAGATCATTTCACATCCCAAGAGCCCAAAAAGTGCACAGTCTTTGTATGACCTGAAACTCCCTAAACTCAGAAAATACCAGGATCTGCACAGCCATCTAATATGGGGCTCCTTCTAAGCATCCCACTGAGTGCCCACAGCCCCAGAGGATGGTGAGCTTGTGTTCTGGAAGATCTGTCACAGATCAGGTTGAGTTTCTCCAGAGAACCCCGAGACATGACTTTGACAGCAAAGTGTCTACTTATAATGTAATCCAGGATTGACAGGGGAAAGGGAGACAGGACAAAAGGAGCCAAGCAGGGTACCACAAGGAGCAGGCGAATACCATGGGCAACTGGAGCTCCAACCTGCTGGAGAGTCTGAAGGTGAAGAGAACATGCCCCTGATGCCCCACCTGAAAGGGGAAGACCCAGGTATATATCCTCCATTCCCATCTGTCATTGGTTCAGGGCTGCTCCCATGGTCATTGACTCCCTGGCATTTCCACCTGCCCCCGACACAGGCTGAGCACATGCCTAGAGCAGGCAAAGCCCCCGGGAAGACTGCCACCCATGCTTGTAGGAAGAAGTCATTGGGGTTGCTCAAAAAAATTAAAAATAGAACTACCATATGATCCAGCAAGGGCTTCCCCCAATGACTCAGCAGTAAAGAATCCATCTACAAGTCAGGAGCCGCAGGAGACAGGGGTTTCATCCCTGAGTCGAGAAGATCCCCTGGAGGAAGGCAAGGCAACCCACTCCAGTATTCTTGCCTGGGAAATCCCATGGAGAGAGGAGCCTGGCGAGCAACAGTCCATGGGGTTGCAAAAGAGTTGGACATAATCGAAACGACTTAACCACACATGCGTGATCCAGCAACCCCAAATCTGGGCACATATGCAAAGAAAACAAAATGACATCATGAAGAGATACCTGTGTTCCTGTATTCTTTGCAGCATTATTCACAATAATTGATCCCAACGTGCATCGACAGGTACATAGGTAAAGAAAATGTGGTATAGGAGCCAAGCTGTGGGCGCTGCTTTTTTGTATCAGGAATTCTGTTGGGAAGGGCCAGCATTAGGCTTCCGCGTCTCAAGCCCTGGAAGCCAGTGAACTAGACTCAGCAGAGAACATCAAGGTCAGATTTTGTTGGGGTTTTTTTCCTATCACACAGGTTCTAATTTTATTCCCTGGGAATTTTGAATGGGCTTTGCTGGTGACAGACCCCTCCCCTGCCTTGTGTCCTGCTCTTCTCTATGTGGGTGGGAAGGGGCATTGAAGGCCTGGGTCCTTTTGGGGGACTGTTTCCTCCTGAGTAAGGATGCCCTGTCACATGGGGTGGAGGAGGGGAATTTTTCTTTAAGTCTATTTGGTTGTGCCTAGGCCTTGGCCCTAACTATTCCCATCTGGAAACGGGTGATCCCTGTTTGTCTAGCCTTTCAGAGACAAAGGACCCGAGACAGTTTCAGGAATATGCGGAGGATTAGTTAGCATCACTGACTCAATGGACATGAATTTGAGCAAACTTCAGGAGACAGTGAAGGACAGGGAAGCCTGGTGTACTGCAGTCCCTGCTGTCACAAAGAGTCAGACACAACCTAGTGACTGAACAACAATACAAGGTAAGCTTCAGCAATCTTCTATATGACATAGTGCCTACAGTAAATAATAATACCGTGCACTTCATCATTTATTAAGTAGGTAGGTCTCACACTACACACATATGGAAAAAAAAAAAGAAACTGTAAAACAAAGGAACACAAAGTTTTGGAGATTGTGAACATGTTTATTACCTTGATCATGATAATGGTGATAAAAGAGTATACATATGCCCAAACTCACCAGATCACATGCATTAATTACGTGTCGTTTTCTGTGCACCAATGATACCTCAACAAAGCTGGGAAAAGTCATTGGCGTATATAGGAATGGTGGGTGCCAAGTAGCTGATGTGCTGATAAATGTTTAACAACAGGCTCTCCTGAGCAGAAAAGCCCTGGACAGTTGCCTGTTTCAGTGTCTATAATGTAAAGATTCCCAACCCAGCAATTTTAAGCTACCAAGTCTGATGTGACTGAAAGCAGTGAGGAAGACAGAAGCACAACTGGCTCCATGTGTTGATACAAGACGAATCCAGCACGGGCCTGGGAAGGGATACAGGCCGGGGGCCCACAGCATCTCCTGAACGTACACCCAGAATGCTTTGCTACAGACCTTGGCTCTCCTGACCGTAAGTGACTTTTACACTCTCTTCTGCAATATGCCAATGTTTGAACATCTTACCATGACAAAAAAATGGACGTACTCTCTCAACCTTTTAATTATCTCATACTCTAGGAAGGTGTGTCTTCTTTATTATTATTTTTTTAATATTTTTATTTACTTATTTGGCTGTACTAGGTCTTAGTTACAGCATGTGGGATCCAGTTCCCTGACCAGGAATCGAACCCAGGTCACCTGAATTGGGAGCTCTGAGTCTAAGCCACAGGACCACCAGGGAAGTCCCTCTTTATTATTTTTACGTCACCTCTTACCCACCTACCCAGCCTCATCACACTGGCAAACACCCAAAAAGGATCCATGAAAGCCCATTTGAGAAGCCAGACGTCAAGCATTCCTCTACGTGGTCAACCCAATGGTCATGGAGATCTCTTGTTTGGCCTGACTGTTTCCCCCCTACACCTTCTCCTAAGAGCCCGTCATTTTCCTTGAAGAACCACCCCATCTTGAGTCCTCAGGCCTTATTTCCTCATGCCAGCAGTTGCCACACGTCACAGTCCTGGCCCAGAAGAGAGCTCCATTTCCCTGGAGAAGGGACACAGCCCTGGTGGGGCTAAGGACTCTCATTGCTTGGAATTATTAAAAAAAAGAAAATCTCTTCCCACCAAATTATGAGGCTAGGGAGATGGAAGACTGGAGCAACTGGTGACCATTCTCCACCATGAGGAAAGAGCCCTCCTGAGAACAAAACTAACACAAAAGAAAACTGAGATGAGAGACAGAATAATTAAGTCCCGATAGCATCATTTGAGCCCTTGGATCCAGCTGTGTCTGTGACACGTCCAGACTTTCCCAGTTTTCTGGAGATACTTTCTTACTTTTTCAGTGCATGAGCCCATAAAGTTCTTGTTTAACTAAAGTCCCTGTAATTGGAGTTTCAGTCACTTACCACCAAAAGGTTTCTGGCTGATTCACAGGTCTGAGATCAAGTGAGTTCATACACACCCTTCCAGTTTTCTCTCCTTGGCCCTTAACAGAGCTCAGGGTAGAGGTAAGAACACAGTTCACTGGGACTATGCCTCCATAGTGATGAATCCCAAGCAGAACTGGTCCATGTAAGTTACTCAGAGGCACAAGGGGGTCACTTCAGAATCCGGATGCTCATTTTCTGCTCGATGTTCATCTTTTCTAAGGACTGGAGGCGGGGAGGAAACAGGGTAGTCAAGAGGCTTGAATTCTAAACCATGACCCCAACCTCCTTTCCCATCCTCTAGGCTCCAGGATGCCCTGGGGACCTCCTCTTCTTTCTTCCCTCTTCCTTCCAACTTCATTCCCCATGTCCACCTGTCCCAGGGACTCCTGATCTCAGCTCCCCAGGCCTGAGGGCGCCCTGACCTTGGTGAACTCTAGGAAGGACACAGCTCCATCCCCGTCCTCATCAGCCTCCTGCACTGTGCGGTCAGCAATGCTCTCCAGCTGTTCCTCGGTCACCTGCACCCCAACCATCAGTCGGAGCACCTGGGAGGTGGAGGAAGGGACAGACACAGCCATGCGGGGAGGCGCAAGGACTTCTAGCACCACCCCCCAAGCTTTGTCCACGTCACCCCAAATGTTAGTACCAATTTTAGAACCCCTTTCCATGTTTCAGCCACTTCCCACCGGTCTCCAATAATTCCCATCCCTTCTCCATCCAAGCCTCCATCGGCCCTCCATCATCCCAGGTTCAACCCAGCAGTCTACCCAAGCTCCTTGCGTGTGTGTGGGCTAAGTCTGATGCTGTGCGACCCTATGAATCGTAGCCCACCAGGGTCTTTTGCCCATGGAATTCTCCAGGCACGAGTACCGGGGTGGGTTACCATGCCCTCCCCTGAGGATCTTCCCAACCCAGGGATGGAACCCATGTCTCCTGCATTGGCAGATGGGTTCTTTACCACTCGCGCCACCAAGGAGGCGCCATCCAAGCTCATTACTCAACCCCAACCTTAGAACCCAACCTCCGTCTATCCTCCAACCCCTTCCCCACCTCATCCTTCTATGAGTCCGAAATCCATCTCCCACTTCACTACATCTGTCCCAGTGTTTCTCAGTCTCAACCCAACTGCCATTTGGGGCAGATAACCCCTTGTTGTTGGGGAGAGGGGCTATTCTGTACATGGTAAAGTGTTCAGCAGCGTTCCTGACCTTTGCTTTCCAAGTGCCAGAAGCACCCTTCCCTTCTTCTGTGACAACCAAAAATAGATACTGTCAGATACCTGATACCCTAGATACTGTCAGAGGGCAAAATCTGCCCCCCTAATTGAGAGCTACTGATCTATTTTCAACCTCGTACCTAAATGTTCCCCATCCCATCTCCCAACGAACCCATATGCTAACCCCACCCATTCCCAGTACCCACTCAACACCCTCCTCATCTGCACGCCCACCCATAAACCATCTTCCATTCCCCACAACCATTCCCTTCAGCCACCCACCCACCCTTCCCAGGTAATATCTCTTTCCCTGATGTTCTTCCAACCTGCAGCATCTCATTCCTGGAGATCTTTCCATCTTGATCCAGGTCGTAGAGCTGAAATGCAACTGGGAAGAGAGTGGAGGGGGGAAAAGGAGAGGGGGTCTTGCCTGAGTCTCTTCCCACCAAAGTCCATCTTGGAGGGCTGGGGGCATGGGGAGTCACCAATGAGCTCCCCAAATCGGTGGGAGATGCCTGGGGCCCCTGATAGGGTGTCGTAAATCTGGGGCCTCAGTCGGTGGGGGGCCACAAACTCACAGCGAAGTTTGTTCATTCTGCTGTTGAGAGGCTCGGGTTCCTTGGGGTCCCGGTTTCCACTGTCCTCTTCATCCACAGGTCGAAAATGAGCCAGGACTCTGACAAAGCCTGGGAAGTCCAGTCGCTGACTCCTGGAAGGGGAGGAGGCAGGCAGGCAGTGGCGCAGAAGCCGTGGGCCCGTGGCCATCCCCCAGCCCCGGTCCCTAGCCTCCTAACCCCCGCCTCCCCACCCCCGGGGGGCTCACCCATCCCGGAAGAAGCTGTCTATAATGCGGTCTCCCAGGGGGTTCACCGCCAGCGCCCCGATCTGCTGCAGATCCATGCGGCTGGAACGTCAAAATTCAAAGCGGGGGAGGCAAAGACGGACGCTGGTCAGGGAGGGGACAGGGCCGGAGGGCAGAGGTGAGAGGTCAGAAGGCCAGCTCCCGCTCACCTCAGGTAGCCCTTGCCGTCCCTGTCCAGCGCCTGGAACCGGTGGTAGAGGCGCAGCAGACTGGCCTGCGAGACTGCGGGCCGCCGAGGGAGCCAGCGGAGGGGACGGGGTGGGGGCGGGAGGAGGAACGTGGACGGTGAGGCCATGCCCTCTGGGCAGATCCCGGGGCGCGCGCCCTCCACCCGGCAGCCGCACAAGGGTGAGCGGGGGTCCCAGGGGTGGCCGAGGGCGGGCTCCACCCCCCAGGACCCCGGGGCCGAGCGGGCAGGGTGGCACGAGACCCGGCAGCTCCGGGAGACCAAAGCCACCCCTTCCGTCTGCCTCCGGTCCTGCCGTCTGCCTGAGTCCCTGCCCGGGGCCACCGGGGTGCCCGCCAACCGGGAGCCGGGACCCCCGGGCGCGCGCGTCCCCCACCCGCAGCGGGCCAGGCAGCCCGGACCTCCAGGTCCTCCCGGGACGGGCCCCTGCCGGGTCCCCGACGCCGCGCGCCGCACTTACAGCCGGTCTCCCGCCGGATGCCGTCCGCGTCGGGGATCCTGGCGGCGTGGGAGCTGCGCGAGCCCATGGCCGAGCTGCCGCGCGGCCCGCGCCCTCCGCCCGCCTCCCGGGCGCCGCCGCCCCGCGGCCCCGGGGCCGAAGGCCGCCGCCCGGGCGGGCAGCCAGGCTCCTGACCCCGGCGTTCCTCGCCTCCCACCCGTGACCCCGGCCAGCAGATGCCCGGACCCAGGTTGGCGGGGTCAGCGGGCGGGCGCGAACAACGGGCGGCTTCATCCCCGGCGCGGAGGTCGGGCGGGGAGGGGCTGGGCCGGCCCGGGTCCGCCCCCACCTGCAGCGAATCCGCGTTCCCACGCTCGCTGGGGCGCCAACCTGCCTGCCCCAGCCCGGCCCGGCCTCCAGGTCCCGAGCGTCTTCCTCTGCAGCGAGAATCCAAGTCCTTCTTGGAAATGGGGGGCAGGTGGAGACAAACGGGTCCCAGCCCGGGATGGCCCCAGCCTGGAGGGCCTGGAGAGAGTGGCGTGGAAGGAGTTCCAAAGCGAGCTGATCGCGGGGCTCGGTGAAGTGAAAGATGCACGGTGTTTGGAGGACTCCGGTTGGAATCTCAGCTGTGCTTCTAACTCAGTCAGCGTGTCTAGGGTTCCATCTCTTTTCTTGGGTCCACATAACATTGTTGTTGTTTAATTGAGTCAATGCTTTAAAAATCGGGCTATTGCACCAAAGTTTCAAAATTCCTGTTTTCCGAGACCTCAGAAGGTCTGACCTCACTAGGCCCCCGGTCCTGCCTGGCACGGCTTAGATGTGGCTGGGAACGGCAGCCGTGTTTAGATGGGGCATCCTGGGGGATCCTCTTGCCTCGGTCCCCACCCTGCCCGGTTGCTCCCCTAGGAACCCTATCGGCTGTGGTAGAAGCTCCCAGCTGGGACTGACTTAGACTTCTCAGCAGCTCTCAAGCACCGCAGAATCCCGGAAGCCAGAGGAGGCTTTACACACCCCACTATGAACATAAAGATCACCTCGCCAAGGGCTCTCATTTCTCTGAGCACTCACCGTGCACTTGAGAAAGCCCTTTAAATGCATGAACTCACACGCTGGCTAGATGGTCACCTTCGCACGTTTTTATAGAGGATGCTGCCATCACCTAAATAGTTGTGAATTAGTACAAATATCTATCCTCAAAGGGGGCCACAGCACCCCTAGAGAGCAAAAATCATCTTCTTTTTATGTAGGAAGCACGGATACTGTATATAACACAAAATTTTAAGGATAGCTGATCGCCTCCCACCCGTGACCCCGGCCAGCAGATGCCCGGACCCAGGGTGGCGGGGTCAGCGGGCGGGCGCGAACAACGGGCGGCTTCATCCCCGGCGCGGAGGTCGGGCGGGGAGGGGCTGGGCCGGCCCGGGTCCGCCCCCACCTGCAGCGAATCCGCGTTCCCACGCTCGCTGGGGCGCCAACCTGCCTGCCCCAGCCCGGCCCGGCCTCCAGGTCCCGAGCGTCTTCCTCTGCAGCGAGAATCCAAGTCCTTCTTGGAAATGGGGGGCAGGTGGAGACAAACGGGTCCCAGCCCGGGATGGCCCCAGCCTGGAGGGCCTGGAGAGAGTGGCGTGGAAGGAGTTCCAAAGCGAGCTGATCGCGGGGCTCGGTGAAGTGAAAGATGCACGGTGTTTGGAGGACTCCGGTTGGAATCTCAGCTGTGCTTCTAACTCAGTCAGCGTGTCTAGGGTTCCATCTCTTTTCTTGGGTCCACATAACATTGTTGTTGTTTAATTGAGTCAATGCTTTAAAAATCGGGCTATTGCACCAAAGTTTCAAAATTCCTGTTTTCCGAGACCTCAGAAGGTCTGACCTCACTAGGCCCCCGGTCCTGCCTGGCACGGCTTAGATGTGGCTGGGAACGGCAGCCGTGTTTAGATGGGGCATCCTGGGGGATCCTCTTGCCTCGGTCCCCACCCTGCCCGGTTGCTCCCCTAGGAACCCTATCGGCTGTGGTAGAAGCTCCCAGCTGGGACTGACTTAGACTTCTCAGCAGCTCTCAAGCACCGCAGAATCCCGGAAGCCAGAGGAGGCTTTACACACCCCACTATGAACATAAAGATCACCTCGCCAAGGGCTCTCATTTCTCTGAGCACTCACCGTGCACTTGAGAAAGCCCTTTAAATGCATGAACTCACACGCTGGCTAGATGGTCACCTTCGCACGTTTTTATAGAGGATGCTGCCATCACCTAAATAGTTGTGAATTAGTACAAATATCTATCCTCAAAGGGGGCCACAGCACCCCTAGAGAGCAAAAATCATCTTCTTTTTATGTAGGAAGCACGGATACTGTATATAACACATAAATAGATGTGTGTGCTAAGTTGCTTCAGTCATGTCTGACTCTTTGTGATTCTATGGTCGGTAGCCCACCAGGCTGCTCTGTCCATGGGATTCTCCAGGCATGAATCCTGCAGTGGGTTGCCATGTCCTCCTCCGGGGGATCTTTCAGACCCAGAAATGGAACCTACATCTACATAAGTCTCTTGCATTGACAAGTGAGTTCTTGACCACTAGCACCACCTGGGAAGCCCAAATATGTATACTCCTTATCTGTAACATTAAAATTCCATGACAGAGGGGTGGTTAAGAAAAAATGTCTAACAGTGCTCCTTCAGTGAGGATGATAATTTACAAGAACATTTAAAAAGGTTGAGAAACTCCGTTGTAAAGAAACAAACACCACAGGTGTGCAGCTTTGCACGTCTCATTACCCCCTCTTCTCCCATCATCATCAGGTGTAGACACAAGTTTCCCAAGAGAAAAAGATGCAAACTGTTCATTTCAAGGGTTCAAGTTCATACCCACCCTGGAGAGAGAGAAACAATCAAGCCTCCAGCCCCAGGCAAAGTCTCACATCAGCAACGCCTTGAAAATATTGATCTAAGAAATGTGTGCTGCTCTTTGAGATGCCCCAAGAATTAGACAACTGGCACAAAGAGTGCGCAATTCCTTTTCACTTGCCCCCCAAGGACTCAAGCCTGCCGGAAACCATGCTGCTCCCTAGTGAAGTCCAGCAGTCACTGAGAGTGCCTCCCTGGGAGTGTAGGTCAAGTTAGGTTCTCAGCCCAGGCGGGGATAAGCGTCCCTGGGAGTTGGCAATAATCACCTCAGGCCAGCTTGGGTTGATGATCTTGGAAAGAGCTCCTCCACCCTTAATCTCTGAGTCAGCGCTGCATGAAGGCAAATCAGGCCAGAGAGTAATTAACAATCTGCACCACAAGCTTCCAGGAAAACACTCTGCTAGAACCCTTTCCTGCTTCACGTACATAAGCAGCACTTAAACCATGTTACTTCACAGTACACATGGCCATACCTTTGCAGGGCCTTTAACGGAGAGATGCTTTGGGGATGCGTCTTCATCTGAAGACGCTATTGAACAGGATTCAGGCAGAATGCTTGGGTTTTGCCTTTAAGCTCCATACATGTGGCTAGCCATTCTTGCTGAAGCACTTCTGAGGTTCAGCTGGAAAAAATGCAGATGCAAGAATGGTTGGGAAAATATGGAATGCTTACAACGCAATAACAAAAAGGCAAGTCAAATTGTTTTTACGGTATTCTTGATGAGTTTCATATTTTTTAACGTTTATTTATTTGGCCATGCTGGGTCTTAGTGGAGACACGTGGAACCTCTGATCTTCATTGAGGTATGCAGGATCTTTTTTTTTTTTTTTTAAAGATTTTATTTTATTTATTTATTTTGGGCGGGAGTCAGGTTGGGGAGGGTGGGGAGCGGGCAGGCCACTTCTGTTGGTCTTTCATTTCTCTATTTTCATCCGTCTTTGTTCTTTGGCTCCTGTGGGCCTCCCATCGCGGTGGCGTTGTCGTCGCAGAGCACAGGCTCTGGGCACATGTGCTCCAGAGCTCCGGCTCAGTAATTGGACACATCGGTCCAGCCGCTCCGCGGCACGTGGGATCTTCCCAGGCCAGGGATCGAACCGGCGCCCCTTGCACTGCAAGGCGGTGTCCTTACCCACTGGACCACCAGGGGAAGCCCCATGCAGGATCTTTTTAGTTGTGGCATGTGGGATCTAGTTCCCTGACCAGGGACTGAACCTTGGGTCCCTACATTGGGAGTGCAAAGTCCTAGCCACTGGGCTACCTAGGAAGTTCTAGTATTTTAATATGTGTCAGAGCTCCTTTTCCCCATTAAATTTCAGGCTGCATAAGGGTGGACGGTATGAAAGAAATCCTGTCGACAAGGCCAGACACCTGGGAAGTCCAAATATCTGTCCTCAGGCTGAGACCTCAGGATGAGGCTTGACTGAGTCCAATTTTCTTCCCTAATGCTACAAGTGGAACTTGGTTAGTTTTTCAGAGGGAGCTTTCAAATTTGTCAGCTGAACAGGAAACTTACGCACTCCAAATATCTCTCTAGCAATCATCAAGTTACACCACACATGAAGTGGCCTGCTTCCCGAGTGGATTAATTAGGATCTACAGATATTCACAGGGAAAGCATATTTCAAAACAGGCTGCCTCTTTGGGGGAGAGTAGGGGCGGAGTGCACAAGTGTGGGAGGAAAGAACAAGATGTAGCCCCTGGACGATGATGTTAGCTCCAGGCTCATTTCCTTAGGAGCAAGGATCTTCACACATTAGATTTGCAGAGAAGTGCCTGGAATGCAGAGTGGGCTGGAGCTGAGCTTGGCGGTCACCACGCAGAAAGGGAGAGTTGAGAATTTCAAACAGCTGTGGTTCTTGGAGCAACCCTACCCAAGCCAGCTTTACAGAAAAGTCCCCTCCAAGTACAGTGGATAAGAATCCCACATGCCACAACTGTAGAACCTGTGCTCTAGAGCCCAGGAGCCACAACTACGGCAGTCTGAGCACTTACAGCCTGTGCTCCTTAACAAGAGAAGCACTCCCACAGTTTGAGAAAGCTCTCTCGTGCCGCAATGAAGACCCAAAGCAACCCAAACTAAAATAAATTTTTTTTTAAAAGATGGCTATCTTATGGCTTTCCTGGTGGTCCAGTGGGTAAAGAGTCTGCCTTGCAGTGCAAGGGGCACTGGTTCGATCTCTGGCCCGAGAAGACCCCACATGCTGAGGAACGGCTAGCCCAGTGTGTCCAATTACGAGGCAGCGCACTGGAGTGCATGTGCGCAGGGCCAGTGCTCTGCAACAAGAGAAGCCACTGCAATGGGAAGCCCACACATGCCAAAGAATAAAGATGGATGAAAACTAAATAAATAAAAAATCAGTAAAAAGAGGCCAAAATTTAAAAAAAAAAAAAAAAAGAGTGACTATCTTGGTTAGGATAAGGTTCAACTACGACAAAGAGCCTTCACATAAAAATGGTAAATAGATGTTTGCTTCTGTCTCATGGCTGGGCCTGGAGGCGGACAGTCCAGGGGGGTCTGACAAGGCAGCTCCAGGAAACTCCTCCCCCTCAATGTTCCATCCTCCCAGGGGAGTCGCCCCCAACCAAGCCGCATGCCAGGTAGGAGGGACCTCCAGCCTCAGGGCTCACCTTCTCAGTAGCAGGACAGAGGGAGAATCAGAGAAAAGGGTCCACCTCTCCCTCCTAGTATACCCTGGACCTCATATAGATTGCTTCCCATTCCATCCTGGAGGGAGAGTTAGTCTCACAACCAGCCTACCTGCAGAGAAAGCCGGGAACTTCTGTGAGACCGGATGGACATGTGCCCAGCTGAAGTTTGCAGGTTCCAAATAACCACTGCCTTAAAATAAAGTTTCATGGCGCTAGGCTCAGTCGTGTCTGACTCTTTGCGACCCCATGGACTATAATCCCCTGCAAGCCTGCTGCACTGCAGGGGGATTTTTTACTACTGAGACACCAGGGAAGGCCCCAAATAACCCAATTTTTAAGTGAGCAAAAAAAATTTTAAATAGACATTTCTCCAAAAATATGCAAATGGCCAAGTACACACAAAAGATGCTCAATATCATTAGTCATCAGGGAAATACAAACAAAACCACAATGAAATTTCACTTCACGCCCACTAGACTGACTAGAATTTAAAACAAAATAAAACAATGGAAAATAACAAGTCTTGGCTGGGATATGGAGAAATTGGAACCCTCATACATTACTGGTAGAAATGTGAAATGATGCAGTTGGTACAGAAAACAATTTGGAGAGTTCTTGGTTAAACAGAATTACCATATGAGAAATTCCACTCCTAGGTATAAATCTGAAAGAATTGAAAACAAGTGTTAAACCAAAAACTTGTACATGAATGTTTACAGCAGCATTATTCACAATAGCTACTATGTGAAAACAATCCAAATGTTCACTGATTAATGGGTAAGAAAATGTGATAAATACATTACAGCTACCCAGGGGATCTAGTGGTAAAAGAATCTGCCTGCTGATCACTCCAGTATTCTTGCCTATAGAATCCCATGGACAGAAGAGTCTGGTGGGCTACAGTCCATGGGTTGCAAAGAGTTGGACACAGATGAGCGTGCACGCACACACACACACACACACACACACACACGTATATGTTACAATGGAATACTATTCAGCCATAAAAAGGAATTAAGTGCTGATGCATGCCACAATATGGATGAACATTGAAAACAATCTAAGTAAAATAAGCCAGTCACAAAAGACTGCATATATTACTGCATTATAACATGAAATGTCAAGAACAGGAAAGTCTACAGATAGTAAATTAGTGCTTGCTTAGGAATAGGGGAGCTAGGGGGAAAGACAGTTATAGATAAAGGGTACAGGTTTACTTTATTTTTTAACTTCTAAAAATATGTATTTATTTGGCTGCACCAGGTCTTAGTTACAGTGAGATATTTAATTGCAGCCTGTGAGATCTAGTTTCCTGACCAGAGATAGAGATAGCCCCCATGTGGGAGTGTGATGTCTTAGCCACTGGACCAGTGAAGCCAGGGAAGTCCCACAAGGTTTATTTTAGAGATGAGGAAAACATTCTAAAATTGATTGCGGTGATGGTCACATATCTCTGTGTCTATATCTATTGAATTGTGCACTTTGAATGGTGAATTATATACTATGTGAATTATATCTCAGTAAAGATGTTAAATAAATGACCTGGATAACCATGATGGTGTGGTCACTCACCTACAACCAGGACATCCTGGAGTGCAAGGTCAAGTGGGCCTTAGGCAGCATTACTACAAACAAAGCTAGTGGAGGTGATGGAATGCCAGCTGAGCTATTTCAAATCCTAAAAGATGATGCTGGTCAAGCGTTGTACTCAATATGCCAGCAAATTTGGAAAACTCAGCAGTGGCCACAAGACTTGAAAAGGTCAGTTTTCATTCCAGTCCAAAGAAGGGCAACACCAAACAATGTTCAAACTACCACACAATTGTGCTCATTTCACATGCTAGTAAGATTGTGCTCAAAATTCTTCAAGTTAGGCTTTTAATTCTTCAAGTTAGGCTTTTACATGAACTGAGAACTTCTGGTTGTACAAGCTGGATTTAGAAAAGGCAGAGGAACAAGAGATAAAGTTGCCGACATCTATTGGATCACAGAAAAGCAAGTAAATTCCCAAAAACATCAACTTTTGCTTCACTGACTATGCTAAAGCCTTTAACTTTGTGGATCACAACAAACTGTGGAAAATTATTAAAGAGATGGGAATACCAGACTACCTTACCTGCCTTCTGAGAAACCCATATTCAGGTCAAGAAGCAACAGTTAGAGCATGACATGG
Organism: Tragulus kanchil; assembly: GCA_022376925.1. Taxonomy (NCBI): domain Eukaryota; kingdom Metazoa; phylum Chordata; class Mammalia; order Artiodactyla; family Tragulidae; genus Tragulus; species Tragulus kanchil. The sequence goes on along the minus strand of JAIOJX010000002.1, from coordinate 134,229,798 downwards.
AACAATGGACTGGTTCAAAATTGGGAAGAGGTTATGTCAGTGCTGTATATTGTCAACCTGCTTATTTAATTTATATGCAGAATACAGCATGCGAAATGCCAGTGCTGCTAAACAATAATGCCAGAAGAAATATCAACAACCTCAGATATGTATTTATTTGGCTGCACCAGGTCTTAGTTACAGTGAGATATTTAATTGCAGCCTGTGAGATCTAGTTTCCTGACCAGAGATAGAGATAGCCCCCATGTGGGAGTGTGATGTCTTAGCCACTGGACCAGTGAAGCCAGGGAAGTCCCACAAGGTTTATTTTAGAGATGAGGAAAACATTCTAAAATTGATTGCGGTGATGGTCACATATCTCTGTGTCTATATCTATTGAATTGTGCACTTTGAATGGTGAATTATATACTATGTGAATTATATCTCAGTAAAGATGTTAAATAAATGACCTGGATAACCATGATGGTGTGGTCACTCACCTACAACCAGGACATCCTGGAGTGCAAGGTCAAGTGGGCCTTAGGCAGCATTACTACAAACAAAGCTAGTGGAGGTGATGGAATGCCAGCTGAGCTATTTCAAATCCTAAAAGATGATGCTGGTCAAGCGTTGTACTCAATATGCCAGCAAATTTGGAAAACTCAGCAGTGGCCACAAGACTTGAAAAGGTCAGTTTTCATTCCAGTCCAAAGAAGGGCAACACCAAACAATGTTCAAACTACCACACAATTGTGCTCATTTCACATGCTAGTAAGATTGTGCTCAAAATTCTTCAAGTTAGGCTTTTAATTCTTCAAGTTAGGCTTTTACATGAACTGAGAACTTCTGGTTGTACAAGCTGGATTTAGAAAAGGCAGAGGAACAAGAGATAAAGTTGCCGACATCTATTGGATCACAGAAAAAGCAAGTAAATTCCCAAAAAACATCAACTTTTGCTTCACTGACTATGCTAAAGCCTTTAACTTTGTGGATCACAACAAACTGTGGAAAATTATTAAAGAGATGGGAATACCAGACTACCTTACCTGCCTTCTGAGAAACCCATATTCAGGTCAAGAAGCAACAGTTAGAGCATGACATGGAACAATGGACTGGTTCAAAATTGGGAAGAGGTTATGTCAGTGCTGTATATTGTCAACCTGCTTATTTAATTTATATGCAGAATACAGCATGCGAAATGCCAGGCTGCATAAAGCACCAGCTGAAATCAATAATGCCAGAAGAAATATCAACAACCTCAGATACGCAGATGATACCACTTTAATGGCATAAGGTGAAGAAGTAATAAACAGCCTCTTGACAAAGGTGAGAGGAGAATGAAAAAAGCTGGCTTAACTCACCATTCAAAAACTAAGATGATGGCATCTGGTCCCATCACTTTATGACAAATAAAAGGGGCAAAAATGAAACAGTGACAGACTTAATTTTCTTGGGTTCCAAAACCACTGTGGATAGTGACGGCAGTCATGAAATTAAGACACTTGTTCCTTGGAATAAAAGCTATGATAAACCTAGACAGCGTATTAAAAAGCAAAGACAACTCTTTGCTGACAAAGGTCCACCCAGTCAAATCTGTGGTTTTTCCAGTAGTCATGTACAAATGTGAGAGCTGGATCATAAAGAAGGCTGAGTGCCAAAGAATTGATGTTTTCAAACTGTGTTGCTGGAAAAGACGCTTGAGAGTCCCTTGGACAGCAAGGATATCCAACGAGTCAATCTTGAAGGAAATCAACCATGAATATGTATTGGAAGGACTGATGCTGAAGCTGAGGTTCCAATACATTGGCCACCTGATGCAAAGAGCTGACTCATTGGAAAAGACTGAGGGCGAGAGGAGAAGAGGGTGACAGAGAAGGAGATGCTTGGATGGCACCACTGACTCAATGGACATGAGTTTGCGCAGACTCTGGGAGATGGGGAAGGACAGGGAAGCCTGGCGTGCTGCGGTCCATGAGGTGCAAAAGGCAGAGGAACAAGAGATAAAGTTGCCGACATCTATTGGATCACAGAAAGCAAGTAAATTCCCAAAAACATCAACTTTTGCTTCACTGACTATGCTAAAGCCTTTAACTTTGTGGATCACAACAAACTGTGGAAAATTATTAAAGAGATGGGAATACCAGACTACCTTACCTGCCTTCTGAGAAACCCATATTCAGGTCAAGAAGCAACAGTTAGAGCATGACATGGAACAATGGACTGGTTCAAAATTGGGAAGAGGTTATGTCAGTGCTGTATATTGTCAACCTGCTTATTTAATTTATATGCAGAATACAGCATGCGAAATGCCAGGCTGCATAAAGCACCAGCTGAAATCAATAATGCCAGAAGAAATATCAACAACCTCAGATACGCAGATGATACCACTTTAATGGCATAAGGTGAAGAAGTAATAAACAGCCTCTTGACAAAGGTGAGAGGAGAATGAAAAAAGCTGGCTTAACTCACCATTCAAAAACTAAGATGATGGCATCTGGTCCCATCACTTTATGACAAATAAAAGGGGCAAAAATGAAACAGTGACAGACTTAATTTTCTTGGGTTCCAAAACCACTGTGGATAGTGACGGCAGTCATGAAATTAAGACACTTGTTCCTTGGAATAAAAGCTATGATAAACCTAGACAGCGTATTAAAAAGCAAAGACAACTCTTTGCTGACAAAGGTCCACCCAGTCAAATCTGTGGTTTTTCCAGTAGTCATGTACAAATGTGAGAGCTGGATCATAAAGAAGGCTGAGTGCCAAAGAATTGATGTTTTCAAACTGTGTTGCTGGAAAAGACGCTTGAGAGTCCCTTGGACAGCAAGGATATCCAACGAGTCAATCTTGAAGGAAATCAACCATGAATATGTATTGGAAGGACTGATGCTGAAGCTGAGGTTCCAATACATTGGCCACCTGATGCAAAGAGCTGACTCATTGGAAAAGACTGAGGGCGAGAGGAGAAGAGGGTGACAGAGAATGAGATGCTTGGATGGCATCACTGACTCAATGGACATGAGTTTGAACATACTCTGGGAGATAGTGAAGGACAGGGAAGTCTGGCATGCTGCAGTCCATGGGGTGCAAAGAGTCAGACATGACTTAGTGACCAATCAAAAGATGCTTAAAACCAAAAACCAAGAGTGGTAAGAAAAGCTCTTGAAAGTAAAAACTAATGATGACAAACTAATTCTAACAGATTTTTTAATGTAAATATTATAAAGTTACAATAAGTTATGTGGTAATAGGGCAAGAATAGACAGATAAGAAACTGACAAGAAAGTCAGAAATAGACCAAAATACATCTGGGGATGTGGTATATGATAAAAGTGGCATTTCAAATCAGTGGGGGAAATGTGGATTACTTGATGAATGTCATTTGGAACATCTATTTTTTGGGAGAAAAGAATTAAGCTGCACCCCTGTTTTCCAAAATTAATTCCAGGTAGAAAAGAAGAGTAAATACAAATGAAATCATACAATTTGAGAAGAAATCTTAGATTTTGCTATAATCTTGAACTGAAGAAGACCTTTCTAAACAGGAAACAAAGCACAGAGACCATAGAGAAAAGACTAATTTGACTATGTGAAAATTAAAATCTCTATATGGAGATATATAAAGAGATAGAGATAAAGATAGAGATTTCAAGGACAAAAGGACTAGCTGGGAAAAGATTCACAGTTTGTATAAAAGACAAAAGATGATTTCTTTAGAATACAAAAAGCTCTTAAAGATCAAAAGGAGAATGAGAAAACAACAAAGAAAACCCCCAAACCCCTCACACTTTTCTCATTGGAAAAAAACAAGATAAGGTGTGAAATACAAATGGTAAATAGCATAAGAAGATGCCTAACCTCACAAAGTTTCAAAGTACATATTACCTCTCTGATGTGGTCAAGATGGCAAAGATACAAGGAATTCCCTGGCTGTCCAGCGGTTAGGACTCCACCCTCTCATTTTCAAGGGGCCAAGTCAAGTTCAGTCTCTAGTCAGGACTGAACCAAGATCCCACAAACCTTGTGTTTTCAAAAGAAAAAAAGAAAATGAATGACAAGGATAGAGGTCATGAACATCAAGTAGACAAGAGTCACATTTTGCAGGGTCCTGCAGAGCCTTCTAGGTCACAAGTTTTAGGTGTGATAGGACAGCTGTTGTTGTTCAGCCTCTGTTCTGTCCAACTTTTTGTGACCCCTTGGAATGAGCCTGCCAGGCTGCCCTGTCCTCCACCGTCTCCCAGAGTTTGTTCAAGTTCACATCCATTGAGTTGGTGATGCCATCCAACCATCTCATCGTCTGTCACCCCCTTCTCCTCCTGCCCTCAGTCTTTCCCAGCATCAAGGTCTTTTCCAGTGAGTCTGCTCTTCACATCAGGTGGCCAAAGTACTGGCGCATCAGCTTTAGCATAAGACATCATGGGAGAATTTAAGTTGGAAAACAAGATTACCCAAAGTAAGATAATGGCATCTGTTCCCATCACTTTATGGCAAATAGAAAGGGAAAAAATTCTGGTTTTCATAACACCGCAAGAATCACTCTGGCTAGTATGTGTAGGCTTAACTGGGGCAATGTGGAAACTGGGAGATATTGCAAATAATTCAGATGGAGGACAATGGTGGATCAGGGTGCTAGAAGTGGAAGTGGAGAAAAGGGGTCAAATTTAGGTTCTATGTTGCAAAAAGATACCACAAGATTTACCTGATGTATTGGATACAAGCTGTGAGAGGAAAAATAGGAGTCAAGGATAATTCCAAGGTTTTGGCGACAAATGACTAGAAGCTACCATTAGGCTGAAATGATAAACAGAGGGAAAAGAGTTCATATTGAAGAGAGAAAAATTTTAAATTCTTTAGTTGCTGGTTATACATCCTAGTAAAGATGCTAATTAACTAAGTGGGTATGGGAATTTGTATTTCAAGAAAGAAGTTGGAACAAGGTTTATATACTTGCTATCTTGTACTTTCATTTTCATTCATCTTGAAGTATTTTCTAATTTCCCCTGTGATTTATTTGACTTACTGATTGTTTGTGTTGTTTAATCTCCACATATTTATTAATTTTCCAGTTTTCTTTCTCACTGAACTCAAGTTTCCTTACATTGCAATCAGAAAGCATACTTTGTATGATTTCAATACTTTTTCATATGTTGTTTTGTGGACCAACATATGATTCATCCTCAAGAATGTACCATGTACCTTTGGGAAGAATATGTATTCTGCTCTTGTCGGATTGGGTGTTCTGTATATGTCTGTTTGGTCTAGTTGGTTTATAGTGTTCATGTCTTCTATTTCCCATGATCCTCTGTCGAGATGTTCTATCCAATATTGAAAGTGCGATGTTGAAGTTGCCATGGGTTGTTGTTGAACTGTCTATTTCTCTCTTCAATTCTTTAAATATCCGCTTCATATGTTTGGGAGCTCTGATGTTTGATGTATATACATTTGTCATTGTCCTATTTCCTTGGAGGATTGATAAGATTATACATTTGTGCATTAACACTGTATAAGTGGTATTAAAACTTCCCTGGTGACTCAGTGGTAAAGAATCCACCTGCCAGTGCAGGAGACACAGGTTTGATCCCTGGTCCAGGAAGATTCCTCATGCTTTGGAGCAACTAAGCCTGTGAACCACAACTACTGAGCCTGTAGAGCCCATGCTCCTCAATAAGAGAAGCCACTGCAATGAGCTGAGCCCGCAAATCACAACTAGAGAGAAGCCCCCACTTCTAGTGCGACTAGAGAAAAAGGTGCAACTAGAGAAAAGCCAGAGCAGCAAGGAAGACGAAGCAGAGCCAGAAATAAATAAATAAATAAATTTTTTAAATTAAAAAAGAAAACCAAGAAATTGAACGGGATCATCTATGATGTGAATGAAGGAAGAAGATAAGAAGGCCCAAGGCTGGGCTTCCCTGGTGGTCCAGTGGGTAAGGACACTGCCTTGCAGTGCAAGGGGGGCCGGTTTGATCCCTAGCCTGGGAAGATCCCACGTGCAGCGGAACGGCTGGACTGATGTGTCCAATTACCGAGCCGGAGCTCTGGGGCACGTGCGCCCAGAGCCGGCGCTCTGCGACGACAGACACCACCGTGATGGGAGGCCCACAGGAGCCAAAGAACAAAGACAGATGAAAATGGAGAATGAAGGACCAATAGAAGTGGCCTGCCCGTCCCCCTCCCTCCCCACCTCACCCCCCAAAGATAAATAAATAAAAAATAAATGTTTAAAAAAAGAAAAGAAGGCCCAAGGCTAATCACTGAGGGTCTGCCAACATTTAGAACTTGGGAAGAGAGAGGGAATTGATGAAGGAGGTTGAGAAGGAGAGGCCAGTGAAGTAGAAGGAAAATCAGGAGTGTGGTTTTTCAGCTAAGTGAAGAACAGGAGTCTGATAGTAAGAGTCAATGCAATGTTCTTGAATTGGAGCTCCTGGTTCAAATGTAGATAATCATAAGGTAAATTTGAGGATTGCGTGTATGAAGTGCTTTTCCAAACAAGAACTGAAAGTACTCATATTGCTTACTAATGCTACAGGACCGAGCTGGGTCTTGGCGCATCAAGGGTTGGCACACTTCTTCTGTAAAGGGCTAGACAGGAAATATTTTAGGTGTTGTGCATCCTACATTCTCTGTCCCAACAACATAATTCTGCCATTGCAGTGAAAAAGCCGTCATAGACAATGTTTAAACAATCCAACAGTTGTACCCCAACAAAACTATTCATCAACACTTAAATTTGAAACTTCTATCATTTGCATGAATCACAAAATAGTACTCCTCTTTTCAATGATCTCAAAATGTAAAATCTATCCTTAGCTTTATACAAAAATAAGCCATTTGCAGCAACATGGATGGACCTAGAGACTATCATACTCAATGAAGTAAGTCACACAGAGAAATAGCGTATGATTCCCTTTATATGGGGAATCTAAAAAGAAATGATACAAATGAACTTATTTACAAAACAGAAAGAGACGGACAGACCTGGAGTACGACCTTGTGGTTGCTGGGGGAATGATGGAAGGGACGGGATATTTAGGGAGTCCGGGGAGGACATGTACACACAGCCATATTTAAAATGAATAACCAGCAGGGACCTGCAGTATAGCACATGGAACTCTGCTCAATGTTAGGCGGCTGCCTGGATGAGAGGGGAGTTTGGGAGAGAATGGATACATGTGTATGTATGGCTGAGTTCCTTTGCTGTCCGCCTGAAACTGTTACAACATTGTTCATTGGCTCTACCCTAACAGGAGATAAAACGTTTAAAAACACAAAAGCAAAATTAGGCAACAGGCTGGGTTTAGCCCACAGACAATCGTTTGCTAATGTGCTTATACCTTCTGCGTTCTCTGCAGACAGTACTCAGTTAAAGATTGACACGTTTTCCCTTCAGAATTCTTCAGGAAAACTAGAAGTTTGCATAAAGACTGAAAAAAAAAAAAAAAAAACCAGGAACGAGTGGGGCATTCTGTCTGGAGTGCCTCAATCCCTAACGGATGCCAGTAGAAACACTGGCTTTAAGCCAGGAGTAGCCACCCATTGTTCTGACAGAACTTCAGGACAATTTCATTCATCCGGGGAGGAAATCTCAAAATGAAAGCCAAACTGGTTTAGGAGGAAGAAGGCTAAAGGGTCAGGTTTGAGAAAGGCAAGAAGTGGGACAGTTTTGGAAAGCTTGACAGCAAGCCATCAAGAAACAGTGCAAGAATGACTGACTGGTTGACTGAGGAATTCTTCTCCTAGGTGTGTAGAAGAGAAATAAACATATGTATTCACCCCAAACCAAAAGGTGGAAACACTCAGTGAATAAATAAAATGTGGTATATCCAAGCAGTGGAAAATTACACAGCAGGAAAAAGAAATGAAGAACCCAACACATGCTACAACACGAAGGAACCTTGGAAACGTTGCTCTGCGTGAAAGGCACCAACACAAATGACCCTATGTCATACGATTTTATTTGTATGAAACATTCAAAACAGACAAATCCATAGAGACAGAAGTAGGTTCTTGGTTGCCCGCAGATGGGGTACCGCTGTTCGGGGAAGTGCGGAGTCACTGATAAAGGGCATAGGGCTTCTGGTTGGAATGATGCTGTTTTAAAACTGGGGTAATGGTTGCCTAACTCAGTAAATACACGGAAAGCCATGGATTAGTACACTTCACATGGATGAATTGTATGATATGTGAATTATACCTCAATAAAGCTGTTTTTCTTTAAAGAATGTCCTTCCGGGCTGCCTGGATGAGAGGGGAGTTTGGGAGAGAATGGATACATGTGTATGTATGGCTGAGTTCCTTTGCTGTCCGCCTGAAACTGTTACAACATTGTTCATTGGCTCTACCCTAACAGGAGATAAAACGTTTAAAAACACAAAAGCAAAATTAGGCAACAGGCTGGGTTTAGCCCACAGACAATCGTTTGCTAATGTGCTTATACCTTCTGCGTTCTCTGCAGACAGTACTCAGTTAAAGATTGACACGTTTTCCCTTCAGAATTCTTCAGGAAAACTAGAAGTTTGCATAAAGACTGAAAAAAAAAAAAAAAAAAAACCAGGAACGAGTGGGGCATTCTGTCTGGAGTGCCTCAATCCCTAACGGATGCCAGTAGAAACACTGGCTTTAAGCCAGGAGTAGCCACCCATTGTTCTGACAGAACTTCAGGACAATTTCATTCATCCGGGGAGGAAATCTCAAAATGAAAGCCAAACTGGTTTAGGAGGAAGAAGGCTAAAGGGTCAGGTTTGAGAAAGGCAAGAAGTGGGACAGTTTTGGAAAGCTTGACAGCCGAAGCCATCAAGAAACAGTGCAAGAATGACTGACTGGTTGACTGAGGAATTCTTCTCCTAGGTGTGTAGAAGAGAAATAAACATATGTATTCACCCCAAACCAAAAGGTGGAAACACTCAGTGAATAAATAAAATGTGGTATATCCAAGCAGTGGAAAATTACACAGCAGGAAAAAGAAATGAAGAACCCAACACATGCTACAACACGAAGGAACCTTGGAAACGTTGCTCTGCGTGAAAGGCACCAACACAAATGACCCTATGTCATACGATTTTATTTGTATGAAACATTCAAAACAGACAAATCCATAGAGACAGAAGTAGGTTCTTGGTTGCCCGCAGATGGGGTACCGCTGTTCGGGGAAGTGCGGAGTCACTGATAAAGGGCATAGGGCTTCTGGTTGGAATGATGCTGTTTTAAAACTGGGGTAATGGTTGCCTAACTCAGTAAATACACGGAAAGCCATGGATTAGTACACTTCACATGGATGAATTGTATGATATGTGAATTATACCTCAATAAAGCTGTTCTATTTTTTTAAGGACCCTGGCTTTAAAAGAATGTCCTTCCGGGGCTTCCCTTGTGGCTCAGTGGATGGGAGCCCGTCGGCCAATGCAGGAGACACAGGTTCAAGCCCTGATCCGGGAGAATCCAACATGCCACAGAGCAGCTAAAAATCCACACATCAACAGAGACCCAGCACAGCCAAAAACAAATAAATAAAAGTTAAAAAAAAAAAAAAGAAACATAACCTTTAAAAAAAAGAAAAAAAGAATGTCCTCCCCTCAGCCTTCCAGGAGACAGGCTAAGTCCTTGGTAAGTGACAGTGTAAGAAGACAATTCTCATCTAGTTTATGCTGGTATGGGGCTTCCCTGGTGGCCCGGTGGTTAAAAATCGGCAGGCAACGCAGGAGACGCAGGTTTGATCCCTGGGTCTGAAAGATGCCCTGGAGGAGGGCACGGCAATCCACTCCAGTATCCTTGCCTGGAAAATCCCATGAGCAGAGGAGCCTGAAGGGTTACAGTCCGAAAGGCTGCAGAGAGTCAGACACCACTGAAGTGACCGAGCACACACGCATAATCGTGGATCTATCTCTGTCTCTTTGAGTCACCGTCTCTCTCTCTCATACACACACAACACACACACACCCCCTTTCCTGTCTGTCCTTCTGCATCCATGAAGGGAAAACCACACTAGCTCCTCCTGGTCCCTGTCTGGGTTCCCTTTACCTGCCAGAGCACCCTCAACCCCCAGTGTCCATGAGTATTGGCTGGTAACTCATTTCCCCTTTTCTAGGAAACTGTCCTTGGTCAAGATTTATTAAAAAAAAAAAAAAAAGAGCCACCCTTTCCAAGAGGTTTTACACACACCCACACACACACTCTAGGGCCAAGCTCAGCACACAGGCCAGCCTCTTGGCTCCCCAGTGGGATTTGCTCTGCGTGAGTTTGTGCTCCAGAGTTTCTCTGTGGAATCAGATAAAGGGCATAGGGCTTCTGGTTGGAATGATGCTGTTTTAAAACTGGGGTAATGGTTGCCTAACTCAGTAAATACACGGAAAGCCATGGATTAGTACACTTCACATGGATGAATTGTATGATATGTGAATTATACCTCAATAAAGCTGTTCTATTTTTTTAAGGACCCTGGCTTTAAAAGAATGTCCTTCCGGGGCTTCCCTTGTGGCTCAGTGGATGGGAGCCCGTCGGCCAATGCAGGAGACACAGGTTCAAGCCCTGATCCGGGAGAATCCAACATGCCACAGAGCAGCTAAAAATCCACACATCAACAGAGACCCAGCACAGCCAAAAACAAATAAATAAAAGTTAAAAAAAAAAAAAAGAAACATAACCTTTAAAAAAAAGAAAAAAAGAATGTCCTCCCCTCAGCCTTCCAGGAGACAGGCTAAGTCCTTGGTAAGTGACAGTGTAAGAAGACAATTCTCATCTAGTTTATGCTGGTATGGGGCTTCCCTGGTGGCCCGGTGGTTAAAAATCGGCAGGCAACGCAGGAGACGCAGGTTTGATCCCTGGGTCTGAAAGATGCCCTGGAGGAGGGCACGGCAATCCACTCCAGTATCCTTGCCTGGAAAATCCCATGAGCAGAGGAGCCTGAAGGGTTACAGTCCGAAAGGCTGCAGAGAGTCAGACACCACTGAAGTGACCGAGCACACACGCATAATCGTGGATCTATCTCTGTCTCTTTGAGTCACCGTCTCTCTCTCTCATACACACACAACACACACACACCCCCTTTCCTGTCTGTCCTTCTGCATCCATGAAGGGAAAACCACACTAGCTCCTCCTGGTCCCTGTCTGGGTTCCCTTTACCTGCCAGAGCACCCTCAACCCCCAGTGTCCATGAGTATTGGCTGGTAACTCATTTCCCCTTTTCTAGGAAACTGTCCTTGGTCAAGATTTATTAAAAAAAAAAAAAAAAGAGCCACCCTTTCCAAGAGGTTTTACACACACCCACACACACACTCTAGGGCCAAGCTCAGCACACAGGCCAGCCTCTTGGCTCCCCAGTGGGATTTGCTCTGCGGTGAGTTTGTGCTCCAGAGTTTCTCTGTGGAATCAGAAAGAAGCGACCCTTAAGCTGAGGTCACTTTCTTGCCTTGATGTGTAGCCTCTGCCCTACTCTGCTGCCTTCACACCCTAAGCACATCAGTTGGACAGGAGTCCCTGTCTCTGGTTCTGTTTCCAGGGAACCTGGCCTAACCCCAGAGCCTTACAGAACAGAGGAGTGAGGTTGGGCCAGGAGGAGGGACCAGGAGAGAGGCAGGCAAGGGGAAGGGGGAGTGATATCTTGTCCTCACTGGATCCCGTGGCTGGAGGTAGACTTGGGAGGCAGTGTCCCTTCCCTAGTTGTGGGGAGCTTTAGGCACCTCTGAGCTCAGGTGAAATAAGCGAAACATGGCCCAGGGTCAAGGCTGAGGCCATTCTCGCCATCTCTCCACTGAACCCCACAGCCTTGGGGCACCCCAAGGGCTAGAAGTGTCTTGGGATAACACCCAAGGCTTGGTCTCTGACATTCCTGAACAAGAGTGAGGCTTCTCCTCATCCCCAGAGGTAACTACTGTCGCCCCTCTTTCAGGTGAGTCCCCTCCAGATATTTATGCATGCACAAGGAAAGATGTGTGGATAACAGGGGTTCCTCCTAAGAGGAGCCAGAAGCCTCCCCCCACTGAGCTCCCCTTCAACCCAGAACACTGGCAAAGCGAATGGGCGATTCTGCCTGCCCAGGAGAACCAGTGGGCATTTTTTTAAGTGTCAGCTGCTGGGGGCCCAACTTTGGGTCAGTTAGATCAGATGCTGCGTCAGTGACCAACGTCAACAAGACGAAAAACTGGGACTGGGTCATCTCCTACCCAAAGAGAAGAAAAGTTGGGGAAAAGAGAGAGAGCGGAAGAGAAGGACAGGATGGATGAGAAAAGGGAGGATGGAGAAGCTGGGAGAAAAGTAGCAGCCATGTGTCTCCACCCTCCTGTGGACCTAAATGACGGTCTGTCCTGGAGACTGCTCCATTGATTCATTCACTGGAGACATAGGTACTGGGAGAACTAAACAGACAGGGTCCCAGCTGTGCATTTCAGTCACCTCATACTGCAGGGCTTATATTCAGCCATATTGTTTCGTAATCCATTGTTTTGACTGCTAGCATTTGTAGCGTGACTTTGCCAAAGTTTCTCCATCCTCTCTCCCATTGACGGGCCTCCAGATTTCAGTTCCTATAAACAATGCTGGTACAAACATCCTTGTTTACACAGGCAGGAGTTTTTCTTGGCAGACAAAGGGTTTTTTGGTGAAATTGCTGGGTCATAGAATATGCGAATATTCAACTTGAGGAGCTAAAATCAAATCTTTTCCTAAATGTTGGTGGTGATTTTACATTTCCTCCTGGATAGTCTAAGCATCCTAGACATCTATAATCCAAAGGCTCAAGATTTGTTGAAAGGAAATTAAATGGTTAAAAAGAAGGAATGATAGTGTCAGGATTCTAGGAATCTCGTGGAAAACTGGAATGAGAAGTTCAGCTCCCCAACAATCTGTTTTTTCAATCTGTCTGGGGGCAAAGCATCTCCCACCTCTGCTTTTCTCTTCTGTGTATCTTCTCTTTCCTCTGTAGGTCAGTATCCTCTGAAAGATTCCTGGAGTCTCTCTCCTCTGTAATTGATACTTGCCCTTGACTTTGGGTTCCATGGCATCAGCTCTGGCCAAAATCTTACAGTAGATCACACCTCCAACGACACCAAAGTTTCCTTTCATTAATTCAGATTTTAAGGCTTCATTGGGGTCAGGTATCCATGTCTGGTCCACTCAGCTGTGGCCTACGAGTCTTGGTCTCTTTGAGGCAAGCCTGACTTCCTAAGTCCACTCTTTGGGTAGAAAATGTGAGGGTAATTTCCAAGAAAGAATGATACATGACACCTGGAACCCAAAATTATTTTCCACCTTCACCTTTTTCTCCGTAAACCACAAGGCGCCATGCAAAACACACATTGCCAGTTAGTCTCAGAGAAATACACTAGAAATTTCTCCCTTGGCACCAGAAGACATGAAGCAAAGAACTGAGCATCTCTCATCTGATACTGTGATTCTTACATGCTAAGAATGAAGGGAAACAGACTCTCTAAACCAAGACAATAGACTGCTCTTAGGCAGGAAGTTCAGTTCCTATGTGTCAACTATAAATTGACATTACATTGCCAGTGACTGAACAACAAGGACATTTGCCATCTATGTCTGTGGAGATTGACCCCTGGGCTACAGCTGCTGACCTTCAACACCCTCTGAGTTAGTTCAGACTGGAGTGAGGCACTCTATGCTCCAAGGAATCTAGGGGGACATGTCTTTACACAGGTGCATGTTTTTAGGAACAGATTTTATGATCTCAATCCTTGCATCTCCTCATACCTAGAAAAGCGCTAAATCCCTTCATGGTGACATCAGATTCTCATGACTACCTGAAAATCTTTTGTAAAATGAGTGTTAAATAGTACGGAACTTCCCCTTCTTCAAAACCTTATAGGGCTTCCCTGGTGGTCCAGTGGGTAAGGACACCGCCTTGCAGTGCAAGGGGCGCCAGTTCAATCCCTGGCCTGGGAAGATCCCACGTGCCACGGAGCGGCTGGACCGATGTGTCCAATTACTGAGCCAGAACTCTGGAGCACATGTGCCCAGAGCCGGTGCTCTGCAACAACAGATGCCACCGTGATGGGAGGCGCACAGGAGCCAAAGAACAAAGATGGATGAAACTAGACAAACGAAAGACCAGTGGAAGTGGCCCGCCCAGCCCCTTCCCTCCCCACCCCCACCAAAATAAATAAATAAATTAATGTTTAAAAAAATAAATAAAGTACTGAGCTTAAATCATTTTTAAAAAAAAAAAAAAACTTATATATTGACTTTCCTCCCACTACCTCTTTGGAACAGTCTCTCAGAGATAACTGAGATGCTGCCCCCCAGACTGCAGTCCTCATTTTCCCCCAAATAAAACTTAACTCGAGGGCTTCCCTGGTGGTCCAGTGGGTAAAGAGTCCACTTTGCAGTGCAAGGGGCACCGGTTCAATCCCTGGCCTGGGAAGATCCCATGTGCTGTAGAACAGCTGGACCGGTGTGTCCAATTATGAGCCAGCGCACTGGAGCACATGCGCCTGGAGCCGGTGCTCTGCAGTGACAGAGGCCACTGCGATAGGAGGCCCACACAGGCCAAGGAATAAAGATGGATGAAAATAATAAATAACTAAGAAAAACCTCATGGCATGAAGTTAAAAAAAAATAAGCTACAGAACCAGGAAACAATGAAACTGTAAATATATACATATATACACTTACAACAAACCTCTATAAAGAGATCACCAAGATAAAGTTAAGAAAGTAAGTTGCAGAACAGTGCGTATCATTGTGAGAGTGCTATCTTTTCCTTAAAAACATGCTAAGTCACTTCAGTTGTGTCCAACTCTTTGCGACTCTATGGACTGTAGCCTGCCAGGCTCCTCTGTCTGAGGGATTCTCCAGGCAAGAATATTGGAGCGGGTTGCCATGCCCTTCTCAAAGTGATCCTCCCGAGCCAGGGATCGAACCTGTGTCTCCTGCATTGGCAGGTGGGATCTTTACCACTACCGCCACCTGGGGATGAGAGAATACAAAAATATATATGCCACTGCAATGGTAGGTCCACACAGGCTGAAGAACAAAGATGAATGAAAATAAATAAATGAAAGACCAATATAAGGGGCCAAATTAAATATAGATAGATAGATAGATAGATATTCATATTTGGCCTTCCCCGGTGACTCAGTGGTAAAGAATCTGCCTATTAATGCAGCAGACGGAGGTTCAATCCCTGGGTCGGGATGATCCCCTGGAGGAGGAAATGGCAACTGGCTCCAGTATTCTTATTTGGGAAATCTATGGACAGAAGAGCCTGGAAGGCAACAATCCTTGGAGTCACAAAGAGCTGGACTGGATTTAGCGACTAAGTAACAACAACAATATATTCACATTTGCATAAGTAAATTCTGAAGACACGTAAGAAGCCATTCAAAGCAGTGACTTGGAAGGTGGGAGGGCACGGCACAACTTAGGTCAGTGGGCACTAGCTGAAGGGGGACTTTTCACTTTACCTTTTTATCTGGTTAGAATGTGTTCCTTGCTCAAAAATTTAATTTAAAAAATGTGAATTCAATGCAAAAAGAGAAAAGAATCCAGCATCCAGAACAGGAAGACAAGCCTCTACAGTCTGAGAGCAAAATCTTTCATATCAGGAAACAAACAAAACATTGCTTTAAGAATGCTCTAATGCTTTCATCCATAATTTTCTTAAAACTCAAAATAAGTATGCTGAGTAAAAAAAGCCAGACTCCCCAGAAAAGAACGGATGTTGTGCGATGCCGTTTATGTTTAACTCCACAAACTGCACATGAATCTGTCGTGACAGAAGGCAGATCCGGGGGTTAGGGAGCAGAGAGGGCAGGAAGAAACATGACAGAAAAACTCAAGGAAACTTACAGGTTGAGGGTGATCGGTGACTTTAAAGCTTCACTGGGGTCAGGTATCCAAGTCGGGTCCGCTCAGCTGTGGCCTAAGAGTCTTGGTCTCTTTGAGGCAAATATGACTCCCTAAGTCTATTCCTTGGGCAGGGACTGTGAGGGTAATTTCAAAGAAAGAATTACACATGTGACATTACACATGCAACCCAAAAGTATTGTCCACCTTCCCCTTTTTCTCCCTAAACCACAAGCTGCCATGCCAAACACACATTGTCAGTCTCAGAGAAATACACTAGTAATTCCTCCCTCAGCACCAGAAGCAGGAAGGAAAGAACTAGCATCCTGTCTCATCTGACCATGCAATTCTTACATGCTAAGCATGAAAAGAAACAGACTCTCTTAACCATGGGTATATCCATAGGTCAAAACTTATAAAATGGTGAGCTTTTAATATGTTCAATTTATGATCAATTGCATCTTATAAAAAATATTGATTTATTTGCTTGCATCAGGTCTTAGTGGCAGCACTCAGGATCTTCCTGGCATCATGAAGGACCTTTCCTCGTGGCGTGTGGACTCAGTGGTTCAGGCCCACAGGCTCTGGAGCACTGAGGCTCAGTAGTTGCAGCACACAGGCTTAGTTGCTCTGGGCCATCCAGGGATCTTAGTTCCCCAACCAGGGATTGAACCCATGTGCCCTGCATTGCAAGGCAGATTCCTAACCACTGGACCACTAGGGAAGTCCCTGTTCAATTACATCTTTGGGGGGAGGGGAGAGAGGGGGACGGGTGGGCCACTTCTTTTGATCTTTCATTTATCTGTTTTCATCTTCTTTGTTCTTTGGCCCTTGTGGGCCTCCCATCGCAGTGGCCTCTGTTGTCGCAGAGCACCAGCTCTGGGCGCATGCGCCCCAGAACACCGGCTCAGTAATTGGACACATCAGTCTAGCCGCTTCGTGGCACGTGGGATCCTCCCAGGCCAGGGATCGAACCGGTGCCCCTTGCACTGCAAGGTGGACTCTTTACCCACTGGATCCCCAGGGAAGCCTTCAGTTACATCTTAAAGCATTTTTAAAGGTTGTTTTCAGCATTTCTCTTTTTAATTTCAATTTTGTTATATTGTATAATATGTACAGTACTTCGACAAGGATAGGAATTATGTAGATAACTGATACATACTTTCACATATGTTTGAGGGTGCATATTCAAAAACTTTCTCATTGAGAGATCTGTATGATCACAGATGCCCCGGAATGACTGGCTCTTGAAGCCAGGGTCAAACCCGACTGCAGCGCCAGTCCACAAGTTTAACCGCTACACTCTACTGCCCCCTGCTGTACGGCGGTTTTATAGCCGCCCTTAACCTCATCTAGACTAGTTCCCAAGATGCTAGGGTCTAGGAAAGATGACTCCGAGGGCAAAGAAGCTTTATCAAAACTCTACCTATGAAGGAAAAAAAAAAGAGAAAAATCTCTTCCTATAACCAAATTCTTCTAAACCACACACGCATATGAACACACACATGCACACAGACACATGCAAGTGCACTTACACATACACCGTGCATACATGTACACACGTACTCACACAACTACACACGTACACATACACACATATACACACTCACACATATACATGCATACACATTCAAAATACACATATACCTATGCAAGACAGACATACACCCATACACACATACACACACATGACACACACACATACAGCAAGAAGCACCTCCAGATCTCTCTACCACACCAACCTCAAGGGAGATCAAAGAGGAATCATTCAAAGCCACGGACAAGAAAAACACAGAAGTGAAGTAATCTTGCCAAAGTCTGAGCTTCAAAACCCTTCCACCGGGCTTCCCTGGTGGTCCAGTGGGTAAGGACACCACCTTGCAGTGCAAGGGGCGCCAGTTTGATCCCTGGCCTTGGAGGGTACCATGTGCCGCGGAGCGGCTGGACCGATGTGTCCAACTACCGAGCCGGAGCTCTGGAGCGCACGCACCCGGAGCCGGTGCTCTGTGGCAAGAGAGGCCACTGCGATGGGAAGCCCACACAGGCAAAGAACAAAGATAAATAAATGAAAAGATCAATAGAAGTGGACACACACAAAAAAAAAAACTAAAAAAATACACCCTTCCACCAGGTAGTGGGATGGAGAGGGATCTTGGGCTCCCTTCGAAGCCAGCCCCCTTCCTCCTTTCTCAGGGCAACTCAAAGACTTAAAAGCAAGTCTCTCGTCAGGCAAGGAGGACAAGCAAAGGTAACTATGAAAGTCACTCTCATAGGTGGTTGCAAGAGAGGCGGGGGGCGGGGGGCGGGGGGCTTCCCCTGGTGGTCCAGTGGGTAAGGACACCGCCTTGCAGTGCAAGGGGCGCCGGTTCGATCCCTGGCCTGGGAAGATCCCACGTGCCGCGGAGCGGCTGGACTGATGTGTCCAATCACTGAGCCGGAGCTCTGGAGCGCATGTGCCCAGAGCCAGTGCTCTGTGACAACAGAGGCCACTGCAATGAGATACCCACACAGGCCCAAGAACAAAGATGGATGAAAATAGATAAATGAAAGACCAATAGAAGTGGCCCGCCCGTCCCCCTCCCTCCCCACCCCACCCCCCAAAAGATAAATAAATAAATAAATGTTTAAAAAAAAAAGAGAGAGAGAGAGGCCTTGGGGGAGGGAAGGAAAGAAAGAGAGAAAGCGGTACAAACTTCCAGATGCGAAATAAGTGAGTCCCAGGTATGGAATGTACAGTGTGGGGAATGCAGTCCATGACTACGTGATATCCTTGGGTGTGGCTGGCACACAGAGGACGCTCAGAGTGTTCACCCTTGTCGTGTTGTTCTCCACCTTTCCCTTCTTCCTCCTGCTGGGCCCCGACCAGATGGGCCGGAAGGACTCACCCAGGGGGACTGGTTTCCCTCAGGAGCCAGCTGGGACCAAGCCAATCCATCAACACCTCCAAAGTCAGGTTGTTTAACTCAACCAGTGTCTCACCTGCCTCACTTTCCCAAAGTTCTAGAAGTCGATAGGACCCAGAAGGATATCTCAGGACCAGATTTACACTCCAAATTTAGAAAATACAAACCAATATGGGAACCAGAAATGACGACAACTGTAGCCTAAAATCAAGTCATAAACTCCTTCCTAAAGTAGCATTTTCCGACTCCAAGGCAAGATCCCTGATCCACACGTCCCAACTCAGGTTGCTACTGCCAGTCAAAGAGAAAATGTGCAGGTAAAGACAGAAAAAAGAAAGGAGTGAAAGAGCTTTCTTGCTTTCATAGCTTTGTCAAGATGCTGGTTGTCCTAATTTACCCACTTCTGATTTTAAATTCATGGGCAAAACCCCCCATTAAGTGATTGCTTTCCCTCTTATTCTAAGAGCGAAGTGGAAAGAAAATCTACTATTCACGGGGTGGTCCCTCCTTTAAACAAGCAGCATCTTACACACTTAAACCTATGGTTCTCGAATCCTTGAATTCCTCAGAATCAACTGGAGGGTTTATTAAAACACAGATTGCTAGCCCCTTCCCTCAGAATTGCTTTATTTATTTGTGGTTATGCTGGGTTTTCATTGCTGCACATGGGCTTTCTCTGGGAGGGGCTGCTCTCTAGTTGTGGTGAGCTGGCTTCTCATTTCAATGACTTCTCTTGTTGCAGAGCACAGGGTCTCAGCACACAGGTTTCAGTAGTTGTGGTGCACGGGCCACTGTTGCCCTGTGACATGTGGGATCCTCCTGGATCAAGGACCAAACCCACGTCCCCTGCGTTGGTAGGAGGATTCTTAACCACTGAACCATCAGGGAATTTCTGATTCAATAGATCTGGGGTGGGACCCAGAATTTATCAATGTAACATGTTTCCAGATTCTGCACTAGAAACAAGCCCCAGGAGACAAATCGGTTCCCAAGAGGCTGGCCCGCTTGAGCTGGGAGCGTGTCCTCAAACAGCGCTCCTGCTTCCAAAGTGTGAGCATGCAGAGAACCTTAGGTAAGGTCCTCCAGAAGCTGAGCTTCAACAAGGGGGTCATTGAGGCTGGACACCTGTAAGGGAAGGAGGAAGAGGGTGCCAGCTAACTTCAACACCTCCAAAGTCAGGTTGTTTAACTCAACCAGTGTCTCACCTGCCTCACTTTCCCAAAGTTCTAGAAGTCGATAGGACCCAGAAGGATATCTCAGGACCAGATTTACACTCCAAATTTAGAAAATACAAACCAATATGGGAACCAGAAATGACGACAACTGTAGCCTAAAATCAAGTCATAAACTCCTTCCTAAAGTAGCATTTTCCGACTCCAAGGCAAGATCCCTGATCCACACGTCCCAACTCAGGTTGCTACTGCCAGTCAAAGAGAAAATGTGCAGGTAAAGACAGAAAAAGAAAGGAGTGCAAGAGCTTTCTTGCTTTCATAGCTTTGTCAAGATGCTGGTTGTCCTAATTTACCCACTTCTGATTTTAAATTCATGGGCAAAACCCCCCATTAAGTGATTGCTTTCCCTCTTATTCTAAGAGCGAAGTGGAAAGAAAATCTACTATTCACGGGGTGGTCCCTCCTTTAAACAAGCAGCATCTTACACACTTAAACCTATGGTTCTCGAATCCTTGAATTCCTCAGAATCAACTGGAGGGTTTATTAAAACACAGATTGCTAGCCCCTTCCCTCAGAATTGCTTTATTTATTTGTGGTTATGCTGGGTTTTCATTGCTGCACATGGGCTTTCTCTGGGAGGGGCTGCTCTCTAGTTGTGGTGAGCTGGCTTCTCATTTCAATGACTTCTCTTGTTGCAGAGCACAGGGTCTCAGCACACAGGTTTCAGTAGTTGTGGTGCACGGGCCACTGTTGCCCTGTGACATGTGGGATCCTCCTGGATCAAGGACCAAACCCACGTCCCCTGCGTTGGTAGGAGGATTCTTAACCACTGAACCATCAGGGAATTTCTGATTCAATAGATCTGGGGTGGGACCCAGAATTTATCAATGTAACATGTTTCCAGATTCTGCACTAGAAACAAGCCCCAGGAGACAAATCGGTTCCCAAGAGGCTGGCCCGCTTGAGCTGGGAGCGTGTCCTCAAACAGCGCTCCTGCTTCCAAAGTGTGAGCATGCAGAGAACCTTAGGTAAGGTCCTCCAGAAGCTGAGCTTCAACAAGGGGGTCATTGAGGGAATCTCTTCAGGGACACCTGTAAGGGAAGGAGGAAGAGGGTGAGGGCTGAGAAGAGGCAAGGCAAAGATGTGGTCTGTCAGTGGGGAGGGGCCCCTCTGACAGGGACAGAGTAGAATAAGTAGGTGGTTGTAGAGTCCTAGTAGAGGATGATAGGTAGAATGGAGACACCTGAGAAAGGTTGGGAGGCCAGTGAGTTGATGATAACTCAGGAGAGCTGCTCCTTGTTCAGTAAAGCAGGCTCGACTGGGTATAAACAGCTGATGAAGGAGGAGCTGGCGAAGAAGCAACCAATGATGTATGTCCTGCATCTGCGTCTACTTGAGGGGGGCGGTCTTCTACCATCCTATATATATGGCTGCACACTCAATTGAGGGAGAGCAGAGCAGAGCTTCCCTGCCTGCCCGCTTGCACCTCTTACAAGTACCCTATCCTAATAAATCCTATTCTTGCCTCTCACGCTGCCTCTCCCTGAATTCCTTCTGAGTTGAGGCACGAAGAACCTGAGCCTCAGTGGGTCCAGACATTGGGTGAGTGCTGGGTTGAGTCCCGGCTGCGTGGGTTCGCGTCCCAAACAGGGTTCGATCAGGTCTGGGCCCTGGGTTTAAGCCTCAAATCGAGGTAAAACCCTTTTACCTCTTTGAGGCCAGGAGGACAACAGAGATGGGAGGGGTGGAATGACCTTCCAGAGAGGCAGCTCCCATGAGCCCGGAACGATGCTCGGGAGAAAGGGGGCCACTGTGATTTGTAAACCGCCACCACTTGTTTCATTTTGGAAGCAACGGTGGGACGTCACAGTGTCTACCACACAAGACAACTTCCTCTGACCACACAAGTCAGTACAACTCAGCAGGATCGGTCCTTAGCAAGCCTGGAACTGAGACTGCAAGGTTGGGTTTTTCTTTACAATATTAGTAGATTTCATTAAGGAAATTGATACAGTTCCTTAATGAAATCTACCATGTATGAGACCCATCACACTTTGACCATAAGAGCTTAGTTCTGGCTTCTCTTTTTGTTCTTAACTTGTGTGCAAGAGAACCTTAGGTAAGGTCCTCCAGAAGCTGAGCTTCAACAAGGGGGTCATTGAGGGAATCTCTTCAGGGACACCTGTAAGGGAAGGAGGAAGAGGGTGAGGGCTGAGAAGAGGCAAGGCAAAGATGTGGTCTGTCAGTGGGGAGGGGCCCCTCTGACAGGGACAGAGTAGAATAAGTAGGTGGTTGTAGAGTCCTAGTAGAGGATGATAGGTAGAATGGAGACACCTGAGAAAGGTTGGGAGGCCAGTGAGTTGATGATAACTCAGGAGAGCTGCTCCTTGTTCAGTAAAGCAGGCTCGACTGGGTATAAACAGCTGATGAAGGAGGAGCTGGCGAAGAAGCAACCAATGATGTATGTCCTGCATCTGCGTCTACTTGAGGGGGGCGGTCTTCTACCATCCTATATATATGGCTGCACACTCAATTGAGGGAGAGCAGAGCAGAGCTTCCCTGCCTGCCCGCTTGCACCTCTTACAAGTACCCTATCCTAATAAATCCTATTCTTGCCTCTCACGCTGCCTCTCCCTGAATTCCTTCTGAGTTGAGGCACGAAGAACCTGAGCCTCAGTGGGTCCAGACATTGGGTGAGTGCTGGGTTGAGTCCCGGCTGCGTGGGTTCGCGTCCCAAACAGGGTTCGATCAGGTCTGGGCCCTGGGTTTAAGCCTCAAATCGAGGTAAAACCCTTTTACCTCTTTGAGGCCAGGAGGACAACAGAGATGGGAGGGGTGGAATGACCTTCCAGAGAGGCAGCTCCCATGAGCCCGGAACGATGCTCGGGAGAAAGGGGGCCACTGTGATTTGTAAACCGCCACCACTTGTTTCATTTTGGAAGCAACGGTGGGACGTCACAGTGTCTACCACACAAGACAACTTCCTCTGACCACACAAGTCAGTACAACTCAGCAGGATCGGTCCTTAGCAAGCCTGGAACTGAGACTGCAAGGTTGGGTTTTTCTTTACAATATTAGTAGATTTCATTAAGGAAATTGATACAGTTCCTTAATGAAATCTACCATGTATGAGACCCATCACACTTTGACCATAAGAGCTTAGTTCTGGCTTCTCTATTTGTTCTTAACTTTTAATTGAAGTGTGAGCAGCGGGTGCTGGTGAAATTTTAACAATCAGCTTTCTAAATGTAGCTTTGATGTGTATGTTGGTTGATACTTTTGTTTACACGAACAACAAGGAAGAGGAAAATGAAACAGCCAGGACACGTTACGACACTTCACTCATTCTTCAACGATGTGTGCAGTTTCTTTGCTGAACCAGATAATACATTTCAAATAGAAAAGACTATTTCCTTGATTTCTTTTACGGTATTCACAGACACAGAATACTTTCAAATTTAATGTGCATTACGAACGTGCTCTTTTTAAGCAGTCAACAGAACAATAAATCAAGCCCAGGTTTGTCACACCTGCTAATGTCCATGGTGTCCATACTCCCACTGTGGATGATTACAAGCAGCTAAAGTGACATCCCTGACATGGAGTTGGGCTTCTTCAGTGTGGGTAGCAACCATTATGTAGTAACTCTACTGTACACAGACCAAAAATGTAAATAATCTCAAGGGCAGAGAGAACAGTCGAATCATTAGGACGTGATGAGTTTTGAGTGTTTATTACATTGGTCAAATAAAATAGGTTTAAGTGTAAGTTAATATAATTTCACTTCTTACAATGGCCGTGGTTAACTGATGCCTCTCAACATTCTGGAAAACGTAACAATCTGTTCTCGTGAACTAGATCCAGCACGCCTATGAAATATACACAAAGAAGTGTGTACCCAGCACCGATAAAAAGAAAAAACACCCCGCACGATCAGTTCCCCAGAAGACTTCCTCATGCCTCCTCACAGTCACTGGCCTTCTTCCTCCAAAACCCCTGGGGGACAGCCAACACCTCAGCTTTCAACCTGAGTCTGCTTGCCTGCTTTATAGGTTGCTGTGGCTGTTCAATCACTAAGTCATGTCTGACTCTTTGCAAACCCGTGGACTGGCTCTTTCTAGTCCTGTGTTCTATTTTGTCAGAAACGACAGTTGTTCTCCACACACCTGTAACTCTTTTGTTGTTGTTCAGTCACTGAGTCACGCCCGACTCTTTGCAGCCCCATGGATGGCAGCACACCAGGCTTCCCTGTCCTTCACCATCTCCAGAAGTTTGCTCCAACTCCTGCCCATTGAGTCAGTGATGCCATCCAACCAACTCATCCTCTGACGTCCTCTTCTCCTCTTGCCCTCAGTCTTTCCCAGCATCAGGGTCTTTTCCAATGAGCCAACTCTTCGCATCAGGTGGCCAAAGCATAGGAGCTCCAGCCTCATTCCTTTCAATGATTATTCAGGGTTGATTTCCTTTAGGCTTTGACTGGTTTCATCACCTTGCTTTGTAGGTTAACAACAAAGCAATAGTAAGCGTGCAGTTTGAAGTGTTACCACTAGTGGCCTCTTGTGAGACGGAGTCCCTGCCTACAGGACTTCTGAGTCTCCTCCCAAACCCAGCCCCAGGCGCTTAGCTTTCCCCGCGGTCGGGGGCCGTGGGTTCCTCACAACCCAGGGTGGGAGGAGATAGAGAAATAACTGAGCACTGAATCTCAGCATGAGTAAATCTCCAGAGGAGATCTGGGCCACAGGCTTCCCAGGGGAGATGTGGGGACCAAGTTCTGGCCAAATGGGGCTTTGTCCTCAAACCCTAGTGTGGTCTGCCAGTGAATGAACGGGCAGATGAGCAACAAGGACTGCTTCTTCTCTGATCATCACTGACCCTCCTGCCCTGGCGGCTCCTCTATCTAGACCAGGCGAACCTGTGGAGAAACAGGCCGAGGGAATAGGAGAAAGGAAGTTAAACAGAGCTCAAGTTCACAGACTCGGGGACAAAACTAGGTTTGAACCACTGCCTCTTCACTCACTAGATTTGTAAACTTGGGTAGAGTTTTACGTCACCTCTCTGAAACTTAGTTTGCTCATCTGCAGAATGGGAACAATAAAGCCTTCCTTGCGCATTAGTTGACAAAGTAAGATCCTATGTGTAAAGTAACATGAGGGTCATGTATTTTTTTCAAAAATACTACTTCCACTGTGAGGATGAACAGGAGACTCCTGTTTTGTTGGTGAAAGCATTTTGGTGCTGAGTTATGCACGAAACTGACGAGTGTGGAAACATGGTGATTAAATAGCTCTGGATAAGACAAGAACAACTATTTTATTTGTGAAGTGAAAGTTGCTCAGTAGTGTCTGATTCTTTGCAACCCCATGGACTATACCCCACCCAGCGCATCTGTCCATGGGTCTCCAGGCATGAGTACTGGAGCAGGGGCTTCCCTGGTGGTCCAGTGGGTAAAGAGTCTGCCTTGCAGTGCAGGGGGTGCCAGTTCGACCCCTAGCCCAGGAGGATCCTGTGTGCCAAGGAGCGGCTGGACCTGTGTGTCCAATGATGAGCCAGCACTCTGGAGTGCATGTGCCCAGAGCCAGTGCCCTGCGGTGAGAGAGGCCACTGCAGTGGGAGGCCCACACAGGCCGAAGAATAAAGATGGATGAAAATAAATAAATAAAAAGAGGCTAAAATTAAAAAAAAAAAAAAAAGAACACTGGAGGGGGTAGCTGTTCCCTTCTCTAGGGGATCTTCCCAAGCCAGGGATCAAACCCGGGTCTCCCGCACCGCAGGTGGATTCTTTACCATCTGAGCCACCAGGGAAGCCCAAGAATACTGGAGTGGTCCTGGAGTGGGTGGCCCATCCCTTCTCCGGGGATCTTCCTGACCCAGGAATCAAGCCAGAGTTTCCTCCATTGCAGGCGATTCTCTACCAGCTGAGCTACTGACAGGGACAGAGTAGAATAGGTAGGTGGTTGTAGAGTCCTAGTAGGGGATGGTAGGTAGAAGGGAGACACCTGAGAAAGGTTGGGAGGCCAGTGAGTTGACGATAACTCAGGAGAGCTGCTCCTTGTTCAGTAAAGCAGGCTTGACTGAGTATAAACAGCTGAGGAAGGAGGAGCTGGGGAAGAAGCAACCAATGATGTATGTCCTGCATCTGCGTCTGCTTGAGGGGGGCGGTCTTCTACCATCCTATATATGGCTGCCCACTCAATTGAGGGAAGAGCTGAGCAGAGCTTCCCTGCCTGCCCACTTGCACCGCTTAAAAGTACCCTATCCTGATAAGTCCTATTCTTGCCTCTCACCCCCTTTTCCCCTGCACGGGTGAAAATGGGAAGGGAGTTATGCACGAAACTGACGAGTGTGGAAACATGGTGATTAAATAGCTCTGGATAAGACAAGAACAACTATTTTATTTGTGAAGTGAAAGTTGCTCAGTAGTGTCTGATTCTTTGCAACCCCATGGACTATACCCCACCCAGCGCATCTGTCCATGGGTCTCCAGGCATGAGTACTGGAGCAGGGGCTTCCCTGGTGGTCCAGTGGGTAAAGAGTCTGCCTTGCAGTGCAGGGGGTGCCAGTTCGACCCCTAGCCCAGGAGGATCCTGTGTGCCAAGGAGCGGCTGGACCTGTGTGTCCAATGATGAGCCAGCACTCTGGAGTGCATGTGCCCAGAGCCAGTGCCCTGCGGTGAGAGAGGCCACTGCAGTGGGAGGCCCACACAGGCCGAAGAATAAAGATGGATGAAAATAAATAAATAAAAAGAGGCTAAAATTAAAAAAAAAAAAAAAAAGAACACTGGAGGGGGTAGCTGTTCCCTTCTCTAGGGGATCTTCCCAAGCCAGGGATCAAACCCGGGTCTCCCGCACCGCAGGTGGATTCTTTACCATCTGAGCCACCAGGGAAGCCCAAGAATACTGGAGTGGTCCTGGAGTGGGTGGCCCATCCCTTCTCCGGGGATCTTCCTGACCCAGGAATCAAGCCAGAGTTTCCTCCATTGCAGGCGATTCTCTACCAGCTGAGCTACTGACAGGGACAGAGTAGAATAGGTAGGTGGTTGTAGAGTCCTAGTAGGGGATGGTAGGTAGAAGGGAGACACCTGAGAAAGGTTGGGAGGCCAGTGAGTTGACGATAACTCAGGAGAGCTGCTCCTTGTTCAGTAAAGCAGGCTTGACTGAGTATAAACAGCTGAGGAAGGAGGAGCTGGGGAAGAAGCAACCAATGATGTATGTCCTGCATCTGCGTCTGCTTGAGGGGGGCGGTCTTCTACCATCCTATATATGGCTGCCCACTCAATTGAGGGAAGAGCTGAGCAGAGCTTCCCTGCCTGCCCACTTGCACCGCTTAAAAGTACCCTATCCTGATAAGTCCTATTCTTGCCTCTCACGCTGCCTCTCGCTGAATTGCTTCTGCGTTGAGGCATGAAGAACCTGAGCCTCAGTGGGTCCAGACGTTGGGTGAGTGCTGGATTAAGTCCTGGCCACGTGGGTTTGAGTCCCAAACCAGGTTTTGGCTAGGTTCAAGCCCCAGTCACGTGGGTTCAAGTCCCAAACAGGGTTTTGGCTGGGTTCAAGTCCCAGCCCCATGGGTTTGAGTCCCAAACAGGGTTTTGGCTGGAATTCAAGCTACGGCCACACGGGTTCAAGTACCAAGCAGGGTTCGACCAGGTCTGGGCCCTGGGTTTAAGTCTCAAATCGAGGTAAAACCCTTTCAATACCAGGGAAGCCCTATTTTATATGTGCAAGGAGTTAAATGCACATTAAAATCTATACACACACCCCATATATATACATCTACTTTTACATAAAGGGGATAGATACTTGATGATATTTTTCAAGCAGCTTTCATTATTTTCTTTTCTTTTTTTGCTGATTTTACCTTTCTTAGTATAACATACCATCTCTAGCATATCACAAAATTCTTGTAACAAACCAATATATTGCATTCTGTATTTTTATCCATATTCATATATAAAATAATTTACATATGCATACATATACATAGTTTTACCAAAATAGGTCCCTATAACGGTCTTTCTGCACCTGGCTATTCTTTCTTTTTTAAAAACTTTTTATTTTATATTGGAATATATCCGATTCACAATATTGTCATAGATTCAGGTAGACAGCAAAGGTATTCAGTCAGACATGTATCCATTCTCCCCCAAACTCCCCTCCCATCTAGGCTGTCATATAACATTGAGCAGAGTTTCCTGTGGTCTATAGTAGGTCCCTGTTGGTTATTCATTTTAAATATAGCAGCGTGTACATGTAGATCCCAAATTCCCTGTCACTTACCCCCCCACACACACAATCTTGCTATCCTTCATATAACTCATAAAAATCTTTAAGTTAATCAATACACTCTACTATTTTTAGTGGCTGCATAATACTCCAAAGTACAGATGTTCTGTAACTAGGTCAGCTATAAGTCAGTTAAAGGCTACTTGCTTTGCTTCTGTAATACTTGTTTGTACAAAGGACATAAACATGCCTATATCCTCCCACCACAAACCTTTTAAACTGTACTTTAAAATAACTTTATATAAAGACTTTTATTTTATGGGAAAGATCCTGAGAATGGGTTTTTCAGGTCAAAGGAATTATGCAACTTTTATTTTAAACAATTGTCTCCAGATTGCATCCCTCAAAAAAGTCTGTTACAATTTGCATTTCCACCAGCATCATATAAGAGCATCCTCTTTCCTAAATCCCTGGCAGCAACTGACTTTGCCTTCTTATTTTTGTTTGGAGGTTTTCTTTTTATCATGGACATTTTCAAACATCTTAAAACCAAACAGAATAGCATAATGAGCCCCTCCACCAAATATTCACAACTCAGCTTCAGCAGTTATCAACATTCTGCCACTATCACTATTTCTTTTTAATTTTTGCAAATGTATGGACCTGAAGCGATGTCCTTGCTACTTTTTAAAACTCTTGTTTTTGCATTTCTCTAACTGCTCCTGTTCCTGAGCACGTTTTTCATATGCTTCGAGTTCATCTTATGCAAATGCCTATTCATTGTCTTCGTATATTTCTTGATTGTTTGTCTTTTTCTTGTCAATTTAAAGGAGAGGTTTGTATTATAGATGTTCATCCTTATAGTCTGTGTTGTCAAATTTTCAATGTTTGTTTCCAGTATCTTTTGCCCTTCAGAAGATTTTAAGTTTTTTATATGTTTTAAGTATATGTTTTGTCTTCTTTTACAGCTTCTATATTTTTAATATCACAAAAGAAATTACCCACCACCACCACCACCACCAAATGTAAGCTGGTACAACCACTCTGGAAAATTGTTTGGCAAAATCTATGGAAGATGGACATTTACATATCCTATTACCTAGAAGTTCTGCTCCTAACTATATATGCAACAGGAGTGCAAAGAAGTGGTCACCAAAAGACATGTACAGGAATAGCACTTCATCTTTTTTTTTTTCTTTTCTCTCTCTCTCTTTTTTTTTTCTTTCT
Organism: Tragulus kanchil; assembly: GCA_022376925.1. Taxonomy (NCBI): domain Eukaryota; kingdom Metazoa; phylum Chordata; class Mammalia; order Artiodactyla; family Tragulidae; genus Tragulus; species Tragulus kanchil. The sequence continues at coordinate 134,200,500 of JAIOJX010000002.1, read as the reverse complement.
CATTTTAGCACTCCATCTTAAACCAAAGACTTATGAAGGAGGGGAACCTGGTAATGCTGGTCAACATTAGGATAGGTAAATAAACTGTGGTATATTCATACAATGGAATACTATACAGCCATGAGAATGAACTACAACTGTACTTGATGATATGAACGTTCTCACACACACACACACAAAAAACAGTATTGAAAAAGAAACCAGGGAATTCCCTGGCAGTCCAGAGGACAGTATTCCTAGCTTCCACTGCAAGGAGTGTGGTTCAGTCCCTGATCAGAGGACTAAGATCCTGCAAGCCATGCAGCATGGCTGAAAAAAGAAAAGAAAAAGAAACCAGACACAGAAGAGAATATATGGTACGATTCCATTTATAAATATCAAAATTAAGCAGAACTAATTTGTGGTGTTAGAAGTTAAGGTAGAGGTTAGGGACTATAAGGAACTTGGTGGTGTTGCTGGTCATATTATGTTTCTTGGTCTGTGCACAGGTTAAGCAGATGTGTTCCCTTTATGACCTATGATGTGTACACTTTTCAACTTTTGTTCAGCTGTTCAGTCATGTCCGACTCTTTGCGACCCCATGGACGGCAGCACGCCAGGCTTCCCTGTCCTTTACCATCTTCCAGAGTTTGTTCAGACTCATGTCCATTGAGTCAGTGATGCCATCCAACCATCTCATCCTCTGTCATCACCTTCTGCTCCTGCCCTCAATCTTTCCCAGCATCAGGGTCTTTTCCAATGAATCATCTCCTTGTATCAGGTGGCCAGAGGGTTGGAGCTGAAACTTCAGCATTAGTTCTTCTGATGAATATTCAGGGTTGGCTTCCTTGAGGACTGACTAGTTTGATCTTTTCTCGAAGTACGATGTATTTCAGTAGAAAGTTGACAAGATTCACCTGAAAATCTGCACACAGATGTTTACAGCGGCTTTATTCATAATTGCCAAGACTTGGAAGCAACCAAGACAGCCTTTGGCAGTTAAATGCACAAATAAACTATAGTACCTCTAGACAAAGGAATTGCTATTCAACACTAAATAGAAATGAGCTATCAGACTGTGAGAAGATGGAAGGAAACTTAAATGCATCTTACTAAGTGAGAGACGTTCATCTGAAAAGGCTACATACTGTATGATTCCAACTATATGGATTCCAATTCTAGATAAAAGCAAAGCAATGGAGACAGTAAAAAGACCAATTGTTGCCAAGGATTGTGGGAGTGGGCAGAGATAAATAGAAAGAGCACAGAGGATTTTTAGGGTAGTGACAATGTGGTGTACTTTGGATACATGTCACTGTACATTTGTCCAAACTTAGAATATACAACCCAAGCATCAACCCTAGAGTAAACTGGGGGCTTTGAGGGATAGTGATGTGTCAGTGTAGTTTCATTGTTTGTAACAAAGTTACCATTCTAGTGGAGAATGTTAGTAATGGGAGTGACTATACAATTGTAAGGGTAAGAGGTACATGGGAAGTCTCTGGACCGTCCATTCAATTTTGCTATTATCCTAAAACTGCCCTAAAAATAAAATCTACTTTGTAAAAACGAGTGAAAAAGATTTCCTTTCTTCCTGATGGACAATTATGCCACAGCCCTTATTAAAATTTCCAGTGAATTCAAGTATTCTCTTTATCATCCACCCTGAATATTCATTGGAAGAATTGAGGCTGAACCTGAAGCTCTAATACTTTGACCACCGGATGCAAAGAGATGACTCTGGAAAAGTTCCTGATGCTGGGAAAGAGTGAGTGCAGGAGGAGAAGGGGATGGCAGAGAACAGGATGGCTGAATGGCATCACTGACTCAATGGACACGAGTTGGAGCAGGCTCTGGGAGATGGTGAAGGACAGGGAAGCCTGGCGTGTTACCGTCCATGGGTCACAGAGTCAGACAGGACTGAGCGACTGAACTGAGCTGATCATTATTCAGTTCTCACATATGCTGATATATATTTCTGGGTTCTCTAGTTGATCCCATTGATGTATTTTTCTATTTGTCAATTCCTGTGCTAAAATTACATTAATAACTGTAGTTCTACAATATGTTCTGATATTTGGTAAGACAAGCACCCTTTCTCATTACTCTTGATTGCCTCCTTTCTCTTGACTATTCTCAGGCATTATTCTGATATATAACCTTTATTTTTATGAAGTTTTAAAAGACCGTGAAATAGATGTAATATTATAGCAATAATAGAATTTCATTATAGTTACAGTTTAATTTAGAGAACGGATATTTTCATCATAGTAAGTCTTCCCACAGAGTCATATCTTTTTATTTATTCACACTTTGTTTTATAGCTTTCATAAGATTTTACAGTTTTCATATAGGTCCTATGCCCTTCTAGTTAAATGTATTCCCAAGGACATTCATTTTACTGCTATAATGATTGGAATATTTTTCCCATTACTCCATTTTCTCCACTCTTTTGCTAGAATGGAGGAAGGTTATTGGTTTATCTGTGTGTCCAGAAACAGCACAGCCCGAGGTGTGGCAGATAAATGTAACTTTACGTCTTTATGCCTCACTTTAACTTTTTATTTTAAGCTCCCTTTGTGCCAGGTGGAAGAAATGCATTCCCATCTGGTTGGTCCCAGCTTTTCTCCAGGATGGGTTTAAATTCCATAGAGTTGGCACAGTGCCAGCAAGCAAGAGGCACGGAGTCCTCGTCCCAGCTGCTCTCCCCTGAGATGCCCAAAGGCTCATGTGTCCTGTCTCTTGTCCTTCCTGGTCTCTGCTGCATTGTCCCTCTTTTCTTTCTGAAGAGTCTTTCCCTCTCTTTTTTTTCTCTCTCTCTTCCTCTTGCTCCTTCAGCAAGGTAGAAAATCTCCCCCTACCTCCGCATCAAAGTTCCCAGGTAACTCAGTGGTAAAGAATCTGCCAATACAGAAGACTTGGGTTCAATCCCTGGGTCAGGAAGATCTACTGCAGGCAGAAATGGCAACCCACTCCAGGATTTTTGCCTGGACCATCCCATGGACAGAGGAGCCTGGCAGGCTACAGTCCAAAGGCTCACAAAGAGTTGGACGCGACAGAGCACACACATGCACACGCATGCACCTCCTTATCACACTGGGCAGTGGGAACCTGCCTAGCACCCCTCTCTGCCCGGACAGAGTGCCGCATCTCCATCCAGGAAGTGAGACATGGGATGTACGTCCTTGCACTGGGATTCCACGAATCTGCATGGGGACCTGTCCTTGGATGAGGGGGCTACAGATGGCTGCCCCTTTCTCAGGGACCTGCAGCCTCTTCTTGCCCCTTACTCCTCCTTATCGTCTTCTCTTTTCATATCTGGAAACTCTGTTCTACTCTCATTATTCATTCTCTTAAATCTAGGTTCACGCCATAAGTTACAGAAATACTTAGAAGTTGAAAGAAGCTTCTTTTTCTCTCTTTCTGCTTCTTCATCCCTTCTCTGAGGCAATAAATTCAGAGAAGCCTCACTCAGATAGGAGAAAGGTGGGGGGGAGAGGGCAGGGAGAAGCTCTGTAGGGGAAAACACTGTTAATATTTCAACACAGCACCCACAAGAAGTATAGGCACAGGAAAAAACACCGGGGGAAATACAACAGAATGTTAACAGAGATGCTGTGCTTCCAAGAGGTGGCAACATGAACGAGTTTTCTTTTCTTATTTATAAATATTTTTAATTTTGCTGAGTTTCTAGAATGTGTGTTACTTATATCATCACATACACAAATTAGCTAAACCAGTTAACCTGTCGTTTGTGTTCTATGCAAATCAAATCTATCGCATGAGAAATGCCTATGAACTCAAGCATAATTAAGAAACACAATGCACATTTTAAAACAAAAGTACAGTGTACCAAATCTAAAACATAAAGGCAGGCTCATTCGCTGGCTCAGTGGCTTGGGCTGGTTTCTAGAATGGCAAGCAACCATTTTTGTTATGAAGTTAGCTTTATTATACTGATTTGGAGGTGCTGGACCGGCTAAGCATGAAGGAATAACCAACTGAACTGAAGACTTTATGATGCAGCTATTTCTAAAAGAAGTTTTTGTGCCATGAGGCAGTTGAGTTTTCCAAGCCTAACCATATTGATGACAATATGGTTAGAGATGCTTTAGATCTGGTAAGGTTCTTAAAAACAAAGCCTGAGACAGGGATTCTTGCTCAAGTGATGTGTTGGGGAAACCCCACAAAGAGAAGGGAATGAGGGAAGTGGGGTGAGGCCAGGGGGAGGAACTGAGAAAGGAGAGGTCTCCACTGGAGATGAGCATCAGCTTCATCCCCTCAGGGACTCTTGAGCACAAACTGCAACAACTCTTTGGTGCATGAAGAGTGGCACAGGGCCAGTCTTTTGTACCCCACGTTCATCCATCATGGGCTGGGGACACTGGGCTGCTCCAGCCACCGGGGGCTGCTCTGTAGAGAAGCAGGCAACTGGGAGCCCCCGGCTGCACCCTCCTTGGACCAGCTGGGGAATGGGGGATACCGGCCAGGCGAGATTTCCTGGGGGGAGATTGTGAGCTGATGACAGCATGGGTCAGGGCCAATATGCAGGAGCAGGTGATGCTGAACGCACCAAGGTTGACGATAAGATTGAAGGTAGAGACAAGCGCTATGGCCAGCCAGCAAAGCCTTCAGTGACCGTCGGGGTGGGACCAGGAGGACCAAGGACGACAAAGAGGAGGAGAAGGAGACGGGGGCAGAGTCAGGCTGCACGATCCTTAAATCCGTAGGGGTTTTGACACGAACAAGGAGAAATGAATGAATCAAAAACTTGAAAACCAATTGGACCCCGGTTGGCCCTTCCTGAACCAAGTGCAGCTGTGCAGCTATTGCATCTGCTGTAGGCAGGCATCCTTTCCTCTGTGTGTCTGATATCTTTTACTTGTTGTTTGTTGTTTTAGTCGCTAAGTTGTGTCTGACTCTTTGGCAACCCCGTGAACTGTAGACTGCCAGGCTCCTCTGTCCATGGGATTTTCCAGGCAAAAATACTGGCGTGGGATGTCATTTCCTTCTCCGGGGGATCTTCCTGGCCTAGGGACTAAACCCGGGTCTCCCGGGTCTTTTGCGTTGCAGGCAGATTCTTTACGACTGAACCACCAGGGAAGCCCTTAGGCATTTGTCAGTTCTGTGAAAACAGGGATTTTATCTTTTCTGCTTCCCAGGCTGAGATAATAAATAACTATTTATTGAAGGAATCATTGATCAACCAATTCATCTGAATTCCACCATCTCTCACTAGAGGCCACCAGCATGGTGAGCTTTGAGGTCAGACCTCTGCATTTTCAAATTCGAGTTCTGAGCCTCAGCTTGTAAGTCAGGAAATGCTGTGAGGATTCAGAGAGGTTATGATGGATGTAAACCACTCGGGGCCACACTTGGCAGGTGGGAAATCCTCTGCTGGTAAAAATCCCTTTTCCAGGAAAGCTCAGAGCCATCGCTCGTAGCGGGGTGTCCAGGGGATGCGGGTGTTGAGCACGAAGGGAAGGGCGCGGGAAGGAGTGAGGTCGCACCCAGCCGGGGCGGAGTCTCCTCCTGGCGGGCGGGGGCCAGGCGGTTCCCGGAGGCACCGAGGGACCGGGCCAGCCGTGTGGCCGCCGGCTGCCGTCTACGGGGCCATGGCGAGCGCAGCCCGGGGGTCCGGCCCGTGGCCCCCGCTCCTGCTCCTGCTCGCGGCGCTGCTCGGGAGGCTCACGCCCCAGGTGAGGAGCGGGCAGACGCGCAGCCTCCCAGGTCGGGTTGGGGGGCGCAGACAGCCGGGATGGGGTGGAGGCCAGGGGGCGCCTCGCCCTCCCAGGATCCGGTTGCCCCACGTCAGCTCCTGGCCAGAGAAAGCCTCCTCACTTTGGGGAGTTGCCAGTTGCCCCAGGAGCTGCAGGGAAGACTCAGCACCTCGCTCCTCCTGTGGCATGGGGGTGTGGGTGGAGGGAACCCGAGGGAGGGGGCCCTCTCTTTCCTGCCAAGCCTCTTAAAACTTCTAGAACCCGACTTCCTTGGAACTTAAGCGGTCCTCTGTCAAGAAGTGTGCACATCCCACTTGGACAGATCCAGGCTGATTACAAGGCTCTCCCTCACCGGTGACTGGACCCCGAATATACAATCTCTGGGATAAGGAAGTCAGATGTAGGAGGATCTGGTCCAGCCCTGCCTGGCACAGAAAAGTCCTGTCTTACAGGAAGGCGGTGAGACTGGCAAAGCCAGGACTAGACCCCACGGGTCTAACCCAGAGCCCCCAGAACCGTTACTGGGCTCCAGGGAAAACTGCTCAAGCTACCTCATGCCCACTTCCAGCTCGGGACCCCCCCATTGCTGCCAGCTAGGAGTGTGAGCACACTGCAGCCAGATGGGGTGTTTCAGGAAAACTCAGAAAAAAGCTGGTCGTAAGAAAAATGAGAAATCTTGACTTTTCAAGCAAAGTCTTTCCAATGTTCAGAAATTGATAGCTACTTAGAAACAAAATTTGAAACACCCTGATGGTCAAACAAAGCTCAACGCTGGGCCTTCTGTCTGAAGCTTCTCGTCCAGACCCCTCTCCCTCCTGCCAGGCTGCAGGTCACCAAACTGGCCCCGAAGAAAGAGGGCCTGAAGGCAACTTTCTGACTCACCTCCAGAGCCGCTGGCTCGGCTCCCAGCCTGAGGGTCCTAGAGGAGGATGTGGCCTTTGCTGGGGTGCGGCTGGGCCACCCGGATGCTAGGGTTCCTGCTAGGAGCTCAGCCCCACCCTGTTTGCTCAAGGAAGGGCTGGAGCAGGTGCGTTAGCCGGGCAGGGGCCAGAGGCTAGGCCAGCACCCGCTTCCGTCCCGTGGCCACCTGCAGCCTTGGTCTGGGGGGCCCGCTGGAGCTGGCACCAGAAGCCGTGGGGCCGGTTTGGCGGGGGAGAGTCCGAACCAGACACCCGAAGAAAGACAGGGAAGCAAAGGAGAAAAGGACCAGCCGCTGGAACCAGAGAGACGGTCCCAGTTCTGCCACTTGTCTGTGTGGCTTTAGGCTAATTACCTACCCTTTCTGAGCCTTAGTCTTCTTAGTACAATGGTGAGAATAAAAGCACTGCTCTCAGGACTTCCCTGAGGATCCAGTGCTTAAGATTCTGTGCTCTGGATGCAGGGGGACCCAGGTTCGATCCCTGATCGGGGAACTAGATGCCACAACTAAGAGCTCTCATGCTGCAACTAAAGATTCCCTATGCTGCAAGGAAATGCCAGTGCCACCAAATTAACTAAAAAACAACAACAACAACAAAACACACACACACACAGAAAACAACCCAATCACTTAGGGAGGCTGTAAGGGTCTGTGGAGTCAAACACGACTGAACCTCTCACACACACACACACACACAAGGGTCATTGATGTCCTTTGTAACCCCTCTCTAGGGTCCTGGCGGTCAGGGGGTGGAGCCAGCAGCTCTCCCAGTCATCCTTCCTTCTTTCCGTTTCCCTCTGGGGGTGGGGAGTCCCTGCCTGGAGCAAACACTAGGGTGCTCCCAGACTTCTCAGAAGAGATGATGTGTTTCTACGGCAGGTTCAGAGCTTCACGCCGGAGAGCCTCCTGTTGGTGTCCACCCTGGATGGACGTCTCCACGCACTGAGCAAGCAGACAGGAGACCTGAAGTGGACGCTGAAAGACGGTAAGCAAGGGCTGCCATTGTGTAAACATGTGCTGGCCCTCCTCCCTCCTTGGACCTCACATTGGGGGTGGTCCCCTCCATGCAGGGAATGAGAACACAGGGTCTAGAACTCCATTCGCAGGTGTCTTCAGGCAGCTTTACCACTTCCTAAGGTTGTGTGGTCTTGGAAAAGTCACTTCACCTCTCTGAGCCTCAGTGTCTTCACCTGTAAAATGGGGCCAAGGCTAACGGCCCTCCCTCACAGGAGAGGTATTATATCACACTCACCACCAAACGCTTGGCTTGGTGTATGGTACATGGTAAGTACCCCAGGTGAGGTATGCCTTTCAACGGGGAGCCTGGAGGGGCTGCTCACGGCCTTGGCCTTGTCCCTGCAGATCCTATCATCCAAGGACCAATGTACGTCACAGAGTAAGTGGACGGGGGTCTCTCAACGAGCGGGCAGCCGGGAGATGGGGAGGCCGTGGTGGCCTGGAGGCGCAGGTGGGCTGGAAGGAAGGGAAAAGATTTGGGTCCATGGTGCTTCCTGTGAGTGGGCTCCCGCTGGCAGGGAAAAACTCCCGAGTCCGCTTAAGATCGGGGAACCCAGGTTCGATCCTGATCGGGAACTAGATGCCACAACTAAGAGCTCTCATGCTGCAACTAAAGATTCCCTATGCTGCAAGGAAATGCCAGTGCCACCAAATTAACTAAAAAACAACAACAACAACAAAACACACACACACACAGAAAACAACCCAATCACTTAGGGAGGCTGTAAGGGTCTGTGGAGTCAAACACGACTGAACCTCTCACACACACACACACACACAAGGGTCATTGATGTCCTTTGTAACCCCTCTCTAGGGTCCTGGCGGTCAGGGGGTGGAGCCAGCAGCTCTCCCAGTCATCCTTCCTTCTTTCCGTTTCCCTCTGGGGGTGGGGAGTCCCTGCCTGGAGCAAACACTAGGGTGCTCCCAGACTTCTCAGAAGAGATGATGTGTTTCTACGGCAGGTTCAGAGCTTCACGCCGGAGAGCCTCCTGTTGGTGTCCACCCTGGATGGACGTCTCCACGCACTGAGCAAGCAGACAGGAGACCTGAAGTGGACGCTGAAAGACGGTAAGCAAGGGCTGCCATTGTGTAAACATGTGCTGGCCCTCCTCCCTCCTTGGACCTCACATTGGGGGTGGTCCCCTCCATGCAGGGAATGAGAACACAGGGTCTAGAACTCCATTCGCAGGTGTCTTCAGGCAGCTTTACCACTTCCTAAGGTTGTGTGGTCTTGGAAAAGTCACTTCACCTCTCTGAGCCTCAGTGTCTTCACCTGTAAAATGGGGCCAAGGCTAACGGCCCTCCCTCACAGGAGAGGTATTATATCACACTCACCACCAAACGCTTGGCTTGGTGTATGGTACATGGTAAGTACCCCAGGTGAGGTATGCCTTTCAACGGGGAGCCTGGAGGGGCTGCTCACGGCCTTGGCCTTGTCCCTGCAGATCCTATCATCCAAGGACCAATGTACGTCACAGAGTAAGTGGACGGGGGTCTCTCAACGAGCGGGCAGCCGGGAGATGGGGAGGCCGTGGTGGCCTGGAGGCGCAGGTGGGCTGGAAGGAAGGGAAAAGATTTGGGTCCATGGTGCTTCCTGTGAGAGTGGGCTCCCGCTGGCAGGGAAGGTGGAGGAAGGGGCCCTCTTGGAACCAGAGACCGTACACCCACCTCCCCCCATTTCTCTCTGCCCACAGGACAGCCTTTCTCTCAGACCCAGCTGATGGCAGCCTGTACGTCCTGGGGACCCAGAAACAACAAGGATTAATGGTACGTTTTGCGCAGTGCTTGGATGGGAGAGGGCCAGGGCTCCTCCTAGCCGGGGCACGAGGTGGTGGAGGAGTCTCATGGTCAGAGTCCCAGCATCCTGCAGGGGATGCAGTCTGAGAGGACTAGCCCAGGGCTGTCTGGAGGGACCTGTTGAAAGCTGATGCGGTGGGGGGAGGGAGTTCTGGCTGTGTCTGCAGGCCAGGCTGATGGACAGGCCTCTGAGAGGGTTGGGGGCTACTCTAGGGGCTCTGAGGGTTTCAGGGGAATCCTATGTGTCGGATGTTGTTTAGTAGCTATCATGTCTGACTCTGAGATCTCTTGGACTGTGGCCCGCCTGGCTCCTCTGTCCACGGATTCTCCAGGCAAGAATACTGGAGTGGGTTTCTATTTCTTTCTCCAGGGGATCTTCCCTACCCAGGGATCAAACCCACGTCTCCTGCAGCGGCAGGCAGGTTGCTTACCACCGAGCTACCAGGGAAGCCCTAATACAATGTAAATGTTATATAAGTCGTCGCCAGGAGTGCAGGAAATTCAAATTTTACTGTTTGGAAATTTCTAAAGCTTTTATTTCCCGTCCCCCACCCCCGCAAGTATTTTCAGTCCTCAGTTAGTTGGATCTGCAGGTAGGGAACCCAGGGATAGGGAGGCCCCCAGGATCCCATCAGTCAGAGCTGGTCACGCAGCCAGACGCAGAGGCAGGTCATGTCAAAACTGTGACTGGGCCACAGGAGGCCTGCCAGGACGGATTTCCTCTGTGATTTAGGAAACTGAATTAGTAAGAAATATTGGTGTCTAAGCAGGCAAGGTCTCAGCAAACAGACAGCACCCGCCAGTAGGAGAGCTTGTATGCTCAGTCGCTCAGTCGTGTCTGATTGTTTGCAATCCATGGACGAGCCATGGAATTCTGCAGGCAAGAATACTGGAGTGGGGAGCCTTCCCTTCTCCAGGGGATCTTTCCAACCCAGGGATCGAACCCAGGTCTCCTGCATGGTAGGTGGATTCTTTACCATCTGGACCACCAGGAAGCCTAAGAATACTGGAGTGGGTAGTCTTCCCTTTCTCCAGGGGAACTTCCTGACCCAGGGGTCAAACCAGGGTCTTCTGCATTGCAGGCAGATTCTCTACCAGCTGAGCTACCAGGGAATCCCCCTTAAGAAGCGCTTAAGGAGATTTAATGAGGTTACTTACAAAGGTGGGGTTGAGAGTCAGAGACCACAAGGCAGGGTGCAGTGTCCAATGGCCCGTACCATGGGGTGCCATTTATCAGTCCTAAGCTGTCCAGGGGAGCAGTTATCACTGCCTGGAGCTGGAGGGGATTTGGGGAAAGGACCACCTGACAGGAGCTGAGGCCCTTGGGGAGAGACACAGGCAGCCCATGATGACTGGGAGAGGAACCCGGGAAACCCTCCCCTCGATCCTGTCCCCACCGCTGGAAGCCAGAGCAGAGGGCGCCCATGACGGAATCCACATAAGCAGGCTCCAGGCAGAGCGTGATTCCAGCTCCAGGTCTGCCATTGGGTCTCACGGAGCAGGTGTGGCAGTCAGTGGCATTACTCCCCCTGAATCTGGGATAAAGTCCCATCGCGCTGACAAGCCACATCAGGGCCGGCTGTCTTCTGCAGCCTCTTCACTCACCCACAGGCACCCGTGTGCACACACACATCCGCAGACACACACCTGCACACACTCACACGGATCAATTTCTTCAATATGTCAGCCCCGGAGCTTCACCCAGACTTTCCCCAGAGGGTCCCGCACTGGCTCTGTTTTACCGATTTGGTCAGAATCGGCCAGAGGTCGCTGCAATAACATTGTTGACGTCCCTGAGGGTCCACAGAGCTTGCTCTCTTGCTCATCTGTGTGACCCATGTTGTCCTCAGGGGCTCTGTCCAACGTGGTCACCTGCAGACCTAAGCTGATAGACACTCCGTCTCAACCTGGGCTTCTCCGTCCCCAGAGCAGAAGGGAGGAACGAGGTGAAGCCCACCCTGGCTCTTGCAGCGTCCGTGTGAAGTGACGTGGTCACTCTTCCACCCTCTCCCTTCGGCTAGAGCAGGTTTCATGGCGGTGCCCACCTTAAGCAAGGAAAGAAGTGTCATCTCACCAGAAGCCCATGATCTTTGTGAGGTGTACACCCCACCCCCAGCTCGTTCCTCTGCATCCCCCAAGACCCAACTTAAAATTCAGACTCCAAGGAAGTCAAGTATTAATTTTTTCAAGTGTCCCAGTAGTGTGCTTTGTTGTTTCTAGTCCAGAGATTGAATCAAGACTGCCCCTTGTATTGGGTCCTCATGTCTCTTGAAAGTGAAGGTGTTAGATGCTCAGTCATGTCCAGTGCTTGTGGCCCCATGGACTGTAGCCCACCAGCCTCCTCTGTCCATGGGATTCTCTAGGCAAGAATAGTGGAGTGGATACCCATTCCCTTCTCTGGGGGATCTACCAACCCAGGGATTGAACCCGGGTCTGTTGCATTTCAGGCTGATTCATATGGCTGGTCGGAGCCACCATCCAGGGAAGTCAGCCAGGTCTCTTGGTGTCCTTTGGTCTGGAGTGGTTCCCCAGTCTCTCTGAGGCTGTCAGGGCCATTGAGGTTTTCAAGTCTCAGCTACTGCAGGTTGTCAGGCCAGCAGCGTGTGATCAGGTGACGTCTTGGCACCGGGGGCAGAGTTTTCTGCATCTCTTTCGGAGGTCATATAGCTGAGGGGTCAAGTGCGCGGTGCTGGAGCCTAGCTCTGCTGTTGAGTAGCTGTGTGTCATTAGCCAAGTTCCTCAGCCTCTCTGGAAATGGATAGCAAATTGTGCCTAGCAAATAGGTCGCATGTGTCTCTCCGCTCCCTAGAGACTGCCCTTCACCATTCCTGAGCTGGTCCACGCCTCCCCGTGCCGCAGCTCCGATGGCGTCTTCTACACAGGTGAGCATCCCTGTCTCCCGGGGCCCTGGTCCAGCAGGGACAGGACCGAGGCCAGGCCAGAGCCAGCGGGGCGTGGCTCGGACAGGCTGCACACCCTCTGCAGGCCGTCTCGAGAATGGGCACGCTTCCCGCCTCCACAGGCCGGAAGCAGGATGCCTGGTTTGTGGTGGACCCTGAGTCAGGGAAGACACAGATGACGCTGACCACAGAGCGACCCTCTACCCCCCGCCTGTACATCGGCCGGACGCGTGAGTCAGACCCCAGCTGCTCCCCAAGTTCTGGGGAGCCCCATTTTTGCTTTGCCTAGGCCTGGAAACTGCTATCCACATTGAGTCTGGGCCAGTCAATCACTGAGGCGGTCAACAAACACTTCGTTGGGCACCGAACAGGGAGCAGAAGGTGTTAGTGCTCAGTCATGCCCAAAAAAGTCCCCTTGTGTTGGGTTTCTAGTCCAGAGATTGAATCAAGACTGCCTTGTATTGGGTCCTCATGTCTCTTGAAAGTGAAGGTGTTAGATGCTCAGTCATGTCCAGTGCTTGTGGCCCCATGGACTGTAGCCCACCAGCCTCCTCTGTCCATGGGATTCTCTAGGCAAGAATAGTGGAGTGGATACCCATTCCCTTCTCTGGGGGATCTACCAACCCAGGGATTGAACCCGGGTCTGTTGCATTTCAGGCTGATTCATATGGCTGGTCGGAGCCACCATCCAGGGAAGTCAGCCAGGTCTCTTGGTGTCCTTTGGTCTGGAGTGGTTCCCCAGTCTCTCTGAGGCTGTCAGGGCCATTGAGGTTTTCAAGTCTCAGCTACTGCAGGTTGTCAGGCCAGCAGCGTGTGATCAGGTGACGTCTTGGCACCGGGGGCAGAGTTTTCTGCATCTCTTTCGGAGGTCATATAGCTGAGGGGTCAAGTGCGCGGTGCTGGAGCCTAGCTCTGCTGTTGAGTAGCTGTGTGTCATTAGCCAAGTTCCTCAGCCTCTCTGGAAATGGATAGCAAATTGTGCCTAGCAAATAGGTCGCATGTGTCTCTCCGCTCCCTAGAGACTGCCCTTCACCATTCCTGAGCTGGTCCACGCCTCCCCGTGCCGCAGCTCCGATGGCGTCTTCTACACAGGTGAGCATCCCTGTCTCCCGGGGCCCTGGTCCAGCAGGGACAGGACCGAGGCCAGGCCAGAGCCAGCGGGGCGTGGCTCGGACAGGCTGCACACCCTCTGCAGGCCGTCTCGAGAATGGGCACGCTTCCCGCCTCCACAGGCCGGAAGCAGGATGCCTGGTTTGTGGTGGACCCTGAGTCAGGGAAGACACAGATGACGCTGACCACAGAGCGACCCTCTACCCCCCGCCTGTACATCGGCCGGACGCGTGAGTCAGACCCCAGCTGCTCCCCAAGTTCTGGGGAGCCCCATTTTTGCTTTGCCTAGGCCTGGAAACTGCTATCCACATTGAGTCTGGGCCAGTCAATCACTGAGGCGGTCAACAAACACTTCGTTGGGCACCGAACAGGGAGCAGAGACACGGCACAAACAAAACAGACCTGATTTCAGCTGTGCTGATGCTCAGAGAGTCTGGCCTCCAGGCCAGGTGCTCTGGAAGCCCCCGACCCCACAAGAGGAGGTCCCCCAGGTGGGAATGGAGGAGCAGCATGTGAGCATTCCTGGTAACCCTGTTTCTGGGTGTCCCCAGAGTACACGGTCACCATGCATGACCCCAGGACCCCGGCCCTGCGCTGGAACACCACCTTCCGCCGCTACACCGCGCCCCCTGTGGATGGCTCACCTGGCAAATGTGAGTGCCCCCCTGTCCTGGCCCCACCTTTGAGCAAGGTCCCTAACTCAGGGAACCTTGAGTGACATCCACAACCAAGCTGCACCACCTTCAGACCCACCTGACCCCACGTACTGAATGACACCCCCTTGAAGAACTAAGTGACGCCCTCCACCCACAGCCTGACCCTCCTGGACCCCGAGCAGCGCTTAGGATCCCAACACCTCCGCTCTCCCGATGAGCCCAGCTAGGTCACCCTGGGTGCTCCCCATGCCCCACGGGATCCCAAGCAAGCCCTGCACACCCTGAGTGGTCCCCACACGTCCTGACTGGCTCCTGGTCTGGACGGATCCCTGACAGATGACCCTGAGTGACCTTCCCCAGACTCATCACCCCCTTGATATGACTGTCCTTCCCTGTGTGGGTGTATTTCCTAAAACTGCACAAGGGTTAGTTTTTTAATCTTGGCTAATATGATATGACAAAGAAATTGCTTTTCTGCTATCATTATTCAATTCAGTCATCTCCTATATTTTCCTGCCCTTCACCATTTGGCAGGAGCCAAGGGCCCCGTGGCCTCGGACAGGACCGAGGCCAGGCCAGAGCCAGCGGCGTGGCTCGGACAGGCTGCACACCCTCTGCAGGCCGTCTCGAGAATGGGCACGCTTCCCGCCTCCACAGGCCGGAAGCAGGATGCCTGGTTTGTGGTGGACCCTGAGTCAGGGAAGACACAGATGACGCTGACCACAGAGCGACCCTCTACCCCCCGCCTGTACATCGGCCGGACGCGTGAGTCAGACCCCAGCTGCTCCCCAAGTTCTGGGGAGCCCCATTTTTGCTTTGCCTAGGCCTGGAAACTGCTATCCACATTGAGTCTGGGCCAGTCAATCACTGAGGCGGTCAACAAACACTTCGTTGGGCACCGAACAGGGAGCAGAGACACGGCACAAACAAAACAGACCTGATTTCAGCTGTGCTGATGCTCAGAGAGTCTGGCCTCCAGGCCAGGTGCTCTGGAAGCCCCCGACCCCACAAGAGGAGGTCCCCCAGGTGGGAATGGAGGAGCAGCATGTGAGCATTCCTGGTAACCCTGTTTCTGGGTGTCCCCAGAGTACACGGTCACCATGCATGACCCCAGGACCCCGGCCCTGCGCTGGAACACCACCTTCCGCCGCTACACCGCGCCCCCTGTGGATGGCTCACCTGGCAAATGTGAGTGCCCCCCTGTCCTGGCCCCACCTTTGAGCAAGGTCCCTAACTCAGGGAACCTTGAGTGACATCCACAACCAAGCTGCACCACCTTCAGACCCACCTGACCCCACGTACTGAATGACACCCCCTTGAAGAACTAAGTGACGCCCTCCACCCACAGCCTGACCCTCCTGGACCCCGAGCAGCGCTTAGGATCCCAACACCTCCGCTCTCCCGATGAGCCCAGCTAGGTCACCCTGGGTGCTCCCCATGCCCCACGGGATCCCAAGCAAGCCCTGCACACCCTGAGTGGTCCCCACACGTCCTGACTGGCTCCTGGTCTGGACGGATCCCTGACAGATGACCCTGAGTGACCTTCCCCAGACTCATCACCCCCTTGATATGACTGTCCTTCCCTGTGTGGGTGTATTTCCTAAAACTGCACAAGGGTTAGTTTTTTAATCTTGGCTAATATGATATGACAAAGAAATTGCTTTTCTTCTATCATTATTCAATTCAGTCATCTCCATATATGTTTTATCCTTGGGTGCAGGTGTGCTAAATCACTTTAGTCGTGTCTGACTCTTCGAGACCCTATGGACTGTAACCCACCAGGCTCCTCTGTCTGTGGGATTCTCCAGGCAAGAACACTGGAGTGGGTTGCCATGCCCTCCTCCAGGGGATCTTCCTGGCCCAGGGATCGAACCTGTGTCTCCTTTGGCTCTTGCATCGCAGGCGGATTTTTTACTGCTGCGCCACCGAGGAAGCCCATAGGTTCAATCCTTACTAATCACTTATTTCGTTGTCTTCTGTTTTTTTTTTTTTAAACTCATTTCCCTTGGTATATTGATATCTTTGTTAGTGGTTTCTAGGAACTTATTTAGGACTAAGGGTGTCGACCACTGGTCATGCAGTGCAGATGAAACACCGTATTTTATTGCCATCAATTCACTATGGTGTTTTGTATTTTGGTTACATAGTAAAATGTAATCATATTGTGTTTTAAAAAAATAAGAACTGTCCTTCTTAAATGTCTGAGTGACCCCTAAGGTGCGCCAAGCCACTCCCAGACCCTGACTCCACTCTTCCACGTGAGAACTCCTACAGGGGCTGGCCCATCACAGGGCACACCACAGGGTCCTACCTGACCTCCTTCACATTCTAAGTGACTCTTCTGTTACCAACATATCTCCCGACCTCCCCGATTGCCCAGCAGTCAGACCGTGACAGACTTCCCCTCATCCTAAGTAACAAGGACTGATTCACACACGTGAGTCGCCTTTGGATGACCCCGACTGACACCCCCCGTCTTCCACAGCTGCCCCGTTGGCCCTGATCAAAGCGACCCAGTGAGCTTCCCCTGTCCTGGTAACCCTCCAGGGGATCTTACCTGACCTCCACACACCTGAGCGGCCCTGCCGACAGCTGACCCTCAGAGCAGCTTCCCCACTCTGAGATGACCCTGAGTGACCTTCCCCAGACTCATCACCCCCTTGATATGACTGTCCTTCCCTGTGTGGGTGTATTTCCTAAAACTGCACAAGGGTTAGTTTTTTAATCTTGGCTAATATGATATGACAAAGAAATTGCTTTTCTTCTATCATTATTCAATTCAGTCATCTCCATATATGTTTTATCCTTGGGTGCAGGTGTGCTAAATCACTTTAGTCGTGTCTGACTCTTCGAGACCCTATGGACTGTAACCCACCAGGCTCCTCTGTCTGTGGGATTCTCCAGGCAAGAACACTGGAGTGGGTTGCCATGCCCTCCTCCAGGGGATCTTCCTGGCCCAGGGATCGAACCTGTGTCTCCTTTGGCTCTTGCATCGCAGGCGGATTTTTTACTGCTGCGCCACCGAGGAAGCCCATAGGTTCAATCCTTACTAATCACTTATTTCGTTGTCTTCTGTTTTTTTTTTTTTAAACTCATTTCCCTTGGTATATTGATATCTTTGTTAGTGGTTTCTAGGAACTTATTTAGGACTAAGGGTGTCGACCACTGGTCATGCAGTGCAGATGAAACACCGTATTTTATTGCCATCAATTCACTATGGTGTTTTGTATTTTGGTTACATAGTAAAATGTAATCATATTGTGTTTTAAAAAAATAAGAACTGTCCTTCTTAAATGTCTGAGTGACCCCTAAGGTGCGCCAAGCCACTCCCAGACCCTGACTCCACTCTTCCACGTGAGAACTCCTACAGGGGCTGGCCCATCACAGGGCACACCACAGGGTCCTACCTGACCTCCTTCACATTCTAAGTGACTCTTCTGTTACCAACATATCTCCCGACCTCCCCGATTGCCCAGCAGTCAGACCGTGACAGACTTCCCCTCATCCTAAGTAACAAGGACTGATTCACACACGTGAGTCGCCTTTGGATGACCCCGACTGACACCCCCCGTCTTCCACAGCTGCCCCGTTGGCCCTGATCAAAGCGACCCAGTGAGCTTCCCCTGTCCTGGTAACCCTCCAGGGGATCTTACCTGACCTCCACACACCTGAGCGGCCCTGCCGACAGCTGACCCTCAGAGCAGCTTCCCCACTCCGAGATGCCCCGAGGTGCCTCAGGTCAAGGTTCCCTGACCGCATCTCCACAGCCGTCTTTCCTGGCAGACATGAGCCACCTGGCGTCCTGTGGGATGGGCCTGCTGCTGACCGTGGACCCAGGAAGCGGGGCAGTGCTGTGGACCCAGGACTTGGGCGTGCCTGTGGTGGGCATCTACACGTGGCAGCAGGAGAGCCTGCGCCAGCTGCCCCACCTCACCCTGGCTCGGGACACCCTGCACTTCCTCGCCCTCCGCTGGGGCGCATCCGACTCCCCGCCTCAGGCCCGCAGGACACGGCCACCCACTTCTCTGCCTTAGACACCCAGCTGCTGTAAGTGCCCGTGCCTGGGGATGGGGGAGGAGCTTCTGGAAGTACTTGGACCAGTGTAGCCCAGGTCCAATGGGCAGGTGACAGGCCAGGACAGCTGAACTTGGGGTCACAATATTTTAAACAGTTTGGCAAATAGCCAGTGCCCTGCACCCCCGCCATGGGCTCCCAGGACCCCCTGGATAGACCCACTTTTCAGCAACTGATAAGGTAAAATCTGGCTTAGAAAGGACCTCCATGTCTCCACCCCAGTGCTACAGTGGGCACCTGCTCTGGTTGGTAGGTAATATGTATTTATTGCCTGTTAAACACTTTAAATAAGATCCTTTCTTTTAACACTGAATGTTTTAGTGTCGCCATCTTGGGAGCCAGAAGGCAGACTGTGAAAACTGGGGATTATCCATCCATTCAGTTCGTTCTACAAATAGTAGCTGAGCACTTGCTGCATAGCAATCACTGTTTTAGTGTTCGCCATCTTGGGCAAAAAAAGGCAGTCTTCTGTTACCAACATATCTCCCGACCTCCCCGATTGCCCAGCAGTCAGACCGTGACAGACTTCCCCTCATCCTAAGTAACAAGGACTGATTCACACACGTGAGTCGCCTTTGGATGACCCCGACTGACACCCCCCGTCTTCCACAGCTGCCCCGTTGGCCCTGATCAAAGCGACCCAGTGAGCTTCCCCTGTCCTGGTAACCCTCCAGGGGATCTTACCTGACCTCCACACACCTGAGCGGCCCTGCCGACAGCTGACCCTCAGAGCAGCTTCCCCACTCTGAGATGCCCCGAGGTGCCTCAGGTCAAGGTTCCCTGACCGCATCTCCACAGCCGTCTTTCCTGGCAGACATGAGCCACCTGGCGTCCTGTGGGATGGGCCTGCTGCTGACCGTGGACCCAGGAAGCGGGGCAGTGCTGTGGACCCAGGACTTGGGCGTGCCTGTGGTGGGCATCTACACGTGGCAGCAGGAGAGCCTGCGCCAGCTGCCCCACCTCACCCTGGCTCGGGACACCCTGCACTTCCTCGCCCTCCGCTGGGGCCGCATCCGACTCCCCGCCTCAGGCCCGCAGGACACGGCCACCCACTTCTCTGCCTTAGACACCCAGCTGCTGTAAGTGCCCGTGCCTGGGGATGGGGGAGGAGCTTCTGGAAGTACTTGGACCAGTGTAGCCCAGGTCCAATGGGCAGGTGACAGGCCAGGACAGCTGAACTTGGGGTCACAATATTTTAAACAGTTTGGCAAATAGCCAGTGCCCTGCACCCCCGCCATGGGCTCCCAGGACCCCCTGGATAGACCCACTTTTCAGCAACTGATAAGGTAAAATCTGGCTTAGAAAGGACCTCCATGTCTCCACCCCAGTGCTACAGTGGGCACCTGCTCTGGTTGGTAGGTAATATGTATTTATTGCCTGTTAAACACTTTAAATAAGATCCTTTCTTTTAACACTGAATGTTTTAGTGTCGCCATCTTGGGGAGCCAGAAGGCAGACTGTGAAAACTGGGGATTATCCATCCATTCAGTTCGTTCTACAAATAGTAGCTGAGCACTTGCTGCATAGCAATCACTTGCTAGGCTCTGGGAGTACGGTAGTACAGCCAGTTTCCTACGGAAATCTCAGAGTCTAGTTGGGAGGTTGGCACGGAAGTCCTTATATGGTATAATAAAGGATGAGATAAGAGAAATACAGGGTATCATGAAATGTATAAGAAGGGCACCTTGGGCTTCCCTGGTAGTGGTAAAGAGTTCACCTGCCAGTGCAGGAGACATGAGTTCGATCCCTGATCTGGAAAGATCCCACCTGCTCTGGAGCAACGAAGCCCGTGAGCCACAGCGATGGAGCCTGTGCTCTAGGGTCTCGGAATTGCAACTATGGAGCCCGTGGGCCACAACAACTGAAGCCCATGTGCCCTAGAGCCCGAGTTCCACAACAAGAGATGTCATCACAACAAGAAGCCTGCTTACCTCAACTAGAGAGGAGCCCCCACTTCTTGCAACTAGAGAGGAGCCTGTGGCAGCAGTGAAAATCCAGAATAGCCAACAATAAATAAATCAATAAATAAAGTTAAAAAGAAAAAAGAAGGGCACCTTGGACTTCCCAGGTGGTGCTAGTGGCAAAGAACCCATCTGCCAGTACAGGTGATATAAGAAACATGGGCTCGATCCCTTGGTTGGGAAGATTCCCTGAAGGAGGACATGGCAACCCACTCCAGTATTCTTGCCCAGACAATCTCATGGACAGAGGAGCCTGGTGGGCTACAGTCCACTGGGTCTCAAAGAGTGGGACATGACTGAAACAACTTAGCACACACATGCAATTGTAATAAAACTTTAATTATTAAAAATTTTAAACAGAATGGCACCTAAATTGAGACTAGGAACAGGAGGCAATCATAGAAAGCTTCCAAGAGGATGGGACATTCAAGTTGAAACCTAAAAAAAAAAGGGAAAGAGAAAACAAAACAGAATGCTCTGGTTGGTAGGTAATATGTATTTATTGCCTGTTAAACACTTTAAATAAGATCCTTTCTTTTAACACTGAATGTTTTAGTGTCGCCATCTTGGGGAGCCAGAAGGCAGACTGTGAAAACTGGGGATTATCCATCCATTCAGTTCGTTCTACAAATAGTAGCTGAGCACTTGCTGCATAGCAATCACTTGCTAGGCTCTGGGAGTACGGTAGTACAGCCAGTTTCCTACGGAAATCTCAGAGTCTAGTTGGGAGGTTGGCACGGAAGTCCTTATATGGTATAATAAAGGATGAGATAAGAGAAATACAGGGTATCATGAAATGTATAAGAAGGGCACCTTGGGCTTCCCTGGTAGTGGTAAAGAGTTCACCTGCCAGTGCAGGAGACATGAGTTCGATCCCTGATCTGGAAAGATCCCACCTGCTCTGGAGCAACGAAGCCCGTGAGCCACAGCGATGGAGCCTGTGCTCTAGGGTCTCGGAATTGCAACTATGGAGCCCGTGGGCCACAACAACTGAAGCCCATGTGCCCTAGAGCCCGAGTTCCACAACAAGAGATGTCATCACAACAAGAAGCCTGCTTACCTCAACTAGAGAGGAGCCCCCACTTCTTGCAACTAGAGAGGAGCCTGTGGCAGCAGTGAAAATCCAGAATAGCCAACAATAAATAAATCAATAAATAAAGTTAAAAAGAAAAAAGAAGGGCACCTTGGACTTCCCAGGTGGTGCTAGTGGCAAAGAACCCATCTGCCAGTACAGGTGATATAAGAAACATGGGCTCGATCCCTTGGTTGGGAAGATTCCCTGAAGGAGGACATGGCAACCCACTCCAGTATTCTTGCCCAGACAATCTCATGGACAGAGGAGCCTGGTGGGCTACAGTCCACTGGGTCTCAAAGAGTGGGACATGACTGAAACAACTTAGCACACACATGCAATTGTAATAAAACTTTAATTATTAAAAATTTTAAACAGAATGGCACCTAAATTGAGACTAGGAACAGGAGGCAATCATAGAAAGCTTCCAAGAGGATGGGACATTCAAGTTGAAACCTAAAGGGGGAAGAGAAAACAAGAGAGACAGAGCATGGCAACAAGGAAACAGATGAAGTTGACAAAACAAATAAGGTTGGATCACAACTCTGAGCAGAGAATAAGGTCTGAGGCTGTTAAACGGCGATCTTATCAGATCATTTAAAGGATCTGGGACAAAGCTAAGGAGAAGCCATTGGAGGGTTTTAAGCAAAGAAGTGATTTGATCATATTTCCATTTCAGGAAGATAGCTGGCTAGTCTATAGAGTATCATAAAGCTGTGAGGAGGAAGTGGACGCAGAATATTGCCTTAGTTCAGGCAATAGATAAAGACACTGGACCAGGGCAGAAACTTGAGAGAAGGACATTAGTGGAGGCTAACAGATATTTAGAGGAAAGGACAGTATTTGGTGATTAGAGAGCTTGATGATTCTGAGCAAGGAATCAACAATTGCCCTCGGGTTTTTAGAAACACTGGCATTCTTGTTTTCAAAGGTAGGGAGCACTGAAAGAGGACGCGAGGGAGGAGGAGGAAGAAGAGGGAAGGAGGAGGAGGAGGAGAAGGTTAGGAATGAGGTAATGAGATCAGATTTAGAAAGCTGAGCTCCTGGAAGAGGGCTGGGCTAGAAACACGTTTAGAAACAATGACCATAGAGTTAGCTTTTTGCTCTATAAAAATTCACTCCAAAAAGTTAGGGCTTCAAAACACACATTTCTTATCTTTCAAGATTCTGTGGTCGGCTAAGTAGTTCTCTGGTCTGGGCAGCCAGCTGGTGGCTTCGCTAAGCCTGGACAATCTAGACAGCTTCACTCATCTCGTGCAGAGTGGGTGGACTCTTCAGCCTACAGGGGGTCTCTCATGCCCCCCGACTCTACCCAGCCTCTCCTCCTGTAGTGGTCTCCAGGTTCCAGAGAACCCCATGAGAGGGCAAGCCCCAGTGCACAAGCAATTCTCAAACCTTTGATGGTCTCATTTGCTATTGTCTCATTGACCAAAGCAGGTCACGTGACCCAGTGTAGCGTAACGGTGGGCAAGACAATGTAAGGTCAGGCGTCTTGTGGGATGAAAGCTACCCCCTGCCCTCACTCTTGCTCCCCCCGTTTCCTCTCCCCACTAGGATGACGCTGTACGTGGGGAAGGAGGAAGCTGGCTTCTATGTCTCTAAAGCGCTGGTTCACACTGGAGTGGCCCTTGTGGTGAGAAGGGGCCTCTGAAGGGCTGGAAAGAGGGGAAGAAGCAGGGGAGAAGACCTACCACCTTCCCTCATGACTCTCCATCTTCCACCCTAGCCTCGTGGACTGACCCTGGCCCCGACAGATGGCCCCACCACAGATGAGGTGACGCTCCAGGTCTCAGGAGAGCGAGAGGGCTCCCCTAGCACGGCTGTCAGATACCCCTCCGGCAGCGTGGCCCTCCCTAGCCAGTGGCTTCTCATTGGTGAGACCCCCTCTATGCAAACTTAAAGGACTGGTGAGCCCAGCTTCTAAGCTGGAAGGCTGAGGTCACCGTCCACCCATGGACCTTTTCCCGCCCCCTTAGGACACCACGAGCCACCCCCAGTCCTGCACACCACCATGCTGAGAGTCCATCCCACCCCAGGGAGCGGGACTTCTGGGGCCAGACCCTCACAGAGCATCCAGACTACAGCTCTCTTCTTGGAGGTCAGTACTGATGGATAGAGGCATGAGGGAGATGCAGCAGGGGTGGGAAGCCCTTGGATATTTTCCTCAGGCTTCTAGAAATAGCATTTGAGGTGGGTCAACTGACCTCACAGTCTTTCAGCCTAACAGGGAAAGATATTTTCTCATGCCCCCGATTTTCTAAGTAGTTCTCTGGTCTGGGCAGCCAGCTGGTGGCTTCGCTAAGCCTGGACAATCTAGACAGCTTCACTCATCTCGTGCAGAGTGGGTGGACTCTTCAGCCTACAGGGGGTCTCTCATGCCCCCCGACTCTACCCAGCCTCTCCTCCTGTAGTGGTCTCCAGGTTCCAGAGAACCCCATGAGAGGGCAAGCCCCAGTGCACAAGCAATTCTCAAACCTTTGATGGTCTCATTTGCTATTGTCTCATTGACCAAAGCAGGTCACGTGACCCAGTGTAGCGTAACGGTGGGCAAGACAATGTAAGGTCAGGCGTCTTGTGGGATGAAAGCTACCCCCTGCCCTCACTCTTGCTCCCCCCTTTTCCTCTCCCACTAGGATGACGCTGTACGTGGGGAAGGAGGAAGCTGGCTTCTATGTCTCTAAAGCGCTGGTTCACACTGGAGTGGCCCTTGTGGTGAGAAGGGGCCTCTGAAGGGCTGGAAAGAGGGGAAGAAGCAGGGGAGAAGACCTACCACCTTCCCTCATGACTCTCCATCTTCCACCCTAGCCTCGTGGACTGACCCTGGCCCCGACAGATGGCCCCACCACAGATGAGGTGACGCTCCAGGTCTCGGGAGAGCGAGAGGGCTCCCCTAGCACGGCTGTCAGATACCCCTCCGGCAGCGTGGCCCTCCCTAGCCAGTGGCTTCTCATTGGTGAGACCCCCTCTATGCAAACTTAAAGGACTGGTGAGCCCAGCTTCTAAGCTGGAAGGCTGAGGTCACCGTCCACCCATGGACCTTTTCCCGCCCCCTTAGGACACCACGAGCCACCCCCAGTCCTGCACACCACCATGCTGAGAGTCCATCCCACCCCAGGGAGCGGGACTTCTGGGGCCAGACCCTCACAGAGCATCCAGACTACAGCTCTCTTCTTGGAGGTCAGTACTCGATGGATAGAGGGCATGAGGGGAGATGCAGCAGGGGTGGGAAGCCCTTGGATATTTTCCTCAGGCTTCTAGAAATAGCATTTGAGGTGGGTCAACTGACCTCACAGTCTCTCAGAAGAAAAACTGTTTCTATGTTGTTCTTGCCAGAAAAGTATTACAAGTGTCTAAAAAATATTGGCTATCTAAATGGTGAAACGTGGATCACCCTTTTCTTTATTCTTCTTCAGTTCAGAGGTTGCAAATTATTTATCAAGTATAATATTGGAAAAACTATCCAAAATGAAAAAAACTGGAAAAGCATGTTCTCCTGAGAGAGGACTGGACAAGAGTCACTAGTAATTCAAGGTTAGAAGGAACAGGAGAGGGCTTCCCTGGTAGCTCAGTGGTGAAGAGTTCGCCTGCTGATGCAGGAGACACAGGTTCGATCCCTGATCCGGGAAGATCCCACATGCTGCGAAGCAATGAAGCCTGTGAGCCACAACCATGGAGCCTGTGCTCTAGAGCCTCAGAGCTGCAACTATGGAGCCCATGTGCCGCAACTACTGAAGCCATGTGCCCTAGAGCCCAAGTTCCACAACAAGAGAAGTCACTGCAACAAGAAGCCTTCTCACCTTGACTGGAGAGTAGCCCCCATTCCCTGCAACTAGAGAGGAGCCTGTGGCAGCCATGAAAACCCAAAATACCCAAAAATACATAAATAAATAAAATTTAAAAAGAAAAGAAGCAGCAGCAGGGGGTACCTGGAGACATAATTCTCAAATCAGTTGCTCATCACAATCACCTAGGCACCCACTGCAACCTCACTGAACTCAGAATCTTGGAGGTAGATATTTGTATTTTGTATTTTTTCTTGGGGTCCAAGAGTGTCTGAGTTTTCTTTTAAGTGACACTCCAAGGTACATAATATGCTTCTAAGCTGGAAGGCTGAGGTCACCGTCCACCCATGGACCTTTTCCCGCCCCCTTAGGACACCACGAGCCACCCCCAGTCCTGCACACCACCATGCTGAGAGTCCATCCCACCCCAGGAGCGGGACTTCTGGGGCCAGACCTCACAGAGCATCCAGACTACAGCTCTCTTCTTGGAGGTCAGTACTCGATGGATAGAGGGCATGAGGGGAGATGCAGCAGGGGTGGGAAGCCCTTGGATATTTTCCTCAGGCTTCTAGAAATAGCATTTGAGGTGGGTCAACTGACCTCACAGTCTCTCAGAAGAAAAACTGTTTCTATGTTGTTCTTGCCAGAAAAGTATTACAAGTGTCTAAAAAATATTGGCTATCTAAATGGTGAAACGTGGATCACCCTTTTCTTTATTCTTCTTCAGTTCAGAGGTTGCAAATTATTTATCAAGTATAATATTGGAAAAACTATCCAAAATGAAAAAAACTGGAAAAGCATGTTCTCCTGAGAGAGGACTGGACAAGAGTCACTAGTAATTCAAGGTTAGAAGGAACAGGAGAGGGCTTCCCTGGTAGCTCAGTGGTGAAGAGTTCGCCTGCTGATGCAGGAGACACAGGTTCGATCCCTGATCCGGGAAGATCCCACATGCTGCGAAGCAATGAAGCCTGTGAGCCACAACCATGGAGCCTGTGCTCTAGAGCCTCAGAGCTGCAACTATGGAGCCCATGTGCCGCAACTACTGAAGCCTGTGTGCCCTAGAGCCCAAGTTCCACAACGAGAGAAGTCACTGCAACAAGAAGCCTTCTCACCTTGACTGGAGAGTAGCCCCCATTCCCTGCAACTAGAGAGGAGCCTGTGGCAGCCATGAAAACCCAAAATACCCAAAAATACATAAATAAATAAAATTTAAAAAGAAAAGAAGCAGCAGCAAGGGGTACCTGGAGACATAATTCTCAAATCAGTTGCTCATCACAATCACCTAGGCACCCACTGCAACCTCACTGAACTCAGAATCTTGGAGGTAGATATTTGTATTTTGTATTTTTTCTTGGGGTCCAAGAGTGTCTGAGTTTTCTTTTAAGTGACACTCCAGGAGGTTCTGGTCCTTAGCTAGGTTTGAATGAATCGCTTCCTGGGTCACCACGGTGTTTCAGCACCACGGAGAGCGCCAGTTCCCCATCCTGTAGACCACTCACCCTCCACCCCTTCAGCTAAGCCCAGCCCTGTCCTTCATGATGCAGAAGGGTTAGGGCTTCTATCGCAGGAGGAGCTGCTGAAACTGAAAACCCCTTTGTTCTCAGCTCCCAAGCCTGAGCCAGGAGGAGCCTCTGAACCTGGAGCTGCATCCTGAAAAGAAAACTTCAGACCCATCTCCAGGCCTGGGGCCCCAAGACCTGCTGGCAGCCAGCCTCACTGCTCTCCTCCTGGGAGGATGGATTCTCTTCCTGATGAGGCAGGTAAGCCCCTCTCCCCTGACCGTCAGCCCATCGTATGGTCTTCCTAAAGGAACTCTGCTTCTCATCGAGAGCACTTGGCAAGTTTCTCCCTCACCCAGGTCCAGTTCTGTCCCCTGCCTTCCTCTTACCAGCTCCCAGAGCCCTTGGTACTGTATTCTTTATGCCAAGGCTCCAGGGACCAGTCATCTCGGGTACGGCTTCTGGGCCCATCATGGGGAAGGGCTGGCCAGGGCCAAGCCCTCTTAAACCCCCATGTTTCGGCAGCAGCAGCAGCAGCAGCTGGCAGGGAAGCAGCAGCAGCAGCAGGTTCCTCTGGCACCTGCAGGCTCTTCTCACATCTCACAGGATGCTCAGCCCCCATTTTCCAGTACCACCCTACAGAGCCAGAAGAAGCTTCAAAATCCCCCAGAGCAAGGCCAGCTACTGGAAGACCCCGAAGGTGAGCTTATGTGAACGGGAAAGGACAGAGTCAGGGAACGGAAAAGAGGTGTCACTTCCAAGTCTGTTTATCAAAAGCCCCTGTAGTTTAGTTGCCAAGTTGCATCTGACTCTTGCAACCCCATGATGGTGACCCACCAGGCTCCTATGTCTATGGGATTTCTCAGGCAAGAATACCAGAGTGGGTTGCCATTTCCTTCTCCAAGGAATTTTCCCAACCCAGGGATCGAGCCCATGCCTCCTGGACTGGCAGGTGGATTGTTTACCAGTGAACTGTCAGGGAGGAGGAGGAGGAGTTGTATTAGTTACTCCGTCACGTCCAACTCTTTGTGACCCCATGGGCTTTAGCCCACAAGACTCCTCGGTCCATGGAGTTTTCCAGGCAAGAATACTGGAATGAGTTGCCAAGCCCTCCTCCAGGGGATCTTCCCAAGTCAGAGATAGAACCTGGGTCTCCCCTATGGTAGGCAGATTCTTAACTGACTGAGGCACCAGGGAAGCCAACCTTAAATGAGTTAATGGGAGAGAACTTCAAGTCAGTCAGTAAGTCAGTTATGTAGTTGAACCCTCTAGAAATGTTTGCCATCGTTTTTACTGTTAGCATTATGCTCAAGGGCCCTGGATACAGATAGAACTGGGTATGGATCTAAGTTCCAGTAACTTTTAACTTTGATGAATTGCTTAACTCCTCAAGCCTCAGTTTTCTCATCTGTGAAATGGAAATAATAACACCCACCCCATTACATCACCTCATTATGAGAGACTACCATCACCAGTATTATGAATTATATTAAGGTGATGTTATTAATATACGTTAAACTAACATCATAGAGCCCTTAAACCCCATGTTTCGGCCAGCATCCCAACCCCAGGGACCAGTCATCTCGGTACGGCTTCTGGGCCCATCATGGGAAGGCTGGCCAGGCCAAGCCCTCTTAAACCCCATGTTTCGCAGCAGCAGCAGCAGCTGGCAGGGAAGCAGCAGCAGCAGCAGGTTCCTCTGGCACCTGCAGGCTCTTCTCACATCTCACAGGATGCTCAGCCCCCATTTTCCAGTACCACCCTACAGAGCCAGAAGAAGCTTCAAAATCCCCCAGAGCAAGGCCAGCTACTGGAAGACCCGAAGGTGAGCTTATGTGAACGCGAAAGGACAGAGTCAGGGAACGGAAAAGAGGTGTCACTTCCAAGTCTGTTTATCAAAAGCCCCTGTAGTTTAGTTGCCAAGTTGCATCTGACTCTTGCAACCCCATGATGGTGACCCACCAGGCTCCTATGTCTATGGGATTTCTCAGGCAAGAATACCAGAGTGGGTTGCCATTTCCTTCTCCAAGGAATTTTCCCAACCCAGGGATCGAGCCCATGCCTCCTGGACTGGCAGGTGGATTGTTTACCAGTGAACTGTCAGGGAGGAGGAGGAGGAGTTGTATTAGTTACTCCGTCACGTCCAACTCTTTGTGACCCCATGGGCTTTAGCCCACAAGACTCCTCGGTCCATGGAGTTTTCCAGGCAAGAATACTGGAATGAGTTGCCAAGCCCTCCTCCAGGGGATCTTCCCAAGCCAGAGATAGAACCTGGGTCTCCCCTATGGTAGGCAGATTCTTAACTGACTGAGGCACCAGGGAAGCCAACCTTAAATGAGTTAATGGGAGAGAACTTCAAGTCAGTCAGTAAGTCAGTTATGTAGTTGAACCCTCTAGAAATGTTTGCCACCGTTTTTACTGTTAGCATTATGCTCAAGGGCCCTGGATACAGATAGAACTGGGTATGGATCTAAGTTCCAGTAACTTTTAACTTTGATGAATTGCTTAACTCCTCAAGCCTCAGTTTTCTCATCTGTGAAATGGAAATAATAACACCCACCCCATTACATCACCTCATTATGAGAGACTACCATCACCAGTATTATGAATTATATTAAGGTGATGTTATTAATATACGTTAAACTAACATCATATTTGGTAACAACAATAGTAAATTACCTAGATACCCTTTAGCTCCTTTTCTCTTTAGGGCTTCTTATTTTTTAAACATTTTCCCTCTTTTCTCTAAATTTCTCCTCTAAGAAGCCCTTTCAAGCTTCTCCTGGAATCTCTGGGATGCCCCAAAGGAACTTCCATGTGCTTGCATTGGTCAGCCCAGGCTGCCTTCTCTCCTGCTTCTTTGGCTCCTGGCTGGGCTGGCCTCGGTCCTTTGTATGAACCGCTCCTGGCTGCTCCAGTCACTGTTCGAACCCCTGCCCTCTGCCCTGGTGCTCCTCTGCTGCACTCTTAACTTAGATCAAAGTTCACCCCGCATTTGGCACGATGCTCCCATGGTGCTCCCATAGTTTCCCCTTGTGTTTGTTCCCCTGTGCTGAGAGGAAAGCGAGCTCCCTTTCTGGGGGCTCCGCTCTTGTAGAAAGTCCCCCAACTGCAGAGTTGCCCGAACCCTGAAGGTTGCAGTTCTGGCACTTTACTGGCTCTGAGTGGGTCCACGTAATATTCACCCGGTTGCACCCTGAGACACTCCTCTGCCTGGACCTTCTGACTCAAGCCGAGTCTCTCTGCAGATGACCCAGACTCCACGCTGTCCCAGGTGGTTCTTATCGAATGACCTTGCTGTTCCTCCCACCATCATGTTTCAGCTATCCCTCACCGCCACAGTCCACTAGACCCCGGTTATTGATGAGATGTCAATCCCCTTGAAGGTCCAGAGATGCGAGAAAGCAGGGTATACATTCTGGAAGCTGAAAGGAAGATTGCAAACTCATGCTCATGGGTACTGTCGACCCAAAAGAGATGAACAAGTTGAGAATTGTGGGTTGAGTTTTATTGGGGGCACAATTAGGACAGCAGCCCAGAAGACAGCACCTCAGAGAGCTCTAAGAGACTGCTCCAAAGAGGCAGCAGGAGGAAGATCAATATATAAGCTTTTGAGGAAGGGGGTGCGTAATGCCAATAACAAAAGGTTTTTAGTTAGTCATGAGAATCTGATGTCACTATGAAGGAACTTAGTGCTTTTCTAAATATGAGGAGATGCAAGGATTGAGATGATAAATCTGTTCCTAAAAACATCCACCTAGCTAAAGATTCCCTGGTGCACAGAGTGCCTCACTCCACCGTGAACTCCCTCAGGGGGTGTTGAAGGTCAGCAGCTGTCAGTACGGGGTCAGTCTCCAGAGGCAGGTGGCAAATGCTCTTGGTCAGTTATTGGCAATGTAATTGGTAAATGCCAGTTGTAGTCGACAGTGTATCGACAGGTTACCGTGAATGGTGTTGGATTTCTGATCTCTGAAGGAGAAAATTTTACTTCAGGACCAACGATAGGGCTTCAGTCACTCAGAGCTTCATGCGGCAAAAGGTTTATTAAAGCAAAAAGGGATAGGGCTTCCCTGGTGGTCCAGTGGGTAAAAAGTCTGCCTTGCAGTGCAGGGGGCACCAGTTCCATCCCTGGCTTGGGAAGATCCCACGTGCTGCGGAGTGGCCGGACTGGTGTGTCCAATTATGAGCCAGCGCTCTGGAGTGCATGTGCCTAGAGCTGGTGCTCTGCAGTGAGAGAGGCCACTGCGATGGGAGGCCCACACAAGCCAAAGATTAAAGAGGGATGAAAATAAATAAATAAAACCCCAATGAAAACGGCCAAAATTAAAAAAAGAAAAGGGACAGAGAAAGCTTCCAACAAAAGGCCCTGGAAGCGGGTAGGAGATTACCCACTTTTCTAGCTTAGGCGGGACATTATGTAGTTTTTCAGTTGGTTATTTACATTAGGTCAAAAGAATATCTCAAAGTTGTAAAGGTCTCACCAGACCCGCACTCACAGTATACATCTGGAGATAATTAACATAGGTATGAGATTGGGCTAAGGAACCTGTTCCTGTTAAGTAGGAGAAACATGTCCTTGAGCAAGACTGCTATTATTATCGTTAGCTCTGGGCTTAAAGTTTTAGGCAAAATAGATTGTGGCTGTAGACATGGCAACCAAGGTGAAGGCTTGTAGGCTGTAGTGTTTGTTCCTCCTCCTCCTTCTCCCTGGGGGTCCCCTGATCTTCCTATCAACCTGCCTAAGAATCAGCTCTCTCCAGGTGGATAAAGCAAGGAACCAAGGCAGCCACCTAGCAGAGAGGCTAGTGGGCAGGATGTGGCAGACCAGTGACCCGGTGCTCGGGTTAAGCCTGCCTTCCTTCCTGCAGCAACCTCGACCCAGAGCTTGATTCAGGAGCTGTCTGTTGAGTCAGTGATGCCCACTGGCCACTGGCGATGCTTCAACAGCACTCTCAACTCAGCAAGTACATACAGGGGGACTATAGGTGAGAAGTATAAATGAAGAATAGGCAGAGTTGATGGCTGGGACTTGTCTTGCAGTGGAGAACAATTTGCGGTCCAGTGTATTAAAATCTCTAGTGTGGGGAGAGTCCAACAAACAAATGTGGCAGATGGCAAGAAAGTTTCGAGAACCACTCACCAAAAAGCCCTCCACACCAGCCTGCAGCCGCCCCTAAGCTGTTCTTCAGACATCTATGTCAGGACCCCTGACCTTTTGCAACCCTTGGTCCTCCTCTGGGTGCAGGGGAAGGAATGTGCCTCAGGACCTTTCCATGGTCCACAAAATCAGCAATGGTCTCCTGCCCCACTCTCATTTAACCTCCACAAGCCCACATGCTGGGTTAGGTCTCGTCTAGGACCGCCGGCTACCTGGTACATTCAGCAGCAAGTGGGCACAATCGAGCCTAAACCAGACCTAACATTTATATAGCACTTACTGTATACTGGACACTGTTCTAAATACTGTGCATGTGTGAACTCACATGATATTCACAAGGTGGATTCTATCACTATGCTGATGTCACGGAAGAGGAAAGGAAGGCAGGAAGATTCATGACACTTCCACCCCAGACTCACAGAGCCAGTAAGGAGCTGCTCAGAAACTCAAAAGCAGGTCACCTCTGGGATGCTGTCACTGTCTGAATTTTGCTAAGGAACCCTTATGCATCCTTGAGCAAGACTGCTCTTATTATCGTTAGCTCTGGGCTTAAAGTTTTAGGCAAAATAGATTGTGGCTGTAGACATGGCAACCAAGGTGAAGGCTTGTAGGCTGTAGTGTTTGTTCCTCCTCCTCCTTCTCCCTGGGGGTCCCCTGATCTTCCTATCAACCTGCCTAAGAATCAGCTCTCTCCAGGTGGATAAAGCAAGGAACCAAGGCAGCCACCTAGCAGAGAGGCTAGTGGGCAGGATGTGGCAGACCAGTGACCCGGTGCTTGGGTTAAGCCTGCCTTCCTTCCTGCAGCAACCTCGACCCAGAGCTTGATTCAGGAGCTGTCTGTTGAGTCAGTGATGCCCACTGGCCACTGGCGATGCTTCAACAGCACTCTCAACTCAGCAAGTACATACAGGGGGACTATAGGTGAGAAGTATAAATGAAGAATAGGCAGAGTTGATGGCTGGGACTTGTCTTGCAGTGGAGAACAATTTGGGGTCCAGTGTATTAAAATCTCTAGTGTGGGGAGAGTCCAACAAACAAATGTGGCAGATGGCAAGAAAGTTTCGAGAACCACTCACCAAAAAGCCCTCCACACCAGCCTGCAGCCGCCCCTAAGCTGTTCTTCAGACATCTATGTCAGGACCCCTGACCTTTTGCAACCCTTGGTCCTCCTCTGGGTGCAGGGGAAGGAATGTGCCTCAGGACCTTTCCATGGTCCACAAAATCAGCAATGGTCTCCTGCCCCACTCTCATTTAACCTCCACAAGCCCACATGCTGGGTTAGGTCTCGTCTAGGACCGCCGGCTACCTGGTACATTCAGCAGCAAGTGGGCACAATCGAGCCTAAACCAGACCTAACATTTATATAGCACTTACTGTATACTGGACACTGTTCTAAATACTGTGCATGTGTGAACTCACATGATATTCACAAGGTGGATTCTATCACTATGCTGATGTCACGGAAGAGGAAAGGAAGGCAGGAAGATTCATGACACTTCCACCCCAGACTCACAGAGCCAGTAAGGAGCTGCTCAGAAACTCAAAAGCAGGTCACCTCTGGGATGCTGTCACTGTCTGAATTTTGGCCATCAAGTAGGTGACCGGCTCAAATGGTGTCCCAACTTGTATAAAAGAAGCAACACCATGCATCATGTGTTCTTGGAGCTTCCATGCATCATTTCCTCATGACGTGACAACTTTTAATTCCTTAATAACTTCTCCTACATTTGTTGCTTCTCCATTATCATGATATATATATATATAGAAGGCCCAGCAAATGACAGTACTATGTATGTGCAGACTGAGCCCCCTGGTTCACTCTTTCTGCATCCAAGGCCTTCAAGGCCAGAAGTCTGGTCTCCCTGCCAGCACTGAGGGTCCTCCTGGATCTAGAGTGAGTTCTGAATCTAACCCAGAAAGCACATCACGCGTGTCCACCTCATGTCTAGGGCATCCAGGGCAGGGCAGGCAGACATGCAAAAGATTGGAACCAAGCTCGCAGTATGGAAGAGGAGCCGGAAGTGCTCAGGGACCCTCACCTGGAGCCAGCAGACCAGGGTTTGTTCACACAGGCTGACCGGCAGGTCTGCTCCTGCTTTCTGAGCTGCTGGAGAGACAGGCCCACCTCACCTGTGGGTGACGTGCTTCCAGCAAGGCCCCAGGTCCACACTCCTGAGAGCCCAGGGTACGCGGGTTTCCTTCACTACTTGCATCTCATCAACAATGAGTGACTGTTGAGCAGATAATCGGAGCTGGGCAGAGGACAGCTTACTGCTGTTCTCACGGATCCCCAACGCTGACTTTCACTTGCTTTTCCTAGAGCTGATTAGAGACGGAAGCTGGCAGTTCCTCCAAGGGAGCGTGTTCTCAGGGCCACGGGGCGGGGCTGGGGGGGCACAACTCCAGGGGCACCAGAGGCACTTAGCTGTGTGCAGGGGGCCCCTGGCAGCTGAGCAGGGCGCTGCCTGCCCTGTGCCTGGGTCATTGTGAGGGAGTCTCTCCCGGGCAACCCTAAAGGAAGAGCAGTAACTGTCCAAGTCCTCCACTCACCTGAGCCAACCCCATCCTTTTTTTAAAAAACAAAACAAAACAACTAGGACATCCCTGATGGTACAGTGGCTAAGACTCTGAGCTCCCAATGCAGAGGGCCTGGGTGCGAACCCTGGTTGAGGAACTCGAGCCTTCATGCAGCAACTGGATCAGGCACAGCCAAGATATATAAGAAATAAAAACCAACAAGGATTATGTATCTATTTTTGGCTGCGCTGGGCCCTCACTGCACCTGAAGGCTCTCTCTCGTTGCTACAAGCAGGGGCTCCTCTTAGTTGTGGTCCAAGGGCTTTTCATAGCCGTGGCTTCTCTTGTTTCAGAGCATGGGCTCTAGGCACGTGGGCACAGTCCTGAATAAGGGCTTAGTTGCCCTGTGGCATGTGAAATCATTCCGAACCAAGGATAGAACCCACGTGCCCTGCACTGGCAGGTGGGTTCTGAACCACTGGACCAGCAAGGTAGTCCAACTCCACCTTTCTTAACAGGAACCCAAAGCCTTCCAGAGGCTCCTTGGTGCCCTAGAACTAATTCTGGACAGCTCAGCACCCACATGCCCGCTGTTCCCCAGCCACCCCAGCCTCGCCCCAGCCAAGAAGAGTGTTTCTACCACAGCATTCACCTTTATTGGGCTTCCTGCTGCCCAAACTCAGTTCCTGCTGGAAGCGAATTCCTCCATCAGAAAGGCTTATTAGATGAGTAACGATGGAGGAGGAGAAAGGAAAGAAACCTGGGCAGGAAGTATCGGAAGAGGAATAATGATAAAAGAGGACTATAGAGCAAACCTCTCCCCAACCCTTTTTTCCATTAATCCTTACAATAATATTACGCAGGCTCCTCGATGTAAGTCCCACTTTACAGATGAGAAAACCAGGGCATCGCAGTTAAGCACCTTGCCCAAATGC
This sequence comes from Tragulus kanchil, assembly GCA_022376925.1. Classification (NCBI taxonomy): domain Eukaryota; kingdom Metazoa; phylum Chordata; class Mammalia; order Artiodactyla; family Tragulidae; genus Tragulus; species Tragulus kanchil. The sequence goes on along the minus strand of JAIOJX010000002.1, from coordinate 134,165,404 downwards.
ACACGGAGTGAGTGGCACCCGAAGCGCTGGGCCCTGGGTCCTGGAGAAAGATGGAGCAGGTGGAGGGGCGGGTCTGGACCGGGCACGGTGGTGGCTGTGGGCAGAGGCTCCCTGAGACCCCCTCCTCTCCCGCAGCGGAGCCGCTCACTGTGGTGGGGAAGATCTCCTTCAACCCCAAGGACGTGCTGGGCCGCGGGGCAGGTGGGACTTTTGTTTTCCGGTGAGTGGCAGCCAGGAGCCGGGCTGAGGTGGCCACTGTCCCTTGGAGAGCTGCTCTTTTCAAAGAACCCCCGAGGTGGGTGCAGTTCCTGAGGACCCCCTCTGTCTGCCCTCTGGACCTCCTCCCAGGGGACAGTTTGAGGGGCGGGCGGTGGCGGTCAAGCGGCTTCTCCGCGAGTGCTTCCGCCTGGTCCGGCGGGAGGTGCAGCTGCTGCAGGAGTCAGACAGGCACCCCAACGTGCTGCGCTACTTCTGCACCGAGCGCGGACCCCAGTTCCACTACATCGCCCTGGAGCTCTGCCGGGCCTCGCTGCGGGAGGTGAGGCCTGCGCTCAGGGGAGGGAGGGGGTCGGGGGTCCCGAGCTGCGGAGTGACGGCCGCTCTGCCCCTCACGGCTCCCCAGTACGTCGAGCACCCGCACCCGGACGGCTGGGGCCTGGAGCCCGGGATGGCGCTGCAGCAGCTGATGGCGGGCCTGGCCCACCTGCATTCCTTACACATAGGTACCTGCCTTCCCACCCTCTGTCCCAGTCCCTGCCAGCCCCGCTCCGCTCTCAGCTCGGCTCTGCTCTCACAGTGCACCGGGACCTGAAGCCGGGCAACGTCCTCATCACCGGGCCCGACAGCCAGGGCCGAGGCAGAGTGGTTCTCTCAGACTTTGGCCTCTGCAAGAAGTTGCCCGCCGGCCGCTGCAGCTTCAGCCTCCGCTCGGGCATCCCGGGCACTGAAGGCTGGATGGCACCCGAGCTCCTGCAGGCCCCGACCTCAGACAGCCCCGTGAGTCCTCCCGCCGCCCCAGGCCCCAGGCATCCCTCCCTGCCCTGTCTCTGCGCCTGGGCTCTGGGTCTCCCGCTGTGTGGCCTTCAGTTATTCCCCCAGGCCTGTTTCTTCATCTGTAAAGAGGGGAAAAAGCCTCCCTTCTTCCCTAGGGCAGTGGTTCCCAACCAGGACATCTTTGGTTTGTCAGGATTGGTAGGGGAAGGGAGGTTGCTACTGCCACCTAGTGGGAACAGGCCAGGAATGCCTGTGAAAACACCCTACAATGCACAGGCCCGTCCTCCAGGCCCAAGAAATGATCTGGTCCAAAAGGCCAAAAGTTGAGAAGCTGAGCTAGAAAACGGTTTTCATCTCTGCTGTGCTACAGTCACTGGGGAACTTGAAGACATGCAGGTGCCCAGGATCCCCAGTGACTTTAACGTGGAGCCAGTGTGGAGGGCCACCGAGACTGGGCGTCCCAGGTGATGCTAGTGGTAAAGCACCTGCCTGCCATTGCTGGAGCCCAAGTTCAATCCCTAGGTCGGGAAGATCTCCTGGAGGAAGAACAGGTCACCCGCTCCAGTATTCTTGCCTGGAGAATCCCAGAGAGGAAGCCATAGGCTACTGTCCCTAGCGTCGCAGAGTGTGACACGACTGAAGTCACTTAGCACGCCCACACGCAGACGAGCTCATATAACTGAGCCACAGGGCAGGGTCAACCCCCAAGACACTTGGGGACCCCAGGATTATAGATTTTTGAGTCAGTGTTCAGAGTGAAGGTCAGGCATAGGTGTTTCACACCAAGGAGCCCAGGCAGTCACCCCATTCCAGAAGTCGAGAGAAAGCTGGAAGGCGCAACATGGAGGCTCAAGGACCAGATGCTGGGAGCCTGGGCAGGCTTTGGTCTTTCACATTAGTGGTCACTATTTTAACTTCTGGGAAATTCCACATAGAAGTCGAGATATCTGGATTCTTTTGCCCCCCGAAAAAGTCCCCTGGAGACACCCGGCTGCAGCTGAGTGCCAGCAGCCAGGTGTGGACAGGGCCAGGGCCAGGGCCAGGTCACACAGTCCACAGCCCTTCTGGCCTCACAGCCAGCCAGCTCCCCTGGAATCTGTCAGTGTCACCCAGACCTGAAGGAATGACGCACGGAGACCTAAACCATAAGCTCACTGGGGGCAAAGATTTGGGATGAAAACCATGGGCCGCTTTCACCCGTGCAGAGGGGAGGGGATGTTGGACCAGGAAGATGCCTCTTGGGAAGAAGCATCCTTGAGTTCTAGCCTGAACCAAACCCCCGGCCACTGCACCAGCCCAAGGGAGGTCAGCCAGGCAGGCCTCCCGGCTCAGGGACCTCCTCCTCACGCTAGTCCCTCCGGCCCCCAGACCAGCGCAGTGGACATCTTCTCTGCAGGCTGCGTGTTCTACTATGTGCTTTCCGGCGGCAGCCACCCCTTTGGAGAGCATCTTTACCGCCAGGCCAACATCCTCGCGGGGGCTCCTGGTCTGGCCCATCTGGAGGACGAGGCCCATGGTGAGGGGGGCCTGGGCTGGCAGAAGAGGGGAGGGGAGGCAGAGGCGAGGCAGGCCTCAAGCCACTCCTCCCGCTCGCCCCTACAGACAAGGTGGTTGCCCGGAACCTGGTGGAGGCCATGCTGCGCCCCCTGCCGCAGGCCCGCCCTTCTGCTCACCAGGTGCTGGCCCACCCCTTCTTCTGGAGCAGAGCCAAGCAGCTCCAGTTCTTCCAGGTCAGGAGCAAGTCTGGGGAGAGGCCTCAGAGAATGTCAAGTCTGGGTCCTGAGCAACAAGAAAGGGGACGCCAGATGGGGTCCAGCTCCTTTATCTGAACAGAGTCCAAACTCCCGAACGCTGCGGTCCCGGCACTGCACGGTCTCCTCCCCACGGCTTTCCCAGCCCGGCTGCCCCCGAGGCGCGAATATGTCCCGTTCCTTTCTGCCCTGGGCGTCTCTCAAGGGACACCCCTGCCCTGGTGGCCCATCCCACTTCTGTGAGCTGGAGCCTCTCTGCTCACGTGTATAACGGGGACCACAGCGCCTCTGTCACAGGCTGGAGTAGACCCTGCCCAGCGCAGAGAAGCTCAACTCCACAGCAGGCCACAGTCCTCACCCTCAAGGGAGCCGCTCTGGCTGCTCCACGCCCCCCTGCCGCTGGACAGGCCCGGCCAGAGGCCTCCGAGCCTGGTCAGGTGGCTCAGGCGCTCTGTGGGTCCTAGGATGTCAGCGACCGGCTGGAGAAGGAGCCTGAGCAGGGCCCCCTGGTGACGGCGCTGGAGACGGGAGGCTCCGAGGTGGTCCAGAGCGACTGGCACGAGCACATCTCGGTGCCGCTGCGGACAGGTAGCCAGGGCGACCAGGGAGGCTGCGGGGGGCCCAGCGTGGATGCTGTGCCAACAGCTTCCCTCCCTGCAGACCTGCGAAGGTTCCGGTCATACAAAGGGTCGTCGGTGCGTGACCTGCTCCGCGCTGTGAGGAACAAGGTGCGTTCCAGGACTCGGGAGGGGCCTGGACGGTGGGGAGGCCTGGTCCGGCTGAGCCCGGGCTCTCCCCTCTGACCCCTCCAGAAGCACCACTACAGGGAGCTCCCGGACGAGGTCCGGCGGGCGCTGGGGCCCGTCCCCGACGGCTTCGTCCAGTACTTCACCGACCGCTTCCCGCGGCTGCTAGTCCACACACACGGCGCCATGAGGAGCTGCGCCCGAGAGCCTCTTCCTGCCCTACTATCCGCGCCGCGGGGCCGGGGCCCAGTCCTGGGGCAGCAGGGAGCTGAGTCGGCCGGGGCCGAGAAACCAGCAGAGGCCGGGCCGCGAGCAACGGCGTGGCGGAGCCCGGTGCCCTCAGGAACGCAGGGAAAGGAAAATTCACATATGTTTAATGTGTATAAAGGCAAGGCAAGGACAGTCCCAAAATTCAACAGCGATCTTCTGTACAATTCACACGGTGGGCCTGAGCGAGGAGAGGTCCCAGAACCCACACGGACGCCTGGGCGTCCTAGGACACTGCACGGTCTCCTCCCACGGCTTTCCCAGCCCGGCTGCCCGAGGCCGAATATGTCGCCTTTCTGCCCTGGGCGTCTCAAGGACACCCCTGCCCTGGTGGCCCATCCCACTTCTGTGAGCTGGAGCCTCTCTGCTCACGTGTATAACGGGGACCACAGCGCCTCTGTCACAGGCTGGAGTAGACCCTGCCCAGCGCAGAGAAGCTCAACTCCACAGCAGGCCACAGTCCTCACCCTCAAGGGAGCCGCTCTGGCTGCTCCACGCCCCCCTGCCGCTGGACAGGCCCGGCCAGAGGCCTCCGAGCCTGGTCAGGTGGCTCAGGCGCTCTGTGGGTCCTAGGATGTCAGCGACCGGCTGGAGAAGGAGCCTGAGCAGGGCCCCCTGGTGACGGCGCTGGAGACGGGAGGCTCCGAGGTGGTCCAGAGCGACTGGCACGAGCACATCTCGGTGCCGCTGCGGACAGGTAGCCAGGGCGACCAGGGAGGCTGCGGGGGGCCCAGCGTGGATGCTGTGCCAACAGCTTCCCTCCCTGCAGACCTGCGAAGGTTCCGGTCATACAAAGGGTCGTCGGTGCGTGACCTGCTCCGCGCTGTGAGGAACAAGGTGCGTTCCAGGACTCGGGAGGGGCCTGGACGGTGGGGAGGCCTGGTCCGGCTGAGCCCGGGCTCTCCCCTCTGACCCCTCCAGAAGCACCACTACAGGGAGCTCCCGGACGAGGTCCGGCGGGCGCTGGGGCCCGTCCCCGACGGCTTCGTCCAGTACTTCACCGACCGCTTCCCGCGGCTGCTAGTCCACACACACGGCGCCATGAGGAGCTGCGCCTCCGAGAGCCTCTTCCTGCCCTACTATCCGCCGGCCGCGGGGGCCGGGGGGCCCAGTCCTGGGGCAGCGGGGAGCTGAGTCGGCCGGGGCCGAGAAAACCAGCAGAGGCCGGGCCGTCGGAGCAACGGCGTGGCCGGAGCCCGGGTGCCCCTCAGGGAACGCAGGGAAAGGAAAATTCACATATGTTTAATGTGTATAAAGGCAAGGCAAGGACAGTCCCAAATATTCAACAGCGATCTTCTGTACAATTCACACGGTGGGCCTGAGCGCGAGGAGAGGTCCCAGAACCCACACGGAACATGTACAAAAATAACTTACATAGCGGCCTCCACCTGCAGGGATGGTGGAGCTCGCCCCGGCCCCCAGGGCGGGGGGACATACTTAAAACAGCACCGCGGCACTAAGCAGCCAGGGCCAAGGTGCTGGGGGAGGGAGGGCGCAAGTCCAGGGGGAGGAGCTACGAGGACACCTTGAGGCGGTTGGAGGCCGAACGCGAGCTCAGCAGCTTGTCCACCATGGCACGCGCGTAGCGCAGCCGGCTGGCCAGCTCCTTGGAGCAGCCGAACTCCTCCAGAAGGCTCAGGCGGTACGTGCGGAAGTCCCGCTTCTCGTCGATGTAGGTCACGGCGGCCATGAGAGGGCACAGGATGAGTTTGGTGTGGTCCTGTGAAGGGAAGATGACAGGGGGGTTCTTGGTGATGGAGCCCCCAGCAGCTGGTGTGCTGCCGGAGCAGAGGAAGACGGGCCAGCTGACAGGTGCAAGACGCACCTCTCCGCCTCGGCCGGGTCCTGTGCCTCCCGCTCCCCGCCTGACGCCGTGGGCCGGCAGAGGGGCTGAGACACCCCGGCCCGGCCGCCCAGGGTCCGGCTCACCTGGAAGAAGTTGATCTGCACGCAGCCGTTGCTGAGGTGCAGGATGATGGCGCTGCGGGTGCGGAACCAGGTCCGCAGGTAGGGCAGCCGGGCCAGCTCGTCGCCCTCCCGGGGCGTGATGTTGGCACCTGCCTTCAGCAAGTGCTCACTCATGTAGTTGCGGAAATACTTCAGGAGGGTGATCTGGGTGGAGGGTGGGAGAGGGAGTCCGGAGTCAGAGCCTGCCCCGGGGCGCTTGTTCCAGCAACCCTGGACGGCGCAGGCCTGCCAGCACTCACCTTCTTTATCAAGGAGTTGGGGTGGGCACTCACGGTGAGGTAGGACTCCGTGCCGTCGCGCTCGATGTACTGCAGGCTGTCGCCGTCGTTGTAGAGGATGAGGCGCGTGGAGTCATTGAAAAGCACCCCCACGCTGTTGTCACACAGCTGGTACCCTAGCGGTGGGTGGAGGGGGACCTCAGACGGGGGAGTGGGGAGCGGGGGGGCATTGGGGCTGGAACTGGGAGGCTGGGGTGGAGACAGGAGGGTTGAGAAGAGGAGCCGGGAGCCGAGAAAAGCAAGAGCCTCTCACAACTCTGAGGGTCGCGAGCCTGCACGGAGCCACCCACCCACAAGCCCGCCGGGAGACACCTACCAAGGCCGTACTTGTCCGAATAGTCCACCCACTTGCTGACCCAGAAGATGGGGATGCAGGCGGGGTCCTCGGCCTCCTCTGGGACAGACACAGACAAGACGATCGGTCAGTTTCCTTCCCTCGGGTCCTCTCCAGCGGCCCACACCAGGGAGCTCAGGCAAGCAGCCTGGGGCCCCGGACAAGCGCCGAGCAGGGCCCCTGCCCTCACAGAGCTCAGGCAGGCAGCACGGAGGCAGGAAGTCACCGTGCAGCACACCAAGCCTGCGTGTGTGCCCAGGCGATCCAGGTATCAAAGGCCCGCTGTGTGCCGGGCACGGTCACAGAAACAGCGAACCCTGACCAAACCCCCTCCCCGAGCCTGCGTGCTGGCCCCAGGGCTGGAGACCAGTCCAAACAAATACACACAGAATGTATGAGTTACTTCTGTCCTATGAGAACCAGTGAGTTTTGAAAGATCAAAGAAGTGTAAGAGGATAGATAATTCCAGATTGTATGAAAATGTGCTGTTCTGTGCGTGGGATTACTTCCCCTCTTTTAAATACAACAAACACATGTCTGATGGAAAGTGTTGAGGAGAAAAGTGAAGCAGGGCAAGGGGAGACGTGCTAAGAGCGGGGGGCAGGGAGCTGCCCACGGAGGAGACGCTGGTGGAGCCACGGGAAGGGGTGAGTGAGAGCCAGGCCTGGATTGGGAGGGGAACCATGGGCGCGGCAAAGGCCCTGAAGCTGGAGCAGGCCTGGGCCTGTCACTTCCACGGTGGCGAGGCCACAGCGGCCTTCCCTGAGCAGAAGGACAGTGTGTGCAGAAGAACACAGAGCACTCAGGAAGGGCCTGACCACGGAGGGCTGGGCCCGCGGGCCAACGCCCCAGGGCTGTAACATACAGAAAACGGGGGAAGGGGCGCCACTGTGGAGCTGGCGGCCCGGCCAAGCCGCCGGCACTCTGGGGCTGCCCTCGCCCCGCCCCCGCCAGGTGCCCAGGCCCGCAGTGCCCACCTTGCCTCACCACCCCCCGCTCCGAGGGCTTGGAGGCGTTGACACTGTGCAGCTGCTGCAGCAAGTCGCCGAGGTGGCCGTCGACCGCCTCGCTGGCCTCGCGCACCACGGGCTCCTCTTTCTCCCGGGGTCGCTCGGGCACAGGGTTCTCCATGCCTGGAAGGAGACAAGACGCGGCCACTAGTGGGGCACAAACGCTGCAGGATGTGAGGGCCTGGGACCCCCGACCACAGCTGGTACTGCCACTGGAGAGCTCTGTGCTGCCACTGCTTTGCGCAAGTAGCAGGTGGTCAGAGCGGCGGCGGTCCTGCTCCTGTGACATGCCTGGACCTCACTGGCTGACTCCTCCAGGGCCGGGCCAGGCGCTTAGGAAGGCCTCGTGGCCACACACAGCCACAAAGCTTCAGACACTCTGGCCTCTGACCCAACGCTGGGCCCTGCTGGGCACCGCTGGTCACAAGCAGCTTGGCGCTGCCTTGCTTCAGTGCAAGAATGAAACGCATCTTCTGTATCCAGGAAAACGGGAGGGCTTAGTAAGTTGCAATCTGTTAAGTAAGATGGGCGAAGCAGGTATTTAATGAAAACTTTAAGAGGTTTTCCCCCTAAGAGGTTTTCTGCATTATGTACTTGTATCTGACCAAAATATGAAAACATACACATTGACATTTTGACATTGGGCATACTCAGGTGGTAGAAGCATGGATGATTTGTACTGTCTTTATGCTTAGATGTCTAGTTATTTCCCCATCAACGTGTGTTAGTTCTCCTCGTATGATATGAAATTCTTAAAATATCTGAATTTTCAATTAAAAAAAAATCTATGGGGCTTCCCTGGTGGTTCAGTGGGTGAAGAGTCTGCCTTGCAGTGCAAGGGGCTCCAGTTTGATCCCTGGCCCAGGAAGATCCCACATGCCACAGAGCGGCTGGACCGGTGTGTCCAACTATGAGCCAGTGCTCTGGAGCGCATGTGCACAGAGCCAGTGCTCTGCGACGAGAGAGGCCACTGCGATGGGAGGCCCACACAGGCCAAAGAGGAAAGATGGATGAAAAAAATAAAAAAGGCCAAAGTTAAAAAAAAAAAAAAAATGCATATATATATATATATATGTGTGTGTGTGTGTGTGTGTATATATATATATATATATACCTATATATATATATGCTGGGATAAGGACTTAAGTGTGAAAGAATAGTATATTTAGGACTTGGTTTTAAAACTAACAGTAGAGAATTCCCTGGCAGTTCACTTGGTTAGGACTCGGTGCTTTCACTGTCAGGAGTCAAGTTCCATCCCTGGTTGGGGAACTAAGACCCAGCAAGTGGCAGGGCAGGGTACACAAAACAAAAACCGAAACAACTCCAGCAAAGAAAAAGAAGGTGGTGGAAAAGATAAAACAAGTATAGGTTAACACTGATCATTATTGCAGACAGATGATGAAAAAGTTCACTCAATTTCTGGGAAAATGCTTTATGTCCCAAATTTAAAACCGATAAGTGATCCTTTAAAATAACAGTATCCTCTTACAGCTCTAAGAATAAACAGCCATGAGTCCATACTGACCAGATAAATAAATGGGAGAGAAATGACAGCTCTTCCTTATTCGATTAATAGAGGTGGAAGGAACAAGAAAAGGAGAACATCAACATTAGAGCACCACAGCAGTCACTGCTACAGGCAAGACCCACCACGAGAGCCAACCCAGTGAGCCAAGTGAGAGAAGAAGTAGAATCCTCTAAGGCAAGACCCACCACGGCTGCTAACCCAGTGAGCTGGGACTTCCCTGGAGGCCAATGGCTAAGACTCCGTGTTCCCAACGCAGGGGGCCCAGGTTCAATCCCCGGTCAGGGAACTAGATCCCATGTGCCTCAACTAAGACCTGGAGACCCAACACTGCCAAATAGATAAACATTAAAATAAAACAACTAATGAGGTGGCTGGAGCCAGAACCTATCATAAAAAGTGAAGTTAAGTCAAAAAGAGAAAGACAAGTACAGTATACTAACACATATATATGGAATCTAGTAGGATGGTCATAACACACGCAGTGAACTCATGGAAAAACAGACAGAGAATAGACATATGGACATTGTGGGGAAGAAACAGTTGGGGGGAGGCATGGAGGGAGTAACATGCAAACCTATACTGTCATATGTGGAAAACATAGCTATTGTCATTGTGCTAAGGGAATAGGAGTGCTCACAATGGCTTGCTGCGATGGTCTGGAGGGGTGGGAGGGGGGGATCTGGGGTGGGGGGGACCAGGGATATGCATATGACTGATCTGGGAACATACATGTCGGTGAACAACAAAACTCTGTAAAACCTTTAAAATAAAGAATAAAAAAAAAAAAAAAAAGCAGGAACAAAAGGGAAAAATAAAATAAAACCAGTGAGCTAAAGTTAGAGAAGTAGAATATTCTCAGAGAAGATCCCACCAGGTAAAAATTAATCACAGGGGCTTCCCCTGGTGGTCCAGTGGATAAGGACACCGCCTTGCAGTGCAAGGGGCGCCGGTTCTATCCCTGGCCTGGGAAGATCCCATGTGCCGCGGAGCGGCTGGACCCATGTGTCCAATTACCGAGCTGGAGCTCTGGAGCGCATGCACCCAGAGCCGCCGCTCTGCAACGACAGACGCCACCGCGATGGGAGGCCCACAGGAGCCAAAGAACAAAGACAGATGAAAATAGATAAATGAAAGACCAATAGAAGTGGCCCGCCCACTCCCCTCCCTCCCCAACCCGACCCCGCCCAAAATAAATAAATAAATAAATCTTTAAAAAAAAAAAAAAAGAAATTAATCACAAAGGAAACCGGTAACTCTGCAGGGGAGGCACTGCCTTAACTAAGCTATCACCAATCAAAGGAAATAATACAACCAATGAAAACATCAAAAATTAAAGCCCAAAGAAAAAGGTAATCCTGAAAATAGCAGTATTGTAACTGAAACATACGAACTCATATTACAGTGGTGCTATATCCACACAGAGAAATAAAGTATTTCAAATGGCTTTCCTCTTTTTTTTGGTGAAATAGAATTTCTAAGCACAAAAGGAAATGCATGAAAATAAACATAATTTCATAACATACTTTATATATGTTGAAAATTAGTGTATATAATATAAGCAAACATATTACATATTTCATATGTAATAATATTACATATTTCAGTGTAAAAGAAATATAAGCAAGAAATTAAAGTAAAAATCCTATAATATTATATTTAGACACTTATAAATTACCAAAAGATAATTAAAATACTAATTTCACAGTGGAAAAAAAGACCACTGTATGAACTTGGTAACTATGTCTTATGCTGTGGTTTCGTAAAAAAACTGTTTTTAGGATATAAACACTGAAGTACTAAGTAGTAAAGGCCAGAATACATACAACTTACTATTACATGGTTTGGAACAAAAATTTATATACATCTCTATCTATCTATTTATATATAAAATGATAGATAAAGTAAATGTAGAAAAGTGTTCACTGGTGGAGAAATAGGGGTACAATATACAGGAAGTTTATGTCTATTCTTAAACTTTTCATAATTTGAAATAACATCAAAATAAAATGTTTAAAAAAATGTGCATTGGTAACAGCAGCATCTCAACTAAGGCCTGGTGCAACCAAATAAATAAAAATAAATATTAAAAAAGAAAGAAACAGCAGCATCAGTTCAAGGCCACCCCTCCCCAATTAAGTATGTCTAGTTCTGTTCTCTGAAGGGACCTAGGAATAATGACAGCCCAAGCACTGAGATGTGGTTCTATAAGAACACGTCCGTCCTTTTCAAGAGATGCATACAGAAGCTTCTCGGGGGCTTCCCTGGTGGTCCAGTGGGAAGGGACACCGCCTTGCAGTGCAGGGGGCGCTGGTTCAATCCCTGGCCTGGGAGGATCCTGTGTGCCACGGAGCAGCTGGACTGATGTGTTCAACTACCGAGCCAGCATTCTGGAGCGCGTGCACCCAGGGCCGGTGCTCTGCGGCCAGAGAGGCCATGGCGATGGGAGGCCCACACGGGCCGAAGAACAAAGATGGATAAAAATGGGTAAATGAAAGACCAATAGAAGTGGCCAAAAAAAAAAAGTTTCTCGGGGTAAAATGGCAAGATGTCCGGGATTAACTTCAAAAATACTTTGAAGGCATGAAAAAGGATGACGAAGCAAACAGGACAAATCTTGCTAAGTGCTGAGTCCACTGGAGATGGGGGAGGTCCCACTGCATTAGGCTCTGTGTGCACATACGAAACTTTACAACATTTTTTTCATTTGAACCCTGCAAGGCGATATTGGGACTTTTTTTTTTTAATTAAGAATTTTTCAGGCATGGGGTTTAATCACTCTCTTCTTTCCGGACATAGCAGGTCTGATTCAGCCATGGTAAGGTCTGTCTTTTCTGACAAGGCTGTGGGAGGAGCACTGGCCGTATGAGGATGGGTCCATGGACTCGAGGACTGGGGCCTGTCCTACAGCCTAGCTGAGCTCCAGGGACCATCGATGTGCACACCAAGGCTCTCTTGGGGTCAGCTGTCTACCCAGCCCCTGGTTTACCTTTATTGAGGACGGTGAGAGGCTTCCGGCTGCTGGGGTCCAGGCTACTGGGAGCAATGGAAAACCTCGGTGCGACGGTCAGGCAGGTGATGGGGAGGCGGGCAGGAATGTAGCCGGAAGTGAAAAACTCATCACTGAGCAGCTCGTGAATGGTCGGACGGGCAGTGGGATCTGGCTGAAGCATCTTCTTGATCAGGGAGGTGGCCACGGGGTTGATGTGCTGGAGCGGAGAAGGGGGGTCATGAGCAGCATGTGACAGGGGCCCGGGGTGCAGCGCTACCACAGAAACCGCAGCGCCCCCCGACTCCCGCCACGTACACCAGGTTCAGCAGCTATAAACAGGCCGCGTTTCCCACCAGCAGCTCTGCTGAGTTGACGCGTGTCAACCTAAGTTCTACAACGAATTCTGTCTCCTTCCTCCTGAGGTCATTTACCCCAGAATTTGCTCGTGCGTAATTCAAGCTGCTCCCCACTAGAACAGCACTTGAGAACACAGGCTTAGAAGTCATCAAGACCTGGTTTAAGTCCCAGTTCTGTCCCTTCATGCCGGCTACGACAACTAACCCGACTTCTTTCTGGGCCTTTGTATCTTCATCTATAAAATGGGGAACCAGCACCAAGCCTGGCGCCCTAGTTCAGAGATCCAGCCCAGTGTAGGTGAAACACGCAGTAAAGTCTGATATCAGCTATGTACTTACTATGGACCACAAAAATACTCGAAACACGTCACGGGCATTAAGCCACTTAACCCTCACAGAAACACCCCAGGAGTGAAGAGCTCTAGCCCACGCTGCTCTGGCCAGTAACTGACCCTCTGTGACAGACCCCGTCCTCCCGTCCTTATGGAAACAAGGCTCTTGGCTTCACGCAAGGCAAAGATCTTCTTTCCGGACATAGGGCTGTGCCTGGAAGGTCTGTCTTTTCTGACGAGGCGGTGGGAGGAGCACTGGCCGTATGAGGATGGGTCCATGGACTCGAGGACTGGGGCCTGTCCTACAGCCTAGCTGAGCTCCAGGGACCATCGATGTGCACACCAAGGCTCTCTTGGGGTCAGCTGTCTACCCAGCCCCTGGTTTACCTTTATTGAGGACGGTGAGAGGCTTCCGGCTGCTGGGGTCCAGGCTACTGGGAGCAATGGAAAACCTCGGTGCGACGGTCAGGCAGGTGATGGGGAGGCGGGCAGGAATGTAGCCGGAAGTGAAAAACTCGTCACTGAGCAGCTCGTGAATGGTCGGACGGGCAGTGGGATCTGGCTGAAGCATCTTCTTGATCAGGGAGGTGGCCACGGGGTTGATGTGCTGGAGCGGAGAAGGGGGGTCATGAGCAGCATGTGACAGGGGCCCAGGGTGCAGCGCTACCACAGAAACCGCAGCGCCCCCCGACTCCCGCCACGTACACCAGGTTCAGCAGCTATAAACAGGCCGCGTTTCCCACCAGCAGCTCTGCTGAGTTGACGCGTGTCAACCTAAGTTCTACAACGAATTCTGTCTCCTTCCTCCTGAGGTCATTTACCCCAGAATTTGCTCGTGCGTAATTCAAGCTGCTCCCCACTAGAACAGCACTTGAGAACACAGGCTTAGAAGTCATCAAGACCTGGTTTAAGTCCCAGTTCTGTCCCTTCATGCCGGCTACGACAACTAACCCGACTTCTTTCTGGGCCTTTGTATCTTCATCTATAAAATGGGGAACCAGCACCAAGCCTGGCGCCCTAGTTCAGAGATCCAGCCCAGTGTAGGTGAAACACGCAGTAAAGTCTGATATCAGCTATGTACTTACTATGGACCACAAAAATACTCGAAACACGTCACGGGCATTAAGCCACTTAACCCTCACAGAAACACCCCAGGAGTGAAGAGCTCTAGCCCACGCTGCTCTGGCCAGTAACTGACCCTCTGTGACAGACCCCGTCCTCCCGTCCTTATGGAAACAAGGCTCTTGGCTTCACGCAAGGCAAAGACACCCAAGGGGAAGGCAGGCGTGTGCCAGACTACGGTGGGCTGTCCCTCCCAGTGCCCTCAGGCTGGTGGTTGTGAAAGCACACCACTTGGCATTCGTGGCTGTTTGAGATTCCGGGAGCACTCCCTGTAGGCAAGGTGCTCTGGGGTGGGGATTCTATTTTATAGACGGGAAACTGCCACCCAGAATTTCAGGCCACGTGCCCACTGTGATCTGGCTGCGAGTGGCAGAGCACGTCTGAACCAAGACGGCGCACTGCGAGGCTCAGCAGCACTCCATCCGCCCCTGTTCCCCCGCCCCCACTCCTTCTGCTCTGTTTTACATGTCTTTTGGGTTATCTACCCAACCTCTGAGAAGCTACAGGCTCTCATCCCAAGAAAAATGGGTTCTGTGCACACCCATTAGGTTCTGTATGCAATTTTAGACCAGGACCCTCTAAAGCTTACCCTAGGGGTGGCACGGACCCATCTCTGTCCCCAGGGTACAGCTTGGTTGGGAGAGGGAATTAAATAAAGTACATCTGAAGTGTTTTTAGTCACCTTGGGAATACTGTACTCATTGTTCTTGATCCGGAGGTAGGTCTCTTTTAGGCAAGAGGTCTCAAAAGGTGGCTTGCCCACTAACAGGGTATACCTGCAAGCACAAGGAGGGATTTGGCTTAAGGCTCCCAACCAAAACCCAGATGCAGGAGGAGCCCTCTCAGGGCCAGCAAGAAGTCTGACATTTTCTGGACATTCACTGGGACTCTAAGGCCCCGGAGGACAGTCCCCAAGTCGACTGAGAAGCCCCAGGATCTAGGGCCCTGGCAGGGAGGAGCCCTCATAGAACACAGGTGATGAGACCGGGTTCTAATGGATCAGTACCTTTCCAACTACGGCCTGCAGTAATGCAGGGACCAGAGGCTGCCAGCCAACATGATACAGGTCAAAGTAGGTAGGTCACGTACGCCTATAGAGGCAGTCCCCCAGTTAATAGCTCTGTACTTCAGGCTGCAGGTTTTCATTTGGGAAATTCCAATGCAAAGTAGGAAAGTCATCTCTAACCCTTCAGAACCCAGGGCCACAACAAAAGGGGTGCCACCTGAACAGGCCCAACTCTCTGCCCACCGCTCACCCGCCTCTGATGGTCCTGACCCAGACAGAGCACAGCCCTCCTCCCTCCAGGGGCACTCCTGGCCTCATTCCTCCCCCTCGTGCTGCTTCCTAGATCAGTGGGTCTAACACTTCCTTGTGCATGGCAATCACTCAAGGGTCTTGAAATCCAGGCTGTGATCCCGTCAGCCTGGGTCCTGAGATTCTGCATTTTGAACAAGTTCCTAGGTGACAATGATGCTGGTCTGCCACACTCTGAATAGCAAAAGACTGGAGCAAGTTTGTGGAGACATTCTCACTCCATTCCCTGAGCCCACGGCCCAGGCAGCAGGAGTCCTATAGGAT
Organism: Tragulus kanchil; assembly: GCA_022376925.1. Lineage (NCBI taxonomy): Eukaryota > Metazoa > Chordata > Mammalia > Artiodactyla > Tragulidae > Tragulus > Tragulus kanchil. The sequence continues at coordinate 134,150,148 of JAIOJX010000002.1, read as the reverse complement.
ATACCACTGAGAAGAAAAGACAGAGCAATAAGGCTTCCTTTGGGGGTCATCCGTCCTTTGGGGCAGCCTTTCCAAAGGCGGAAAGGTCTGCAAGATAAAGTCTGCTAGGTGAGATATCTGGAAAGGCCCCTGCTGAGGCTGGTGGGTCCTGAGACAATTCCCGACTTACATGATGCACCCAATGGACCACACGTCCACCTCGAAACTGTGCCCTTTCTTGCTCAGCACCTCAGGAGCTATGTAGTTAGGCGTCCCACACAGGGTCTTCTTCCGTTCCCCATCATATTCGACTTTGGTGGCCAGTCCAAAATCCCCTGGGACAGAGGGAGGAAGAGGGAGGCTCAGACGCTAGCTTCGGTCATCTGTCAACGCAGACAGCTGGTTCAGGGGGAGCCGTCAGGAACCAGGGTCATTCGATCTCTCAAAGCCTTCAGTCCTTGGCTGCAGCAAGGCTGGCCTAGGAATCCCCTCTCCACCAGGCTGGCCCCAGGGAGGGGCGTCCCAGAGACCCTTCTCACCCCTCCCCTTGGAAAAGGGGGTTTTGCTTCTATTAAAAACACAGAATTGATAAGGATAGCAAAACTCAAACGCCTCTGGGAATTAAGCAAGTAAAGGTTAAGATGGCTACTCACAGGGAGGGGCGGGGAGTGTGGCAAACCATCGGGTGTCTAAAGGGAACACTGCCCTTTAGTACAGCAAAGAGCTGCCGTGAGGGAACACGGCCCTTGCAGCACGGGAGCTCCCAAGTGTTTAGAAGGAGCTCCAAATCTTCTTCAACTTAAAAAAGTGAAAAAGTAGGGCTCCCCCAGTGACTTGGTGGTAGAGTCCATCTGCCAATGCAGAAGATGTGAGTTCCACCCCCGGTCTGGGAGGACCCCATGTACCAGAGCACCTAAGTCCCCTATTGAGCCTGTGCTCTAGAGGCCAAGAGCCACAACTGCTGAAATCCACACACCCCGGAGCCTACGCGCCACAACAAGAGCGGCCACTGCCACGAAGAGCCTGCACACGCCAACGACGAGCAGCCCCCATTCGCCAAAATCAGAGAAAAACCCACGCAGAAACAAAGACCCAGTGCAGTCAAACATAAATACATGTGTAAAAATTACTGTACCGGAGCACACATCCACCCAAAAATGCATGTGGGGACAAGACACTGGCTTGTGGCTCTTTAAATTTCTAGAGAGAGGCTTCTAGAGGCAGTCAACAGCCCAGACTTCCTACCACCTACTTCCTCCCTCCTCCCAGCTCCTTCTCGTTCCCGCTGCGGGTCAAGGGGCCCCGCAGGCGCGGCTCCTTACCTATTTTCACCTCTAGATCCTCGTTCAGGAAGAGGTTGCCCAGCTTGAGGTCTCTGTGAATAACGCGGTTCTCGTGCAGGTACTGGCAGCCGAGCACGATCTGGCGCAGGTAGTAGCGGGCCTCGGGCTCGGTGAGCGCTTTCCTCCGCTTGTGCAGCTCCAGGAGAGACTGGGAGCAGGAGGAAGGGGAAGTGGGAGCCCGCACTCAGACCCAGGGCAGGGAGCGGGTGTCAAGAGGCAAAGGCAGCCAGGCCCCTACTCCCCATTCCTCCTGCAGGACCACCCGATCTAGTCTCCCCTGAACCAGGCCACAACCGTTCTCAGCACTCCTCTGCCCCGGCTCCCTCCCAAGTCCCGTCCCTGGGAGCCCTCTCTCAGCCCACTCGGGTAGCTCTAAGTCCCCAGTATCCCTGTCCCGGGCCTCCGGGCGGCAATAGATCCCTTTCCTGTCCCTCCCCACCCCGGAAGCTCCGAACTCTGGCTCCAACTACCCTCTGTCTGACCCAATCCCACCCCGGAAGGTGAGGGTCTGCAGTACCCGGTACCTAGCAACTCCGGAAGCCGGGCGTCCATTAGCAAGGCTCTCCCGCGACCCGCACCTCCCCCACTCCCCTAACTCCCGGCGTCCTGGAGCCGCTTTCCGCCGAAGCCCCAAGTGCCAAGCACCCTCTCTCCCCGCAAGACCTTCTCCACAGCCTGCTCGAGCTCCAGGCGCCTCGGTCCCAGCAGCTCCGTGCCCCGGGGCGCCCCTTCCCCAGCAGCGACACTCACCCTCCGGCGACAGAGCTCCAACACCACGAACACGAAGTCCTTGTCCTCGAAAAAGCCGTGGAAGCCGACGATGTGCTGGTGAGCGAGGCTGCGGTGAATGGAGATCTCCATGGACATCTTCTCCTTTTGGTGCGGTTTGAGCAACAGCGACTTAGGCACGATCTTGCCCGCGAACACCTCCTTGGTGTCCGCATCCGAGATCTCGAAGCACTTGGCAAAGCCGCCCTTCCCCAGAAAGCGACCCCGGTGGTAGCGCCGCCGGCTGCGCGGGTCCACTAGGACCTCCGGGATCTCCTTGGCCGGCGGGGCGGCCGCCGGAGCCCCGGGAGCTGCAACTCCGGGCGCTTTCCCCGAGTCGGCTGGGGCCCGCGCCAGCTTCCCCGCAGTTGCCGCCGCACTCATGTTCCCGGAGTTGCTCAGCGGACTAGCAGGGTCCGGGCAGAGGCTTGGCACCGCTCTGCCCCTCCTCGAATTCAAACGCGGCGCCGGGAACGTTACAAGAGCCTACGCGCTGCTGATTGGCCGCGGGGATTTAAAATCCAAACCCGCCTGCCGCGCGGCACTCTGGGAGCGCTCTGCCTAGCAGCCGCCTTTAAACCCTCACCCAGACCCCCGGGGAGAAGCTTGATTGACAGGGATCGCGGGCGGGGGACACGTGGGAGGCCTGGGAACCCAAACCCGGCGTGCGCAGGCCCAGGAGAGGGGGAGTTCAGGGCTTTAGTTTGGTCGGCGGCGGGGGAAGCTCCTCCAGTTCTCCAACAGGAAGTTTTTCCCAGCCTTTTCCTCCACCCCGACCCCGCCTTCGAGATTACAGACCTGGCAGCACCAACGGACAGCATGGGAGAGCCCTAATATCCGCCTCCTAAATCACCAACTCTCTTCTAAGTCACCTCTTGGACTAAAATCTAAGCATAAGGAGGATGCTTGCCAGGCAACGCATCTCCCAGCCAAACCTCCTCCTTTTCTCCTTCAAATAAAAGCAGGGCTCACCAGCATTACCATCACCTGGGAGCTCGTTAGAAAGGCAAAACTTCCGGCCGCAAGGCGTACTCCCCCAGTGATTCCCACCCACACATACTGAAGTCCGAGAAGCACAGTACTAGAACCCCAACCTTCCCCGGCACCCACCACACCCACCAGGGCCATTCTGCAAGAGAGCTGGCTGGCTAGCTCACGGCTCTATTTCCCCACCGCCTGAAACAGTGGACCTTCCATTGTTTCCTAAGAGGAAAGGACGACTGGTCGGCAGACTACCTGGCAAACAGGTAGGTCAAGGCCAAATCTACTCTGCAGAGATGTTCTGTTTGGCCTCTCACTTTTTAAAATTTGGATTCGTTTAAAGGACAGAAAAATTAAGAGCTCACATGAAAGTCAGATTTGTGGCTTTTCCTTAAGAAAAACTATGAGCTGTTGCAGCTATGCTTTCATACCTTCCCAGTTTATCAATTTCCTACTAACCCTCCTTTGCCTCTTTATGTGTCTGGCTTCTGTAGATACTTTAGTGGCAACCCTGAGAATTACTGAAGTTATAAGCCCTTTAGCATCCTACGCTGTCTTTGCTAGGACTCAGCAAAAGACAACCATATAGCAAGTGTCTCTTTACCTAACTTCCAATAAACTGAGAGGCAACGAAGACATCTTTCCTAACCCATGTCCCAAACTCTCAGCACAGTGCCTGGTAAAAAGGGGTGACTAAAATGTTTTCTAAATAAAAGGAAGTTGTTTTTAAAAAATTAAGTTATTATTTTTTAAAAAAAAATTATTTTATTTTTATTTTTTTGGCCACTTCTATTGGTCTTTCATTTACTTCCATCTTTGTTCTTTGGCCTGTGTGGGCCTCCCATTGCAGTGGCCTCTGTTGTCGCAGAGCACCGGCTCCAGGCGCATGCGCTCTAGAGCTCCAGCTCGGTAGTTGGACACATTGGTCAAGCCGCTCCGCAGCACGTGGGATCTTCCCAGGCCAGGGATCCAAGCCGGCCCCCCCCCGGGGCATGTTGCTCCTAAATCACCAACTCTCTTCTAAGTCACCTCTTGGACTAAAATCTAAGCATAAGGAGGATGCTTGCCAGGCAACGCATCTCCCAGCCAAACCTCCTCCTTTTCTCCTTCAAATAAAAGCAGGGCTCACCAGCATTACCATCACCTGGGAGCTCGTTAGAAAGGCAAACTTCCGGCCGCAAGGCGTACTCCCCAGTGATTCCCACCCACATACTGAAGTCCGAGAAGCACAGTACTAGAACCCCAACCTTCCCCGGCACCCACCACACCCACCAGGGCCATTCTGCAAGAGAGCTGGCTGGCTAGCTCACGGCTCTATTTCCCCACCGCCTGAAACAGTGGACCTTCCATTGTTTCCTAAGAGGAAAGGACGACTGGTCGGCAGACTACCTGGCAAACAGGTAGGTCAAGGCCAAATCTACTCTGCAGAGATGTTCTGTTTGGCCTCTCACTTTTTAAAATTTGGATTCGTTTAAAGGACAGAAAAATTAAGAGCTCACATGAAAGTCAGATTTGTGGCTTTTCCTTAAGAAAAACTATGAGCTGTTGCAGCTATGCTTTCATACCTTCCCAGTTTATCAATTTCCTACTAACCCTCCTTTGCCTCTTTATGTGTCTGGCTTCTGTAGATACTTTAGTGGCAACCCTGAGAATTACTGAAGTTATAAGCCCTTTAGCATCCTACGCTGTCTTTGCTAGGACTCAGCAAAAGACAACCATATAGCAAGTGTCTCTTTACCTAACTTCCAATAAACTGAGAGGCAACGAAGACATCTTTCCTAACCCATGTCCCAAACTCTCAGCACAGTGCCTGGTAAAAAGGGGTGACTAAAATGTTTTCTAAATAAAAGGAAGTTGTTTTTAAAAAATTAAGTTATTATTTTTTAAAAAAAAATTATTTTATTTTTATTTTTTTGGCCACTTCTATTGGTCTTTCATTTACTTCCATCTTTGTTCTTTGGCCTGTGTGGGCCTCCCATTGCAGTGGCCTCTGTTGTCGCAGAGCACCGGCTCCAGGCGCATGCGCTCTAGAGCTCCAGCTCGGTAGTTGGACACATTGGTCAAGCCGCTCCGCAGCACGTGGGATCTTCCCAGGCCAGGGATCCAACTGGCGCCCCTTGCACTGCAAGGCGGTGTCCTTATCCACTGGACCACCGGGGAAGCCCTGTTTGTTTGCTTATTTGAAAGATAATTGCTTTACAGAATTTTGCTGTGGCAGATTCATGTTGATTTTGGCAGTAAACAATACAACTCTGTAAAGCTATTATCCTTCAATTTAAAAAATAAAACAAAAAAGAATTTTGTTTTCTGTCTGTAATACTGTTTTATCTTTTTTTTATAAAGTTGAATCTATGTACAAAAAAAAAATATATATATATCTTAATTGGACAGGTCACTGAATTTTCACAAAATGAACACACCCATGTAAACAGCAACCAGTCTGAGAAAAAGAATATGACCAACACCCCGAGAAGTCCCCTTTGTGCCGTGGGTTGGGGGTTCCCAGGACCACCCCCCTATAGGACTCAGCATATAGTCCTAATATATAACCCTACTCACAGATGGCTAGGATTTATTACAGGCTACAAAGCAAAACCAGCCAAGGTGCATAGGGCAAAATCCAGAAAAAAACAGGCACAAGCTTCCCAGAGTCTTCTCCCAGTGGAGTTTGTCACACAGGACACACTTATTTCCTCCAGCAATGAGTGTGACAACACGTGTGAAACGTTATCTCCCAGGGAAGCTCACTAGACACTCAAAGCCCAGGGCGGTTCTGGAGGCTGGTCACACAGGCACCCTTGGCCTTTGATACATCAAATTCTACCTTCCTCAGAGGACAGCAGGCAGCAGGCAGCAGGCAGCATAAACCACATGTTTGCCCAGTTAAAGTTCAGTAAGCAACTCCTACCATGTAGGGAATGGCGAGAACTCTCCTGAAATCTAAGAACCCAGAGGCCAGTCAAGCCGACCTTCTAGCACACCGCACTGGGAGCTTTCCTTCAGGAAGAGGGGAGTTTCCAGAATAGTCCTGAAAAATGAATATCATAAATGCTCTCTCGGCTCTCCAAAGCTCCCCGGGTGCCAGGCTTTTGTTTTTCCTCACTGCTATAACATCAGCATGCCCCAGAGATTAGCAATCCTAACCTGACATTTACTCAATCATCTCTTATGCTCGTCCAGGCCTTTCACCCCAAACGGCTGTATGCAAGAAGAGGCACAGAAATATTGTTGCAGATAAATGTCTTAATACGATATAACCAGAAAGACATTCAGGAATGGATCAGGAAATGTTATGGGCTGAACTATGTTTTCCCCAAATGTATATGAAGTCCAGACATCCAGTCCAGAATGTGACTGTATTTGGAGATATGGCCTTTAAAGAGGTGATTAAAGTAATGTAGGTGGGCCCTCACCCAATGTGGCTGGTGTTCTTCTTAAAGAAGAGATTAAGGCACAGACAGAAGGGCAGCCCTGTGAAGATACAGCGAGAAGGCTGCTGGCTGCCGGCCACGGAGAGAGACCTGAGGAGGAACGTGCCAGCTGCTTGCTCTTGGACTTCTAGCCTCCCACACGTCACAGAAAAATCATCAGTTAGAGAGACTTGTTATGGTTCTAAAATCCAAAGAATTTAAATTCCAACCTACCTATGAACAGGAAAAGAAAGGAAGCAGTCCACCACTACCTTAATTTCTGCACGTTTGAGATGGTTCCTCTTGCATTTATGGATTACAAGCATGGCTAATGGAGGTGATGATGGAATTCCAGCGGAGCTATTTCAAACCCTAAAAGATGCTGCTGCTCAAGTGCTGCACCCAATAGGCCAGCAAACTTGGAAAACTTGGCAACAGCCAGAGGACTGGAAAAGGTCAGTTTTCATTCCAGTCCCAAAGAAGGACAATGCCAAAGAAGGTTCAAATGACTGTACAGTTGCACTCATTTCACATGCTGGCAAAGTCATGCTCAAAATCCTTCAAGCCAGGCTTCAACAGTATGTGAAATAAGAACTTTCGGATGTACAACTGGATTTAGAAAAGGCAGAGGAACCAGAGATCAAATTGCCAACATCTGCTGGCTCACAGAGAAAGCAAGGGAATTCCAGAAAAATGTCTATTTCTGCTTCATTAACTGTGCTAAAGTCTTTGACTGTATGGATTACAAGCAACTGTGGAAAATTCTTAAAGAGATGGGAATACCAGACCACCTGCCTTGCCTCCTGAGAAACCTGTATGCCGGTGAAGAAGCAACAGTTAGAACCAGACGTGGAACAACGGACTAGCTCAAAATTGGAAAAGGAATACGTCAAGGCTCTGTACTGTCACCCTGCTTATTTAACTTATATGCAGAATATATCGTGCAAAATGCAGGCTGGATGAATCACAAGCGGGAATTAATATTGCCAGGAGAAATGTCAACAACCTCAGATATGCAGATGATACCACTCTAATGGCAGAAAGTGAAGAGCAACTACAGAGCCTCTTGAGGAGGGTGAAAGAGAAGACTGGAAAAGCTGGCTTAAAAATCAACATTTAAAAACACTAAGATCATGGGGTCTAGTCCTGTCATTTCATGACAAATAGACGAAGAAACAGTGACAGATTTTATTTTCTTGGGCTTCAAAATCACTATGGATTGTGATTATAGCCACAAAATTAAAAGATATTTGCTCCTTGGAAGAAAAGCTGTGACAAACCTAGACAGCATATTAAAAAGCAGAGACATCACTTTGCCAACAAAGAGTTGTATAGTCACAGCTATGGTTTTTCCCAGTAGTCATGTATGGCTGTGAGCACTGAACTATAAAGTCTTGAGTGCCGAAGAATTGATGCTTTCGAACTGTGGTGCTGGAGAAAACTCCTGAGAGTCACTTGAACTGCAAGATCAAACTAGTCAATCCTAAAAGAAATCAACCCTGAATATTCACTAGAAGGACTGAAGCTGAAGCTCCAATACTTCTGGTCACCTGATGCAAAAAGCCAACTTACTGGAAAAGACCTTGATGCAAGTATGTCGAAAAAATAAGAAGGTTCAAATGACTGTACAGTTGCACTCATTTCACATGCTGGCAAAGTCATGCTCAAAATCCTTCAAGCCAGGCTTCAACAGTATGTGAAATAAGAACTTTCGGATGTACAACTGGATTTAGAAAAGGCAGAGGAACCAGAGATCAAATTGCCAACATCTGCTGGCTCACAGAGAAAGCAAGGGAATTCCAGAAAAATGTCTATTTCTGCTTCATTAACTGTGCTAAAGTCTTTGACTGTATGGATTACAAGCAACTGTGGAAAATTCTTAAAGAGATGGGAATACCAGACCACCTGCCTTGCCTCCTGAGAAACCTGTATGCCGGTGAAGAAGCAACAGTTAGAACCAGACGTGGAACAACGGACTAGCTCAAAATTGGAAAAGGAATACGTCAAGGCTCTGTACTGTCACCCTGCTTATTTAACTTATATGCAGAATATATCGTGCAAAATGCAGGCTGGATGAATCACAAGCGGGAATTAATATTGCCAGGAGAAATGTCAACAACCTCAGATATGCAGATGATACCACTCTAATGGCAGAAAGTGAAGAGCAACTACAGAGCCTCTTGAGGAGGGTGAAAGAGAAGACTGGAAAAGCTGGCTTAAAAATCAACATTTAAAAACACTAAGATCATGGGGTCTAGTCCTGTCATTTCATGACAAATAGACGAAGAAACAGTGACAGATTTTATTTTCTTGGGCTTCAAAATCACTATGGATTGTGATTATAGCCACAAAATTAAAAGATATTTGCTCCTTGGAAGAAAAGCTGTGACAAACCTAGACAGCATATTAAAAAGCAGAGACATCACTTTGCCAACAAAGAGTTGTATAGTCACAGCTATGGTTTTTCCCAGTAGTCATGTATGGCTGTGAGCACTGAACTATAAAGTCTTGAGTGCCGAAGAATTGATGCTTTCGAACTGTGGTGCTGGAGAAAACTCCTGAGAGTCACTTGAACTGCAAGATCAAACTAGTCAATCCTAAAAGAAATCAACCCTGAATATTCACTAGAAGGACTGAAGCTGAAGCTCCAATACTTCTGGTCACCTGATGCAAAAAGCCAACTTACTGGAAAAGACCTTGATGCTGGGAAAGACTGAGGGCAGGAGAAGGGGGTGCCACAGGATGAGATGATAGGTTGGCATCACCAACTTAATGGACATGAGTTTGAGCAGACTCCAGGAGGTAAGTGAAGAACAGGGAAGCCTAGCATGCTGCAGAGCATGGGGTCTCAAAAAGTCAGACACAACTTAGCAAATGAACAACAACAACATTTTAAATTAACTATATCCTATATCCAGACACAATAGCCACAAAATACAAAGCCATTTTTTAAAACTTCCCTTTTTCTCTCATTGCAAATTACTCAAACCCCCAGTGGTAAATTCAGCATTGACAGGGTAATCATTACAGGCTTGCGGTGTTCACTGTTTCTTGCACAGGCCCCTTTTCAGTAACAACCCCCCAAGGGTGTCCACTATCATAAAGTATGATTTTTAAGCAACAGATTCAACCATTTAAAAAAAGTCAGGGAATTCCCTGGCAGTTCATCGATTGGGAGACTGAGCTTTCATTGCCAAGGGCACAGGTGCAATCCCTGGTCAGGGAACTAGGATCCTGCAACGCACAAGGTATGGTCGGACAATGTTTTTTTTTTTAAATTTAAAAAGTTTGGAGTGCTTTTCATTCATACATTCACAGGCCTGTTGAGCACATATTGCCTCTATGTTTCATTTATTCCATTTAGGAACATTAAAAAAAATTATGAAGCACTGAAGAAACTTTAATTTCCTTTCATCCTTTAACAGCTGTTTTCCTATTTCCTTCTAGTCCATATCAACGTGGGATTTCAATTTTACACTTTCAAATTTACAGTTGCGACTGTGCCATGCTAATACAATCTATCTGCATGGTACAGTAATAATAACCCCAACAGTGGGCCTTTATGGACTTACTATACACCAGGCATGGGATGAAGAGCTTTCCAGAGATGATTTCATTTAATCCACAGGAAGATCCTAGGGGAAAAGAATTGCTATTTCCATCTACAGATGAGGAAAGGAGTACTTCTACATTAAGTTACTTGCCCCAGGTCATGTAGCCAGGAGGGAGCAAGCTTGAATTCCAACTGAACTCTGCCGACTCCAAAGCACACCTGTTTACCGCCTCTGAGGGCCTTGTTGGGGCAAGAACCAAATCCAAGGGCCTCCCTGGGGCAAAGCATCTGCCTGCCAGTGCATGAGACCTCAGTTTGACGCCTGGTCCAGAAGACACCACTTGCCGAGGAGCACCCAAGCTCAAACACATATGTACGAGCCCCTAAACTCAATCACCTATGAGTTATTGAGCCTTTGCTCTAGAGTCCAGGAACTGCAACTGCTGTGCCCATGGGCCACAGCTACTGCAGCCCATGGGTCCTAGAGCCCGTGCTCCCCAACAAGAGAAGCCACGGCATTGAGAAGCCCAAGCACCGCGACAGAGAGTAGCCCCGCTCTTTGCAACTAGAGAAAAGCCTGCATTCAGCAACTAAGATCCAGCACAGCCAAAAATAAATAAATAATATTAAAAAAAAAAAAAAAAGAACCAAATCTCTGATTCTTTTGGTTCACTTGCTCGCTCATTCACTCACTCTTACCAAACATGCTGGTTAAACTCACAGACTAAAGAAACCCTGGGGGCTTCCCTGGTGGCTCAGTGGTAAGGAGCTCGCCTGCCAATGCAGGAGACACAGGTTCGTTCCCTGATCCGGGAAGATCCCACATGCTGCGGAACAGTTAAGTCCGTGAGCCACAGCTATGGAGCATGTGCTCTAGAGCGTTGGAGCCACCAACTACGGAGCCCGTGTGCCGCAATTATGGAAGCCCGTGTGCCGTAGAGCCCGAGTTCTACAAGAAGAGAAGTCACTGCCACAAGAAGCCTGCTCACTTCAACTAGAGAGTAGCCCCAACTCCCTGCAACTAGGGAAAAGCCTGTGGCAGCAGTGAAAACCCAGAATAACCAAAAAAAATAAATAATTTTTTTTCAAAAAGAAAGAAACCCTGGGTTCAAATGCTATGTGACTTCAGACAAGTGACTGAATCTCTCTGTGTCTCAATTTCCAGGGCTATTAAGTGGGGATAATTACAGTGCCCTTCCCCTAAGATTCCATCTAGGAGATGACATGCCTATCTCCTAAGGTTTTTGTGGAGAGATTCTCAGAGGAATCTCTTAGAATAAAGTTATTATTACTGAAATAAAAAGAACCTGTGCCTATTCCCAGGGGAGCTCAGTCTTCAACAGGATTTTTCACTTCCTAGGCCACTCATAGCTCCTTGTTCTCCCCTCTCCTCTGGCTGTACTGTTTCCTCAGCCTCTTGCTACTTCCATTGAAAACCAGAAAGCCCACCCAGCAGACACCAAAGGCTGAGATGAACGTAGCTGTAGACAAGTTGGCAGGGCCAAGAAAACCCAGGGGCTTTAGACTTAACATATGAAAGTCAGAGAGGTGTTGGTTCCATTCCTGTGTCTCTTTCCTGAATGATTTCATCTGCACAGCCATCTGTCTGATGCCCAATGGCCCTGGAGGCACAGAACAGGCTGTGCAAGTCTCCTTAGGGAAGCAGGAAGTCCTGTGCCACCTCTTCTCACTTTAGGGTCAGGTCAGAGTGCGTGACAAGAGTAGGTGTGGCAAAGTGCCAGCAGAAACTTCAGGGGAGCAGCAGGCTAACCGACAAAGCAGCAAGTGTGGCCCTCAGGGTAAGTGCTCTGCTGCATAAAACCTAGACTTTACAGTCAGGCAAGACTTGGCTTTGACTGTAGCTCAGTCACTTATTACTTGTGTGACTCTGGGCAAATTTACTTAACCACTCTGAAGACTGGCTTCCTTAACACTGTATGATGGGGTTGTAACAATCCCTACTTTTGTTGACAGTTGGGAGGAGTAAAGTCTTCTCATAAATGCCTGAAACACCCACAGATGCAAAACAAGGAAGGGTGATTTCTTTGCCCCATCTCCTCTTTGTGGTGAACTGGTTACTAAGGGAAAGATGGTCATTTCACTTTAAATTAAAAAACATATATATATACGGGGGGCTTCCCTGTTGGTCCAGTGGGTAGACAGTCCACCTTGCAGTGCAAGGGGCACCAGTTCGATCCCTGGCCCAGGAGGATCCCACATGCGGACGAGCGGCTGGGGCCTGTGCCCAATTGTGAGCCAGTGCTCTGGAGCGCATGCACGCAGAGCCCATGCTCTGCAGTGAGAGAGGCCACTGCAATGGGAGGCCCACACACACCAAAGAATAGGGATGGGTGAAAATAAATAAAGAACCAAGAAAAGAGGCCAAAATTAAAAAAAAAAAACCAACCTAATATATGTATCTATATATATATAAGGGGACTTCCCTGGTGGTCCAGAGGTTAAGGCTGTGCTCCCAATGCAGGGGGTCCTGGTTTGACCCCTGGTCAGGAAACTAGATCCCACATGCCCGCAACTAAGAGTTTACATGATGTAACTAAGACCTGCACAGCCAAATAAATAAAACTTTTTAAAAATGGGACGGCTGCACCTTATACTATAAAAGTTTCACTTCTTAATAATAGTATAAAGTAAAATACATAATAGTGGGCTTCCCAGGTGGTGCTAGCGGTAAAGAACCCGCCTGCCAATGCAGGAGACGTAAGAGACACGGGTTCACTCCCAGGGTTGGGAAGATCCCCTGGAGGAGGGCACGCAGCCCACTCCAGTATTCTTGCCTGGAGAATCCTATGGTCAGAGGAGCGGGCTACAGTCCATGGGGTCCCAAAGACTCGGACATGACTGCAGCGACTGAGCACGCATACGTGAGAGCATATACTCTAAGGTGTAATTAAACCAGCAGAAACTTCAGGGGCAGCAGGCTAACCGACAAAGCAGCAAGTGTGGCCCTCAGGGTAAGTGCTCTGCTGCATAAAACCTAGACTTTACAGTCAGGCAAGACTTGGCTTTGACTGTAGCTCAGTCACTTATTACTTGTGTGACTCTGGGCAAATTTACTTAACCACTCTGAAGACTGGCTTCCTTAACACTGTATGATGGGGTTGTAACAATCCCTACTTTTGTTGACAGTTGGGAGGAGTAAAGTCTTCTCATAAATGCCTGAAACACCCACAGATGCAAAACAAGGAAGGGTGATTTCTTTGCCCCATCTCCTCTTTGTGGTGAACTGGTTACTAAGGGAAAGATGGTCATTTCACTTTAAATTAAAAAACATATATATATACGGGGGGCTTCCCTGTTGGTCCAGTGGGTAGACAGTCCACCTTGCAGTGCAAGGGGCACCAGTTCGATCCCTGGCCCAGGAGGATCCCACATGCGGACGAGCGGCTGGGGCCTGTGCCCAATTGTGAGCCAGTGCTCTGGAGCGCATGCACGCAGAGCCCATGCTCTGCAGTGAGAGAGGCCACTGCAATGGGAGGCCCACACACACCAAAGAATAGGGATGGGTGAAAATAAATAAAGAACCAAGAAAAGAGGCCAAAATTAAAAAAAAAAAACCAACCTAATATATGTATCTATATATATATAAGGGGACTTCCCTGGTGGTCCAGAGGTTAAGGCTGTGCTCCCAATGCAGGGGGTCCTGGTTTGACCCCTGGTCAGGAAACTAGATCCCACATGCCCGCAACTAAGAGTTTACATGATGTAACTAAGACCTGCACAGCCAAATAAATAAAACTTTTTAAAAATGGGACGGCTGCACCTTATACTATAAAAGTTTCACTTCTTAATAATAGTATAAAGTAAAATACATAATAGTGGGCTTCCCAGGTGGTGCTAGCGGTAAAGAACCCGCCTGCCAATGCAGGAGACGTAAGAGACACGGGTTCACTCCCAGGGTTGGGAAGATCCCCTGGAGGAGGGCACGCAGCCCACTCCAGTATTCTTGCCTGGAGAATCCTATGGTCAGAGGAGCCCGGCGGGCTACAGTCCATGGGGTCCCAAAGACTCGGACATGACTGCAGCGACTGAGCACGCATACGTGAGAGCATATACTCTAAGGTGTATCATTCCTAACACCAGTAGTTGTAACTACCATTTGCTGAATGCTGAGTCCTACTCATGCTTCACACGTACGAACGTATTTCATCATCATAACCCCTTGAATCTTCCCCATTTTGAGGATGAGACATCGGAGGTTCCACAAGGTGAGGTAACTTGCCCAAAGTCACCCAGCTGGCGAAAAAGTGGGGCTGGGATGCAACCTGATGTCCCCGATATCCACATTTCATCAGTTCAGCTACCCTCACGAAGGCCCCCTCAGGTTTCCACGGGAGAACTCTGTTCTGTTTCCCGGGCTAAGCTGTAAGATCCCTACAGCAGAGACTGGCTCTGTCTTCTTCTTCCTAGGCCAGTGCCTGGCGCTCAGCGGTTGCTTCAGTCGTGTCTGATTCTTTGAGACCCTACAGACAGTGGCCTTCCAGGCTGCTCCGTCCACGGGATTCTCCGGGCAAGACGACTGCAGTGGGTTGCTATGCCCTCCTCCAGAGGATCTTCCCAACCCAGGGATCGAACCCGAGTCTCTCACATCTCCTGCACGGGCAGGCAGGTTCTTTACCACTAGCACCATCTTTGTTACATGAATAAACAAGCGCCGCAGCATGTGGCCAGGGTGCCCCCTTCTGAGCCCTGCACGGGCAGAGCAGAGCTTACCAGCCATCCACTCTTGTGCTTACTGAGGAAAATAGATCCCACATGCCCGCAACTAAGAGTTTACATGATGTAACTAAGACCTGCACAGCCAAATAAATAAAACTTTTTAAAAATGGGACGGCTGCACCTTATACTATAAAAGTTTCACTTCTTAATAATAGTATAAAGTAAAATACATAATAGTGGGCTTCCCAGGTGGTGCTAGCGGTAAAGAACCCGCCTGCCAATGCAGGAGACGTAAGAGACACGGGTTCACTCCCAGGGTTGGGAAGATCCCCTGGAGGAGGGCACGCAGCCCACTCCAGTATTCTTGCCTGGAGAATCCTATGGTCAGAGGAGCCCGGCGGGCTACAGTCCATGGGGTCCCAAAGACTCGGACATGACTGCAGCGACTGAGCACGCATACGTGAGAGCATATACTCTAAGGTGTATCATTCCTAACACCAGTAGTTGTAACTACCATTTGCTGAATGCTGAGTCCTACTCATGCTTCACACGTACGAACGTATTTCATCATCATAACCCCTTGAATCTTCCCCATTTTGAGGATGAGACATCGGAGGTTCCACAAGGTGAGGTAACTTGCCCAAAGTCACCCAGCTGGCGAAAAAGTGGGGCTGGGATGCAACCTGATGTCCCCGATATCCACATTTCATCAGTTCAGCTACCCTCACGAAGGCCCCCTCAGGTTTCCACGGGAGAACTCTGTTCTGTTTCCCGGGCTAAGCTGTAAGATCCCTACAGCAGAGACTGGCTCTGTCTTCTTCTTCCTAGGCCAGTGCCTGGCGCTCAGCGGTTGCTTCAGTCGTGTCTGATTCTTTGAGACCCTACAGACAGTGGCCTTCCAGGCTGCTCCGTCCACGGGATTCTCCGGGCAAGACGACTGCAGTGGGTTGCTATGCCCTCCTCCAGAGGATCTTCCCAACCCAGGGATCGAACCCGAGTCTCTCACATCTCCTGCACGGGCAGGCAGGTTCTTTACCACTAGCACCATCTTTGTTACATGAATAAACAAGCGCCGCAGCATGTGGCCAGGGTGCCCCCTTCTGAGCCCTGAAGGGCAGAACAGAAGCACAGCCATCACTGGCTCTCTAGAACCGTTTCAGTGAACATGGACTTATGGGAGCTGGTCCAAGCTGGCAGGACTTCGGGTCAACACCTGTTCTGAAATAACCAGGCCTCTAAAGACACGGTTCCGACACTGCCGAGGCCCTTGCAGGGGCCTTTCAGCTCCACGGCAGCCACCACTAGGAGCTCAACGAGCTTGATGTGACCACCCAGGGCGACCACCCAGTTCTGTTAGAGGCACTCTGCCCTGGAAAATGGCTGAAGGCGAGTCAGAACGTGACCGGGGCTCCATGATCATGACACCGTGTGGGCTCACCAGTCAGATCAAGACACCAGGGAAGCTCCCCTGGCCACTAAGATCCCTGCTTTATCGCTGAGAAATTACCAAGGATGTGGAAACAGGAGCAATGTTTGTCTGATTCATTCCAAGTCTGTTATAACCCAGATGGGCTGGGGTGACTAAGAAAGCAACTGTAGCCTCAGCTCTGAGTGAATGCGCTCATGCAGAAGTGATGAATTCAGAAGCCACCGCAGACCCCGACCAACCACCAGGGCCCTGTGCAGCCGCGTGAAACAGAATCAGTCCACAGGAGGTCACATGTGAGTCTTTCAACCTTGTTCCCTGCACCCAGGATCCTGCCACATAGGGTGGGGTCGGGATCAGAGATGGGGGGACTCAGATCCAGGTAATCACCCCGTGAAGTATGTGCTGGAAAACCACAGGCTCACGCCTGACTCCTCAGGAGTTCACAGCTAACACTGGCTCAGCCAAGAGCACAGGCAGGTACCTGGAACTCTACAGAGACTGTGAGAAGGGCGTCTCTCTAAGCTGTTATGGAGGAAGCCCATGAGGAAGCAGTTCCAGGAAGAGGCGCGTGTGTGTGCAGTTGCTAAATCCTGTCCAACTCTTGCAACCCCATGGACTGCACCCACCAGGCTCCTCTGTCCATGGGATTCTCCAGGCAAGAAGACTGGAGTAGGTTGTGATTTCCTCTTCCAGGGAATCTTCCCAACCCAGGGATCAAATCTGCATCTCCTGCATTGGCAGGAGGATTCTTTACCACTGAGCCACCTCCAGGCAGAGGAGTATCCTCCGAACCCTCTTTCTGGAACACCCCACTTAGGCTAAGCAACTGAGCCCCCAATCCAGGCCAAACACTCCTCAGGAGGTACTTCCCAAGACCAAGAGTAAGGAGAGACTGGGCAGGGGACAAGACTGGGCAAGGAAGCTATCCAGAGAAGGGGAGAAAAGTCTCAGCTCGACACCTAAGGACCTTCCCAATCTGGCACCCATTCATCTCCTGTTCTGGTAAACTCAACGCCCACCACAGACACCAGGCAGAAGCCCAGTCCCTGTGGGTACACGCCAGGCCCAGCCAATCATTGAATTCCACCTTTCTAACCACAGTGGTGACTTGAGGTTGGACACTCCGAAGCGAGAGGTAGATCCATGATCACCGTGTGGGCTCACCAGTCAGATCAAGACACCAGGGAAGCTCCCCTGGCCACTAAGATCCCTGCTTTATCGCTGAGAAATTACCAAGGATGTGGAAACAGGAGCAATGTTTGTCTGATTCATTCCAAGTCTGTTATAACCCAGATGGGCTGGGGTGACTAAGAAAGCAACTGTAGCCTCAGCTCTGAGTGAATGCGCTCATGCAGAAGTGATGAATTCAGAAGCCACCGCAGACCCCGACCAACCACCAGGGCCCTGTGCAGCCGCGTGAAACAGAATCAGTCCACAGGAGGTCACATGTGAGTCTTTCAACCTTGTTCCCTGCACCCAGGATCCTGCCACATAGGGTGGGGTCGGGATCAGAGATGGGGGGACTCAGATCCAGGTAATCACCCCGTGAAGTATGTGCTGGAAAACCACAGGCTCACGCCTGACTCCTCAGGAGTTCACAGCTAACACTGGCTCAGCCAAGAGCACAGGCAGGTACCTGGAACTCTACAGAGACTGTGAGAAGGGCGTCTCTCTAAGCTGTTATGGAGGAAGCCCATGAGGAAGCAGTTCCAGGAAGAGGCGCGTGTGTGTGCAGTTGCTAAATCCTGTCCAACTCTTGCAACCCCATGGACTGCACCCACCAGGCTCCTCTGTCCATGGGATTCTCCAGGCAAGAAGACTGGAGTAGGTTGTGATTTCCTCTTCCAGGGAATCTTCCCAACCCAGGGATCAAATCTGCATCTCCTGCATTGGCAGGAGGATTCTTTACCACTGAGCCACCTCCAGGCAGAGGAGTATCCTCCGAACCCTCTTTCTGGAACACCCCACTTAGGCTAAGCAACTGAGCCCCCAATCCAGGCCAAACACTCCTCAGGAGGTACTTCCCAAGACCAAGAGTAAGGAGAGACTGGGCAGGGGACAAGACTGGGCAAGGAAGCTATCCAGAGAAGGGGAGAAAAGTCTCAGCTCGACACCTAAGGACCTTCCCAATCTGGCACCCATTCATCTCCTGTTCTGGTAAACTCAACGCCCACCACAGACACCAGGCAGAAGCTCCCAGTCCCTGTGGGTACACGCCCCAGGCCCAGCCAATCATTGAATTCCACCTTTCTAACCACAGTGGTGACTTGAGGTTGGACACTCCGATCTGGACCAGCGAGAGGTAGATCCAGGGGTGGATTTATCAGAGAAGGGGAGGTCTTCCTCCCAGCAACAGGAGCTGCCGGGTCACACGGTGAAGCCGTGAGACGAAAGCCAGCTCAAAGGAAGGCAGAGTCAAGAACGGAAGCGAGTCAGGTCCCTGGGGACCCTGTGAGTTGTGAATCTCGGATCCAGCTCAAAGGCAGCTCTAGACTTGGCCTCATCGGCTGCATGAGCTGCTAACCCCCCCTCTCTGTCCTAAGCCAAAGGGCACACATCCCATCTACCCAGATCTCTTCCATCTGCCCGCTCTTTGGGGAGTATTCTGAGGACAAAGAGGACTTTCTTCTCTGGGTTAAGAGTCATTGTCTGATGACAGATGGTCCCTGGGGCGCGAGCCACCATGGAGACGGAGTCCAGCTGCTTTTCCTAGGATATACACAACCGTCAACACCTTTCAGGCCATAGTTATTGACTCGCTTCCTATTGGTAATAGCTAGCGTTTCTGTCTTGCCAGCACCTTGTTCTGGAAATAGGCTCTGCTGTTTCTCTACAATGGGGGCACAAGGGAAAGGGGATGACCCAGATGGGGTTAATCATAGGGCCACACACTCTTGGCCACAGAGGGCTCACAATAGCCCAGTGAGGAACTTTCTTTGAAATTTCCCAAATTAGAACTGGAGGGCGTGCCAACTCTTAGTTGAGGAATGTGGGATCTAGTTCCCTGACAAGGGGTTGAACCCGGGCCCCTTGCACTGTGAGTTCAAGGTCTTAGCCGTAAGACCACCAGCGATGTCCCTAGAACTGGAGGGAGGAGACCTTTCTTACAGGGACGCCAAGCTGGGAGCACAAGTCTGGGGCGGTCAGCTCCCACAGGCCCCACCGTGTGGAGCAAGGCCAGGTGCAGCAGGAGTCTGCCTGCTGGCCCCCGCTGGCCCCTCTCTCCCTCTCCTTTCTACGACGAGAATCTCCTTCCTCTGAGTTTTGGCGTCCCAAATAGACACTAAATTTACAGCCTCCCCTGCAGTTGCATGTGGCCAAGTGACAAGACAGCAGTAGGAACCTGAGTGCCTGATGACACTGCGGGCCCAGTTACCTACTCCCCTGGACAACTTGCCTATCCCTGTACTGTTAGCTGAGTGAGAAGTAACCTTCTCTCTCGTATTCAATCGTCCTCTGTATCTTGATGGTTTCTCTGTTACCACAGCCCAGTTTATATCTTGACTAAGGTGAAGGTGAACATGATGTAAAAGCAAACAGCCATGTACTTCTGGATAGAGTTGTCCCTACAAGGATAACATATCACTTCCAGAGTGCTTCTAAGTGCTCGGAACTGCCCCTAGGGTTGGAGAGTAGTATCTCTGTTAATCCGTTCCAACTCTATGTATCCCCCTGGCACATCCTATGATGCGAAGGCACAGAGATGAAATAACCTCCCGGGAGTATTCTGAGGACAAAGAGGACTTTCTTCTCTGGGTTAAGAGTCATTGTCTGATGACAGATGGTCCCTGGGCGCGAGCCACCATGGAGACGGAGTCCAGCTGCTTTTCCTAGGATATACACAACCAACACCTTTCAGGCCATAGTTATTGACTCGCTTCCTATTGGTAATAGCTAGCGTTTCTGTCTTGCCAGCACCTTGTTCTGGAAATAGGCTCTGCTGTTTCTCTACAATGGGGGCACAAGGGAAAGGGGATGACCCAGATGGGGTTAATCATAGGGCCACACACTCTTGGCCACAGAGGGCTCACAATAGCCCAGTGAGGAACTTTCTTTGAAATTTCCCAAATTAGAACTGGAGGGCGTGCCAACTCTTAGTTGAGGAATGTGGGATCTATTTCCCCTGACAAGGGGTTGAACCCGGGCCCCTTGCACTGTGAGTTCAAGGTCTTAGCCGTAAGACCACCAGCGATGTCCCTAGAACTGGAGGGAGGAGACCTTTCTTACAGGGACGCCAAGCTGGGAGCACAAGTCTGGGGCGGTCAGCTCCCACAGGCCCCACCGTGTGGAGCAAGGCCAGGTGCAGCAGGAGTCTGCCTGCTGGCCCCCGCTGGCCCCTCTCTCCCTCTCCTTTCTACGACGAGAATCTCCTTCCTCTGAGTTTTGGCGTCCCAAATAGACACTAAATTTACAGCCTCCCCTGCAGTTGCATGTGGCCAAGTGACAAGACAGCAGTAGGAACCTGAGTGCCTGATGACACTGCGGGCCCAGTTACCTACTCCCCTGGACAACTTGCCTATCCCTGTACTGTTAGCTGAGTGAGAAGTAACCTTCTCTCTCGTATTCAATCGTCCTCTGTATCTTGATGGTTTCTCTGTTACCACAGCCCAGTTTATATCTTGACTAAGGTGAAGGTGAACATGATGTAAAAGCAAACAGCCATGTACTTCTGGATAGAGTTGTCCCTACAAGGATAACATATCACTTCCAGAGTGCTTCTAAGTGCTCGGAACTGCCCCTAGGGTTGGAGAGTAGTATCTCTGTTAATCCGTTCCAACTCTATGTATCCCCCTGGCACATCCTATGATGCGAAGGCACAGAGAGATGAAATAACCTGCCCAGGGTTCACATCACATTGCTTCTCATGCTAGTCTTTTCCATGATTTGGTGTGTAAGCCAATAAAACCCCTTTTTTGCTTAAATTGGTTCAGGCTGGATTTCCGCCACTTGCAACAAAGGTTCTAATTGGATTTTTGTCTCATCTAATTTGTGTATTCCTCTATGGCGTGCTAACCATGTGCTACGGAACTGTAAGACATCATTTAATGGCTGCAGGCAGGACAATTCTTCCAAGAAACCCGCTCCCACTTGATGAATCGGATCACAGTTGTGGCTACAAGACAGCAGGGCCCAGAGGAGGGAGACCGTCCTCTCAGAGGGGCACTGGGCTCCCTGCCGATGTCAGACCCTGCCAGCTGGTCAACCACACCCATGCCCAAGCCCCCTTTCCTTGCCTGCCTGAAAATGCGTTCTGTACAGTGAGGGCTGCCCAGAGGATCCAGTTTGGGGCAATGCAAGGTATTGGAATATGAATTCTGGCATAATGATGGAAAGTATGAGCTCTGGGGCCAGAAAGACTGAATTCACCATCATCAATGCAGAAATGTGGACACTTTACCTCTGCTCCTTAGGGAGGAAAACTGGACCTATCTCCTAGTTGCTGTGAGGATGAAAGGAATTAATAAAGGTAAAGAACTCAGAAGAGGGAGATTTCCCTGGGGGTCCAGTGGCTAAGACTCTGAGCTTCCAATGGAGGGTGCCTTCCTTGGTTCAATCTCTGGTCAGGGAACTAGGTCCCACAAGCCACAACTGAGAGTTCACATGCCACAACTAGAAACCAGTCATGCTGGAACCAAGCCCCAGCACAGCCAACAAACAACTCAGAAACATACTTGGTACATGGTAAACAATGTAAATGTTAACTGCTTTTTTTTTTTTAACTTTGGCCTCTTTTTTTTGATTGACTGATTTTCATCCATCTTTGTTCTTTGACCTGTGCGGGCCTCCCATTGCAGTGGCCTCTCTCACTGCAGAGCGCTGGCTCTGGGCACATACGCTCCAGAGTGCTGGCTTGTCATTGGACACACTGGTCCAGCCGCTCCGCAGTACGTGGGATCTTCCCGGGCCAGGGATCAAACCAGTGCCCCTTGCACTGCAAGGTGGACTCGTTACCCACTGGACCACCAGGGAAGCCCAAGAACTGCTCTTTTTATCACCTGTATGTGCCCAAATGGAACAACCTCTAAGATACACTGTTAAGTAAAAGGAGCAGGAGCATACAGCACACCTGTGTGAACACAGGCTGGTGTGGACGTGTGCATGTCACCAACGGACTAACCACTGGTATGCAGATTCAAAGTTGTTCTGAGTGGTTGCCTGGGGGAAGCAGAGCACGGGACTGGATTCTGGATTGGGAAAGTCTACACTGTATGTCCGTTCTCTAGTAACTGTATAGGATTTTTGGAATGATGTACTCATATTATTCGAGCTTCCCTCGTGGCTCAGCAGTGAAGAATCTACGTGTAATGCAGGAGATGCAGGTTCCATCCCCGGGTCAGGTTCAATCCCTGGATCGGGAAGATGACCTGGAGAAGCAAATGGCAACCCACTCCTGGATTCTTGCCTGGGAAATCCCATGAACAAGAGGAGAGTTAGCAGGCTACAGTCCATGGGGCCGCAAGAGTTGGACATGACTCAGCAACTAAACAACAACTCAAATTACCTAAAGATTTTTTAAAAGGCTCAGGAAAAAAATCACCTCACTTTCTGTTAATTTTGGTTGTTCATCAATAAAACGGAAGGTTAAAAAAAAAAATCACGTTGGTTATAAAATAAGTAAATTAAAAAAGAAAATGGAGAGGAGCGGCAGTCAAAAAGAAAAGAAAAAAAAAAAAAAAGAAAATGGACAGTAGTCACATAAAGTGGCAAGCTTCCTCTTGGAGGTATTCAAACACAGGTTGGAAGGGATTCTGTCAGAAATGTCCTGGAAGAAAGCCAAGGGTACATCTAAGGTCTGCCAACTCCAAGATCCTCCTCCTTTTTTTCATGGTAAAACTTTGGAACCAGTAATTTATGGCATATTAATACAATGAAGTAGTACAAAAAATTGATTTATGAGATCTCACTGCAGAGCACTGGCTCTGGGCACATGCGCTCCAGAGAGCTGGCTTGTCATTGGACACACTGGTCCAGCCGCTCCAAGGCCCGTGGGATTTTTCTGGGCCAGGAATCAAACTGACGCCCCTTGCACTGCAAGGTGGACTCTTTACCCACTGGACCACCAGGGAAGCCCAAGAACTGCTCTTTTTATCACCTGTATGTGCCCAAATGGAACAACCTCTAAGATACACTGTTAAGTAAAAGGAGCAGGAGCATACAGCACACCTGTGTGAACACAGGCTGGTGTGGACGTGTGCATGTCACCAACGGACTAACCACTGGTATGCAGATTCAAAGTTGTTCTGAGTGGTTGCCTGGGGGAAGCAGAGCACGGGACTGGATTCTGGATTGGGAAAGTCTACACTGTATGTCCGTTCTCTAGTAACTGTATAGGATTTTTGGAATGATGTACTCATATTATTCGAGCTTCCCTCGTGGCTCAGCAGTGAAGAATCTACGTGTAATGCAGGAGATGCAGGTTCCATCCCCGGGTCAGGTTCAATCCCTGGATCGGGAAGATGACCTGGAGAAGCAAATGGCAACCCACTCCTGGATTCTTGCCTGGGAAATCCCATGAACAAGAGGAGAGTTAGCAGGCTACAGTCCAGGGGGCCCGCAAGAGTTGGACATGACTCAGCAACTAAACAACAACTCAAATTACCTAAAGATTTTTTAAAAGGCTCAGGAAAAAAATCACCTCACTTTCTGTTAATTTTGGTTGTTCATCAATAAAACGGAAGGTTAAAAAAAAAAATCACGTTGGTTATAAAATAAGTAAATTAAAAAAGAAAATGGAGAGGAGCGGCAGTCAAAAAGAAAAGAAAAAAAAAAAAAAAGAAAATGGACAGTAGTCACATAAAGTGGCAAGCTTCCTCTTGGAGGTATTCAAACACAGGTTGGAAGGGATTCTGTCAGAAATGTCCTGGAAGAAAGCCAAGGGTACATCTAAGGTCTGCCAACTCCAAGATCCTCCTCCTTTTTTTCATGGTAAAACTCAAATGTATTGATATAGCAGTTGGGAACCAGTAATTTATGGCATATTAATACAATGAAGTAGTACATTTTATTTAAAAAGTAAAAACATTAGATTCATGAGTGCTCGTGTGCTCAGTAGCTCAGTCGTGCTGACTTTGCAACACCATGCATGGCAGCCCACCAAGTTCCTCTGTCCATGGAATTCTCCAGGCAGGGATACTGGAGTATACAGACATTTCCTCTTCTAGGTGATCTTCCCAACCTAATGATCAAACCCACATCTCCTGCGTCTCTTGCACTGTCAGGTAGATTCCTTACCACTGACCCACCTAGGAAGCCACTAGATCCTCATCTGTCTCAACTAGGTATCTCAGCTCTGGCTGCCATGTGCATTCTCTTTTCTCATGCCAAATAATTTGGTAATGCTCTTGGTTTTTCTGATGGCAGTAAATTTAATGTGACCAATTTTCTGCTCCAGTTCCTTTATGTATTTGTTCTGCCCCGAGGGTCCAAGTGCCTCCCCGGGCCTTCTAGCGAAGCAGTTCTCGGAAAGACAGCACCGCACCTAATTCCTCCTGAAGGAGGCCAGCACCGGCCAGACCACAGAGCTGCAGAGCAGGACCAGGGAAACAGACTCTGCATGCACCAGGATCGGGAGAAAGGAACAGCGACTCCACACGAGGCTGCACCAGACCCGCCTCGAAGTGCTCCAAAATCTCCAGCAGCGGGGGTCAAGGGCGGCCCGCCACGGGGCCAGGGACACCGCAGCAGTGGTCTCGGCAGAGCATCAAGATCCTCCTTCTTGGTGGCACAAAAAGAGAAGGGAGCTGGGGGATGTGGGTCCCCAAAGGCTGCAACCACCACAGACTGTATGAGATACAGTGCAGCGGACTGTCCCATCTCACCAGGGCAGAGCTGAAGCATGTGGGCTGCGAAGCCAGACACACATGCGTGTGACTCCTCCTTGACCATGTTATCTACACGTCTTTGAGTTTTATCCTCATCTGACAGGGCTGCCGTGAGCAAGGGAATATGAAGCCCTAGGAGGACAGAGGGAGCACAGTGAGGTGCCCGAGGAAGAGAGGTCGCCATCGCTGGAGGGGACAGTCATCACCTTCCAATGACGTGCTTCACTCTTTTCATGTACAAACATAAAAAATGACATACCAGAGAGCAGTTTTACATTGAACTAGCAGAGGTTCTAGAACATAACAGTTCTTTCTGTAAATCCCAGACCGGACATTAACTCAAGACAGCTGCTTCCAGATCTACCCGTCGAGGCTGACGGCCCTCCTCCGCTCACAGCAGCACTGGAGCACCCGGGAAGGCCAGCCTTCTCAGGCCTTCACTCCTAAGTCTTCCCACAAACCTGAGAGGCCAGAGCAGAATGGGCAGGGCTGTGCTTCACCCAGAAGATGAAGTCAGCACTGGCAACTCTGTCTACTTCCTCAGGGCTCCATTCCCCCCCAGAATGACTTTAGAGGCCTCCATGTAAATATGAGACTGGGCCCGCCTACAGGTATTTTGGTCTGAATTGTGAGATTTATGGCAAATACAGGGTGGTCCGCATGGGCCCAGGCCAGGGAGCAAGCATCACACATGGTACACCCCCGGTGAAAGAAGGCCCCCACTGCTGCCCCGAACACCACGAGACCAGGACGGGCTGTCAGTCTAGCTCGTCCACGTCGGGGACACAGACCTGGGACTCCGCAAAAATAAAATCTGGATGATAAGGGCCCCCCTTTGAGTGAAAGCCAAGGCCCTAGAACAGAATGCTAGAAAGTCTTTTTTATTAGTCATCCCAGATTAAAATGACAGTTCAGGTCATTCCAGAGAGAAGAGAAATACTAGTCACCCTCTCTTTAAGTTTTAGTAGCCACATGGAATCTGGGTTCTGAAACGTGGCACTTTTTTCACAGAGGACGAGCAGCTGTGACACCTGGCCAGCTGCCGGAGCCGCAGGGAAGGCGGCTGGGAGCCCTGCAAGCAGCACTCACCGTGGCAGCTCACGGCGGCGGCCCACGCACCACCTCCCCGCTGGGACGGAGGGCCCTGCTCCAACCAGCTGCCCACACGGCTGAGGGGCGGGAGTGCTGGGAACAGACGAGTCTGTGTTCCACACATCACGATGCAGAGTGACTGCGAATAAATATGGTTTAAGCACAGCATCTGGCGACAAGCCTCCAGACGCTGTTATTAAAGTCTTAAGAGCTTAGAGCCTGGGAGGACTGAGACCTTCTAAAGGACAAAACCCAAAACAAAAAAAGAGGCTGGGATGGGTCAAAACCACTAGAGTTCTTTGTAGATGCTGACTGGCTCACTCGGTCCCCAAGTTCATCTCAGAGCTCAAGTGAATTCAAGACACAGGGCAGAGACCTCAGACCTGTGTCAAAGGCAAAAACTTCTGGTAGTAGCTCTTGGTGACGTCAATCATCAGCTCCTGGGTACACTCTGGGAGCTCCCCTGAGAAGAGTCCTGGGGAAAGAAAGACCTGGTCAACCACAGGGAGCCAGAGGAGGCCCACACACAGCTCTGACTTCTGCTGAAACTCCCAGAAGCCATCTTTCTTGAGTCATGAATGTCTAAATACTAGGTTTTCCATCTTTGGTGCTAACAGAATATTTCCGCTGACCATATAATTCAAAATAATATGAACTGTGTATGTGTCGGGGGAGGGATAATACTGTTCTCAAAATGCGGAAATATATTCCAGATAAAAGAAGTTAAGGCAAATCTGACTACATGAGAGGCTGCTCCAGGCAAGGATTCATCCATCCCCTGAATTCTGGGGCGACGCCTGCTGGGCAAGGCAAGGTAAGAGCTCTTGAGGGAAGAAACTGCCCTAACATTCACACAATGAAACGGAATCAAAGGCCCAAACAGTTATATATATTTGAATCACAGATGGGAATAAAACAGAAGTGCCCTACAGAAAGACAAAAGACTCCTATTTAAGAATAAGGGGGTACTCCTATTTAAGAATTCCTAGGAAAGAGGCACTCACGTGCAGTATCGGTTTAAAAGTCATACATACAGCTGTTTGAAGAATAATGCAGGCATAAACAGTGTAAATTTTAGAAGTTCATATCCTGTGACCTGATAATCCAACTTCTAAGGATTTATTCCGCAGATAATCTTGCCAAATTGCACAATATATGCAAGCACCAACACAGTGAAGTTTCTAATCACAAAAAATCAGTTATAACTTCTTTTTGACCCATTATACCAGAAGATGATTAGTTATACTGTGGGAGATTTACACAATGAAAACCCTGTAACCATTAAAAGGAATGAGGCAGTGCTCGCTTCGGCAGCACATATACTAAAATTGGAACGATACAGAGAAGATTAGCATGGCCCCTGCGCAAGGATGACACGCAAATTCGTGAAGCGTTCCATATTTTTAAAAAACAAAACAAAAAAAAAAGGAATGAGGCAAATCACTCCATACTGACAAAAAAAACATGCCCAAGATATACTGTTAAGGAAGTAAGTTTCCTAACAGAATACAGAGTGTGATACTATTTATAGACATAAAACAGTTTCATATTATATACACAAATATCATATACATTCATAAACACACATATGTATGCGCTCATATACATACAAACACACACACATATGCTCTTGTATACATACAGAGAAAAAACAGGAATGAAAAAGTGGTCTTAAAAAAGATACAACTCTTGGGCTTCCCTGGTGGTCCAGTGGGTGGGGACACCGCCTTGCAGTGCAAGGGGCGCTGGTTCGATCCCTGGCCTGGGAAGATCCCACACACCATGGAGCGGCTGGACCAATGTGTCCAACTACCGAGCCGGAGCTCTGGAGCACATGCGCCGAGAGCCAGTGCTCCACGGAGGGAGAGGCCACTATGATGGGAGGCCCATACAGGCCAGAAAAGAAAGATCGAAATGAAAGACCAATAGAAGTGGCCAAAAAAAACAAACAAAAAACCCCACAACTCTCACAGGCACCTTTTACAAATGAGTGATCCATGTTAAGATTTCCAAATATATGTTAAGTCTGCACAGTATTTAATCGACTAGAAAAAACTGGCACTCAGAAATTACAAATTCAGAAATATCACATACAAATTCAGATTTTCAGCTCCTCATGAAACACCAGAAGTTCTCATAATATCATGCCTGTATTCTTAAACAGCTATGATAGGTGATTACTTCAATCATATTTACACATTCTGCTTGGCTCCTGTGGGTATCTGAGCTTTTGGTTCCTAACCCAGATTCTTTCTGGATGCTTTGTCTTTCATTCTGGGGAGCCTTTTAAAAATTTGGTGGTTTCCCTGCAACTTCATCCCTCTTTATTAAAGCGGGAAAATTTCCAACAGCAGTACTAGACGGTTAGCACTTGTTTGTTACACAAAATAAACATGAGCAGTACCCTATCAGTGCAAGAAGTACTACACTCTAAATAAGAGGTCTTGGGAGCTCCCTGGTGGTCTAGTGGATCCGCTGCTCTCACAGCCGTGGCCCGGGTTCAGTCCCTGGTTGGGGAACAGAGATTGTATACGCTGAGTGGCCAAATCAGACGACAACAACTACTAACAATAAGTAAGTAAGGAGTCTTAAGGGCTTGTCAAAGCTTCTCCCCTAATCAGCATTGATACCTTGGACAATTCCATCTCTCTAGGCCTCACCTACACAATGATCCCTAAGGTCCCAGGCAGAACTTCCACACACAGTGTCGCCTGGGATTTCAAATACTGAGCACTGCTTCCCTGCAATCTGCCATCAGTGCTCAAAGACATAACTTGGTTCTAGGGGCCTTCAATAAGTTTCAAGAGATTAAGCTATTTCTCCAGCATCACACTTGTCAACCTCAGATCAGAGGCTTGTCTCACGACCACTTAAAACAATCAAAAAAAAAAAAAAAGCAATCAGCAAGCCTGTTCTGATCTAGCACTTGCTAAAAACTATTAAACGTTTTCACAGTGGAAGCTCAATATGACTAAATGGAATTACTAAATGAAAATCTCTTCCTCCTATGCAGATGCAGAGATGCATCAAATTGCAGAATGGCTCATTTCCTCCCCAAAGAATCTCAGTGGATGACTTTTGTACCTCTCTGAAATTCATATTCAATGATCTGAGTAATGAGATTTTCTTTAAATTGGAAAAATAAAACCACCCAGTGGTTACATACTGTCAAATCTCTCTTCATAACATCTGCCCTCTGTGAGTCTGTCACATGCCACACATGCCACTGTATGCTCTAGGAGATTTCCACCGCGTAAACAGGCAGAAGAAAAGGGACTGTCTTGAGGTGGGGGTGGGGAGATGTGAGGTTTTCTTTTCTTTTTTTTTTTTTTGAGGTTTTTTTGGGCCACTTCTATTGGTCTTTCATTTATTTATCTTTGTTCTTTGGCCTGTGTGGGCCTCCCATCGCTGTGGCCAGAGCACCGGTTGTGGGCACATGTGCTCCAGAGCTCCCACTCGGTAGTTGGACACATCGGTCCAGCCGCTGCGCGGCATGTCGGACCTTCCCAGACCAGGGATCGAACTGGTGCCCCCTGCACTGCAAGGCGGTGTTCTTACCCACTGGACCACCAGGGATGCCTGAGGTTTTCTTTTGCTTTTTGCTCTTTGGTGTTTTCCAAGCTTTCGAAGATGAGCATGGGTTGATTTCGTCTCCCCATGTTTGTAAGGTGCATCTCTTGAGCTTGTAAGGACTCTGCCTGTGGGCATTCTATCGGCCAAGGTCAAAAGATAATCTATCTGCTTTGCTCGGGCAGCTCAGAGCTCTCACTGTTCCATGTTTTATGGCATTTTTTATGGCAATTTTTCAGTTAGGGCATTCCTGACCAGGCAGGAAGTACAAATTCAAACCCTCAACCGATGGCAGGATAAGGCCATCACCTGGAGAGACTGTCTTTCTCCACCCACATCCTAGGCCCACAGACACTCTTCTTTGTACTTTTCCTGTGCTGGAGGCAGATTCATCTTCCATCAACTTTTTTTTTTTTTTAAAGTCAAAACTTTATGTATTGATTTATGCATTTACTCATTTTACACAGCCTTGAGCTTCAGGTCTCCAGGGGCAAGTACATTCGTTCAGTAAATATTTACTGTTTGCCTATGATTTTGCTAGGCATTAGTGGAGAAATGTGAGAATATAAAGATGACAGTTATAGTCTCTGCTCTTAAGACGTTTACAACTGAGCTCGAGAAATGTAACTGCACACAAATACATTTTATTGCTATATAACAACCATGCTACGCTGCTTTAGTCATACCCGACTCTGTGGCCCCAGGGATTGTGGCCTGCCAGGCTACTTTTCATGGGATTTCTTAGGCAACAGTACTGGAGTGGATTGCCATTTCCTCCTCCAACCATCTCCTTTTTACTGAGGGATAACCCTTCATGTGGCTCTCGCTGCCCTGTGTGGCTCAGAGGCTTCCTCTCTCTTTCCACACGAGTGTCAAATCCTCAACTGCACTACTATCAAGACGGCATCAACCGAGGCACACCTGAAAGTCTGGGTTTAGCTTCCACTTGACTCCTGATCCTGAGTAATTTCCTTATGAATTCTATTGTGCATGTAAAAAAACACCAGCTGTATTTTAGATAGCATTTCTAGGAACCCTGTATCAGGAGACTATTTCAGTTAGCTAGACCGACATATTGTTAGAGACAGAAATGGCATGCATCATTTTTGAGAAAGAAAATAAACTTGAGCTTTACCAACTAACGCCCATGCTTACCTGGGCAGCCTGAGAAGACGGTGAATGGTGGGACCACAGTTTCTGGGGGTAATACTGTGTTGTCGAGAATTTTGCAACAGTCTTTCAACACGCACCGGCGCCCCTGTAATTAAAGCCTTGTTAATACAAAATAGACCAGGAAATGGGAATAAAAGTTGTCCTGTCTGTTGTGTGGAATGTATTTATGTTTTCTCCATTCATGATACCATATAATCGTCATGTTGTGTTAGTTGCTAAGTCATGTCCAATGGGACTCCATGGACTATAGCCTGCCAGGCTCCATGGAATTCTCCAGGCAAGAACTGGAGTGGGTTGCCATTCCCTTCTCTGGGGTATCTTTCTGACCCAGGGACTGAACTCACCGCAGGGTCGCCTGCATGGTAGGCAGATTCTTTACTGTCTGAGCCACAGGGAGCCTATAATCATCATGGTCAGGGACAAGAGGCATGGCCACAATGCCTTACTGCAGACGGTACCTGACAAGCAGGAGGCAGAAACATTAATGTGTGTGTAAGTCATGTATGAGCATGTGTGTGTTTACATTTGAAGTCAGGGGTTGTATATTAGGGACACTTCAGGCTATCTTAGGCATTTCAGACTATATGAAATTGGATCTTCGAGAATTCTGTTTAATTTTCTTTCTTTGCTATGATTAATGGGTATTTGTTGTGCTTTTCTAATATCTATTTCCCTTTCTTCTGGTAACAAATCCTGTATTTTTGTTGGGTACCATGCCATCCCCATCTCAGTCCACAGGCTTCACTTCCCATCCCAAATTCTAAACCCCAAGCATGGCCACAGCCACTGGTTTATTAGGGAATCAGCACATGAACCAAAGATGAACCTCAATGTCAGGGCTTCTGCTGGGCTTACAGGGAAAAGAAACTCTCTCCAATAAGGATTCTAGAGGACAGGACAGAATCTTAGACCAGCCACTGGTTTCCATCAGGAGAACACCGGCCTGAGAGGCTCCCAGAGGAAAACAAAAATGGGAAGATTAATTCTCAAGACATCAACTGAGATGTCCGCTGGAGCCACTTGTGTATGAAATTAGGATCTACTTCTGTACCCTCGGTTCATATCAGCCAGTATATTTGTTTTGTACCTACCAGTTTAAGATCTGTTTGCTCATTTGTAAACTCCAAATGGACAAGTCTTGGCAAATTATTTTGGCTATGAAGTTAATAGTTCACTTATTCTGTCATGGGCAAGTGGTAGTTATTAGGCAGCAACTCAAGTCTGCCATCACCCACAGTAGTGTGGGGGGCAAAAAATAAGGTTTTGGAGAGTCACGGGTTTCATGGCTTAAGGAAAAGAAGAGGTTTCTGTATATGGCTAAAAATTATGTCTCTGATAACTTGCTGAGTAAATCAAAGTTTTGGTCTTTACCAACTGCATTTACACTATCCAAGGCTATATATAGTTCATTTGTGTTCTGGTCAGAATATCAGATAAAACAGACCTAGCTGAGGATGTGGATTGTCTAACAGATACCAGGATAATGCTAACCCATCTAGACCCTGGATTTTACCAAAGAATAGGAAAGATACTTTGATCTGGTTGTGTTCATATCTCCTCCCAGTATTAAATACCTGAAACTTACATATGTCCAAGAGTTCCCGGGTAGACTGCCAAATGAATTTTTTAAAAAGTTGACACCTCTAAGGGCCTAAGTTGTCTCCAGCTGGGTGAGAAGCAACCTGTGACTGCAGATCTTCATTTCTCTTTAGGCTATTAGGCATTTCAGACTATATGAAATTGGATCTTCGAGAATTCTGTTTAATTTTCTTTCTTTGCTATGATTAATGGGTATTTGTTGTGCTTTTCTAATATCTATTTCCCTTTCTTCTGGTAACAAATCCTGTATTTTTGTTGGGTACCATGCCATCCCCATCTCAGTCCACAGGCTTCACTTCCCATCCCAAATTCTAAACCCCAAGCATGGCCACAGCCACTGGTTTATTAGGGAATCAGCACATGAACCAAAGATGAACCTCAATGTCAGGGCTTCTGCTGGGCTTACAGGGAAAAGAAACTCTCTCCAATAAGGATTCTAGAGGACAGGACAGAATCTTAGACCAGCCACTGGTTTCCATCAGGAGAACACCGGCCTGAGAGGCTCCCAGAGGAAAACAAAAATGGGAAGATTAATTCTCAAGACATCAACTGAGATGTCCGCTGGAGCCACTTGTGTATGAAATTAGGATCTACTTCTGTACCCTCGGTTCATATCAGCCAGTATATTTGTTTTGTACCTACCAGTTTAAGATCTGTTTGCTCATTTGTAAACTCCAAATGGACAAGTCTTGGCAAATTATTTTGGCTATGAAGTTAATAGTTCACTTATTCTGTCATGGGCAAGTGGTAGTTATTAGGCAGCAACTCAAGTCTGCCATCACCCACAGTAGTGTGGGGGGCAAAAAATAAGGTTTTGGAGAGTCACGGGTTTCATGGCTTAAGGAAAAGAAGAGGTTTCTGTATATGGCTAAAAATTATGTCTCTGATAACTTGCTGAGTAAATCAAAGTTTTGGTCTTTACCAACTGCATTTACACTATCCAAGGCTATATATAGTTCATTTGTGTTCTGGTCAGAATATCAGATAAAACAGACCTAGCTGAGGATGTGGATTGTCTAACAGATACCAGGATAATGCTAACCCATCTAGACCCTGGATTTTACCAAAGAATAGGAAAGATACTTTGATCTGGTTGTGTTCATATCTCCTCCCAGTATTAAATACCTGAAACTTACATATGTCCAAGAGTTCCCGGGTAGACTGCCAAATGAATTTTTTAAAAAGTTGACACCTCTAAGGGCCTAAGTTGTCTCCAGCTGGGTGAGAAGCAACCTGTGACTGCAGATCTTCATTTCTCTTTGGAATATTCTCTTCCCTGAATTACCTATTATTGGCAGTATCAAAAATCGAGCAGATGGCCAGCTCCCCGGGTGACTCCCAAATTAACTCAAAGATGCCCTGTGATGCTTCAGCTCTAATAACTCAAGACTAAGCATGTGGGGCACTGAGTGAAAGGAAACAATGTGCTGCACACGGCAGGATGCATTCATAGACAGGGACACACACACAAAGGGCCAGGAAGAGAAGAGCAGTGGGAATGCACCTTCTCAGTCAGCACCCCCAGTCACCACACAGCCTCTGGGCACCTGCTTGTCTAGAGCTGGCCGTTCTGCCCACGCAAACAGTGTGTGTGCTCCCACACGGCGCTTTGGAGCACATGCGCTCAGAGCAGACACTCTGCACTGGGAGAGGCCACTGAAACGGGAGGCCCACACATGCCAAATAATAACGATGGATGAAAATAAATACAAAAATAAAAGAGGCATGATGGGGGGAAATGTGCTCAGATGGCTTTCAGAGAATTTCAGGTAAACTGATCAATTAATCAGTTACATAGCAACAAAATAAAAAACACAGGTACTTCTTCACACCAGTCAGAATTGCCACCATCAAAAAATCTGCAGATAATAACTGCCAGAGAGGGTGCGGAGAAAAGGGAACACTCTTGCATTGTTTGTGGGAATGTAAATTGATACAACCACTATTAAAGACAGTATGGAGATTCCTCAAAAAGCTAAGAATAGAAGCACCATATGACCCAGCAATCCCACTATTAAGCTTATACCCTGATGAAATCAAAATTGAAAGAGACACCTGTGCCGCAATGTTCACTGCAGCTCTCTACACAATAGCTAGATCATGGAAGGAACCTAGATGTCCATCGACGAACGAATGGATAAAGAAGCTCTGGTACATATATACAACAGAGTACTTCTCAGCCACAAAAACAAACGCAGAGGATTCAGTCCTAATGAGATGGACGAATCTAGAACCTATTATTCAAAGTGAAGTAAGTCAAAAAAAGGACTAGTACACTAACACATATATATGGAATCTAGTAAGATTGTACTGATAAATACACATGCAGAGCATCGATGGAAAAACAGTCATAGAGAACAGACTTATGGACACTTGGGAGAGGGAAGAGTGGGTGAGAGATATGGAAAGAGTAACATGGAGCCCTATACTAGTATATGTAGAAGAGATAACTACTGTCAATGCATGTGGGTTAAGGGATCTTACACGGGGGCTATGGCGATGGCCTGGAGGGGTGAGATGGGGGGGATGGGATATACATATGACTCATCTAGGATTATACATATCTGTAAACAACAAAAACTCTGTAAAAGTAAAAAATGAAATAAAAATTTAAAAAAAAAAAGACACAATTTTAAAAAAAAGGCAAAAAAAAAAAATGCAGGCACCTCTTGGGCATGAAAGTGTTGGCAACAGCTGAGGAGGTAAAGAGCCGTAACTGCTTCTTTATTCTTTCCTGGAGAACTACATGTTGCTGGTACTATAACTACCCTTATCTCCTTTTCCTGTTTTTTTCTTCCTTTTTTTTTTTTTCCTCGCTTTTTTGGTCATGCCATGTGGCATGTGGGAGCTCAGTTCTCCACTAAAGACTGGACTCCTGCAATGGGAGTGTGGAGTCTTAGCCACTGAACCACCAGGGAAGACCCATATCTCTTTATGCAAGTTATCTAGCAGTTTACTTCCATCCTGTGAAACAGGATATAAAACCAAGCCTATACGGATACTGTTAAGATTAGAGATAAACGTAAAACTCAAGGCATGGTAACAGTGCCTATTAATATTGCCTGTTAGGCTTTTCCTGCAGACTTGGAAAATTCTGATTAACACTCACACCTCCCCACATCCAAGCAGAAGATATACCACCACATGAGATGCAACAGGAAGGAGCCATGTGTCACTGGGACAGCCGGACTCTAAGAGAGTTCCTGCTAGCTTTGAGATCCTCAAATAATCTTTCTCCTGAGATTACTCCTGAGAATTTGTAAAGGCTCAGCAAATAAGTACAGCTAATACTGAAAAACCACTATATCATGAGTTGATGTATTGAAAAGTGATACAAAAAGTAGAGCACCCAACAACAGGACTAGAATTTCCTAAACACTGGGAACAGCATGTGGGTAATAACCATTCAGCCATCTAGCTCTGCTGCTAAAGGACTAGGCTACTATGGTTATATCTGCATGTCACTGACGAAAATACCAGAAAAACTCAGCCGTGGCTTGGTAAGCATGCTCTAGTCAGTCAGTCAGAGTGAGGGCAGAGGATGGATTTCACTTTCTCTCCTTTTCCTCAACATCAGGCTGAACTAAAGACATTCTGTCTCTAAGACACATGAAGGAATTCCACTGGAGGAAAATATTTGGCAAAACAATTACTCCCCTTAATTCTGAGTGACAAGCCAGACTGGAATATCTTTCTCTGCAGCACGGTTCTCCACTACATTGTCCACCTCTGTTGGGCCCTCATGGCTGCCAGAACGTGACCTCATGGTTTCTGTGGGTTTTCTGATACTTTAGGGTCTGAATCTTATCCAGAGCAGAAGGCTGATTCTGTGTTAATGGGAACAGCCATTTAAAAGTATGAAAGGGGTCTTGGCCTTTCCCAGAACCTGAGGGACAAGTATAAAATGTAGGAGATATTGTCCCTGAAAATTCAGGCAGTTTGGCTCTGATCATTAACATTTTCACTCAGGATGGTCTCAGAAATCCTAACTGAAATGAACTTCTTCATCTAAGAAATACCAAGAAATTCCGCCTCGGAAAGCCTTGGCTGGGTGAAACCAACTGATGCCGAGGCGCCGTGGACCCGTGTCCCACAGGCTCTGCTGAGCGAGGGGCCCCCTGGCGCCCGGTGGGCCCAGCACCTTGAATTATGTGCAGCTCCTTTTAACGTCATGGCCTTTGGTGAGGGTGCCTTACATACGTCAATCTCTTTCCTGAAACACTCACTCTCCTCTAGTATCTGAGCCCATTTTGATTCATTCTTCAGGGTCCCTCACGCCCTGAGACTGCATGCTCCTTAAGGTGAGGCGAGAGGGAGGCACGTTAGTGGCAGGGCTAGCTCACTCTCCCTCTTTTTTGTAAAGGCTCAGTAAATAAGTACAGCTAATACTGAAAAACCACTATATCATGAGTTGATGTATTGAAAAGTGATACAAAAAGTAGAGCACCCAACAACAGGACTAGAATTTCCTAAACACTGGGAACAGCATGTGGGTAATAACCATTCAGCCATCTAGCTCTGCTGCTAAAGGACTAGGCTACTATGGTTATATCTGCATGTCACTGACGAAAATACCAGAAAAACTCAGCCGTGGCTTGGTAAGCATGCTCTAGTCAGTCAGTCAGAGTGAGGGCAGAGGATGGATTTCACTTTCTCTCCTTTTCCTCAACATCAGGCTGAACTAAAGACATTCTGTCTCTAAGACACATGAAGGAATTCCACTGGAGGAAAATATTTGGCAAAACAATTACTCCCCTTAATTCTGAGTGACAAGCCAGACTGGAATATCTTTCTCTGCAGCACGGTTCTCCACTACATTGTCCACCTCTGTTGGGCCCTCATGGCTGCCAGAACGTGACCTCATGGTTTCTGTGGGTTTTCTGATACTTTAGGGTCTGAATCTTATCCAGAGCAGAAGGCTGATTCTGTGTTAATGGGAACAGCCATTTAAAAGTATGAAAGGGGTCTTGGCCTTTCCCAGAACCTGAGGGACAAGTATAAAATGTAGGAGATATTGTCCCTGAAAATTCAGGCAGTTTGGCTCTGATCATTAACATTTTCACTCAGGATGGTCTCAGAAATCCTAACTGAAATGAACTTCTTCATCTAAGAAATACCAAGAAATTCCGCCTCGGAAAGCCTTGGCTGGGTGAAACCAACTGATGCCGAGGCGCCGTGGACCCGTGTCCCACAGGCTCTGCTGAGCGAGGGGCCCCCTGGCGCCCGGTGGGCCCAGCACCTTGAATTATGTGCAGCTCCTTTTAACGTCATGGCCTTTGGTGAGGGTGCCCCTTACATACGTCAATCTCTTTCCTGAAACACTCACTCTCCTCTAGTATCTGAGCCCATTTTGATTCATTCTTCAGGGTCCCCTCACGCCCCTGAGACTGCATGCTCCTTAAGGTGAGGCGAGAGGGAGGCACGTTAGTGGCAGGGCTAGTCATACCACTAGGGTTCAAATCCCAGTGCTAGCATTTAGTAGCCTTGCCAAATCCCCTAATATCAAAGGTCTTCAGCTTTCTCACCCAAAATAGGGATAGTAACAGTACCTACCATCCTTAGATGGTCGTGAGGATTAACTGAAATAATCAAAGGATACAGAAAGTTCCATAAAGGTCAGCCATGATGATTCATGCCTATGAAGAACTCCAAATCCAAACACAACTCTGGCTGACCAGAAAACACTCCTACCCTGCTTGACGACAGAAGTAGAGGCCTGCCGATGTGAGGGACAGGAGCTCAGGGGGAAGCGTGGCTGCTCAGCCAGCCACGTCAGCATACTCACAATCACACAGTTCTTGCCAACGTGCACGTAAGACCCGATCTGAGCTGCGTTGACCACACAGTCTTCCTCAATAAAGACATGGTCCCCAATGTGTAAAGGAAAAAATGCAACACTGTAGAAGAAAAAGAGACGAAAGAAAAGGTCAAAGGAATGTACCTCTGGTCAAAGTTTATAGAACTAAAGAGTGTAATTGCAACTCCATCACTTTGTCTTAGTAAGAGACTGCTCTTAGCAAGGAAAGAATCCTCCACCTTGAGGAATTCTATAATGTTGAAGAATATGAATGTTATTACTAAACCAAAATCAGAAATGCTAGACGACAGAAATATACAAGCAAACAGGAAAACAGTAAGGGTGAGACCGTCAAAGTTGAAAAACCTTCACCAAATAAAAATGAATGAACGTTTTGCTCATTCCTGCCCCCTCTGAAAATGCTTCAGGGGACTGACATAAGGCTTATGGGATATAATTCCCAACATGCTGAAAATGTATATATGGACTGGTTTTACTGGGTGCCTACTATATGTCAGACTCTGTGCTAGGAAGTGGGGAACACAATGGCAAGCAAATGGGACGTGATCCTGCCTGTGAGGAGCTTACGATCAGAAGAAGAGAGATTAAATAAACTTTTTTAAAACTAGGGCCCCTGGGGACTGCATTTGCTCCTTAAGGCACTCTCCTCTAGTATCTGAGCCCATTTTGATTCATTCTTCAGGGTCCCTCACGCCCTGAGACTGCATGCTCCTTAAGGTGAGGCGAGAGGAGGCACGTTAGTGGCAGGGCTAGTCATACCACTAGGGTTCAAATCCCAGTGCTAGCATTTAGTAGCCTTGCCAAATCCCCTAATATCAAAGGTCTTCAGCTTTCTCACCCAAAATAGGGATAGTAACAGTACCTACCATCCTTAGATGGTCGTGAGGATTAACTGAAATAATCAAAGGATACAGAAAGTTCCATAAAGGTCAGCCATGATGATTCATGCCTATGAAGAACTCCAAATCCAAACACAACTCTGGCTGACCAGAAAACACTCCTACCCTGCTTGACGACAGAAGTAGAGGCCTGCCGATGTGAGGGACAGGAGCTCAGGGGGAAGCGTGGCTGCTCAGCCAGCCACGTCAGCATACTCACAATCACACAGTTCTTGCCAACGTGCACGTAAGACCCGATCTGAGCTGCGTTGACCACACAGTCTTCCTCAATAAAGACATGGTCCCCAATGTGTAAAGGAAAAAATGCAACACTGTAGAAGAAAAAGAGACGAACAGAAAAAGGTCAAAGGAATGTACCTCTGGTCAAAGTTTATAGAACTAAAGAGTGTAATTGCAACTCCATCACTTTGTCTTAGTAAGAGACTGCTCTTAGCAAGGAAAGAATCCTCCACCTTGAGGAATTCTATAATGTTGAAGAATATGAATGTTATTACTAAACCAAAATCAGAAATGCTAGACGACAGAAATATACAAGCAAACAGGAAAACAGTAAGGGTGAGACCGTCAAAGTTGAAAAACCTTCACCAAATAAAAATGAATGAACGTTTTGCTCATTCCTGCCCCCTCTGAAAATGCTTCAGGGGACTGACATAAGGCTTATGGGATATAATTCCCAACATGCTGAAAATGTATATATGGACTGGTTTTACTGGGTGCCTACTATATGTCAGACTCTGTGCTAGGAAGTGGGGAACACAATGGCAAGCAAATGGGACGTGATCCTGCCTGTGAGGAGCTTACGATCAGAAGAAGAGAGATTAAATAAACTTTTTTTTTAAAACATTTATTTTTTATTTATTTATCTTTTGGGGGGTGGGGTGGGGAGGGAGGGAGACGGGCGGGCCACTTCTATTGGTCTTTCATTTCTCTATTTTCATCCATCTTTTTTCTTTGGCTCCTGTGAGCCTCCCATCATGTGGCCTCTGTCGTCGCAGAGCGCTGGCTCTGGGCGTATGCGCCCCAGAGTTCCAACTTGGTAATTGGACATGTCAGTCCAGCTGCTCTGCGGCACGTGGGATCTTCCCAGACCAGGGATCGAATAGGCACCCGTTGCACTGCAAGGCGGTGTCATTACCCACTGGACCACCAGGGGAAGCCCCTAAATAAACTTTTTATAAGTGTTTTTTTTGTTTGTTTCGGCCACTTCTATTGGTCTTTCATTTACTTCCATCTTTGTTCTTTGCCCTGTGTGGGTACCCCACTGCAGTGGCCTCTCTCATTGCAGAGCACCAGCTCCGGGCACATGTGCTCCAGAGCACCAGCTCGGTAGTTGGACACATCGGTCCAGCCGCTCTGTGGCACGTGGAATCTTCCCAGGCCAGGGGTTGAACCGGCACCCCTTGCACTGCAAGGGGGGGTCCTTACCTAGTGGACCACCAGGGAAACCGTAAATAAACTTTTACAGAAGTAATTAGTTACAACTGTGATAAGTGCTACAGAGGAAAAAAACCGCATCATGAGAGCATAACAAAGAGACTTTATCTAGACTAGAGGTTTGGTAAAACTTAACTGAAAGTGACATTTAAGACGACAGAATATACCTTGAGGAATTCTATAATGTTGAAGAATATGAATGTTATTACTAAACCAAAATCAGAAATGCTAGACGACAGAAATATACAAGGAAAACAGTAAGGGTGAGACCGTCAAAGTTGAAAAACCTTCACCAAATAAAAATGAATGAACGTTTTGCTCATTCCTGCCCCCTCTGAAAATGCTTCAGGGGACTGACATAAGGCTTATGGGATATAATTCCCAACATGCTGAAAATGTATATATGGACTGGTTTTACTGGGTGCCTACTATATGTCAGACTCTGTGCTAGGAAGTGGGGAACACAATGGCAAGCAAATGGGACGTGATCCTGCCTGTGAGGAGCTTACGATCAGAAGAAGAGAGATTAAATAAACTTTTTTTTTAAAACATTTATTTTTTATTTATTTATCTTTTGGGGGGTGGGGTGGGGAGGGAGGGAGACGGGCGGGCCACTTCTATTGGTCTTTCATTTCTCTATTTTCATCCATCTTTGTTCTTTGGCTCCTGTGAGCCTCCCATCGCGGTGGCCTCTGTCGTCGCAGAGC
Source organism: Tragulus kanchil (assembly GCA_022376925.1). NCBI lineage: Eukaryota > Metazoa > Chordata > Mammalia > Artiodactyla > Tragulidae > Tragulus > Tragulus kanchil. The sequence continues at coordinate 134,108,894 of JAIOJX010000002.1, read as the reverse complement.
GCTGGCTCTGGGCGTATGCGCCCCAGAGTTCCAACTTGGTAATTGGACATGTCAGTCCAGCTGCTCTGCGGCACGTGGGATCTTCCCAGACCAGGGATCGAATAGGCACCCGTTGCACTGCAAGGCGGTGTCATTACCCACTGGACCACCAGGGGAAGCCCCTAAATAAACTTTTTATAAGTGTTTTTTTTGTTTGTTTCGGCCACTTCTATTGGTCTTTCATTTACTTCCATCTTTGTTCTTTGCCCTGTGTGGGTACCCCACTGCAGTGGCCTCTCTCATTGCAGAGCACCAGCTCCGGGCACATGTGCTCCAGAGCACCAGCTCGGTAGTTGGACACATCGGTCCAGCCGCTCTGTGGCACGTGGAATCTTCCCAGGCCAGGGGTTGAACCGGCACCCCTTGCACTGCAAGGGGGGGTCCTTACCTAGTGGACCACCAGGGAAACCGTAAATAAACTTTTACAGAAGTAATTAGTTACAACTGTGATAAGTGCTACAGAGGAAAAAAACCGCATCATGAGAGCATAACAAAGAGACTTTATCTAGACTAGAGGTTTGGTAAAAACTTAACTGAAAGTGACATTTAAGCCAAGACTTAAGTATTTAGCAGTCTTTCTCTAAACTTGTGACATTGCTGCCATTCTCCAGGTTTCCTCAAATGTCATTAACAGGGCTTCCCTGGTGGTCCAGTAGGAACAGAGTCCGCCTTCCAGTGCAAGGGGCACCAATCCGATCCCTGGCCCAGAAGGATCCTACGTGCTGCGGAGCGGCTGGACCAGTGTGTCCAGTTGTGAGCCGGCGCTCTGGAGTACATGTGCCCAGAGCTGGTGCTCTGCAATTAGGGAGGCCACTACAATGGGAGGCGTACACAGGCTGAAAAATAACGATGGATGAAAATAAATAAATAAATAAAACAATAAAAGAGGCCAATATTTTTTAAAAAAATCTCAGTAACAATGGTCTGTGATCATATTTATAAGAAATTTCAGTATGAAGACTAGAACTAACATAAAGCAGCTGCATGCTCACTGACTTTATCTTGTCAGGAATATTTTGTTAGAGACAATAGTTATCCTCCACACACCTATAACAGGTGCTGTTCAGTCACTTCGTCATGTCCAATTCCTTGAGACCCCATGGACTGCAGCACGCCAGGCTTCCCTGTCCTTCACCATCCCCTGGAGTTTGCTCAAACTCATGTCCATTGACTGAGTGATGCCATCCAATCATCTTATCCTCTGAGGCCCCCTTCTCCTGCCCTCAGTCTTTCCCAGCATCAGGGTCTTTTCCAATAAGTTAGCTTTTTGCATCAGGTGGCCAAAGTATTAGCTTCAGCATCAGTCCTTCCAATGAATATTCAGGGTGGATTTCCTTTAGGATTGACTAGTTTGATCTCCCTGCACTTCAAAGCACTCTCTAGAGTCTTCTCAAGCACCATACTTTGAAAGCATCGATTCTTGGTGCTCCAGCCTTCTTTATGACTCTCATATCCACACATGACTACTGGAAAAACCATAGCTTTGACTATATGACTTCTTGTCGCCAAAATAACGCTTTCTAATATGCTGTCTAGATTTGTCATAGCTTTTCTTGCAAGAAGCAAGTGCCATTTTTTTAAAAAAAAGTTTTTATTTATTTATTTATTTATTTATTTTCTGGCTATTCTGGGTTTTCACTGCTGCCACAGGCTGTTCTCTAGTTGCAGGGAGTGGGGGCTACTCTCTAGCTAAGGTAAGCAGGATTCTTGCTGCAGTGACCTCTCTTGTTGTGGAACTCGGGCTCTAGGGCACACGGGCTTCAGTAGCTGTGGCCCGTGGGCTCCATAGTTGCGCCTCCGAGGCTCTCGAGCACAGACTCCATTGTTGTGGCTCATGGGCTTAGCTGTTCTGCAGAATGTGGGATCTTCCCAGATCAGGGATCAAACCCATGTCTCCTCCAATGGCAGGTAAACTCTGCCACTGAGCTATTAGGGAAGTCTGCAAGTGTCTTTTAATTTCATGGCTGCAGTCATTATTTGCAGTGATTTGGGAGTCCAAGAAAATAAAGTCTCACTATTTCCACTTTTTTCCCAACCATTTCCCTTGAAGTGATGGGACCAGATGCCATAATCTTAGCTTTCTGAATGCTGAGTCTTAAGCCAGTTTTTTAACTCTCCTCTTTCACCTTCATCAAAAAGCTCTTTAGTTCCTCTTCATTTTCTGCCATAAAGGTGGTGTCATCTGCATATCTGAGGTTATTGATATTTCTCCCAGCAATCTTGATTCTAGCTTGTGATTCACCTAGCCTGGCATTTTGCATGATGTAGTCTGCAAATAAGCTAAATAAGCAGGGTGACAATATACAGCCTTGATGTACTCCTTTCCCAATTTGGAACCAGTCCATTGCTCCATATCATGTTCTAACTCTTGCTTCTTGACCTGCACATAGGCTTCTCAGGAGATAGGTAAGGTGGTCTGGTATTCCCATCTCTTCAAGAATTTGTAACTTATTTAAATCTTCCTCAGTTCATTTGCATTTTTAGTCTAGGCGCCTTGCGTAACAATGGGTTCCTTAATTTTTTCCAGTCTACAACAGTGCTGTCAACTCTTCAATTTTAAATTGAAAATTCCACACTTTTTACTACTATCTGGTTCTGACGTTGAGATATACAGAAGAGGAAATTTACGGCCACTTTCTACGCATATGTTGCTTTTTACCCTTTCATATTTCTGTATTTCTCATGTGGACTATTCATTTTTTTAACTTTTTATTTTATGCTGGAGTAAGCCAAAAAACCATTTTGTGAGTTTCAGTGGACAGCAAAGAGACTCAGCCATACACATACATGTATCTATTCTTCCCTAAACTCCCCTCCCATCCAGGCTGTCTGTCGCACGTGAATTATTCTTATTTACACATTCCTCCATTCACCAATTAGCTCCTTGTTTCAGTCTTCCTTGACCATGTCCAGTCCAATAATGCCTTTATCAGGAGGCGGTTAATAATTCTAGCAGAGCATCAGTCACTGTAGAAAACCATGCAAGGGCACTAGAAGGGTTTTCTGGTATTAGGTGAGTCTCCGCAAAAGTGGCAGGTAAACTCTGCCACTGGAAAGGGGTCTGCAAGTGTCTTTTAATTTCATGGCTGCAGTCATTATTTGCAGTGATTTGGGAGTCCAAGAAAATAAAGTCTCACTATTTCCACTTTTTTCCCAACCATTTCCCTTGAAGTGATGGGACCAGATGCCATAATCTTAGCTTTCTGAATGCTGAGTCTTAAGCCAGTTTTTTAACTCTCCTCTTTCACCTTCATCAAAAAGCTCTTTAGTTCCTCTTCATTTTCTGCCATAAAGGTGGTGTCATCTGCATATCTGAGGTTATTGATATTTCTCCCAGCAATCTTGATTCTAGCTTGTGATTCACCTAGCCTGGCATTTTGCATGATGTAGTCTGCAAATAAGCTAAATAAGCAGGGTGACAATATACAGCCTTGATGTACTCCTTTCCCAATTTGGAACCAGTCCATTGCTCCATATCATGTTCTAACTCTTGCTTCTTGACCTGCACATAGGCTTCTCAGGAGATAGGTAAGGTGGTCTGGTATTCCCATCTCTTCAAGAATTTGTAACTTATTTAAATCTTCCTCAGTTCATTTGCATTTTTAGTCTAGGCGCCTTGCGTAACAATGGGTTCCTTAATTTTTTCCAGTCTACAACAGTGCTGTCAACTCTTCAATTTTAAATTGAAAATTCCACACTTTTTACTACTATCTGGTTCTGACGTTGAGATATACAGAAGAGGAAATTTACGGCCACTTTCTACGCATATGTTGCTTTTTACCCTTTCATATTTCTGTATTTCTCATGTGGACTATTCATTTTTTTAACTTTTTATTTTATGCTGGAGTAAGCCAAAAAACCATTTTGTGAGTTTCAGTGGACAGCAAAGAGACTCAGCCATACACATACATGTATCTATTCTTCCCTAAACTCCCCTCCCATCCAGGCTGTCTGTCGCACGTGAATTATTCTTATTTACACATTCCTCCATTCACCAATTAGCTCCTTGTTTCAGTCTTCCTTGACCATGTCCAGTCCAATAATGCCTTTATCAGGAGGCGAAGTTAATAATTCTAGCAGAGCATCAGTCACTGTAGAAAACCATGCAAGGGCACTAGAAGGGTTTTCTGGCTTCCCTTCACAACCCATAACAGTCAATAAATGCTTGTTGAATGAGTGGATGGAAAGCAGATGGTGCCTTAGGTAGGAGCCAGGAGAGTACAGACAGAGACAGGCAAAGAGAATACCACCATCAAGCAGAGTGGGTGGCCTTCCTGCCCGGCCCATGCCCTTAGACAATTCTTAGTCCCCCTGAGAGATCAATGTGCCTGACTTGACCCTGCCCTCTAGACTAAAGCTGTTTAGACCAGGGTACCTAACTCAAACTAAGCCAATCAGATTCACTCTGCCAAGACCTTAATAGGATAAAAAGTGGATACCATATGACAAAAGTGGATTTTAGTAAGATAAAAGTGGACACCATTTAAAATTTCTGGCTGCTATCCACTGGAAGCCTAAATGGAGAAGTGCTGTAATTAAAGGGCTGAGGCAGGAAGGTTGGCTCTAGGAGAAAAGCAGGAAGATAGGGCTGAAAGAAAAAAGAGGAAGCAGAAGTTCAGAGAGGAGGACAGATGAGCAACAGCAGGATCTCTGTGGCAGCGCAGCAGGCAGACAGAAAAGCCTCTTAATTCTGGCTAGCTGTCCAGATCTAGGTTCTAGTCCCTTGTGAAATCTGGCCCCTTTTCAACCCTTAAATTCCATCCGATATGCCTGTGTCTGTTTCATCAGAACCCCGCTCTGCTTTTACAACCGTAAGTGGACTGTCTCTGGCAACCACCGACTAGACTAAGACAACCACTGCCAGTGGTGTTCACCAGGGTGAATTCTTATTTAGTGTTCCCAACAAAACCACAGACCTGCTGCTTCACCCACAACTCAACACAGAGGTTTCACCATCAGCAGCAGCATCTTGGTCTTCCCTGGTGGCTCAACGGTAAAGAATCCACCTGCAATGCAGGAGACCCTGGTTCAACTCCTGGGTCAGGCAGTTCCCCTGGAGAAAGGACAGGCTACCCACACCAGGATTCTTAGGGTTCTCCGGTAGCTCAGACGGTAAAGAATCCGCCTGCAACGCCAGAGACCCGGGTTCAATCCCCAGGTTGGGAAGATCCCCTGAAAGACAGCATGGCAACCCACTCCAGTATTCTTGCCTGGAGAATCGTCATGGACAGAGGAGCCCTGCAGGCTGCAGCCCACAGGGTCACAAAGAGCCAGACACGGCTGAGGGGCTAAGCACACCACAGCGGCAGCATCTTCCCCAAGACTGAAACAGGTCCATACATTACATACCCTTTGCTGAATTTCTTGAATGGTGGCCTTATCACACTCCGACTTTTCACAACACAATGACGTCCAACTCTAACATTTGCCAGATCCCCTCGGATAATACAGTCATTCATCACAATGGTCTATAAAATAAAGCATATTTTTAAAAGTTATTTTTACTTGGAGGACAATTGCTTTACAATGTTGTGCTGGTTTCTGCTATACGTGAATCAGCTATAACTACACATATATCGCTTCCCTATTGAGCCTCCCTGCTGCGACCCTCCAATCCTACCGCTCTAGGTCATCAGAGAACACCCAGTTGAGCTCCATGTGTTACAGTACACCTTCCCACTAGCTAGCTATTCTATACAAGGCAGTGCGTGGCGTGTATGTGAATGCTACTTTCTGAATTCGTCTCACCCTCTCCTTCCCCTACTGTGTCTACACATCTGATCTCTGTATCTGCCTCCCGATTACTGCCCTGCAAATAGGTCCATCAGTACCATTTTTCTAAAGGCCATATATATGCGTTAACATACGGTATTTGGCTTTCTCCTTCTTTTTCACTCTGTATGACAGACTTTAGGTTTATACACCTCACTACAATGGAATTTTGTTCCTTTTTAAGACTGCGTAATAGTCCACTATATAAATATATACCACTTCTTTATCCATGTCTGTCAATGGGCAACTAGATCGTTTCCATGTCCTGCTATTGTAAACAACACTAAAATGAACGCATGGGTACATGTGTCCTTTAGAATTATTGTTTTCCCAGGGAATACGCCCAATAGTGGGATTACTGGGTTATATGGTAGTTTTCTTCTAGTTTGGGTTTTTTTTTTTTAATTATTATTCTTTTTCCCATCATGTTTCTTCTATTTATATTGATTTTCACCCATCTTTTTATTTTGTGGCATGTGTGGGCCTCCCATTGCAGTGGCCTCTCTCACTGCAGGGCACCAGCTCTGGGCGCATGAGCTCCAGAGTGCTGGCTTATAAATGGCTACACCAGTCCAGCCACTCCATGGCACATGGGATCCTCCCGGGCCAGGGATCGAACCAGTGCCCCTTGCACTGCAAGGCAGACTCTTCACCCACTGGACCACCAGGGAAGCGCTAGTCTAGTTTTTAAAGAAGTCTCCATGCTCTTCCCCATAGCAGCTGTATCAATTTACTTTCTCACTAATGGGGAAAAGGGTCCTCTTTCCTCCACATCCTTTCCAGCATTCACTGTTTGCAGATTTTCAGATGACGGCCATGTTGACTGGGGTAAGGTGATATTTCATGGCAATTTTGATTTGCATTTCTCTGATAATGAGTGGTTTGCCTTGGAAACTAATGGAGATCATTCTGTCGTTTCGGAAACTGCGTCCAAGTACTGCGTTTTGGGCTCTTTCCATTTCTTCTAAGGGATTCTTGCCCATGGTGGTAGATACAATGGTCATTCGAATTAAATTCACCCATTCCCATCCATTTTAGTTCACTGATTCTTAAAATATCAACGTTGCCATCTCCTGATTGACCACATCCAATTCACCTTGGTCAATGGGCCTAACATTCCAGCTTCCTATGCAATACTGTTTTTCACAGCACTGTACTTGATTTTCAGCACTAGACCCATCCACAGCTGAGCAACATTTCCATTTTGGCCCAGTCTCTTCATTTTTTTTTTTTTCTTTTTTGGCCACTTCTATTGGTCTTTCATTTATTTCCAACTTTGTTCTTTGGCCCGTGTGGTACTCCCATCGCAGTGGCCTCTCTCACTGCAGAGCACTGGCTCTGGGTGCACGCACTCCAGAGCTCCAGCCCGGTAATTGGACACATCGGTCCAGCCACCCCACGGCACGTGGGATCCTCCCAGGCCAGGGATCGAACCAGTGGCCCTTGTACTGCAAGGCAGTGTCCTTACCCACTGGACCACCAGGGAAGCCCGCCTCTTCATTCTTTATGGAGCAGTTTCTCTGCTCTTCCCTACAGCATATTGGACACTTACTGACCTAGGGGGCTCATCTTCCAGTGCCATATCTCTTTAGCTTTTCATTGTGCTCATAATCAACATCACAGTAATCCAAGTCTATGTCCCAACCACAAATGCCAAAGAAGCTCAATACTTCTATGAAGATATTCAAGACCTCCTAGAACGATCACCGAAAAAAGATGTCCTTTGTCATAAGGGACTGGAATGCAAAAGTAGGAAGTTAAGAGATACCTGGAGAACAGGCAAGTTTGGCCTCGGAGTACAAAATGAACCAGGACAAAGGTTAACAGAGTTCTGCTAAGACAACCCACTGGTCATAGCAAACACCCTCTCCCAACAACACAACAGATGTCTCTACACATGGACATCAGTAGATAGTCAACACCAAAATCTGACTGATTATATTCTTTGCAGTTGAGGATGGAGGAGCTCTAAACAGTCAGCAAAAACAAAACCCGGAGCAGACTGCAGCTCAGATCATCGGCTCCTTATTGCTAAATCCAGGCTCAAATTGAAGAAAGTAGGGAAAACTACCAGGTCATTTAGGTACGAACTAAATCAAATTCCTTACAATTATACAGTGGAGGTGACAAATAGATTCAAGGGATTAGATGTGGTACAGACTGCCTGAAGAACTAAGGCTGGAGGTTTGTGACACTGCATGGAAGGCAGTGACCAAAACCATCCCCAAGAAAGAAAGCAAAAATACAAAGTGGTTAGCTGAAGAGGTCTTGCAAATAGCTGAGAAAAGAAGAGAAGCAGGGGCTTCCTGGTGGTCCAGTGGGTAAAGTCTACCTTGCAGTGCAAGGGCACTGGTTTGGTCCCTGGCCTGGTTAGATCCCACAATGGGCGCACTGGCTCTGGGTGCACGCTCCAGCGCCCCAGCCCGGTAATTGGACACATCGGTCCAGCCACCCCACGGCACGTGGGATCCTCCCAGGCCAGGGATCGAACCAGTGGCCCTTGTACTGCAAGGCAGTGTCCTTACCCACTGGACCACCAGGGAAGCCCGCCTCTTCATTCTTTATGGAGCAGTTTCTCTGCTCTTCCCTACAGCATATTGGACACTTACTGACCTAGGGGGCTCATCTTCCAGTGCCATATCTCTTTAGCTTTTCATTGTGCTCATAATCAACATCACAGTAATCCAAGTCTATGTCCCAACCACAAATGCCAAAGAAGCTCAATACTTCTATGAAGATATTCAAGACCTCCTAGAACGATCACCGAAAAAAGATGTCCTTTGTCATAAGGGACTGGAATGCAAAAGTAGGAAGTTAAGAGATACCTGGAGAACAGGCAAGTTTGGCCTCGGAGTACAAAATGAACCAGGACAAAGGTTAACAGAGTTCTGCTAAGACAACCCACTGGTCATAGCAAACACCCTCTCCCAACAACACAACAGATGTCTCTACACATGGACATCAGTAGATAGTCAACACCAAAATCTGACTGATTATATTCTTTGCAGTTGAGGATGGAGGAGCTCTAAACAGTCAGCAAAAACAAAACCCGGAGCAGACTGCAGCTCAGATCATCGGCTCCTTATTGCTAAATCCAGGCTCAAATTGAAGAAAGTAGGGAAAACTACCAGGTCATTTAGGTACGAACTAAATCAAATTCCTTACAATTATACAGTGGAGGTGACAAATAGATTCAAGGGATTAGATGTGGTACAGACTGCCTGAAGAACTAAGGCTGGAGGTTTGTGACACTGCATGGAAGGCAGTGACCAAAACCATCCCCAAGAAAAAGAAACGCAAAAATACAAAGTGGTTAGCTGAAGAGGTCTTGCAAATAGCTGAGAAAAGAAGAGAAGCAGGGGCTTCCCTGGTGGTCCAGTGGGTAAAGTCTACCTTGCAGTGCAAGGGGCACTGGTTTGGTCCCTGGCCTGGTTAGATCCCACATGCCATGGAGCAGCTGGACTGGTGTGTCCAATTACAAGCCAGGGCTCTGGAGCACATGCGCCCAGAGCCGGTGCTCTTCAATGAGAGAGGCCACTGCAACGGGAGGCCCACACAGGCCAAAGAATAAACATGGATGAAAATAAATAAATGAAGGACCAATAAAAGAGGCCAAAATTTTAAAAAAAGAGAAGAGAAGCAAAACACAAAGGAAAAAGTGAAAGATACACCCAACTGAATGCAGAGTTCCAGAGGATAATAAGGAAAGATAAAAAAGCCTTCTTAAATGAATAATGCAAAGCAACAGAGGAAAACAACAGAATGGGAAATGCTCAAGATCTCTTGAAGAAAACTAGAGATACAAAGAGAATATTTCATGCAAAGATGGGCACGATGAAGGACAGCAACAGTATGGACCTAACAGAAGCAGAAGAGATTAAGAAGAGGTGACAAAGATACACAGAACTGTACAAAAAAAGGTCTTAATGACCCAGATAACCACAATGGTGTGGTCACTCACCTAGAGCCAAGCATCCTGGAGTGTGAAGTCAAGTGGGCCTTAGGCAGCATTACTACCAACAAAGCTAGAAGTGATGGAATTCCAGCTGAGCTATTTCAAATCCTAAAAGATGATGCTGGTAAAGCACTGCACCCAATATGGCAGCAAATTTGGAAAACTCAGCAGTAGCCACAGGACTGGAAGAGATCAGTTTTCATTCCATTCCAAAAAGAATAACTCAATACCACAACTGGAATCAGTTTTCATCGGTCCTTATCTAAATCCAGGCTAAATTAAAAAGTAGGAAAACTACCAGGTATTAGGTCGAACAAATCTTCCTTACAATTATACAGTGGAGGTGACAAATAGATTCAAGGGATTAGATGTGGTACAGACTGCCTGAAGAACTAAGGCTGGAGGTTTGTGACACTGCATGGAAGGCAGTGACCAAAACCATCCCCAAGAAAAAGAAAAATACAAAGTGGTTAGCTGAAGAGGTCTTGCAAATAGCTGAGAAAAGAAGAGAAGCAGGGGCTTCCTGGTGGTCCAGTGGGTAAAGTCTACCTTGCAGTGCAAGGGCACTGGTTTGGTCCCTGGCCTGGTTAGATCCCACATGCCATGGAGCAGCTGGACTGGTGTGTCCAATTACAAGCCAGGGCTCTGGAGCACATGCGCCCAGAGCCGGTGCTCTTCAATGAGAGAGGCCACTGCAACGGGAGGCCCACACAGGCCAAAGAATAAACATGGATGAAAATAAATAAATGAAGGACCAATAAAAGAGGCCAAAATTTTAAAAAAAGAGAAGAGAAGCAAAACACAAAGGAAAAAGTGAAAGATACACCCAACTGAATGCAGAGTTCCAGAGGATAATAAGGAAAGATAAAAAAGCCTTCTTAAATGAATAATGCAAAGCAACAGAGGAAAACAACAGAATGGGAAATGCTCAAGATCTCTTGAAGAAAACTAGAGATACAAAGAGAATATTTCATGCAAAGATGGGCACGATGAAGGACAGCAACAGTATGGACCTAACAGAAGCAGAAGAGATTAAGAAGAGGTGACAAAGATACACAGAACTGTACAAAAAAAGGTCTTAATGACCCAGATAACCACAATGGTGTGGTCACTCACCTAGAGCCAAGCATCCTGGAGTGTGAAGTCAAGTGGGCCTTAGGCAGCATTACTACCAACAAAGCTAGAAGTGATGGAATTCCAGCTGAGCTATTTCAAATCCTAAAAGATGATGCTGGTAAAGCACTGCACCCAATATGGCAGCAAATTTGGAAAACTCAGCAGTAGCCACAGGACTGGAAGAGATCAGTTTTCATTCCATTCCCAAAGAAAAGCAATGCCAAACAACGTTCAAATTACCGTACAACTGTATTCATTTCCCATGCCAGCAAGAGTATGCTCAAAATTCTTCAAGTTAGGCTTCACCAGTACATGAACTGAGAACTTTCAGATGTACAAACTGGATTTAGAAATGGCAGAGGAACCAGACATCAAACTGCTAACATCCACTGGATCACAGAAAAAGCAAGGGAATTCCAGAAAAGCATCTACTTCATTGACTATGCTAAAGTTTTTCACTGTGTGGATCACAACTGTGGGAAATTCTTAAAGAGTATGGAATACCAGACCACCTTACCTATCTCCTGAGAAACCTGTACACAGGTCAAGAAACAACAGTTAAGACTGGACATGGAACAACGGACTGGTTCCAAATTTGGAAAGAAGTACATCAAGGTTGGATATGGTTACCCTGTTTATTTAACTTATATGCAGAATATGTTATGTAAAATGCTGGACTGGATGAATCACAAGCTAGAATCACGACTGCCAGGAGAAATATCAACAACCTCAGATATGCAGATATTATCACTCTAATGGCAGAAAGTGAAGAGGAACTACCATGCCTCTTGATGAAGGTGAAAGAGGAGAGTGAAAAAGTTGGCTTAAAACTCAACATTAAAAAACTAAGATCATAGCATCCAGTCCCATCACTTCTTGGGCTCCAAAATCACTGTGGATGGTGACTGAAACCATGAAATTAGAAGACATTTGCTTCTTGGAAGGAAGGCTATGACAAACCTAGACAGTGTATTGAAAAGCAAAGATATCACTTTGCCAACAAGGGTCCATATAGTCAATCTATGGTTCTTACAGTAGTCATGTATGGTGATAGTCGGACCATAAAGAAGGCTGACCATGGAAAATGGATGCTTTTGAACTGTCGTGCTGAGAAGAACCGTGAATGTGGCACTCACCTAGAGCCAAGCATCCTGGAGTGTGAAGTCAAGTGGGCCTTAGGCAGCATTACTACCAACAAAGCTAGAAGTGATGGAATTCCAGCTGAGCTATTTCAAATCCTAAAAGATGATGCTGGTAAAGCACTGCACCCAATATGGCAGCAAATTTGGAAAACTCAGCAGTAGCCACAGGACTGGAAGAGATCAGTTTTCATTCCATTCCCAAAGAAAAGCAATGCCAAACAACGTTCAAATTACCGTACAACTGTATTCATTTCCCATGCCAGCAAGAGTATGCTCAAAATTCTTCAAGTTAGGCTTCACCAGTACATGAACTGAGAACTTTCAGATGTACAAACTGGATTTAGAAATGGCAGAGGAACCAGACATCAAACTGCTAACATCCACTGGATCACAGAAAAAGCAAGGGAATTCCAGAAAAGCATCTACTTCATTGACTATGCTAAAGTTTTTCACTGTGTGGATCACAACTGTGGGAAATTCTTAAAGAGTATGGAATACCAGACCACCTTACCTATCTCCTGAGAAACCTGTACACAGGTCAAGAAACAACAGTTAAGACTGGACATGGAACAACGGACTGGTTCCAAATTTGGAAAGAAGTACATCAAGGTTGGATATGGTTACCCTGTTTATTTAACTTATATGCAGAATATGTTATGTAAAATGCTGGACTGGATGAATCACAAGCTAGAATCACGACTGCCAGGAGAAATATCAACAACCTCAGATATGCAGATATTATCACTCTAATGGCAGAAAGTGAAGAGGAACTACCATGCCTCTTGATGAAGGTGAAAGAGGAGAGTGAAAAAGTTGGCTTAAAACTCAACATTAAAAAACTAAGATCATAGCATCCAGTCCCATCACTTCTTGGGCTCCAAAATCACTGTGGATGGTGACTGAAACCATGAAATTAGAAGACATTTGCTTCTTGGAAGGAAGGCTATGACAAACCTAGACAGTGTATTGAAAAGCAAAGATATCACTTTGCCAACAAGGGTCCATATAGTCAATCTATGGTTCTTACAGTAGTCATGTATGGTGATAGTCGGACCATAAAGAAGGCTGACCATGGAAAAATGGATGCTTTTGAACTGTCGTGCTGGAGAAGAACCGTGAATGTGCCCTGGACAAGAAGATCAAACCAGTCAATCCTAAAGGAAATCAACCTTGAATATTCATTGGAAGGACGGATGCTGAAGCTGACGCTCCAATACTTTGACCACCTGACGCGATGAGCCAACTCACTGGAAAAGACTGTGATGCTTGGAAAAACCGAAGGCAAAACGAGAAGCGGGTAGCAGAAGGATGAGAGGGTTGGACAGCATCACTGATTCAATGGATATGAACAGGGAGAGGGAGGCCTGGTGTGTTGCAGTCCATGGGGTTGCAAAGAGTTGGACACCGCTTAGTGAGTAAACAACAACAACAAATTACATGTGCAATTTGCTTTAAAATATTCCACTGTGAAACTGGTTTGAATGTGGCAGACGAGTATAGAGATGAAGGAAGAATGCTAGAATACTGCTAATCGTAGAAGCTGGTGAATGAACACACATGCACTCATTATATATTTTCTCTATTGTTCTAAAAGTTCCAAATAATACTGCTCATCTATAAAAAGCAACAAAAGAGCTCTTTGGTGGCCTAGTGGTTAGGATTCCAGGCTTTCAGTGCCACGGTCTATCCTACAAGCCACAAAGTATGCAAAAAAATTTTAAAATGATGAACTACTGGAGTGGCCAATAAGTCTGTTTGGGTTTTCCCATATGATGTAACAGAAAAATCCAAACAAATTTTTTGGCCAACCCAATACTATACCCAAATATACCCGAATATACCCAAAACCATGGATAAATCTCAGAAACGTTATGCTGAGTGAAAGAAGCCTGACCAAAAAATTAGTACATGATTCCTATTATGGGAAACTCTAGCAAATGCAAAACACATGTATGTTAGTTGCACATAGGTTACCGGGGAAGCTTGACTGCAGAGGGCAGAGGAAAGTAGAGTGATGGGAATATTTCATATCACGGCTGGGACACTAGTTACATAGATGTCCCTATCAGCCAACACTCATCAAATTGCAAACTTAAAATGGGTACATGTTATTGTATGTAATATACCTCAATAAAAATGACTTTTAAATGCTCCATTGGGCTTCCCCTGGTGGTCCAGTGGGTAAGGACACCGCCTTGCAGTGCAAGGGGCGCCGGTTTGATACCTGGCCTGGGAAGATCCCACGTGCCGCGGAGTGGCTGGACCGATGTGTCCAATTACCAAGCCGGAGCTCTGGAGCGCATGCGCCCAGAGCCAGCGCTCTGTAATAACAGACACCACCGCGATGGAAGGCCCACAGGAGCCAAAGAACAAAGACGGATGAAAACAGAGAAACGAAAGACCAATAGAAGTGGCCCGCCCGCTCCCCTCCCTCCCCAACCCCAAAATAAATAAATAAATAAATCTTTAAAATAAATAAATAAATAAATAAATAAATGCTCCATTATAAAGTATCTTTTTTTAAAAAAAAAAGAAGAGCGATGGCCTGGAGGTGGGGGATACAGGGTACTGGGGTGGAGGGGTGGAAGAGGGAAGGAGCCAGAGATATACATATGACTAATCCGGGATTATACATATCTGTAAACAACAAAACTCTGTAAAAAGTTAATAAAAAGTAAAACAAAAAAGATTCTCACACATGCACTCATTATATATTTTCTCTATTGTTCTAAAAGTTCCAAATAATACTGCTCATCTATAAAAAGCAACAAAGAGCTCTTTGGTGGCCTAGTGGTTAGGATTCCAGGCTTTCAGTGCCACGGTCTATCCTACAAGCCACAAAGTATGCAAAAAAATTTTAAAATGATGAACTACTGGAGTGGCCAATAAGTCTGTTTGGGTTTTCCCATATGATGTAACAGAAAAATCCAAACAAATTTTTTGGCCAACCCAATACTATACCCAAATATACCCGAATATACCCAAAACCATGGATAAATCTCAGAAACGTTATGCTGAGTGAAAGAAGCCTGACCAAAAAATTAGTACATGATTCCTATTATGGGAAACTCTAGCAAATGCAAAACACATGTATGTTAGTTGCACATAGGTTACCGGGGAAGCTTGACTGCAGAGGGCAGAGGAAAGTAGAGTGATGGGAATATTTCATATCACGGCTGGGACACTAGTTACATAGATGTCCCTATCAGCCAACACTCATCAAATTGCAAACTTAAAATGGGTACATGTTATTGTATGTAATATACCTCAATAAAAATGACTTTTAAATGCTCCATTGGGCTTCCCCTGGTGGTCCAGTGGGTAAGGACACCGCCTTGCAGTGCAAGGGGCGCCGGTTTGATACCTGGCCTGGGAAGATCCCACGTGCCGCGGAGTGGCTGGACCGATGTGTCCAATTACCAAGCCGGAGCTCTGGAGCGCATGCGCCCAGAGCCAGCGCTCTGTAATAACAGACACCACCGCGATGGAAGGCCCACAGGAGCCAAAGAACAAAGACGGATGAAAACAGAGAAACGAAAGACCAATAGAAGTGGCCCGCCCGCTCCCCTCCCTCCCCAACCCCAAAATAAATAAATAAATAAATCTTTAAAATAAATAAATAAATAAATAAATAAATGCTCCATTATAAAGTATCTTTTTTTAAAAAAAAAAGAAGAGCGATGGCCTGGAGGTGGGGGATACAGGGTACTGGGGTGGAGGGGTGGAAGAGGGAAGGAGCCAGAGATATACATATGACTAATCCGGGATTATACATATCTGTAAACAACAAAACTCTGTAAAAAGTTAATAAAAAGTAAAACAAAAAAAAAAGATTCTGTATAACTCAGTCACTGTTTAGATCTTGGGTAAGAAAAAGAGAATCTAGGATGAGGTGAGCAATTCTGAGGATCAGGTGATAAAATATAATTTTGAAATGCAGACTCTGAGACGGCTCTGAATAAAGGCCTGGGGCCCAAGGTGGATGTCAGGCTAGGGAGGTTGAAGCAAAACCTCAAACATAGGTGAAATTAGATAAATCACTGGCCAGAACACTAGGCTCTGAGAAGATACTAAAAAAGAAATGTGCTCACATCTGGAAAAGTGAACCAATCTGACCTGCACATGCTCAGCCTATAAAATGCCTACCAGTATAAAGAAATTTTCACATCTGCTGCTGACGGTGAAGTATTACAGTTCCTCTTGGCTTCTGTTTCTTTTTAGCAGTGCCACACAGCTTCCAGGATCTTAGTTTCTTGACCAGGAACTGAACCCAGGCCACAGTAGTGAAAATGCAAGTACCAACCACTGGTCTGTCAGGGAATTCCTCTGTTGGTTTTTAAGAGCTATCTTCTTCAAGCTTAGAGAGATAGCTATTTCTAGTACATAATTCTCTTGTCTAAGACCTTTAATTTACTTCAATCATAGTTTTCATCTTGTGTTTCCAGCTACAATCAGAGAAAATGACTTCTTTTTATTTTAGAAGAAAACAGAATATCAGTAGTTCTGAGTATTTGGTAGTGGCTGTCAATGTTTTATTGTGTTTTAAATAAAGACAACAATCTTAATTTGGAAATAAAATCCATGTCAGTCTCTCCGTCAGCCTGAATTAAATTACACTTGTACTGAAGAAGCAAACGCAAAAAGAAACACAAAAAGGAAATGATACCAAAGATGGTCAAAGAGATTTAGCAAGGATTCAAATTCTGGATTCCTATCTCAGAAGAAAGGGAGCTAAAGAAGAGAAGTCAGATTAAAAACAGAGGTAACAGGGCTTCCCCTGGTGGTCCAGTGGGTAGGGACACCGCCGTGCAGTGCAAGGGGTGCCAGTTTGAGCCCTGGCCTGGGAGGATCCCACGTGCCGCGGAGCAGCTGAACTGATGTGTCCAATTACTGAGCCGGAGCTCTGGAGCGCATGCGCCCAGAGCAGGTGCTGTGCGACAACAGACGCCACCGCGATTGGAGGCCCACAGGAGCCAAGGAGCAAAGACAGATGAAAATAGAGAAATGAAAGACCAATAGAAGTGGCCCGCCCGCTCCCCTCCCTCCCTAACCCGACCCTCGCCCAAAATAAAATAAATAAATAAATAAATCTTTAAAAAAAAAAATAGAGGTAACAGGGTGCTAAAATGAAACAAAGTACCTTAAAAAGAGCTCTCAGGAGGAGAACAGTGCTAAAGCAAAGTTCACTGTACTCAACCAGGACAAGGCGAGGTGTTGAGTTGGAAACCTAAGGGGTGCACCCAGAAACCCTTCTGTTTGGCCCTCCAGCCAATTTTATCATTTAAATTAGAGGCTATTATTTGAATAGTAGGAGAGTTTACATTTTAAAAAGCCCAGACTTCCAGTTTGCTTTGAGACAGTCGGAAGCTCTGGAAGTACAGGTTTGTACTCCCCTGTGGCAACAATTCGCTTGAGATTAGCTAGGTCCTGTATTCTCCAATTCACCAGAGCCACCACGCGCTCTGATTTATACCAATCTTCTTTACTCATCTGATGGATGTCTCTCCTGGCAGGCACCGCGACACCTGATATAAGGGCTCAAGAAAACAGAAATGTCAAAGTTCTGAAAGGGTTAGGGGCTGGAAAAAAAAAAAAAGAAAAAAAGAGAGATTGTTCATACTAACAAAAAGGTAGAAACAAAATAACTATCCACCCATAGGAGAGGGGATTGTACACAACAGTGAAAATGCATAAGCCACAATGAATCTTGGAAATGGAGAACAATGTTACTTAGTAAGTGTAATGCATGTTTCCTATTGTAGTTATTACAATAATTGAGTATAAAAATAATAGGTCACAAAACTAAGTAAAGCTAAAAATATATATTATTTAGAAATACGTATGTATATGGTTAAAAAAAAAGGATTTTGAAAAATACAAAAAATTCAGAATAGTGAGTGGTTTCCTCTTGAAAGATGGAAAGAAATGGGACAGAAACTTCAGGCTGTATTATTATGCATTATTTTCCTGTTCTTCAGCTGTGTGGTGAGTTCATGATATTTATTTAATTTTTATACTTTATAACATACACGTTGTGTACCATCGGTCTTCAGTGTGCAACAAATAAAACACTTTTCAAAAAAGAAACAGGGCTTTCCTGGTAGCTCAGTGGTAAGCAGTTCGCCTGCCGACACAGGTTTGATCCCTGATCTGGCAAGATCCTACATGCTGTGGAGCACTAAGTCTGTGAGCCACAACTACTGAGTCTGTGCTCTAGAGCCTTGGAGTCACAACTATGGAGCCCACGAGCTGCAACTACTGTGCCCTAGAGCCTGAGTTCCATAGAGGGAAAAGTCACCGCAACAAGAAGCCTGCTCACCTCACTCAACTAGAGAGTAGCCCCTTTTCCCTGCAACTAGAGAAGAGCCTGCAGCAGCAGTGAAAACCCAGAATAGCCAAAAGTAAATAAATAAATAAAAATTTTTAAAAAAGACAGAGGGCCCCAAATAACCAAAACAATATTGAAAGAGAAAGGTAGGAGATTCAAATGTCCTGATTATAAAATTTTCTACAAGGTTACTGTAATCAAACCAGTGAAGAGCTGACATAAGGACAGATGTATCAACCGTGGAATAGAACTGACAGTCCACAAAATAACCCATACATCTGTAGCCAGATGGTTTCCTATAAGGATGACTAGACCATTCAATAGAGAAAGAACAATTTCTTCCACAAATGGGGCTGGGGCAAGTAATTTCTGCACATCAAAAGTTAACTAATTAGGACCCCAACTTCACATCATATGCAAGCATTAACTTAAAATGGGTCACTGACCATTTCAATAAAAGTGCTAAAGTCATTAAACTCTAAGATGAAAACACAAGAGGAAACCTTCGTGATCTTGGGCTTAGTAAGGATTTTTAGATACACAACACCAAAACTTAAGCAATAAAAGAAAATAATAGATAAACTGGACCTTATCAAAATTAAAAACTCCTGTGCATAAAAGAATATCATTAAGTAAAAAGACAATCTACAGAATTGCAGAAAATATCTTCAAACTGTATCTAACTACCAATTCAGGATATATAAAGAACTCCTACAGCTCAACAACAAAAAGACAACCTGATTTTAAAATGGTCAAATGACTGAATAGACTTTTCCCCTAAGATCTGAAAATGACCAGATAAAGGTGCACATCATCATTGGACGTCAAGGAAATGCAAACCACACTACTCCATATAAAAGACAACTAATAAGAACCTACTGTAGAGCACAGGGAACTTCATTCAGTGCTCTGTAATGCCCTATATGGGAACTGAGTCTAGAAGAGAATGGCTGTATGTATACGTATAGTTGATTTACGTTGACGTATAGCATAAATTAATACAACAATGTAAATCAATACGTGAATAAAAAATTAATTACAAAAAAACAATGAAATACCTTTCATACTTACATCCAGAAAGAGAAAGAGAGATAAAATAATGCGTCTTTGAGGATATGGACAGATTGGAAATCTCTTGCATTGCAATGAGAATGTAAAATGATGCAGTTTGACATTTCTTTACAAAGCTAAAAAATGGAACTACCATATAACCCAGTCACTCCACCCCTAGGTATATACAAAAATAATGTAAAACAGCAACTCAAATGAATCTTTGCATGCCAATGTTCACTGCATCATTACTGACAACAGCAGAATGGGAGAAACAATACAAATGTTCATCTACAGATGAATAAACAAAATGTACGTATATACAATGGATTATTATCCAGTCATGCAAAGGAATAAAATTCTGATACATGCTATACCACAGATGGCCCTTTAAAATACTGTATTAAGTGCAATAAGCCAGCCCAAAGAAGGACAAATATTCTACTTAAATGATACATCTAGAATGGACACATTCATAGAGACAGTAAGTGGATTCAGGTTACCAGCAAGGACAAGAGAATAGGAGTTATTCCTTAATGGGTACAAAGTTTCTGTTAGGGTGATGAAAAAATTCTGGAAACAGATACAGTGGTGATGATTGCATAACACTGTGAATGTAATTAATTTCAATGAACTGTATACTTAAAATGGCAAAATTTGTCATAAATACTTCACACACACCCCCATACACACACACACATGAATTCTCCCTACGAAATCACAGAGGATGTTTTGGACTGAGCTGAAGCCTTTAAGAAAAACTCCAGGGCTTCCCTGGTGGTCCCCAAAGAACTCCTACAGCTCAACAACAAAAAGACAACCTGATTTTAAAATGGTCAAATGACTGAATAGACTTTTCCCCTAAGATCTGAAAATGACCAGATAAAGGTGCACATCATCATTGGACGTCAAGGAAATGCAA
This sequence comes from Tragulus kanchil, assembly GCA_022376925.1. Classification (NCBI taxonomy): domain Eukaryota; kingdom Metazoa; phylum Chordata; class Mammalia; order Artiodactyla; family Tragulidae; genus Tragulus; species Tragulus kanchil. Next base: position 134,088,570 of record JAIOJX010000002.1, on the reverse strand, counting down.
ACCACACTACTCCATATAAAAGACAACTAATAAGAACCTACTGTAGAGCACAGGGAACTTCATTCAGTGCTCTGTAATGCCCTATATGGGAACTGAGTCTAGAAGAGAATGGCTGTATGTATACGTATAGTTGATTTACGTTGACGTATAGCATAAATTAATACAACAATGTAAATCAATACGTGAATAAAAAATTAATTACAAAAAAACAATGAAATACCTTTCATACTTACATCCAGAAAGAGAAAGAGAGATAAAATAATGCGTCTTTGAGGATATGGACAGATTGGAAATCTCTTGCATTGCAATGAGAATGTAAAATGATGCAGTTTGACATTTCTTTACAAAGCTAAAAAATGGAACTACCATATAACCCAGTCACTCCACCCCTAGGTATATACAAAAATAATGTAAAACAGCAACTCAAATGAATCTTTGCATGCCAATGTTCACTGCATCATTACTGACAACAGCAGAATGGGAGAAACAATACAAATGTTCATCTACAGATGAATAAACAAAATGTACGTATATACAATGGATTATTATCCAGTCATGCAAAGGAATAAAATTCTGATACATGCTATACCACAGATGGCCCTTTAAAATACTGTATTAAGTGCAATAAGCCAGCCCAAAGAAGGACAAATATTCTACTTAAATGATACATCTAGAATGGACACATTCATAGAGACAGTAAGTGGATTCAGGTTACCAGCAAGGACAAGAGAATAGGAGTTATTCCTTAATGGGTACAAAGTTTCTGTTAGGGTGATGAAAAAATTCTGGAAACAGATACAGTGGTGATGATTGCATAACACTGTGAATGTAATTAATTTCAATGAACTGTATACTTAAAATGGCAAAATTTGTCATAAATACTTCACACACACCCCCATACACACACACACATGAATTCTCCCTACGAAATCACAGAGGATGTTTTGGACTGAGCTGAAGCCTTTAAGAAAAACTCCAGGGCTTCCCTGGTGGTCCAGTGGTTAAAGGGTCCACATTACAGTGCAAGGGGCACCAGTTTGATCCCTGGCCCAGGACGATTCCACATGCTGCAGAGCAGCTGGACCAGTGTGTCCAATTAGCCAGTGCTCTGGAGCGCATGTGCCAATAGCTGGTGCTCTGCAACGAGAGAGGCCACTGCAATGCGAGGCCAACAGAGGCCAAAGAATAAAGATGGATGAAAAACAAATACAAATAGAATAAAGAGGCATGATGGGGAAAAAAGAAAAAAAAAACTCCACATACTTGCTAATGACTCAGATGTGGTTAACTGAATTTTCTAATTTTGTGCAGAAACAGTGCATCTATAATTATTAATTACGAAATTACTAAATTAGTATAATTATCTAACTACCAAACTACGCTACTTTTCCATTAAATCTCATGGTATGATGGGGGTAATAGAGACAGTAATTGTGTCTCTACTGATAATATATGCGACCTTTTGATAACAGTGAGGTTATTTCACCTCTCGAATTTAAAGAGATTTAATATTGCAAGGAAAACGGAGTGTTCCTAATGGCAGGATGAAACTATAGTGTTCAGTGTTTGCCAAGCTCAAATACACCTGGATATTTTCTCTGGTTCTGAGGTGTTTTAAGTCTTTCACATTTTTCAAATGCATTTCATATTTTAGTTATCTTTCCCAGTTCTTGCATTAATTTTAAGAGTTTTGGTTAATAATGAATCAGTAATTAGTAAATGGATATTTACACCCAAATCACTTTAGTTTCTACACTAAAATACTGTGTTACCTATTTGTTTTGTATCCTATAATGTAGAACATACGTTGTATAATAACTTCCATTTTAGGTGCCACAGTATGTTCCTTAATGGGTACAAAGTTTCTGTTAGGGTGATGAAAAATTCTGAAACAGATACAGTGGTGATGATTGCATAACACTGTGAATGTAATTAATTTCAATGAACTGTATACTTAAAATGGCAAAATTTGTCATAAATACTTCACACACACCCCCATACACACACACACATGAATTCTCCCTACGAAATCACAGAGGATGTTTTGGACTGAGCTGAAGCCTTTAAGAAAAACTCCAGGGCTTCCCTGGTGGTCCAGTGGTTAAAGGGTCCACATTACAGTGCAAGGGGCACCAGTTTGATCCCTGGCCCAGGACGATTCCACATGCTGCAGAGCAGCTGGACCAGTGTGTCCAATTAGCCAGTGCTCTGGAGCGCATGTGCCAATAGCTGGTGCTCTGCAACGAGAGAGGCCACTGCAATGCGAGGCCAACAGAGGCCAAAGAATAAAGATGGATGAAAAACAAATACAAATAGAATAAAGAGGCATGATGGGGAAAAAAGAAAAAAAAAACTCCACATACTTGCTAATGACTCAGATGTGGTTAACTGAATTTTCTAATTTTGTGCAGAAACAGTGCATCTATAATTATTAATTACGAAATTACTAAATTAGTATAATTATCTAACTACCAAACTACGCTACTTTTCCATTAAATCTCATGGTATGATGGGGGTAATAGAGACAGTAATTGTGTCTCTACTGATAATATATGCGACCTTTTGATAACAGTGAGGTTATTTCACCTCTCGAATTTAAAGAGATTTAATATTGCAAGGAAAACGGAGTGTTCCTAATGGCAGGATGAAACTATAGTGTTCAGTGTTTGCCAAGCTCAAATACACCTGGATATTTTCTCTGGTTCTGAGGTGTTTTAAGTCTTTCACATTTTTCAAATGCATTTCATATTTTAGTTATCTTTCCCAGTTCTTGCATTAATTTTAAGAGTTTTGGTTAATAATGAATCAGTAATTAGTAAATGGATATTTACACCCAAATCACTTTAGTTTCTACACTAAAATACTGTGTTACCTATTTGTTTTGTATCCTATAATGTAGAACATACGTTGTATAATAACTTCCATTTTAGGTGCCACAGTATGTTCCTGGAATAACAACAAAAAAATGGCTTTCTGTTGTCTCCTTTCACTATATCTTTTTTTGTATTCAATAAATCCAATTTGGAGAATTTTTTTTAAAAGAGAATTTTAGAATTTTGCTGTCCAGTCGCTCACTCCTGTCCGAATCTTTGGCAACCCCAAGGACCTCAGCCCACCAGGCTCCTCTGCCCATGGAATTCTCCAGGCAGGAAAACTGGAGTGGGTTGCTACTTCCTTCTCCAGAATTTTAGAATATACAGCAATAAATAAAGAGACACGGCAACATTTTACCTGCCTTGCTGATCTGATACTGAGTGGAAAAAAAGCAGACATAAGCATCCTGGAGCTAGCTCCGGCCCTTACCTTGCCATTGAGAACAATGTTCTGACTTCCACACAGTACAGACTGGCGACTAACTTTGTTTCCAGATGCCTGAAAGAAAACAGCAGAAAAGAGAGGTGAGAAAAATGAGTGGATTCTGGGCTACAGGTTTCCACCTAGGACGCTCATATTTGCACACGAAAGGACTTGAAATGAGGTGTAGTCTCCAATGGAATGAGTCCAGGATATCAAAAAAGCCAGGATGGATTTGGAACTAGGGATTCGAGGAACAGATCCAGGAGCTGTACGTGGTACAGACACAGGCAAGTAGTAGCAAACATGAATTCAAGTCTGATTTCCATCCACACTTCAGCTTTACAGTCCTAAAACCAAGATAATGACTTTACCAACATCAAAGACTTGTGAAAATTCAACGAAAAAAAAATAAATACAGAGTAACGCTGATTTGAGCAGTAAACCTTCGTTTCGAGCAATTTGCACATATCATGTATTGACTATAAAAAAATCAGTTTTTTAGCACACAGTAAGACGTCTACAAGGCCTGAAACCCGGAGCTGTAATTAGTATCGGAATTAATAAGACGTGTCCTGCTTTCTGGAAGGCATGTTACCTCTACGAAGAAATCAGGAATAACTGCTCAACTGGCCACGCAAGGAATGAATAACCTAGCCAGACCATCCACGAACTCACATTAGGTAATCTCGGACTAGACGCCCAATGGACCAGGGGTGGGGCAGGGGCAGGATGGAGACGGAGGCCTCAGAGAACGCAGGATTGGAGACGGGAGGGCAGAGGTCTGGACATACGCACCGTCTCGATGTATTCGGACTTGTTGTAGAGCAGCTCGCCCAACTCCATGGCCACCAACGCCACCGAGCAGCTCTGGCTCCCGTCAAAGCCTGTCCCACGGTCGTTCTGCCTGAAACTCGGGCGACTTCCGGCTGCTCCTACCACTTCCGCTCGGGGGCGGGCTGTGGTCTCATCCATAGCTCGGCTTTCCGCTAAGCGGCCTCGCTCCATCGCTCGGCGTTCTCCGACTGCGCGTGCGCAGGCCTAGCAGCGGATGTGACTGGCGAGGGCTGTTGGCGCGCCGGTTCGGCGTGGGTACTGCCCGTGTGCTCTGGGGATCCCGGGCGCACCAAACCCGGGGTCTCGCGGCCCAAGGCCAGCGGAGCTGTTCTTGTCCGCAGGCCCGGGGCCCTCGAAGCGTGCTCTTTTTGTTGGCCGCCGGCCAGATGGAAGAGCCTCCTGGGAAGCCCCTGAGCTGTGAGGAGAAGGAAAAGGTGCCGGGGATGCGGGAGGGGTTGACTTAAGAGCTTTGACCCCCTATCGCAAGATTTTAGGCCTGTCTTTGCTTCCTGGGCCGTCCAAGGGCGGCAGTGACCGCTAACCTACGCTCTTCTCTGGACCGAGGGGGCACAGGAAATGAAAGTGTGGGAGAGCGCTGTGCTCCCTTGGTGACATTGAAAGGACCAAGTTCCTTTAGAGCAGAAATGCAAACGTGCAAAATGTTAGCTAAAGCTGAGATCCCCTTTGACACCCTCCCTACCCCACCCTGTGCACTCTCAGTCTTGGCTTCTCCCACCCTACCCCGTGATGCCAATCTCGTAACAATCTGGATTTCCGATCGTTTTGTGCGCCTGCGTGTGTCTCTCTGTCTGTGCACTATGGGCGGGTGGAGGGGCGTGGCTGCATTCTCTAATCATCAAAAGCAGTATGTATTTTTTGGTAACGTCCGTGTTCATAAACGATTCTGCAACTTTCCTTTTCCTTCTCTGTGACATCTACGTTAGTCCTGGTTTGCTCCTGCTACGTCGCTTCAGTCGTGTCCAAACTCTGTGCGACCCCAGGGACTATAGCCCACCAGGCTTCTCTGTCCATGGAATTCTCCAGGCACGAATACTGGAGTGGGTCGCCTGCCCTCCTCCAGGGGATCTTCCCCGCCCAGGGACTGAGCCCGCGTCATGTTTACCTGGCCTTATTTTTGAAAGTTCTGTATAGTATTCTACAGTATAGAAGTGCCACCTTTTCTTTCCATGCTATTCTGCTGAGAGCCTTTTGTTTGCAACTTTTGTTTCTACAACGATGCTACTCTGACATCGTTGTACATGCCACCGTGTGTTTGTACCGGCAGATCTTATTGTGACTTAAAAAAGAAAATTATTTAATTTTTTGGCTGTGCCCCTCTTAGTGGGGGCACATGGGGTCTTCGATCTTCCTTGGATCCTGTGGGATCTAGTTACCTGATGTGGGATGGAGCCCAGCCCTCAGTATTGGGAGCGCGAGTCTTAGCCCCTGGACCATGAGGGAACTGACAGATATTGTTAACTTGAAGTATTTTGCCCTGACTTTTCCACGCATGGTGATAAAGTCCTCATTTGCCATAACTCATCAGTCCTCTCATCCCAGACTACCTGGTGGTGGCAGTGAGAAAGGTGATTTACAAGTCAACAAGGGAATTGTCAGTGTTGATAAGGATGGTGATAACTAGGAAGCTGTGTAAAGAGGTTAGGAGCCCAGACTCTAGAGCCGGTCGGCATGGGTTTGAGTCGTGCCGGCTTTAAAGTCTATGATCTTGGACAAAATTGCTTTCCCTCTGATCTTCCCAACGCTAGCTCTTTGCTCCCATCTGGTCTGGGCTCATAGTGTTCCTCAGAAATGGCTACCTGGCCACTGTCTCTAAAGTAGTCCATTCTCCTGCGGCCAAACACCCTCCCATCACCCTGTTTATCTAGGTAGTGATGACCTAGACAAAATCACCTTAACTGTTTGTTTTCTGACTCATTATCTGTATCCCTCACTGTATGTAAACTGCCCGCCAGCAGGGGCCTTGACCACTCTGCACCTGTAGCCCTTGGAACTGTAGCCGAATCAGTGGGTATTAGTTATTCTAAGTACTGGAGATAACCTGGAGCAATAACTGACTCATAAGTCGAATGAATGTGTGAGGATGACAGCCCCTGCTACCCTCAAGGATCTCACAGTGAAGTGGGAGGAAACAGAGAAGAAAAACAATGTGTATAATAAGCACTGTGATAAAGCAAGCCTAGAGGAGAGGTGGAATGCCTAACTTGGATTTGGGAAGGGGCTTAAGAAGTTTATCTCAGGGAAATCAAAATCTCAACTGAGGCTGAGGAATCAGTTGCTGCTGCTTAGTCACCTCCGTTGTGTCCAACTCTGTGAGACCCCATGGACTTCAGCCTGCCGGACTCCGTCCGTGGAATTCTCCAGGCAAGAATACTGGAGTGGGTTGCCATGCCTTCCTCTCGCACTGAAGGTGGATTCTTGATCATCCGAGCCACCAGGAAAGCCCCGAGGAATCAGTAGGAATTAGCAAAGTGAGTTGGAGAGAAATTCTTCAGGTGATAGGAACAAGTCATGCAGAGATGTTGAGCTATTAGAGAGCTCGATGTTTTGTGAGGACTGAAAGCAGAAAGAGGTGCCACTTCCTCCCCACCTCCAGCTGTGGGACCTGCTGAGCACAGCACCCTTGTGTCTGATAGGCATGGCCTCCCTTCTCTCTGATAAATTCCCAGACTACCTGGTGGTGGCAGTGAGAAAGGTGATTTACAAGTCAACAAGGGAATTGTCAGTGTTGATAAGGATGGTGATAACTAGGAAGCTGTGTAAAGAGGTTAGGAGCCCAGACTCTAGAGCCGGTCGGCATGGGTTTGAGTCGTGCCGGCTTTAAAGTCTATGATCTTGGACAAAATTGCTTTCCCTCTGATCTTCCCAACGCTAGCTCTTTGCTCCCATCTGGTCTGGGCTCATAGTGTTCCTCAGAAATGGCTACCTGGCCACTGTCTCTAAAGTAGTCCATTCTCCTGCGGCCAAACACCCTCCCATCACCCTGTTTATCTAGGTAGTGATGACCTAGACAAAATCACCTTAACTGTTTGTTTTCTGACTCATTATCTGTATCCCTCACTGTATGTAAACTGCCCGCCAGCAGGGGCCTTGACCACTCTGCACCTGTAGCCCTTGGAACTGTAGCCGAATCAGTGGGTATTAGTTATTCTAAGTACTGGAGATAACCTGGAGCAATAACTGACTCATAAGTCGAATGAATGTGTGAGGATGACAGCCCCTGCTACCCTCAAGGATCTCACAGTGAAGTGGGAGGAAACAGAGAAGAAAAACAATGTGTATAATAAGCACTGTGATAAAGCAAGCCTAGAGGAGAGGTGGAATGCCTAACTTGGATTTGGGAAGGGGCTTAAGAAGTTTATCTCAGGGAAATCAAAATCTCAACTGAGGCTGAGGAATCAGTTGCTGCTGCTTAGTCACCTCCGTTGTGTCCAACTCTGTGAGACCCCATGGACTTCAGCCTGCCGGACTCCGTCCGTGGAATTCTCCAGGCAAGAATACTGGAGTGGGTTGCCATGCCTTCCTCTCGCACTGAAGGTGGATTCTTGATCATCCGAGCCACCAGGAAAGCCCCGAGGAATCAGTAGGAATTAGCAAAGTGAGTTGGAGAGAAATTCTTCAGGTGATAGGAACAAGTCATGCAGAGATGTTGAGCTATTAGAGAGCTCGATGTTTTGTGAGGACTGAAAGCAGAAAGAGGTGCCACTTCCTCCCCACCTCCAGCTGTGGGACCTGCTGAGCACAGCACCCTTGTGTCTGATAGGCATGGCCTCCCTTCTCTCTGATGCCTTATTTCCACCTACTCAGTTTTGTTTGGTGTTTTTCTCCTTCCAGTTGAAAGAAAAATTAGCATTCCTGAAAAGAGAATACTGCAAGACATTGGCCCGCCTTCAGGTCAGTAAGTCCTGTTCTCTCAAATACGCGTTGTGCTACAAAGTATATAAAGACAGCTCTTTATTTGAGCAAGCTTTTAACAGAAACTTACTTCTTTTTTATAAAGCTGTTTTGGGGGCTGGTTTTGTTTTCTCTAGCGTGCCCAGAGAGCTGAGAAGTTTAAAAATTCTCTTCAGAGAACAGTGGAAGAACAAGATTTCTCCCTCCAGCAGGACGTTTCAACACAACTAACCCTAACAAGTAAAGGTAGCCCATTCACTTATGCTTGCTTTATTACTCATTTTCCACGTAAATTTGACTGTGGTTCTTTTTTTAAGTATATTTATTTATTTGGCTGTGTCAGGTCCTAGTTGTGTATCACAGGATTTTTGTTGAGGGTACACGGGCTTAGTTGCCCCGTGTTGTGTTGGATCTTAGTTCCTGATCCATGGAGCAAACCTGCATCCTCTGCTGTGGAAGGTGGATTCTTTTTTTCTTTGTATATATATTTTTTGGCCGCTTCTATTGATCTTACATTTATTTATCTTTGTTCTTAGGCCTGTATGGGACTCCCATCACAGTGGCCTCTCTTGCTACAGAGCACCAGCTCCGGGCACATGCGCTCCAGAGCTCTGGCTCGGTAGTTGGACACATCGGTCCAGCCGCACCGCGGCACGTGGGATCTTCCCAGGTCAGGAATCAAACCAGCGCCCCTTGTACTGCAAGGGGGTGTCCTTACCCACTGGACCACCAGGGGAGCCCGGAAGGTGGATTCTTAACCACTAGACCACCAGGTAAATCCTCTGGCCGTGGTTCTTTTTCTCACAGTCAGAAGATAAGGAGAAGCAGTAGACTCTTGTGGGAGTGATTCTTTGTATGTTCACAGGATTGTATAGCCATCATCACTGTCTAATTCCAAAATGTTTTTGCTCCCTCAAGAGAAACCCACCCTAACCTTAACCCCTGGACATCTACTAATCTGCTTTCTGTCTGTGGATTTTCGTATTCTGGACTTTCTTTATAAATGGAACCATATAATACCTGACCTTTTGTGACTGACTCTGTTCTTTCACTTAGCATAACGTTTTCAACCCTTATTCATCCATCTTGTACATGCATCTAGATATGTGTCAGTACTGCATTCCTTTTTTGCACCTGGTGAGAGGGCTTGTGTAACTCAATGAAGTTATAAGGCAAAAAATGAAGTTATAACTTGGGTTGTTTCTTGGGTATTATAAATTTTGACTATTGTACATAGATCATACAATTTGTAGAAGTTTAAAATTCCCAAACGTGGAAGAACAAGATTTCTCCCTCCAGCAGGACGTTTCAACACAACTAACCCTAACAAGTAAAGGTAGCCCATTCACTTATGCTTGCTTTATTACTCATTTTCCACGTAAATTTGACTGTGGTTCTTTTTTTAAGTATATTTATTTATTTGGCTGTGTCAGGTCCTAGTTGTGTATCACAGGATTTTTGTTGAGGGTACACGGGCTTAGTTGCCCCGTGTTGTGTTGGATCTTAGTTCCTGATCCATGGAGCAAACCTGCATCCTCTGCTGTGGAAGGTGGATTCTTTTTTTCTTTGTATATATATTTTTTGGCCGCTTCTATTGATCTTACATTTATTTATCTTTGTTCTTAGGCCTGTATGGGACTCCCATCACAGTGGCCTCTCTTGCTACAGAGCACCAGCTCCGGGCACATGCGCTCCAGAGCTCTGGCTCGGTAGTTGGACACATCGGTCCAGCCGCACCCGCACGTGGGATCTTCCCAGGTCAGGAATCAAACCAGCGCCCCTTGTACTGCAAGGGGGTGTCCTTACCCACTGGACCACCAGGGGAGCCCGGAAGGTGGATTCTTAACCACTAGACCACCAGGTAAATCCTCTGGCCGTGGTTCTTTTTCTCACAGTCAGAAGATAAGGAGAAGCAGTAGACTCTTGTGGGAGTGATTCTTTGTATGTTCACAGGATTGTATAGCCATCATCACTGTCTAATTCCAAAATGTTTTTGCTCCCTCAAGAGAAACCCACCCTAACCTTAACCCCTGGACATCTACTAATCTGCTTTCTGTCTGTGGATTTTCGTATTCTGGACTTTCTTTATAAATGGAACCATATAATACCTGACCTTTTGTGACTGACTCTGTTCTTTCACTTAGCATAACGTTTTCAACCCTTATTCATCCATCTTGTACATGCATCTAGATATGTGTCAGTACTGCATTCCTTTTTTGCACCTGGTGAGAGGGCTTGTGTAACTCAATGAAGTTATAAGGCATAATATAATAGATATAATTTGTGTGTCTGTTCACAAGTTAATGGACACTTGGGTTGTTTCTTGGGTATTATAAATTTTGACTATTGTACTGCTATGAAGATGCAGGTACAAGGGTTTGTGTAGGCATATATTTTCAGTTCTTTTGATACATACCGAAAAGTGGAATTTCTGGGTCATGTGATAATTTGGTGTTTAATTCTGAGGAACTGCCAAAGTGTTTCTACAAGGACTGTACAACTTTACATCCCTGCCTCAACAGACAAGAGTTTTAGTCTATCCATGTCCTTGTTAATACTTGTAATTTTCTATTTTTAAAGTTATAACCATTCTGGTAGATAAGAAGTAGTATCTAATTGTGGTTTTGATTTGCACTTCCTAGTGACCAGTGATACTGAACATCTCTTTGTGTGCTTATTGTATTTGTATATCTTCTTTGGAGAAATACCTATTGAAGTTCTTTGCAAATATTTTAATTAGGCTATTTGTCTTTTTATGGATGAATTATAAGAGTTCTTCAAGCTCTTAGACCCTTCTCAGATACATGATTTGTAAATATTTTCTCCTATTCTGTGAGCAAGAAACTATACCTCACTTGGATTGCTTATTTAGTTGCTCTTTTCCTCTCTTAACTTTTAGAAATTATGTTTATTGCTTAAATATTGGAAATTTTTGTATAAATTGTTTCTATGTGCTCAACGAAAAAAGTCTGGCTAGAAATACTTTAACAAAAAACAATGGCCATTTTGCATGTTAGAAGTCAGCTAAAATTGGAGGTTCATGAAGTAGAAAAATTTATGAAAATTACCTGAGCCCTAAAAAGGATATAAAGTAAAAAATTAGGTGAGATATAAGGGAAATAAGGGAGCTGTTGGTCAAAGGGTCAAGAGTTACAGTTATACAGAATGAATAAGTCCTAGAGAGCTAATGTACAGCAGGGTGACGACAATAATACTGTATTGTATACTTGAAATTTGCTGAGAGCCGACCTTAAGCCTTCTCATCACACACAGAAGAATCGAAACTATGTGATGTGATGGATATGTTAGTTAGCTTGATTGTGCCAACATTTCACAATATGTGCACATATAACATCGCTTTAAATATGAAAAAAATTTTTTGTGTCTGTTCACAAGTTAATGGACACTTGGGTTGTTTCTTGGGTATTATAAATTTTGACTATTGTACTGCTATGAAGATGCAGGTACAAGGGTTTGTGTAGGCATATATTTTCAGTTCTTTTGATACATACCGAAAAGTGGAATTTCTGGGTCATGTGATAATTTGGTGTTTAATTCTGAGGAACTGCCAAAGTGTTTCTACAAGGACTGTACAACTTTACATCCCTGCCTCAACAGACAAGAGTTTTAGTCTATCCATGTCCTTGTTAATACTTGTAATTTTCTATTTTTAAAGTTATAACCATTCTGGTAGATAAGAAGTAGTATCTAATTGTGGTTTTGATTTGCACTTCCTAGTGACCAGTGATACTGAACATCTCTTTGTGTGCTTATTGTATTTGTATATCTTCTTTGGAGAAATACCTATTGAAGTTCTTTGCAAATATTTTAATTAGGCTATTTGTCTTTTTATGGATGAATTATAAGAGTTCTTCAAGCTCTTAGACCCTTCTCAGATACATGATTTGTAAATATTTTCTCCTATTCTGTGAGCAAGAAACTATACCTCACTTGGATTGCTTATTTAGTTGCTCTTTTCCTCTCTTAACTTTTAGAAATTATGTTTATTGCTTAAATATTGGAAATTTTTGTATAAATTGTTTCTATGTGCTCAACGAAAAAAGTCTGGCTAGAAATACTTTAACAAAAAACAATGGCCATTTTGCATGTTAGAAGTCAGCTAAAATTGGAGGTTCATGAAGTAGAAAAATTTATGAAAATTACCTGAGCCCTAAAAAGGATATAAAGTAAAAAATTAGGTGAGATATAAGGGAAATAAGGGAGCTGTTGGTCAAAGGGTCAAGAGTTACAGTTATACAGAATGAATAAGTCCTAGAGAGCTAATGTACAGCAGGGTGACGACAATAATACTGTATTGTATACTTGAAATTTGCTGAGAGCCGACCTTAAGCCTTCTCATCACACACAGAAGAATCGAAACTATGTGATGTGATGGATATGTTAGTTAGCTTGATTGTGCCAACATTTCACAATATGTGCACATATAACATCGCTTTAAATATGTACAATTTTTATCTGTTAATTGTAGTTAAGTTTTAAAGAAGATAAAGCTAAGAAAAACTGATTGCATTAAAGAATAATCTTTTTTCAATATGTATTGTTTATTTGGCTGTGCCAGATCTTAAGTGCTACATGCAGGATCTTTCATTGTGGCATCTCTAGGTCACTGATCAGGGATCATACCTGGGCCCCACGCATTAGGAACACAGAGTTTTAGACACTGAACCACTAGGAAGGTCCCAAGAGTAGATAAGCTTTTAGTTTAAAAGTCATTTTTTCAGCACAATTCCATTTTTGTTGCATTTACTTAATATTATTATGGTTCATAAGATTCTTAAAAACTTAAACTTTGATATACCTGAATGATATACCACTGACTTTCTTTTAAATAAATCGTTGTATTTATCTATAATATTTAAAAATAACGATGGGGTAGTTCTTGTTTCATTTTTAAAATGTGAACTGTATACTTTTTTCTCCTTAGAACCTAAAAATAAAGTATCTCCTCGTGACACATTACAAATTGATATCCATGTCGATGAAGAAACCGGCGAAAAGACACCCAATGCACTTGACCCTGAGCCCAAGTCTTTCAGCTCTGGACACGTCTCAGTGGAAGGACCACGTGTACAAAGATCCGATGATACCCAGGGACATTTTCCCTGCAGGGTCAGTGGCCTCGATGCTAACAAAAGGCAAAGGAAGCTGCTGGGGAGAAGAAAGACACAGGAGAGAACATGTATTTCTCAGGAGAGAGGATCTCCCTCAGACACTGATTTGCTCATACTCTCTGAAAGAAGATTAAAGGATCAGGAAGAAATCAGTAGAGAAAATCCTAGGACACCTGTAACTGAAACAAGAACTTACCACCTTTCAAATCCTAAGTCTGCCATTCCCAACTCTACAGCACCAGTTCCAGAAACTAATGTAGGGAATGCATTAATTCTACCAAGGGCCAAATCCCAGAGAGACGTTGATGCCCTCTTAAGAGGAAATGATTTCCCCGAGGCGACTCCTCCTTCTTTGTATAGTCTGTCAGACGACAGTAGGGGCCAGCGCCTCAACCCAACCCTCCTAAAAGTAACAGCAAGCTTACCACTCACAGTCCCACAAACATTAGCCCTGCTTCACCTGTAAACTTAGAGGTACAGAAGAAAAGCATGACCATCTTGACGGATCTTTTTCAATATGTATTGGTTATTTGGCTGTGCCAGATCTTAAGTGCTACATGCAGGATCTTTCATTGTGGCATCTCTAGGTCACTGATCAGGGATCATACCTGGGCCCCACGCATTAGGAACACAGAGTTTTAGACACTGAACCACTAGGAAGGTCCCAAGAGTAGATAAGCTTTTAGTTTAAAAGTCATTTTTCAGCACAATTCCATTTTGTTGCATTTACTTAATATTATTATGGTTCATAAGATTCTTAAAAACTTAAACTTTGATATACCTGAATGATATACCACTGACTTTCTTTTAAATAAATCGTTGTATTTATCTATAATATTTAAAAATAACGATGGGGTAGTTCTTGTTTCATTTTTAAAATGTGAACTGTATACTTTTTTCTCCTTAGAACCTAAAAATAAAGTATCTCCTCGTGACACATTACAAATTGATATCCATGTCGATGAAGAAACCGGCGAAAAGACACCCAATGCACTTGACCCTGAGCCCAAGTCTTTCAGCTCTGGACACGTCTCAGTGGAAGGACCACGTGTACAAAGATCCGATGATACCCAGGGACATTTTCCCTGCAGGGTCAGTGGCCTCGATGCTAACAAAAGGCAAAGGAAGCTGCTGGGGAGAAGAAAGACACAGGAGAGAACATGTATTTCTCAGGAGAGAGGATCTCCCTCAGACACTGATTTGCTCATACTCTCTGAAAGAAGATTAAAGGATCAGGAAGAAATCAGTAGAGAAAATCCTAGGACACCTGTAACTGAAACAAGAACTTACCACCTTTCAAATCCTAAGTCTGCCATTCCCAACTCTACAGCACCAGTTCCAGAAACTAATGTAGGGAATGCATTAATTCTACCAAGGGCCAAATCCCAGAGAGACGTTGATGCCCTCTTAAGAGGAAATGATTTCCCCGAGGCGACTCCTCCTTCTTTGTATAGTCTGTCAGACAACAGTAGTGGCCAGCGCCTCCAACCCAACCCTCCTAAAAGTAACAGCAAGCTTACCACTCACAGTCCCACAAACATTAGCCCTGCTTCACCTGTAAACTTAGAGGTACAGAAGAAAAGCATGACCATCTTGACGGATAGCCCAGAGGTAAACGAAGCTGTAAGAACAAGAGGTCAGCCACCTAGAAGTCCTCCCTTAGAGGTAGGTAATTCATGCTCTATCAATGAACGCACTTACAATAACTTAGAGGCAAGTGAAGACCAACAATTAAAAGAACAGAGTCACCCAGAGATGTCTTGTAAATCTCCCAATAATGCTCTTGGTGGTAGAAATGAAAGTCCTCTGGAAAAAGAAATTCTAAGTCAGTCAAAGAGTCCTGGCCTAGAAGTAATTTCTCCTGTTTCTACAGACGATCAAGCACCTTCTTGCACGGTGCTCAAAGGGCTTCTCTTTCCAGCAGAATATTATATGAGGACAACCCGACAGATGTCAGGCGGCCAGAGGAAAGTAGCGCTGGAGGCTGTGACTCAAAGTCATTTGGGTGTCAGAAGAAAGAGGTTCAATAAAAATAAGGAATCTGCGAAAAAATTAGACATTTCCAACGAAGAAACGAACCAAAGTGAAATTAAGATGTCTAACACACATGCAAAACAGCCACGTTCCAGAAGTCCTCAGAAACTTCTCTCATTCACCGAAGCCAGCTCTCCCCCTGGCCCTGCTGAAGATGACTCTTCCAGGAAGACAGCTGCCCCGCCACCCGGTAGAAAACGCAGAGGAAAGAGAAAGTTGGCGCGCACCCCTCTGTTAGATTGCCATGAACTACTTTTGCCAGCTTCTGGCGCATCAGGTGTTAACAAATCCAGGGAAGAGGTTGCCTTGCCGAAAGGTCAGGACGAGAAAGCAGTTATCCGTGGTAAAAAGAGAGTTCAAGGTAAATCGAGGTGGGGTTGGTGGTGGTGGCTCCCACGGTGTGCTCAGCCCCTTCTAAATGTTGTAAAGATACTAACTCACTGGGTCATCACGCCAGCCATACACGAGGTAGAATCTATTTTTATCATTATTGTGATTTGTGTATGTACATATCAGGCTGCACTGGTCTTAGTTGTAGCACACAGGATCTTTCTTAGTTGCTGCCTGTGGGATTCTGTTCCCTGACCAGGGGTCAAAACTGGGCTCCCTGCATTGAGAGCTTGAAGTCTTAGCTGCTGGACCACCAGAGAAGTCCCCGGAATCTGTTCTATCCTCACTTTGCAGATGAGAAATCTGTACAGTATCTTCAAAGTCACAGAGCCAAGATTCAAACCTGACTACATGGGGTCAGAGTTCACAATATGGTAGAAAAAGTTGACACTGAGACAGAAAGTGTATTGGATGTTTACCTATAGTTAGTGTTTAGTCAAGTGTCATACGATCTTTTATCCATGGGGAGAAGTAACTAAGAGAGGAAGGGTTTCTGAAATGAAATCAATGTCCAAGTAAGATTCCACTGACAAAGTCTCTTAGGAAGGCTTATGTTATAAAATGCAATAGGTCTGAGCCATGTTGAGGGGTAAGATAATATAGTCTTTCTGGGGTTCATGAGACACAAGACTTGGGAGGATATCACATGACAAATTATAATTTAAACTTCTTTATTCATTTACTCAGGAGTTCCGTCTGATAAATGGAGCACGAAATCTAGATAATTCACTCTAGTTTTCTGTGAGAGCTCAGCAGACTCTCTGGGAAGGGCCAAATAGGAAATACAGTCTCTGTGCTCAGTCACAGCTCTGTGTGATCGTATGACTGTAACCATAAACCGTGTGTAAATGAGCCTGTGTCTCAGTAAAACTTTATTGACAGAATCAGGCAGCCAGCTTCTCTGTATCGTTGGACACAGGCTTTGGTTTATGAGCTACGGCTTAGTAATTTAAAAATAATAATCACGGGGATTCCGGTCGTGGTCCAGTGGCTAAGAGTCTGTGCTTCCTATGCAGGGAGCCCAGGTTCCTTCCCAAGCCAGGCACTACATCCCACATGCCACAACTAAGAGTTCCCGTGCTGCAACTAAGACCCAGCACAGCCAAGTAAATAAAAAAATAATATTTTTAAAAATACTAATAATCATGGCTTTTTTCATTATCATTCTTTAAGCCAGCAAGTAAAGAAAGGAATTGGGAAAGTAGGACAGCCTCGTAATAAACTTGAAATGTTCTTTTGCATCCTTTGGAATAATCTACTGTAATTTCAATAACCTACAGCTATATTAAAACTTCTTTTCTTGAGGTAACCTTCACATAACATAAAGTTAACCTTTTTAAATTAAGTGAACCATTCAGTAGCATTTAGTTACATTCACAGTGTTGTACTAGCCGGTTTTCGCGATACATCCACATAGTGACTAGCATGTATCAGCACTTCTTTCATTTTCATGGCTGAGCAGTATTCCACTGTATACATGTACATGGTTCTCTTACCCCTTTATAACGTATTGGGTACAACTGCATTTTGAATGATTCAGAATCCTTGTTGCTTAAAGTCTAATAAGTTATTCTTTGTTTGAAAGGGGACTATTTTTTTTTGTTTATAGATTCCACTGACAAAGTCTCTTAGGAAGGCTTATGTTATAAAATGCAATAGGTCTGAGCCATGTTGAGGGTAAGATAATATAGTCTTTCTGGGGTTCATGAGACACAAGACTTGGGAGGATATCACATGACAAATTATAATTTAAACTTCTTTATTCATTTACTCAGGAGTTCCGTCTGATAAATGGAGCACGAAATCTAGATAATTCACTCTAGTTTTCTGTGAGAGCTCAGCAGACTCTCTGGGAAGGGCCAAATAGGAAATACAGTCTCTGTGCTCAGTCACAGCTCTGTGTGATCGTATGACTGTAACCATAAACCGTGTGTAAATGAGCCTGTGTCTCAGTAAAACTTTATTGACAGAATCAGGCAGCCAGCTTCTCTGTATCGTTGGACACAGGCTTTGGTTTATGAGCTACGGCTTAGTAATTTAAAAATAATAATCACGGGGATTCGGTCGTGGTCCAGTGGCTAAGAGTCTGTGCTTCCTATGCAGGGAGCCCAGGTTCCTTCCCAAGCCAGGCACTACATCCCACATGCCACAACTAAGAGTTCCCGTGCTGCAACTAAGACCCAGCACAGCCAAGTAAATAAAAAAATAATATTTTTAAAAATACTAATAATCATGGCTTTTTTCATTATCATTCTTTAAGCCAGCAAGTAAAGAAAGGAATTGGGAAAGTAGGACAGCCTCGTAATAAACTTGAAATGTTCTTTTGCATCCTTTGGAATAATCTACTGTAATTTCAATAACCTACAGCTATATTAAAACTTCTTTTCTTGAGGTAACCTTCACATAACATAAAGTTAACCTTTTTAAATTAAGTGAACCATTCAGTAGCATTTAGTTACATTCACAGTGTTGTACTAGCCGGTTTTCGCGATACATCCACATAGTGACTAGCATGTATCAGCACTTCTTTCATTTTCATGGCTGAGCAGTATTCCACTGTATACATGTACATGGTTCTCTTACCCCTTTATAACGTATTGGGTACAACTGCATTTTGAATGATTCAGAATCCTTGTTGCTTAAAGTCTAATAAGTTATTCTTTGTTTGAAAGGGGACTATGTTTTGTTTAGTGAAGAGAGCCAGGAGTGTGTAGATTCTACTCTGATCGCCTGTGGGGATCATAGTTCTGGATCAGAAAGGACTTTAGAAATTCTTTTTTTTTTTTTAATTTTATTTATTTTTGGCTGTTCTGGGTTTTCACTGCTCCTGCAGGCTCTTCTCTAGTTGAGGTGAGCAGGCTTCTTTTTTTTTTTACTTCTTTTTTTTTTTTTTGGCCACTTCTATTGGTCTTTTATTTATTTATCTTTGTTCTTTGGCCTGTGTGGGCCTCCCATCGCAGTGGCCTCTCTTGCTCCAGAGCTCCGACTCGGTCATTGGACACATCGGTCCAGCCGCTCCGTGGCACGTGGGATCTTCCCAGGCCAGGGATCGAACTGGCGCCCCTTGCACTGCAAGGCGGGGTCCTTACCCACTGGACCACTAGGGAAGCCCGAACAGGCTTCTTCTTTTTGGGTGATTTCTCTTGTTGTGGACCTCGGGCTCTGGGGCACACGGGCTTCAGTATTTGTGGCCCGTGGGCTCCATAGTTGCAACTCTGAGGCTCTAGAGCACAGGCTCCATAGTTGTGGCTCACGGGCCCAGTTGGTCTGCAGCATACGGGATCCTCCCAGATCAGAGATCAAACCCGTGTCTCCTGCATTGGCAGGCGAGCTCTCTACCACTGAGCTACAAGGGAAGCCCAGCGTTAGAGATTCTTAGCCCAGCTCCTCAGGAGGGACAAGGGAAATGTAGTGAATTGCATCCTTTGGAATAATCTACTGTAATTTCAATAACCTACAGCTATATTAAAACTTCTTTTCTTGAGGTAACCTTCACATAACATAAAGTTAACCTTTTTAAATTAAGTGAACCATTCAGTAGCATTTAGTTACATTCACAGTGTTGTACTAGCCGGTTTTCGCGATACATCCACATAGTGACTAGCATGTATCAGCACTTCTTTCATTTTCATGGCTGAGCAGTATTCCACTGTATACATGTACATGGTTCTCTTACCCCTTTATAACGTATTGGGTACAACTGCATTTTGAATGATTCAGAATCCTTGTTGCTTAAAGTCTAATAAGTTATTCTTTGTTTGAAAGGGGACTATGTTTTGTTTAGTGAAGAGAGCCAGGAGTGTGTAGATTCTACTCTGATCGCCTGTGGGGATCATAGTTCTGGATCAGAAAGGACTTTAGAAATTCTTTTTTTTTTTTTAATTTTATTTATTTTTGGCTGTTCTGGGTTTTCACTGCTCCTGCAGGCTCTTCTCTAGTTGAGGTGAGCAGGCTTCTTTTTTTTTTACTTCTTTTTTTTTTTTTGGCCACTTCTATTGGTCTTTTATTTATTTATCTTTGTTCTTTGGCCTGTGTGGGCCTCCCATCGCAGTGGCCTCTCTTGCTCCAGAGCTCCGACTCGGTCATTGGACACATCGGTCCAGCCGCTCCGTGGCACGTGGGATCTTCCCAGGCCAGGGATCGAACTGGCGCCCCTTGCACTGCAAGGCGGGGTCCTTACCCACTGGACCACTAGGGAAGCCCGAACAGGCTTCTTCTTTTTGGGTGATTTCTCTTGTTGTGGACCTCGGGCTCTGGGGCACACGGGCTTCAGTATTTGTGGCCCGTGGGCTCCATAGTTGCAACTCTGAGGCTCTAGAGCACAGGCTCCATAGTTGTGGCTCACGGGCCCAGTTGGTCTGCAGCATACGGGATCCTCCCAGATCAGAGATCAAACCCGTGTCTCCTGCATTGGCAGGCGAGCTCTCTACCACTGAGCTACAAGGGAAGCCCAGCGTTAGAGATTCTTAGCCCAGCTCCCTCAGGAGGGACAAGGGGAAATGTAGTGAATTGACGTGCCCAGGGTGACATAGCCAGTCAGTGGCAGAGCTGGCCCCAGGCCCCTGTCTCCCTCCCAGCCAGCGCTGTCCACACCGCACTGGATTTGGTCCTGCAGAAGGAGAGCCGCTCACAAACTCAACCTGTAGCCGGTCGTTGAACTGTCCACGGAGGTGTCCGAGTCATGGGTGGGAAAACGCTGTACTGCGATGGAGTTGAGAAGCGTCTCTTTGTTGGGAATTAATGTCTCCTGTTGGTTGTCTGTTCTTGTTGCTTTCAGCTTTAGGGAAGGAACGCCACTGTCACAGAGAGGAGTCCCTCTCTCAGAATCATTACGCTTATTTGTCTTTGGACAATGGTGCTTTCAGCGCTCCATTTCCTAGGAACAAACTGCTGACTTTAAAGCATCTGTCGTCTTTTCTCAAAATCACAGACTTTCAGTTACCTGATGAAGACTTTGGGCCTCTTAAGCTCAAAAAACTGAAGTCCTGCTCAGAAAAGCTGATGGAGCCTTTTGGATCAAAAATGCACGGAGAGGGGCCTCTTAAAGGGGAAAGTTACGTTGTTGTGGAGGAAGCAAGCCCTAAACAAATCAATACAGAAAAGAAGGACATGAAAGAGAAACTGATGATTCTCCGAGGAAAGGCATGTCCTAAAACGCCAAGCCAGGCTCGCAGAAAGGGCGTCTCTTCACCAGATTTACTTTTCACTCCTCTGAATACTGTGGAATCTGGTGAGAGTGACAGGCCAGGGATCGAACTGGCGCCCCTTGCACTGCAAGGCGGGGTCCTTACCCACTGGACCACTAGGGAAGCCCGAACAGGCTTCTTCTTTTTGGGTGATTTCTCTTGTTGTGGACCTCGGGCTCTGGGGCACACGGGCTTCAGTATTTGTGGCCCGTGGGCTCCATAGTTGCAACTCTGAGGCTCTAGAGCACAGGCTCCATAGTTGTGGCTCACGGGCCCAGTTGGTCTGCAGCATACGGGATCCTCCCAGATCAGAGATCAAACCCGTGTCTCCTGCATTGGCAGGCGAGCTCTCTACCACTGAGCTACAAGGGAAGCCCAGCGTTAGAGATTCTTAGCCCAGCTCCCTCAGGAGGGACAAGGGGAAATGTAGTGAATTGACGTGCCCAGGGTGACATAGCCAGTCAGTGGCAGAGCTGGCCCCAGGCCCCTGTCTCCCTCCCAGCCAGCGCTGTCCACACCGCACTGGATTTGGTCCTGCAGAAGGAGAGCCGCTCACAAACTCAACCTGTAGCCGGTCGTTGAACTGTCCACGGAGGTGTCCGAGTCATGGGTGGGAAAACGCTGTACTGCGATGGAGTTGAGAAGCGCTCTCTTTGTTGGGAATTAATGTCTCCTGTTGGTTGTCTGTTCTTGTTGCTTTCAGCTTTAGGGAAGGAACGCCACTGTCACAGAGAGGAGTCCCTCTCTCAGAATCATTACGCTTATTTGTCTTTGGACAATGGTGCTTTCAGCGCTCCATTTCCTAGGAACAAACTGCTGACTTTAAAGCATCTGTCGTCTTTTCTCAAAATCACAGACTTTCAGTTACCTGATGAAGACTTTGGGCCTCTTAAGCTCAAAAAACTGAAGTCCTGCTCAGAAAAGCTGATGGAGCCTTTTGGATCAAAAATGCACGGAGAGGGGCCTCTTAAAGGGGAAAGTTACGTTGTTGTGGAGGAAGCAAGCCCTAAACAAATCAATACAGAAAAGAAGGACATGAAAGAGAAACTGATGATTCTCCGAGGAAAGGCATGTCCTAAAACGCCAAGCCAGGCTCGCAGAAAGGGCGTCTCTTCACCAGATTTACTTTTCACTCCTCTGAATACTGTGGAATCTGGTGAGAGTGACAGACTAACACCAGACCCGTGCTCGCCCGCTTTCCCCGTGTTAGGCGCGACACCAGCTTTTGGCTCCCAAACCCACAGGGGAAAGGTGTCTGCAGAGGTTGTTGGACAAACTTGCTCTACACCTCAGCTTTCGCACTTAAAAGCCACAAGCAGCCTTGCTAGTGATTGTAAACAATGTGACAGCAGGAACAGCACCCCCAAATTAGACCGCAGCCTGCATGTGGCAAGAAGAGAAGGACAGCCTTCCCGTGACCCTGACTCTGGTCCCCAAGCAACACCTCTACCCACCGAGTCTTTCACCTATAAAGAAAACCAGCTCCAGGAATCAGGGACACATTCTAAAGAACAGGTACAGACTGCATCCTTCATGAAATTGTCTCTGGAAACATGAAGTGTCTTAGTGAATATGGACTCGGTTCCTCAGCGTTGAAGACTTGTTTTAGCATATTCCTTTGATATGACTTCACTGTTAACATTAAGTTCATTCTGGGGAAATTAGGATTAATTAAAATACGTATATTTTTTAAATATCAGGAATCCTGATCTCTTTGTTATCCATGAAGCAGTTGCATTTGGGGCTTTGCTGCTGTTTACTGTAGAAAATCAAACTGAGGAAATCGTTTGATGAGTGAGTGATGCAGGCAGGCACCGTACAAAATGTAAACATTAATGATGTGACTCTTGTTTCTACAGACTGAAATAGCTGAGGTTCCTGCTTGTGATAGCTTAAGCCCAGGCACCCTGCAGCTGGTTTCAAAGTTAAAGGTCAGAAGACTGTGCTGTCTTGCGTCTTACATGTGAAAAATGTAATGAATTGATAGGGAAATTCAGAAGAATTTGATCACTAAAAAAGCTTGATAAATAGATAAATTCAAACAAACATTTAAATTATTTTTTGCAATATTTACCTGGATATATATTCTGAGATCTTCTAAAGAAGTTTTTATGTCAAGCTGTTGCCACGAATGGCTGATGCTAAGTACTCAACATTTTTCTTTTTCTTTCCTTCTTTTTTTTTTGTAGCTCAACTTCGTATCTAAGTTTAAATCAGGCATTTTGACAGAGAAAGAAGGGTCATTCATGACTCTCGTACTTAAATGATGTCATATTTCTAGGAGAATCAGAGTGATTTATGAGCGACTGGGTAGCAGCTCTGGATGATGATGAAGCGGTGAATCCTCATAGGTTGTGTGATACGTATGGTTCTGAGAAATACAAATTACAGTATTCTGCTAATGATATTTTGGGAAATGCTGAGAAGTGGATTGGATCCATGTCCTGTGTAACTTTTTATACTTGAAATAGGATAGTGCAGAGCAGAGGTTTCCAGTCTTAATACTGTTGTCATTTGGGGCTGGGTGATTCTCTCTTGCCTGTGCACCATACGGTGTTTAGCGACAGTCGTGGTCTCTACTGGGAGCACCCAGTCCCCAGGAGTGCTGCCCAAGTGTCTCCACAAATCGCTAACGTCTCCCTGGGGAGGGTGGCAGAATTGCTTCCAGTTGAGAACAACTGGTGTAGAAGAGAGAGCTTTAAATTCACAGAAACTGTTTCTGCAGGTCACTGGCTCTGTGGCCCTGGCGCCACATCCTTTAGCCTCTGAGCCCCAGATGCCTTTTCTAGAGAAGATACACAGTAAAACTTAGGTTGTTTCGAAGCTATTCTTAATTTTAATAACAGTTTCCTAAAGGAATCAGTCATTTCATTCATATTTTCAAATTTGTAAGTAAAAGGTCATTATTCTTTCAATGTTTTGGTCTATGTATGGGCAGTTAAGTTTCTCTCTTCTCGCTCCCCATTTCTGAAAGTATTTTTTTCCTATGTCAGATTTAAGAGGTTTGTTCATTCTGTAAGTCTTCCCCCAAACCTGGTTTTTTGTTGTGTCGATTGTTAATTGAGTTTTTGGTTTCCTATTTCATTTTTTATCCTGTTTTTATTGTAAGGGATTCCTTCTTTCTGCTTTTCATTGTGCTTATTTCATTGTTCTTTTTCTGTTTTGGGGGGTGGGCTATTCTGGGTTTTCACTGCTGCTGCAGGCTCTTCTCTAGTGGCAGGGAGTGGGGGCTCCTCTCTAGTAGAGGTGAACAGGCTTCTTGTTGCTGTGACTTCTCTTGCTGTGGAACTCAGGCTCTAGGGCACATGGGCTTCAATAGTTGCAGCACATGGGCTCAATAGTTGCAGCTCCCAGGCTCTAGAGCACGGGCTCCATAGCTGTGGCTCACGGGTTTAAGTGCTCCACAGCATGTGGGATCTTCCCGGATAAGGGATCGAACCCGTGTCTCCTGCATTGGCAGGCGAACTCTTTACCACTGAGCCACCAGGGAAGCCCCATATTTCATTGTTCTTTTACTAACTTCTTGATAGCAGGAGAACTCTTTACCACTGAGCCACCAGGGAAGCCCCATATTTCATTGTTCTTTTACTAACTTCTTGAGCTGCTTGCTATCTGTATTAATTTTTAACATATATTAGTACCTTTATATTTACAGGGTTTTTTTTTTATTATTATTACTGCTTTGGCCACCACATTCTGCGTCTTTGTTTAGAAATTATTATACTCTCTCAGGATTATTCCTTCTTCAACCCCCGGGTGCATCATCAGAGTGTTTCATTTCCAAAGGTTCGCATGGAACTAATGTTTTTCAGTTAGTTCTTATGGTCCTCTGACCTATGTTTTGGTGGTTAAATCTGAGCCTGTTGTAGCCTGCAGCTACACATTTTTAAATCTATCATTGTGAGTGTGTATGGGCAATCTTCGGTGTTACGTAACACCCACACAAATTGCATTCTTTTGACCTGCATGAAAGTTTAATTACATTCAGTTGGTATTTCACCTAATCCTTGTGATCCATCACTTTTCCTGTTTATTCTTTTTATTAGAGAGCCCCAAGAATCCCTTTAACGTAGCTGTTGTCGCCATTCTGTGTCAGAATCCTTCAGGTTCTTGTTCTGTGGATGTGAGCGCCACGTGGTGGGAGATAGCTGGCTTCAAAGAGCCGTGTATCGTCACTGCGTGCGAATACGTAGTTTCCCTTTGGAAGCCTCTGGATTCTTGGCAGTGGGAAAAGATGTGTTCCTGGCACTTCACAGAGGTAAGTCAGGATCTCACAGCTGAAAGAGACGTGCAGTCGTTTGCTTGGTAATACAGATGGGCAGCTTACCAGAAACATGGGACCTGTGACTGCGGAAGACAGCAGAGGGATGAGACTCTTTGTCCCCAGCGTTTAATTATGAAAATATTTAAACATATGGAAAAGTGGTGCAGGGAGCGCCCATATATGCCCATCATCTGTACTCTACAGTTAATCCTGTACTTTATGTCCTTTATCCTGCGTTCACCCAGAGGTGGATTTTTACACTAGACCTGCTGGAGGAGCTTGGAATTTCATGTCTATTCTGACTTCTAACTTGCTGATACCTATATTCTTTACATCGCCCCAAAATGTTATTCCTGCTTTTTTTCTAGCTGAACTTTCTTCTGTCATTGTCTGCCTTTCTACACATTTTACCCGGTTGCAGTCTGAACAGGCCTACAGTTTTTGCTTTGCTTTTTTTCTTCTTTCTTTTCTCTATCATGCCTCTTTTATTTATATTTATTTACATCCATCTTTATTCTTTGGCATGTGTGGGCCTCCCATTGCAGTGCCTCTCTCACTGCAGAGCACTGGCTCTGGGCACATATGCTCCAGAGCGCTGGCTCGTAATTGGACACGCTGGCCCAGCCTCCACGGCACGTGGGATCTTCCCGGGCCAGGGATTGAACTGCTGCTTCCTGCACTGCAAAGCGGACTCTTTACCCACTGGACCACCAGGGAAGCCCATGTCTACAGTTTTTAAGCCTACCTTTTCTTACCATATAAACATGTTTCCTGGTTTCTACATATTCTTCCTACTTTTGTATTTGTTTACTTCGAATTTTATTTTTCCAGCTTTATGGGGTTATAATTGACAAGTAAGTATAATATACTTAAAGGGCACCATATGATGACTTGATGTACGTACACACCGTGAAAGGATTTCCATAATCAAGTTAATCAGCATGCTGCCACACAGTTTCCATTTTTTCCTTTGGTGAAACCACTTTAAATCAGCGTAGCAAATTTCATTCTTGTTCACCAGTGTTCCCGCAGGTACTAGAACCGTGCTTTGCAGAGTGATGCTCAATAGATATTTGTTCAGTGAATAAACTTGTCTTAAATGGCTGTATATTGTTCCATTTGTCCACATGCCAGAGCTGAATTATTATTCTCCCACTGCCAGAAGCACTGATTATGTGCAACAAGCACTACAGTAAACACTGTTATGCACCATCACTGAATTTAGAGCTTACAAAAAGCGGGTGTTCGCTGAACGTTGTCACATTTCTTCAAATGTTGGAAACTCTCCTGGTACAGTGACAGTAGAAAGGAATGTGACAAACATTGAGGTTAAAGATGAAACAATCAGGGCTTCCCCTGGTGGTCCAGTGGGTAAGGACACCGCCTTGCAATGCAAGGGGCGCTGGTTCGATCCCTGGCCTGGGAAGATCCCATGTGCAGCGGAGCGGCTGGACTGATGTGTCCAGTTGCCGAGCCAGAGCTCTGGAGCGCATGCGTCCAGAGCCGGCGCTCTACAACGGCAGACGCCACCGCGATGGGAGGCCCGCAGGAGCCAAAGAACAAAAACGGATGACGGTGGAGAAATGAAAGACCAATAGAAGTGGCCCGCCCTCTCCCCTCCCTCCCCAACCTGACATCCGCCCAAAGTAAAAATATTTAAAAAAAAAAAAGTTAAAAAAAAAAGATGAAACAACCAAATGTAATTTTGGCCACTTTGTTTTATTTAGGTTCCAGTATTACAGATAGTTCTAGTGCCTGATGTTTGTAATCTTATATGTGTGGCTTTGGGAAATTTGGAAATCAGAGAAATCAGGTGAGTAATTCTCAAGGTGTGGTTTTTTTTCTTTCCCTGGATCTTTGTCAGCTTGTTGTGAGTGCAAAGTGTAACTGAGGCTTGAGTCTTGAAAGAAGCTAAATTTAGGTCTAAAGAGATTCTGTTTAAACAAAAGCTATCCAGAATCAGAAAAGGCTGTCAATAGAGCTGACCGTATCCCTGACTGATGTTTCTTTTAAAGTTTGAGGCCTTAGAAGATTCTGTTTAAACAAAAGTCCGATAGAAAATAGAATCCATAATCATTTGCTCCACACAGATGAAAGCACTTTAAGCCAGCGTAGCAAATTTCATTCTTGTTCACCAGTGTTCCCGCAGGTACTAGAACCGTGCTTTGCAGAGTGATGCTCAATAGATATTTGTTCAGTGAATAAACTTGTCTTAAATGGCTGTATATTGTTCCATTTGTCCACATGCCAGAGCTGAATTATTCTCCCACTGCCAGAAGCACTGATTATGTGCAACAAGCACTACAGTAAACACTGTTATGCACCATCACTGAATTTAGAGCTTACAAAAAGCGGGTGTTCGCTGAACGTTGTCACATTTCTTCAAATGTTGGAAACTCTCCTGGTACAGTGACAGTAGAAAGGAATGTGACAAACATTGAGGTTAAAGATGAAACAATCAGGGCTTCCCCTGGTGGTCCAGTGGGTAAGGACACCGCCTTGCAATGCAAGGGGCGCTGGTTCGATCCCTGGCCTGGGAAGATCCCATGTGCAGCGGAGCGGCTGGACTGATGTGTCCAGTTGCCGAGCCAGAGCTCTGGAGCGCATGCGTCCAGAGCCGGCGCTCTACAACGGCAGACGCCACCGCGATGGGAGGCCCGCAGGAGCCAAAGAACAAAAACGGATGACGGTGGAGAAATGAAAGACCAATAGAAGTGGCCCGCCCTCTCCCCTCCCTCCCCAACCTGACATCCGCCCAAAGTAAAAATATTTAAAAAAAAAAAAGTTAAAAAAAAAAGATGAAACAACCAAATGTAATTTTGGCCACTTTGTTTTATTTAGGTTCCAGTATTACAGATAGTTCTAGTGCCTGATGTTTGTAATCTTATATGTGTGGCTTTGGGAAATTTGGAAATCAGAGAAATCAGGTGAGTAATTCTCAAGGTGTGGTTTTTTTTCTTTCCCTGGATCTTTGTCAGCTTGTTGTGAGTGCAAAGTGTAACTGAGGCTTGAGTCTTGAAAGAAGCTAAATTTAGGTCTAAAGAGAGATTCTGTTTAAACAAAAGCTATCCAGAATCAGAAAAGGCTGTCAATAGAGCTGACCGTATCCCTGACTGATGTTTCTTTTTAAAGTTTGAGCCTTGTCCTTTCATAGTTAAAGGTTTGCTCCTGACTGCTCTGCATTTTCCCTTGTATTTGGTTTAGGGCACTGCTTTGTTCTCCTGATGGTGAAAATGAAAAGCAAGTGCTCCTGAGTTCTGGAAATATAAAAGCTGTGCTTGGCCTGACGAGGAGGAGGCTAGTCAGTAGCAGTGGGACCCTTTGTGATCAGCAAGTGGAGGTCATGGTACTTGCAGAAGACGGAGGGTAAGAAAAGCATTTTTTAACTTGAATGGCGAGGTCAAGAAAGATCTTATTGGGCTTCCCTGGTGGTCCAGTGGGTAAAGAGTCCGCCTTGCAGTGCAGGGGGCACTGGTTGGATCCCTGGCCCCGGAGGATCCCACGTACCACGGAGTGGCTGGACTGGTGTGTCGAGTTGCGGGCCAACGCTCTGGAGCACGTGCGCCCAGAGCCGGTGCTCTGCGACGAGAGAGGCCACTGCGATGGGCGGTCCACATGGGCCAAAGAATAAAGATGGGTGTAATAAATAAATAAATTTTTTAAAAAGAATGATCTTATCAAAGGGTTTCAGGAAAAGTTGAGTCAGTAGCATCTTGTTTTCTCTGCTGTATGTGTAGTACAGCAGGGTTCTGCCTAAATCCTGGGCTATTATGTCGAATCAGGGGCTTTCCTAGTTGCTCAGACAGTAAAGAATCTGTCTGCAGTGCATAAGACCTGGGTTTGATCTATGGGTCGGGAAGATCCCCTGCAGAAGGAAATGGCTGCTCACTCCTGTATTCTTACTAGAGGAGCCCGTGGACAGAGGAGCCTAGCAGGCTACAGTCCATGGGGTCACAGAGTCAGACACGACTCAGGGACTAACACGTTCACTCTCTCCAGTGCAGGCAGGTGGTGCCAAACATGGCAGGCGAGAGGGCAGCGGAGCAGAGAGGCTCAGCGGGTGGACTTTGTTCTTTCTTCCGTCTCCCTGGATGTTTCTGTGTGTCCTTTAAGCGCTGCAAATACCTCAAGATTCTATATGTTTATCTGGTTCCACATTCTCAGTTTCCACTGCTTCAGCTAGCATCTGAATGCTGACTCCTTGCAAACATATTTCTAACTCTGAGCTCTTTCTCAGCCTCTATTCGCATGTGCCAATTTGCTAGAAATCTTGTGGATACCTCAAATTCAGCATGCTAGAAGCGAAACTCCTAGCATCTTCTACATCTGTCATAATGTTCATTATACTTGATTACAATTATGTATCTGTCTTTCCTAATAACAGGGGGCATGGACCTTGTTTGTCTAATATTATCCATGACCTGTTGTAATACAATAGGCAAGAGATGCTGTTTCCTTAAAGTAGGAAAGCAATAGTGTAGATGGGGAGAAACTGACTTGAGAGAGATGCGATGATAAATTCATTAGGGCTTGGTGACTGAGTCAATAGACAGGAAGGAGACACAGGTCCAATATAAGTTTCTGGGTTGCTCGCCTGGGTGGGTGGGGATCAGTGAACTGAGATGGCAGTGCAGAGAGAAACACAAGGCTTGAAGAGAGTGCTGGTGAGTTTAGTTTTCATCCAGTTCCATGATGAATTGGATGTGCTTGCAGTATATCCAGGTAGATAATATGAAAGTATACGTTAATTGTAGAATGTTTAGAGTACTCATGTTTTCTGGTTGAATGTTTTTTTCTTCTGGCATTGGATTAGTGCTTCTTATGCATAGCTCCATCATACGTAGAAGGGCTGCTTAAAAATTTCTTTGGTAGAAGATGTTGATTTTTAGTGTTGTCTTTCACGCAGAAGCAAAGAAAAGCAACTTTTGATGCCACCTGAAGAGACTATCCTAACTTTTGCTGAGGTTCAAGGGATGCAGGAAGCTCTGCTTGGTACCACCATCATGAACAACATTGTTATTTGGTAAGCTTTCCCTCGAGAGCCTTAGTTTCCTTTATCCATAATACAAGGATATACCTCTAATTTCACGGGGTTATGAAGATGAATAGATTCTGCAAAGATGATTGTGGTTTTGGCTTATTTACTGTCAGGTGCTATCTGCTTGTCTTGACGAGAACATCATATTAATTCAGACAGTCCAAATAAGACTATTTTAAAATAAGTGTAGTTTTCTGGTTGTCAAAAACGTCCCGCTTCTGGTTAATGGCTGAATAGCTTTTTCAGATTAATTCTCCTGCTTCAAATACCTATGAACTCTGCACAAAGTATAAAAAACAACTATCTGAAAGCACTACAGATAGATTTTATATATATATATATATATATATATATATATATATATATATATATATATATATATATATACAGAGATTTTATATATATATATATATATATATATATACACACATATATATATGTGTACAGAGAGATTTTATATATACAAACTACATATATATAAAATTTTATATATATATAAAATCTCTCTGTACATATATACATGTAGTTTATATAAATATATATATAAGTATAAATAAATATATATACATATACACATTGGCAGAAGTTTAATACTTAGAAGAAGGAAATGTCACTGATCTAATTTCTAGAATTACTAGGTGTATAAAACTTGTTTGATTACAGGATTCAAATAGACAGATTTGTGGTAGGGAAACTGCAGTTGAGGGTCCTGGGCCACTCTCTACCCAGACCACAGGGGAGAGCCACAGCCGGCCATGTGCACTTGGGTGTTAATTTGTCCTAGGCCAGTGGATTGGTTTCTTCCTCAGAACACTCTATTAACCATCCCTTGGGGCCATCCATTGATGAATTGGATGTGCTTGCAGTATATCCAGGTAATTAGGGTTAATTGTAGAATGTTTAGAGTACTCATGTTTTCTGTAATGTTTTTCTTCTGGCATTGGATTAGTGCTTCTTATGCATAGCTCCATCATACGTAGAAGGGCTGCTTAAAAATTTCTTTGGTAGAAGATGTTGATTTTTAGTGTTGTCTTTCACGCAGAAGCAAAGAAAAGCAACTTTTGATGCCACCTGAAGAGACTATCCTAACTTTTGCTGAGGTTCAAGGGATGCAGGAAGCTCTGCTTGGTACCACCATCATGAACAACATTGTTATTTGGTAAGCTTTCCCTCGAGAGCCTTAGTTTCCTTTATCCATAATACAAGGATATACCTCTAATTTCACGGGGTTATGAAGATGAATAGATTCTGCAAAGATGATTGTGGTTTTGGCTTATTTACTGTCAGGTGCTATCTGCTTGTCTTGACGAGAACATCATATTAATTCAGACAGTCCAAATAAGACTATTTTAAAATAAGTGTAGTTTTCTGGTTGTCAAAAACGTCCCGCTTCTGGTTAATGGCTGAATAGCTTTTTCAGATTAATTCTCCTGCTTCAAATACCTATGAACTCTGCACAAAGTATAAAAAACAACTATCTGAAAGCACTACAGATAGATTTTATATATATATATATATATGTATATATATATATATATATATATATATGTGTGTATATATATATATATATACAGAGATTTTATATATATATATATATATATATATATATACACACTACATATATATATGTGTACAGAGAGATTTTATATATACAAACTACATATATATAAAATTTTATATATATATAAAATCTCTCTGTACATATATACATGTAGTTTATATAAATATATATATAAGTATAAATAAATATATATACATATACACATTGGCAGAAGTTTAATACTTAGAAGAAGGAAATGTCACTGATCTAATTTCTAGAATTACTAGGTGTATAAAACTTGTTTGATTACAGGATTCAAATAGACAGATTTGTGGTAGGGAAACTGCAGTTGAGGGTCCTGGGCCACTCTCTACCCAGACCACAGGGGAGAGCCACAGCCGGCCATGTGCACTTGGGTGTTAATTTGTCCTAGGCCAGTGGATTGGTTTCTTCCTCAGAACACTCCATTAACCATCCCTTGGGGCCAGAGTGGGTCTTGCTGAAAGTCACAGTATGAGTGTCACTGCTCCCTGCCTGTTCAGCACTGTCCAAGCCTAACCCTCCAGGAATAAACTTGGAAAGCGTGGCCTCTGAGGGAAGCTTTGTCTTCTCCCCACCAGGGAGCCTCTGGAATTTGACCATGACCTAATCTGCTCGGTTCCCATTCTGGGCACTTTCCTCGGGGTTTCTGCACACAGATATTATTTCAGGACAGTTTTCTTCATAAAAGTTGTCATTTGAGGCTTCCCTGGTGGTCCAGTGGGTAGAGTGTCTGCCTTGCTGTGCAAGGGGCACCGGTTGAATCCCTGGCCCAGGAAGATCCCACGTGCCACGGAGTGGCTGAACAATAATGTCCAACTACTAAGCCAGTGCTGTGGAGCACATGTGCCCAGAGCCAGTGTTTGGCAACAAGAGAGGCCACTGTAATGGGAGGCCCACACAGGCCAAAGAATGAAGATAGATAAAAAATAATAAATAAATTAAAAGAGCTTGTGGTATGAAGTTGAAAATAAAAAAGTTGTCTTTTCTGTTCTTTCTCTTATTTCTATAGTTTGGACCTTTGTTATCTGGCTCCTAGACTATTAATATAATCCAGTAACTAGCCTTCTTGCCATCAATCAGTATTCAATCTCCAGGTCATCTTCTATACTGTGACTTTATAAATTCTTAAATTTCCATCCCTTCCCCCACCCACCCTTCTGCCGCTGAAAAGAAATAAAGCCTTCCGTGTGGCCCATGTTTGCTTTCTCCTGCCTTCCATGCTTCATTACTAAAATTATTCTCCAGCTATATATAAGTATAAATAAATATATATACTACATTGGCAGAAGTTTAATACTTAGAAGGAAATGTCACTGATCTAATTTCTAGAATTACTAGGTGTATAAAACTTGTTTGATTACAGGATTCAAATAGACAGATTTGTGGTAGGGAAACTGCAGTTGAGGGTCCTGGGCCACTCTCTACCCAGACCACAGGGGAGAGCCACAGCCGGCCATGTGCACTTGGGTGTTAATTTGTCCTAGGCCAGTGGATTGGTTTCTTCCTCAGAACACTCCATTAACCATCCCTTGGGGCCAGAGTGGGTCTTGCTGAAAGTCACAGTATGAGTGTCACTGCTCCCTGCCTGTTCAGCACTGTCCAAGCCAAACCCCTCCAGGAATAAACCTGGAAAGCGTGGCCTCTGAGGGAAGCTTTGTCTTCTCCCCACCAGGGAGCCTCTGGAATTTGACCATGACCTAATCTGCTCGGTTCCCATTCTGGGCACTTTCCTCGGGGTTTCTGCACACAGATATTATTTCAGGACAGTTTTCTTCATAAAAGTTGTCATTTGAGGCTTCCTGGTGGTCCAGTGGGTAGAGTGTCTGCCTTGCTGTGCAAGGGGCACCGGTTGAATCCCTGGCCCAGGAAGATCCCACGTGCCACGGAGTGGCTGAACAATAATGTCCAACTACTAAGCCAGTGCTGTGGAGCACATGTGCCCAGAGCCAGTGTTTGGCAACAAGAGAGGCCACTGTAATGGGAGGCCCACACAGGCCAAAGAATGAAGATAGATAAAAAATAATAAATAAATTAAAAGAGCTTGTGGTATGAAGTTGAAAATAAAAAAGTTGTCTTTTCTGTTCTTTCTCTTATTTCTATAGTTTGGACCTTTGTTATCTGGCTCCTAGACTATTAATATAATCCAGTAACTAGCCTTCTTGCCATCAATCAGTATTCAATCTCCAGGTCATCTTCTATACTGTGACTTTATAAATTCTTAAATTTCCATCCCTTCCCCCACCCACCCTTCTGCCGCTGAAAAGAAATAAAGCCTTCCGTGTGGCCCATGTTTGCTTTCTCCAGCTTCCATTTTCCTAATGCTTCATTACTAAAATTATTCTCCAGCTGTTCCCTACTCCTTCATTCCCTGTTTCCATTCCATCCTTCCATTTTCCCCTTCTAATAATAGTCTTTTGATATTTTTGTAGATAAGGGATCATAGCGGAAATTGAGGCTGGGAAGGGACCTCTATGCTGTTGAATTTGAAATACCAAAGCCCCACGGTTGCCTTAAGTCCTGCTGCAGCGCCTCAGCACTCACTGATGTTTCTCTCTCTGTGTTCACATTGCCCTTACCTTTAATTTAGCAGATGCTACCTTGTATTATGAAAGTCCTTGAAGACAGGTAACCAGATCTCTGATCTGTTCTCAGTGCCTGTCTTAGTTCCTCTCTTAGAGTAGTTTCTCGAAAATGTCTATCCAAAGCTATCATTTTGGGCTCTGTATAACTTTTTATTACATATAGTAGTTGTTCACCTTTCCTGTTAAACTCCTGATTGGTTATATAGCTAGTGATTTTTGGTATAATCAAGGTTCAGTGGCCCTTTTTGAAACTGTCACTGAAGGTCTAAATAATCTTAATGAAGGACTATTACCTGAGCACCCATCTTTGAATCATTAACTTAGTATTTGAGTCTCCACCTATGTGCCATTCTCCTGTGAGAGATGCAGAGGTGAGCCAGATAGGAATTCTGGTACTTAAGCCCCTAAAACCTAGTAGGGAAATAAGATTGCTTTGCAGTTCCATGTATGTCATTCCTTTACAGTTCACACAAGGTCAGAGTGAAGTGCGCTAGGACTTGGGGAAAGTGCAGTTATTAAATACAGAATGTGTACTAACCTCTGTAAGGGATAAACCTGATCTGGTATTCCTTACATGAAGAAACCTTGCATATGTACATGAGAATTTAGTTTTCCTTCTTCAGTCTTTATACACACAGTACCTGGTGCATAGACCCTTCAGGGGTATTTATTGAATGAATATAAATTATATCATATTAGTTTATACTAAATAAAAAATGAAGCCTGTGGGCAGTACTGGGCTTCCCTGGTGGCTCAGATGGTAAGGAATGTGCCTCATTCCCTGTTTCCATTCCATCCTTCCATTTTCCCCTTCTAATAATAGTCCTTTTGTTTTTTATTCCTTTAATGCTTCATTACTAAAATTATTCTCCAGCTGTTCCCTACTCCTTCATTCCCTGTTTCCATTCCATCCTTCCATTTTCCCTTCTAATAATAGTCTTTTGATATTTTTGTAGATAAGGGATCATAGCGGAAATTGAGGCTGGGAAGGGACCTCTATGCTGTTGAATTTGAAATACCAAAGCCCCACGGTTGCCTTAAGTCCTGCTGCAGCGCCTCAGCACTCACTGATGTTTCTCTCTCGTGTTCACATTGCCCTTACCTTTAATTTAGCAGATGCTACCTTGTATTATGAAAGTCCTTGAAGACAGGTAACCAGATCTCTGATCTGTTCTCAGTGCCTGTCTTAGTTCCTCTCTTAGAGTAGTTTCTCGAAAATGTCTATCCAAAGCTATCATTTTGGGCTCTGTATAACTTTTTATTACATATAGTAGTTGTTCACCTTTCCTGTTAAACTCCTGATTGGTTATATAGCTAGTGATTTTTGGTATAATCAAGGTTCAGTGGCCCTTTTTGAAACTGTCACTGAAGGTCTAAATAATCTTAATGAAGGACTATTACCTGAGCACCCATCTTTGAATCATTAACTTAGTATTTGAGTCTCCACCTATGTGCCATTCTCCTGTGAGAGATGCAGAGGTGAGCCAGATAGGAATTCTGGTACTTAAGCCCCTAAAACCTAGTAGGGAAATAAGATTGCTTTGCAGTTCCATGTATGTCATTCCTTTACAGTTCACACAAGGTCAGAGTGAAGTGCGCTAGGACTTGGGGAAAGTGCAGTTATTAAATACAGAATGTGTACTAACCTCTGTAAGGGATAAACCTGATCTGGTATTCCTTACATGAAGAAACCTTGCATATGTACATGAGAATTTAGTTTTCCTTCTTCAGTCTTTATACACACAGTACCTGGTGCATAGACCCTTCAGGGGTATTTATTGAATGAATATAAATTATATCATATTAGTTTATACTAAATAAAAAATGAAGCCTGTGGGCAGTACTGGGCTTCCCTGGTGGCTCAGATGGTAAGGAATGTGCCTGCAATTAAAGAGACTTGGGTTCGGTCCAGGGGTTGGAAAGCTCCCTTGGAGAAGGGAATGGCTACCCACTCCAGTATTCTTGTGTGGAAAATCTCATGAACAAAGGACCCAGGCGGGCTTCAGTCCATGGGGCCGCAAAGAGTCGGACACGACTGAGCCACTAAGCATGCACATCCTCATGGACAATGCTGTGGGGCATTGGAGATGAGATTTCTATGGACAGACAAGGAGGAGTGACTGAGTCTCCACG
Source organism: Tragulus kanchil (assembly GCA_022376925.1). Taxonomy (NCBI): domain Eukaryota; kingdom Metazoa; phylum Chordata; class Mammalia; order Artiodactyla; family Tragulidae; genus Tragulus; species Tragulus kanchil. The sequence goes on along the minus strand of JAIOJX010000002.1, from coordinate 134,052,186 downwards.
GAGCTCACACAGCTGGGCGTGGACATAATCTAGGCCCTAAGGAATGGATGGGCCTTGTCAATAACAGGGAGGAGAATCAGGCAGTAGTGGGGAGCCCATGGGAAGGGAGAGCCTGAACAAGGACAGAGAGCTAGGAATATGCACAAGATGTTGGACGAACAGTGAGAGTTCAGGCAAGGGAGCAGGGAATAAAACAGTGTTGGAGTGCTGAATTCATGAAGGTCATAAGTTCCATGAGGAAGAAATTGGACTTGATCTTGTGGCTCCTGGGAAGCCAGCTGCAGGTTTCTCATCAGTAGAGCCCCACGGTTGACCAGTTTATCAGTGACACAAATGCTCAGTAGAAGCAAAGAGTGTTTCCAACAGGCTTTCATTTCTTCTTTATATTCATTGTCTCCACTCTTCCTTTCTCCATTTGTTGTTCCATTTCAGTCTTCCCTTCTCTCTCTGTTTTCTTGTTCTGGCTCTTGTATAAACATACTGTAGCGACCTAGTTCTAAGTCTGTTAGATACCGATTTTCCCCTAACCAAATTTAATTTCCTGACCATTGTTTTCCATGGAAAATTTAGGTATATAAGACATAGAAGTGTGGTAAAAATCAGGATGATAGAGCTATGCCATGTGCCTCATTTCAGTACAAGTGAAGTGAGATCACGGACAACTTTTCTCCTGGAATTTGAAAAGATTTCTCTCTGGTGACATAGCAGATTCAGTCTAAAGCTGAACTATCAAATTACAGTATTGGCAAAGTTGAACTCTGGTTCTCTTTTTAGCTAAATCAGTGGCTAATCACAACTAAGGTCCTGTGTCCTTAGTTTTTCCCTTGCTCACCTCCTAAAGGATGCTGTGATACATACGAGATTCTGTGAACACCATTTTGTTGGAAGGCTATTGTGAGCTTACTTATTTTTGTTTTGGTGTCATAGGAATTTAAAAACTGGACAGCTCCTGAAAAAGATACGCATTGGTGATTCCTACCAGGCTTCAGTCTGTCACAGAGCATATTCTGAAATGGTAAGTCATGATCTGCTGGGACCACTTTGTATCTACTCTGTGTGTTGCCATTGGCCTCCCTGAGTGAGAGCTGTAACTTAGGAAGTGGTGATTACTGGGCCTTCGGTGCCTGTTTTTTTTTTTTTTTCCAAAATTGGATTGCAGTGCTTGTTCTTTTTTTTTTTTTCCGAATTTATTATTTTACTTTTGGGCGGGGGTCGGGTTGGGGAGGGAGGGGAGCGGGAGGGCCACTTCTATTGGTCTTTCATTTCTCTATTTTCATTCGTCTTCGTTCTTTGGCTCCTGTGGGCCTCCCATCGGTGGCATCTGTCATTGTAGAGCACCGACTCTGGGCACATGCGCTCCAGAGCTCCGGCTCGGTGATTGGACACATCAGTCCAGCCGTTGCTCCCAGTTTCAGTAGAGCCCCACGGTTGACCAGTTTATCAGTGACACAAATGCTCAGTAGAAGCAAAGAGTGTTTCCAACAGGCTTTCATTTCTTCTTTATATTCATTGTCTCCACTCTTCCTTTCTCCATTTGTTGTTCCATTTCAGTCTTCCCTTCTCTCTCTGTTTTCTTGTTCTGGCTCTTGTATAAACATACTGTAGCGACCTAGTTCTAAGTCTGTTAGATACCGATTTTCCCCTAACCAAATTTAATTTCCTGACCATTGTTTTCCATGGAAAATTTAGGTATATAAGACATAGAAGTGTGGTAAAAATCAGGATGATAGAGCTATGCCATGTGCCTCATTTCAGTACAAGTGAAGTGAGATCACGGACAACTTTTCTCCTGGAATTTGAAAGATTTCTCTCTGGTGACATAGCAGATTCAGTCTAAAGCTGAACTATCAAATTACAGTATTGGCAAAGTTGAACTCTGGTTCTCTTTTTAGCTAAATCAGTGGCTAATCACAACTAAGGTCCTGTGTCCTTAGTTTTTCCCTTGCTCACCTCCTAAAGGATGCTGTGATACATACGAGATTCTGTGAACACCATTTTGTTGGAAGGCTATTGTGAGCTTACTTATTTTTGTTTTGGTGTCATAGGAATTTAAAAACTGGACAGCTCCTGAAAAAGATACGCATTGGTGATTCCTACCAGGCTTCAGTCTGTCACAGAGCATATTCTGAAATGGTAAGTCATGATCTGCTGGGACCACTTTGTATCTACTCTGTGTGTTGCCATTGGCCTCCCTGAGTGAGAGCTGTAACTTAGGAAGTGGTGATTACTGGGCCTTCGGTGCCTGTTTTTTTTTTTTTTTCCAAAATTGGATTGCAGTGCTTGTTCTTTTTTTTTTTTTCCGAATTTATTATTTTACTTTTGGGCGGGGGTCGGGTTGGGGAGGGAGGGGAGCGGGAGGGCCACTTCTATTGGTCTTTCATTTCTCTATTTTCATTCGTCTTCGTTCTTTGGCTCCTGTGGGCCTCCCATCGCGGTGGCATCTGTCATTGTAGAGCACCGACTCTGGGCACATGCGCTCCAGAGCTCCGGCTCGGTGATTGGACACATCAGTCCAGCCGCTCCGCAGCACGTGGGGTCTTCCTAGGCCAGGGATCGAACCGGCGCCCCTTGCACTGCAAGGCGGTGTCCTTACCCACTGGACCACCAGGGGAAGCCCTGCAATGCTTGTTCTTTCTTGAAATGTATAAGTGCATAAGGTGATGAAGCATTATGACCATTTGGGTAAAATTTCTGACCTAAGGGCAGACCTGCATTTCCAGCTGTAAGTCTGTACCTAGAAATAGTATGCTGATTATCAGAGTTAGCTCCCAACAACATTGCCATGAATGAATGCCCTTAGGAAGTGTGATTAAATGGTCCTAAACATGTTTTTATCTGAGGCTTTAGCATTCCTGTATAGAAACAAACACAGCTTCTTAGCTGCTGTGTCAGTGAACTCGGCTTCCAGTTCAGTCTCAACATACAAAGAGGCTGAAGGTGTTTGTCCAGGAGTCAGGGGTAACTGCCTGACTAACGGGACTGGTCAACCATGAGCAGAGGCAGAAGCAGCTGGCCCAGGGCTGAGTGGAGACTGCCTGGCCCAGCCACAGCGGCAGCCCCGGCAAGCGTCTGCACACACAGGGTGCGTCTCTCCCTAGCCTAGCAGCATCTGTGGACGTGAGCTCAACAGCTGTGTAGTCTCATGATCTGTCACATTAGCTTAGGGCTAACTTTTTTCACCCTAAACTAATATGAGGGTGAAATTCATCTCTGGAGTGATCTAAATGCACCTACTAAGCATCTACATAATTTTACAATTTTGGTATTACCCCATTAATACGTATTTGATATGAAAACATTCAGCACAGAAATGTGTGCGATAGGAAGTAAAATTTCACCATGAAGCCAACCTCCAGAAATCACAGTGAATAGTTCAGTCCAGGAATGGGCAAGCTTTTTCTGAAAAGGGCCAGAGGGTAAGCGTGTTCAGTTGGGCAGGCCGTGTGGTCTCCGGTGCGACGTCGCCGCTCTACCATGACAGCCCCGGCTCAGCCAGGGGTAGCACGTGAACAGGTGGTCGACTGTGTGCCACTAAAGCTTCCTGGATGGTAAAACTTGCTGAAACCTGAGTTTCATATGTAATTTCCATGTGGCAGAAAACCTTCTTCCTCTTTTCTCCAACTATTTCAAAATGCAGAAACCATTCTTAGCTTACAGGCCATACAGAGGTAAGCACTGAGCCAGATTTGACCTGTCAGCCAGAGTTTGCCAACCCCTAGGTAAGGGTATAGCATTTGACATTTTTTGACTTTTTGATGTTTCTTTTTTTTTAACAACCAATGAATTATGATAGCAGTTCATTCTCATTATAAGAATTCAGTCATTCCAGACATGTATGAATTAGAAGTGAATGTTATTAATCCTCAGATGGCCCAGTAATTAATTTTTTCCATTTTAACCCCCAATAATTACTTTCAACCATCTAGTATACATGTGTGTATATTCATGTGTGTGACATGTATCTTTCCGTACCCAGTAATGCTGTTAGTAGAACATGTAATTTTAAAGTTGTGGGAGGGGCTTCCCTGGTGGTCCAATGGGTAAGGACACTGCCTTGCAGCGCAAGGGGTGCCGGTTCGATCCCTGACCTGGGAAGATCCCATGTGCCTTGGAGCGGCTGGACCCATGTGTCCAATTACCGAGCCGGAGCTCTGAAGCGCATGCGCCCAGAGCCGGCGCTCTGCAACGACAGACGCCACCGTGGTGGGAGGCCCACACGGGCCAAAGAACAAAGATGGATGAAAATAGAGAAACGAAAGACCAATAGAAGTGGCCCGCCTGCTCCCCTCCCTCCCCACCCCACCCCCTCAAAATAAATAAATAAACCTTTAAAAAAAAATAAAATTGTGGAAGATCTATAACACATTTTCCACAGGAACAGCCATAGGTATGGTGTCCTTTTATTGGTCATTTTTAGTCTATAAATAAACAGGCTGTTGCAAACTGCTCTCAAAATCCTGTCGCCACGTAGGAGATTGTTTTGATGGGAAAATGTGTTCCAAATTTTCAAAAACCAAAAATTTACAGATGAACATTTCTGGCTTGAAGCCTCCTCCCGGAGTGTATATTTCCACCAGCCCTTCCCCAAGTGGATGCATGAGATGTTAGGAAGCTCCAAAGAGGAGGAACCTGGTGAGTCAGCTAGATTCTCACCTGCAGACACTGGCTGTGACGGTGCGGGGAGCCCCGTGCTGCAAAAGCTAGAAAGCCCGGTCAGTTCTGCCTGGACAAGAATGACCCAGGGGTTAACTCCTCGAGACGTCAGAGCCTGCTAAGCACTCCTGCTGTTCTATAGTTTTATCTCTGCCAGCGCTTTCTTTTTCCCCACATACTCTTGCTGACTTACTTGGTTATTAATTCTTCTCCCACATCAGGGGCTCCTGTTTATTGTTCTGAGTCACCCCTGTGCCAAAGAGAGCGAGCTGTTGGGAAGCCCTGTGTTTCAGCTGACGGTGGTTAACCCCAAGACGACCCTGAGTGCGGGTGTGATGCTCTACTGCCTTCCGCACGGGCAGGCTGGAAGGCAAGTGTGCGACTGTCGTCAGATGTGTGCGACATTATGAGAAACATTCGTGCAGAGACAGAGACCGGGTGTTTTTGTGTCACTGGCATGAACGGACACATGAACTACTACAGGTCATGGTAAAGAATATTAAGAAGCAGGTTGAAGTATGACATTTAGTTGGATCTGAGTCAGACATCAGATTCTCTCCATCCTGTGATCCCCACCAGTGTGGCACCAGGTCGTATTTTATGTTTAGTCAAGCCATGGTCTTCCCCACACCAAAACACTTCACATACAGAAGAATTAATATTTCTAAAAAAAAACCCTCACAGTTTATGTTATTTCCATAAAACTTAAAAAGTTTTAAATGTACTTAAGAAAATATCTTGGACTTCCCTGGTAGTGCAGTGGATAGAAATCCTCCTACCAATCCAGGAGACACACATTCAATCCCTGGTCTGGGAGGAATCCACTTGCCAAGGGCCCACCAGGCCTGTGCGCCACAACGACGGAGCCCACGGACTAGAGCTGGTAATCTGCAACAAGCAAAACCCCTGCAATTAGAAGCTCACTCAGCCCAACGGAGTAGCCCCCGCTTGGCACAACTAAAGAAAGCCCACATGGAGCAACAGAAAGACTCAGCACAGCCAAAAGTAAAATAAATACGTATTTTTTAGAAGGAAGATATTTGGGTCCATCCCAGAGGTGAGGTGGGGGAAACAAGAAGATATTTGTACTTTGAAATACTGTGTCTCCATCATGTAGGCAGTTGACACTTACCTTTTGACAAATATGTCATCTATTGACTGATGATAAGGTCTGTTTATATAAAGCTCTGAAGTAGTGCTGGTATTGGGTGAACCAAGCATCATCGGAGATGTCATACTAAAGACTACATTGTATTAATGTTTGAAAATAGACCTAGTAAGTCACAATCAGAGTCTAGCTTTAGTAACTCACAAGGGTAAGGAAACCTTGATGGTTACAATGTAGGTTTCTGTTTCTTTGGATCTTGTGCAAAGCTTGCTAGGTGGATGCATATTCCAAAGCCTCTCTCTGTGTTCTGAGGCAGCGGTGGCATTTCTGCACGTGTTCTTAGCTCAACAAGAACCTCAGAACTCTCATTTCCACATGTTCCTGCATAAAACTTGTTTTCTTGGATTTAAAGAGAGAGGCATAGTCATTGGCCTAGAGACTGAGGATGCATAGAACTGCTTGGTCAAGCATTTCCTTTGTCCCTTTTCAAACCCACTTGTTCAGCAAATCTTGAAAGGCTATTTGGTGCCAGTCCTGGAGGAAGCACTGTTGTTTCTAATCTTATGGAAGTTAGAGAAAACGAGGGAACTCAGGTGTTTAAGCACAGGTCACCTGTTCTTGCTTTCTTGACCCTTGCTAACCTTTCTCTGCTCACAAAAGAAAGAAGAAAACAACTTTGTTTGCTGTTTGCTGCACACAATGCCAGGGGGCTTGCACTATTTGGGAGGGAAGAGCACCTTCATTGGATATGGAAGCTTACGGAAAGACTGTCAAGGAAAATGTTAGTAGGTTTTTAAAAGACGATCTAGGAGATAGCTATACAAAGGTGGGTGCAAGCCATGAATCAGGGCTGACTGGGTGCCAGGCTCTCTACAAGGCACTGGTGATGTGACAGTGAGGAATAACCATTATTTTTTATTAAGCATTTCTTATGTGTTAGGTATTGCACTAAGCTTTTTTTTTTTTTTTTTTTGCCTCTAAGTCATTGTTTACTTTTCATCCATCTTTATTATTCTTTGGCATTTGTGGGCCTCCCATCTCAGTGGCCTCCCCCTCAGTCTATTTGTACTTTGAAATACTGTGTCTCCATCATGTAGGCAGTTGACACTTACCTTTTGACAAATATGTCATCTATTGACTGATGATAAGGTCTGTTTATATAAAGCTCTGAAGTAGTGCTGGTATTGGGTGAACCAAGCATCATCGGAGATGTCATACTAAAGACTACATTGTATTAATGTTTGAAAATAGACCTAGTAAGTCACAATCAGAGTCTAGCTTTAGTAACTCACAAGGGTAAGGAAACCTTGATGGTTACAATGTAGGTTTCTGTTTCTTTGGATCTTGTGCAAAGCTTGCTAGGTGGATGCATATTCCAAAGCCTCTCTCTGTGTTCTGAGGCAGCGGTGGCATTTCTGCACGTGTTCTTAGCTCAACAAGAACCTCAGAACTCTCATTTCCACATGTTCCTGCATAAAACTTGTTTTCTTGGATTTAAAGAGAGAGGCATAGTCATTGGCCTAGAGACTGAGGATGCATAGAACTGCTTGGTCAAGCATTTCCTTTGTCCCTTTTCAAACCCACTTGTTCAGCAAATCTTGAAAGGCTATTTGGTGCCAGTCCTGGAGGAAGCACTGTTGTTTCTAATCTTATGGAAGTTAGAGAAAACGAGGGAACTCAGGTGTTTAAGCACAGGTCACCTGTTCTTGCTTTCTTGACCCTTGCTAACCTTTCTCTGCTCACAAAAGAAAGAAGGGGAAAAAAACAACTTTGTTTGCTGTTTGCTGCACACAATGCCAGGGGGCTTGCACTATTTGGGAGGGAAGAGCACCTTCATTGGATATGGAAGCTTACGGAAAGACTGTCAAGGAAAATGTTAGTAGGTTTTTAAAAGACGATCTAGGAGATAGCTATACAAAGGTGGGTGCAAGCCATGAATCAGGGCTGACTGGGTGCCAGGCTCTCTACAAGGCACTGGTGATGTGACAGTGAGGAATAACCATTATTTTTTATTAAGCATTTCTTATGTGTTAGGTATTGCACTAAGCTTTTTTTTTTTTTTTTTTTGCCTCTAAGTCATTGTTTACTTTTCATCCATCTTTATTATTCTTTGGCATTTGTGGGCCTCCCATCTCAGTGGCCTCTCTCGTCACAGAGCACCGGCTCTGAGCGCATGTGCCCCAAAGTGGTGGCTCATAATTGGACACACCAGCCCAGCCTTTCCTCGGCCCATGGGATTCTTCCCGGACCAGGGATCAAACCGGTGCCCCTTACACCGTGAGGCAGACTCTTTACCCGCTGGACCACCAGGGAAGCCCTGCACTAAGTTTGTTTACATTAACTCTTTCATTAAACTTCCGCAGTCCTGTGAAGTAGATATGCATATCATCTGTCTCCATTTTACTGATGAAGTTAAATACCTTGCCAGGATCACACATCTCTTCCTTTGTTAGAATTCAAGCCCAGGACCATCCCTGGTGGTCTAGTGGTTAGAGGTCGGCATGCTTTCAAAAGCCGGTAGCTGACTGCAGAGCCCTGTTTTGAAGCAACCAGATTTGTTTCATGATGTTTTCATTTTTTGTGGAACAGACAACTACCAAAACCAGGAAAATCTCACATAGTGAGAACTGGCTGTGAAGGTAAAAAGAGGTGCTGCCATAGACGGGGGCAGAGTGTATGTGCTGTGTGCTCGGATCACTGAGTAGGTGTGCCTTTTCTATGAGGGCAGCAGGCCTGAACAGTGCTTTGTAACCCGGGCTACACTCTGGGGTTAGACTTACCAAGGAGAGGGACCAGCAAGAACAAAGACACTAAGGGGAGGTCAAGCTCAGCTGGTTTAACAGTGGGAGACAAGCCACTGGTATATTATTTCCTCACACCAGTGGGAAGCTACTATGAAGAGTCACAAAGGTGCATCAGAGACAGGCAGGGCCTCTAGTGATCACAGCCAGTGGTCCTCAAGTCATAAGTGAAGGCATTGCTATTTCCACGTGTCTTTGCTGTTCTTACTGCTTTAGAGACCATGGTTTTGGCCTGTTTTTTTAAACGTCTGGTTTTTTGTGTTTGATACGTGATTTGAAGGGTCTCTCCTCTGTTCACTGCTAGGCTCCTGGAAGGCGATGTGAAAGACCACGCTGCCGCCGCGGTACTGACGTCTGGAACCATCGCCATTTGGGACTTACTCCTCGGTCACTGCTCGGCTCTCCTTCCGCCTGTCTCTGACCAGAACTGGTCTTTTGTGAAATGGTCAGGTACAGATTCTCACCTGTTGGCTGGACAAAAAGATGGAAATATATTTATATACCGCTACTAATATGTCAGGGGAAGGTGGAAACACTGTGTTCTGGATATTTTTGGCCTCTTAGTTTCTCTTTGAAGTTGTTGCTCTACAGGAGACTGTTTGAAAGAGATTTAAAACAATTACCTGGATTCATTCAGACAAACTTTGGACTTGGCTCCTGATGATGGGGCACTACTGATTTTGAATGCTCATTTATACTTACTTCGGGAGAGAGGGAATTTAGGTTGATTTTTGTGATTCCTCACATTTGTACTTTTGCTTTTAAAGGTGTGTGTACATAAACTTTGTTAATAAATATCTATTTTGATACATTCTGCTTGGCATATTTTTTCCTATCCTGTAAAGATGATTTTTCAGAAATAAGAACTAATTCTTTTACAACTAGACTATTGAGTCAGTGATGCTTGCACAGTAAGAGTAACTTTCACTTAACTTAGTAAACTAATAAGCTATAGACTTTTTTTTGGCTGGGCTAGGTCTTCGTTGCTACGCGAGGGTTTTCTCTAGGTGTAGCAAGCAGAGGCTACCATCTGGTTGCGGCGCTCAGGCGTCGCTTACAGCAGAGCACAAGCTCTAGGGCCCTCAGCCTTCAGTGGCTGCGGTGCACAGGCTTAGCTGCCCCACAGCAGATGGGATCTTCTCAGATCAAGGATCAAGCCTGTGTCCCCTGCACTGACACACGGATTCTTAACCACCGGACCACCAGGGATGTCCTGCAATATGCTTTTATGCTATTTGTCATACTTTATTTTCAGAAAGTAATGCAAACCCATTTTAAATGCTACTTTAGAAATGCTTTGGTCCATTTGCATTCTCACATGCCCCGTTGATACTGGTACCTGCATTTTCACAAAAGTCATTTAGTCCACAGTACAGCTATACTGAGGACATCATCTTCACTTTTGCCTAAGTGGTTTGAGAGATGGCAGTCTGTTAATAAGGCGATGTGAAAGACCACGCTGCCGCCGCGTACTGCGTCTGGCCATGATTGGGACTTACTCCTCGGTCACTGCTCGGCTCTCCTTCCGCCTGTCTCTGACCAGAACTGGTCTTTTGTGAAATGGTCAGGTACAGATTCTCACCTGTTGGCTGGACAAAAAGATGGAAATATATTTATATACCGCTACTAATATGTCAGGGGAAGGTGGAAACACTGTGTTCTGGATATTTTTGGCCTCTTAGTTTCTCTTTGAAGTTGTTGCTCTACAGGAGACTGTTTGAAAGAGATTTAAAACAATTACCTGGATTCATTCAGACAAACTTTGGACTTGGCTCCTGATGATGGGGCACTACTGATTTTGAATGCTCATTTATACTTACTTCGGGAGAGAGGGAATTTAGGTTGATTTTTGTGATTCCTCACATTTGTACTTTTGCTTTTAAAGGTGTGTGTACATAAACTTTGTTAATAAATATCTATTTTGATACATTCTGCTTGGCATATTTTTTCCTATCCTGTAAAGATGATTTTTCAGAAATAAGAGCTAATTCTTTTACAACTAGACTATTGAGTCAGTGATGCTTGCACAGTAAGAGTAACTTTCACTTAACTTAGTAAACTAATAAGCTATAGACTTTTTTTTGGCTGGGCTAGGTCTTCGTTGCTACGCGAGGGTTTTCTCTAGGTGTAGCAAGCAGAGGCTACCATCTGGTTGCGGCGCTCAGGCGTCGCTTACAGCAGAGCACAAGCTCTAGGGCCCTCAGCCTTCAGTGGCTGCGGTGCACAGGCTTAGCTGCCCCACAGCAGATGGGATCTTCTCAGATCAAGGATCAAGCCTGTGTCCCCTGCACTGACACACGGATTCTTAACCACCGGACCACCAGGGATGTCCTGCAATATGCTTTTATGCTATTTGTCATACTTTATTTTCAGAAAGTAATGCAAACCCATTTTAAATGCTACTTTAGAAATGCTTTGGTCCATTTGCATTCTCACATGCCCCGTTGATACTGGTACCTGCATTTTCACAAAAGTCATTTAGTCCACAGTACAGCTATACTGAGGACATCATCTTCACTTTTGCCTAAGTGGTTTGAGAGATGGCAGTCTGTTAATTTATTTATTGGCTGTGGTGGACCTTCATTGCTGTGTGAGCTTTCTCTAGTTACAGTGAGCGGGGGCTTCCCTTGTGGTGGAGCGCAGGCTCTAGGGCAGGTAGCCTTCTGTGGTTGCAGCTGGTAGGCTCAATAGTTGTGGCGCATGGGCTTAGTTGCTCCGTGGCAACTAAGGACCAGGGATCAAACCAATGTCCTTCGTGTTGCAAGGCGGTTCTTAACCACTGGACCATCAGGGAAGCCCGAAGATGGCAATTTCCTTTTTTTCAATTTTGTTTATTTATTTATTTTTGACTATTCTGGGTTTTCACTGCTGCTGCAGGCTCCTCTCTAGTTGCAGGGAGTGGGAGCTACTCTCTAGTGAGCAGGCTTCTTGTTGCAGTGACCTCTCGTCTTGTGGACCTCGGGCTCTAGGGCACACGGGCTTCCGCAGTTGCAGCCCATGGGCTCCATAGTTGTGGCTCCACGGCGCTCAAGCACAGGCTCCATAGTTGTGGCTCATGGGCTTCATTGCTCCACAGCATGTGGGATCTTCCCAGATCAGGGATCGAAACCGTGTCTCCTGCACTGGCAGGCGAACTCTTTACCACTGAGCCACCAGGGAATCCCTGGCCTTGTTTTTAAAGCTGAGAGAATCTAGGGCACATTTATGGGCTCAAGGGAAAGAGCCAGAAGGGCAGGAGAGGTTGACTTTGGAGGGGAGAAGAGAGAACAGGTGGCACAGGTCCCACGGACCCCGGGTCTGTGTGTGTGTGTGTGTGTGTGTGTGTTTGCGCCAGTAGAGCCGATGCACTGGAGGAAGGCGGGTTGACTGGTGGGCTGGAGGGGAACGTGTGCAGGAAGCTGATGTGGTTTGTGTTCATACTCCTTTGACGGAAGCACCACTGAAGAGCACCAGCGCTCTTTTCAGTCCTTCCCAGCTGCCAAGGACTTGATCTCAAAATTAATAATGAACCGTTTACCCTATAGACCGTCTAGGCTGACATTTTTCTGTTTATGTGTTTGCTGAAGGCAAAGTAGTTCTTCCAAAATACGTCATTTAAATAAGAGTGGTTCTGCTCAATTTAAAAGGGATAACCAGGACTTCCCTGGTGGTCCAGTGGGTAAGGACACCGCCTTGCAGTGCAAGGGGCGCCAGTTCGATCCCTGGCCTGGGAAGATTCCCACGTGCCGCGGACCGGCTGGACCAATGTGTCCAATTACCGAGCCGGAGCTCTGGAGCGCATGCGCCCAGAGCCGGTGCTCTGCAACGACGGACGCCACCGCGATGGGAGGCCCACAGGAGCCAAAGAACAGGGACGGATGAAAATAGAGAAATGAAAGACCAATAGAAGTGGCCTGCCTGCTTCCCTCCCTCCCCACCCCACCCCCACCAAAATAAATACATAAATAAATCTTTTAAAAAATAATACATAAAAGGGATAACCAACAAGGGCCTACTGTTGACCACGTGGGACCCTGCTTGTTGTAATGTGACAGCCTAGACGGGAGGGGCGTCTGGGGGAGACCGTGTCTGTCTGGCTGAGGCCCTTCGCTGTTCACTTGAAATGATCACAACATTGTTTGTTAATCAGCTATACCCCAATACAAAGTCAACAGTTAAAAAGTAAATGAGAGGTGATTGATTGTTTGACCAAGAGAAGAATATGTACCAGAGAAATGCAGAGAGGCGATGGGAAGAGAGGGTCCCCCGTGTGGAGTTAGTTGGCCAGCCCGCTCTTCCTAGGGCTCCCTCTTCTGAGACTATCATAGATCCGCCCCGTGGGTCTGCCGCAGGGCTTGGGCAGGAAGGCATCATCAGAGGCCGTGGTGTCACTGGTGACTTCAGCAGATATTACTGGCCCTAATACTAGGACTCCAATCAGAGTTTTGGTGCCTGTCAGCTTTCTGCAGTAATGGAAGCCTGCTACTCCACGTGGAGCTTGGCCACTTATTCACTGACCATTCCAAAGAGGCGATACCATTGCTTCATGAGCAGTGACGTGGTGGTGATGAAAACAGGATGCACAAAACTGAACAGAAAAAAAAAAAAAAGAAAACCGGATGCAGAGGAAGCCTGGGGGGGCTGCTAGCACAGCCGCAGGGACGCTGATTGGTGTCACCTTGGTGACACCCAAAGGTTTCCTTTCCATCCGCCTGATGGATCAAAGTTTTGGCTCAAAGGTCACCTCCAAAGAGAGGCTGTCAAGGACCACCTTGTCTAAAACAACACACCTCTCACATTCCACACTACCTCCTTCTCTGCTTTATTGTTCTTCATTGTACTTATCACTACTACCTGGAGAGTTCTTTTTAGGTGGGGGAGGGAGGCATGTATATTTTTTTGCTGTTTATTGTGTATCTGTTCATGAGAATGTAAGCTCTGAAAATAGAATAGTAAGCCAGTCTGGCTTGCTCACTGATACAGCCTCAACTAGTACCGAACAGATTCTTAATATTGTAATGAATACATAAATAGAAATTACAACCGTGGGGCTATAATATGCATTTTATTTTATTTATCATTTTATTTATTTATTTATTTTTGGCAGTACTGGGTCTTCACTGCTATGTGAGCTTTTCTCTAGTTGTGATGAGCAGGCTTCTCATTGCCGTGGCTTCTCTTGGAAGTGCACAGGCTCCAGGACTCTCAGGCTTCAGCAGCTGCAGCTCATGAACTCAGTGGTTTCAATTCCCAGGCTCTAGAGCACAGGCTCAGCAGTTATGACACATGGGCTTAGCTGCTCCTCGGCACGTGAGAACTTCCCAGACCAGGGACTGAACCCGTGTCTCCTGCATTGGCAGGCAGATTCTTTACCACTGAGCCACCAGGGAAGCCCTGCATTCTATTTTAATTTAAAGACAGTGTGTTTTAGTTGAATTTAACAAAAGTAAAAAGTAACTGAAGTAAAACCAAAGGCATGATTGTACTGTTCATCCAGGCCATACTCAAGAGTATGGAGCCAGTGTTCAAACGTTCGATTTCCTGCTGGGAAATATGAATGAATTAGCTCGCTTCAACTTTCTCCCACTTACCCATTTCTGTCAGCTTTCTGCAAGGCTGGTGGAGCTTGCCCTTACTGACCAGTCCAAAGAGGCGAAACCAGGGCTTCATGAGCAGTGACGTGGTGGTGATGAAAACAGGATGCACAAAACTGAACAGAAAAAAAAAAAAAAGAAAACCGGATGCAGAGGAAGCCTGGGGGGGCTGCTAGCACAGCCGCAGGGACGCTGATTGGTGTCACCTTGGTGACACCCAAAGGTTTCCTTTCCATCCGCCTGATGGATCAAAGTTTTGGCTCAAAGGTCACCTCCAAAGAGAGGCTGTCAAGGACCACCTTGTCTAAAACAACACACCTCTCACATTCCACACTACCTCCTTCTCTGCTTTATTGTTCTTCATTGTACTTATCACTACTACCTGGAGAGTTCTTTTTAGGTGGGGGAGGGAGGCATGTATATTTTTTTGCTGTTTATTGTGTATCTGTTCATGAGAATGTAAGCTCTGAAAATAGAATAGTAAGCCAGTCTGGCTTGCTCACTGATACAGCCTCAACTAGTACCGAACAGATTCTTAATATTGTAATGAATACATAAATAGAAATTACAACCGTGGGGCTATAATATGCATTTTATTTTATTTATCATTTTATTTATTTATTTATTTTTGGCAGTACTGGGTCTTCACTGCTATGTGAGCTTTTCTCTAGTTGTGATGAGCAGGCTTCTCATTGCCGTGGCTTCTCTTGGAAGTGCACAGGCTCCAGGACTCTCAGGCTTCAGCAGCTGCAGCTCATGAACTCAGTGGTTTCAATTCCCAGGCTCTAGAGCACAGGCTCAGCAGTTATGACACATGGGCTTAGCTGCTCCTCGGCACGTGAGAACTTCCCAGACCAGGGACTGAACCCGTGTCTCCTGCATTGGCAGGCAGATTCTTTACCACTGAGCCACCAGGGAAGCCCTGCATTCTATTTTAATTTAAAGACAGTGTGTTTTAGTTGAATTTAACAAAAGTAAAAAGTAACTGAAGTAAAACCAAAGGCATGATTGTACTGTTCATCCAGGCCATACTCAAGAGTATGGAGCCAGTGTTCAAACGTTCCGATTTCCCTGCTGGGAAATATGAATGAATTAGCTCGCTTCAACTTTCTCCCACTTACCCATTTCTGTGAGCTCTATAAACTTGTGAACTTTTTAAACATGGACATTGCTTTTATTATAATTCCCAAATGTATTAGTCTTAGTTATACATTTATGTCGACTCATATTTGTACTTTCTTATTTTATAGTTTTGACCTATTCTATAATTTTAATATGGAAAAATCAAAACTGGTGTTATTTCAGGGGGCTCCCAAGAGCACCTCGTACCACAGCCCTTTGTGTCTCAGTGCAGAAAGAACAGCAAGAGGCAAAGTGATAGATAAGAAGTGATGTATTAGAATAGCACACTTGTGAGGTTTACAGGCCAGCAGGCGGGGGATGCTGTACCCCAAGAACTAGTTTTATTATCAAATAAAAAAGTGGAGATGGGGAAGAGGCCACTTTGTTCATCCTTCTTGCCTAGACATCATGCTTCCATCAGCGACTACTCCTCCAGGTTGGACATGAAAGTTTTCTTGCCCCTAGGAGGTCAAATCAGGGCTGTTAGGGCATTATGGAAGTACTTCCGATCTCAGTGCAATGAGGGTCTTTACTTTGAAATGTTAACTTTCCATCATTTATTGCTTTTCATGTGTGCAGAGAGCATGTCTCAGGGGTTCATTAACTTACTGAACTCACCGAACAGAATGTAGGTCTCATGCCACCCTTGTTTTATTGTTTGGGGGCACGTCTCCTGCTTCTGCGGTTCGGTTTTGTTGCTTAAGGGAGCCTGTCTGGTTGGTGGTTAAGCAAACTTGCCTCCCTGAGTGATCATTACCTTTACAGGGGTTTACCATGTTTTTCTGCTTACAATCCCTTAGTGGGATGACCTATTTAATCACCGATTTTGTCCCTATCAGAATCCCTGACATCAAAATTTAAAAATATATCTCAGAACTTTCAGAGAACAAGTAAAGTTAAGTTCCTTTCTTGTGTCAGTGATGAGTGCTTAGGGATAGACAGGATCTACACCATGTTAGTTCTGGACCTGGATGGCCGGGCCGCCCGCCCGCATGGCGCAGTGCAGCCAGGGGCCGCCAGGGGCCGCCACCGCCAGCGGCTGCGCACACCGGCCGCTCTGTGCGTCGCCTGCGCGCGGAGCGAGGGACCGGAGGGCGCGGCGCAGTGCATCCTGGGTCGGCGCAGCCATGGCGGCTCGTGTCCTTTGCGCCTGTGTCCGCCGACTGCCCACGGCCTTCGCGCCGCTGCCCAGGCTCTCCAGGCTGACCGCGGCGCGGCCGCTCAGCACCGCCGTCTTCGCCGCGGGGACCCGGACGAGGCCTGGGACGCCCCTGCCGGCCTCGGTGCTCGCGCAGGTGACTCGCGGTGACTTTGTGGGAGGTTTGCCTGGGGTCGGGCATTGGACCCCCTCGGGGTGAGGGAGAGGGGCCAGGCAGCGGGCCCGCGGCTTCTGTGGCTGCTGCTGGCGGGGGAGACCGGAGGGACACCTTCTCGCTGTCCCTCCCATTTCCTAACGGTGCGTGTGGTTGACCCCTGCGGGGACCCGGGTGACCTAGAGATGGTGAGCGCAAATACAGACCTGGAGTCCAGCGCCCCTGGGTTGGAATGCAGGCTGCCCCAGATCGCAACTTCGGACGCACCGTGTACCTTCGCTTAAGCTTTAGTCTGAATCGTTAAACGGATGCTAGTCTCTACCTTGTGGAGTTTCAGCGAGGTTTAGAGGAGACCATCCAGGTAGCATACCACTGAGTGCAGTGCTTGGTAAGCTCTCAAAATACTGGTCGCCGTTGGTCGTAGTGATAATGATAAATACCGTGATAGCGTTCTAGGGAGAAACGAATGACTAGGTGCAGACAGGAAGACACGCTGGCCTGCAGCCTTCTCCACAGCTGTTCCCTCCCAGGATTTCTCCCTGCGGCGCCTTTTTGCCTGTTTCGGGATCTTCTGGAAATAAGGCTAAGAAGCAAGCAGTTTCTAGGTTTTATTTAATCTGATGAAAGCTTTTAGAGGCTGAAACTCTGCTTAGGTTAGTGATTCTCAGCCTTAGCTTCACATTCAGATTACCTGGGAAGCTTAAAAATACATATATCCCTCTTGCCCCACACCCCATCTGATTTACTCCTCCGCGAGGAGGCCCTGACATGTTCTTTTAATTTCCTGAGTCGACTCTGAAGTGCATCAAGATGAGGCACTGTTTTTAACAGTCGCCAGTGATTCTTCTGTGTAGCCATTGTGAAGATTTACCAAGGATGGGGCTTCCCTGGTGGTCCAGTGGGTAAGGACACCATCTCGCAGTGCAAGGGGCTCCAGTTCATCCCAAGCCTGGGAAGATCCCACGTGCCGCGGAGCAGCTGGACCGATGTGTCCAATTAGGCAGCCAGCGTTTTGGAGTGCCCGGAGCCGGTGCTCTGCACCGAGAGAGGCCACCGTGATGGAAGGCCTACACAGACCAAGCAAAGATGGATGAAAGTAAATAAATGAAAGACCAATAGAAGTGGCCAAAAAAACCATTTACCAGGGATGTAGTGGATTCATCCAGGGGGCACTGTCCTGTCAATGAATCAGAAAGTCAAAAGTGTCAGCTTAAAGTGAAAAGAGCAGCGTGCATAGTGACTGTTTTGATCCTGAGACCAACTGCAGTGTTGGGCGAACAGGCCAAGTGATAATTGCTTATTCTTAGAGCATTGCTATTCACACTCGATTGTGCATACTGACCACTTGTGTTTATGTGTGGATTCTGGAAAGGGGCCTGGGAGTCTTTGTTTCCAGTGGCCTTCCAGAAGATCCTGCTGCTGCCACCCTTGGACCCTGCGTTGAACAGCAAGGTGCCCTGAGAGGTTCCGTTGACTTTGCTGCGTTTACGTACACAGCAGCGGAACCATTTTCTTTATGTTTACCATATGTGCTCCCTTTTAGCCACTATATCCTTTGTGGATTGGAGTGGACAGTAAATACTGATTCGTTCAAAGATATTGAGGGACTGCATGCCAGGCCTTGAGAGATGCAGAGATGGATACAGAAGAAAGACCTCAGTTCACGTCCTCATTGGACACTTGGCAGCCATATGGTAACCTGGCCAGCTTAGCCCCAACTGGGCACTGTCCTCCCTGGGCTGTTCTGATACTGTTTCCCCTTGGCTCATCTCTTGTAGTGCCTCGGGGGGAACGTTCTCTACGAAATCCTTACGTGTTGGTAAGATCCAGAGATCTCTTACCACCCTCTCCCTGACCTGTCTCTTCACGCTCTTGGTTTCTGTTCCGGCTTGCATACCAGTCACCCCAGGCTTCCCCCTCCAGCCTTTGTTCACCCCATCTGAACCTTTGCTCATTCTACCTGTTTTGTTTTGTCAGGTTTTCCCTCCTCAAATCCATCCATGCTGCTGACCCCAGAACAACTAGTTACTCCTTTATATACCACTTTCTTCCCCTCCTAAAAGGACCCCAAGCAGCTTTCCTGGGTATGAAAATAAAAAAAAACAAAATTTTAAAATAATTAGGCAGCCAGCGTTTTGGAGTGCCGGGCGGTGCTCTGCACCGAGAGAGGCCACCGTGATGGAAGGCCTACACAGACCAAGCAAAGATGGATGAAAGTAAATAAATGAAAGACCAATAGAAGTGGCCAAAAAAACCATTTACCAGGGATGTAGTGGATTCATCCAGGGGGCACTGTCCTGTCAATGAATCAGAAAGTCAAAAGTGTCAGCTTAAAGTGAAAAGAGCAGCGTGCATAGTGACTGTTTTGATCCTGAGACCAACTGCAGTGTTGGGCGAACAGGCCAAGTGATAATTGCTTATTCTTAGAGCATTGCTATTCACACTCGATTGTGCATACTGACCACTTGTGTTTATGTGTGGATTCTGGAAAGGGGCCTGGGAGTCTTTGTTTCCAGTGGCCTTCCAGAAGATCCTGCTGCTGCCACCCTTGGACCCTGCGTTGAACAGCAAGGTGCCCTGAGAGGTTCCGTTGACTTTGCTGCGTTTACGTACACAGCAGCGGAACCATTTTCTTTATGTTTACCATATGTGCTCCCTTTTAGCCACTATATCCTTTGTGGATTGGAGTGGACAGTAAATACTGATTCGTTCAAAGATATTGAGGGACTGCATGCCAGGCCTTGAGAGATGCAGAGATGGATACAGAAGAAAGACCTCAGTTCACGTCCTCATTGGACACTTGGCAGCCATATGGTAACCTGGCCAGCTTAGCCCCAACTGGGCACTGTCCTCCCTGGGCTGTTCTGATACTGTTTCCCCTTGGCTCATCTCTTGTAGTGCCTCGGGGGGAACGTTCTCTACGAAATCCTTACGTGTTGGTAAGATCCAGAGATCTCTTACCACCCTCTCCCTGACCTGTCTCTTCACGCTCTTGGTTTCTGTTCCGGCTTGCATACCAGTCACCCCAGGCTTCCCCCTCCAGCCTTTGTTCACCCCATCTGAACCTTTGCTCATTCTACCTGTTTTGTTTTGTCAGGTTTTCCCTCCTCAAATCCATCCATGCTGCTGACCCCAGAACAACTAGTTACTCCTTTATATACCACTTTCTTCCCCTCCTAAAAGGACCCCAAGCAGCTTTCCTGGGTATGAAAATAACAACAATCTAAAATAGGTACCAAAAAAGGGGGTAGTGGTCTAAAATGGGACCTTGAAGTTTTGACCCAGGGCCCCGAATATAGACTGGACGTGAGGGTACAGAGGATTTCCAGAGAGTTCTATGGAGCACGGCACCCCAGTGAAGACAGAACACTTGTGCAGGGAGAGCTCAGCTGTTCCTAGTATTGGAAGCAGACGGACACGTGTGGCAGTGACTTTGTTCCCAAGTCTGCCATCTCTACCCTCCTTGCCTCTCAAGGATTGAGTGACAGCTTTTGTTACTGAAGCAACTTACAAATCCCTGTCATGACTCTTGCCACATTTTTATTATACCTGAAATGATCTGTTTGGACTGGTCTTTCCCGTTAGGCCATAGACTTCTCCGAGGGTAGGTGGCTTATTTACCTTCGTGGATCCAGCCCACCGCACAGTGCTTGCCACCAAAGGTAACGCTCCAAGGCTGCTGAGACAGGCAGGTAATTGGCAGAGGCAAGGCACTGTCATGTGTGAGGACAGGTGTGCATACAGTGCAGAGGAAGAGTGGCATGATCAACCCCGGTGCGCGTGGCCCTGAAGGCAGCCGCTCCTCACGCAGCTGGGGAGGAGCCCCACACTGACTTAGGGCTGACCTTCAGGTGCCTGTGGACAAGAGACCTGAGTTGAGGTGGCAAGACAGGTATGTTCAAGGGCGCTGTGTATGCCACCGAGGAATGCAGGCATTCTGTCTGCAGTAGAGATCAAATGTGACTTGTTCAGACCTTTCCTCCCAATCAGCTGGGCTGGGTGGCCCAGGAAACATGATGGTGAGGGCGTGGGAAGAGTGGAGGCTGGCTTTGAGCTTTCTGGGGGCCCCATGGGGGCAGAGAAGGAACAGAGGTCTGCCAGCAGGTGTTCTGGAGACAGGTGAGGAATTCATAACCAAACTGAGGGTGGGATGGCTGGGCTACTTGGGTAGCGCTCTCCACGGGATGATTCGCAGAGATGTTCTTCAAAGCCACCAAGTTCCTCAGAGTTTCCCTTAAGAGATGGACCCCATTTGAGGTAAGATGGGTGGTAATGGAAACTCCTCAGGTTTATTCCTGCTAGTTCACAGGATCGTCTTTCTTTTCCTGCACACAGTGGCCCCTCTGATGTCTGTGGGAGGTGATTTTGTTGGATATCATTTTTAAGTCCAGACCTTGGGGAAGAATGATTAACACAAAAATGTTGGCTGTTGGGACACTTTTCAGAAGTGCTTGTCCATTCTGTATCTTTTTTTAATGGCTGAGATCCAGCAGAAAGGAGACCTCGGGCAAGATACCTAACCTTTTTGTCCTCATCTGTAAATGGGGTTGTTATTAGGAAATGACATATGTAAAGTGTTCATGGCAGTACTATAACCTGACATAATGATAGGAAATCAGTAAAGAGACTAGAGAGGGGGCAAGACAGGGAAGGAGTTGACTGGCTAATACTTTGGGGCTACACCAGTGCTTGACTCTGAAAGTGGCAGGTCACTGTCATCCTGATCCTGCTAGCCAGCCCTACAGAGCACCAGGTGGGTCTGTGCCAGGCAGTGTTCTCAGCCGTCTGCATTTCACTATCTTCTTGAGGCCTCACGCCAGTCCTGTGAACTTGGGTGCTATTGTTTAGGCCTGTTTTACAGATAAGGAAACCAAGGCATAGAAAGATTAAGCAACTTGCCCAAAGCCAAACAGCTAGTTACAAAGAGCTAGTGCCAGGACACTTTCTCATTCCAGAGGCTGGGTTCTCTCCTGATAACCCCCTGCCTCCTGCTGAGCCCACCGCAGCCACTGGTTCAGACTGGCCTGTGGTCTGGTGGAGCCCCCTTTGATATGGTTTAATCACAAGGAGCCCCCCTCCCCTGCAGGCAGTCGCCAGTGCTGCTGGGGTCGGTGCTGACCCCTAGTGGGCCCCTCGGGGAGCTGCGTGTGAACCTGCCCTCGCCAGCCTCTTTCCTTGGGCGCCAGGCTTGGCCGCCTCCCTTCTCTCACCCTTTCCCAGCGGTAACGCACCTCATACCACTTCCTGCTGTGCACACAGACCGGGCCTCTGTTAGATCAGATTTCTTTTCTGTCATTATCGATATTAACTCATGTCTTCTAAGTCCTCTTTCTCTTTAACCCTTTCTGCTGCTTCCCTTTTGTTCGTGGCTTGGAAACCTCCTCTAGTCATTGTTGATAACTAGGCCTGTGATGTTCCCAGAGCAGAGGTCTCCTTAATGCGTGCTTAATGTGTGATCGGAAAGGAAAGGAGACCATAAGCTGAAGCAAAAAGAACAAGTGCTCTAAAACTCAGCAAATACCCAGAAATGCTCTCTAGAATATTCACAAAACTCGTATCTAATCTCTTTAGCTTGCTGATTAAACCTGACTTCATTTTTTTTTTCAAGACAAATGTTTCTTAAATGTATACTGACTTGGTTCATTGGCAGTTTTTTGTTTTAAAGTAATTTTAGTTATTTATGGCTGTGCTGGGTCTTCGTTGCTGCGAGGACTTTTCTCTAGTTGTGGTGAGCAGGGGCTACTCTTTAGTTGCAGTGTGGTGGCTGCTCATGGTGGTGGCTTCTCTTGTGCTCGAGCTCCAGGGCGTGTGCGCTCAGCAGCTGCAGCTGCTGGCCTCTAGAGCACTTGCTCCGCGCATGCGGAGTCCTCCTGGGTCAGAGATCAGACTCACGTCTCCTGCATTGGCAGGCAGATTCTTCTACACTGAGCCACCAGGGAAGACCCAGCAGTTTTTCTGTTTGTTTTTTTTTTTTTAATATTTATTTGGCTGCACCGGATCTTAGTTGAAACATGCAAGATATTTAGTTGTGACATGCAAACTCTTAGTTGTGGCATGTGGGATCTATTTCCTGACCAGGGATCAAACCCAGGCCTTATGCACTGGAAGCTTGACCTCTTAGCCACTGGACCACCAGGAAAGTTCCTGAGCAGTTTTTTGAAAAAACATTTATTTTATTTTGGTTGCGCTGGGTCTTTGTGACTGCACGTGGGCTTTCTCTAGTTGTGGCAAGCAGGGGCTACTCTCTAGATGCAGTGCGTGGCGTCTTCTCATTGCAGTGGCCGCTTGTTGCAGAGCTCCAGCTCTAGGGCAAGGGCTCAGTAATGATCGTGCACAGGCTTGGTTGCCCTGAGGAATGTGAGACCTTTCTGGACCAGGGACCGAATCCATGTCCCCTGCACTGGACCACCAGGGACGACCCCGCCGTTTTTCTGTTTGTTTTTTTTTTTTTAATATTTATTTGGCTGCACCGGATCTTAGTTGAAACATGCAAGATATTTAGTTGTGACATGCAAACTCTTAGTTGTGGCATGTGGGATCTATTTCCTGACCAGGGATCAAACCCAGGCCTTATGCACTGGAAGCTTGACCTCTTAGCCACTGGACCACCAGGAAAGTTCCTGAGCAGTTTTTTGAAAAAACATTTATTTTATTTTGGTTGCGCTGGGTCTTTGTGACTGCACGTGGGCTTTCTCTAGTTGTGGCAAGCAGGGGCTACTCTCTAGATGCAGTGCGTGGCGTCTTCTCATTGCAGTGGCCGCTTGTTGCAGAGCTCCAGCTCTAGGGCAAGGGCTCAGTAATGATCGTGCACAGGCTTGGTTGCCCTGAGGAATGTGAGACCTTTCTGGACCAGGGACCGAATCCATGTCCCCTGCACTGGACCACCAGGGAAGTCCTGGCAGTGTTTTTTTGTTTTTTAGTGGTTTTTTTTTTTTTTTTTTTTAAGAGTTTTTCATAGACCCTTGTGACTCTGGAGGACCTTAACCCGAACAAGCAAACCTACTTTGTATGGGTTTCTCTCCCTTAAGAACTCCACACTGCAGACTTAAAATCGACTTTAGAAGATGAACAAACCAGGTCAGGTTAGGGACTTCTGTGGTGAGAACTGTCAGACAGCTGTCTCATTTTCGCCTCCTGCGCACGCTGCCTTCCACAGCTGTGAGTCTACTGATGTGCAGCCCGGAGCCCCTTCCATGTTCTGTGAAGGAATCCAGTCAAGACCCTCACATCTAGCTGAGTGCCAAGTGAGCTAATATCAGAGAGGTTTGAGATATTACACAATGTGGCAAAGATCAGAGTGTCCCATTATTTAGTTGGTGACAACAAGGCAAGCCCGCTTGGAAGGGAAACAGATTGGAAAGTCTTGCCTGCTGGGTTTGTCTTCCTCTTCTTTGGGTTCTAGCTCGCTTCACGTGTTTTGGCCAAAGTCTCTAATTACTGCTGGGGCCAAAGTAGACCCTTCCTGTGAATGGTTCTGCCAAGTCACCCTGACGGCTCTTTACAGGAGTTATTTTGACATGGGTATTAAACCGTGGTAGCACGCTGCTTGAGATGCCATGGGAAGCCTTAGCTCTTCTGCAGACTCTAGATGGTTTTAGTGGCAGCTTTACTGTGCAGGGCAAATACCCACAGCCTGAGGACTGAACAGAGGAGGAAAGGGGGCCCATCCTGGCTCTGAGAGGCCACACTGTGGGGCATGCGGGATCCTGGTTCCCTGATGAGGGATGGAGCTGAAGCCCTCCGCATTGCAAACGCGGTGTTCCAGCAACTGAACTGACCACCAGGGAAGTCCCGGAAGCCCGTTTTGATGCTGCTGAACTGTGGCTTCTGACACTCCCCTGTATGAGGCCTTGTTGGGTCCCGATGGCCACGGTGAGAATCCGTTGAGGTGGATTGGCTCGCGCCGTGAGAGCTTTGTGAACGGAACCTGCAGCCGGTGCCTCTCTCTGGAAGCACTGTGGGCCGCGCAGCAGCGCTTCGCTCCTGCCTTGCTCTAGGTTCCCGGCGGAGTGACACAGCCGCGCCGCCAGTACAGTGACGCGCCGCCTTTGACACTGGAGGGGATCAAGGAGCGGGTTCTGTATGTCTTGAAGCTCTACGACAAGATTGACCCAGAAAAGGTAAGTCATGTCATTTAAGTGTTTTTCCTTTAAATGCATATTTAATCACATGGCACAAAATCCCGAGTGTTTAAAGGACATACAGCAAAACATCGCCCCCTAGGCACCCCATTCTCCTTCTGAGAGGTGCCAGCTGACCTGGCTTCTTGTCTTTCTGGAGATTCTCAGGGAACGGGGAAAGGCTGCTGCTGCTTAGTCACTTCAGTCGTGTCCGTCTCCGTGTGGCCCCGTGGACTGCAGCCCGCCAGGCTCCTCTGTCCATGGGATTCTCAGGCAAGGACACCGGAGTGGGTTGCCATGCCCTTCTCCAGGGGATCTTCTAACCCAGGGACAGAGCCCAGGTCTCCTGCATTGCAGGCAGATTCCTCACCACTGAGCCCTCAGGGGAACGCTATATATGTGTATATACATAGCCTGTAGCTTACCAGGCTTCTCTGCTATTTATGTCACCCTGACGGCTCTTTACAGGAGTTATTTTGACATGGGTATTAAACCGTGGTAGCACGCTGCTTGAGATGCCATGGGAAGCCTTAGCTCTTCTGCAGACTCTAGATGGTTTTAGTGGCAGCTTTACTGTGCAGGGCAAATACCCACAGCCTGAGGACTGAACAGAGGAGGAAAGGGGGCCCATCCTGGCTCTGAGAGGCCACACTGTGGGGCATGCGGGATCCTGGTTCCCTGATGAGGGATGGAGCTGAAGCCCTCCGCATTGCAAACGCGGTGTTCCAGCAACTGAACTGACCACCAGGGAAGTCCCGGAAGCCCGTTTTGATGCTGCTGAACTGTGGCTTCTGACACTCCCCTGTATGAGGCCTTGTTGGGTCCCGATGGCCACGGTGAGAATCCGTTGAGGTGGATTGGCTCGCGCCGTGAGAGCTTTGTGAACGGAACCTGCAGCCGGTGCCTCTCTCTGGAAGCACTGTGGGCCGCGCAGCAGCGCTTCGCTCCTGCCTTGCTCTAGGTTCCCGGCGGAGTGACACAGCCGCGCCGCCAGTACAGTGACGCGCCGCCTTTGACACTGGAGGGGATCAAGGAGCGGGTTCTGTATGTCTTGAAGCTCTACGACAAGATTGACCCAGAAAAGGTAAGTCATGTCATTTAAGTGTTTTTCCTTTAAATGCATATTTAATCACATGGCACAAAATCCCGAGTGTTTAAAGGACATACAGCAAAACATCGCCCCCTAGGCACCCCATTCTCCTTCTGAGAGGTGCCAGCTGACCTGGCTTCTTGTCTTTCTGGAGATTCTCAGGGAACGGGGAAAGGCTGCTGCTGCTTAGTCACTTCAGTCGTGTCCGTCTCCGTGTGGCCCCGTGGACTGCAGCCCGCCAGGCTCCTCTGTCCATGGGATTCTCAGGCAAGGACACCGGAGTGGGTTGCCATGCCCTTCTCCAGGGGATCTTCTAACCCAGGGACAGAGCCCAGGTCTCCTGCATTGCAGGCAGATTCCTCACCACTGAGCCATCAGGGAAACGCTATATATGTGTATATACATAGCCTGTAGCTTACCAGGCTTCTCTGTCCATGGAATTTTCCAGGCAAGAATACTGGAGCGGGTTGCCATTTCCTTCTCCCATGTGGAAGGGCATATATGCACAATTATATGTATGTGACTATATGTACTGTGTGATCTATATCACCCACCCTTTTAAAAAACACAGTTGATAGTATACTGTGAATACTTTTTGAAGACTTCTTCCTAGTGTTAAGTATGGTGTCATGGTCAGTAAGGGAGGAAGTAAAAACAGACTCTCAGATGTCATTCAGAACAATGATGAAGGATCATCATAAGATATATAAAGTAATTCATCATTAGCTTTATATATATATTGCTGACTATTTGAAAATAAGGTTGAATAAGTTAATATATAAAGCACACCAGGAAAAAAAAAAATAAAGCACACCAGGTGTGTGTTGCCACAGGTTAAAAGTATGATGTTATTAATAGCCGTGTCTCTTTATATTTAATATATGACCTCTTTATATTTAAAAAAAAAAATCTTCTGTATAATGATTGATGTTTCACCATTCAGTCATCTTGAGAAGCAAGTGCTCTCATGGGCTGAACTTGGCATTTGGTGTTTTTTCTTGCAGCTTTCAGTCAATTCCCATTTTATGAAAGACCTGGGCTTAGACAGTTTGGACCAAGTGGAGATTATCATGGCCATGGAAGACGAATTTGGTAACACACAGGCTGGGTCTTGGTGCTTGATTTAGGTGGATTAAATGCACAGAAATGCTGGGAGTCAGATTGGAATTTGCAATTGTAGTATGCTACAAAGTACCCCCCTCACACACACACCTGCTTACCGTCAGTGAAGTAGATGTCAGGGCAGTGTGCTTACTAATATTTGAAAAGCAGGCCTGGCAGAGTGCCCAGGGCAGTCGTTCCAAGGGCCGAGGGACCAGGAGGGGCCTGAGGGTGCGTGGCCCTGAGATTCTTGAGGTGGGGCTCACAGATGAAGGGCGGAGCCTCTCTGGTAAAGCTGATGACACCTTGGAACATCCCCCGTCCCCCCCGACCCCCCGACGCAACGAGCTAGGCCTAAATGTCCAGGTCCAGAAAAGCGTTGGGTGTGCAAAGGACAGGACGTGTGTCTGCACACACCCCCACCCCCACCCCCACGCCTTGGTTTCCGGCAGCGCTGTTCATGCCCTGCCGTGTCCATGACGAGGTTCTCCTTGTCCAGATGGTACACAGGAGACTGGCAGGGTCCACGGCTCATTTAGAGGGTGAGCTCCTGATGGAAGCCAGGGGAGTCGTGGGCCACCCCACAGAGCAGAGCTTAATTAAAGTTCCTCAGGGATCATGCTCACTGGAGTGGTGGGACCCACTAGGACCACGGGGTTTCTTTTTGGGGTAATGAACATGTTCTCGGCTTAGATAATGGTGATGGGGCACAACCCTGTGAATATACTGAAAACCACTGAATGTTGCACTTTAAATGGGGGAATTTTCTAATATGCAAATTATATCTAAAAAAGATAGCACCTGGAACCTAACAGGCTCACAGCTTGATTCAGAGTTGCTGGAAATTTTTGATGTACTTACGCATGTTGCTGAAGGGTTAGATGTTTTCAGTTTTAAAGAATTTGCTGCTTTTGCACTCACACATTGTTGTAAATTTTACTTTCAGGGTTTGAAATTCCTGATGTAGATGCGGAAAAGTTAATGTGCCCACAAGAAATTGTAGATTACATTGCAGATAAGAAGGATGTATATGAATAAAATATCAGGTAAACCATTTGACTTACTCTACTCCCATAGAATTAATCTCTCTGTGGTACTTCGATAAAGACAGACTTAGAAAGAAATGGAAAAATGGAAGGGCTTGACAAGATTTTCACTAGTTATAAAATGCAGGTATCTTCTGGTTATCTGCCACTTGAAGGGGCCAACCCTGGTGATCATCTGTCTCTTCCCCGAGGGCTGACAGTTCATTCCTCGACGGGACTCTCCACTGTCAGCCTTCCTTCCTTCCTGTCAGCCAAAACAGACCTCTGCCTGTCTCAGTTACCGCCCAAGGCCTGCCCAGCCTGCTGCCCAGGAAGCTGAGATGGCCTGGCTCTTAATTAGGCAGGAGAGGCCTTGTGGGTAAGGGGATGGACTGGCAGGGCACCTGAGGTGACTCTTAGCTCGACCACGCTCTGTCAGCCTGTGACCTGGGGCCGGCTGCTCAGCGCCTGTGAGCCTCAGCTGCCTCGTTTCCACAGTGGGGATAATGGTAGGACCCCCTTGGGGCTCCAGTGAAGGTAAAATTGTATAGTGTCTGTAAGCCGTTTAATACAGAGCCTTTTAGTACTAGCTAGTGTTCTTCAGGCTGGAGAATAAACAACAAACAGTTATGTCTGTAACTTTGGTTACCCGGGACTTAAGGTATCACTTACTTAAAGTCAGTAACACCAGAGAGAAACACTGAACTCGCTTGTGTTTTGCCAGAGTCCTATTTACTGAAAGAAGACTCAGAAAATGCTGGCAGACGTCTGGAAGTGAGAACACATTTCCGCATCCTTGCTGACCTTGACTGAGTAATTCTGCTTAGACTTGTATTTAAATTGTCTTAAGTGTTTTTGCCCTTTGAAAAATAAATCTATAAAACCAACACTTTTCTCAGTCTTCAGTGTTTTAATTATGTCTAAAGTGCTTCTTTTATATTGACATTGCCTAGCATTTGTACAGATGGGTCTGATTTGTCATTGTTATTCATGCATATCAAAAATACTTTTCCAGCAGGGTACTTGAACTAAGTTTTTGACCACCTTCATATGACTAATGAAATAGTGATAAAGGGTGTTTTGTCCCACAAGAAATTGTAGATTACATTGCAGATAAGAAGGATGTATATGAATAAAATATCAGGTAAACCATTTGACTTACTCTACTCCCATAGAATTAATCTCTCTGTGGTACTTCGATAAAGAC
The DNA here is from genome assembly GCA_022376925.1 of Tragulus kanchil. Taxonomy (NCBI): domain Eukaryota; kingdom Metazoa; phylum Chordata; class Mammalia; order Artiodactyla; family Tragulidae; genus Tragulus; species Tragulus kanchil. Next base: position 134,023,073 of record JAIOJX010000002.1, on the reverse strand, counting down.
AGACTTAGAAAGAAATGGAAAAATGGAAGGGCTTGACAAGATTTTCACTAGTTATAAAATGCAGGTATCTTCTGGTTATCTGCCACTTGAAGGGGCCAACCCTGGTGATCATCTGTCTCTTCCCCGAGGGCTGACAGTTCATTCCTCGACGGGACTCTCCACTGTCAGCCTTCCTTCCTTCCTGTCAGCCAAAACAGACCTCTGCCTGTCTCAGTTACCCGCCCAAGGCCTGCCCAGCCTGCTGCCCAGGAAGCTGAGATGGCCTGGCTCTTAATTAGGCAGGAGAGGCCTTGTGGGTAAGGGGATGGACTGGCAGGGCACCTGAGGTGACTCTTAGCTCGACCACGCTCTGTCAGCCTGTGACCTGGGGCCGGCTGCTCAGCGCCTGTGAGCCTCAGCTGCCTCGTTTCCACAGTGGGGATAATGGTAGGACCCCCTTGGGGCTCCAGTGAAGGTAAAATTGTATAGTGTCTGTAAGCCGTTTAATACAGAGCCTTTTAGTACTAGCTAGTGTTCTTCAGGCTGGAGAATAAACAACAAACAGTTATGTCTGTAACTTTGGTTACCCGGGACTTAAGGTATCACTTACTTAAAGTCAGTAACACCAGAGAGAAACACTGAACTCGCTTGTGTTTTGCCAGAGTCCTATTTACTGAAAGAAGACTCAGAAAATGCTGGCAGACGTCTGGAAGTGAGAACACATTTCCGCATCCTTGCTGACCTTGACTGAGTAATTCTGCTTAGACTTGTATTTAAATTGTCTTAAGTGTTTTTGCCCTTTGAAAAATAAATCTATAAAACCAACACTTTTCTCAGTCTTCAGTGTTTTAATTATGTCTAAAGTGCTTCTTTTATATTGACATTGCCTAGCATTTGTACAGATGGGTCTGATTTGTCATTGTTATTCATGCATATCAAAAATACTTTTCCAGCAGGGTACTTGAACTAAGTTTCTCTCTGACCACCTTCATATGACTAATGAAATAGTGATAAAGGGATGTTTTGTCTCAGAAAACTTTGTGTCCCCATTAGTTGACTGATTATTCCATGGTCAGCTGACACCAGGGTGTGGGACTAGTTTTTCATCCCTGTCCTAAGGATCTATGTCTGAATTAATGGAACTTACTAATTTTGGAGGATAAAAGGTTCTCTTTCCTCCTAGAAGGTAACTTTGAAATTGTGTCTGTTTGTCACACGCCAGGAAGTATTAACTTGGCTCCTTTTCTTCCAGGCACTGCATTAGGTCTTTGGAGCTGATGTACGCAGCTGCCCAGCTCTTGAGGAGATTTACCTTGAGAGACCTGTCCTACAAGACTTGCTTTACTTCTAGCGAAACCTGTAGTATGGAGGGGGAAGGAGACCCGAGTCCCGCAGTTAAGCAGGAAGTAGCATCGTTGCAGAGGTGGAGGGACTGGCTGCGTGACCGTCGTCTGGCAGAGAATCTTGTGGCTGAGGGAGGAGGTGACAAGGCTCTGCAGTCTGGTCTGGCTTAGGGCCACACTCACACCTGCTTCTCCCGGAGATCCCCAGTGTTGCCAGTGCCTCTGTGTCACTTTAGAACCGCTACAGCCAAGGAGGCAGTCCTCTTTCCCTCCTTTCTCAGTAAACCAGCATCAGTTCGGTCGCTCAGTCGTATCCAACTCTGCGACCCCGTGGACGGCAGCACGCCAGGCTTCCCTCTCCTTCACCATCTCCCACAGTTTGCTCAAACCCATGTCCATTGAGTCGTTGATGCCATCCAATCATCTCATCCTTCTTCTGCCTTCTATTTTTCCTGTTTTCAGTAAATAGGAAGCATTCATTGCTATGCTGCCTTTAAAAAAATACTTAACAGTATTCTTGGAAAACTGCCAAACTGGAGCGTAACACACTGCCTCGTTCTTTTTCACAACTGCATTTATTCAACAAACAGTTTGAGCGCTTGTTAGGCACTAGAGATCCAACAGGCAACAAAACAGGCTGCACGGGATGCCTCTGAATGGAACATACTTTGTAATATCTGGGGTAAATGTCCTGCTGGCTGTTTTATCTCCCACAGCAGCTCCATATTTTGGCAAAAACTATCGTGTGTTGCTGCCTAAAACCCTGAAGTCTAGCAAGCACTGCCACTAAAGAGATTGCTAACATCGTAATCACACACCAGGTGTGAAATGGCCAATTCACATCATTCTGTAAGCTGTTGTAAGTCCTAAAGGAGCCAGAATGAGGCGAGGAGAAACTCAATCGCGTTATTTGGTGATAACACTATTTAGAATATGGGTGAGTATTCCAACAGCAAAGGCCTACACACTTGCTGTAAAATTCTTTGAGAGACCTGTGTGCCACTGTACATGGCAGCAAACTGGCCAAATGCAGGATCCCAAGGCGTGTCAGTCAGAGGAACAGGAGGATCGGTGTCTGCTGTGTGCAGGTCCCTTAAAGGGCGGCTGGGAGGCCTGTCGTGACCTGCGTCTGGGCCCAGCACGCTAGTGAAGTCTCCCCCAGACAGCCAGGGCGCGGGGACCCAGTGTGACGGCAGCGTGCCCACCACATGTGGAGCGCTCCTCCAGGCAGGGCCTCAGTTCACCTCTGCCCGCAGGAAGCTCACCATCTGACAAGGGAGACTGAAAATCCATGTGACGTTTCACCTTCGGGATCACCGATAACAGGAATTCACTGTGCTGCTCCCGATGCCATGGGAGGACACGTCACCTTTGTGGCATTCTTGACAGAACTGATCATCAGAAGCCAACTCCAGGTGGGACTCTGAAAAACCAGTGATATGGGACAAAAAGGACAGGGTAATTAAAGGAGACTGGACACACACGTGTCAACTTTATGGGAAATGGGACGCTTGAAAGGTTTGGGGAAAAAAGACAATCTTGAGGACCACTGGACTCTACAGAGGTGATTAATGATGTTGAATTTCTTACATATGACCAGTATTCTGTAGTAAACTAACCTTATTCTCAAGAGAACTTAGAAATGACCACCAACAGTGTCAGAAGCTGACTTTTGAACAGCTCAGGGGGAAAAAAAAAAACAGTGCTAACAACTCGTGACTAGGTGACAGTCTTTCAATTATCTTGTCTGAAAGTTGTCAAAATAGCGAAGACTCCACATGATACGTGTAACAAAGAGTATATGGATACCATTCGACTGGATATCCAGCGACGTGGGATTGGTTAAATGGAAACAACTTTATACCATGAAAAATTGGTGTTTTATGTGATGTTTGTGTATAAACAGGATGATTCCATTTCCATAAAACACCAAGATGTTAGGATTACCACCATGTGGTAGAAATACATTGGCTTATTTTTGTTAATCAGTGTTTTCTAAATATAAACACCATGTTTTGTGTAAAAAAAAAGAAAAAAAAAGCCTACCAGAAATCTGCAAAAACTGGCAGTAGTTCAGCAGAAGCTGAGGAGCTGAGGCTTAGGAAAGGCATTCCTGGGCAGTGAAGCCTGAGCAGAGTTTCTGAGGCTCTGCCGGGGTCCGCCCCACGGCAAGGGCAGGTGCCACGGCAGCACCGCGTGAGCGCAGACCGGAAGCGGGACGTCCTGTGCTCGGGCAGGGGTATGGCTGGAGCGTGCACTCGTGGGTGGGGGGGCCTGTGGTCAGAGCGGTGGCCGGGATCAGGTCCCAGAGCAGGGCCCCACTTGTCTGGTAAGGAACCTGTAGGCAGTGGGCGCAAGTTTCCCGAGCAGACACAGTAGCTGTACTCGAGCCCAGGGGTTGGTGGGTGTGTGAAGGGCGGACTTCATCCAAGGGGACGAAGGTGCTGGTTACTAGAAGAACCCAAGAGAAAGGCAGATGTGGAGGCTGGGATAAAGGGAGACAGATTGCACAAATATTCTGGGGTTAAAAACGGCAGCATGTGGTCGGATGACAGAGGAAGTGAGAGTCTAGGGTGTCTCTCGAGTTCACGGCTTGGGGTTACCGGTGCTGGGCGAGCTGCTGTCTGAAAGGAGATGAGGAGGGTGGACTGAAGAGGGACACGGGGACTCCCTGGTGGCCCAGCAGTTAAGACAGCAGGCATCCGCTGCGGGGATGTGGGTTCAGTCCCCAGTCAGGAAACCAAGACCTGGCATGCCACACGGCGTGGCCACAAAGAGCAGAGGGATAGCGTTTCTGTTTGTGATGTTGAATGATTTGTGGGATTCCCCATCAGGTGACAGGTAATGATCCAGAACACGAGGAAAACCCTAGGCTGGAGTCTGAGGTGCTTCCTCTGGGCCTGTTCCCTCCAGCTCCGAAGGTTCTCCATGTGGACCCCCTCTCCCCCTGACAAGGGATCTCTGGGAATGGCTGACCCTCTGCTCACGAGATGGCCTCTCAGTGCTTAAGGCTAAAGTGAACGCTACTTCCTTCAAGGATGGGACGGAGGAGCTGGGGGGGAGGAGCTGGATGAACTACGTGAGACTTCCCTACCACCTGAGATTTCTCTACCAAGTGCGTGTCCTACTTACTGTCTTAATTTTTCAAATGGTAGCGAAGCAATAAATATCAAGGTTCGAAGTTTAAAGAACAACTCACAAACATAAGTTAGTACTCTTAAGATAAACATATAAACCAGGGAGAAAAAAGAATGAAAAAAAAAATATGAAAGCAAAAACAAAGTCACTGAGTTCTTTCCTAAGCTCTCAACAGGAAGACCAGCATCTAAGAGAACAGACGCTGGATTCTGAATCACACCTGCGGTCACTGACGGCAGATGTCTGTGGCTGGGTCACTTCTCTAAGCCTAAGTTTCCTCCGATGGGTGAAGGGGCTGGCAAGAGGGACCTGGCGGAGTGGTGACAGGGTAACACAGGCACACAGTCTGACCCCGTGCCTGGCAGTGCACAGCCTCAGTGAAGCAGCTGGTGTTCCAGGACCTGCCCCCCTGGAGGGAGTCCAGCAGCAGCCCCCACTCTTCACCAAGGCTGGAGCCCTGAAGAAGGTCCCTTCCCAGTAACTGACCTGACACAGAGCATACGGTCCAAAGCGTGCTGAGTGGTTTGCCACAGCTGTTTAGTCTGGTATGTTCACCAGAAAGCCCCGGACTCCCAGTGAACTGAAGTCAACTGTGACAACACGTCTCAGAGGCTAAGACTATCATGGTTGTGTGTTTGCAGAGAGCAGGGTACCAAGCCAGTAAGAGTTACACGTGTTCCCGAGTGTGAACACTCAATGTCTGGTATTTCTACTTTACGCTGGAATTCTTGGGGAAGAAAACAATTCTCTTTCCCTTGGGGCTGCTGCTCTGGCAGAAGCTGCGTCAACAGAGAATCAAGCTGAGCCAGGAGCTAGAGGGCTGGGCGCCTGATGTGACTTGAGTGACCGCGCAGGCCTAGGTCTGACACTGGGTACCTGAGCCAAATCCTCTTGTGAAATTCACGTGAGTTGGGCTGGTCCTCAGTCACGGATCCCTGCCGTCTATAAGTCTCAGATGTGGGAGGGAGGCCACAGGGATCAGAGGAGGGGGGATCTCTGCCAGGTGGGGGCACCTGTTCCCTGACGACCTCCTCCTGAACCACAGCTCCAGTAGCCATGACAACCACCAGTGTAACACTCAAGGCAGGAAGGGAAGATGAGGGTGGGAGGGGTCACGATAAAAGTAAGGATTAAAAACATATGGGAGGGGCTTCCCTGGTGGTCCAGTGGGTAAGGACACCGCCTTGCAGTGCAAGGAGCGCTGGTTCAATCCCTGGCCTGGGAAGATCCCACATGCCGCAGAGTGGCTGAACCGATGTGTCCAATCACTGAGCCGGAGCTCTGGAGCGCATGCGCCCAGAGCCAGTGCTCAGCGACAACAGAGGCCACCGCGATGGGAGGCCCACACAGGCCAAATGTCTGTGGCTGGGTCACTTCTCTAAGCCTAAGTTTCCTCCGATGGGTGAAGGGGCTGGCAAGAGGGACCTGGCGGAGTGGTGACAGGGTAACACAGGCACACAGTCTGACCCCGTGCCTGGCAGTGCACAGCCTCAGTGAAGCAGCTGGTGTTCCAGGACCTGCCCCCCTGGAGGGAGTCCAGCAGCAGCCCCCACTCTTCACCAAGGCTGGAGCCCTGAAGAAGGTCCTTCCCAGTAACTGACCTGACACAGAGCATACGGTCCAAAGCGTGCTGAGTGGTTTGCCACAGCTGTTTAGTCTGGTATGTTCACCAGAAAGCCCCGGACTCCCAGTGAACTGAAGTCAACTGTGACAACACGTCTCAGAGGCTAAGACTATCATGGTTGTGTGTTTGCAGAGAGCAGGGTACCAAGCCAGTAAGAGTTACACGTGTTCCCGAGTGTGAACACTCAATGTCTGGTATTTCTACTTTACGCTGGAATTCTTGGGGAAGAAAACAATTCTCTTTCCCTTGGGGCTGCTGCTCTGGCAGAAGCTGCGTCAACAGAGAATCAAGCTGAGCCAGGAGCTAGAGGGCTGGGCGCCTGATGTGACTTGAGTGACCGCGCAGGCCTAGGTCTGACACTGGGTACCTGAGCCAAATCCTCTTGTGAAATTCACGTGAGTTGGGCTGGTCCTCAGTCACGGATCCCTGCCGTCTATAAGTCTCAGATGTGGGAGGGAGGCCACAGGGATCAGAGGAGGGGGGATCTCTGCCAGGTGGGGGCACCTGTTCCCTGACGACCTCCTCCTGAACCACAGCTCCAGTAGCCATGACAACCACCAGTGTAACACTCAAGGCAGGAAGGGAAGATGAGGGTGGGAGGGGTCACGATAAAAGTAAGGATTAAAAACATATGGGAGGGGCTTCCCTGGTGGTCCAGTGGGTAAGGACACCGCCTTGCAGTGCAAGGAGCGCTGGTTCAATCCCTGGCCTGGGAAGATCCCACATGCCGCAGAGTGGCTGAACCGATGTGTCCAATCACTGAGCCGGAGCTCTGGAGCGCATGCGCCCAGAGCCAGTGCTCAGCGACAACAGAGGCCACCGCGATGGGAGGCCCACACAGGCCAAAGAACAAAGATGGATGAGAATGGACAAATGAAAGACCAATAGAAGTGGCCAAAAAAAAAACCGCACAAACATATGGGAGGGGACTTCCCTGGTGGTCCAGTGGCTAAGACTCTGGTTCCCAATGCAAGAGGCTTGGGTTCAAGCCCTGGTCAGGGAACTAGATTCCACAACTAGAGCTCACATGCTGCAGCTAAGACCCCAGTTCAGCCAAATAAATTAATAAATAAAAGATACAACAATAAAATAAAATTCTTATAAAAAACATACGGAAAGGGCTTCCCCTGGTGGTCCAGTGGGTAAGGACACCGCCTTGCACTGCAAGGGGCGCCGGTTCGATCCCTGGCCTGGGAAGATCCCACGTGCCGCGGAGCGGCTGGACCGATGTGTTCAATTACCGAGCTGGAGCTCTGGAGCGCATGCGCGCTGAGCCGGCACTCTGCAACAACAGAGGCCACCGCGATGGGAGGCCCACAGGAGCCAAAGAACAAAGATGGATGAAAATAGAGAAATGAAAGACGAATAGAAGTGGCCCACCCACTCCCCTCCCTCCCCAACCCAACCCCCGCCCAAAATAAATAAATAAATAAATCTTTAAAAAAAAAAAAAAAACATATGGAAGGAGGTTTCTTCAAAGTGAGAGTGAAAAGCCAAGACTAGCAACAACAGAAAAGTTAATGAGCTAAGAGGACTCAAAAACATAAGGATTACTGATTGGAAAGAACAGTTCTAGAAGATACATTAGATGGAATCTATATATTAGGTGCTTTTACTGAATTGATACTCATTTTCTTGGGTGAGGTAACCCTATTGTGCTAAAGCATTCTAACAATGGCCCTACTCTTTGGAGATGCTGCTTAAATATTCATGGGTGTCATGACATCCACATGTATGTATGTCAAGAGAAGGTAACCAGAGTTCACACTTTAACAACTGCTGAGCCCAAGTAAAGCATGAGGTGATCACTAGCGTTTCTCAACTTTCTGTAGGCTTGAAAATTTACAAAACAAAAAAGCAAGGAATTATGATGAGCTCTGGAGCGCATGCGCCCAGAGCCAGTGCTCAGCGACAACAGAGGCCACCGCGATGGGAGGCCCACACAGGCCAAAGAACAAAGATGGATGAGAATGGACAAATGAAAGACCAATAGAAGTGGCCAAAAAAAAAACCGCACAAACATATGGGAGGGGACTTCCCTGGTGGTCCAGTGGCTAAGACTCTGGTTCCCAATGCAAGAGGCTTGGGTTCAAGCCCTGGTCAGGGAACTAGATTCCACAACTAGAGCTCACATGCTGCAGCTAAGACCCCAGTTCAGCCAAATAAATTAATAAATAAAAGATACAACAATAAAATAAAATTCTTATAAAAAACATACGGAAAGGGCTTCCCCTGGTGGTCCAGTGGGTAAGGACACCGCCTTGCACTGCAAGGGGTGCCGGTTCGATCCCTGGCCTGGGAAGATCCCACGTGCCGCGGAGCGGCTGGACCGATGTGTTCAATTACCGAGCTGGAGCTCTGGAGCGCATGCGCGCTGAGCCGGCACTCTGCAACAACAGAGGCCACCGCGATGGGAGGCCCACAGGAGCCAAAGAACAAAGATGGATGAAAATAGAGAAATGAAAGACGAATAGAAGTGGCCCACCCACTCCCCTCCCTCCCCAACCCAACCCCCGCCCAAAATAAATAAATAAATAAATCTTTAAAAAAAAAAAAAAAACATATGGAAGGAGGTTTCTTCAAAGTGAGAGTGAAAAGCCAAGACTAGCAACAACAGAAAAGTTAATGAGCTAAGAGGACTCAAAAACATAAGGATTACTGATTGGAAAGAACAGTTCTAGAAGATACATTAGATGGAATCTATATATTAGGTGCTTTTACTGAATTGATACTCATTTTCTTGGGTGAGGTAACCCTATTGTGCTAAAGCATTCTAACAATGGCCCTACTCTTTGGAGATGCTGCTTAAATATTCATGGGTGTCATGACATCCACATGTATGTATGTCAAGAGAAGGTAACCAGAGTTCACACTTTAACAACTGCTGAGCCCAAGTAAAGCATGAGGTGATCACTAGCGTTTCTCAACTTTCTGTAGGCTTGAAAATTTACAAAACAAAAAAGCAAGGAATTATGATGAGATATAGAGGAAAGTGGTAAACACAGAAGAAACCTGAAAATCAGGAGCTATAAGACAAGGTCAAGAGTAGGAGAGGGTCTATCGGTAGAAGGACTTAGACTAAGAAAGCTTCAGAACAAAAACAGCCCCGAGAAACTGAAAAAGCCAGAGGTTAATCCCAGCTGAAAGCAGCCGGGTGGCATTGGCAGAGGCCTTGGGCATGGAAAGCAAGGCGACTTCCTCCAACCAGGAAAGGCTCCACAGGCCACCTTGGGCAAAAGCAAGAAGGCGTCCTTGCTTCTTGCCCTAATGACAGTGTGTTTTGTGGGGTCCCTGTTGTACAGAGTGTTCTGATAGTGACCCACAGTTTAGAAAATGCCCAGCTATCTCCCCCCAAATACAGTAAGCTATTCAGAGGGCAGTTTATCTCATTCTCCATCTGAGGAGGCTCCATCCTCCTCCTGGGTCTAAGAGGCCTGCAGTAACAGGTCAGGAGTGTCCTTTGTGCAGAGAGAAGATTCTCCAAGGGGCAACAGGCCACGTACACTATGGAACACAGGCCCGCCCACTCTGCCCTCCCAGATGAACAGTCAGAGGCTTAAGAATCTGGCAGTGTGGTTCTAGGATTATGAAGTATTGGAAAAGTGGCACAGAGCCAGGAAGGGGCAGTGAGACCAGAACCTTCAGGAACATTTACAAAGCAGGGGGAAGAGAAGAGAGGGTCCAATGTGAGCTCTGTTGGGTCAAAACCAAACTATTGTCACTCCTCGGGCCCGGGATTCGGCTTTTGTCCCATTGTTGGTAACAGGTCTTCCTCCTCCTGGGTCTCTGAGGCTTGTGGCTGGAGCTTCGTCTTAGTGTTTTATCAAATGTGTACCGCAAGAGGGAAGTCACACGAGGCACTAGGCAGGAGGCGTGAGGGACCAGGTGGCAGCCTGCCCTCCAGCCCCTGGGGGCCAGGCAGAGGACAATGGCCCCGGCAGGATGTGGCGGACTGCCCAGCTGGGAGCTTGACCAACACGGAGTGCATCAAGTCAGATCCCCTCCTCAGCGATTTTCAGGAGAAACAGATCTGGATATACCTAAGAACCAAGCAAGGAAGATGGGAACATGGTACCCAACAACCACCCCAAAATGGCTCCGGGCCCCACTCCAACGTTGGTCAATCCCAGGTACAGATCAGGCGCGTGAAGAATTAGAAGGAAAAGGAGACACAAGTCATTATCAAACTTTAATGGATAGACTAATCTTACAGGATAAACAATAAGACAGCGAGTCAAGGTTACACTTTAAAAAAAAAAATCCAGCAGCGCAAATCTAATAGACTAAATACGTTCATCTCCTCCCAAACAGGCATTTGATTAAAAACAAAAACCAGAACAAGAGCGTACACCACAAGGAAAACATGGTACTTACGTATACTGTCAAATAATTCTGCAGAGATCGTTAAGAAAGAAAGAGACTCTTAGTAAGTCCCTGTTGTACAGAGTGTTCTGATAGTGACCCACAGTTTAGAAAATGCCCAGCTATCTCCCCCCAAATACAGTAAGCTATTCAGAGGGCAGTTTATCTCATTCTCCATCTGAGGAGGCTCCATCCTCCTCCTGGGTCTAAGAGGCCTGCAGTAACAGGTCAGGAGTGTCCTTTGTGCAGAGAGAAGATTCTCCAAGGGGCAACAGGCCACGTACACTATGGAACACAGGCCCGCCCACTCTGCCCTCCCAGATGAACAGTCAGAGGCTTAAGAATCTGGCAGTGTGGTTCTAGGATTATGAAGTATTGGAAAAGTGGCACAGAGCCAGGAAGGGCAGTGAGACCAGAACCTTCAGGAACATTTACAAAGCAGGGGGAAGAGAAGAGAGGGTCCAATGTGAGCTCTGTTGGGTCAAAACCAAACTATTGTCACTCCTGGGGCCCCGGGGATTCGGCTTTTGTCCCATTGTTGGTAACAGGTCTTCCTCCTCCTGGGTCTCTGAGGCTTGTGGCTGGAGCTTCGTCTTAGTGTTTTATCAAATGTGTACCGCAAGAGGGAAGTCACACGAGGCACTAGGCAGGAGGCGTGAGGGACCAGGTGGCAGCCTGCCCTCCAGCCCCTGGGGGCCAGGCAGAGGACAATGGCCCCGGCAGGATGTGGCGGACTGCCCAGCTGGGAGCTTGACCAACACGGAGTGCATCAAGTCAGATCCCCTCCTCAGCGATTTTCAGGAGAAACAGATCTGGATATACCTAAGAACCAAGCAAGGAAGATGGGAACATGGTACCCAACAACCACCCCAAAATGGCTCCGGGCCCCACTCCAACGTTGGTCAATCCCAGGTACAGATCAGGCGCGTGAAGAATTAGAAGGAAAAGGAGACACAAGTCATTATCAAACTTTAATGGATAGACTAATCTTACAGGATAAACAATAAGACAGCGAGTCAAGGTTACACTTTAAAAAAAAAATCCAGCAGCGCAAATCTAATAGACTAAATACGTTCATCTCCTCCCAAACAGGCATTTGATTAAAAACAAAAACCAGAACAAGAGCGTACACCACAAGGAAAACATGGTACTTACGTATACTGTCAAATAATTCTGCAGAGATCGTTAAGAAAGAAAGAGACTCTTAGTAATTCAGAAAGCAGTTGAACCACCCAGCCTGGCAGGTCAGTTTCCCGGATGTGACGCGCACTGGAGGGCTCATGACCGCCTGTGACTTCAGAAAGGCCACCCGGCCCCACAAGAAGGAAACTGGTGCCAGTCCTAACTGGAGACGACTTGATCACAAAGCCGTGAGACAAAGGGACGACCCACACTTTCCACAACAGGCGTGAGCAGAGGCAAGGACAGAAAGAGGCATCTCTCAGGGGATGGGGCTGGAAAGCAAGCCGCCCTTGGCACCTGGGGTCCTGCCTCTGGCGAAGAGGGCGGGCCAAGCGCGAGCACTCAGCCTCGCTCCTCCGGGCACCTGGTTCAAGTGAGAGTAAGAAGCCAGCCGGCCCCTTCCAGCTGAAATTCAGCAACTGAGTGGAGAAGGGAGTCTCCTTGGCCCTCATCATGGAAAGCAGCAACTCAGGAGCCTACCAAGGCCTCGCCCCGCCCATCGTAAGGAACGGGCACCCTTAGCTCAGCTCGCCTTTCTTTCAAAAGGGCTAATGCTAGTTGCAAAAGGTCCACCATCAATTAAAATACTTCATACCAAGAGCTCAAGCGAGTTTTGAGAATGTCTCAATTTTCTGACCAGGCTGACTGAAAGAGAGCTGTGGGGCAGGGCACCTCGTCACGACTCGGCCAGGTGGCCTGGGGGAGAAGGGAAGGCATGGTGTCTGCGCGCGAGCAGAGCCCGGCAGGTGCACCACCAGCGCCCGCTCTACGCGAGAAAGTAGCCCCGGCCGCCGGCCCCGCCCCGCCGAGCCCCTGCGCGCCCTGGGCCCGAGAAGGGTGCTGTCCCAGGGAGAGAAACCCGGGATGCCCCTTCCGCAGTGAGAGCTCCGCACAGAGAATCCTGAGGGAGAATGAATACTGTGATGCTACCGAAGGGGAAGGAGGATCTCAATTTGCTGCACAGATTGAGTCAGCACACCCTGGACCGAAGGAGATGAAGAGCCCACTCACGGGCTGAGTGACGGACTGGCGAAGACTGCTGGGACCCACGCTCGGCTCTAACCAGATGCTCCCTGCAGCGGCTCCTCTGCTCGCGGGGGCTCCCGGCAAGGTCTCCACGCGGAGCGGGCAGCCAGAGCCCAAGCTGGTGCCAGCAGAGCTGGTGGGCTCTGAAGAGCAACGCTCAAACAGGTCCATACGAAAAGATGTCATTTACATTATTTATAGGTAAGATCTCCAAGTAAGGAAGAAAAGCACCATTTTACTTAAAATAAAAAGGCTCGCACAGACTTTGGTCCTGTCTTGAGATGACGCCAGCCTGAGCGAGAAGTGGCCTGGTCCTTGGGGAGCCGGGAGACGACGGAACGTACGCTGTCACCAGGAGGACAGGGCGTTGGGTGGCGAGGGGACAGCTGCTCGAGCAGGGCAAGAAAGGAACCTGGCCGGATGGGGCCTCGAGGAGCAGCCCCATGAGACCCGTCTGGGGATGGGACGCCTGCCCCAAGAGCACAAAAGCGGGCGTGTGGCACAGTGGTCAGGACGAGCCTCCGGGACAGGCTCGCGGGCTAACAGAAAGGGCAGTGTGGGAACCGAGCCGCCACTCCCCGCGCCACGCGAGGCCTGTCGACTGCAGCGCGAGGCTTTCACAGGCGGCAGAGCAGCCCTCTTTCCTCGGGGGGCTGTGGGCTGACAAGGGATGGAGGACAGGCTGTGTCTCCGTTGCTACACTCCCCCGATGACGCATGCCCCCCAGGAGAGCAAGAGGAGCGTTTCCTGCCCAGACGCGTCATTTGGCGTCGACAACAGCACGCAAGGCGGGAGTCAGGCTGGATGGGCTGGGTTCCTGAACTAAAGCTGAGAAGGGAAGGGCGCGGACGATCACCAAGCACGGGCTCACAAGGAATAGTCATCTTAGGTGAACACATGCGGACACACTTCACAGAATGAGGGCTACCAGGCGAGAGTCCAGAATGGGCAGTCTGGAGCACCGCGCGTCACACCTTACGATGAGGGCCTGCACCAGGAGAGGTGAGCGCAGGGACAGCCGCCGAGCAAGAGAGAACAGCACGGGGGGCATCATTCACCAAGAGACCGTCCCTCGTTCCGGTCAACCAGGCCACCGGGAGACGACAGAACTGCACGCGGACGACACACAGAAGGGCTACACCCGGTAGAGGGAGAGCTAGTCGCGAAAGCCATGGATCCCATTTGCGATGTTTACATCACATCGGCCAACCCATTAGGTCAGATGTCTTCTTGAGAAAGGCAGCATCTCTGAACCTGGGATGAAGGACACTTGAACAGAAGGAGTGAGCGGAAGGATCGGATGGAGACACGTTCATGGCAAGAATCATTGGACTGCGGAAGGATGTCTCAAAGCTCCTAAAGAAAGGAGATCTGGGTCTGTGGCGGGAGGGCTGGCTCCCTTCAGAGGCCTTGTCAGGCGCAGCCTCAAAGGCGAATCAGCAAGGGCTGCAGGCGACCGCTGGAGCAGCAGTGCCCTCTCCCCAGAGATCGAGGCCGAAGGGCAAGGCGTCCAGATGGGAGTCACTGGGATGCACTCCGCTGCTCAGCGGACCCCGGAGCCCGTGGGAGCGCCCCGACCGGACCCTCGGTTCCTCCTCTCCCCCGCGCGTTCAGGAGCAGCAGCGCGGCAGGAGGGAGGCCGGGGGAGGAAGTGGGGATGAGGTACGAAAGGAGGAACTGACATCTTTGGGTTTTTGAAACAAACCAAAAAAATCCCACCTAGGAAGTGAGAAAATAAAAAGGGAAAGAATCCATTCTCAATCAGTGGACAGAGAAATATGGCTTACTAAACCCCCACATTTTGCATACAATTTCATGAGACAGGAAAAAAATAAAACCCCCACCCCAACACATCACAACGCAGTCCAAATGTTTGCAACCCAAGATTTATGAAAATATTTCATGTGAAATCACTTAAAGAAAAAAACCAAAAAGCTTCTGATCATCCCTTTCTAAACACAATTGGTAGATCTACTCTCAAACACACTTAAGAGTATTCCACACAACATGTTCAGAATTCAGATTTATTGATTTCCACTGTATTGACTTTTAAAAATGGTACGAAGCTGACTGCAAGAAAGGGAACCTGTGATTTTAAGTTAAAATTAAGCTAATGGTGGAAGTACATCACCTCTGGCTTCAGTCGCCACATCACCTCAGACTGGATAGAGACAGTTTTGAACAAAGTTCCAGAACTCTGAAATCCAGGGCTGCTGCCGGCCTCTCCCAGCAATGTCCTTCCCTTTGGGTCAGTCTCCTGGGCCAGAGGTGAAAGTGCTTTCAAAAATACTGCCACTTCCCCAGCACAGTGTCTTTGATTGCATCCACATACTGCGTTGGAACCCAGTACACCCAGTAGTAAGAGGCTTCCGTGGGGCCCAACTGAAATGCCTGGAAGGGAAAAAGGAAAACCAAGCGGTACTTCAGCGGTCAGGAGACTGAGCAGGCAGCACAACAGACACGGGGAGGGTTAGCAGTGAATTCATTAAAACGGGAAGGGGGAGAAAAACACCAACAAAAACAACAATTGTGCACATGGGGAGCATTCTCCTGTCAAACATAAAGGAATAAGTAAATCAAGAGGTGGGAGCCTAAAGCGGTGGTCCCCCAACTCACGTGGGCAGCAGAGGGGCCTGTCAGAGCAGACGGGGCTACAGCCCGGAGGGCTCCCGATGCCACAGAGCAGGGGTGGGGCCCGAGGCTCTGCCGTTCTCACACGGTCCCCGGCGAGGCCACACTGCTGACCCAGAGACCCGCTGGAGAACCACTGCCCTGGGACAACCGCCGCACATGCACGAGGAGACAGACACGCGTGCTGGACGCAGCTCTGTCAGGAACAACACAAACCTGGGGACAACCTGCCTATCCACCAGGAAGGGGATGCAAACTTAAAAGTGACCTGCTGGCGTGAACACAGGATTGACTTTTACAAGGTATGAGCCGGATCTAGAGTTCATACAGACAGATCATCATGTCGAGCCAAAAAAAGTTGCAGAACGATACATACCATGATACCATTTATGAAAACTGAAAAAACACAAAACAAGACTGTATCTTGGTCATGAATATATGTGAAAATACATGCATCGCGAGATGGGAAGGCTCCAGATGATAAACCAGGGGAACAGCAATGGAGGAGGGGAAGACAACGGGGATGTTACCGTGGACAGATTTTCTTTTATTTAAAGCAAGACTGAAACAAGTTACACACAATATTTATAGCAGTCATGTCTTGGTGATGGATATATGGGCTTGGTATAGCCCTCTCAGTTCTTTTCAGCGCTTTGTAACGTTTCTCTAACCATGAGAGAGCACAGTTCCTTTTCTCAGGTGAACTGTGCATCCGGCTAGTGAAAGGGCATGTGCAACCAGGGGAGTACTTTCATGAAGACAAAAGCCAGGGCGCTACGGAATGGTGTTTAGGAAAGCAAGCGGGCAATTAGAACGCACCTCAGAACCCACCTCTGCCAGCAACGACTCTGGAGAGAAACCAGCATTTCAACTAAGCGCACGGGCAATAGCCATCCACACCATCTCCTTAGAAAAGGTTCCAAACGGCCCTCACTACTTACGCAAAGCCCCTCTCCCCAGGCTGTTCGTAAGCTGCGGCTGTGAACCCTACAGGGTCCACCTGACAAACGTTTCAAGACGGAGTGTAAGGGCCCAGATGAAAAGATTAAAATCCAACGTTTAAAACATAAAAAAGAATAACTAAGCAGGCTAAGCAAATCACCTGTCATCCCTGAAGGACAACACAGAGAGCAGTGGCTGAGGGTGGCCCGAGGGCCTGAAAGGAGCCCCCGAGGCTTCCCCACCTCTGGCCCGGGGAGGACACGCGTGAGCTGGGCACCCAGGGCTGCACTGCCAGCCACGGCCTGGGGCTGCCCCGGCCGCCAGACCCCAACAGGCAGCACAGCGGACACAACGGGCTGACTTCCTAGAGCTGGGGAACCTGCCATCTGCCAAGGGACGGTCATGATGGGAGATCCCCTCTTCCCGGATCTCCCAACAGCTCCCGCTACTGTGAACCCCACGCACCAGCCCACAGGCCAAGCCGCTGGCCCTGGCTCCTCCCTGGGACGGGGCGGACGTGGCGGACGTGGCCACATCACGGTTGCCTCCTCGGACGGAGCAGGGCACCTGTCACGGCTCAGGCTGAGCCCCGGCCACGCGGCTCTGCAGCAGCGTGGCAGCACCTCAGTTTGAAGCGGCCCCTCGACAGTGCCGGGAGAGCAGAGAGGGCCTGCCTCGGGCCGAGCACCCCGGCTCTGCCCTGCAGACCTGAGAACGCCTCCAGACGGTCAGCCTGAGAGGAGCAGCCGCTCTCTTCAGGCAGGAACTCCAGGCAGGACCGGGTCGCCGGCACACCCTCCCTCCCGGGGCCTCGGCCACTCAATGGCTGCCCCGGGATAGGCGCCTCGCTTCACACTGCAGAAGGGGGCAGCCGGTGTCCTCACCAACGCCAAGGCCGGTGGGGGGCTCTGTTTCATACACAAGACTTCGAATGAAGACCCACAAGCCATGAACCTCCTCTTTATATTTATTTTCCTGGGCTAAAAATAAAATATTACAGATGTGAGAGATGCAGAAGAGATAAAAACGTATCCCCAGGTTAACTGCTGGAAGGCAGTGGATGGAGAGGGAGTGGTTTACAAAATAAACACAACTAGGAGCAGGTCACGAATTAAGTTCCAAACAACAGGAGGGTTTTAGAACTGTGCCTCTTCTGAACACCGAGGTTTCTCCTCAGTGAAAACTCCACTCCCTGCCGGAGGGGCGGAGCAGGCGTCTGGTGCGGGCAAGGCCCGGCTACTTACCATCATGTGGTAGTCTTCGTGTCCTTCGATAGGCTCACTGACCACGTTTTTAATGGAACCCATGGGCAATTTCTCAGTCCGCTCTAAGTTGAGAGGGATGACAGCGGTTATTAAAGGCCCCCAGGCTGTCCTCCCTTCATGCAGCCGTCCCTCCTCAGGGCTGGTGGCTGGGAAATCCACCCGCCTCCCTCTGGGAATGACAACAGTCTTCTGGACCCTTGCTTGGGAAGTGGGAGCTTCCTAGGAGCCAATGGGGAACAGGGCCCGGCAGGTGTGTACTAAAGGCTTCTGAGAGCAGAGAGAGAGCTATCCTGGGGTTACTCTGTGGAGTCTGATGACTAATAATACCCAGGAGATTCCTCTGCGCCCTGACTGCCTAGGCCAGGCCCAGCTGAGGTCTTTGGTGCCGGGGACCAAGAAGAGGCAAGTGCATGCCCCTGCGACTTGCCCAGGGAGGGGGAGGCGTGGGGCTCTAAGACCAGGTTCTGTCCCCTCACCCTGCTCACACCCCCTCCCGGCCCCCACTCCCTCCCCGGTCTCCCTCCCCTCCAAACACACACACTTGAACAAGTCCTCTGAGAGCATTCATGACCTCTTCCGGTTCACACTCGAGAGGCACTTATCACAAGGGGTCAGAGGACCTTCTGCAGCAAGTGAAAGGATGGCAGGTAAGAGAGGAGGCAGTGAGGCATGCTCGGAGGGAGACGAGGCTGGAGGCCAGCTGAGCACAGCGGAAAGGGGTGGCGGCAGGAGCGGTGGGGGCGCCGGGGCGGCAAAACCCCCGCCCAGAAGCACGGACACCTCAGGACGGGGAAGAGGGCTTGGCAAAAGGTGGAACCACATCGGAAGAAAACTCACTATGGACTTCGCACAAAGCAAAAGCTAAAGAATAGATACATTCACAAGACACATCAGGAACAGAAGAGCCCTGGCTTGCTGTCTAGCTGGTGAGTTGAGACGTGTGACTTCCATCCCGAGGGCCTTAGCTTCTGAAAAACGGGGGTGGAGAGCTGGGGGCCTGAAGACGCTCGTTCTGGTTTTGACGTTCACTGTCTCTAAACAGTGACCCGCTGGCAGGATCTGACCAGCACAGGTCTTTAACAGGGAAATTGTTTTAAACGCCGGTCAGTTTGAATTGTCCAGAGATTTCACACAAGAACCTAGACTTCTGGCTTCTCTTGAAAACACAGAAGACTCCTCAATTCTGGGCCCACATTCCTGAGTGACAGCAATCAGCTAGATGAGAGACCTGCGCTCCCTACACCCGGCGCACATGCTCCCCCGTGGCGGCTTCCCGAGGTCAGAGGTCCCAGTTCCTGCCAGGAGCTCATTCTTCTCACTCCCTCGAGCCTGAGGCTGTTGGGACCATCTCCTACACGCACTAGCCAGGACGGTTCACGGCACGAGCAGGAGCCCAAGCCCGGCTCACGAAAGCACCTCATCAAGAAAGAGGTCAGCTAGCTGCTGGGACGGTCATTTCAGCAGAAAGAGGAAGCTGGTGGCTGGAAGCCAACTCCCAGAACAAGCTGTCCTTCTGAGACAGTGCTCAGGACACTCGGGGGACAAGACTCGTGTGCTCACAGTGAGAAGAAGGCCTGAGAGACACTGACACTGCTGTCTGGGTGGGAATGGAAATCCTGGCCTTGGTCAACCTTTGAAGACATGAAGGTTCACAGCCAGGCTCTTAAAGGAGGCTGGTAAGCCATGAGGCTCTCACCAGCTCTGAACCCTGATACTCCAAGATTCTCGAGAACTCTGCCCTTCGTGCCAAAGCAGAAAGGCGGCTGCTCCCGAAATAAAGCGTCTGACAAAGAGATGGGAAGTTCTCATTAGTCCAGCGAAAAGGGGGCAGGAGCGGTGGGGGCGCCGGGGCGGCAAAACCCCCGCCCAGAAGCACGGACACCTCAGGACGGGGAAGAGGGCTTGGCAAAAGGTGGAACCACATCGGAAGAAAACTCACTATGGACTTCGCACAAAGCAAAAGCTAAAGAATAGATACATTCACAAGACACATCAGGAACAGAAGAGCCCTGGCTTGCTGTCTAGCTGGTGAGTTGAGACGTGTGACTTCCATCCCGAGGGCCTTAGCTTCTGAAAAACGGGGGTGGAGAGCTGGGGGCCTGAAGACGCTCGTTCTGGTTTTGACGTTCACTGTCTCTAAACAGTGACCCGCTGGCAGGATCTGACCAGCACAGGTCTTTAACAGGGAAATTGTTTTAAACGCCGGTCAGTTTGAATTGTCCAGAGATTTCACACAAGAACCTAGACTTCTGGCTTCTCTTGAAAACACAGAAGACTCCTCAATTCTGGGCCCACATTCCTGAGTGACAGCAATCAGCTAGATGAGAGACCTGCGCTCCCTACACCCGGCGCACATGCTCCCCCGTGGCGGCTTCCCGAGGTCAGAGGTCCCAGTTCCTGCCAGGAGCTCATTCTTCTCACTCCCTCGAGCCTGAGGCTGTTGGGACCATCTCCTACACGCACTAGCCAGGACGGTTCACGGCACGAGCAGGAGCCCAAGCCCGGCTCACGAAAGCACCTCATCAAGAAAGAGGTCAGCTAGCTGCTGGGACGGTCATTTCAGCAGAAAGAGGAAGCTGGTGGCTGGAAGCCAACTCCCAGAACAAGCTGTCCTTCTGAGACAGTGCTCAGGACACTCGGGGGACAAGACTCGTGTGCTCACAGTGAGAAGAAGGCCTGAGAGACACTGACACTGCTGTCTGGGTGGGAATGGAAATCCTGGCCTTGGTCAACCTTTGAAGACATGAAGGTTCACAGCCAGGCTCTTAAAGGAGGCTGGTAAGCCATGAGGCTCTCACCAGCTCTGAACCCTGATACTCCAAGATTCTCGCAGAACTCTGCCCTTTCGTGCCAAAGCAGAAAGGCGGCTGCTCTATAACCTGAAATAAAGCGTCTGACAAAGAGATGGGAAGTTCTCATTAGTCCCCGCAGCTGCGCTGCTGTTTCCTACCCAACTTCTAACCTGGAACATTCCCAGAGAAGCTAATGAAGACTCAACAGACTCAGTCCTTGTCCAGCTCCCCTGTCTGCGCCCACCCTTCCGGCCAGCAGCCGTGGCCCCTGTCCCCCAGTAGATTGCCACAGAGAAAAGTGCAAGGCGAGGAAGAGGCAGGGTTCTGGTAAGTCTGCCAATGGTGGAGAACTGAGTCAAATCACCTGCAAGGTCATGAGTGAGGACCTGACAAGAGGCAGGCAGCTCATGAGTCAAGATAACTGACGATGTGACAGTTTCTGCAGAAGAGAGTGACGTCCTAGAGGCTCAAAAGCCCTTGGGAAGACGGGGAAAGCCCTGACGTATTACGCACAACTTGCCGCGCCCATGCGTTTAGTCAAAAGTGAAATAAAGCCTACAGCAAGGAATCACAAAACTGTTAGAAAACTCACGCATTTTGGCACTTTGCTCCTTTTAAGAATCAAGATTGGGCTGAAAACAAGAAACCTACTTTCACATTTCAGATGATTAAAATCTCAGTACCGGTCACTCCTGCTCCAATTATTTCCCATAAAACTTTGGTCCCGTTTTAAGCAGAATCATACTAAATGGGCGGTCCCTGTAACTGCCGACTTCAGATGACGTGCTCCCCTATACTTCTCTTTACATTTACCTCGAACACTGAACACCTACAGTGCTGGCCAGAACCAGGTGAATTGGGCATGTTCGGTTCCCTCCAGGAATCTAACGGGGGACAGACAAGCCAGAGAGTAATGAGTAACGACAAAATAGCGCGCTCGGAGAACAGAAGCAGCAGCGGCTGGTGTGGAGGGCGAGGAGATACCAGGGACGGCTTCCTCAGGAGAGCATGTTTAAGTGAGACCTCGGAAGACTGTGTGGATAACAGGCACGGGAGGCAGTCATTCTGGGCAAGGGCACAGCACGGGCAGAGCTGTGAGCTGTGCCAAGGGCAGTGGGAAGCTCGGAGAGCAGTGTAGCTCAAGTCCGCAGGGCACGGCAGGGCGAGCACGACAGGAAGCTGGGTCAACCATCTAAAGTGGGGCCCGTGGTTGAGAACACCGGTCCCTATAGGTTTGGGCATCTGAACGAGGCTTTAAAGAGCCTGAGGCTTTTGAGCACAGGAAGCAGGAGGAAAAAGCAGTGTGGAAGTTGGGCAGGCAGATGAGACAGCAGATGGGGCTGGTATGAAGGTTAGCTTGCTGTAACAAAGTTCACAGATGCTAGGAGTCAACAGGCACAACAAAGTGGCAAAAGAAAGAGACACAGATAATTCCGGAATGTAACTGACAAGACCTGGAACCATCTGGGGGAAGGGAGAGGGAGGACAGAGACATTTCCCAGCAAACAGCACGCCCGACGACTCCCAAACACGAGCAGGGCAGGTGGCGGGAGGCAGAGGGCAACCAGGAAGGAAGGAGGCGCCTGTCCCGGGACAAACTCTGCTCTATCAGGGCCAGGCAGGTGACACAAAGGAACAAAGCTGGCTACCGTGAAAGATCGAGACAGTGAAGACTACGGCACGGGCTACCAGAAACGACTCAGCTCCAGCTGACCTCTGCAGTGTGAAACTGTAGGTCCAGAATGGCTAGAACCTTTGCTTCTTTTCTAAAGAAGCTAAAACAAACAAAAAATCGGATCCAGTGTGCAATCTCCTGATCTTCATGGGTTGCGCGTAAACTGGTAAAGCTCTTATCTATGGATCAGACCTGGTCTTCAGGCCACATGTTTGCAACCCCTGGTTCTGGCTGCAACTGAAGAGCCAATGTGTGATGGATTAGGCCCCAAGATGGCGCCGAAGAGAATGTCCAAACAGAGGTGCACCTCAGAAAGCAAAGTCAGCAGCAAGCAAAGCACAGTGGAGAGAGCTTTAGGAATGAGGAGCAGAGGTGCACCCAGGCCCAAGCCCCGCTGGTGCCAGAGAGCAGGCCAGGAAGAGGCTACAGCGGTCCGTACCTTTAGTGCCGATCCACAGCTGGTCTTGTTCGAGCTTAAAGGTGAGCCTGACTTTTCCTCCAGACTTATTGTACATGCCAGATAAGGGCACAGCTGGCAGGCGCTCCTGCAGGCACAAGAGTACAGTAAAGGAGGGAGGAACCAGCAACAAGGCAAGGCAGGAGAAGACCCAGGGATGGGAGAGCGGACAGGAGTCGAGGACTGCCCGCAGGAACCTCGGGAAGCCCCGCGCGGAGCCTGCTTCCTTTTCGGAATGCTCACAAAGAGGTTTGGCTTACCTGAGCACCCTTAACAGACGGCATCACATCTTCAGGTTTTCCTTTATCCAACACTTTCCTGTGTTGCTATAAGAAAGAAGAGATAATTGAATGAAACAGCTGACTGTATTTCTGTCTGTTACTACCTCTTTGAAGCAAGTCTTAAATGTTTTGGTTCAAAAGCGTGTCCTGACTCCAGTTTATGGGTCCTGGACACCAGACAGCAGAGCTGTCCAGCAAAAATGTCTGTGATGGAAACCTTCCGTACCTGTGCTGTTCGGATCAGTCGCTGTGAGCCACCCGTGGCTGTGAAGCACTTGAAAGGTGGCCAACACTGAGTGAGGAACTGAATTCTCACTATTACTGAATTTTAATCAGTTACATGTGGCTCCCACATGAGACATCAAAGCTCTAGAGCAATCAGGATTTCCAGATTGCTAATTCAAATAAACTCTACTTCCTCCTCCTCCCCCTCCCCCAAAATCACCACTGGAAACATTTAAGCTAAACAGAGCCACAAAGGGCGCTGGCTCTCCCAGCAGGTGCAAAAGGGGGACAGCCATTCCTGCCACCTTAAACTCCCAAAGAAACCTATACGAGCGTGACAATCGGCTTAGCTGTCTAGAAGGGACATTTCCTCAACATATGGAGACTTAGCCCATTGCAGGAATCTTCCCCACCACCCCACCCTCAATTCAACTAACCAGAAAGCTCAAAAGCCACATTTCCAAAGAGAAATGCTGGTTACTGAACAGCCTGACATTACAGGAAGTCTCTAATTCCACTCTCTCCTCAGGAGTTTGAAGCAACTCAGTATGGGTTCTAATTAGGTTCATGGTCCCCGCCTAAAACTGCTCTAGTCTGGCCCACATGCCTGAGTCGTGTCTCCTCTCCATCTGTGGCTTTGGAGGTAGAGTTGCTATCTGGTCAACCTAGAACTGTGGGCTTGAGTGGGTAGAGGGTAAACATTTAATTGAATTGAAGCACCAGGAAGTCACAAGCCAGTTCAAATCCCTACCGGCATAGCAGAAACCCTCTGGTTAGGAATAAACTCAACACTGCCAGATATTCTGTGTATCAGCCCCAGATCCTCGAAGAAGCTGATGAAGAGCCAGGAGAATGGGTCCCCCTCATTAGGCCACCCTACACCTCATAACCAGCATCAATGCAACAAAGCTGCGAGGCTTAGACGCTTCCTCTGACTCATGGGTCCCAAGTACCTTTTGAAGAATTCTCCCTTCACTGTGGAGAACAAGTCTAAGTCTGTTAAGCTACCATTAGTAACTCAAAACCTGTATTTAAGAGGCATGGTATGCTGCAAGGGCTTGGCCAGTGGGAAAGCCGCACATGTTCGTATGGGACATCATCTTGCAGAGCGACAGGAAATGCAAACCCGTGGCTGTGAAGCACTTGAAAGGTGGCCAACACTGAGTGAGGAACTGAATTCTCACTATTACTGAATTTTAATCAGTTACATGTGGCTCCCACATGAGACATCAAAGCTCTAGAGCAATCAGGATTTCCAGATTGCTAATTCAAATAAACTCTACTTCCTCCTCCTCCCCCTCCCCCAAAATCACCACTGGAAACATTTAAGCTAAACAGAGCCACAAAGGGCGCTGGCTCTCCCAGCAGGTGCAAAAGGGGGACAGCCATTCCTGCCACCTTAAACTCCCAAAGAAACCTATACGAGCGTGACAATCGGCTTAGCTGTCTAGAAGGGACATTTCCTCAACATATGGAGACTTAGCCCATTGCAGGAATCTTCCCCACCACCCCACCCTCAATTCAACTAACCAGAAAGCTCAAAAGCCACATTTCCAAA
This sequence comes from Tragulus kanchil, assembly GCA_022376925.1. Classification (NCBI taxonomy): domain Eukaryota; kingdom Metazoa; phylum Chordata; class Mammalia; order Artiodactyla; family Tragulidae; genus Tragulus; species Tragulus kanchil. The sequence continues at coordinate 133,998,593 of JAIOJX010000002.1, read as the reverse complement.
GAGAAATGCTGGTTACTGAACAGCCTGACATTACAGGAAGTCTCTAATTCCACTCTCTCCTCAGGAGTTTGAAGCAACTCAGTATGGGTTCTAATTAGGTTCATGGTCCCCGCCTAAAACTGCTCTAGTCTGGCCCACATGCCTGAGTCGTGTCTCCTCTCCATCTGTGGCTTTGGAGGTAGAGTTGCTATCTGGTCAACCTAGAACTGTGGGCTTGAGTGGGTAGAGGGTAAACATTTAATTGAATTGAAGCACCAGGAAGTCACAAGCCAGTTCAAATCCCTACCGGCATAGCAGAAACCCTCTGGTTAGGAATAAACTCAACACTGCCAGATATTCTGTGTATCAGCCCCAGATCCTCGAAGAAGCTGATGAAGAGCCAGGAGAATGGGTCCCCCTCATTAGGCCACCCTACACCTCATAACCAGCATCAATGCAACAAAGCTGCGAGGCTTAGACGCTTCCTCTGACTCATGGGTCCCAAGTACCTTTTGAAGAATTCTCCCTTCACTGTGGAGAACAAGTCTAAGTCTGTTAAGCTACCATTAGTAACTCAAAACCTGTATTTAAGAGGCATGGTATGCTGCAAGGGCTTGGCCAGTGGGAAGGCTCTTTCAAGCCGCACATGTTCGTATGGGACAATCTCATACCTCATGGCAGAGGACGACAGGAAAATGCAAATGAACTCAATGGATACAAGACATTATCACCCCGTATCTGGAGGGGACGGTGGCCAAATAAATACTTTTTAGATGTGAAGATAGATTTACAATCATTTATCTGAAACCCTATGGACAAATGTTTTGTATAAACATAGTACAGTGCTAGGAACCATACTCTGTGACACCCTGTAGGGGATGAGGAAGCACCTATCGCCAAATGTGTCAACATTTCACGGTACCACAAGACTATTCCCACTAATTCCGATCAGGTGCTGCTATCAAATCTATAAAAACACCTTTGCATTTCAGACTCTTTTGGGGCTCTGGAAGCACACATAAGGGATTACGGACCTGCAACACAAAACTGTGTCTTTCTCAAATGCAATATACTAACAGAATCGAGTTAAGATGGTAATGATAACACGTAGAGAAGTGATGGAAAAACAGACATAGAGAACAGACGTATGGACATTGTAGGGAATGAACAGTGGGTGGGAAACGTGGAAAGAGTAACACGGAAACCTCTTCTATCATATGTGAAAGAGACAGCTATTGTCATTGCACTGCGAGAATGGGGGATCCTGCAGGGGGGCTGTGCGACGGCCTGGGAAAGAGGTAGAGGAGGGAGGGGTCAGGGATATACATATGACTAATCTGGAATTACACATACCTGTGAACAAGAAAAATCTGCAAAAGCAAAAAGTAAAACAAAAATAATGATAAAATTAAAAACAAAAAAATTGTGTCTTTCTCACACTGCTGGGCGTGTGCCTTGATGCCTAAGGTCACCAAAACTGATGGTGGTCAAGGCTGGCCTACCCTCCTGAGGGCACAGGTTGAGCTGAGGCCATATATTATCCTGGAAGACACAAGCAGTGGCTGGGAGGCTCCGTAACTACAAGCGGGGCTTGCTGGGTGTTAAGATCACCAGTTCTCTCTAAAGTGAAACACTCTTACTTTTCCCAGTTGCGAAAAGGAACCTAAATGGCCACAGTGGGCTTCCCTGGTAGTCCAGTGGGTAAAAGAGTCTGCCTTGCAGTGCAAGGGGCACTGGTTCGATCTCTGGCCCTGGAAGGTCCCACGTTCCATGGAGCGGCTGGACTGGTGTGTCCAATTATGAGCCAGCACTCTGGAGCACATGCACCCAGAGCCGGTGCTCTGCAACAACAGAGGCCACTGCGATGGGAGGCCAAAGAATAAAGCTGGATGAAAATAATAAATAACTAAGAAAAAATGCTTGTGGCATGAATGGCCACAGTGAGCACAAAACCAGGCTGGATCTGTTCCATCCAAAACAGGCTACAGAGCATGTGAGAAATCAGGCCCCCCGTTTCATGACCAGGAAGGAGGAAAAAAAAAAATTAGCGTAGTTATCTTCCTAGTCAGCTTCACTTGGCTTCCTGAAATAGCCAGTTTCAGAGGAACCTCTGGAAGCTACTGATTTCCCCGCCTAGGGAGAAAAGGGCTTGCTGACTTGGGGAAAGCCACAAGCCAAGAAACTAAATGTCAGTCCTTGTAGAAAGTGATGGAAAAACAGACATAGAGAACAGACGTATGGACATTGTAGGGAATGAACAGTGGGTGGGAAACGTGGAAAGAGTAACACGGAAACCTCTTCTATCATATGTGAAAGAGACAGCTATTGTCATTGCACTGCGAGAATGGGGGATCCTGCAGGGGGGCTGTGCGACGGCCTGGGAAAGAGGTAGAGGAGGGAGGGGTCAGGGATATACATATGACTAATCTGGAATTACACATACCTGTGAACAAGAAAAATCTGCAAAAGCAAAAAGTAAAACAAAAATAATGATAAAATTAAAAACAAAAAAATTGTGTCTTTCTCACACTGCTGGGCGTGTGCCTTGATGCCTAAGGTCACCAAAACTGATGGTGGTCAAGGCTGGCCTACCCTCCTGAGGGCACAGGTTGAGCTGAGGCCATATATTATCCTGGAAGACACAAGCAGTGGCTGGGAGGCTCCGTAACTACAAGCGGGGCTTGCTGGGTGTTAAGATCACCAGTTCTCTCTAAAGTGAAACACTCTTACTTTTCCCAGTTGCGAAAAGGAACCTAAATGGCCACAGTGGGCTTCCCTGGTAGTCCAGTGGGTAAAAGAGTCTGCCTTGCAGTGCAAGGGGCACTGGTTCGATCTCTGGCCCTGGAAGGTCCCACGTTCCATGGAGCGGCTGGACTGGTGTGTCCAATTATGAGCCAGCACTCTGGAGCACATGCACCCAGAGCCGGTGCTCTGCAACAACAGAGGCCACTGCGATGGGAGGCCCACACATGCTAAAGAATAAAGCTGGATGAAAATAATAAATAACTAAGAAAAAATGCTTGTGGCATGAATGGCCACAGTGAGCACAAAACCAGGCTGGATCTGTTCCATCCAAAACAGGCTACAGAGCATGTGAGAAATCAGGCCCCCCGTTTCATGACCAGGAAGGAGGAAAAAAAAAAATTAGCGTAGTTATCTTCCTAGTCAGCTTCACTTGGCTTCCTGAAATAGCCAGTTTCAGAGGAACCTCTGGAAGCTACTGATTTCCCCGCCTAGGGAGAAAAGGGCTTGCTGACTTGGGGAAAGCCACAAGCCAAGAAACTAAATGTCAGTCCTTGTAGAAAATGGAGTGTTAACCCTAGCAGGGGCATTTTTCTCCGGTGCTAAATGGGAGAGAAACCCAACATCTGCTTCCTTTCAATGCCCGGCCTGAAGCCTGCCTTTACAAAGGCCTTATCCTAAAGGAGGTTGACGGGAGACACACGGATCCGCCAGACGAGACAAAGATGCAAATCTCAGGTACCTGTCACCTCCACTCAACGGCCAGCCGCACCCAACTGCGGCCACACATTTCCACCATGGGCCCTGTCTGAAAAGGAGCTAATTCTAGAAAAGAGACAACCAGCCTAGGCTTGAGAAGACAAAGGCTCACTCTGCCTAGGACCAACAGTCACACGACACACTCACTTTCTGCCTGCAGAGGGGCTCCTTCTTGTTTTCTTCGGCCTTTGCGTCCTGCTGGGCAGCATCTTTGGGCGTGTTTACTGCTAAAACGTCATTGATAGTGGAGCCAACCACCATGATCTTGGCCCCGCTGGTCACTTTCATTTCTCTCAATGTCTTATCCTCGGGGACAAGTCCCTTATACATGACTTTCTGCATGGCAGGCGGGAGACCTTGAGAAAAGGCAGAGAACAGTGAAAGGAAGAAACAAAACACGTGCTTTGCACAAAAGACCCGTTAAGTGAATACGGCTCTGTCGCTTGTCCCTGTTGTGCACTTGGGCAATTCACAACCTCTCTAAGTCTCCAGAATGTCGTAAGAGTGATCACAATGGTCCCTTCTGTATTCACTTTAAGACCTAAGAGATGGGACCAATACAGAGCAGTCACTGCAGCACCCGGGTATTAAGGAACCGATAAATGTGTGTGTTCAGTTGTGTCCAATTGTAGCCCACCAGGCTCCTCTGTCCGTGGAATTTTTCCGGCAAGACTACTACAGCGGGTTGCCATTTCCTCCTCCAAGGGCTCTTCCCAACCAAGGATCAAAGCCACATCTCTTGTGTCTCCTGTACTGGCAGGTGGATTCTTCACCGCTAGCGCCAGATCAGGGCTTCCCTAGCAGCTCAGTCGGTAAACAGTCTGCCTGCAATGCAGGAGATCCAGGGTCGATCCCTGGGTCGGAAAGATTCCCTGGAGAAGGAAATGGTCTACCTACTCCAGTATCCTTGCCTGGGAAAGCCCGTGGACAGAGGAGCCTGGAGGGCTACAGTCCGTGGGGGTCACGTGAGTCGGATAGGACTGAGCAACGAAACCTACTTATCTGGTGCTCTATCAGATATTATTCTTTTCAAGTTGTTCCTCAACCATCCCGTGACTCAAATATTAAACAAATGTCCACAAGTGTCACAGATATAGGAACCAATAAGGTTTCTGTTTTTATGGAGTTTATAGGCTACAGGCAGAAAGTTTAAAAAGGAAATCACTGCAGATGGCGAAGGGCTATAAATAAGATAAAACTAAGTAATAGGAGCTTCCCTGAAGGGCCAGCAAGATAGCCAACAGCAGTGGTTCCTAAACTTCCCTTATTAGAATCACCTGAGGCATTTGCTAAAAATAATCTCTGGCCACATTCCACATCCTCTGAATCAAAATCTCCAGGCGGGAGAGCCTAGACGCTCTTAACCAACGACTTACGTGGTTTTATTAGAGATGATGGAAACCTGGGCCTCAGAGTCAGAGCTGGGCCTGGATCCCAGCTCAGCCACCGATGAGCACTGATTTTGGATCTCATCTTCCCCATCTGAATAATGGGCACGTTACCACTTACTTCGGTGAACTACTGTGAGCCTTGAGAAGTCCGATGCAAGGAAAGCGGCCACGCGATACCTGGCGCTGCGGGTGCACTCGGCAGGTGCGGTGGGGAAGGCTGTCAGCGCTGCGGGGATTACCTGTAATCGAGTGAATCTTCTGTTTCAGCTCGGAGCCTGTGCTGTCCAGGGGGACCTTGACGTCGTGCTTCGTCTTGTTCCAGATGATCTTCAGGTCCACCAACTCCCTGCCCGCGCCGCCGCCCGCGTCCTCGCCGTTGCTGACCGAGGCCTGGGCCGCGGGGTCCCCAGGGGGCTGGGCCGGGGCCGGCTGCAGGCTGCCTCGCGCCGCGCAGGAGTCCTCGGCCGCCGCCCCCGCCGCGGCTTCGGCCTCCACGCAGTTGAGGGGCCGCGAGGGCGCCTCGGTCGCCACGGTCTCGGCCTCCGTGTCCATGCCAGGCTCCTCCATGCCTGCAAGGGGTTAGGGGGTGGGCGCGCGCCGCGGGCAGGGCCTGGAACCAGACTCTGAGCGGAAGCCGCCGGACCGACGCGCCAGAGCCGGGTTACTCCCCCCAGCGCCAGGCCACCTCCCCTAGAAGCACCCGCTTTACCCCGGCCCGACCGGGGCGCCCGCCACCCCTAACACACTCACCATCCGGGGCCCCGGCCGCCGCCATGATGATTGTGTACAACACCCACCGCTCCCGCAGAGGCCGCCGGGAAAAGGAGAGCTGGCTGAGATTGGCCCCCGCAGCAGCCCCTAATCTTGCACAGCCTGGCCGGAAACAGGTGGAGGTTTCTATGGAGACCCGCCTCCTCCGCTTCCCCGGCCCGGCCCCTGCCACGCTTTAGGTTTCGAGAACCGAGGGGGGCGGGCCCGGGAAACCGCCCGCCGGCTGGGCTCTGCCCCCTTGAGGCCGAGCGGGGCTGCCGTCGCGGAGGGGGACTTGGGGCGTGCAGGCTAGGAGGACGGCGCCTTTAAGGGGCGGGGTTGCGCCTGCTGTGGCGGAAGCGGATTGGCTGGGAAGAGTCCCCGGAAGTGATGCACGGAGAAGCCCACGTGTGAGATCCCACCCCACCTGGAGATGCTCCTGAAGAGGTTGCTGCATCCCGTGAGGTCCCCGGCGGCCTTTGGCCGCCTCAAGGGGTGGCGCGAGGCCAGCCTAGGCACTGATCTCGGGGCTGCGGTGCGAGTGCGGTTCGCCCCCAGCCCCACAGGTAACCTTGGCGGACGTGACGCTGCAGGCCGAGGCCCACCGTCTCTTGCCCTACCTCCCCCCCCCCCCGAACGTTCCGAACGAATCCCTTCCGGTGGGGTCAGACTGGGCGGGCAGTGAAACCTGATTATACAGATGCAGGAATAGGTTTACGAGCGGAAGTTATTCGCCTCACCAGAAATTTCGTGCTTATTGAACTGTACCATTTCTTTCGGTCCTTTTTTTCTTTTGTGTATTCAATATGTATGTATTGGGTACAAACTGTTCTAGGCGATGGGATGCAGGGGTCATTGAGCCTGCTCCCAAGCTACGGTAATGGTCGTGACGAACTTGTGCAAAATAACTGGATTCAGGTTGTCATGCGGGAAGTGAAACACCGTAAGGCAAGGGGTTGGGGTGGGCGCCGCGGGCAGGGCCTGGAACCAGACTCTGAGCGGAAGCCGCCGGACCGACGCGCCAGAGCCGGGTTACTCCCCAGCGCCAGGCCACCTCCCGGGAAGCACCCGCTTTACCCCGGCCCGACCGGGGCGCCCGCCACCCTAACACACTCACCATCCGGGGCCCCGCCGCCGCCATGATGATTGTGTACAACACCCACCGCTCCCGCAGAGGCCGCCGGGAAAAGGAGAGCTGGCTGAGATTGGCCCCCGCAGCAGCCCCTAATCTTGCACAGCCTGGCCGGAAACAGGTGGAGGTTTCTATGGAGACCCGCCTCCTCCGCTTCCCCGGCCCGGCCCCTGCCACGCTTTAGGTTTCGAGAACCGAGGGGGGCGGGCCCGGGAAACCGCCCGCCGGCTGGGCTCTGCCCCCTTGAGGCCGAGCGGGGCTGCCGTCGCGGAGGGGGACTTGGGGCGTGCAGGCTAGGAGGACGGCGCCTTTAAGGGGCGGGGTTGCGCCTGCTGTGGCGGAAGCGGATTGGCTGGGAAGAGTCCCCGGAAGTGATGCACGGAGAAGCCCACGTGTGAGATCCCACCCCACCTGGAGATGCTCCTGAAGAGGTTGCTGCATCCCGTGAGGTCCCCGGCGGCCTTTGGCCGCCTCAAGGGGTGGCGCGAGGCCAGCCTAGGCACTGATCTCGGGGCTGCGGTGCGAGTGCGGTTCGCCCCCAGCCCCACAGGTAACCTTGGCGGACGTGACGCTGCAGGCCGAGGCCCACCGTCTCTTGCCCTACCTCCCCCCCCCCCCGAACGTTCCGAACGAATCCCTTCCGGTGGGGTCAGACTGGGCGGGCAGTGAAACCTGATTATACAGATGCAGGAATAGGTTTACGAGCGGAAGTTATTCGCCTCACCAGAAATTTCGTGCTTATTGAACTGTACCATTTCTTTCGGTCCTTTTTTTCTTTTGTGTATTCAATATGTATGTATTGGGTACAAACTGTTCTAGGCGATGGGATGCAGGGGTCATTGAGCCCCTGCTCCCAAGAAGCCTACACGGTAATGGTCGTGACGAACTTGTGCAAAAATAACTGGAGTTTAAACAGTCATGTGTGTCATGCGGGAAGTGAAACACCGTAAGGAATTAGGGGTTATGTAGGGTGTTCAGGGACGCCTTGCTGAGGAGGTGCTATGAAGGTTGAGAACCAAATAACAAGAAGGAGCTAGGTACGTGAAGTCTATAGGAGGACCCTTCTGGACAGAGGAGACTGTAGGTACAATGGTCCTGTGGCTCGTATTGGAGCTTAGCAAGCCAGAGTGAGGCAGGGGCCCATTGAGTACCCTAGTAGCGATCTTTTCAGGTCCTCCCGCCAGTTACCCAAATTCATTTCCATTCGAGGCAATCTCCTGCCTTCACACCAAGCAAGCTTCTCATTCTCAGCTCCTGGGTCCCAAAGCTATGTTTGTAAAAAGATCCCAGCTGCACAGAGTGACAGGATCTTTCTTAACAGGCAATGTAGTGTAGTGTATGCTCCTCACACCACCCCTGGGTTTGACTGGTTTCTGAGTTCCCATCAATTACAGGATAGTACTCTTATAAAGTCTATATGAAATTACCAGAAAAAAAGGAAACTTAAAAGCATATAAAATGTGAGACTAGTTCTGTTGAATCCAACAGACATGAAATTATTCTGTCAAAATGCTTTCGATTTCTAAGGATTTACTTGTGACTTCTGTACACACTTGACTGTGAACTCCCAGCAGTTTCCAAACAAGCTCTGTTGTGGTTGCAAACCAGATTGTCTGGGCCCAGATTTCTGGCTTTGCGATTTCCTATCAGTGTGACTGAGCAAATCATTGAACCTCTGAAGTTTATCATCTGCCAAGTAGAGCTGATGATTGTACCTGCCTCATCATTTGAGCTAATGCAGCTGAAGCACTGGCAAGGCCTGGTACTTCATAGAAAGCACTTAACAAGCAGGAGTCTTTATGATGATTTTAACTCTTGTTGCCTTGCTGATTTGCAGGAAACGCCCATATTGGCAAGGCTGTTGGCCTCAGACAGAAGGCTGTAGATTGTTGTAATAGCTAAAACTAGTAGTATATTCTGGTCGGCATTTATGCCTCACAGCAATCTTGCAAAGAAGGTTTCTATCTTTTTGTGTTAGTCTCTAGCACATTAGGCAATTGAAGCTCACGGAAGTCAAGTAAAATGCCCAAGGGGAGCAAAATCTGAAGCAAGGTCTGTTTAATGTAAGAAGCCTTGCTTTCAGGTCGGGCCTTGCTGAGGAGGTGCTATGAAGGTTGAGAACCAAATAACAAGAAGGAGCTAGGTACGTGAAGTCTATAGGAGGACCCTTCTGGACAGAGGAGACTGTAGGTACAATGGTCCTGTGGCTCGTATTGGAGCTTAGCAAGCCAGAGTGAGGCAGGGGCCCATTGAGTACCCTAGTAGCGATCTTTTCAGGTCCTCCCGCCAGTTACCCAAATTCATTTCCATTCGAGGCAATCTCCTGCCTTCACACCAAGCAAGCTTCTCATTCTCAGCTCCTGGGTCCCAAAGCTATGTTTGTAAAAAGATCCCAGCTGCACAGAGTGACAGGATCTTTCTTAACAGGCAATGTAGTGTAGTGTATGCTCCTCACACCACCCCTGGGTTTGACTGGTTTCTGAGTTCCCATCAATTACAGGATAGTACTCTTATAAAGTCTATATGAAATTACCAGAAAAAAAGGAAACTTAAAAGCATATAAAATGTGAGACTAGTTCTGTTGAATCCAACAGACATGAAATTATTCTGTCAAAATGCTTTCGATTTCTAAGGATTTACTTGTGACTTCTGTACACACTTGACTGTGAACTCCCAGCAGTTTCCAAACAAGCTCTGTTGTGGTTGCAAACCAGATTGTCTGGGCCCAGATTTCTGGCTTTGCGATTTCCTATCAGTGTGACTGAGCAAATCATTGAACCTCTGAAGTTTATCATCTGCCAAGTAGAGCTGATGATTGTACCTGCCTCATCATTTGAGCTAATGCAGCTGAAGCACTGGCAAGGCCTGGTACTTCATAGAAAGCACTTAACAAGCAGGAGTCTTTATGATGATTTTAACTCTTGTTGCCTTGCTGATTTGCAGGAAACGCCCATATTGGCAAGGCTGTTGGCCTCAGACAGAAGGCTGTAGATTGTTGTAATAGCTAAAACTAGTAGTATATTCTGGTCGGCATTTATGCCTCACAGCAATCTTGCAAAGAAGGTTTCTATCTTTTTGTGTTAGTCTCTAGCACATTAGGCAATTGAAGCTCACGGAAGTCAAGTAAAATGCCCAAGGGGAGCAAAATCTGAAGCAAGGTCTGTTTAATGTAAGAAGCCTTGCTTTCAGCTGCGGGACACCTGTCTTCTATCTTGGGGACCTTTGGTTTTTGTGGTGTCCTTGCAATCACTAACTGAAGGTCACATAGATAATCATGGTTGAGCTTGAGTCTGCCCAGCCTCAGAGGAGCATTTCCTGTCTCGTGATGGCTCTTGTACCTGAAGATGCAGATGAGCTCATTGGGGAGACAGGGCTGTGGGCTGGGCTGAAGAAGGCAGGGTAGAGGAGGAAATGACAGCTCTGGGAAAGCTGTTCACTTTACCTGTTGAGTCAGGAATGATGAACAAAGAAAAATCTTTTAAGAATTTAAGCTCGGATGGAGAAGTGCAGTGGAATTGAATATTGGTTTTGCTTAGTATCTAAAGGCAGCCCTTAAAACGTCAAGTAGACAAAATTCAGAACGTATGGTGTGGTTAGTCACATAACAGTCCATAGTGGGTATGTGCAAGATGTATATAGTATTTTCAATTAGTAAACTTGGTTTTTTTGCTCAAGAACCTGATTGAATTTGCATAAGTGAAATGCACATGTGATGTGGCTTCACTGAACCACCATCTGCTTCCCCTTCGGGTGAAACTTGGCCTTAAGACAAGTCTCAAAGTAGAACGATGGGTGTAAGTGGGAAGAGTCGGAGCCGTTTTACAAAATGACGTGCTCCAAAACGTTCGCCTTTTCCACTTCCAGGATGAGGGTGAACGAGTCAGCTACCCCTGGCCTCTTCTGTGGCAGCCTGACTGCTGGAGAGATGGGACAGGGAGAGCCATTGCTTGGGCATTGATGTCCCCTGGGCCTTGTGTCTGAAGCAGAACGTCCTTGTCCCTCATGTTCCCCATCTCGCCTGAACTGTTCTGTTCTTCCGTCAGGCTTCTTGCACCTGGGCGGCCTCCGCACTGCCTTGTACAACTACATCTTTGCCAAGAAGCACCGAGGGAGCTTCATCCTGAGGCTGGAGGACACCGATCAGACCCGCCTTGTGCCTGGGGCCGCGGAGAATATTGAGGACATGCTGGAGTGGGCAGGTGAGGCTGGCTGGGAAAGGACCCTTCTGCAGGGAAGGAGCAAAGCCTCCCAGGTGGCGCTCATAGTACAGAACCCCACTGCCAGTGCAGATGTAAGAGACACAGACACGGTGTGATCCCTGGGTCGGGAAGATCCCCTGGAGGAGGGCATGGCAAGCCACGCCAGTGTTCTTGCCTAGAGAGTCCCATGGATAGAGGAGCCTGGCGGGCTACGGGCTACAGGGTTGCAAAGAGCTGGACATGAGTGAAGTGACTTTGCGTCCCAGGGAGGGAGCAGGGAAACTCCAAAGCTGTTTTGAGATTCTCATTTGTTTGTTTTTTAATTTTGGCCTCTCTTACTGTTTTTTTTTTTAATTTATTTATTTTCATCCATCTTTATTCTTTGGTCTGTGTGGGCCTCCCATTGCAGTGGCCTCTCTTGTTGCAGAACACTGACTCTGGGCGCATGTGCTCCAGAGCGCTGGCTCATCATTAGACATACCAGTCCAGCCGCTCTGTGGCACGTGGGATCTTCCCATGCCCGGGATCGAACTGGTGCCCCTTGAACTGCAAGGCAGACTCTCTAACCACTGGACCACCAGGGAAGCCCTTGTTTTTAATCTCATCATCTCACTTCCTCCTGGGAACAGGCAGGAAACACAGGCAAGTTGGAAGTTGGATCTGTAGAGAGTCCAAGAAAGCATCAGCCCTGTTACCATGTGGCAATCCTGGACCAGCTCCTCAAATCTTGCGATTTCCAAGAGGAGCCAGAACGCTAGGGGGTTTTGGTTTGTTTTCGATGACTTCTTCCTGTTTTTAAATCTGAACTCTTGATTTATTTTTTTTTAAACCATGTCGTATGGGCCAAACAAAACATGTGTATCCTCTTAAGTCAGGCTCCCTGAGGTAGGTTTCATTCTGAGCCCAGCTAAGCTCAGGAAGAACAAGCAGGAGTGTGTGTGTTCCTCAGATCAGTAGCTGCCAACCTGTCAAAACAGGTATGACTAGTTGAGCTCCCTAAGGAAAAATGCTCTAAACTCCAAAACTGTCTTGTGATGTATGTACTAATCTCGGATAAATCATTAACTAAACTCTGAGTTACTGAAGGGTAAAAACTGATTTCATTTCTGTCCTCTGCTGTAGAAGACTGTAGCAGAAACTCAGCTGAGATTAGTTGAGTAAAAGAATTCTTGCTTTAAGATCACTTGCTGTGGTCCAGGTCGTATTTGAGCATGAAATCAAGACCCTTCCCTCAGTAAGTAGGAGAAGACAGAATTGAAAAAAAAAAAAAAGAAAGAACAGGTGAATTCTGGGGAATTCGCTGGTGGTCCAGTGGTTAAGAGTTCGAGCTTCCAGTGCAAGAGGCTGGGTTCGATCCCTAGTCGGGGAACTAAGATCCCACATGCCAGGTGCTATGGCAAAAAACTAAAAGTGAGTTTATTTTCACTATGATGTTAAGTGATGATAAGTGGTGTATAGAGAAGAGGGGAGCCAGTGAGCAAACCAGCAGGGAAGGGTGCTCTTTGAGATAAGGTGGACTTCCCCAGAGGGTCGACAGTAGAGCAGAGACTTGTAAAAAGTGAGATGCTGGCCCCGTGGTGGTCTGAGGGAAGCATGCTCAAAGCACAGGGAAAATAGGTCAAGGGCTTACAGAAGCTCAGCGCTGGGCGTACTTGAGGAGCAGTGAGGAAGCCAGTGAGGCCCAAGCACAACGAGGAGACCTGAGGCCTTGGAGATGTGAGGACAGGGAGGTGGGCAGGAGCTCCTGATCAGACCAGTGCTGCACATCACGCACAGACTGAGCTAGGCACGAGGGTGCTGTGATGATCAGGACTGCTGACGCGTCCTGCCTCAAGCCGCCAGCTCGACACGAGGGCATGGCACTTCTGGTGATGCAAGGGGCAGGGACTCACACCCCAGGTGGGTGACTTCTGAAGCTTCTTGCATTGGGAGTCGACCTGTAATTTATATAGTATGAAATGCGCCATTTCAAAATGGCCTTTGGTATATTATTGTGTATCAGTCTCCACTCCCTAATATCAGAATGTTTCTATCACTGCAAAACAAAGCCCCAAGCCAATTAGCAGGCATTTTCTGTTCCATCCTCCCTCCTGCCCCTGACAAAGACTAACCTCCTGTCGGTCTCTGTGGTTTCCCTACGTGGGACATTTCATTTTATGACTGGTTTAAAATTATATATAAAATAAGGTCCTTGTATGTTGTTGTTCCATCACTAAGTCATGTCTGACTCCTTGTGACCCCATTGGCTGCAGCACACCAGGCTCTCCTGTCCTCTGTTCTGTCCCAGAGTTTGCTCAGAGTCATGTTGATTCAGTCAATAATGTTGTCTCATCCTCTATTGCCTGCTTCTTTTGCCCTCATTCTTTCCCAGCATCAGGGTCTTTTCTAGTGAGTCGACTCTCTGCATCAGGTTGCCAAAGTATTGGCGCTTCAGCATCAGTCCTTCCAAAGAGTAATTAGGATTGATTTTCTTTAGGATGGACTGGTTTGATCTCCTTGCAGTCCAAAGACTCCCGGGAGTCTTCTCCAGCACACAGTTTAAAAGCATCAGTTCTTCGGTGCTGAGCCTTCTTTATGGTCCAGCTCTCACACCCGTACACGACCACTGGAAAGCCCATAGCTTTGATTACAGACGTAGCGGCAAAGGGATATTTCTGCTTTTTAATACATTTTCTAGTTTTGTCACAGCTTTCCTTCCAAGGAGCAAGTGTCTTAATTTCATAGCTGCAGTCACTGTTGCAGTGATTTTGGAGCCCAAGAAAATGGAATCTGTCGCTGCTTCCAGTTTCCCCTTCTCTTTGCCAAGAAATGATGGGATTGTATGCCATGATCTTCGTTTTTTCGGCTAGGTTTGTTTTTGTTTTTAATTTTGGCCTCTTTTATTGGTTTTTTATTTATTTGCTTTCATCCATCTTTATTCTTTGGCCTGTGTGGGCCTCCCATCGCAGTGGCCTCTCTCGTTGCAGAGCACTGGCTCTGGGCGCATAAACTTCAGGGCGCTGGCTTGTAATTGCACACACCGGTCCAGCCGCTTCATGGCACGTGAGATCTTCCTGGGGCAGGGATTGAACCGGTGCCCCCTGCACTGCAAGGCAGACTCTTTACCCACTGGACAACCAGAAAAGGCCCCGATCTTCGTTTTTTGAATGTTAAGTTTTAAGCCAGCTTTTTCACTCTCCTCTTTCACCTTCATCAAGAGGCTCTTTAATTCCTTTTCACTTTCTGTCATAAGGGTGGTGTCATCCTTTGTCCTGCTTCATTTTGTACTCCCTGACCTAACTTGCCTGTTTTTCTGGGTATCTCTTGAATTCCTTCTTTTGCATTCCAGTTTCCTATGAAGAAGAGAGCATCTTTTGGTGTTAATTCTAGAAGGTCTTGTAAATTTTCGTAGAACTGGTCAACTTCAGCCTCTTCAGCATCAGTGGTTGGGGCATAGACTTGAATTACTGCAATGTTAAATCGTTTGCCTTGGAAGTGAACTGAGGTCAAACGCACCCAAGTATTGTGTTTTGGACTCTCCTGTTGACTATGAGGGCTATGCCATTTCATGTAAGGGATTCTTGCCCACAGTGGTAGAGATAATTGTCATCTAAATTAAATTCACCCATTCCTGTCCATTTTAGTTCACTGATTCCTAATATGTTGGTGTTCACTCTTGCCATCTCCTGTTTGACCATGTCCAGTTTACCTTGATTCATGGACCTAACATTCCAGGTTCCTTGCAGTATTTTTCTTTACAGCATTGGACTTTTCTTTCACCATCAGGCACATCCACCACTGAGGGTAGTTTCAGCTTTGGCCCAGCTGCTTCCGTTCTGTCCTCTGCTCTTGCCCAGTAGCATATTGGACACCTTCCAGCCAAGGGAGGGGGGACATCTTCTGGTGTCATATCTGATGTCATATTTTTTGGCCTTTTCATACTGTTCATGGGGTTCTCACAGGAAGAATACTGGAGTGGGTTGCCATTTCCTCCTCCAGGGGACCACATTTTTTTTTCAGAACTCTCCACAATGACCCATCTGTCTTGGGTGACCCTACATGGCATGGCTCATAGCTTCCCTGACCAGGACAAGACTGTGATCCATGAAGGGGCTGTTGTAGCATATATGTTGAGTATGAATCAGTTCTTCCTTCCCTTTTATGACCAAACAATATTCACTATATGGAGATACCGCTTTTTGCTTATCCATTCATCCATGGTTGGGCATTTGAATTGTTTCTCCTTTTTGGCTGTGATGAGTTAAATTGCTGTGAATGTTTAGCTACTGTTGTTTTTTTTTTTTAAATGAAACTTCAGTTTTTTATTTTTAGTTTTTTCTTTTGCCTCTAAGTCATCGTTTATTTTTCATCCATCTTTATTCTTTGGTCTGTGTCGGCCTCTCATTGCAGTGGCCTGTCTGGTTACAGAGCACCGGCTCTGGGCACATGTGCTGGCTCGCAGTTGGACACACACCGGCGCAGCCACTCTGCAGCATGTGGGATCCTCCTGGGCCAGGGACCGAATGGGTGCCGCTTGCACTGCAAGGCAGACTCTCTAACCACTGGACCACCAGGGAAGCCAGAGATACCACTTTTTGCTTATCCGTTCATCCATGGTTGGGCACTGGCATTGTTTCTCCTTTTTGGCTATGATGAGTAAAATTGCTGTGGATGTTGAACCACTGTTTTTTTTGTGTGTGCGCCTCATGGAGTCAATCTGAAAGCCTGGAGCGTTCCAAGTGTTGGACACATTAATGTTAGATTAGGAAGGAACCCCAGATACACAGAAACCAGCCCCCCTTTTCTGACAAATGCAGAAATAACAGTATCAACAGAACTAATGATAATGGCAGCCATGACCTGCTGAGAACTGAGATGTGCCAGGTGAGGTACTGAGCGCTTCCATATGCTGTCTTATTTCAGCTTCATGATGACCCCAGGAGAAAGTAAATGTTTGTTTCCTTTTTTTTTTGGCTTCTAAGTCATCATTTATTTTCATCCATCTATTCTTTGGCCTGTGTGGGCCTCCCATTGCAGTGGCCTCTCCTGTTACAGAGCACTGGCTCCAGGCGCATGCGCTCCAGAGCGCTGGTTCGTAACTGAACACACCAGCCCAGCCACTCCACGGCACATGGGATCTTCCTGGGCCAGGAATCGAAAGGGTGCTCCTTGCACTGCAAGGTGGACTCTTTACCCACTGTACCTCTAGGGAAGCCCTCCTGTTTTGTTTTTTTTAAAACGGAGGAAATGGAGGCTCTAAAAGATGTCTTGCCTGTCCTTAGATCTGGCGAGTGTGTTTGAGCCCAAGCCCCTCTACCTCCAGAGACTGTGGAACATCGAGCATGCAGGGTTAGCCTTGTCCGTATCTTCTTTTTATTTATTTATTTATTTTTGGCTATTCTGGGTTTTCACTGCTGCTGCAGGCTCTTCTCTAGGTGCAGGAAGTCGGACTACTCTCTAGTTGCGGTGAGTAGGCTTCTTGGGGTGACTTCTCTTGTTGTGGAACTTGGGCTCTGAGGCATACGGGCTTCAGTAGTTGTGGCACATGGGCTCAATAGTTGTGCCTCTAAGGCTTTAGAGCACAGGCTCCATCGTTGTGGCTCACGGGCTTCGTTGCTCCACAGCATATGGGATCTTCCCAGATCAGGGATCAAACCTGCATTGGCAGGCAGATTCTTTACCACTGAGATACCAGGGAAGCCCCTCATATCTTCTTAATTTTATTTGAAACCATTTGAGGGCAGAAACACCATCATTCAACTCTTCTGTGTCCCCCCTGCCTTTCCTGGAAGCATTTATATGTTAAATCTATCGTTTGTGACCTAAGGAATCCTTGGGTAGTGGGTTTGGCTTTTAATGGATCACATGTGATCTAGCAGCATGTACTGCAGATGTTCTACATGGAAGCCGCGGGGCTCAGCACTGATGCATTTAAGTCTTAGTTACTCTGCAGGGTAGACTCTAGCTCCGGTTTTCAGAGAAAGGAAACCAAGGCTTAGAAAAGCTAAACAAATGGGAGAGGCAGTCCACAGCATAGTTAAGAGCATGGACTTGGAACGAGCTAGCCTGCTTTGAATGTAGTTGTGCCCCTTATCCTTGGCCCCTCGGTGCCCCTGTGTCCTCCTTACTGAGGGGTTGATGATAACACTTACTGGGTGTGGGTGGTTTTGAGCCTGAACAGTCATCACAGAAAATAAAAGCAGCCTGGGACTTCAATGGCTAGTAGTTGTCCATGACTCCTGGTGGTCCGGTGGCTAAGACTGTATGCTCCCAATGCAGGGGGCCCGGCTTCGATCCCTGGTCAGGGAACTGGATCCACATAATGCAACTAAGACCTGGTGCAGACAAATAAATAAATAAAGGGTAGTTAATTAGGAAAAAAAAACCAACGCAGCCCGGTACCATCCCTTGTCACACCCAGTCAGGGGCCAAGCCAGCAGTCCAGCTGGGCTCAGCGGGCTGTCCCCGAGCCGCGCTTCTCCTGAGTCCACTGTTCCAGGCCCGGGCTGGTGTCTCCGTCTCCAGGGCAAGGGTGGAGGGCGAAGACACACACGTGGGGGTGTGGGGCGTGGAGCCGGTTCATCTCCGTCTGCCTCCTTCCCCACCAGCCCCTTGACCTCGAGCGTTAACGCCTCTGGCTGTAGCTCTTCGTCTAGAGAAGGGAGGTGGTAAGCGTGCCGACTTCGTGGATTGTTGTGAGGATGAAAGGCTCTGCCAGGCGTGTGGAGCCCTTGGAGCGGTGCCTGGGAGCCTGTGCCACGGGTGTTGTGGTCGTGATCGTTCGGTTATCGTCCTCGCTGTGTTCCAGGCATTCCCCCTGACGAGAGCCCCCGCCGGGGAGGTCCTGCCGGGCCCTACGTGCAGTCTCAGCGGCTGGAGCTCTACGCCCAGGCCAAGCCCTGCTGAAGAGCGGCGCTGCGTACCCCTGTTTCTGCTCACCCCAGCGGCTGGAGCTCCTGAAGAAGGAGGCCCTGAGGAACCGCCAGACACCCCGGTGAGAGCCCCAGCCTGTCACGGTGCCTTCCCAGGGGGTCCGTGCTCGTTTGCTCCTGCTGCGTAGCAGACCACCCCCAGCCCGCTTATCTCGGGGGTTCTGCACTGCAGGCGTCTGGGCACAGCTTCGCTGGCTCCTTTGGCTCCGGGTTTGTCTGAAAGTCCCCTCGAGGTCTCGACCAGGCTTGTGGTTACCCCGGGGCTGGGCTCGCGGAGGGTTGGCCTCCACCCTCTCAAGGCTGTGCTGGGGGTAACACTTACTGGGTGTGGGTGGTTTTGAGCCTGAACAGTCATCACAGAAAATAAAAGCAGCCTGGGACTTCAATGGCTAGTAGTTGTCCATGACTCCTGGTGGTCCGGTGGCTAAGACTGTATGCTCCCAATGCAGGGGGCCCGGCTTCGATCCCTGGTCAGGGAACTGGATCCACATAATGCAACTAAGACCTGGTGCAGACAAATAAATAAATAAAGGGTAGTTAATTAGGAAAAAAAAACCAAGCCCCGGTACCATCCCTTGTCACACCCAGTCAGGGGCCAAGCCAGCAGTCCAGCTGGGCTCAGCGGGCTGTCCCCGAGCCGCGCTTCTCCTGAGTCCACTGTTCCAGGCCCGGGCTGGTGTCTCCGTCTCCAGGGCAAGGGTGGAGGGCGAAGACACACACGTGGGGGTGTGGGGCGTGGAGCCGGTTCATCTCCGTCTGCCTCCTTCCCCACCAGCCCCTTGACCTCGAGCGTTAACGCCTCTGGCTGTAGCTCTTCGTCTAGAGAAGGGAGGTGGTAAGCGTGCCGACTTCGTGGATTGTTGTGAGGATGAAAGGCTCTGCCAGGCGTGTGGAGCCCTTGGAGCGGTGCCTGGGAGCCTGTGCCACGGGTGTTGTGGTCGTGATCGTTCGGTTATCGTCCTCGCTGTGTTCCAGGCATTCCCCCTGACGAGAGCCCCCGCCGGGGAGGTCCTGCCGGGCCCTACGTGCAGTCTCAGCGGCTGGAGCTCTACGCCCAGGCCGCCGAAGCCCTGCTGAAGAGCGGCGCTGCGTACCCCTGTTTCTGCTCACCCCAGCGGCTGGAGCTCCTGAAGAAGGAGGCCCTGAGGAACCGCCAGACACCCCGGTGAGAGCCCCAGCCTGTCACGGTGCCTTCCCAGGGGGTCCGTGCTCGTTTGCTCCTGCTGCGTAGCAGACCACCCCCAGCCCGCTTATCTCGGGGGTTCTGCACTGCAGGCGTCTGGGCACAGCTTCGCTGGCTCCTTTGGCTCCGGGTTTGTCTGAAAGTCCCCTCGAGGTCTCGACCAGGCTTGTGGTTACCCCGGGGCTGGGCTCGCGGAGGGTTGGCCTCCACCCCTCTCAGAGGCTGTTGCTGGAGGCCCCTCTTCCTGGCTGCACGGGCTGCTCTCTCAGAGCCACTCATGACCTGGCAGCTGGCTCTGCTCGGAGCGGGCCTGGGAGAAGGCGATGGCTGGCGAGGGGCGTGAGGACGGAGAAAGCTGCAGCCTCTGCGTCGCCTCCTCGAGGAAGTGACATCTCAGGGCTGCATTGTGTTCTGGTCACCCGGAGGAAGTCACGCGTTCAGGGGCCAGGAGGACACGCGGCGAAAACACCAGAAGAGGGGAGTCCCTGGGTGGGTCGGCTCTTCCTGCCCACGGCGTCAGGCACGTGTGGTCATGGAGATTCTCTCCTGTTTGGGGACTTCCCTGGTGGTCCAGAGGCTGAGACGCCATGCTCCCAGTGCAGGGACCCCGGGTTTGATCCCTCCTCAGGGAACCACATCCTACATGCCGCAGCTACGAGTTCACATGTGTGTCGTTCAGTCGCTAAGTCGTTTCTGACTCCTTTGTGACCCTATGGACTGTAGCCCGCCAGGCTCCTCTGTCCATGGGATCCTCCGGGCAGGAATACCGGAGGGGGTTGTCCTTTCCCTCTCCAGGGGATCTTTCTGACCCAAGGATTGAACCTGTGCCTCTGTCTCCGGCACTGCAGGCAGAATTTTTACTGCTGAGCCACCTGGAAATAGCAGGAGTTTGCATGCTGCCGCTGAACTAAAGAAAGATCCTGCGTGCCAGCGCAGCCAAATAAATAAATATTTTAAAATAATTCTCTCTTATTTTAGGGCTTCCCTGGTGGCTCAGTGGTAAAGAATCTGCCTGCCAATGCAGGAGCCACTGGTTCGATCCCTGATCCAGGAACATCCCACATGCCTCGGGGCAACTGAGTCTGTGTGCCATAACTACTGAGCCACAAGGAAAAAGTAGCCCCTACTCCCTGCAACTAGAGAAAGCCCACGCAGCAACGAAGACCCAGCACAACCAAATAAAACTTATCTCGGGGGTTCTGCACTGCAGGCGTCTGGGCACAGCTTCGCTGGCTCCTTTGGCTCCGGGTTTGTCTGAAAGTCCCCTCGAGGTCTCGACCAGGCTTGTGGTTACCCCGGGGCTGGGCTCGCGGAGGGTTGGCCTCCACCCCTCTCAGAGGCTGTTGCTGGAGGCCCCTCTTCCTGGCTGCACGGGCTGCTCTCTCAGAGCCACTCATGACCTGGCAGCTGGCTCTGCTCGGAGCGGGCCTGGGAGAAGGCGATGGCTGGCGAGGGGCGTGAGGACGGAGAAAGCTGCAGCCTCTGCGTCGCCTCCTCGAGGAAGTGACATCTCAGGGCTGCATTGTGTTCTGGTCACCCGGAGGAAGTCACGCGTTCAGGGGCCAGGAGGACACGCGGCGAAAACACCAGAAGAGGGGAGTCCCTGGGTGGGTCGGCTCTTCCTGCCCCACGGGGCGTCAGGCACGTGTGGTCATGGAGATTCTCTCCTGTTTGGGGACTTCCCTGGTGGTCCAGAGGCTGAGACGCCATGCTCCCAGTGCAGGGACCCCGGGTTTGATCCCTCCTCAGGGAACCACATCCTACATGCCGCAGCTACGAGTTCACATGTGTGTCGTTCAGTCGCTAAGTCGTTTCTGACTCCTTTGTGACCCTATGGACTGTAGCCCGCCAGGCTCCTCTGTCCATGGGATCCTCCGGGCAGGAATACCGGAGGGGGTTGTCCTTTCCCTCTCCAGGGGATCTTTCTGACCCAAGGATTGAACCTGTGCCTCTGTCTCCGGCACTGCAGGCAGAATTTTTACTGCTGAGCCACCTGGAAATAGCAGGAGTTTGCATGCTGCCGCTGAACTAAAGAAAGATCCTGCGTGCCAGCGCAGCCAAATAAATAAATATTTTAAAATAATTCTCTCTTATTTTAGGGCTTCCCTGGTGGCTCAGTGGTAAAGAATCTGCCTGCCAATGCAGGAGCCACTGGTTCGATCCCTGATCCAGGAACATCCCACATGCCTCGGGGCAACTGAGTCTGTGTGCCATAACTACTGAGCCACAAGGAAAAAGTAGCCCCTACTCCCTGCAACTAGAGAAAGCCCACGCAGCAACGAAGACCCAGCACAACCAAAAATAAATAAAATTAAAAAAAAAAAACAGAAATTAATAATAATTCTTTTTTGGGGGGACCACTTCTATTGGTCTTTCATTTATTTATTTTCATCCATCCCTGTTCTTTGGCCCGTGTGGGCCTCCCATCGCAGTGGCCCCTCTCACTGCAGAGCACCGGCTCTGGGCGCATGCGCTCCAGAGCTCCGACTCGGCAGTTGGACACTTTGGTCCAGCCACTCCGCGGCACATGGGATCTTCCCAGGCCAGGGATCGAACCAGCGCCCCTTGCATTGCAAGGCGGTGTCCTTCCTCACTGGACCAACTGGGAAGCCCCCTCTCTTATTTTAAATTGGTAAAATCTGTCTCACGTTCAGGAATGTGTATATGCAAAGACCTGACCCTGGGTCCCCAGTTCCGTCTCCAGAGACAGCTGCTGTTGGGCCTTTCTGATGTCGCCTCCAGAGACGTGCGGCACAGCCACCAGTGAATGTGTGTGTTTTCTCTCTTTCCCACTCCAGTGGTAGCGCACAGAATACCTGTCACCCACCTTCCAGGTGCCGCTGACTCTCACAAGGCTCAGTCTGTGTGAGTCCATACGTTTCCTTATGGAATATTCCATCCCAGGGCTGTGCACTAACTCCGTCAGTTGCTCACTGATGAATGCTTGTGTCATCTCTAATGTCTCGTATGAAAAATAGAGGGCAATGAGGAACAAGCCTGATGTCCATCAGTTTGCATGTCTGCAGGGTGTTTGTTGGATTACCTCCCTAGGTTTGGAGTTGCAGGCTCAGTTTGCAGCTTTAATCGATACTGTCTAGTGGCCCTTTATTAACTGTGTTCCCATCAACATAATATTCAAGTTCCAGTTTCAGTCAACTCTTTGGACAAGGGCTTGGATGTTCTTACAGGATCATGACATTCCCTGCAGCGTTGCTTTTTACGTCGTACATAGTCTACTTACTGATGGATTCTTTTTTTAAATTTTTTTTTTTTTTTGCCTCTTAAGTCATCGTTTATTTTTCACCCATCTTTATTCTTTGGCCTGTATGGGCCCTCCCATCGCAGTGGCTTCTCTCATTGCAGAGCACTGGCTCTGGGCACGTATGCTCCAGAGCGCTGGCTCGTCATTGGACACAGTGGCCCAGCCGTTCCTCGGCATGTGGGATCTTCCTGGGCTAGGGATCAAACCAGTGCCCCTTGCACTGCAAGGCAGACTCTTTACCCACTGGACTACCAGGGAAGCCCGGATTACTTTTTAAAATGACCATCATGCCCTATCCAAGAATCCAGTTTCAGTTGAGCATTGAGCTCAGTGTCACGGTTGCTTTCAAGTGTTACAATTGTGTATCAGGACGCTTTTGGGAGCAAGTAGCAAATGCCGTTTAAAATGAATGAACCAGAACTTCTCACACTTTGTTGTGCAGAAGAGTCACCTGAGGATCTAGGTTAACGGGCAGCTTCTGATGTAGCAGGTTTGGGGCGGGGCTTGAGATGCTGTGTTTCCAGCAGGCGCCCAGGTGACGCTGATGCTGGCCATCCACAGGCCACACTGGGGGTAGTCAGAGCATGGACCACATAGAGCCACACTTGGAGTGGTCAGAGCGTAGACCACATGTTTCTTGTCTCATTCTGAAGCCGTCGGAGGTGGGGGACTCCAGGGGGAGATCAGCAGCTTTGAGGAGGCGGGGCTCTACTCTCTTTGTTCTCGTCTTGCTTCTCTTGCCGCCCCCTTCCCTTATCAGTTCCCGTGGCTGCAGCAGCTTGCGGCTTGCTCTCAGGCTTACTTGGAGAAAAAATGTTTTCCAGAGTCTTCATCCTCCCCTACCCCTCAGGCATACGTTGCATCTCAGTGACTGGAATGGTCCTGTGTGGATGACTCAGTGGTCTGGAGGACCGGGCTTACCCACTTGGCTGCTCCCTCCGGTCACGATTCACACCCTTGGTTGACATTTGACACTCCCTCATTGGCAAGGAAAAAGGCAAACAGACTTGCGTCCGCTGTGCTGTGTTGTCTCCGTTTTCCCACACAGCAACCTTGTCCCCATTCAAGATGGGGAAGCAGCAGCGGGAGGAGGTAAATGCCCTGCCCCGGGTCCTAGTCGGCACCGACGCAGCTAAGGCTCACGCCCGTCAGCAGTGCTCTCAGTAACTTCGTCCCTGCTCTGCTTTCCAACAGGTATGACAATCGGTGCCGGGGCCTGAGCCAGACGCAGGTGGCCCGGAAGCTGGCCACGGCCCCCAAGCCTGCCATCCGCTTCCGCCTGGAGGGGGAGGCGCCAGCCTTCCAGGACTTGGTGCACGGCTGGAGTCGGCACGAGGTGGCCAGCGTGGAGGGGGACCCGGTCATCCTGAAGAGCGATGGCTTCCCCACGTACCACCTGGCCTGCGTGGTGGACGACCACCACATGGGCATCAGCCACGTGCTGCGGGGCTCCGAGTGGCTGGTCTCCACCTCCAAGCACCTGCTCCTCTACCAGGCCCTGGGCTGGCGGCCCCCGCGCTTTGCCCACCTGCCCCTGCTCCTCAACAGGGATGGCAGCAAGCTGTCCAAGAGGCAAGGCGACATCTTCCTGGAGCACTTTGCTGCCGCCGGCTTCCTGCCAGATGCCTTGCTGGACATCATCACCAACTGCGGCTCGGGGTTTGCTGGTACCCACTCCCCCGAGGGGTCCTGGCCGGGGCATAGCTGTGAGGAACTGCCCCTTGGGTCAGGCTGCCTGACCTTCAGTCCCGGCTGTGCTGCTCAGAGGCTGTGTGATGTGTTGTTGTTGTTGTTGTTGCTATTTTATTGTGGTGTGGGGGCCTGCCACTGTGGTGGCTTCTTTTGTTGGGGAATATAGGCTGTAAATGCACAGGCTCAGTTGCTCCGAGGCATTTAGAGTCTTCCCAGACCAGGGATCAAACCAGTGTCCCCTGCAATATCGCAGGGTGAATTCTTCACCACTTTCCTGGACCACCAGGGAAGCCCTCGCTGCATGATCTTATATGAATTCCTTTCTTTATTTGTCCAACATTTATTGAGCCAGGCACCATGTTACATTCTGGGGCTACGGCAGTGAACAAAGTAGATGTAATCTGTGTCCTCGAAGGAGCTTATGATCTCTGAGCCTTGATTGCCTGATCTGTAAAGTGGAGTCAAGTGCCTACCTCTCAGAGGTAGGAGACTGAAGTTCAGGTTCACCCAGCTCCTGTGGGGCTCCAGCACAGTATCTGCCACACAGTAAGTGCCTCTATGGACTGTAGCCCACCAGGCTCCTCTGTTCAGTGGAATTCTCCAGGCAAGAATCGCCTGCTCTGCTTTCCCCCAACAGGTATGACAATCGGTGCGGGCCTGAGCCAGACGCAGGTGGCCCGGAAGCTGGCCACGGCCCCAAGCCTGCCATCCGCTGCCGCCTGGAGGGCGCCAGCCTTCCAGGACTTGGTGCACGGCTGGAGTCGGCACGAGGTGGCCAGCGTGGAGGGGGACCCGGTCATCCTGAAGAGCGATGGCTTCCCCACGTACCACCTGGCCTGCGTGGTGGACGACCACCACATGGGCATCAGCCACGTGCTGCGGGCTCCGAGTGGCTGGTCTCCACCTCCAAGCACCTGCTCCTCTACCAGGCCCTGGGCTGGCGGCCCCCGCGCTTTGCCCACCTGCCCCTGCTCCTCAACAGGGATGGCAGCAAGCTGTCCAAGAGGCAAGGCGACATCTTCCTGGAGCACTTTGCTGCCGCCGGCTTCCTGCCAGATGCCTTGCTGGACATCATCACCAACTGCGGCTCGGGGTTTGCTGGTACCCACTCCCCCGAGGGGTCCTGGCCGGGGCATAGCTGTGAGGAACTGCCCCTTGGGTCAGGCTGCCTGACCTTCAGTCCCGGCTGTGCTGCTCAGAGGCTGTGTGATGTGTTGTTGTTGTTGTTGTTGCTATTTTATTGTGGTGTGGGGGCCTGCCACTGTGGTGGCTTCTTTTGTTGGGGAATATAGGCTGTAAATGCACAGGCTCAGTTGCTCCGAGGCATTTAGAGTCTTCCCAGACCAGGGATCAAACCAGTGTCCCCTGCAATATCGCAGGGTGAATTCTTCACCACTTTCCTGGACCACCAGGGAAGCCCTCGCTGCATGATCTTATATGAATTCCTTTCTTTATTTGTCCAACATTTATTGAGCCAGGCACCATGTTACATTCTGGGGCTACGGCAGTGAACAAAGTAGATGTAATCTGTGTCCTCGAAGGAGCTTATGATCTCTGAGCCTTGATTGCCTGATCTGTAAAGTGGAGTCAAGTGCCTACCTCTCAGAGGTAGGAGACTGAAGTTCAGGTTCACCCAGCTCCTGTGGGGCTCCAGCACAGTATCTGCCACACAGTAAGTGCCTCTATGGACTGTAGCCCACCAGGCTCCTCTGTTCAGTGGAATTCTCCAGGCAAGAATGCTGGAGTGGCTTGCCATTCCCTTCTCCAGGGGATCTTCCTATCCCAGGGATCGAACCCAGGTCTCCCGCATTGCAGGCAGCTTCTTTACTGTCTGAGCCACCAGGGAAGCCCTAGACACTCACCCAGCTCCTGTGGGGTGCTGGCACAGCATCTGCCACACAATAGGCACAAAAATTACATATCTAGTGATTATTGCAATTACCATATTAGTAGTAGAGTAAGTTCATGCTCTGGCAGTATTACTCTGACAGTATTACAGTATTACTATGACCTTAATTTATTCCAAGCTGACCCAAGACCTAAGGCCCACATCTCGACGCACAAAATAGGATGACCTCTTTGGTATGTGTGTGTTGGGGGGTGATTTCTGGAAATGTGGCCATAAATAGTCGGCCTGCTGCTTTTCCGTTCTTACCTCATGTAAGTCTTAAAATATCCTTGAGAGGTATTTATTATCCCCACTGTTTGTTAGAAGCTTGTGAGGCTCAGAGAGGCTGAATAATTTGCTGAAGTCACACAGCTAGTGAGAGACACGACGGAGGCTTGCACCTGACCAGGATGTCCACTGACTGCAGCCGCTGCTCCTGGCTCAGCTGTTCTCACTCTGGCTGCAGTTCGAAATCCCCCAGGAAGCTTGTAAAATACACTTCCACTCAGACCTCATCCCAGACCAGTCAGTCAGGACCCCTGGCCCACAGCTAGGACTGGGCTGTTCTTACGGCTTGTGTCTTGGAGGGCAGTGAGATTGATTCAGGTGGATTGTTTTCAGGCTTTTTTTTCCCTTAGTGACAGTATTCTTTCTACAAATGAAAGCTCATTGGACCCTTGATATGTAAAATATGTGTGCGTGTGTGCTTAGTCGCTTCAGTCGTGTCTGACTCTTTCGACCCTGTGAACTATAGCCTGCCAGGCTCCTCTGTCCATGGGATTCTCGAGGCAGGAATAGTGAAGTGGGTTGCTGTGCCCTCCTCCAGGGAATCGTTCCAATTTGGGAATTGAACCTATGTCTCTTGCCTCTCCTGCGTTGGCAGGCAGGGTCTTTACCACTAGCACTACCTGTGAAGCCCTGGTAGGCAGAATGACTAGGAATCTGGTGGCTCAGCCTCCCCTGTGCTTGAAAATGGAGTAGTGGAGGGTGGTTTCTGGGAGCATGGATGTGGGAACGCTGAGCAGCCAGGCCTCCTCCCTGGCAGAGAACCAGATGGGCCGGACCTTGCCAGAGCTGATCACACAGTTTGACCTGACCCGGATCACCTGCCACTCGGCCCTGCTGGACCTGGAGAAGCTCCCAGAATTCAACAGGTGAGCAGGAATCCGGAGCACCCCTGGGAGGAAAGGGCTCACCTGCTGATGCAGGGTCCCCGTGGCGGAGGGTCCAGCGGGGTGTGGAGCCACCCTCACTTGATTTTGACTGTGGTCTCAGGCATCTCGTGCTGTGTGACCGCAGGTAAGGCACCTGACCTCTTCTAGCCTCTTGTCTTCTAGTCTCTGAAATAGGGCTATTACCTTGAGACAGCTCCTCCGGCACCGCCCCCTCCCTCGGGCCAGATCCACAGTGCCCGAGCCTGGCAGGCTCCTCCAGTGCAGGGACGTGGAGGCAGCTTCTGAGAGCGCGGGGGTCATGAGGCCGCTTGCCCTGGCCTCGGAGCACTGTCGGGCGATGCAGCAGAGGCTGAAGAGGTGGCCCCCAGCAGCCACTGTAGGGAGCAGTGATGAGAGGTGGTCTCGTGTCAGCTGTCTTGGCTTACTCACCGTCCTGTCCTCCCATGACCAGCCCTGGGTTCTGGGCTCACATGAAGCCTGGAATGGTAATAAGTCTTTTTAACTTGCTGAGAATTAAAAAAAAAAAGGAGCTAACAACGGTACTTGCTTTATGTCTCTGTTAAACTAAGCCTCAAAACTATTCTATACAGGGACCTTCCTAATGGTCCAGTGGGTAAGGACACCGCCTTGCAGTGCAAGGCTGCATCCCTGGCCTGGGAAGATCCCACGTGCTGTGGAGGGGCTGGACCGTTGTGCCCAATCACCGAGTCGGAGCTCTGGGCGCATCGCCTGAGCCAGTGCTCTAGCAGAGGCCACTGCGATGGGAGATCCATGGGATTCTCGAGGCAGGAATAGTGAAGTGGGTTGCTGTGCCCTCCTCCAGGGAATCGTTCCAATTTGGGAATTGAACCTATGTCTCTTGCCTCTCCTGCGTTGGCAGGCAGGGTCTTTACCACTAGCACTACCTGTGAAGCCCTGGTAGGCAGAATGACTAGGAATCTGGTGGCTCAGCCTCCCCTGTGCTTGAAAATGGAGTAGTGGAGGGTGGTTTCTGGGAGCATGGATGTGGGAACGCTGAGCAGCCAGGCCTCCTCCCTGGCAGAGAACCAGATGGGCCGGACCTTGCCAGAGCTGATCACACAGTTTGACCTGACCCGGATCACCTGCCACTCGGCCCTGCTGGACCTGGAGAAGCTCCCAGAATTCAACAGGTGAGCAGGAATCCGGAGCACCCCTGGGAGGAAAGGGCTCACCTGCTGATGCAGGGTCCCCGTGGCGGAGGGTCCAGCGGGGTGTGGAGCCACCCTCACTTGATTTTGACTGTGGTCTCAGGCATCTCGTGCTGTGTGACCGCAGGTAAGGCACCTGACCTCTTCTAGCCTCTTGTCTTCTAGTCTCTGAAATAGGGCTATTACCTTGAGACAGCTCCTCCGGCACCGCCCCCTCCCTCGGGCCAGATCCACAGTGCCCGAGCCTGGCAGGCTCCTCCAGTGCAGGGACGTGGAGGCAGCTTCTGAGAGCGCGGGGGTCATGAGGCCGCTTGCCCTGGCCTCGGAGCACTGTCGGGCGATGCAGCAGAGGCTGAAGAGGTGGCCCCCAGCAGCCACTGTAGGGAGCAGTGATGAGAGGTGGTCTCGTGTCAGCTGTCTTGGCTTACTCACCGTCCTGTCCTCCCATGACCAGCCCTGGGTTCTGGGCTCACATGAAGCCTGGAATGGTAATAAGTCTTTTTAACTTGCTGAGAATTAAAAAAAAAAAGGAGCTAACAACGGTACTTGCTTTATGTCTCTGTTAAACTAAGCCTCAAAACTATTCTATACAGGGACCTTCCTAATGGTCCAGTGGGTAAGGACACCGCCTTGCAGTGCAAGGGGCGCTGGTTCGATCCCTGGCCTGGGAAGATCCCACGTGCTGTGGAGGGGCTGGACCGTTGTGCCCAATCACCGAGTCGGAGCTCTGGAGCGCATGCGCCTAGAGCCAGTGCTCTGCGATAGCAGAGGCCACTGCGATGGGAGGCCCACATGGGCCAAAGGACAAAGACGGATGAAAACAGATAAATGAAAGACCAATAGAAGTGGCCCGCCCGCTCCCCTCCCTCCGCACCCTCCCCCCAAAAAAACCCGAAACTATTTTATACAGAGAAAGTTCTCAGTAGAATGGCAGATAGGTTTTCATCAGCAACATTATGCCTGATCAACTCTTCCCCACCCCGGCCGATACAGTGAGTTAGCGCTGTCTTTTGCCGTGTTTTTCATATTTGAAGTAGTTCTTCCCTCCCAAGATTTCCCTAGTGACTTCCCTAGTGGTCAGGAACCTGCCTGCCAATTCAGAATAGGTGGGTTCAATCCCTGGGTGGAGAAGATCCCCTGAAAAGGAAATGGCAACCTACGCCTTTATTCTTGCCCGGAAAATCTCATAGAGAAGAGCCTGGTGGGCTACAGCCCTTGGAGTCACAGAGAATCAGACAGGACTTAGCTTCTGAGCCACAGCACAGTATCCCTGTGGCACCTGTGGCCACGGTTACAGTTCGGATCCCTGTTGCCACGTCTCAGGCTAAGGGCTTTAGTAGGAAAGCCAGCGGACAGGCCTGTAGTTAGGGGGCTGGGACTCGATGCCGCTCTCGAGCTGGTTTGGGAACAGGCTCTCCTGGTTGCTTTACGTGCATCAGCCCAGGGGGTTCACCTTGACGGCAGGCGCCTCGGGACGTTGCTGCATTTACTTCCCCATCAGACTTGAGGGCAGGTTTTCCCTGTTGTGCACGTGAAGAGAGCAAGACATCAGGAAGTTAAACAACCAGGCCGGGTTCACGTTCACACTGTAATGGTGGGCCTTTCTGGTTTTGGTTCTGGGGTGGGGCTGTGCACGCTGCAAGGCTTGTGGGATCCCTGTTCCCCAACCAGGGATTGAACCCCGGCCATGGTCGTGAAAGTGCTGAGTCCTAACCGGTGGACCACCAGGCAGCTCCCAGTGGGCATCTCTTGCATGGGGTATTCAGGAACAAATGCAGCTTGTACTCCGCCTTTCTTATCACGGAGGAAGTGACATCCTGGGGAGAAACGGGGTCAAAGCAGGGGAGATACTCTGTGTCCCGCTCCAGTCCTCCCCAAAGCAGGAGGGGAGTCAGCGGAAGACTGAAGTGGCAGTTGCTTGCAGTGGAGGCCCACAGGTCATGCAGCCGATGCTGGTCTCTTTAGGTGTTTCTGTAATCAAGCCACCTGCTCTGATTATTTCAGTCACAGCGGTAAAAGCAGTAGTTGTCATGGCAGTACTGGTGGCGAGATCAAGGTAGTTGCAGCAGCTGACATTTATCAAGCACTTGGTTTCCCAGGTAGTGACGCTGTCTTTTGCCGTGTTTTTCATATTTGAAGTAGTTCTTCCCTCCCAAGATTTCCCTAGTGACTTCCCTAGTGGTCAGGAACCTGCCTGCCAATTCAGAATAGGTGGGTTCAATCCCTGGGTGGAGAAGATCCCCTGAAAAGGAAATGGCAACCTACGCCTTTATTCTTGCCCGGAAAATCTCATAGAGAAGAGCCTGGTGGGCTACAGCCCTTGGAGTCACAGAGAATCAGACAGGACTTAGCTTCTGAGCCACAGCACAGTATCCCTGTGGCACCTGTGGCCACGGTTACAGTTCGGATCCCTGTTGCCACGTCTCAGGCTAAGGGCTTTAGTAGGAAAGCCAGCGGACAGGCCTGTAGTTAGGGGGCTGGGACTCGATGCCGCCTCTCGAGCTGGTTTGGGAACAGGCTCTCCTGGTTGCTTTACGTGCATCAGCCCAGGGGGTTCACCTTGACGGCAGGCGCCTCGGGACGTTGCTGCATTTACTTCCCCATCAGACTTGAGGGCAGGTTTTCCCTGTTGTGCACGTGAAGAGAGCAAGACATCAGGAAGTTAAACAACCAGGCCGGGTTCACGTTCACACTGTAATGGTGGGCCTTTCTGGTTTTGGTTCTGGGGTGGGGCTGTGCACGCTGCAAGGCTTGTGGGATCCCTGTTCCCCAACCAGGGATTGAACCCCGGCCATGGTCGTGAAAGTGCTGAGTCCTAACCGGTGGACCACCAGGCAGCTCCCAGTGGGCATCTCTTGCATGGGGTATTCAGGAACAAATGCAGCTTGTACTCCGCCTTTCTTATCACGGAGGAAGTGACATCCTGGGGAGAAACGGGGTCAAAGCAGGGGAGATACTCTGTGTCCCGCTCCAGTCCTCCCCAAAGCAGGAGGGGAGTCAGCGGAAGACTGAAGTGGCAGTTGCTTGCAGTGGAGGCCCACAGGTCATGCAGCCGATGCTGGTCTCTTTAGGTGTTTCTGTAATCAAGCCACCTGCTCTGATTATTTCAGTCACAGCGGTAAAAGCAGTAGTTGTCATGGCAGTACTGGTGGCGAGATCAAGGTAGTGGCAGCAGCTGACATTTATCAAGCACTTGCTTTGTCCTAGGCCCTGGACCTAACGTGGCTCGTCTCCAGCATGGCCACTAGGGTCTCTTGATTTCTGTCTTCCTGCTATCTCGTCTAGCCACTAAGGAGGTCCTGGAAAACAGCTTCAGTACAATTTCATGTGAATTCTCTCCATTCGTTTTATTTATTTCTTTTGCTGTGCCTGGCCGTGCGTGGGATCTTAGTTCCCCGACCAGGGATGGAACCAGTGCCCCACTGCTGTGGAAGCATGGAGTCCTAACCACTGGACCACTAGGGGATTCCCTTTGTTCGTTTTAGTAGACGATGTTCTGGGGCCATTGCGTGCTCCAGATTGCTTCCCCCCAGAGGGTCTCGTCCTTCCATCTGCCTTGCCAAAGCCTTTGCTCAGACTCGCTGCTCGTCTCCAGCTCCTGGACGTGGTGGCAACACTGGTCTTGTGCTCAGTGCTTTACGGACAATCCCTTGTTTACTCTGCCTGGCACCCTCTGTTTTCCCCACGATAGCAGATGAGCACCCCGAGCCCTGAATGCTTGTGTAACTTGCTACAAATGTCTGCAAGGCTGGCTTCCCTCACAGGCCTGCCCGATCGCGGAGCCCATGACATGGTCAGCCACGCCTTGCTGCTGCCTGCCTTCTACACCGAGAACGGGGGGTCAGGCGCCTACAGAATGACCCTGGGCCCTGTGCTGCTCACGGTCTGGGGTCCCTCCAGTCCTGCAGGGGCAGGGTGAGGGCAGCCCAGGGACTGAGGACGGACAGGGCCTGGTTTGAGACTTGGAGACTTAGAGAGGCTCTGCTGCTTCTGAAGGAGGGAACAAAGCAGTTAGAAGAATTCTGAAAAGGAGAAAATTTGTCCTGAAAGGAACACTTGAGCCTTTTAACTGTGAGTCCTGAGTTTGCAGAGTAGCTCAGGGGAGGGCAGTGGTCCAGGTGAGAGGCACCGGGAAGCCGAGGGATGGGCAGATGGTTGGCAGCCTCCCCTCTGCTCCACCTGGAGGGAGGGCTGCCCCCAAAAGGAGTCACTCTTCAAACCCTGCCCGCTCCCCTGGGGAAGAGAGTTGGCAGGACTGGAGGGGTCCACCACAGGATGGTCCCCTGGCTGCTTCTGCAGGCTGCACCTCCATCGGCTGGTGAGCGACGAGACCCAGAGACTCCAGCTGGTGGGGCAGCTGCAGGCCCTCGTGGAGGAGGCGTTCGGGAGCCAGCTGCAGGACAGGCACGTGCTGGAGCCAGCCTACGTGGAGAGGATCATCCTGCTGAGACAGGTGTGGGGTCGGCAGCCCGGAGACCCAGGGAGCGGGTAGCACCCGACACCTCCCTCTTCCCGTGCCGGCCCCCTCCCAGGGCATTCAGTGACCGCCTCTCTCCCCAGGGTCACATTTGCCGCCTGCAGGATCTGGTCTCTCCGGCATACTCCTACCTGTGGACACGCCCTGCTGTGGGGCGAGCGCAGCTGGGTGCCGTCTCGGAGAAGGTGGACGTCATTGCCAAGCGGGTGCTGGGGTGAGTTCCCACAGGCAGAGCTCGTGGCTGCACCCTCCTCCCCTGTCTGCCTCCCAGGGCCCCCTTCCCTCCAGGGCTTGGCGGCCAGGCCTGTAGCACGGCCCCAGAGCTAGCGAGAGGCTGTCCGTTGGAGGGTCACTCGTGGCCCTGAGGAGCCCGGGCTCTCTCTGGAGGAGGCAGTGATTCTCGCTCCGGGATGGGACCCACCTGGGTGCAACTGCAGCTCAGCTACTCACAGGCCCAGTTATTAAGTGGGTGCAGAAGTAATCATGGTTTGAGACTGAATTTTTAGTCATTATAATTAGGCTTAAACATCTTTATTAGTTGAAATACAAACCATTACTTTCCACACATTTTGCCAACAAGAAATAAGCTCGTTTATTCCTGTAGCATAAAAATCCTTTGGGCTTCGATGACCTCTTGGAAAGCATCTTCTGCCTCCTGTTGGTTGTGGAAACATTTTATTCCTGTAGCATAAAAATCTCCTTGGGATTCGGAAAGAGTTTGCAGAGTAGCTCAGGGGAGGGCAGTGGTCCAGGTGAGAGGCACCGGGAAGCCGAGGGATGGGCAGATGGTTGGCAGCCTCCCCTCTGCTCCACCTGGAGGGAGGGCTGCCCCCAAAAGGAGTCACTCTTCAAACCCTGCCCGCTCCCCTGGGGAAGAGAGTTGGCAGGACTGGAGGGGTCCACCACAGGATGGTCCCCTGGCTGCTTCTGCAGGCTGCACCTCCATCGGCTGGTGAGCGACGAGACCCAGAGACTCCAGCTGGTGGGGCAGCTGCAGGCCCTCGTGGAGGAGGCGTTCGGGAGCCAGCTGCAGGACAGGCACGTGCTGGAGCCAGCCTACGTGGAGAGGATCATCCTGCTGAGACAGGTGTGGGGTCGGCAGCCCGGAGACCCAGGGAGCGGGTAGCACCCGACACCTCCCTCTTCCCGTGCCGGCCCCCTCCCAGGGCATTCAGTGACCGCCTCTCTCCCCAGGGTCACATTTGCCGCCTGCAGGATCTGGTCTCTCCGGCATACTCCTACCTGTGGACACGCCCTGCTGTGGGGCGAGCGCAGCTGGGTGCCGTCTCGGAGAAGGTGGACGTCATTGCCAAGCGGGTGCTGGGGTGAGTTCCCACAGGCAGAGCTCGTGGCTGCACCCTCCTCCCCTGTCTGCCTCCCAGGGCCCCCTTCCCTCCAGGGCTTGGCGGCCAGGCCTGTAGCACGGCCCCAGAGCTAGCGAGAGGCTGTCCGTTGGAGGGTCACTCGTGGCCCTGAGGAGCCCGGGCTCTCTCTGGAGGAGGCAGTGATTCTCGCTCCGGGATGGGACCCACCTGGGTGCAACTGCAGCTCAGCTACTCACAGGCCCAGTTATTAAGTGGGTGCAGAAGTAATCATGGTTTGAGACTGAATTTTTAGTCATTATAATTAGGCTTAAACATCTTTATTAGTTGAAATACAAACCATTACTTTCCACACATTTTGCCAACAAGAAATAAGCTCGTTTATTCCTGTAGCATAAAAATCCGTCCTTTGGGATTCGATGACCTCTTGGAAAGCATCTTCTGCCTCCTGTTGGTTGTGGAAACATTTTCCCTGCAAAAAAAAAAAAAAAAAAGATGTTGAGATGCTTGAAGAAGTGGTAGTCAGTTGGTGAGGGGTCAGGTGAAAGTGGCAGATGAGGCAAAACTTTGTAACCCAGTTCATTCAGCTTTTGAAGCCTTGTTGTGTGATGTTGTCACGGAAAAGAATGAGCCCTTTCTGTTGAGCAGCACTGGCTACAGATGTTGGCAGCTTTTGGTGCATCTCATTGATTTGTCGAGCATACTTCTAAGATGTAATGGTTTCATCAGGTTTTGGAAAGCTATAGTGGGTCAGACCAGCAGCAGGCCACCCTGACCCTTTTTTTTTGGTGCAAGTCTGGCTTTAGGAAGTGCTTTGGAGCTTCTTCTTGGCCCAACCACTGAGCTGGTCATCACTGGTTGTCATACAGAGTCCACTTTTCATCACATGTCACAATCCAATCAAGAAATGGTTCGTGGTTGCATAGAATAAGAGGACACTTCAGAATGATGATTTTCTCGATTTGCAGTCAGCTCCTAAGGCACCCTCTTATCAAGGTTTTTACTTTTCCAGTTTGCTTCAAATGCCAAACTAGCATAGAAAGGTCAACATTGAGTTCTTGGGCAGCTTCTTGTGTAATTGTTAGAGGGTCAGCTTCAGCAATCTTTTCAATTGGGCATTGTCAGTGGTGATGGGCAGCCACTATGCTCCTCATCTTCAAGGCCCTTGTCTTTGCAAAACTTCTTAAACAACCACTGCTCTGCCTGTTCATAAGCAGCTCCTGGGCCAAATGCATTGTTGATACTGAGCTGTCTTCCCTGCTTTTAAACTTAAATAAGAAAATCACTCAAACTCTAACCAAAAAAATGCTCTAACGATCCAGGCCTGTAGCACGGCCCCAGAGCTAGCGAGAGGCTGTCCGTTGGAGGGTCACTCGTGGCCCTGAGGAGCCCGGCTCTCTCGGGGGCAGATTTGGGACCCACCTGGGTGCAACTGCAGCTCAGCTACTCACAGGCCCAGTTATTAAGTGGGTGCAGAAGTAATCATGGTTTGAGACTGAATTTTTAGTCATTATAATTAGGCTTAAACATCTTTATTAGTTGAAATACAAACCATTACTTTCCACACATTTTGCCAACAAGAAATAAGCTCGTTTATTCCTGTAGCATAAAAATCCGTCCTTTGGGATTCGATGACCTCTTGGAAAGCATCTTCTGCCTCCTGTTGGTTGTGGAAACATTTTCCCTGCAAAAAAAAAAAAAAAAAGATGTTGAGATGCTTGAAGAAGTGGTAGTCAGTTGGTGAGGGGTCAGGTGAAAGTGGCAGATGAGGCAAAACTTTGTAACCCAGTTCATTCAGCTTTTGAAGCCTTGTTGTGTGATGTTGTCACGGAAAAGAATGAGCCCTTTCTGTTGAGCAGCACTGGCTACAGATGTTGGCAGCTTTTGGTGCATCTCATTGATTTGTCGAGCATACTTCTAAGATGTAATGGTTTCATCAGGTTTTGGAAAGCTATAGTGGGTCAGACCAGCAGCAGGCCACCCTGACCCTTTTTTTTTGGTGCAAGTCTGGCTTTAGGAAGTGCTTTGGAGCTTCTTCTTGGCCCAACCACTGAGCTGGTCATCACTGGTTGTCATACAGAGTCCACTTTTCATCACATGTCACAATCCAATCAAGAAATGGTTCGTGGTTGCATAGAATAAGAGGACACTTCAGAATGATGATTTTCTCGATTTGCAGTCAGCTCCTAAGGCACCCTCTTATCAAGGTTTTTACTTTTCCAGTTTGCTTCAAATGCCAAACTAGCATAGAAAGGTCAACATTGAGTTCTTGGGCAGCTTCTTGTGTAATTGTTAGAGGGTCAGCTTCAGCAATCTTTTCAATTGGGCATTGTCAGTGGTGATGGGCAGCCACTATGCTCCTCATCTTCAAGGCCCTTGTCTTTGCAAAACTTCTTAAACAACCACTGCTCTGCCTGTTCATAAGCAGCTCCTGGGCCAAATGCATTGTTGATACTGCGAGCTGTCTTCCCTGCTTTTAAACTTAAATAAGAAAATCACTCAAATTTGCTTTTTTCTCTAACACTTCTGTAGTCTAAAATACATATAAAATAAACAGCAAGTAATAATTTATTAGCAAAAACCTAAGCAAGAACTGAGCATTAAAATGATGTATAACATAACCACATTTAAGAATGTATTCCAGGGCTTCCCCTGGTGGCCCAGTGGATAAGGACATCGCCTTGCAGTGCAAGGGGCGCCGGTTCCATCCCTGGCCTGGGAAGATCCCACGTGCCGCGGAGCGGTTGGACTGATGTGTCCAATCACTGAGCCGGAGCTCTGGAGCGCATGCGCCCAGAGCCGGTGCTCTGCGACGACAGACGCCACCGCGATGGGAGGCCTGCAGGAGCCAAGGAACAAGGACGGATGAAAATAGAGAAATGAAAGACCAATAGAAGTGGCCCGCCCACTCCCCTCCCTCCCCAACCCGACCCCCGCCCAAAAAAAAATAAAAAAAAAAAAAAAACTTTAAAAAAAAAAAAAAAAAAGAATGTATTCCAGGGCTTCCCCTGGTGGCCCAGTGGATAAGGACATCGCCTTGCAGTGCAAGGGGCGCCGGTTCCATCCCTGGCCTGGGAAGATCCCACGTGCCGCGGAGCGGTTGGACTGATGTGTCCAATCACTGAGCCGGAGCTCTGGAGCGCATGCGCCCAGAGCCGGTGCTCTGCGACGACAGACGCCACCGCGATGGGAGGCCTGCAGGAGCCAAGGAACAAGGACGGATGAAAATAGAGAAATGAAAGACCAATAGAAGTGGCCCGCCGGCTCCTCTCCCTCCCCAACCCGACCCCCGCCCAAAAAATAAATAAATAAATAAATAAATCTTTAAAAAAAAAAAAAAAAAAGAATGTATTCCAGGGCTTCCCCTGGTGGTCCAGTGGGTAAGGACACCGCCTTGCAGTGCAAGGGGCGCCGGTTCTATCCCTGGCCTGGAAAGATCCCACGTGCCGCGGAGCGGCTGGACCGATGTGTCCAATTACCGAGCCGGAGCTCTGGGGCGCATGCGCCCAGAGCCGGCGCTCTGCGATGACAGACGCCACTGCGATGGGAGGCCCACAGGAGCCAAAGGACAAAGACAGATGAAAATAGAGAAATGAAAGACCAATAGAAGTGGCCCACCCACTCCCCTCCCTCCCCAACCCGACCCCCACCCAAAATAAATAAATAAATCTTTAAAAAAAAAAAAAAGAATGTATTCCAATATCAAATGGCAAAGTTCAACAGAGCAAACCTGTAATTACTTTTGCACCAACCTAACAGTTGACCTGCCAGGTGGCTTCAGTTTGTCCAAGTTACTGCCCATCCTTGAGCTTCTGCTTCCTCACCTGTAGGTTAGAGATGACACTAGGTCCTGTTGTTCACGGTCACAGGACTCTTTAGATTATGAGGGCGCAAAGTGCAACCCAAACTGGCTTAAGCTAGAGGAGACTAATTCGTACACGTTACCGCAGAGGCCAGAACAGCCTTGAGGCCCAGGTTAATGAGGGGCCAAACATGGCACCGAGACCTCATTTCTCCCTCTGTCCTTTTGAATTTCTGCTTCATACTCCTCTGTGCAGGTTGCTCCTTCTGCAGAGGTTCTGTGTTAGGGAGATGGACGTGTGCGTTTCTCCCTTACCTGCATTCAGAGCAGGCAGTTCAGGGCTGAATAGCTCTTCTTCACGTCTCCAAGGTCCTGCTGTCTCTAGGTTTTGCTTGCTCGATTGCACTCTCTCTCTCTCTCTCTCTCTCTCTCTCTCTCTCTCTTTTTTGGTGAGGGGAAAGGGGGCCTAGGGACTTTGTTGCAGCAGGTAGACTTCTCGTTGCAGAGCGCGGATTCAGGAGTGGTGGTGTGCGGCCCAGGTTTTGCTCTTGGCTGCACCGTCCATGGTGGCTCACGATTCAGCCAGAGGAGGAAAGAGGAGAGAGAGGTCTCCTTCCCTTTGAGGACTTGACTTAAAAGTTTCATGTTGGGCTTCCCTGGTCCAGTGGGTAAAGAGTCTGCCTTGCAGTGCAACGGGCACCCGTTCGATCCCTGGCCCGGGAAGATCCCACATGCCGTGGAACGGCTGGACCAGCATGTCCAGTTATGAGCCAGCGCTCTGGAGCACATGCGCCCAGAGCTGGTGCTCTGCAGCGAGGGAGGCCACTGCGATGGGAGGCGCACACAGGCCAAAAGAATAAAGATGGATGAAAATAAATAAATGAAAAACCAATAAAAGAGGCCAAAATTAAAAAATACAAAAAGTTACATGTTTCCACTCGCATCCTGCTGACCCAAATACCTGTCTTATGGCCATGCCAAGCTACAAGGGAGTCTGGAAAATGTAGTTCTTACCTTGGCAGCCACATGCCCAGCAGAAAATTGTGTTAAGTACACATGAGAGCGAGAGGATCCTGAGGATCGTACGCTGTCTCGCTCCCAGTCCCCGCTGCAGGGGTAGGATGGCAGGACCACAGCTTCCGACTCCAGCCGTGTCCTGAGATCCACTCTGATGGGGCCTCTGTGGCCTGGTTTTTCTGTCTCCAAACTAGTCACCGAGGCCTGGAGGACGTGATTTGCTCACCAGCTTAGGTTAGGTCAAAGAATTTCCTTTAGAACGATGGCTACCGAGACCCTCCAGGTTAATGAGGGGCCAAACATGGCACGAGACCTCATTTCTCCCTCTGTCCTTTTGAATTTCTGCTTCATACTCCTCTGTGCAGGTTGCTCCTTCTGCAGAGGTTCTGTGTTAGGGAGATGGACGTGTGCGTTTCTCCCTTACCTGCATTCAGAGCAGGCAGTTCAGGGCTGAATAGCTCTTCTTCACGTCTCCAAGGTCCTGCTGTCTCTAGGTTTTGCTTGCTGGATTGCACTCTCTCTCTTTCTCTCTCTTTTTTGGTGAGGGGAAAGGGGGCCTAGGGACTTTGTTGCAGCAGGTAGACTTCTCGTTGCAGAGCGCGGATTCAGGAGTGGTGGTGTGCGGCCCAGGTTTTGCTCTTGGCTGCACCGTCCATGGTGGCTCACGATTCAGCCAGAGGAGGAAAGAGGAGAGAGAGGTCTCCTTCCCTTTGAGGACTTGACTTAAAAGTTTCATGTTGGGCTTCCCTGGTCCAGTGGGTAAAGAGTCTGCCTTGCAGTGCAACGGGCACCCGTTCGATCCCTGGCCCGGGAAGATCCCACATGCCGTGGAACGGCTGGACCAGCATGTCCAGTTATGAGCCAGCGCTCTGGAGCACATGCGCCCAGAGCTGGTGCTCTGCAGCGAGGGAGGCCACTGCGATGGGAGGCGCACACAGGCCAAAAGAATAAAGATGGATGAAAATAAATAAATGAAAAACCAATAAAAGAGGCCAAAATTAAAAAATACAAAAAGTTACATGTTTCCACTCGCATCCTGCTGACCCAAATACCTGTCTTATGGCCATGCCAAGCTACAAGGGAGTCTGGAAAATGTAGTTCTTACCTTGGCAGCCACATGCCCAGCAGAAAATTGTGTTAAGTACACATGAGAGCGAGAGGATCCTGAGGATCGTACGCTGTCTCGCTCCCAGTCCCCGCTGCAGGGGTAGGATGGCAGGACCACAGCTTCCGACTCCAGCCGTGTCCTGAGATCCACTCTGATGGGGCCTCTGTGGCCTGGTTTTTCTGTCTCCAAACTAGTCACCGAGGCCTGGAGGACGTGATTTGCTCACCAGCTTAGGTTAGGTCAAAGAATTTCCTTTAGAATGCCTTTCTATTGTAAATATTGCATAGGAAAAGGGATTCTAGAAAAAAGCGATCTTAGGATTTCAGCTTGAGGCTGTACATTCAACAGGCTTTCTTGGTGGCTCAGACAGTAAAGAATCCCCTGAAGTGCAGCAGACCTGGGTTGGGAAGTTCCCCTAGAGAAGGAAATGGCAGTCTACTCCAGTCCTCTTACCTGAAGGATTCCATGGACAGAAGAGCCTGGCGGGCTACAGTCAGTGGGGTTGCAAAGAGTCAGGTACGACTGAGCGACTAACACTTAAACACTTAGGTTAGGTCGTATGCAGGGCCCTGAGTGGACCCCCGCCAGAGCCCGCGCAGCCAGCTAATACTCCGCAGGGAGAAAGTATCAGGAGAAAGGGGATGGAGGCTGGGCGGCAGATCCAACAGATGTCCACCCCACTTAGTTGTGAAGATTAAATTAGATAATAAAAGCAAACACCCATTTGTGTGTTTGCTTACACACATGTCTGTAGTGTGTTATGTTGTATACATTAGATGTGTAGGTAACGTGTGGGAGGCTGCTGTATCTCACTGGGAGCTCAGCTCAGTGCTCTGTGATGACCTCGAGGGGTGCAACGGAGGAGCGGGAAGGAAGCTGAAGACGGAGCGGATATATGTATATATATGGCTGATTCGTTTCGTTGTACAGCAGAAAGTAACACAACACTGTAAAACAATTATACTCCAATAAAAAAATAAGTATACACACATACACAAAAGATATGTGCAAGTGTGTTAGCGATAAAGAACCCGCCTGCCAATGCAGGAGACCCAAGAGACGCAGGTTCGGAACCCTGGGTTGGGAAGATCCTCTAGAGGAGGAAATCGCAGCCCAGTCCAGTGTTCTTGCCTGGGAAATCATATGGCCAGAGGAGCCTGTCAGACTACAGTACATGGGGTCACAGAGAGTCGGACACAACTGAGTGACTGAACACATGACATGATGTGTGCCCATGTGAATTCTCAGCAAGCTAATAAAGGCGCTGCTGCTGTTATCCCCCTATTTTACAGAGGAGAAAGCTGAGGCACGAAGAGACTGAGTAATTTGCTTTGTACGTGGGGAAGGAAATGGGAGGGAAGTTCAAGAGGGAGGGGATAAATGTATACCTATGGTAGGTTCAGGTTGATGTAGGGTAGTTAACAAAGCAAAACAAAACAACACAAATCAAAACAACTTGTTTAATCCAGCTAGTGAGTCTGAGGAGCAGGGATTGAAAGTCCAGCTGGCTGGAGCGGGAGAATGGATGTCCATTTATGTTCTCTGTTGCTCTCGACAGTGCCTGATAATAAGAAACTGTCACTGTACTGTTAAAACATACATTTTGAGGATTTCCCCTGGTGGTCCAGTGGATAAGGACACCGCCTTGCAGTGCAGGGGGCGCCGGTTCGATCCCTGGCCTGGGAAGATCCCACGAGCCGCGGAGCAGCTGGACTGATGTGTCCAATCACCGAGCCAGAGCTCTGGAGCACATGCGCCCAGAGCTAGCGCTCTGCAACAACAGACGCCACCGCGATGGGAGACCCACAGGAGCCAAAGAACAAAGACAGATGAAAATAGAGAAATGAAAGACCAACAGAAGTGGCCCGCCCGCTCCCCTCCCTCCCCCCAACCCCCCCCCGCCCAAAAATAAATAAAAAAAAAAACAACATACATTTTGAAGAGAGAAGGCTACAGGTAACGTGGTAAACGTACAAGCAGTACCCGAGAGTTTATAGTAAAAATTATTCTTCCCTCCTACTCAGGCTACAACAGAAAGGCAGTCCCAAATAGCAGTTACCTTTGTGAAGAGTCTGCATATTGAAGGAAATGAGTATATAATTCCATTCTTCCAACTTTTAAATTTAAAATTTAAATGTTAGGAGTATTTTCAAACCTGTTGAACGTGGGTTTAAAACCTACAAGTTAGTTTTAAAGGTATATATCAGGAATTCCATTTTTTAAGATAGTGTTGTTTATTTATGTATGTATGTATTTTGGGTTGGGAAGATCCTCTAGAGGAGGAAATCGCAGCCCAGTCCAGTGTTCTTGCCTGGGAAATCATATGGCCAGAGGAGCCTGTCAGACTACAGTACATGGGGTCACAGAGAGTCGGACACAACTGAGTGACTGAACACATGACATGATGTGTGCCCATGTGAATTCTCAGCAAGCTAATAAAGGCGCTGCTGCTGTTATCCCCCTATTTTACAGAGGAGAAAGCTGAGGCACGAAGAGACTGAGTAATTTGCTTTGTACGTGGGGAAGGAAATGGGAGGGAAGTTCAAGAGGGAGGGGATAAATGTATACCTATGGTAGGTTCAGGTTGATGTAGGGTAGTTAACAAAGCAAAACAAAACAACACAAATCAAAACAACTTGTTTAATCCAGCTAGTGAGTCTGAGGAGCAGGGATTGAAAGTCCAGCTGGCTGGAGCGGGAGAATGGATGTCCATTTATGTTCTCTGTTGCTCTCGACAGTGCCTGATAATAAGAAACTGTCACTGTACTGTTAAAACATACATTTTGAGGATTTCCCCTGGTGGTCCAGTGGATAAGGACACCGCCTTGCAGTGCAGGGGGCGCCGGTTCGATCCCTGGCCTGGGAAGATCCCACGAGCCGCGGAGCAGCTGGACTGATGTGTCCAGTCACCGAGCCAGAGCTCTGGAGCACATGCGCCCAGAGCTAGCGCTCTGCAACAACAGACGCCACCGCGATGGGAGACCCACAGGAGCCAAAGAACAAAGACAGATGAAAATAGAGAAATGAAAGACCAACAGAAGTGGCCCGCCCGCTCCCCTCCCTCCCCAACCCGACCCCCGCCCAAAAATAAATAAAAAAAAAAACAACATACATTTTGAAGAGAGAAGGCTACAGGTAACGTGGTAAACGTACAAGCAGTACCCGAGAGTTTATAGTAAAAATTATTCTTCCCTCCTACTCAGGCTACAACAGAAAG
This sequence comes from Tragulus kanchil, assembly GCA_022376925.1. Classification (NCBI taxonomy): domain Eukaryota; kingdom Metazoa; phylum Chordata; class Mammalia; order Artiodactyla; family Tragulidae; genus Tragulus; species Tragulus kanchil. Next base: position 133,955,418 of record JAIOJX010000002.1, on the reverse strand, counting down.
GCAGTCCCAAATAGCAGTTACCTTTGTGAAGAGTCTGCATATTGAAGGAAATGAGTATATAATTCCATTCTTCCAACTTTTAAATTTAAAATTTAAATGTTAGGAGTATTTTCAAACCTGTTGAACGTGGGTTTAAAACCTACAAGTTAGTTTTAAAGGTATATATCAGGAATTCCATTTTTTAAGATAGTGTTGTTTATTTATGTATGTATGTATTTTGGGCTGTGCTGGTCTTTGTTGCTGCACGGGTTTTTCTCAGGGTTGCGGAGAGCGGGGGCCTCTCTCTCGTTGTGGCGCGTGGGCTTCTCACTGTCGTGGCTTCTCTCGTGGTGGAGCGCAGGCTCCAGGGCACGCGGGCTTCAGTGGCTGAGCCTCCCGGGCTCGAGAGTGCAGACGCGGTAGTGGCCGCGCGTGGACTTAGTGTTTCTCAGCATGTGGGATCTTGGCAGATCCGGGATCAAACCTGTGTCACCTGCATTGGCAGGCAGATTCTTTACCACTGAGCCACCAGGGAGACCCCGGGAATCCCATTTTGGTCCTTGTTCCCCATCTGCCTCATTCCAGAACTCTCTCTGGAAATACACTACTGTTCTTCATTATATCTAAATAATCCGTGTTTTCCACCTTTTTACGCAAAAGGTACAATCCAGTACACTAACACTGGTGTCTTTGGGATTTTTTTGGTTTGTTTATTATTTTTTATTGAACTACAGTGGATTTACAATATTCTGTTAGTTGAAGATGTACAACATAGTGATTGAATAGTTTCATGGATTGTACTCCATTTAAAGTTTTCTAAATAATGACTACATTTCCTTAAGTGTCTTTTTGTGGCTTTGTTTGTTTGTTTGTTTGCTTGTTTGTTTTTCATTCAACAGCATATCTTTAGATCTGTCCAGGGTTAGAGGGAATCCTCCTTTTCTCAGCCACACCTATTCCCTTATCATACCACTTCACCATGATTTATTTACCTCACCTCCTACTGATGGACATTTGCTTCCAAATGTTGCTGTTACAAACAGTACCTCAGTGAATAACCTGGAACACCATTAAGCACCCTTACAGGGCTTCCCTGGTGGCTCAGTGGTAAAGAATGCCTTGGGCCAAAAAGCAGTTACCTTTGTGAAGAGTCTGCATATTGAAGGAAATGAGTATATAATTCCATTCTTCCAACTTTTAAATTTAAAATTTAAATGTTAGGAGTATTTTCAAACCTGTTGAACGTGGGTTTAAAACCTACAAGTTAGTTTTAAAGGTATATATCAGGAATTCCATTTTTTAAGATAGTGTTGTTTATTTATGTATGTATGTATTTTGGGCTGTGCTGGTCTTTGTTGCTGCACGGGTTTTTCTCAGGGTTGCGGAGAGCGGGGGCCTCTCTCTCGTTGTGGCGCGTGGGCTTCTCACTGTCGTGGCTTCTCTCGTGGTGGAGCGCAGGCTCCAGGGCACGCGGGCTTCAGTGGCTGAGCCTCCCGGGCTCGAGAGTGCAGACGCGGTAGTGGCCGCGCGTGGACTTAGTGTTTCTCAGCATGTGGGATCTTGGCAGATCCGGGATCAAACCTGTGTCACCTGCATTGGCAGGCAGATTCTTTACCACTGAGCCACCAGGGAGACCCCGGGAATCCCATTTTGGTCCTTGTTCCCCATCTGCCTCATTCCAGAACTCTCTCTGGAAATACACTACTGTTCTTCATTATATCTAAATAATCCGTGTTTTCCACCTTTTTACGCAAAAGGTACAATCCAGTACACTAACACTGGTGTCTTTGGGATTTTTTTGGTTTGTTTATTATTTTTTATTGAACTACAGTGGATTTACAATATTCTGTTAGTTGAAGATGTACAACATAGTGATTGAATAGTTTCATGGATTGTACTCCATTTAAAGTTTTCTAAATAATGACTACATTTCCTTAAGTGTCTTTTTGTGGCTTTGTTTGTTTGTTTGTTTGCTTGTTTGTTTTTCATTCAACAGCATATCTTTAGATCTGTCCAGGGTTAGAGGGAATCCTCCTTTTCTCAGCCACACCTATTCCCTTATCATACCACTTCACCATGATTTATTTACCTCACCTCCTACTGATGGACATTTGCTTCCAAATGTTGCTGTTACAAACAGTACCTCAGTGAATAACCTGGAACACCATTAAGCACCCTTACAGGGCTTCCCTGGTGGCTCAGTGGTAAAGAATCTGCCTGCCAATGCAGGAGGCCTGGGTTCAATCCCTGATCTGGGAAGACCTCACATGCCGCAGAACAACTAAGCCTGTGCACCGTGCACAACTATGGAGCCTGTCTGTGCCCTGGAGCCTGTGCTCTGAAACAAGAGAAGCCACAGCAGTGAGAAGCCTGAGCACCACAACTATGGAGAGTAGTCACTGCTCTCTGCAGCTAGAGAACAGCCCAAGTAGCAATGAAGACCCAGCAGAGCCAAATATAAAGAAATAAAACATTACAAAAAAACAGTGTTTAAAAAAAAGCACCCATACAGTTTTATCTTCAGGGTGAATTTCCCAGAAGCATTATTATTAATAATACTTCCTTAGTTTGGGACATGCCACGTGAGGCTGTTCTAGTTCTCCAAACTAATGTCTTACCTCCCTACCCTTGCCATGAGATTAGATTTTAGGGACAACCTGGGGCTCCCAGTCAAGGTGGAAAGCTGACACGCACATGTTGAGAAGCTGCCAGATCTCGAGAAGTCCCTCTGCCCATGCCACCTCCTGGACGAGCGCTCCTGTGTCCTGGCTGCCGTGTTGGCCTCCTGGGACCTGTCATTCTTAGACCAGCTCCTTGGCAGCCGGCTTTCCCACAGTGACATTGAAGAGCTACATTTTTTTCAAAGTATGGTTGACTTACAGTGTTTTGTTAATTTCTGTGGTACTGTAAAATGATTCTGTTTTACATGTAGGTATTCTTTTTCTTATTCTTTTCCATTATGATTTATCACAGGATATTGAATATAGTTCCCTGTGCTCTATAGTAGGCCCTTGTTGTGTATCCATTCAGTGTGTAATCGTTTGTATCTGCTAACCCCAAACTTTGAATTTTTCTCTCCCCCATCACAACCCCACTTGGCAACCACAGATCTTTTCCTGTGTTTTGTAGATATATTCATTGTGTCGTATTTTATCTAGACAAAAGTGGTACCGAATGGTACTTGTGTTGCCCTTTCTGACTTACTTCACTTTAGTATAATAATCTCTGGGTCTATCCATGTTGCTGCAAACCAAGTTACATTTTATATTTTCCACATTTCTCTTCTCCATTTTATAAATAACAGCAATCACATGGTCTGGTTTTAAGATGCAGTAAGAATCTTTACGTTTCTCAAATTGAAACCGAGTTGCTCAAGTGCTAGCATGAGTAAGGAAATCTGCACTAGAAGGGAGTTTGTACAAACTCCTCATGAACCCTGTCCCTGAGCTGGAGGCCCTCCACACAACTTTGACGTGGGAGATGGGGTGTCTGGCCCTTTCGGGGCAGGCCGTGTCAGAGGTGGCCTCAAGGATCGTCCGCACTGGGAAGGTCTCCAGCCGCAGCCCCTCTTCAACCCTGATCCTGTCTCTTGCTCTCACTCACAATCACGACTGGGATGAAGGTGGTGGGGGTTTTTTGTCCCTAAGTCATCGTTTATTTTCATCCATCTTTTGGTACTTCCTTTTCATGCCACGTGAGGCTGTTCTAGTTCTCCAAACTAATGTCCTCCCTACCCTTGCCATGAGATTAGATTTTAGGGACAACCTGGGGCTCCCAGTCAAGGTGGAAAGCTGACACGCACATGTTGAGAAGCTGCCAGATCTCGAGAAGTCCCTCTGCCCATGCCACCTCCTGGACGAGCGCTCCTGTGTCCTGGCTGCCGTGTTGGCCTCCTGGGACCTGTCATTCTTAGACCAGCTCCTTGGCAGCCGGCTTTCCCACAGTGACATTGAAGAGCTACATTTTTTTCAAAGTATGGTTGACTTACAGTGTTTTGTTAATTTCTGTGGTACTGTAAAATGATTCTGTTTTACATGTAGGTATTCTTTTTCTTATTCTTTTCCATTATGATTTATCACAGGATATTGAATATAGTTCCCTGTGCTCTATAGTAGGCCCTTGTTGTGTATCCATTCAGTGTGTAATCGTTTGTATCTGCTAACCCCAAACTTTGAATTTTTCTCTCCCCCATCACAACCCCACTTGGCAACCACAGATCTTTTCCTGTGTTTTGTAGATATATTCATTGTGTCGTATTTTATCTAGACAAAAGTGGTACCGAATGGTACTTGTGTTGCCCTTTCTGACTTACTTCACTTTAGTATAATAATCTCTGGGTCTATCCATGTTGCTGCAAACCAAGTTACATTTTATATTTTCCACATTTCTCTTCTCCATTTTATAAATAACAGCAATCACATGGTCTGGTTTTAAGATGCAGTAAGAATCTTTACGTTTCTCAAATTGAAACCGAGTTGCTCAAGTGCTAGCATGAGTAAGGAAATCTGCACTAGAAGGGAGTTTGTACAAACTCCTCATGAACCCTGTCCCTGAGCTGGAGGCCCTCCACACAACTTTGACGTGGGAGATGGGGTGTCTGGCCCTTTCGGGAGCAGGCCGTGTCAGAGGTGGCCTCAAGGATCGTCCGCACTGGGGAAGGTCTCCAGCCGCAGCCCCTCTTCAACCCTGATCCTGTCTCTTGCTCTCACTCACAATCACGACTGGGATGAAGGTGGTGGGGTGTTTTTTTTTTGTCCCTAAGTCATCGTTTATTTTTCATCCATCTTTATGATTCTTTGGCACGTGCGGGCCTCCCATCGCAGTGGCCTCTCCTGTTGCAAAGCACTGGCTCTGGGTGCACGCGCTCCAGAGCACTGACCCACAATTGGACACACCGGCCCAGCTGCTCTTCAGCACGTGGGATCTTCCCAGGCCAGGGATCGAACTGGTGCCCCTTGCACTGTAAGGCGGACTCTACCCGCTGGACCACCAGGGAAGCCCTGGGATGAAGTTTTTGAAAGTCCTGCCCTGACTAACTGGGGACCTCCTCTTGCGCTCAGACATGCTTTGGAAGAGAATCTCAGCTGGACTGCCAAGAAAGTGGGGAATGCTGGCCCGTTGTGCCTCCTGGAGTGTTTCAGTTGGTGGGCAAAGAATGCTTATGGCAAGGTGAGGGCAGGGCCGTTACTGGTTCTGGGGTCTGTTTCTGTTCTCTGCTGACATCCCCCAGAAGTCTTTATTTATTTATTTGGTTGCACTGGGTCTTCGTTGCTACATGCAGGCTTTCTTTAGTTATGGCAAGCAGAGGCTACTTTTTGTTGTGGTGTGCGGGCTTCTCATTGCAGTGGCTTCTCTTGTTGTGAGGCACAGGCTGCTAGGCTCGTAGGCTTCAGTAGATGCAGCCATTGGGCTCAGTAGTTGTAGCACAGAGGCTCAGTCACTCCAAGACATGTGGAGTCTTCCCAGACCGGTGATTGAACCCAAGTGCCCTGCATTCACAAGTGGATTCTTAACCACTGGACCACCAGGGACGTCCCAGAAGTCCTGAAGCTGTGTTTCAGATCATTCCCAAGAGAGCTTCATCCTTCCACCCTATATCTAACACATTCCTAAGTTTTCTTTTTAGATCCTCTTGCAATGTCTCTCAGTTCTTGGGTATAATAAGTCTTAGCTAATACTTAACTTTTTACTGGACTATATAAGGTCTCATCCTTTAGAGTTCTTACCACCTGTTCAGGCAAGGCACTTCATGCTTTACGAGTTTTAACTCAGCCCAGCCACAGTTCTGTGAGGTGCAGGTGCTGTTATTACCCCCACTTTACAAGTGAGAAAACTGAGGCATGACGATTACATGACACAAGTAGTAATTAGTAAATCCACTTATGGGGTCCTCTTAGCTTCTCTATTTTATGCCCGCTCGCTTGGATCCTCTGTGTTTGTAGTCCCTTGTTTCTTCACCAGCTAGGATGGGGATGGGGGTATAGGTTCCCTCCCCCGCTCCCAAGCAGGCTTGAGTGTTGGTTGTGCTGTTAATGTATTAATACGTTGTAGCTGCTAGATAAACATCTGAAGTCCTCCCTCCCACCCGCTTGCCATTGGCCCGTGCTGTCTTCTTATAGACTGGCTTGCTTCTAGGCTTTTAGAAGGACCTGATACGAACTTAACTCAGGACGTGCTGAATGGGGAGCTGAAGAAACTGTCAGAAGGCCTGGAAGGCATCAAACACAGTCACGTGATGAAGCTCCTCCGCGTGGCTCTCAGTGGACAGCAGGTGAGGCGGGCAGGCTGACCCTGGAGCCCTCATTTATCCCTCAGCTAGCATTGAGGCTACAGAGATGAATTGAACATAACCACCCCCCTCATTCAACGGACTTACCTACTGAAGACCTATCCTGTGCAAGCACCATGCTAGATGCAGTGGATACAGTAGTGAGTGAAACTCTCTGGCTCCCCGCCTTCAGAGAGCTGGCGGTCTACTGGGGTAACAGACGTACCAACCCAGGGAGAACGGGCTGCAGGACCCATCCTCAGTCTCAGAAATTAAAGCCCATAAAGGCTCCTTGGGGTGCAGGCAGTGGTGCCGAGGTTGGCCTGGGACGTAACTTCTGCAGCCTGAGGCTGGGTGCGTGTTCCTTTGGCAGACTAAGGCAGTGTTTTCTGTTTGTCCTCAGCAAGGACCTCCTGTGGCTGAGATGATGGTGTCCTTGGGACCAAAGGAAGTGCGGGAGCGAATACAGAAAGTGCTCTCCAGCTAGAGAGAAGGTGTGCGGGATGCCGGAGGTGGCCGCAGGAACTGAACTCGCGGGAACTGTCTTCATGCAGAGGAGCAGGAGGCCTGGGCCCAGCGGGAGCTCGCGGAAGGAACTGGGAGTGGCCAGAGCCTCCGGGTGCACAGGTGCATTTGTGGCGCCCTGCACAGCCCGTCCTCGTCCGTTAGCCAGTGCTGCCCAGCCCCGTCTCTCCTCCCTGGGTCTGGAAAGGAAGGCCTCGCGTCTGGTCGTGGCATCAGGGTACACAGCGGAGGTGAGGTCACAGACCGAGTGCAACTCGTGCTTCCGTCGGCCTGGGCTGCCATGAGCGAAGACCACAGACTGGTGGCTTAAAGGACAGGAGATGGTTCTCTCGCAGTTCTAGGGGCCGGCAGTCCGACGGCAGGGGGTGTCGGCAGGTTCCATTTCTCCCGGGGCCTCTCCCCTTGGCTTGCACACGGCTGCCTGTTTGCTCTCTCCCTCCATGGTCTTCCCCTAGCCTGAGCCCTCGGGGCCTCTGTCCACAGGCCCTCTTATGAGGACATAGTCAGGTTGGGTTAAGGCCCACCCCAACAGCCCAGTGTGGACTTAATCACTTCATTAAAGGACCTGTCACAAATTCAGTCACATTCCAAGGTACTGGGCTTCAACATGGGCTTGAGGGAAATATAGCTCAGCCCAAAGGGACAGCTGGGCAGCACCCTGGATCCCAGTTCTCAGGCCCAGTTTGACTTTGGAGCAGTGATGGACAGGCAGGGCTGAACAGGCTGTCAGACCCTCTTGAGGGCTTGTAAGAGAAAACCTGCTTACCTGCCCAGAAACACTTAATGTTTTATACTTCTCTTTCCAGGGAGAACGGGCTGCAGGACCCATCCTCAGTCTCAGAAATTAAAGCCCATAAAGGCTCCTTGGGGTGCAGGCAGTGGTGCCGAGGTTGGCCTGGGACGTAACTTCTGCAGCCTGAGGCTGGGTGCGTGTTCCTTTGGCAGACTAAGGCAGTGTTTTCTGTTTGTCCTCAGCAAGGACCTCCTGTGGCTGAGATGATGGTGTCCTTGGGACCAAAGGAAGTGCGGGAGCGAATACAGAAAGTGCTCTCCAGCTAGAGAGAAGGTGTGCGGGATGCCGGAGGTGGCCGCAGGAACTGAACTCGCGGGAACTGTCTTCATGCAGAGGAGCAGGAGGCCTGGGCCCAGCGGGAGCTCGCGGAAGGAACTGGGAGTGGCCAGAGCCTCCGGGTGCACAGGTGCATTTGTGGCGCCCTGCACAGCCCGTCCTCGTCCGTTAGCCAGTGCTGCCCAGCCCCGTCTCTCCTCCCTGGGTCTGGAAAGGAAGGCCTCGCGTCTGGTCGTGGCATCAGGGTACACAGCGGAGGTGAGGTCACAGACCGAGTGCAACTCGTGCTTCCGTCGGCCTGGGCTGCCATGAGCGAAGACCACAGACTGGTGGCTTAAAGGACAGGAGATGGTTCTCTCGCAGTTCTAGGGGCCGGCAGTCCGACGGCAGGGGGTGTCGGCAGGTTCCATTTCTCCCGGGGCCTCTCCCCTTGGCTTGCACACGGCTGCCTGTTTGCTCTCTCCCTCCATGGTCTTCCCCTAGCCTGAGCCCTCGGGGCCTCTGTCCACAGGCCCTCTTATGAGGACATAGTCAGGTTGGGTTAAGGCCCACCCCAACAGCCCAGTGTGGACTTAATCACTTCATTAAAGGACCTGTCACAAATTCAGTCACATTCCAAGGTACTGGGCTTCAACATGGGCTTGAGGGAAATATAGCTCAGCCCAAAAGGGACAGCTGGGCAGCACCCTGGATCCCAGTTCTCAGGCCCAGTTTGACTTTGGAGCAGTGATGGACAGGCAGGGCTGAACAGGCTGTCAGACCCTCTTGAGGGCTTGTAAGAGAAAAACCTGCTTACCTGCCCCAGGGGAAACACTTAATGTTTTATACTTCTCTTTGGGACAGCCTGTGTCTCCCTTCCCTAAAGGCTGTCTCCTCCTCTTTTCCAGTTCTCCAGGCCTGCCTTGGACCTCCTCCTTCCACCCATTATTTATAAATCACTGTCTGCAGGTTTCTGAGATGAGATGGTCTTCTTGGGGTGAATAGGAACAGCTCAGGGAAAGGAGGCTCCAAAGGCCCCTCTAGGGCTTCTGGGTTTCTCCTGGGAGGCCCCCCGTCATCCCTGCCTCCTGGCATTCACATCGAAGAGGGCTGACCTGCGTGATGTGTTGTGCCTTCCATCTTGCTCCTTACTCTGCGGAAGGCCAGCTTCCACATGGTGAAGATACTCAAACAGATACAGATCAGAGGCCTCTGGACAACAGCCGTGTGAATGGGCCATCTTGAAGTCTATCTTCTAGCCCCGTTCAAGCCTTCAGATGACTGTGACGCTGGCTGGCATTTTACTGCAGCCTTCTTTTTTTTTTTTTTTAAACCTTTATTTTACTTTTAACTTTTACAGAGTTTTGTTGTTCACAGACATGCATGTTCTCAGATTAGTCACATGTATATCCCCCCCTTCCCTCCCCTCCCGACCATCACACAGCACCCCTGAAGGATCCCCTTTTCTCACAGAGCCATGACTAGAGCTATTTTCTTCACTTATGATAGTACAGGCCTTCATGCTACTTCCTTTACGCCTCTCACCCACTGTTCCTTCCCCACAATGTCCATATGTCCACTGTCCATGTCTGTCTTTCCGTCGCTTCACTGCATGTGCCATCATCACCATCCTACTAGATTCCATATATATGTGTTAATATACTGTATTTGTCCTTCTCTTTCTGACTGACTTCACTTTTTAGGATACGTTCTAGATCCAGCCACCTCATGAGGGCTGATTCTTCTGCATTTCTCTTTACAGCTGTGTAGTATTCCATTGTATATATGTACCAGAGCTTTTGGATCCATTCGTTCGTCGATGGGCATCTAGGTTCCTTCCATGTTCTAGCTATTGTATAGAGAGCTGCAGTCTTGAGGGCATTGTCAGACCCTCTTGAGGGCTTGTAAGAAAAACCTGCTTACCTGCCCCAGGGGAAACACTTAATGTTTTATACTTCTCTTTGGGACAGCCTGTGTCTCCCTTCCCTAAAGGCTGTCTCCTCCTCTTTTCCAGTTCTCCAGGCCTGCCTTGGACCTCCTCCTTCCACCCATTATTTATAAATCACTGTCTGCAGGTTTCTGAGATGAGATGGTCTTCTTGGGGTGAATAGGAACAGCTCAGGGAAAGGAGGCTCCAAAGGCCCCTCTAGGGCTTCTGGGTTTCTCCTGGGAGGCCCCCCGTCATCCCTGCCTCCTGGCATTCACATCGAAGAGGGCTGACCTGCGTGATGTGTTGTGCCTTCCATCTTGCTCCTTACTCTGCGGAAGGCCAGCTTCCACATGGTGAAGATACTCAAACAGATACAGATCAGAGGCCTCTGGACAACAGCCGTGTGAATGGGCCATCTTGAAGTCTATCTTCTAGCCCCGTTCAAGCCTTCAGATGACTGTGACGCTGGCTGGCATTTTACTGCAGCCTTCTTTTTTTTTTTTTTATTTTTTTTATTTTTTTTTTTTTTCTTTAAACCTTTATTTTACTTTTAACTTTTACAGAGTTTTGTTGTTCACAGACATGCATGTTCTCAGATTAGTCACATGTATATCCCCCCCTTCCCTCCCCTCCCGACCATCACACAGCACCCCTGAAGGATCCCCTTTTCTCACAGAGCCATGACTAGAGCTATTTTCTTCACTTATGATAGTACAGGCCTTCATGCTACTTCCTTTACGCCTCTCACCCACTGTTCCTTCCCCACAATGTCCATATGTCCACTGTCCATGTCTGTCTTTCCGTCGCTTCACTGCATGTGCCATCATCACCATCCTACTAGATTCCATATATATGTGTTAATATACTGTATTTGTCCTTCTCTTTCTGACTGACTTCACTTTTTAGGATACGTTCTAGATCCAGCCACCTCATGAGGGCTGATTCTTCTGCATTTCTCTTTACAGCTGTGTAGTATTCCATTGTATATATGTACCAGAGCTTTTGGATCCATTCGTTCGTCGATGGGCATCTAGGTTCCTTCCATGTTCTAGCTATTGTATAGAGAGCTGCAATGAACATTGGGGTACAGGTGCTTCTTTCAGTTTTGATTTCATCAGGGTATAAACCTAAGAGTGGGATTGCTGGGTCATATGGTGCTTCTATTTTTAGGTTTTTAAGAAATCTCCAGACTGTCTTCCATAGAGGCTGTATCAATTTACACTCCCACCAGCAATGCAGGAGTGTTCCGTTTTTTCCACAGCCTCTCCAGCATTTATTGTCTGTTGATTTGTGGATGATGGCCATTCTGACAGGTGTGAGGTGATATCTCATTGTAGTTTTGATTTGCATTTCTCTAATTATTAGTGAAGTTGAGCATCGTTTCATGTGTTTTTGGGCCATCTGTATGTCATCTTTGGAGAGGTGTCTGTTTAGGTCCTTTTCCCATTTTTTGATTGGGTTGTTCGTTTTTCCTGTGCTGAGTTGTCTGAGTTGCTTGTAGATTTTGGAGATTAATTCTTTGTCTGTTGTTTCATTTGCTATGATTTTCTCCCACTCTGTGGGGTGTCTGTTCAGCTTTTTTGTAATTTCTTTAGCTGTACAAAAGCTTTTAAGTTTCATGAGATCCCACATGTTCATTTGTCTTTTTAGTTCCACTATTCTACTAAGTGGGTCAGAGAAGATCTTACTTTGATTGATGTCCTTGAGGGTTTTGCCTATATTCTCCTCTAAGAGTTTGATAGTTTCTGGCCTTACATTTAGGTCTTTAATCCATTTTGAGTTGATCTTTGTGTATGGTGTCAGGGTATGTTCCAACTTCATTTTCTTACATGTAGCTGTCCAGTTTTCCCAGCACCAAATTTTTTTAGGCTGTCCAGTTATCTCTTGGTTCTCGATCTTGTCCTATCCCTCCCTTCTACAATGTATACTGACCCCCACTTGTGCCATCATCACCATCCTACTAGATTCCATATATATGTGTTAATATACTGTATTTGTCCTTCTCTTTCTGACTGACTTCACTTTTTAGGATACGTTCTAGATCCAGCCACCTCATGAGGGCTGATTCTTCTGCATTTCTCTTTACAGCTGTGTAGTATTCCATTGTATATATGTACCAGAGCTTTTGGATCCATTCGTTCGTCGATGGGCATCTAGGTTCCTTCCATGTTCTAGCTATTGTATAGAGAGCTGCAATGAACATTGGGGTACAGGTGCTTCTTTCAGTTTTGATTTCATCAGGGTATAAGCCTAAGAGTGGGATTGCTGGGTCATATGGTGCTTCTATTTTTAGGTTTTTAAGAAATCTCCAGACTGTCTTCCATAGAGGCTGTATCAATTTACACTCCCACCAGCAATGCAGGAGTGTTCCCTTTTCTCCACAGCCTCTCCAGCATTTATTGTCTGTTGATTTGTGGATGATGGCCATTCTGACGGGTGTGAGGTGATATCTCATTGTAGTTTTGATTTGCATTTCTCTAATTATTAGTGAAGTTGAGCATCGTTTCATGTGTTTTTGGGCCATCTGTATGTCATCTTTGGAGAGGTGTCTGTTTAGGTCCTTTTCCCATTTTTTGATTGGGTTGTTCGTTTTCCTGTGCTGAGTTGTCTGAGTTGCTTGTAGATTTTGGAGATTAATTCTTTGTCTGTTGTTTCATTTGCTATGATTTTCTCCCACTCTGTGGGGTGTCTGTTCAGCTTTTTTGTAATTTCTTTAGCTGTACAAAAGCTTTTAAGTTTCATGAGATCCCACATGTTCATTTGTCTTTTTAGTTCCACTATTCTACTAAGTGGGTCAGAGAAGATCTTACTTTGATTGATGTCCTTGAGGGTTTTGCCTATATTCTCCTCTAAGAGTTTGATAGTTTCTGGCCTTACATTTAGGTCTTTAATCCATTTTGAGTTGATCTTTGTGTATGGTGTCAGGGTATGTTCCAACTTCATTTTCTTACATGTAGCTGTCCAGTTTTCCCAGCACCATTTGTTGAAGAGGCTGTCTTTGTCCCATTTTATATGTTCGCCTCCTTTGTCAAAAATAAGGTACCCATAGGTGCGTGGGTTGATCTCTTGGTTCTCGATCTTGTTCCATTGGTCGATATTTCTGTTTTTGTGCCAGTACCATACTGTCTTGATGACTGTTGCTTTGTAGTAGAGTCTGAAGTTGGGGAGGCTGATCCCCCCAGCTCCATTCTTCTTCCTGAGGATTGCTTTGGCTATTCGAGGTCTTTTGTGTTTCCATATGAACTGTGTTATTCGTTGGTCTAGTTCTGTGAAGAATGTTATTGGAAGTTTGATAGGGATCGCATTGAATCTGTAGATGACATTTGGTAGTATGGTCATTTTCACAATATTGATTCTCCCGACCCAGGAACATGGAATATTTCTCCATCTGTTTAACTCTTCTTTAATGTCTCTCATGAGTGTCTTGTAATTTTCTGTGTACAGTTCTTTTGTTTCTTTGGGTAGGTTTATTCCTAGATATTTGATTCTTTTGGTTGCGATGGTGAAGGGGACTACCTCTTTGATTTCATTTTCTGATTTTTCATTGTTTGTGTATAGGAATGCCAGTGATTTCTGTATATTGATTTTGTATCCTGCGACTTTGCTGAATTTGCTGATTAACTCTAGTAGTTTTGTAATAGTGTCTTTGGGATTTTCTATGTATAATATCATGTCATCTGCAAATAGAGAGAGTTTGACTTCTTCTTTTCCAATCTGGATTCCTTTGATTTCTTTCTCTTCTCTTATTGCTATTGCTAGAACTTCCAGGACTATGTTGAATAAGAGTGGTGAAAGTGGACACCCTTGTCTTGTTCCTGATCTTAGAGGGAATGCTTTGAGTTTTTCACCATTGAGGATAATGTTTGCTGTGGGCTTCTCATATATGGCTTTCACTATGTTAAGATAAGTTCCTTCTATGCCCATTTTTTGAAGAGTTTTTATCATAAATGGATGCTGTACTTTGTCAAAGGCTTTTCTGCATCTATTGAAATGATCATGTGATTTTGTCTCTCAATTTGTTGATATGGTGTATCACATTGATTGATTTGCGGATGTTGAAGAATCCTTGCATGCCTGGGATGAACCCAACTTGATCGTGACGAATGAGCTTTTTTATGTGTTGCTGAATTCTGTTTGCTAGGATTTTGTTGAGGATTTTGGCATCTAGATTCATCAGTGAAATTGGCCTATAATTTTCTTTTTTTGTGATGTCTTTGCCTGGCTTTGGTATCAGGGTGATGGTGGCCTCGTAGAATGTGTTTGGAAGTATTCCTTTCTGTGCAATTTTTTGGAAGAGTTTTAGAAGGACAGGCATTAGCTCTTCTTTGAATGTTTGGTAGAATTCACTTGTGAAACCATCTGGCCCTGGGCTTTTATTTTTGGGTAGATTTTTGATCACAAGGTCGATTTCTGCACTTGTGATTGGCTTGTTCATAGTTTCTGTTTCTTCCTGGTTGAGTCTTGGGAGATTAATCTTCTCTAAGAAACTGTCCATTTCTTCCAGGTTGTCCAGTTTGTTGCCATAGAGTTGTTCATAATAGTCTCTTATAATCCTTTGGATTTCTGCATTATCCGTTGTGATTTCTCCTTTTTCATTTTTGATTTTGGTGATCTGGTTCTTCTCTCTCTTTGTCTTGATGAGTCTGGCCAGTGGTGTGTCGATTTTATTGACTTTTTCGAAGAACCAGCTTTTTGTTTTATTTATCTTTATTATTGTTTCTTTTGTTTCTTTTTCATTTATTTCTGCTCTGATCTTTATGATTTCCCTTCTTCTGCTGGCTTTGGGGTGTTTTTGTTCTTCTTTCTCCAGTTGTTTTAAGCGTAAGATTAGGTCGTCTGTTTGAGATTTTCCTAGTTTCTTGAGGTGGGATTGAATTGCTATAAACTTCCCTCTTAGAACTGCTTTTGCAGTATCCCATAGGTTTTGCACTGTCGTGTGTTCATTGTCATTTTCTTCTAGGAATTTTTTTATTTCTCCTTTGATTTCCTCAATGATCAGTTGGTTTTTTAGGTATGTGTTGTTTAATCTCCATGTGTTTGTGTTTTTAGCGGTTTTTTTTCCTGTAGTTGATCTCTAGTCTCACTGCATTGTGGTCCGAGAAGATGGTTGATAGAATTTCAGTTTTCTTGAATTGACTGAGGATTGATTTGTGGCCCAAGATGTGGTCTATCCTGGAGAATGTTCCGTGAGCACTTGAGAAGAAAGTGTATTCTTCTGCTTTTGGATGGAAAGTCCTAAAGATATCAATGAGGTCCATTTCTTCTAGTGTGGCATTTAAGGCCTGTGTTTCTTTATTAATTTTCTGTTTGGATGATCTGTCCATTGGTGTGAGAGGGGTGTTAAAGTCTCCTACTATGATTGTGTTGCTGTCAATGTCTTCTTTTATGTCTGAAAGTGTTTGTCTTATGTATTGGGGTGCTCCTGCGTTGGGAGCGTAGATATTTATGATTGTTATGTCTTCTTCTTGGATGGATCCCTTTATCATGATGTAGTGACCTGCCTTGTCTCTTAGAATCTTCTTTACTTTAAAATCTATTTTATCTGATATGAGGATTGCTACTCCAGCTTTCTTTTGATTTCCATTTGCATGGAATATCTTTTTCCAGCCTCTCACTTTCAGTCTATGAGTGTCTCTAGGTCTGAAATGAGTTTCCTGGAGGCAGCATATGTATGGGTCGTGTTTTTGGATCCATTCAGCCACTCTGTGTCTTTTGGTTGGGGCGTTTAGTCCATTGACATTCAAAGTAATTATTGATACAAATGATCCTATTGTCATCTTCTTAGATGGTATGATGGGTTTGTTTCGTGGGTCTTCTCCTTTTATACTTGTTTTCTATATAAGTCCCTTTAACATTTGTTGTAAGGCTGGTTTGGTGTGACTAAATTCTTTTAGTTTTTGCTTGTCTGTAAAGCTTTTGATTTCTCCATCAATTTTGAAGGAGATCCTTGCAGGGTAGAGGATTCTTGGTTGCAGATTATTCTCTTTCAGCCGTTTAAATGTGTCCTGCCATTCCCTTCTGGCCTGCAGAGTTTCTGTTGAAAGATCAGCTGTTAAGCGGATGGGCTTTCCCTTGTATGTCACTAGTTGCTTTTCCCTTGCTGCTTTGAGAATTCTATCTTTGTGTTTAATTTGTGTTAACTTCATTAATATGTGTCTTGGTGTGTTTCTTCTCGGATTGATTCTGTTAGGTACTCTTTGTGCTTCTTGGACTTGATTGACTATTTCTTTTCCCATGTTGGGGAAATTTTCAACTATAATCTCTTCAAAAATTTTCTCATAGCCTTTCTTTTCTTCTGCTTTTGGATGGAAAGTCCTAAAGATATCAATGAGGTCCATTTCTTCTAGTGTGGCATTTAAGGCCTGTGTTTCTTTATTAATTTTCTGTTTGGATGATCTGTCCATTGGTGTGAGAGGGGTGTTAAAGTCTCCTACTATGATTGTGTTGCTGTCAATGTCTTCTTTTATGTCTGAAAGTGTTTGTCTTATGTATTGGGGTGCTCCTGCGTTGGGAGCGTAGATATTTATGATTGTTATGTCTTCTTCTTGGATGGATCCATTAATCATGATGTAGTGACCTGCCTTGTCTCTTAGAATCTTCTTTACTTTAAAATCTATTTTATCTGATATGAGGATTGCTACTCCAGCTTTCTTTTGATTTCCATTTGCATGGAATATCTTTTTCCAGCCTCTCACTTTCAGTCTATGAGTGTCTCTAGGTCTGAAATGAGTTTCCTGGAGGCAGCATATGTATGGGTCGTGTTTTTGGATCCATTCAGCCACTCTGTGTCTTTTGGTTGGGGCGTTTAGTCCATTGACATTCAAAGTAATTATTGATACAAATGATCCTATTGTCATCTTCTTAGATGGTATGATGGGTTTGTTTCGTGGGTCTTCTCCTTTTATACTTGTTTTCTATATAAGTCCCTTTAACATTTGTTGTAAGGCTGGTTTGGTGTGACTAAATTCTTTTAGTTTTTGCTTGTCTGTAAAGCTTTTGATTTCTCCATCAATTTTGAAGGAGATCCTTGCAGGGTAGAGGATTCTTGGTTGCAGATTATTCTCTTTCAGCCGTTTAAATGTGTCCTGCCATTCCCTTCTGGCCTGCAGAGTTTCTGTTGAAAGATCAGCTGTTAAGCGGATGGGCTTTCCCTTGTATGTCACTAGTTGCTTTTCCCTTGCTGCTTTGAGAATTCTATCTTTGTGTTTAATTTGTGTTAACTTCATTAATATGTGTCTTGGTGTGTTTCTTCTCGGATTGATTCTGTTAGGTACTCTTTGTGCTTCTTGGACTTGATTGACTATTTCTTTTCCCATGTTGGGGAAATTTTCAACTATAATCTCTTCAAAAATTTTCTCATAGCCTTTCTCTTTTTCTTCTTCTTCTGGAACCCCTATAATTCGAATATTGGTGCGTTTGATATTATCCCAGAGGTCTCTGAGGCTGTCCTCTGCTCTTTTCATTCTTTGAGCTAGAGTCTGTTTTTCAGCAGTTACTTCCACCATTTTATCTTCCAGCTCACTTATCCGGTCTTCTGTCTCAGATACTCTGCTCTTGATTCCTTCTACAGTGTTTTTCAGTTCAGCAATTGAGTTGTTTGTCTCTGTTACTTTTTTGGTAAGTTCTTGTATTTCTTTATTCAGTGTGTTAGTTGTATCTTGCAATTTCTCTGAAATTCTGTTTTCAGTGTCTTTGATCATCTTTACTATCATTCTTCTGAAATCACTTTCAGAAAGTTCAAGCCTTCAGATGACTGTGACGCTGGCTGGCATTTTACTGCAGCCTTCTTGAAAGAGCCTAAACCAGAACTACTAAACAGAGTTGCTCCCAAACTTCAGACACACAGTTACGAGATAATAAATATTTATTGTTTAAAGCCACCTGGCTCTAGGATAACATTACCCAGCAGTAGATTGCTAATACACTCTGCTTGTCTGTGGAGGACGGAAAGGGATTAAAGAATTTGCTCCGTTTCACAGAGACCTAATCGATGTTTGAAAAGTACATCAGATAAAGTTCTTTGATGACAGAAGAACAAACATTTCTGCCTAACACAGGTTTTCTGGATTCTTTAAGTTTATAAGAAAGTCAGTCTATGAAAGCTGAGAACCAGGTCCTGGAAAAGACAGGAACTAGGGAAGCTCTGATCGTGTGGGTCACAGGAGCTCGTGGCCAGTCTTATCTGTGTTCTTCAGTGGGAACACATTACCTCTTTAAATGTTTTCTGTTGTGGTTTCTCTGTATTTTTCCCATTCAGTTATGATGGATGGCTCAGCGAAAGATTCAGATATGAAGAAGAGGATGTCCGGTTGGGCTCACTGAGGTCATGTTACCATTCCTCCGCCAGGAGTAGGAGGTCCCTCAGGGACTGTATCCAAGGGAGGGAAAGTTCCCAAGGAGAAGTAAGGTGCTTTTTCCAGAAGAAGGGACACTGGCAGAAACAACGGGTGCTGCACTGAAAAGGACACAGAATAATAATACTTGCAATTTATTGTGCATTTGCCGGAGCCTCGACCACTTCTGGATTCAGATTACACACGTAAACACGTCAGTTCATCATCTGTTTGAATCTTCATGTTAGGCATTATTATTATATTTCTATGTTTCAAATAGGGAAACTGGAACTCTGAGGATTTAGTATGAGGCTTATGACATCTCAGACACCAGCCTCAACTCTTTTTAAGCTGTTTTTCAGTTCAGCAATTGAGTTGTTTGTCTCTGTTACTTTTTTGGTAAGTTCTTGTATTTCTTTATTCAGTGTGTTAGTTGTATCTTGCAATTTCTCTGAAATTCTGTTTTCAGTGTCTTTGATCATCTTTACTATCATTCTTCTGAAATCACTTTCAGAAAGTTCAAGCCTTCAGATGACTGTGACGCTGGCTGGCATTTTACTGCAGCCTTCTTGAAAGAGCCTAAACCAGAACTACTAAACAGAGTTGCTCCCAAACTTCAGACACACAGTTACGAGATAATAAATATTTATTGTTTAAAGCCACCTGGCTCTAGGATAACATTACCCAGCAGTAGATTGCTAATACACTCTGCTTGTCTGTGGAGGACGGAAAGGGATTAAAGAATTTGCTCCGTTTCACAGAGACCTAATCGATGTTTGAAAAGTACATCAGATAAAGTTCTTTGATGACAGAAGAACAAACATTTCTGCCTAACACAGGTTTTCTGGATTCTTTAAGTTTATAAGAAAGTCAGTCTATGAAAGCTGAGAACCAGGTCCTGGAAAAGACAGGAACTAGGGAAGCTCTGATCGTGTGGGTCACAGGAGCTCGTGGCCAGTCTTATCTGTGTTCTTCAGTGGGAACACATTACCTCTTTAAATGTTTTCTGTTGTGGTTTCTCTGTATTTTTCCCATTCAGTTATGATGGATGGCTCAGCGAAAGATTCAGATATGAAGAAGAGGATGTCCGGTTGGGCTCACTGAGGTCATGTTACCATTCCTCCGCCAGGAGTAGGAGGTCCCTCAGGGACTGTATCCAAGGGAGGGAAAGTTCCCAAGGAGAAGTAAGGTGCTTTTTCCAGAAGAAGGGACACTGGCAGAAACAACGGGTGCTGCACTGAAAAGGACACAGAATAATAATACTTGCAATTTATTGTGCATTTGCCGGAGCCTCGACCACTTCTGGATTCAGATTACACACGTAAACACGTCAGTTCATCATCTGTTTGAATCTTCATGTTAGGCATTATTATTATATTTCTATGTTTCAAATAGGGAAACTGGAACTCTGAGGATTTAGTATGAGGCTTATGACATCTCAGACACCAGCCTCAACTCTTTTTTTAAAAATTAATTTATTTAGCTGCACTAGGTCTAAGTTGCAGCATGTGGAATCTAGTTCCCTGATCAGGGAACTGGGCCCTCTGCGTTGGGAGCACAGAATCTTAGCCACTGGACCACCAGGGAAGTCCCCAGCCTCAATTCTTGACTATTGAGTGACATTAGGGCCTCCGATTCTAAGACATCAACATCAGATACACTTGTGAGAAGCTCTGGCTCTCAATTAGGGAATGTGACTATTTGAACAAAGTGGATGATCAAACCGCTGAGTTGATAACGCTGTGGCCACTTCCTCCGTTGGAGTGTATTGTCTGAGAAGCAGCACATGGCTTCTGCCTGGGGTTTTGCTCAGATCAGGAGTGTGTCACAGGACTTCATAGATTTTAAATTACCTCAAGTCCATCCCCCAGTGCTTTTCAGAGTATAGTGAAGTAGGGAAGGCCATGAGGGCCAGAAACTGGTTCTGCCACTTGCTCACTATGTGACTTTGGAGCTCAGTTTCCTCATGTGTAAAACGGGGATAACAATTATGTCTGTCTCAGCAATTTGTAAGAATCAAAAGAGATGATATATGTAAAGTTCTTAAAACAGGGCCTGGGGGATAAAAAGTACAACGAATGTTGTCTATTACCATCACCCTCCTCACCAGTATTTTCTTCTTGAAAACGATCATCTTGCTTACAAGACATAGAAACACATCCAGCCTAACTTAAACCATGAGAAGAATTTATTGAAAGAATTAAGTCAAATCCCAAGGGCAGGACTCCCCAGAGAGACTCGACCTGTAACCAGTAACCCCTTAGGACCCAACACACTCGCCTTTGTCCCTCTGAATCTACGGTTTCTAGCCTTCGTTTCTGTCTGGGTGTCTGCTTCCCTCGTCTTCCTTCTGCAGGCTGGCTTTCTCTTATTCTGCACTTGTCCAGCAGCTGCCCAGCCCTAAAACTGAATCATCGCCTCTCCACTACACTGCCAATTCAATAACTAGTATTCTGTGTCCAAAACTCTAGGAAAGAATCTGATCGATGTAGCTTGGATCAGCTGTCTGCCTCTGGTCCACTCAACTGTGGCCAGTGGCACAGAGTCATGTAACACGGCTGTGACTGCAGGCCACCTACTTTAGTAACGTAGGGAGCCATTTCCCCCCCTCAACATTCTCTTTCCAGGGAGTTTAGAGAGTATCCTTGACAGAAAATTACTATTATTCTGTAGCAAGCTTAGGAAATTCATTTATCCTAGGTTGTACTTTTCCGCATAATGCTTATTGCCGCATGAAATAGCGTATTTGTATATGTTTATTGTCTTTCTTACTCTAAAGAGGGTAAGAGTGAGATAGGCAATTAGTTCTTCTTGTTCTTGGTTGTAACCATAGCATCTGGCCCATTGCCTGACAAACAATAGGGAGTCAGGTAAGGTCTCATGATGAAAAAAACATTTATCAGACCATTCAGCTTCAGAAGTGGCAATCATCAGCTGGCTTAACCCTCCCAGATAGTTTCCCAGGTTCTCTTTCATTAACTCTGGGGAATCATGTTTCTTTTGCAAAATTTGCAGTGGTAGTTAACTACCTGGTCCATTGCCTGTAAATTGCATTGAATCCATCTATCTGTGAGAGACAGACCTTTGACAAAGACTAAAGAGATGAGTAAGACAGACAGAATAGTTTGGCACAGAAAGATATTTAGTGGGAGCTAAATTAAAAATTGTCTAATTGATAAGTTAACATTTTTGTTTTATGATAAAATTCCCCATCTTCCCAGGGACTAGGACAGTAAATACTTAGAAAATGAAGGGACTTCCCTGGTGGTTCAGTGGCTAAGGCTCCACGCTCCCAATGCAAGGGGCCCTAGTTTGATCCCTGGTCAGGGAACTAGATCCTACATGCCCCAGCTAAGAGGTTGCATGCCACAACTAAAAAGATCTTATGAGCCACAACTGAGACTCAGCATAGCCAAATAATTTTTTTTTTTTTTTTTAATGAAAACTTTCTGGGTGAGAGCAGAGCCCAGAGGAAGTTCATGATGGGTTCATGTTCATGGATGTCAGAGTACTGAATAGATGAAGTGACTGAACTGGCTTCTGAGGGATAAGTAGAAGTTTTCAGCTCACTGGGAATTGGAAGGGTGTTGACTGGAGCCAAAGGTAGGGGTTGAGGGAATGGGAGAAGTGACTAAAAAACCAGGTAGAGGGGAAATCCAAATAGCCCTTCTTTGCCAGGTTAAGGGTATCAAGGTGCTTTCTGATGCAAATAACAACATCCAGATTCAAACCAGCTTAAACAAGAAGATGTAGTATGTCTCAAAGCAGGCAATTCGGGGGTATGGCAGGCTCTAGGGTTGGTTAATTAAGCGTTCAGTGACCACGGAAAGGTCTGAGGGTCTTTCCCTCTCTGCTCTGTTGGCTCCAGCATTGGCAACAGCGTCTGGTTGGTTCTCTCTGCTCACAATTGGCTGCCTGAAGTGCTCTGACCCCTCTGCACTTCCTCCTTCATGGTGTCAGAGTGTGGCTGGCTGTGGCTCTCTCCCTGAACACTGGAAATTTCTCCAGCACCTGCTCCTATGTGACTTCTCCATTCTTGAACGCATCTCTTCTGGGGAAGTGGGCCCGGAGTGACCACAGATCAGTCTGACCCAGATCTGGGGGCGGGGCCAGCTCATCCCTGGGTCTCTGGACAAAGTGGGTGGTCTGTTGGTGAAGACATGACTTGGGTCTTCATGAAGTGGAAGGTGAAGAGCCACTGAAATGCTTTAAGTAGGCAAGTGACAAGATCAGTTTTTTTTTTTTTCCTGAATTGAATTTTTTTTCTTTTTTTGAAAGATCCTTCCAGCAGCTTTGCTGAACTGATACTTGATCAGGGCTAGCCCAGGAGTCAGGAGCCCTGGTTGGAAAATGAGGCACGAGAGACCTCCCTGGTGGTTCAGTGGTTAAGAATCTGCCTTCCAGGGCTTCCCCTGGTGGTCCAGTGGGTAAGGACACCACCTTGCAGTGCAAGGGGTGCCAGTTCCATCCCTGGCCTGGGAAGATCCGACGTGCTGCGGAGCGGCTGGACCGATGTGTCCAATCACCAAGCCGGAGCTCTGGAGCGCATGCGCCCGGAGCCGGTGCTCTGCAACAACAGACGCCACCGCGATGGGAGGCCCACAGGAGCCAAGGAACAAAGACGGATGAAAATAGAGAAATGAAAGACCAATAGAAGTGGCCCGCCCACCCCCCCCCCCCCCCCACCCCCCAAAAAAGATAAATAAATAAAATTAAAAAAAAAAAAAAAAAAGCAAATGCTTTAAAAAAAAAAAAAAAGAGAATCTGCCTTCCAGTGCAGAGGACACCGGTTCAATCCCTGGGCGAGGAACTAAGATTCCAGCTGTTGCAGAGAAGCCTGCACACGTCTAGAGCCTGCCTTCCTCTACTAGAGAGGCCACACCCTGTTACTACGGCTAGAACCCCGTGTTCTAGAGCCCATTCCCTGCAGCAAGAGAAGACCAGAGATACGACTAGAGAAAGATCAAGCGCTGCAACGAAGACCCTTTGCAGCCAGAATTAAAAAAGAGGAAGAGAGAGTAAAGAAAAAAGAAAGTGAAGCATAGAAGGGCGAAGCATGATAGAGCCATCTTTGGTCGTCAGAGCCCGACTCCTCCTCCCCTACCTTTCCTGCCTCGCTTCCCTCATCCTTGCCTCATCGGCCCCTTTGTTCTCCAGCCACAGAAGCCTTCCTTCGAGCCGCACACTGGCTGGAATATTCTTGTCCACCTGCTCTTCTGCCCTTTGGCCTGGTCTCTCACTGTTCCAATCTCTGCTCCACTGTGCCCTCTTCGGGAAAGCCTCCGACCCTCCCGGGAAGCTCTCCTTCCTCTGCTGTTAATCATCAGCATCGTATGCTTTTCCATAGAACACAACCGGAAGTGATTGGGCACTTACACAATTGTCACAGGTGCCAGTGGGTAGGAAACAAACCCACCTTGCTACTGATGATCAGGGCTAGCCCAGGAGTCAGGAGCCCTGGTTGGAAAATGAGGCACGAGACCTCCCTGGTGGTTCAGTGGTTGAATCTGCCTTCCAGGGCTTCCCCTGGTGGTCCAGTGGGTAAGGACACCACCTTGCAGTGCAAGGGGTGCCAGTTCCATCCCTGGCCTGGGAAGATCCGACGTGCTGCGGAGCGGCTGGACCGATGTGTCCAATCACCAAGCCGGAGCTCTGGAGCGCATGCGCCCGGAGCCGGTGCTCTGCAACAACAGACGCCACCGCGATGGGAGGCCCACAGGAGCCAAGGAACAAAGACGGATGAAAATAGAGAAATGAGAGACCAATAGAAGTGGCCCGCCCACCCCCCTCCCTCCCCACCCCACCCCCAAAAGATAAATAAATAAAATTAAAAAAAAAAAAAAGCAAATGCTTTAAAAAAAAAAAAAAAGAGAATCTGCCTTCCAGTGCAGAGGACACCGGTTCAATCCTGGGCGAGGAACTAAGATTCCAGCTGTTGCAGAGAAGCCTGCACACGTCTAGAGCCTGCCTTCCTCTACTAGAGAGGCCACACCCTGTTACTACGGCTAGAACCCCGTGTTCTAGAGCCCATTCCCTGCAGCAAGAGAAGACCAGAGATACGACTAGAGAAAGATCAAGCGCTGCGAAGACCCTTTGCAGCCAGAATTAAAAAAGAGGAAGAGAGAGTAAAGAAAAAAGAAAGTGAAGCATAGAAGGGCGAAGCATGATAGAGCCATCTTTGGTCGTCAGAGCCCGACTCCTCCTCCCCTACCTTTCCTGCCTCGCTTCCCTCATCCTTGCCTCATCGGCCCCTTTGTTCTCCAGCCACAGAAGCCTTCCTTCGAGCCGCACACTGGCTGGAATATTCTTGTCCACCTGCTCTTCTGCCCTTTGGCCTGGTCTCTCACTGTTCCAATCTCTGCTCCACTGTGCCCTCTTCGGGAAAGCCTCCGACCCTCCCGGGAAGCTCTCCTTCCTCTGCTGTTAATCATCAGCATCGTATGCTTTTCCATAGAACACAACCGGAAGTGATTGCACACAGTCACTTACAATTCAATTGTACACAAGTATTTACAATAACTGCCCCACGAGAACAGGGGCCTCATCTGTCTTGCTCACCACTAGACCTCCGGTGCTAAGAATAGTGCCTGTTCACATAGTAGATTTTCAGTAAATATTTACTGTTGAGTGAAAGGCCAGACACACACCTGATTGGATAGATAGAGTGAGCACTCAAGTGCATAGTCGCTATGTCGTCTTAGGGTACTGTTTTGCAGTATTCAGCAACTTCACTTGTGGTTACTGTTTTCATTGGTGAATCACAAGGTGTGCATTTTTTTAAATACAGAAGAGACTAGAAGCTTGGCTTGACACTCATTAAACTCATTATTGCACCCTGGGGATTTCCAACTTAGCTTTCATATCTGGCCAAAATGTGGGGGTCCCAGTCCAGGCCTGCATGCCCTTCCCTGTGTCCCTTACCACCTCTTCCCCAACCCTGATTGCCGTAGCACAGCCCAGCCAAGGAGGGGCAGCCTCTTGTCTGACTCCATTCAGTCCTGTCTTCATTCATTCATTTGACAGACACTTCCTGTGAATGAATGTCTAATTCCTCTCCACCCCCACAGGCTTGCCTTGTTGATTGTGGGGGCTTACTCCACGGATCTGTGCTCATGGTTTCACTCAATGCCTTAAGCTTTTATACACTAACAAAGGATAAGGCTTCTGCCTTTAGATCACAGTCTCGTAGATGACTGACAGTTACAAAATGGCAAGTGTGGAGGCGGTAGAGGAGGAGCAAGCAAAGTGATACCGGGGTGTAGGTATCCTTGGATTGGGGGAGCCAGACAGGAAATGCTTGCTTTTTTTTCTTTTAATTGATTTTTTAAAATTTATTTTTCATCCATCTTTATTCTTCAGCCTGTGTGGGCCTGCCATCGCAGTGGCCTCTCTTGCTGCAGCGCACCGGCTCTGGGCGCATGCACTCCAGAGCCCGGCTTGTCATTGGATACACCGTTTCAGCCGCTCTGCGGCACATGGGATCTTCAGGGCCAGGGATCGAACGCGCCTTGCACTGCAAGCGCGCAACTACCCCCGCTGTTAATCATCAGCATCGTATGCTTTTCCATAGAACACAACCGGAAGTGATTGCACACAGTCACTTACAATTCAATTGTACACAAGTATTTACAATAACTGCCCCACGAGAACAGGGGCCTCATCTGTCTTGCTCACCACTAGACCTCCGGTGCTAAGAATAGTGCCTGTTCACATAGTAGATTTTCAGTAAATATTTACTGTTGAGTGAAAGGCCAGACACACACCTGATTGGATAGATAGAGTGAGCACTCAAGTGCATAGTCGCTATGTCGTCTTAGGGTACTGTTTTGCAGTATTCAGCAACTTCACTTGTGGTTACTGTTTTCATTGGTGAATCACAAGGTGTGCATTTTTTTAAATACAGAAGAGACTAGAAGCTTGGCTTGACACTCATTAAACTCATTATTGCACCCTGGGGATTTCCAACTTAGCTTTCATATCTGGCCAAAATGTGGGGGTCCCAGTCCAGGCCTGCATGCCCTTCCCTGTGTCCCTTACCACCTCTTCCCCAACCCTGATTGCCGTAGCACAGCCCAGCCAAGGGGGGGCAGCCTCTTGTCTGACTCCATTCAGTCCTGTCTTCATTCATTCATTTGACAGACACTTCCTGTGAATGAATGTCTAATTCCTCTCCACCCCCACAGGCTTGCCTTGTTGATTGTGGGGGCTTACTCCACGGATCTGTGCTCATGGTTTCACTCAATGCCTTAAGCTTTTATACACTAACAAAGGATAAGGCTTCTGCCTTTAGATCACAGTCTCGTAGATGACTGACAGTTACAAAATGGCAAGTGTGGAGGCGGTAGAGGAGGAGCAAGCAAAGTGATACCGGGGTGTAGGTATCCTTGGATTGGGGGAGCCAGACAGGAAATGCTTGCTTTTTTTTCTTTTAATTGATTTTTTAAAATTTATTTTTCATCCATCTTTATTCTTCAGCCTGTGTGGGCCTGCCATCGCAGTGGCCTCTCTTGCTGCAGCGCACCGGCTCTGGGCGCATGCACTCCAGAGCCCCGGCTTGTCATTGGATACACCGTTTCAGCCGCTCTGCGGCACATGGGATCTTCCAGGGCCAGGGATCGAACCGGCGCCCCTTGCACTGCAAGGCGGACTCTCTACCCACTGGACCACCAGGCAAGCCCTGATTTTTAAAATCAAAAAATTAAATTCAAATTATTTCTTAAAGCCATACTGTGGGGCTATGGGATCTCAGATTCCAAACCAGGAATCAAACCTGGGCCCTCTGCAGTGGAGGCATGGAGTCTTAACCCAGTGGACCACCACTGAAGTCCCAGGAAATGCCCTCTTGACAGGGAGTTGGATTGTTGTTGTTGTTGTTTTTCTCACAATCACACAATCACAAGTTGGTTTTTTTTTTTTTTGCTTTTTTTTGATTTTACAGAGTTTTGTTGTTTACAGATATGTGTAATTCCAGCTTAGTCATACATATATCCCATTCCCCCATCCCACCCCTCCAGGCCGTCGCATAGCCCCCATGTGCGGTCCCTTAGACACACAGCGCATCGACAATAGTTATCTCTCTCACATAAGATAGTATAGGGCTCTGTGTTGCTCTTTCCATATCTCTCACCCGCTTTTCCCTCTCCCCAATGTCCATGAGTCTGTTCTCTATGACTACTTTTCCATTGATGCTCTGTGTGTGTATTTATCAGTATCAACTTACTAGATGGATTGTTGGGTTTTTTACTTTTAATTTCAGATAAGCAGTGAATCATTTTTTAGTGTAAGTATACCCCATGCCATCTCTAGGAAGTACTTATGCTAAAAATTATTTGTAATTGTATAGGGTTGGGCAAAATGGGTGAAGGTGATCAAAAGGTACAACCTTCCAGTATTAAAGTAGCTAAGTCCTGGGGATGCAGTGTACCGAATGGTGACTCTCATTAAATTAATGTACAGAATGGTGATTAATTAAATTACTATAATATATATTTGAAACTTGTAAGATTTTACAGGTTTTTATAAGTTCTTATCACAGAAGAAAAACATTTGTAACAAAGTGTGATGTCGATGGCCTAGAAATACTGTGATGATTGTTTTGCAAGATATGCAAAGATCCAATCATGTGGTATACCTGAACCTAATATAATATTATAAATATATTGCATTAAAAATAAAAAACAATTAATAATGCCGCTCTGCGGCACATGGGATCTTCAGGGCCAGGGATCGAACCGGCGCCTTGCACTGAAACGGACTCTCTACCCACTGGACCACCAGGCAAGCCCTGATTTTTAAAATCAAAAAATTAAATTCAAATTATTTCTTAAAGCCATACTGTGGGGCTATGGGATCTCAGATTCCAAACCAGGAATCAAACCTGGGCCCTCTGCAGTGGAGGCATGGAGTCTTAACCCAGTGGACCACCACTGAAGTCCCAGGAAATGCCCTCTTGACAGGGAGTTGGATTGTTGTTGTTGTTGTTTTTCTCACAATCACACAATCACAATTTGGGTTTTTTTTTGCTTTTTTTTGATTTTACAGAGTTTTGTTGTTTACAGATATGTGTAATTCCAGCTTAGTCATACATATATCCCATTCCCCCATCCCACCCCTCCAGGCCGTCGCATAGCCCCATGTGCGGTCCCTTAGACACACAGCGCATCGACAATAGTTATCTCTCTCACATAAGATAGTATAGGGCTCTGTGTTGCTCTTTCCATATCTCTCACCCGCTTTTCCCTCTCCCCAATGTCCATGAGTCTGTTCTCTATGACTACTTTTCCATTGATGCTCTGTGTGTGTATTTATCAGTATCAACTTACTAGATGGATTGTTGGGTTTTTTACTTTTAATTTCAGATAAGCAGTGAATCATTTTTTAGTGTAAGTATACCCCATGCCATCTCTAGGAAGTACTTATGCTAAAAATTATTTGTAATTGTATAGGGTTGGGCAAAATGGGTGAAGGTGATCAAAAGGTACAACCTTCCAGTATTAAAGTAGCTAAGTCCTGGGGATGCAGTGTACCGAATGGTGACTCTCATTAAATTAATGTACAGAATGGTGATTAATTAAATTACTATAATATATATTTGAAACTTGTAAGATTTTACAGGTTTTTATAAGTTCTTATCACAGAAGAAAAACATTTGTAACAAAGTGTGATGTCGATGGCCTAGAAATACTGTGATGATTGTTTTGCAAGATATGCAAAGATCCAATCATGTGGTATACCTGAACCTAATATAATATTATAAATATATTGCATTAGATATCAAAATGTAATAGAAATACAGGGCACAATAAATGTGATGCCGTTGAGTCATGCTCCAAACCATCCTCACCCCCACTGCCCTCTCAGTCTGTGGAAAAATTGTCTTTCACGAAACTGGTCCCTGGTGCCAGAAAGGTTGGGGAATTAGAAGTGGCCCCTGCTTATGAAAGCTCCTTGTCCAGAAAGAAGAGACAGACCACAGGCCCTGCAGATGACCTAGGAAAAGAAATAGGAAACAGAGGGGTGCTTGAGAGAGAACGGCTGCACAGACATAAGAGTAGGTGTAGGAAGGCATTGTGGCGGCGACTGCATTGACTGGTCTGAAACCAAACGTTCTGCATGCAGCTAGTACGTGGAACTCCCAAACCACTTCTGCACCACCCACTTACCCTTTAACCTTTCAGTTGTGGCCCCTTGAGCATCGCTTAGAGGAAGAATGATTAGATTTTTGGACTTCACCCCAGACCTACTTCCCAGGTAGTTCAGTGGTAAAGAATCCGCCTTCCAACGCAGGAGACACAGGAGATGTGGGCTTGATCCCTGGGTCAGGAAGATCCCCTGGAGGAGGAAATGGCCACCCGCTTGAGTATTCTTGCCTGGGAAGATCATGTGGACAGAGGAACCTGGTGGGCTGCAGTCCATGGGGTCTCAAAGAGTCGGACACGACTGAGTATGCATGGACCCTGTACTTCAAACGTACTGAATCAGAAACTATGTGGGTGGAGCCTTGCATTCCATGTTTGAACTAGTGTTCCAGGCAATTCGGACAAATGTTAGTTTGAGAACTGTTGATCATATGTCAAAATGTTAAAAGAGTGCAGGTGGGGCTTCCCCTGCTGGTCCAGTGGATAGGGACACTGCCTCGCAGTGCAGGGTGCGCCGGTTCGATCCCTGGCCTGGGAAGATCCCACGTGCCACAGAGCGGCTGGACTGATGTGTCCAGTTGCCGAGCCGGAGCTCTGGAGCGCATGCACCCGGAGCCGGCACTCTGCAACAAAGAGGCCACCGCGATGGGAGGCCCACAGGAGCCAGAGAGCAAGGACGGTATACCTGAACCTAATATAATATTATAAATATATTGCATTAGATATCAAAATGTAATAGAAATACAGGGCACAATAAATGTGATGCCGTTGAGTCATGCTCCAAACCATCCTCACCCCCACTGCCCTCTCAGTCTGTGGAAAAATTGTCTTTCACGAAACTGGTCCCTGGTGCCAGAAAGGTTGGGGAATTAGAAGGGGCCCCCTGCTTATGAAAGCTCCTTGTCCAGAAAGAAGAGACAGACCACAGGCCCTGCAGATGACCTAGGAAAAGAAATAGGAAACAGAGGGGTGCTTGAGAGAGAACGGCTGCACAGACATAAGAGTAGGTGTAGGAAGGCATTGTGGCGGCGACTGCATTGACTGGTCTGAAACCAAACGTTCTGCATGCAGCTAGTCGTGGAACTCCCAAACCACTTCTGCACCACCCACTTACCCTTTAACCTTTCAGTTGTGGCCCCTTGAGCATCGCTTAGAGGAAGAATGATTAGATTTTTGGACTTCACCCCAGACCTACTTCCCAGGTAGTTCAGTGGTAAAGAATCCGCCTTCCAACGCAGGAGACACAGGAGATGTGGGCTTGATCCTGGGTCAGGAAGATCCACTGGAGGAGGAAATGGCGACCCGCTTGAGTATTCTTGCCTGGGAAG
Source organism: Tragulus kanchil (assembly GCA_022376925.1). Taxonomy (NCBI): domain Eukaryota; kingdom Metazoa; phylum Chordata; class Mammalia; order Artiodactyla; family Tragulidae; genus Tragulus; species Tragulus kanchil. The sequence goes on along the minus strand of JAIOJX010000002.1, from coordinate 133,924,869 downwards.
ATCATGTGGACAGAGGAACCTGGTGGGCTGCAGTCCATGGGGTCTCAAAGAGTCGGACACGACTGAGTATGCATGGACCCTGTACTTCAAACGTACTGAATCAGAAACTATGTGGGTGGAGCCTTGCATTCCATGTTTGAACTAGTGTTCCAGGCAATTCGGACAAATGTTAGTTTGAGAACTGTTGATCATATGTCAAAATGTTAAAAGAGTGCAGGTGGGGCTTCCCCTGCTGGTCCAGTGGATAGGGACACTGCCTCGCAGTGCAGGGTGCGCCGGTTCGATCCCTGGCCTGGGAAGATCCCACGTGCCACAGAGCGGCTGGACTGATGTGTCCAGTTGCCGAGCCGGAGCTCTGGAGCGCATGCACCCGGAGCCGGCACTCTGCAACAAAAGAGGCCACCGCGATGGGAGGCCCACAGGAGCCAGAGAGCAAGGACGGATGAAAATAGAGAAATGAGGGACCAGTGGAAGTGGCCCGCCCGCTCCCCTCCCTCCCCAACCCGACCCTGCCCAAAATAAATAAATAAATAAATCTTAAAAAAAAAAGAGTGCAGGTGCTGCTTAAAATAAATAACATAAGTTAGGTATAAGGATGATTCTTGGCAAAGCGGAGAGCTCTCATCTCCCGGCATTTTTTGTGACGAGGAAAACCCAGCTCCAGTGCTGCCAGATGTTCAGAATTTATGAATACATGTTAAAGATTTCATGTAACTCATCAGTGAAGAACCTGGGGAGATACTGCAACCTGTTCAAAGGCGAATTCTAAGACAGACACATGCAAAGATGAGGAATACTGAAATGAATGTGCAAAATGGAGGTAAAGTTTTTTTTTCACAGGGAGAGGGTTGTGTCTTCCTAGGACAGAACTATTTACATGTCTATAGACAAGAATCATTTTCCATTGCTTTCAGTTGTCAGAGAATGTAAAATAATTCCTGGGCTTCACAGGTGGCACTAGTAGTAAAGAACGTGCCTGCCAGTGCAGGAGAGGTGAGGGATGCAGGTTCAATCCCTGGGTCAGGAAGAAGTGATTTAGCACACACGCAGAATAATTCCCAGGACCAAAATCAGATAACACAGAGGGTGTGCTTTCGACAGTGTGTGTGTTAGTTGCTCAGGCATGTCCAACTCTTTGCGACCTCGTGGACGGTAGCCTGCCAGGCTCCTCTATCCATGGAATTCTCCAGGGAAGAGTACTGGAGTAGGTTGCCATTCCGTTTGCCTGAGTATCTTCCCGACCCAGGGATTGAAGCCGGGTTTCTTGAAGCCAGGTGTCTTGCATTGCAGGCAGAGTCTAAGGAACGTTTAGTTTTCATTAATTTCATAACAGAATTTTCCTGATGTGAATAATCTTATAGACTGAATTCAGATTCACCTGCTGAAATGCTAATGTGGGGCCCTCAAAATGGGACTGTATTCCACCAGGCTCCTCTGCCCATAGAGATTCTCCAGGCAAGAATACTAGAGTGGGTTGCCATGCCCTCCTCCAGGGGATCTTCCCAATCCAGGGATGGAACTCCTGTCTCCTGCATTTGCAGATAGGTTCTTTACCACTAGTGCCACTTGGGAAGCCCCTTAATTCCTCTGGGTACTTCTTATTTACTTCCACTGTTCATCTGACCATTCAACAAGTATTTATCAGCACTAGAGTACCAGGGAGTACCCTAAATAGTGGAGACATAAAAATGGACAGAGTTCCTGCTTATATTGTGGGGTGAAGCAGGTGCTGGAGAACAGAAAGCTTGTGTTTCAAAGGCAAATCACCCATTACTTAGAGAGCACACCTTTTCAGTGCCTCGCCTTTCTTGTAGAGATGTCCTACAACTCCGTTAGTTGTAGATAAATGACAGCAATGCAAATAATTCTTGCCTAGACACATGCAAATTGGGGAATTCCCTGGTGGCCCACTGGTTAGGACTCCAGGCTTCCACTACAGGGGGCCTGGGTGGGATCGGTGGTCCAGGAACTAAGATCCTTGCAGAGCTCACCAAGCAGCCTTAAAGGAAAGGGTGAAAAATAAACGAATAAATACGGAAAATGCAAATTAATTCTGGGCTAGATTTGCACATCTGTTCCAACCCTCCTTTATTCTGTATGAACTTGCCCTTTTCCTCACTCCTCTTTTGAAAGGATGGCATCTGCTTGGCTCCCTCACTTAATTATATCGTGTTCATTTTATAATGTATGAGTTTTGGGGGCGAGAGGGATTATCCTCTGACACACTGAGTGTCTAACACGCTCCAAGTGTAATGTATTATGGAGAAAATAAAGCAGAGTATACACGGAGGAGGTGGTCCCAAAAGACCTTCCAGAATAAAAATGCTAGAAGAATTGGTTAATCTGAGACTCAGATTTAACGGGGCATCCTCTGTTTCGTCTGGCAGGCCTTGCGAGGTGGACGGCGAACTTTGAGCTGGTCGTGGGTCTGGACGACCAGCCCGGGAGGCGGATCTGCGCAGAGCCGGGGGCCTCTCCGCGGGGTAGAGCGCAGTCGCCGGGGGTCCTGTGCGGAGGCGGGACCTGGCGGGTGGGCGTGGCCACAAGGCTCCACCCCGTCACGTGCCGACCCTCCCGCCGCGTCGGCCGCCCCGGAACGCGGCAGACGCTGGCAGCTGAAGGGCTGGGACGGCTACGGCCACAGCGGCGGGGCTGAACCCATGGCGACGGCGACAGCGACGGCGGTGGCGGCTGCGGGGGCCGGGCCCGGGGCCGCGGCGGAAGCTGAGTCGGTCGAGGGGCCCCGCGCACCAACAGGGGCGCTGGAGCTATGGCTCAGTGAGTAGCCAGGGCCGCCTCTCGGTGCGGGTGCAGCGCTCTTGGGAGGCCTGGCTTCCCGCCTCCCTGAGCCTTTCTTCCGAGGCTGGCGGGCGGGCAGGTGGCCGCGGAGAGGCTGGCGCCAGAGGAGGGGGCAGGGCCCGGCTCGGGTGGGAGGGCCGCCTCGTGGGGCCTGGGGAGGAACCCCGGGAATCCGGCGGCTGCACACAGGAGGCTGGGCGCTCTGCTTCCCCCTTCCCCCAGTCGCGGTGCATAAACAGTTAACCACATACTGGCTAGGGTTTCTTGAGCTTTGCTTTCATGCCAAGTACTGCTAAAAGCATTTCAGCTACTGTTAATCCTCATTACCACCCCACGAGCCGTTAATAACAGCTTCTGTTATTAACCTTTTTTAGAGATGGGGTCCTTTAGACTTAGTTGGGCAACACATCCACCCTCTGGGAAAGAACTCTCTGGCTGTCTACTTTAATGTCAAAACAAGCCCTTTATACCTTTTGTGGATGTTGCTTCTGGTGGGACTTAACTGTCTCGTGTAAGATTCAACCGCGGTCGAAGGGCCCGTTGTCTCTCCGTTACCGATGGGGGGAGGGGGGTCTTGAAATCCCAAGAGAATAAAGCCTATGCCCCGCCCCTTGTATTGGGCTCTGCTGGGTGCTGGGAGTATCCAGAACCGTAACGCGGGGTCCTGGCTCACAAAGACATTTTTAAGTGGGTGGTACAGGCCGACAGGAGCAAGCAGCACTTGATTACCTGAACGCAGATCGGGAGGGATGCCTCGTTTGTTTAATGTGTGGCGGTGGGGAGTTGGTTTGTTTACGAGGGGATTGTCTCTGGAGACAGCATGTTGAGTGGACAATGGAGGCGACAGTATTTCAGCTCCAAGAAGCTGCAAAAGCTGGGGGAAGTAGCAGGGTGTGAAGCATTCTGGGAAGGAGGCGGTAGGTTCTGCCAGAGGGCAAGGCCTCAAGAGGCTGCAGGGCTCATAGGGGAGAGAGGGTCAGGGGTCTTGGATACTGCAGAAAGGAGCTCAGAGTGTATCCCTGATGTAGTGGTGGGGGAGACGTTGGCGCCTGGGACTCGAGTGTGTGCCTGAGTGCTCTGTCGTGTCCCACTCTTTGGCAACCCCATGGACTGGGAAGACCGCCAGGCTCCTCTTGTCCATGGGACTTCTCAGGCAAGTGGCAAATGGAGTGGGTTGCTATTTCCTACTCCGGGAGATCTTCCCCACCATCTCCTGCATTAGCAGGTGGATTCTTCACCTCTGGGCCCCCTCTGGGCCCCTCTGATAGGTAGATCTGTTAAAAGCCTCACCTGCAGCTGTGTGAAGAGCTGAATCTGTTTGGGATGGGAGAGTCCAGGCGGAGAGGAGATGAAAAGCTCCACTGGTAGTGTGTCAGGGATGAAGGTCAAAGGTACTGGAGTGGAGAGTCGAAATAATTAGCTCATACCATGGGCAGCCTCGATGCATCAGAATAGAGGCACTCCAGAGGACTCTAGGGCAGATTCCAGGCTCCAGGCTCAGGCTGGTTACAGATGCCTCACTTGTGGAGTTTGAGGTGCTCGTGGCACGAAGAGAAACTCTCTGGGCTGCTGGTTGGCTGCAGAGAGGGTCAGAACTGGAGGTCCACTTGAGACTTCAGGTCACTGGCAGTGAGCTTTGTCCAGGGAGGCTGTGCTCATTGGGAAGAACAGAGCATGGAGCATCTCAGCCTGGGAGGATCAGTGGGGGAGGCCGCCTGGAGAGGAAGGTAAAGCCTACAGGCTGCAGGAAAGCAGGGTGGGGAGTCACCGCTCTGTGAAGACAGCGCAGTTGGTAGGTGGTTTTGCTGCTGAGAAATAGAGGAGGAGGAGGGGGAATTTTGAATTTGGCAACTAAAACATTACTGAGTTATCTCAGTGTTCAAGGCGGGGACAGAAGGTGGTTGACTCGGAGGCAGTGGAGTTGCAGAAGTGGGCTGGGTTAGAGACCCGCCAGCAGCTGACCCAGGTTAGGGAGAAAAAGGGGAGTGAGGAAGGGGTCCTTAAGCTGCAGTCGCTTTAGGCCAGTGTGGTCTCAGAGGTCTGAGATCGTCCAGCTGTTCAGGTAGGGCTAGAACACCTCCCCCCCCACACCCCTCCATAGCACACACCTGCTTCCCAGTCCTGGAACCAGACACGCCTCAGACTTTCCCAGACCTGCCCTGGGGCGGAGGGCCCACCGCTCCCCTCTCCACCTGAGAGCCTCCGGGTCTGGGCTTTGGAGGGCTGTGTGCACTGGGGAGCCGTATCTTGTAGTTTTCACGGTTGTGGGCTTCCACCTCCCCACCCCTGCCCCTCAGTAGGAGCAGAGGACGTAAACTGTTCAGCCAGACTCGTCGAGGGGCTGCTGTGTGGTTGAGGGGGTACACGGATGGACAAAGGGTAGAGGTGCTGGGGGTGGGGCAAGGACAGGGGTGTAGTGGAAGGAAAGCACCTGAGTCTAGGCTGGACGGAGAAGGATGTCACTCCAGGGGCATCTGAGGACCCCTGAGCCCAGCTCACGCAGGGGTCTTCCCTAAGCAAGCACGGCAGCTGTGTCTGTAAGGCAGAATGTAGTAACGTGTCCCCCTGGGGGTGGTAAGGATCGGAGAGGAGTTCCTGAATGTGAAACAACGTCGCGGCGTGCCTGGGCGCAGTGTTCACTCTTATCATCACCGGTCTTGTTAGTCTGGAGTGGCGGAAAACGAACTCATGCTGTTTTGCCTGAAAAGGGAAAACATCAGACCTAGAATTGGCAGGGAGGAGTTCCCCAAAGGAGCAGTGGGCACCTGTTTCTCCAGAAGCTCAAGCTTTAAAATAGGAGCAGCAGCTTCTGGGCTTTTCTGCAGCCCCGCCTTCCCCCACTTCGTTTATTTTGGGCGGTGTTCCACACGACTGCATTTAGAACTGCCTCGTTCTTGTTAATGAAAAGCCTCCGGTGCCCCATTGCACGGGGTGCTGCTCGATTTAACCAGCTTCTTGTGTGTGGACTCTCCGGGCTGCGGGGAGCCTTAAGCTCTGGGTTCCTGCTGCCGGGGAGGCAGTCGCTGGGTTGAGAGCTCTGTGATCTTTCTTCTTCCATCTATTGGGACCTCCCCCCAGGTGATAAATCCTGTCCCTCCAGCCTCACTTTTGTGCCTCCCTTGGGGATGGGAGTGGTCTGGACTGGGATTTGTTTATATTCTCCCTGCTTCTCAAGGGCTGAGCTCATTCTTGGAGTCTCGCAAAGGTCATTCCTGTGGTGGGCCTTGGGCTTGCAGGGCGGCTTGACGGCGGGGTTGGTGTGCGTCTCCTGCAGGAATCTCCCAGGCAGGGAAGACTGCTGTGGGATTGAGTTGTGAGTATTCTCAAGGTGACTGCCTCCCCACAGCCCCGGGCTCCCCCGACCAGCTCCGGCTGCTCCGGCACCAGGGTCATGACCTTGGTGGTGGGATGGCAGCTGATGTGAGGCGTTTGGGGGTTTGAATTAGTCACTGTTAGGTTTCAGGGAATTCCCTGGCAGTCTAGTGATTAGGACTCTGTGCTTTCTTGGCTTGGCCCTGGGTTCAGTCCCTGGTCGGGGAACTACCATCCTGCTTTTCTCTGGACCTGCTCATGGCCACTGAAATAGCGTGGCAGCAGGGGATCAGGTGTTTGGAGACCCAGTTATTGCAGAACTGGAATAGCCATCCCCTGGTGTCAGCAGTATGTCCTGCCAGAGGTCCAGGGTCTGCACAGCGAAAGATGAATCGTTCATTAGTAGATACCCTTGCTAATGACTGTCTAGGTGCTGGAGCTTGGAAAGGTGAATGAGACAGACCTTCTTCCTGCCTTAGGGAGCTTGATAACTCAGTGGTAAGAAGGTCAGAGAAACTAGTTCCCCAGAGAGGTCCTGTCTTTGCCACGGAGCTGAAGACTTCACTGTGAGAAACATTTGGGCCCCAGAATCGGGCACACCTGAGATGCAGTTTCTGTCATTTTCCAGATTTGTGACCGGGCAGGTTTCTTCACCAGTAAAATGGTGAGCTAAGAGTGTCAGCTTCCGTTCTGAGGATTACAGGAAAGGGATTCCAGGAAAGCGCTGAGCATCATGTCTGAACCACAGCACGTTCTTAAAAAAACAGAATGGGGGGCTTCCCCGGTGGTCCAGTGGGTAGAGTCTGCCTTGCAGTGCAAGGGGCACCGGTTCGATCCCTGGCCTGGGAAGATTCCACGTGCCACGGAGCGGCTGGACCGGTGTGTCCAGTTACAAGCCAGTGCTTTGGAGCGCATGCGCCCAGAGCCGGTGCTCTGCAACAGGAGAGGCCACTGTGATGGGAGGTCCACACAGACCAAAGAATAAAGATGGATGGAAATAAATATAAAAAATAAAAGAGGCTTGATGGGGAAGAAAAAGACAGAATGGGGGGTGGGCCACAGCTATGACCATTATTGCTGTTATTTGGGAGCTGTGAAAAACCTTGAGGGAATTGTGACAATGTCAGAAATGGCAAATAAAAAAACATACACTTTATAGATCTTTTTTTGATGCTTTGTCTTGGTTATAGGTTAGAACATTATTTAAGCTTGTGGAGTTGTTTTTCCTTTCTTTGGAAAAGCTGACCACTTGGTGCTAGGGAGAGGGGAGAGAGCTGGATTCTGCCTGGTGAATGGGGGTCCTGCCTGCTGTTCTCTGCTGCTAGGTCATAGAGCAGGGGTCCCTGATCCCCAGGCCACAAATGGGTACCAGTTAGTTCGTGGCCAGGAAGGAACCAGGCTGCACAGCAGGAGGTGAGAGGTGGTTGAGTGAACGAAGCTGCATCTTTTAATATATTTACAGCCATTCCCCATCATTCACCTTACTGCCTGAGCTCCCTCTCATGTCAGATGTGCGCCACATTAGATTCTCCTAGGAGTGCGGACGCTAAATATAATGCACTTGAATTATCCTGAAACCACTCCCCCTCCCCACCCCACTGCCGCCCCATCTGTGGGAAAATTATCTCCCATGAAACTGACCCCTGGTGTCAGAAAGGTTGGGGACTGCCGTCATAGAGTCATGTGTTAAGGTCCGAACGTCTTTTAGATGTCAAGCTTGACCTTATAGGGAACTGAAACTCTGTGGAAGTTTTCATGTCATAGAATTACTTTAGATGAGTCAGATCTCCTTTTTTCATTGACTTTTGTTGGAATACAGTTGCTTTGCACTGTTGTGTTAGTTCCTGCTGTACCGCAAAGTAAATCAGTTATACGTACACGTTATCTCCACTCTCTTTTAGATTTCCTTCCCACTTAGGTCACCACAGAGCGTTGAGTAGAGGTCCCTGTGCGCTAGAACGGAGTCAGGTCTCGTGATCAGACTCTCTGAGTGTCACAGTTTAATTTTGTGAGTAGTTATTTTGTGCCTGTGGCTGAGACACTGTACTTAGCATTACAGGAGGCATAGGGCTTCTGCCTTCATTCTGAATAGATTTTTGAAGTTTAAGTGTAACTTGTCATGCGTGCAGATTTTTAAAGTCGAAGGCAGAGATTGTTTTAAGGTCGGGTGTTTTCTTGATTGCTTTGTTTGCCAGTATACTGAGTATTTGAGACACTGTCTTTTTTAAAATATTAATTTCTTTGGCTATCTGTGTCTTCATTGCTGCGCACGGTCTCTCTTCAGCGGGAGAGTGGGAGCTTCTCTCTAGTTGCGGTGCATGGACTGCCCACCGCAGTGGCTTCTCTTGTTACAGGGCACAGCCTCTAGTTGTGCAGGCTTCAGAAGTTGCAGAATGTTGGGCTTCCCTGGTGGTCCAGTGGGTAAGGACACCGCCTTGCAGTGCAAGGGGCGCCGGTTCTGGGAAGATCCCACGTGCCGCGGAGCGGCTGGACCGATGTGTCCAATTACCGAGCCGGAGCTCTGGAGCGCATGCGCCCGGAGCCGGTGCTCTGCGACAACAGAGGCCACCGCGATGGGAGGCCCACATGGGCCAAAGAACAAAGATGGATGAAAAATAGACAAATGAAAGACCAATAGAAGAGGCCCTCTCGCCCCCCGCCCCCCCCAAAATAAATAAATAAATAAATGTTTAAAAAAAAAAAGAAGTTGCAGGATGTGGGCTCAGTAGTTGTAACTCGCAGGCAGATGGTTTCCTACCACTAGACCACCAGGGAAACCCTAGATGCTGTCTTTTAAAAATTGTCATGACTATCCCACGGGGAGGATACTGTTTTCTATATAGTTGAGGAAACTGGGGCTCTGGGAGCCCAGTGACATGTAACTAATAAAGGATGGAGCTGGAGGTCCCCAGCCTATGAGCAGGCAGAATGCGGGCCTTCTGAGAAGGAAGACATGGCTTCTGTTTTGTGGGGGTGGGTGAGAGAAGGCTTAAGAAAGTTTTATGAAGTGACATTTGAATTGGGACTCAGAGGGTGAATGGCATGTTAAGACATGGGGCATAGGGAAAGAACTTTGAGGGGGACAGAGGTGAGGAGCAGGTGGAAATTGATAACCTGATCCTTTGCTCTCCTTTGCTGTCTTTGGTTGAGAAGATGTCTTGACAGTTTAATTTTGATTTTTGCTTAACGTTTAGCATTACAGGAGGCATAGGGCTTCTGCCTTCATTCTGAATAGATTTTTGAAGTTTAAGTGTAACTTGTCATGCGTGCAGATTTTTAAAGTCGAAGGCAGAGATTGTTTTAAGGTCGGGTGTTTTCTTGATTGCTTTGTTTGCCAGTATACTGAGTATTTGAGACACTGTCTTTTTTAAAATATTAATTTCTTTGGCTATCTGTGTCTTCATTGCTGCGCACGGTCTCTCTTCAGCGGGAGAGTGGGAGCTTCTCTCTAGTTGCGGTGCATGGACTGCCCACCGCAGTGGCTTCTCTTGTTACAGGGCACAGCCTCTAGTTGTGCAGGCTTCAGAAGTTGCAGAATGTTGGGCTTCCCTGGTGGTCCAGTGGGTAAGGACACCGCCTTGCAGTGCAAGGGGCGCCGGTTCTGGGAAGATCCCACGTGCCGCGGAGCGGCTGGACCGATGTGTCCAATTACCGAGCCGGAGCTCTGGAGCGCATGCGCCCGGAGCCGGTGCTCTGCGACAACAGAGGCCACCGCGATGGGAGGCCCACATGGGCCAAAGAACAAAGATGGATGAAAAATAGACAAATGAAAGACCAATAGAAGAGGCCCTCTCGCCCCCCGCCCCCCCCAAAATAAATAAATAAATAAATGTTTAAAAAAAAAAAGAAGTTGCAGGATGTGGGCTCAGTAGTTGTAACTCGCAGGCAGATGGTTTCCTACCACTAGACCACCAGGGAAACCCTAGATGCTGTCTTTTAAAAATTGTCATGACTATCCCACGGGGAGGATACTGTTTTCTATATAGTTGAGGAAACTGGGGCTCTGGGAGCCCAGTGACATGTAACTAATAAAGGATGGAGCTGGAGGTCCCCAGCCTATGAGCAGGCAGAATGCGGGCCTTCTGAGAAGGAAGACATGGCTTCTGTTTTGTGGGGGTGGGTGAGAGAAGGCTTAAGAAAGTTTTATGAAGTGACATTTGAATTGGGACTCAGAGGGTGAATGGCATGTTAAGACATGGGGCATAGGGAAAGAACTTTGAGGGGGACAGAGGTGAGGAGCAGGTGGAAATTGATAACCTGATCCTTTGCTCTCCTTTGCTGTCTTTGGTTGAGAAGATCAGGGGTTGAGTACCTGTCCTTTTTATTTTTCTTTCCTCTTTTTTTTGGCCACTTCTATTGATCTTTCACTCATTTATCTTTGTTCTTTGGTCTGTGTGGGCCTCCCATCGCGGTGGCCTCTGTTGCTACAGAGCACTGGCTCTGGGCAATGCACGCCAGAGCTCCGGCTCTGTAATTGGACACATTGGTCCAGCCGCTCTGCTGCACGTGGGATCTTCCCAGGCCAGGGATCGAACTGACACTCCTTGCACTGCAAGGTGATGTCCTTACCCACTGGACCACCAGGGAAGCCTGAGTACCTGTCTTTTGAATCTCACTGTTGAATTAGGGGCACAGGGCTTCCAGATGATGTCAATGTGACTGCATCTGGAAAAGTTGAATTCTAGTTGACTCAAGAGGCTTTTCATTTTTTCTTTGACTGTGCTGGCTCATAGTTGCAATGTGCAGGATCTAGTTCCCTGACCTGGGACTGAACCCAGGCCCCCTGCATTGGGAGCATGGCGTTGCAGCCACTGGACCACCAGAGTAGTCCCGATTGTGGAGTCTGTCTTTCATTTCTTAAATTTATTTATTTATTTATTTTTGGCTGCACTAGGTCTTTTGTTGTTCCATGAGCACTTTCGCTGGTCGTGGAGAGTGGGGGCTGCTGTCTCTTTGCCATGTGCGGATGTCCACTGCAGAGATTTCCTGTTGCAAGCGCGGGCTCTATGTGTGTGGGCTTCAGCAGTTTGGATTCCTGGGCTCTAGAGCACAAGCTCAGTAGTTATGGTGCTCAGGCTTAGTTGCTCTGCAACATGTGGGATCTTCCCTGACCAGGCATCGAACCCGTGTCCCCTGCACTGGCAGGTGGATTCTTAACCACTGGACCACCAGGCAAGCCTCTGTTGACCCTTAAGTAATCAGAAGGGAGGAGAATTACTAGGGGCTGGAGCAGTGGAGGAGGCTTTTGGGAGGAGATGGAAATTCAGAATGGCCTTGAGAATGGATAGGGTTTTGAGAAGAGAGAAGTGGACATTCAGGCAAGAGGAATGGTGTCAGAAGTATGACTGTAAGAATTACTTATTTGCAGAATTTGTGAGAGCTTCTCTGTCAGGCCCTGTAGGATGTTTCATTGCAGAGGTGGGTAGTCCAGGACAGGCTGGACAGTGAGGAAGAGGGGAAATGTTATTTTTTTATTTAAAATTTTTTTTTTTGCCTCCAAGTCAGCACTTATTTTTCATCCACCTTTATTCCTTGGCATGCATGGGCCCCCCATCGCAGTGGCCCGTCCTGTTGCAGAGCACTGGCTGTGGGCACATGCACTCCAGAGCGCTGGCTCCCAGCTGGACTCACTGGTCCAGCTGCTCCTTGGCACATGGGATGCTCTCGGGCCAGGGACCAAACCGGTGCACCCTGCACTGCAAGGCGGACCCTCCACCCACTGGACCACCAGGGAAGCCCAGAGAAGAGGGGAAATGTTATGAAAGGGCAGGATAAAAACAATCTCAGCAACTCTTTTAGGAGAATGTGGCTTGGCTCAGTGGAGGGTGGAGCCTGTGGAGTGGGCATCCTTGTCGGGTTATCAGGTGGGGATTCTAGGCAGCAGCTGTGGAAGGAGAGGAACAAGTGGCTCCCATGCAGCCCAGGAAGGATACATACACTGCCTTATTCCAGGAAGTCAGGGATTGCCCCTCCCCTCAGTGGAACATGATCTCCCGTTGGGCCTTCAGATAATCCCCCCCTTTCCAGGTGTTTCCTGCTCCTGGCTGAGCCCTGGTACCCTTCAAGTTCCATGTCCTTAGATTTCATCCAAGTCTGAATGTCCCAGTAGGGGAGACCCTGGTGTGACTGGATCTGCGTTCCTTGGGTGTGTGTCAGGTAGCAGAGAGAAACGGCATTCTGAGGCGCGAAGGCACGGAGGTCCTCTTGTCAGACCGGATAAGCCACTGGCATGTGGAGACGCTTCTTATGTAGGACAGAGGGTTTCAGTAAGCGGAGGGTCCGATTGAGGCCTGTTCCTTTGGGGACGTAGTGAGAGCTGCTCAGGGCTTCATTGTATATTCTGATCTTCCTGTCACAGGGCTAAGAAGCTTCCAGGTTCTTGGGCTTCCCTGTGGCCCCTTGGTTAAGAATCACCTGCCAGTGCAGGTCTTTGCTCTGGGGAGAATCCACATGCCACAGAGCAACCAAGCCCCGCGTGCCACAGCCAGAGAAAGCCCAGCGCAGCAACGAAGACCCAGTGCCGCCAGAAAAATAGGTTAATTAAAAAAAGCTTGCAGGTTTTGGGCCATGCCTAGATGCTGGCCTATGCCCATCCTTGTTGCTGGGCCACCATCGGGGGTCGACATGGGCCTGGAGAAAGTGCACGCAAGCCAAGCCTTGCACTGCAAGGCGGACCCTCCACCCACTGGACCACCAGGGAAGCCCAGAGAAGAGGGGAAATGTTATGAAAGGGCAGGATAAAAACAATCTCAGCAACTCTTTTAGGAGAATGTGGCTTGGCTCAGTGGAGGGTGGAGCCTGTGGAGTGGGCATCCTTGTCGGGTTATCAGGTGGGGATTCTAGGCAGCAGCTGTGGAAGGAGAGGAACAAGTGGCTCCCATGCAGCCCAGGAAGGATACATACACTGCCTTATTCCAGGAAGTCAGGGATTGCCCCTCCCCTCAGTGGAACATGATCTCCCGTTGGGCCTTCAGATAATCCCCCCCTTTCCAGGTGTTTCCTGCTCCTGGCTGAGCCCTGGTACCCTTCAAGTTCCATGTCCTTAGATTTCATCCAAGTCTGAATGTCCCAGTAGGGGAGACCCTGGTGTGACTGGATCTGCGTTCCTTGGGTGTGTGTCAGGTAGCAGAGAGAAACGGCATTCTGAGGCGCGAAGGCACGGAGGTCCTCTTGTCAGACCGGATAAGCCACTGGCATGTGGAGACGCTTCTTATGTAGGACAGAGGGTTTCAGTAAGCGGAGGGTCCGATTGAGGCCTGTTCCTTTGGGGACGTAGTGAGAGCTGCTCAGGGCTTCATTGTATATTCTGATCTTCCTGTCACAGGGCTAAGAAGCTTCCAGGTTCTTGGGCTTCCCTGTGGCCCCTTGGTTAAGAATCACCTGCCAGTGCAGGTCTTTGCTCTGGGGAGAATCCACATGCCACAGAGCAACCAAGCCCCGCGTGCCACAGCCAGAGAAAGCCCACGCGCAGCAACGAAGACCCAGTGCCGCCAGAAAAATAGGTTAATTAAAAAAAAAAAGCTTGCAGGTTTTGGGCCATGCCTAGATGCTGGCCTGTGCCCATCCTTGTTGCTGGGCCACCATCGGGGGTCGACATGGGCCTGGAGAAAGTGCACGCAAGCCAAGCCTTGCACTGGGAATGGAGCCCCTTGCGGGACAGTAGCTCGTTCACCAGCCTGCTTGTTCACGTGGTCAGCAAACAGTCACTGAGGCCGTATCCTGGGCCAGACATGTGCCTGACAGTGATATGTACGGTCGACTCACGCCCCACCCTCCCCCAGCCCCTTGGCTGTCCGCTCGCCAAGTCTGATCCTCTAGAGGTGTGATATCACAGTCCTTGGCTGTTGTCATATTTTGGGGGGTGAGATGTGGGAGGTGTATGTTTCCCTTTTTTACGCTTAACACTTTCATTTCTTATTTCCTTGACAGATAAAGCCACAGACCCAAGCATGTCAGAACAGGACTGGTCAGCGATCCAGAATTTCTGTGACCAAGTGAATACTGATCCCAACGGGTAAGGTGGCTTCACACCCATGCCTGACTGCTGCAGGCACCTCAGACTCTGCATGACTTTGTTTCCTGGGATTGTTTTAAAAGCGGGGCTTTGTTTCCTTTTTTCCTCCCTCCATGATCTACTGAGTACGTTATTTTTCGAGAAATAGCAAATTCACGTAGTTTTCTAAAAATAAATAAATAAAATAATTTTAAATAAGTCAAATAAATAATGAAAATAAATAAAGAAATAGTTTATAACTGGCAATTATTAAAAAATATTTAAATATTTTTTATGAAGCACTACTGCTGAGGAGATCTCTGTTAGGGATAGAATCTAGCTAGGGCACGTAGCAGTGTGAAAGATCGGTTGTGTTCTCCTTAATTTATTAAAAGAAAATTCTTTGCAGTGAGAGCTGCTCAGGGCTTCATTGTATATTCTGATCTTCCTGTCACAGGGCTAAGAAGCTTCCAGGTTCTTGGGCTTCCCTGTGGCCCCTTGGTTAAGAATCACCTGCCAGTGCAGGTCTTTGCTCTGGGGAGAATCCACATGCCACAGAGCAACCAAGCCCCGCGTGCCACAGCCAGAGAAAGCCCACGCGCAGCAACGAAGACCCAGTGCCGCCAGAAAAATAGGTTAATTAAAAAAAAAAAGCTTGCAGGTTTTGGGCCATGCCTAGATGCTGGCCTATGCCCATCCTTGTTGCTGGGCCACCATCGGGGGTCGACATGGGCCTGGAGAAAGTGCACGCAAGCCAAGCCTTGCACTGGGAATGGAGCCCCTTGCGGGACAGTAGCTCGTTCACCAGCCTGCTTGTTCACGTGGTCAGCAAACAGTCACTGAGGCCGTATCCTGGGCCAGACATGTGCCTGACAGTGATATGTACGGTCGACTCACGCCCCACCCTCCCCCAGCCCCTTGGCTGTCCCCCGCCAAGTCTGATCCTCTAGAGGTGTGATATCACAGTCCTTGGCTGTTGTCATATTTTGGGGGGTGAGATGTGGGAGGTGTATGTTTCCCTTTTTTACGCTTAACACTTTCATTTCTTATTTCCTTGACAGATAAAGCCACAGACCCAAGCATGTCAGAACAGGACTGGTCAGCGATCCAGAATTTCTGTGACCAAGTGAATACTGATCCCAACGGGTAAGGTGGCTTCACACCCATGCCTGACTGCTGCAGGCACCTCAGACTCTGCATGACTTTGTTTCCTGGGATTGTTTTAAAAGCGGGGCTTTGTTTCCTTTTTTCCTCCCTCCATGATCTACTGAGTACGTTATTTTTTTGAAATAGCAAATTCACGTAGTTTTCTAAAAATAAATAAATAAAATAATTTTAAATAAGTCAAATAAATAATGAAAATAAATAAAGAAATAGTTTATAACTGGCAATTATTAAAAAATATTTAAATATTTTTTATGAAGCACTACTGCTGAGGAGATCTCTGTTAGGGATAGAATCTAGCTAGGGCACGTAGCAGTGTGAAAGATCGGTTGTGTTCTCCTTAATTTATTAAAAGAAAATTCTTTGCAGTTTATACTATATTTAGCATCATGTTTCCGATTTTCTTAAAGAGCTGCAGCAGACGCTTTTGATGTTGCTTAGTCAGTAAGTTGTGTCTGACTCTCTTTTGGCCCTGTGGACTGTGGCCCACCAGGCTCCTCTGCCTGTAGGATGCCCCAGGCAAGAGCACTGGAGTAGCTTGCTGTTTCCTTCTCCAGGGGATCTGGCTGACCCAGAGATTGAATCTGTGTCTCCTGCATTGTGGGCATATTCTTTACCACTGAGCCACCAGGGAAGCTCATTAAGCTAATTGAAATGCAGTCTTTCTTAAGAAAAAGCAGCAGGAAGGATAAGATTGTATTAAATTTGGTTTCTGAAGTATCTGAATGGGACCTTTTTTTTTTCCTCCTATTTCTTGGTCATCATGCACGCCATGTTGGATCTTAGTTCCTCAACCAGGGCCCAAACCGCCCCCTGGCAGCAGGAACGTGGTGTCTTAACCACTGGCCCATGAGGGAAGCCCCCTGGATAGGCGCTTAAGGAACGAGTCAATTATCTGGGTGTTTTATCTGCATGTGACTGAACACTCGTTTGGAAACAAACAGGAAGTTGGGTCACATATTCTGCTCTAGTGTTGTCTGAGCAGTTGTCATATGACAGTTAGGGTCTGAGGTGCTCACGACTGCGGTCCGGGAGCTGTGGGGTTGGGCGGGCTGGGGAGAGGCGGGCGCGCCCTGGAGGCCTCGCTGTGGGAAGGCGGGCGGCTGGCAGGGAGCCTCCTTCGGGGCCTCACGCGTGCTCGTGTGCAGTCGCATCTAACCTCTCTTTGGGACCCGAGCTCCTCGGGGGAGAAGGGGCTTCGCCAGGCGTGCTCAGCCAGACCGGTTAGTGTGTTCCCCTCCACCCAGAGTCTCTGTTTTTCCTTAGCTCGACCCACGCGCCCTGGCTGCTGGCCCACAAGATCCAGTCTCCGCAAGAGAAAGAAGCTCTTTATGCCTTAACGGTGAGTTCCGCTTGCTCCTTAGCCTTGGCTCGCCTGTCGCGGGGCTGGCACTCCAGTGTGGGGAAGAGCCTGCGAGACGCTCACCTTCCCGGCCTTGAGAACGCAGGCCAGAGGGAGTTCTGAGCCCAGGTCACTCCATCCTAGATTTGTTTCCGGAGAGTAACACTGAACCTGACCGGCCGGAAGGAAAGGAAGGCATTCTTTTCTCTTTTTTTCCGCCCTTTTCAGACCAAGGCTGGCAAGGTCAAGGGCCCATTGGTAGCATGAATGAGTGAGCCGCTGGGTGGGGATCAAAGCACTGGAGAGCCCGTTCCAGTCTAAGGAGGGCAGCTACCCGGCAGGACTCGCTGGCTGTTGTCACGCATGAGTTTGGGCCCAGTGTTGCTAGAACTTTCTGTTTAAGAGAAACCAGAAATCCAGATGAAGTCTCTGAATTTCCGCAGTGTTGAAATGTTAAACAGTGGTGTGGGCCAAAGAAAACATTTACAGGCCCAGCTTGTCACTTGGGGGCCAGCAGGCAACCCATCGTTGGACAGTCGCTGGGTATTCCCTGTCTGATTTCTGCCTCTAAGGAGAAAGAAGGCGGCGATTCTCTGACCAGTTTCACCTGCCCAAAGGGTCTCCATACGAGGTGGGGTGACTTCAGAGTCCCCCTCTGAGCAGTTTCCTGGGCACAGACCTGTCAGGTACAAGAGCAAACAAGTGCTTTTTTATTTAGTCTGAGACCGTCACCCTTCCTCCCAAACTTCAGTGTCCTCGGTCTTGAGCCATGGCTCCAGCGAATACTCACCCGGTTTGGAACGAGTTCTGGAGCCGACGGCCCCCACTTCTCATGGGGTCCTGTGTCTGTGCAGGTGCTGGAGATGTGTGTGAACCACTGTGGGGAGAAGTTCCACAGCGAGGTGGCCAAGTTCCGCTTCCTGAATGAACTCATCAAAGTACTGTCCCCGAAGGTGAGTATCCCGGGCTCAGCCCTGTGCACTCCTCTGCACAGCCCCCAGCTTGCAAGCTCCCTTTGCCCTTCTTGGTCCAGCGGCAGACTTGCTCGTGGATAGGCTCTTCCAGGCTTGTCCCAGGTTTGTGAGAGCTGAGCGTTGAACGCTCTCCTCTTCAAGGTGTAGGATGATGTCAGGGTCATCGGTTGATTTTTGCATTTCTAGATCCTCCCTTTACAATGGCCCTGTGGATGGGTGGCCTAGAGCGGGAGGAACTCTTGTCTCATAGGTGCAGGTGTCCTGGTCGAGGTAGCAGAGGATATCAGGTATGGCATTAGGTTTCCTTCTTCCCTTGTCCTCTGTACCTTTCCTCCTGGTACCTGTCTTAATGATAGCCTTCTCAGATAACTGATGGAGGCTTCATTTGCTGCCTTCCCAACAGCTCTCACATACCAGCTGTGTGTCCTGTGGTTTAATTCATTTCTAGCAATAAGTACTCTAAAGTTAGGATAGACCCAACAGGTTAAGAGCTCAGTGCTGCCTAGATCACGCCTGCTTCAGACTCCATTCGTCATTTCAGGGACTCCCAAGCTGCTTGCACTTCTGCCCGACCAGTGGTAAGTTCAGAGGTTCCTCTCACCGCCTCTGCCAGGTTCCGTGCTTTGCTGTAGGAGCTTCCTGGTGGCTCAGATGGTAAGAGTCTGCCTGCGATCGATTCCCGCTTTTGCTTGAGGCCATTCTCTGACCAGTTTCACCTGCCCAAAGGGTCTCCATACGAGGTGGGGTGACTTCAGAGTCCCACTCTGAGCAGTTTCCTGGGCACAGACCTGTCAGGTACAAGAGCAAACAAGTGCTTTTTTATTTAGTCTGAGACCGTCACCCTTCCTCCCAAACTTCAGTGTCCTCGGTCTTGAGCCATGGCTCCAGCGAATACTCACCCGGTTTGGAACGAGTTCTGGAGCCGACGGCCCCCACTTCTCATGGGGTCCTGTGTCTGTGCAGGTGCTGGAGATGTGTGTGAACCACTGTGGGGAGAAGTTCCACAGCGAGGTGGCCAAGTTCCGCTTCCTGAATGAACTCATCAAAGTATTGTCCCCGAAGGTGAGTATCCCGGGCTCAGCCCTGTGCACTCCTCTGCACAGCCCCCAGCTTGCAAGCTCCCTTTGCCCTTCTTGGTCCAGCGGCAGACTTGCTCGTGGATAGGCTCTTCCAGGCTTGTCCCAGGTTTGTGAGAGCTGAGCGTTGAACGCTCTCCTCTTCAAGGTGTAGGATGATGTCAGGGTCATCGGTTGATTTTTGCATTTCTAGATCCTCCCTTTACAATGGCCCTGTGGATGGGTGGCCTAGAGCGGGAGGAACTCTTGTCTCATAGGTGCAGGTGTCCTGGTCGAGGTAGCAGAGGATATCAGGTATGGCATTAGGTTTCCTTCTTCCCTTGTCCTCTGTACCTTTCCTCCTGGTACCTGTCTTAATGATAGCCTTCTCAGATAACTGATGGAGGCTTCATTTGCTGCCTTCCCAACAGCTCTCACATACCAGCTGTGTGTCCTGTGGTTTAATTCATTTCTAGCAATAAGTACTCTAAAGTTAGGATAGACCCAACAGGTTAAGAGCTCAGTGCTGCCTAGATCACGCCTGCTTCAGACTCCATTCGTACGTTTCAGGGACTCCCAAGCTGCTTGCACTTCTGCCCGACCAGTGGTAAGTTCAGAGGTTCCTCTCACCGCCTCTGCCAGGTTCCGTGCTTTGCTGTAGGAGCTTCCCTGGTGGCTCAGATGGTAAAGAGTCTGCCTGCGTTGCAGGCGATGCAGGTTCAGTTCCTGGGTCGGGAAGATCACCTGGAGAAGGAAATGGGAATCCACTCCAGTGTTCTTTCCTGGAGAATTCCGTGGACTGAGGAGCCTGGTGGGCTACAGTTCATGGGGTCGCAAAGTCGGACATGACTGAGTGACTAACCTCACATGCACGCACACACACTTCACTGGAAAGATTCACAGAACACAGAGAGGCATTATACATTGTGAAGGATATAAAAGACACATAGGCCAAGGTTTCAGGGGTGAGTGGGGGCAGAGTGTCCATGCTGTTTCCTGCAGAACCTGAGCTCACCACCTTCCCCGCACAGCTCGTGCTCAACCAGAAATCTCTCTGGACCTGGTTGGTGGAGTTTTCATCTGGAGTTAGGTGGACACAGTTGATTTAATCATTGGCCTTGTGATTGAACTCAATCTTCAGTCAGGATAGGGCTGCAAGTTCCAACCCTCTAATCACATGGTCAGTCCCTTCCTTGAAACTGAAGTGTCCACCAAGAATGTTTAGCATAAACTCGGGTATGGTCCCTGGGGACTTATTGTAACTAACAAAGACATTCCTATCACTCAGGAAATTCCAAGGGTCTTTGAAATTCTGTGCCAGGAAGAGCTGAGAATAAGGGTCCAATATATTTTATTTCCCAAATCCTTTTATTTACAAGGATTAATAAATCCTTTTATTTACTTAAGAAGACCTTTAATTGATACCGTTTATTTTTGTCTCTGCCGTGCCTTTGTCATGGCAGACGGGCTGCTCTCTACTTGTGGTGAGTGCATGTCTCATCGGGGTGGCTTCTCATTGTAGAGCACGGGCTCCAGGGCTCACAGGCTTTAGCAGTTGCAGCATGTGGGCTTACCTGCACCACAGTATATGGAATCTTCCCGGACCAGGGTTCGAACCTGTTCCCTGCATTGGCAAGTGGATTCTTAACCACTGGATGTCATAACCCACCAGAGATGTCCCAAGAGGATCTTTTAAAAAATAATGACTCAAAACCTTTACGTTTCAGCAGTTCCTTTCACTTTACCTTATTTCGTTCCAAGTATTTGTTAATTCTACACTCAAAAAAATGTGGATGATGACTGCACCCATGAAATTAAAACCCTTGCTCCTTGGAAGAAAAGCTATGACAAACCTAAAAGCAGAGACATCAGTCTGCCGACAGATGTCCTTAGAGTCAAAGATACGTTTTCCCAGTAGTCATTTACGGGTGCGAGGGTTGGGCCATGAAGAACGCTGAGCGCTGGAGAAGGGATGCCTTTGAACTGTGGTGCTGGAGAAGACTCTTGAGAGTCCCTTGGACAGCACGGAGATCAAACCAGCCAATCCTAAAGGAAATCAACCCTGACTGTTCATTGGAAGGACCGATGCTGAAGCTGAAGCTCCAATCCTTTGGCCACCTGACGTGAAGAGCCGACTCATTGGAAAAGGCCCTGATGCTGGAAACGATTGAGGGCAGGAGGAGAAGGAGGCGACAGAAGATGAGACGGCTGGATGGCATTATTGCCTCGACAAGAATTTGAGCAAACTTGAGGAGATGGTGAAGGGAAGCCTGACGTGTTGCTGTCCACGGGGTCGCAGAGTTGGACACGACTGAGCAACTGAACAACAGCAGCAAAGAAATGAGTGTCCCTGGTGGCTCTAAGCTAGGCCTGTATACAGTGGGATTTAATTTTAATGGCTTTGAAGGTTGACTCCTTGAAACCCTGATAGAGCTGTATAATTGGTCCTCTCGCTGTGCCTCACCTCTCAGCCAGCCTTGAGTAGCTCACTTCTCAGCAACCATCTCTTCAGAGACCCTGTGGCCAGTCTACTAGGGAAGCTGCCCCGCTCGGATGGGATTTGAACCCAGCCAGAACTCAGACTGGGACTTGATCCCATGGGGTG
Organism: Tragulus kanchil; assembly: GCA_022376925.1. Lineage (NCBI taxonomy): Eukaryota > Metazoa > Chordata > Mammalia > Artiodactyla > Tragulidae > Tragulus > Tragulus kanchil. Next base: position 133,903,625 of record JAIOJX010000002.1, on the reverse strand, counting down.
GGTTCGTTTTTTAAAATTTGGCTGCACCAGGCTTTAGTTGCAGCACGTATGATATAGTTGCCTGACCGGGAATTAAGCTCAGGTCCCTTGCATTGGAATCCTGGAGTCTTAACCACTGGATCACTGGGCAAGTCCGACTGTGTTTTAATTAAAATCACTCATCTGGTGTCAGGACTTAACTGAAGCTCAGGTCCTTTATGTCTCAGCCCAGAACGAATTCAGCAAGAAGCAGAGTGATAGGCAAGAAGATTTATTCAAGAAATAATAATAACAACTTTAAAAAGTAGATTTATTAATATAGAACGCTTGTGACAGTTACAAGTGAGCAGGCACAGGAGCTCTGCCCTGAGAACTAAGTGGGAAAGCAGATTTATCTAGAGAGAGATACTTTCCATAGATAGAATGTAGGCTGTCTCAGAAGGTGGCAGCGACCCTTAAATATGGGGTGGTTAATTTTTCATGGGCTGGGTCATTTCATAGGGTAATATGGGAGGATTAGTCCAGCTATTTTGTGGAAGTTGGGGGCGGGAGGCAGAGATTTCCAGGAATTGGGCCTCCACTCACTTTTAGGCCTTTACGGTCAGCCTGGGGACGGTCATGGAGCCCCTGGGTGTGTTGTTCAGCTAATGTATTCCAGGGAGCGTATAATGAGGCTCAAGGACAGCCGGAAGTCGAATCTTACCACCATCTGGGGCCTGATCAGTTCTAACCGGTTTATGTTGTGTGCTTGGCAGCTGTGTCATTCTTGAAAGGTTGTGGCCTGCCCCCTTCCCTCCTGTCTCGCGAAGTCCCATCCAGCCCAGTGATTCTCTTTCCTTTTTATCTTCAGTACATCGGCTCCTGGACCACAGAAAAAGTTAAAGGACGGGTCATTGAAATACTCTTCAGTTGGACCGTCTGGTTTCCAGAGGACATCAAGATCCGAGATGCGTATCAGATGCTGAAGAAGCAAGGTCTGATGGCCATCACATCGCATTCCGTTTCCACAGTAGCTGTTCCTTCTCGCTTTTCTGTAGGCTTTGTCATTTTGGGGGTGAGAGCTGGAGATCTTGTGTCCAGCAGACACAGTAATGGAGGCTGATCGTGGTAATTTTGAGTCTTGAAAGTGGGCAGACCTTCCCTTCTGGTTGGCAGGAGCTGAGCTGGGTTGGAGAGGGCTGTTTTGATAGTTGCCCTCGTTATACCAGGGTTCAAATTCCTCCATTGTTGGCTTGAGTATGAGGTGGCGGCTGATTTGCTAGAGAGTTTCTGGCAGGGTCTGCGGTGCTCTCAGCTTTGGGTCTTCCTCTTCCTCTGCACCTCAGTTTAGTGCAGTTGCTCAGTCGTGTCTGCCTCACGGACTGTGGCACGCCAGGCTTCCCTGTCCTTCCCCATCTCCCGCAGTTTGCTCTGGACCTCAGGCGGGGTCTTACTCCATTGCCTGTCCTGATAGTAGACTCTTACTACTTGTTCCTTGATGCCCTTTGCCTGGCGCTCATGGTGGTTCTGCTCTGGTTAAGCCTCAGTCGTGGGAAGGCATGTGTCTTTAGTTGTGGAGGGACCTATTTGTGATCCTGTGTCCTGCCCCGCATCACACCCACTTCTTGCTGGGGTAGGAACGAATTGCTGCCCCTCCCCCAGGGGTGCAAACTTTTCTGTTCTTCATTCCCAGCTGCGGTAGGTTTTCACCTGTGTACAGATTCGTTGTCCTTCCCCCAGAAGTGTGAGGCTTCTCTCTGGGGAGACCAGGCTTTTGGTCGGCGGTCAAGTCTTTCCCATTCTGTCTTTTGTGAGACCCTTGAAGAGTGAACCTGTTGCTCTTGTATTGTGAGCTCCAGAGTGTGTCCCTTTTAGACCATGGGGGCTCACATTCCTTTTCTCCTGGGATCTGTAGAAGGACTGTGGATTGAGGATGGGCTGTTGTCTGCTCTGTTGCATGTACTCACTTCACATTTTTAGGAGTATCAGGGGTCCTACAGTCATTCCTGGGCCCTGGGAGGCTGTGCACCTGCATAAAATGGTCAGTGCGTGTGTGGTGTAAGACCCGTAGATGCTGGTCTTACGGCCTGTTCTGCTCTGCTTTGCTTGGCTCTGACGTCCCTGGCTACACTGGTTCCATGATTCTCCCACGGGAGGATGCGGAGCCCCGGTCACGCGCTGGGTGTGTCCCTGTAAGGTCTCCTACGGTGTTTTCCTGGCGGGACATCAGGAATCGGGGTTCTGGACTTTACACTGGATCCTGCTGACGTCAGCAGGTATTTACATCAGCTTATCCATGAGTTAATTTACATGTTCTAGGAATCATCAAGCAAGACCCTAAACTTCCAGTGGATAAAATCTTGCCTCCACCTTCTCCCTGGCCCAAGAGCTCCATCTTTGATGCTGATGAAGAGAAGTCAAAGGTAAGGAGCTTCTCCCTGGCCTTGGCGGCCTGCCTGGAGTCTGGGCAGACCTCTTCCTGAGGGACCCTCCTGCAGTGTCCTCTGACCCTGAACTGGAGTGTGGGGAGAGGGGTGTGAGTTATCTCTGGGGCAGAGAGATGGGGCGTTGGGTCTATGTGTCTTCTCTGTAGACAGGCCAAATGATAAGTGACCTGTCTTTGTGTCTTCCACTGTATCTGTTCAGTGTTCCCAAGGGTGCAAAGGGCCAACCCTCGTGGGCAGTGGGTCAGCCGTGTCCACGGTGTGTGTGGTGTTGGGGGAGGTGAGTGGGGAGGAAAGCATTGGTTGCCTGTTGGCTCAGATCAAAAGAAAAGGTGTCAGTAAGCCTGGCCTCACCCGATTCTTTCCCTTGCTGTCTCCCGGAATTGCCGCCCCTCAGACCTCACTAAGGAGAAGGGAGGGAAGAGCTAGGGGGTCCAAATCTAGACCTGGGGATAACTCCAGGGTGCGGCTGAAAGGTGGTGGTCCTTTGTCATTACTGTTCTCGGTCACTCTCAAGGTCTGGCGGTTGTAGGCCCAGAAGACTCCAGCCCGAGGAGGAGTCTCTTCCGGTTCCCTCTGCCTTCCAGCCACACCTGTCAGCTCTCCTCTCCCCTTGGGTCTTGCTGCACGCTGAGGGCAGGACGCACAGGGATGTGCTAGGCTCTGGACGGGCTTCCCTCCTGCTCCTCTCTGGGAGGGCCTCAGCATCGCCGAGCAGGGAGGAGCAGGGGAGGGGCGTGGCGTGGGCTCCTGAGAAAGTCAGTCTTGGGTCCGCGTGGGCCAGCTTCTTAGACTCTGGCGCTCAGTATCTCCCTTTTCCCTGCCATCCCTGCAACGAAGAGTGAGTGATTCCCGTGTGGGAGGCATTCCGCTAGGCCCTGGGAGCAAAGCGGACGAGGTTCCTGAGGTCTGTCACATCAGGGTGTGCCGTCCAAGACCGCCTCGGCCCTGTTGACACTTTGGGCCCGTTACCTTCCGGGGTGGGAGTCATCAGGCACTGTTTGGCGGGGTGTCTGTGGTCTCCCTGACCTCTGCCTGCTGGAGGTCAGTGCTGCCCTCAGCTGTGAGCACCGGAAACGTCTGTAGCCTTGGCCACATGTGTCCTGGGATACCCATCTCCCTTCCCTGTTGAGACACCGGTGTTCTGCAGGGATGGCCATGACCTCAGGTTACTGTGTCCACGCGAGGCTTTGGTTCTGCAGCGCACGTGAAACGTACAATACAGTTCTGCTCTTGCTGTTGCTCTGGACCATTTGACACAGGGGATGTCCGTTTCACCGAGTCTTGTTCCTTCTTCAGCTTCTGACAAGGCTTCTGAAGAGCAACCATCCTGAGGATCTTCAGGCTGCAAACCGGCTCATCAAGAATTTGGTCAAAGAGGTGGGCGTTTCCCAGTGGATTTGGGAGAACCAGCATCTGATGGGGGCTAGACAGTATATGTGTGTGTGATTGAGGGGGGCAGGCCCAGTTGACTGGAAGAGGGGATGCCTAGCCGTGAGCTGGGAAGAGCTGGGAGCTCCCTGAAGGGCGGCGAGGTGGTGCCTGGACCCAGAAACTTGCCGGTGCTCCCCACCTACTTCTGCCCAGGAGCTCAAAGCGCTTCACAGACACCAGGTTCCTTCTCAGTGACTGGTGTGGATGTGGAGAGAATCCAGGTGTGGCAGTTTCCTTTCCAGTGGGATTAAGGCTGGTGATGCAGCAGACCCAGGCTCTCTGTTGTCTGTCTCAGGAATTCCAGCCTGGAGCATCGCCTTACTTGCTGACTGAACACTCGAACCACTTAGTGTTTTGGTGGCTTCCTGCACCCTCCACAGCGCAGCACGCCTCTCCCGGTGTGCGTTCCAGCTTTGGCCAGAGTTTCTGTGCCCTCACTTCCTCCTCTTTCTCCCCAAAGGAACAAGAAAAATCAGAGAAGGTGTCCAAGAGGGTGAGTGCTGTGGAGGAAGTGCGGAGCCACGTGAAGGTGCTGCAGGAAATGCTGAGTGTGTACCGCAGGCCGGGGCAGGCCCCGCCTGACCAGGCAGCCTTGCAGGTACTCTCTTCACAAGTAAATTCAGGGCTTCCCTGGTGGTCCAGTGGGTAAAGAGTCTGCCTTGCAGTACAAGGGGCACCGGTTCGATCCCTAGCCCATCAGGATCCCACATGCCATGAATCAGCTGGACCGGTGTGTCCAATTGAGAGCCAGCGCCCTAGAGCGCATGCACCCAGAGCCGGTGCTCTGCCATGAAAGAGGCCACTGCGATGGGAGGTCCACACAGGCTGAAAAATACAGATGGATAAAAATAAATAAATAAAAAACCAATAAAGGAGGCCAAAAATAAATTAATAAAAACATAAATTCAGATAGGACTGAGTATGACTGGCCTACTGAGAATACGCACCTATTTCAAGAAGCCCTCACATAGTCACAATAATAAACCTGTTACTCACCCCCTCAGACTTTCTCCTTCCCCTCTCTTCTGTGCCTCCCTCTCTCCCAGGCAGCCACTGATTTGTTTTCTATTCTGTAAAAACAAATCTGGGGCTTTCCAGGTGGCGCTAGTGGTGAAGAATCTATTTGCCAGTGCAGGAGACGCAAGAGACGCATGTTTGATCCCTGGGTTGGGAAAATTCCCTGGGGTAGGGAGCGGTAGTCCACTCCAGTATTCTTGCCTGGGAAATTCCATCAGGCCCATGGGGTCTCAAAGAGAAGGACACAACTGAGTGTGCCTACTGATTAGGTTACATTTCCTAGACTCTTACACAGGTAGAACGATACAATAGACCACCTGCTTTTTTTTTGGGGGGGGGTCAGGCTTCTCCCCCTTGGAGAAGCTATTGTATGCATGTCCGTTCATCTGCTGATGGACATTTGGGTTGTGTCTAGCTTCCAGTGGTGATGGATTACGCTGCTGTAAACAGCTGTGTCTGGAACTGTCTCGTGTGAACATACATTGTCCTCTCTTGGGGTTGCCAGATCACATGCTGCATGTATAGACACTTTCTAACAAGGTGCCACACTTCCCCAGAACGGTGGTAGGTTTTATGTTTCTGTCAGCAGCGTATGAAAGTTCCCATTTCTCCGCGTTTCCACGTTTTGAGATCTTTCTGTTTTTGGAACACACTCATGGAGCGTTCATGCAATAACAAGCTGTTTTCTAGGACGTGTACGAGAGGTGTGAGAAGCTGCGGCCCACGCTGTTCCGGCTGGCGAGCGACACCACGGACGATGATGAGGCGCTCGGTACGGTCTGGCTCTTGCGGTGTAGGCGACACCCACCCCAGAGAGGGGGACTCGCGTGGTGTTTCCTCTGTGCTGTGGAAACCAGACAGTGGGTTCTAGGCGCTAACAGTGGTTAGACTCGGGGAGGGCGTGGCCCGAGTTGATTCTTAGAATTTCCAGAGGCATCAAGGCTTGAGGCAGGAATGAGCAGTAGGGCTGCAAGCATAGGAAAGGGTGGAAATGGACCCTGTAATTCGGGGGCGACGTGGGTAGAAGACAGCAGCTCCCACTGAAGGCTTGCAGGAAGGCGGAACCTCAGAGCTGAGAAGCCGCTGGGAGGGCGGCATCTGGAGGGTTTCACACCCAGAGTGCCTTCAGGGGCGGGGCGGGGAGCCTCCCGAGCTGGCCCAGGTGGAGTGAAAGGCACACGGGAGAACCGTAATCCTGTACACAGGTATCGAAATGTTTAAAACTAATTATTTTATGGAAAATCTCTGTCTCCATGTCGTCTTAACCTTTGTTCACAATTACCGACTCACGGTCAGTCTTGACCTTGTTTTACCTGTAATGCGCTCTCCCCCTGTTTCCCACCCCTAACGCACCCCCTGTTCTATTTTTAAGCACATTCCAAACATTTCAGCGTAATCTGTCAGTGTTCAGATTTTCCTGGACATTTTTCTCTTTAATCATCTCTTGCTGACCCTCTTTTTTCTTCTTCTTCTTTTTAAAGTTTGCTGTAAATCAGAACCAAGAAGAAAAACTGTGCTTGGTATTTAAGGCTCTTTCAGTAGATAGCCTCCTGTTGTTTTTTTTTTCTCATGCATGGAAAAACATGTCCTTTGACTTACAGAGTCTCTCTTGGGTGCAGTTTTCTGATGGCATCTCCCGTGGTATTTAATGTTTCTCTGTTCCCAGTAGCTCTGAAATTCCTGGTTTCTTATAATAAAGTGTGTCAGGAGACTAGATCAGATTCGGGGTCAAATGGGGGTATGTGTGGGAGGAGCTGTAATATATCATAGTTGATGTGAACAGGCCCATGGTATCTGGTTTTCTGTGTGTGTGTGTGTGTGTTTAATTATTATATAAACCTGGTTTATTATCTAAACCTATTTTCTCTGGTTGCAATGAAGTCAAAATTAATGAAATTAAAGTTGTAAACACTTTGCACATGCCAAATAGAACACTTTGCCAAGTGAATTCAATCTCATGCTCGTTCACAATTTCCGTTCAGTTTAAAAATTGACAGGAAATACTGACAGGCACTTAATAGTTGGTCACTTTTGAAGACGTCTCCCAGTCCTGTGACCTGGCAGTGTTACAGCACAGCCCCTGGCCCCTGTGACTGGTCTCTCTCTCTCCTAGGAGACATTTTCTTGCAGATAAACCAGACCAGGAGATACTCTTCATATTCTTGAAATCCACTGCATAGTGTATACTTACAGGATGTTTCAATTTGGATATCCAGTTTTCGTCAGAAATACTTGACCTATATTTAGATTTTATAAGATTTACAGGTGAAAAGGTAGGTTCACGTACTGCGTTGTTTCCTACACACTTTCCAATAACTGGATAAAAGTACCAAAAATGTCTTTTAACCTTTGTTCACAATTACCGACTCACGGTCAGTCTTGACCTTGTTTTACCTGTAATGCGCTCTCCCCCTGTTTCCCACCCCTAACGCACCCCCTGTTCTATTTTTAAGCACATTCCAAACATTTCAGCGTAATCTGTCAGTGTTCAGATTTTCCTGGACATTTTTCTCTTTAATCATCTCTTGCTGACCCTCTTTTTTCTTCTTCTTCTTTTTAAAGTTTGCTGTAAATCAGAACCAAGAAGAAAAACTGTGCTTGGTATTTAAGGCTCTTTCAGTAGATAGCCTCCTGTTGTTTTTTTTTTCTCATGCATGGAAAAACATGTCCTTTGACTTACAGAGTCTCTCTTGGGTGCAGTTTTCTGATGGCATCTCCCGTGGTATTTAATGTTTCTCTGTTCCCAGTAGCTCTGAAATTCCTGGTTTCTTATAATAAAGTGTGTCAGGAGACTAGATCAGATTCGGGGTCAAATGGGGGTATGTGTGGGAGGAGCTGTAATATATCATAGTTGATGTGAACAGGCCCATGGTATCTGGTTTTCTGTGTGTGTGTGTGTGTGTTTAATTATTATATAAACCTGGTTTATTATCTAAACCTATTTTCTCTGGTTGCAATGAAGTCAAAATTAATGAAATTAAAGTTGTAAACACTTTGCACATGCCAAATAGAACACTTTGCCAAGTGAATTCAATCTCATGCTCGTTCACAATTTCCGTTCAGTTTAAAAATTGACAGGAAATACTGACAGGCACTTAATAGTTGGTCACTTTTGAAGACGTCTCCCAGTCCTGTGACCTGGCAGTGTTACAGCACAGCCCCTGGCCCCTGTGACTGGTCTCTCTCTCTCCTAGGAGACATTTTCTTGCAGATAAACCAGACCAGGAGATACTCTTCATATTCTTGAAATCCACTGCATAGTGTATACTTACAGGATGTTTCAATTTGGATATCCAGTTTTCGTCAGAAATACTTGACCTATATTTAGATTTTATAAGATTTACAGGTGAAAAGGTAGGTTCACGTACTGCGTTGTTTCCTACACACTTTCCAATAACTGGATAAAAGTACCAAAAATGTCTTTTAACATTTGCATTCACGTTGACAAAATAGCTTTTTAACTTTTAATTTTAAATTAAGTTAAAATTTTAGTTCCTCGTTTGAAAGGACCATATTTCAAGTGTTGGCCACCATACTGGGCAATACAGACAAAGAAAATGAAAAAAATTTGGTTCCGTGTTCATCCGGAGAAGAAAGTGTTGAAGCTCAGGGGCTGAATGACTGGGCGCCCCAAGGGCCTGATCTCACGCCCTGGGGTGGAGTGGTGGGTGGGGTGGCAGGAGGCATGGATATACTAAGTCTGGTAGAGCTGTGTGAATGCTGCTTTGTGGATGCCTTAAAAAATGACCAGGATTGTTGGTAGCTAAACCAGGGAATTCTCATTGTTCTCTCGTTCTTTAGCTGAGATTCTCCAGGCAAATGACCTCCTCACCCAGGGCGTTCTGCTGTACAAACAGGTGATGGAGGGCCGTGTCACCTTTGGGAACACAGTGGTCAGCTCTGTGGGAGACATACCTGTGTCCAGAGGTATGTGCAGAGAGCCTCTTCAGCCCTCTGCCGTGGGGCAGCCTGCCAACCCCAGGAAAGAAACAGATCTTCAGAACATTCTGGGTTATGGTATAGCAGCGAGGGAGTGTGCCCTCTTGTCTCTTCGCCTCGAGCATTGGTTTTATGCAGTCAGTCTCTGCCCCATGTGCTATCACGGATTGACTGCCGGGCAGGAGCTGGCTCTGTCTGTAAAAAGAAGTGCCTGACTCGGCTCTGCCCAGGTTCAGCTTGTGCCTTTCACGAGCGCTTGCTTAGGGGAGCTATGCACCAAAGAGGGGTGGCCATCGGTGGTTCCTAGTGCCAGGCTAGCGAAATCGGAATCACCCATGGTAGTGGTTGGAATGCAGACTCTTGGACCTTCTGAATCAAGATGACCTGGAGCTGGGCCCCGATTTGTTATTAAGCATTCGAGGTGATTCTGACGAGCTGCAGTCAGAACGTCAGGCCTCTGAGCTGGAGTGCGCTCTGCTACTGTCCCAGCTGAATGGACTGAGAGGGAATTCCGTGATGGCGGAATGGGAAGGCAGCTCTCTGGCCGCCTCGTAGCTCAGATGCCACTGAAGGCTGTGAGTCAGGCCAGTCAGCAGAGGTGGAAGGTTCTTCGGGGTGTGTGAGGGGGACCCTGTGATGCCTTGTGATTGGGAGGAGGCCTGAGGGACGTGGAGACTTCGCTCTTGTTCTTATTTCCCTGTCTGTCTGTTTCCTAGTCTTTCAGAATCCAACCGGCAGCATGAAGAACTGCCCCCTAATTGACTTGGAGGAGGACAGTGGGTCTGAGCAGGCTGGGACTGTGGCGCCATCTTTGCTGCATCAGGACCTGGCAGCCTTAGGTAAGGGTGGGTTTGCGGGGAGCAGGCGCAGAATGGTCCTGACTCCGGGGAGAGGGGAAGCCCATCCCCGCTGAGAAGTGTATGCCTACTTTTTAGAAAGCACTGGATTATACTGGGAAGTTCAGAGAGGTCTTCCTTGTACTCAGTCTCAAATTTGCCATGCGTGAGTTGAATGAGTCTTGGTTACATGTCTAGGCTTTCTAAGTGTTCTGGAAAGGATGGGATCAGTCTCCAACTTGCATCAAGTAGAGTTGCTGATATGCATCTCACTCTGCCTTCCTTGCAGGAATCAGTGATGCCCCGGTTACCAATAAGGTAAGGAGGCTCTTCCTCAGGCTGGAGAGGAGAGGGGCGGTCCTGCGAACCTGCCTCCGTGAAGGCAGCGCTGCCCAGGGGTGGGAGGTGGGTGACAACACGACCTGGTGGCGCTTGTGGACTCAGAGACCAGAGCCTCATCCTCACCTCACTACAGGCTTGGACCCCTGGGGGGAGATCCAGGTTCGCTCTCCTTTTGTCCTAACCCTCTCCCGTTGTGTCCAGACTCCTGCTGCCTGAAAGTCTGCTCAGGAGTCATGTCGTCTCGCCCTTCCTCCACCTGCCCTTAGGAGGAGTAGTTGCTGCGGTGGCTTTGGGGTCAGGAGAGATGAGCCATGGCGTCACTGTGGCTCAGTCATTCATACTCTGGCCTTACTTTAGCCATTCCTGGACTGACAGGTCGCAGGTCAGAATTGCTGTCAGGAGAAGAAGAACCCTGCCGCCAGCCCGCTGCCAGGTGGCGGTGGTGTTCAGAACCCTTCTGCAGAAAGGACCTTGCTGGACCTCTTCTCCCCACAGCCGTCTCCGGGACATCTGTGAGTCTTGTGGGTGAGGAGCGTAGGAGGGCCGCTCCTGCATGCGGCTGGTACTCCCTGCGCGAGGAGTGGGCGGGGTCTGTCACTGCCGCTTTCCTGAGGGGCAGAGGGGTGCTCCTGGGGGCTGCTTACAGCCCATCCTGAGTCAGGAGAACACACGTTTTGGCCAGGTCCTCTGGAACGGGGTTTAAGGAGTACCCGCAGTAGCTGATGATGATGTTTTTGGTCTTTATAGGTTGGTTTTCTGTTTTCCTGATTTCACTGTAATATGAAGCACTGTTTGATCACTTGAGATCATATAAGAAGATCCCCCAGTAGATCATATAAAAAGAAATAGATCATGTAAAAAGTCCCAACTACCATTCCCTAAAGACAAGGTTGAATGTTTCTTCTTTGCCTTTTTCCTACACATGTAGTAGTATGTGGCTTGTTTCTACACAAGTGAGGTTATAATTTACAAACTACTACGCTGTGGGTTTCTTTTTTTTTTTTTAACTTTTTAAAAATAATTTTATTTATTTATTTTTGGCTGTGCTGGGTCTTTGTCGCTGCTCGGGTTTTTCTCTATTTGTGGCGAGCGGGGGCTGCTCTCTGGTTGCGGTGCGCAGGCTTCTCCTTGCGGTGGCTTCTCTCGTAGCAGCGCACAGCTCCAGTGCCCGAGGGCTTAGTCGTTGCAGCACACAGGCCGCGTGTGCCTCTGCAGCATGTGGGATTGCCTGGCGTCTCCCGGGTTGGCAGACAGGTTCTTGCCCACTGAGCCACCAGGGAGGCCCCACTGGTTTTCTGTATCCTGTACCCTTTTTTTTTTTTTAAAAAGATTTATTTATTTATTTATTTAGGGCGGGGGTCGGGTTGGGGAGGGAGGGGAGCGGGCGGGCCACTTCTATTGGTCTTTCACTTCTCTGTTTTCATCCGTCTTTGTTCTTTGGCTCCTGTGGGCCTCCCATCGCGGTGGCGTCCGTTGTCGCAGAGCACCGGCTCTGGGCGCATGCGCTCCAGAGCTCCGGCTCGGTGATTGGACACATGGGTCCAGCCGCTCTGCGGCACATGGGGTCTTCCCAGGCCAGGGCTCGAACCGGCGCCCCTTGCACTGCAAGGCGGTGTCCTTACCCACTGGACCACCAGGGGAAGCCCTATCCTGTACCTTTGATACGTGTTCATCCCTTTAGGTAAACTTGCCTCATTCTATAGTTGAATAATTCATATACATATGAGGTGTATTTACTCATTTCCCTCTTGGGGTATGTACATAACATCCAGTTTGGAGGCACCTGGAGTGATAGTGTAGTACAGGTTTATAAGCATTGGGAGCTCCGAGGTGTGAATGTAGATACATTTTTTTTTTTTAATTTTGGCCTCTTTTATTGATTTTTTATTTATTTATTTTCATCCCTCTTTATTCTTTGGCCTGTGTGAGCCCCCATTGCAGTGGCAGCCGCTCCACGGCGCCTGGGATCTTCCTGGGCCAGGGATCAAACCGGCACCCCCTGCATTGCAAGGCGGCTTTACCCACTGGACCACCAGGGAAGCCCTAACCACATTTTGTAGAGCCCCTCCCTTTGCGTCTGGCAAGGCTGGAGCGCCGTGCCTTCCCCAGGCAGCCGGAGGGCCTGCGTCCCTGGTGGAGACTGCCGGGCTGAGTGGGATGGAGACCTGCTCAGAGGTCATTTCTGTTTGCACTTGCAGGGGATTTCTTCCTAGTGTGCTCTTTAGAACCGCTTGACACTGTTCTCATTTTGGTGGGTTACTTCTGTCTGGACTTAGGTTTTCCAGACGTGTTTCTGGAAAGGGACAGAATCAGTGAAGTCTGAATGACGTGGCCAGTATATTTGTGCCATCATGTTCCTAGCTTGGGTCACCCTGGTGATCATGGACGGGACGTTTCATCTGACTGAGCTCCTTGCCTGACAACATCCGTTAATTGGCTTCTTACTCTGTGCACACAGACACATGTTGGACACGCTCTCATTTAATTCTTATAATTCCCCTATGAGGTAAATGTTAACATCTCTCCATTTTAACAGATAAGAAAACCTAGGCATGGGTTAGATTACTTTTCTAAAGTCATGTGCCCCTAAAATATATACGTACACATGTACACACTCACATTTATATTTACTTTCTTCCCCCTGTTCTTCAGAAAGCCTAATCAGATTCTCGGAATTCTCTCAATGTTTGAGAAAATTCTCTGTGGTCTTATTGTGTCTTTGCAGGAATTATATTCCCCAGAAAAGTATCCCCAAGGAAGTGCCACCAGGTACTAAGTCCTCTCCGGGCTGGTCGTGGGAGGCCGGCCCGTTGGCTGCTTCCCCGGCTTCCCAGAACACTCCTCTGGCACAAGTGTTTGTCCCTTTGGAATCTGTCAAGCCTAGTAAGTCTGGTTTCACTTTTCCTCTGTTAAATGCCTGGTGTTATCCTCTCTGGATTGGTGTGGGTGGCTCTTAAATGGGGAATGACTGCCGGTTATACATTGATTTTTATTTATTTATTTTCATCCCTCTTTATTCTTTGGCCTGTGTGAGCCCCCATTGCAGTGGCAGCCGCTCCACGGCGCCTGGGATCTTCCTGGGCCAGGGATCAAACCGGCACCCCCTGCATTGCAAGGCGGCTTTACCCACTGGACCACCAGGGAAGCCCTAACCACATTTTGTAGAGCCCCTCCCTTTGCGTCTGGCAAGGCTGGAGCGCCGTGCCTTCCCCAGGCAGCCGGAGGGCCTGCGTCCCTGGTGGAGACTGCCGGGCTGAGTGGGATGGAGACCTGCTCAGAGGTCATTTCTGTTTGCACTTGCAGGGGATTTCTTCCTAGTGTGCTCTTTAGAACCGCTTGACACTGTTCTCATTTTGGTGGGTTACTTCTGTCTGGACTTAGGTTTTCCAGACGTGTTTCTGGAAAGGGACAGAATCAGTGAAGTCTGAATGACGTGGCCAGTATATTTGTGCCATCATGTTCCTAGCTTGGGTCACCCTGGTGATCATGGACGGGACGTTTCATCTGACTGAGCTCCTTGCCTGACAACATCCGTTAATTGGCTTCTTACTCTGTGCACACAGACACATGTTGGACACGCTCTCATTTAATTCTTATAATTCCCCTATGAGGTAAATGTTAACATCTCTCCATTTTAACAGATAAGAAAACCTAGGCATGGGTTAGATTACTTTTCTAAAGTCATGTGCCCCTAAAATATATACGTACACATGTACACACTCACATTTATATTTACTTTCTTCCCCCTGTTCTTCAGAAAGCCTAATCAGATTCTCGGAATTCTCTCAATGTTTGAGAAAATTCTCTGTGGTCTTATTGTGTCTTTGCAGGAATTATATTCCCCAGAAAAGTATCCCCAAGGAAGTGCCACCAGGTACTAAGTCCTCTCCGGGCTGGTCGTGGGAGGCCGGCCCGTTGGCTGCTTCCCCGGCTTCCCAGAACACTCCTCTGGCACAAGTGTTTGTCCCTTTGGAATCTGTCAAGCCTAGTAAGTCTGGTTTCACTTTTTCCTCTGTTAAATGCCTGGTGTTATCCTCTCTGGATTGGTGTGGGTGGCTCTTAAATGGGGGAAGATGACTGCCGGTTATACTGTTCTCGGTCCTGCTGTATTTCCTGTTACAAGCTACACCACTGTTCTATGCCCTTAGGCTTCAGAATCTTGCCTCCAGCTGAGGATAAGGCAGGTGGCTTCATGGTCTCTTAGCTAATATTTCTCCTAGTTTTCTCTGTCATGGGGTTGAAGCATATTGGCAGGTAGAATTGAATTAGGGGTCTTGAGTCCATATAGGGACGTGATCTTGATTTGGAATTCAAGAAGGGAATGTTCAGTGTGACCTGAGATAAATAGGAAGAGCTGGAATTAGATGGGAAGGAAGAATCAGACCGGGGATCCTCTTCCTCTGAGGATCCTCATTAAAGCAGGAGAAGTAGATACTAACCTCCCTTATTACGGAGGAAGGGAGGGGGAAGGCCCGGCCACATAAGGTGACCGCGTGGGGTCAGCACCCTGAGATCCTTAGGTCCAGGGCCTGGGCCCCTTCCTTGGCCACAGAGCCCCCTTGTGGCTCAGTGTGGTGAGCTCAGATTACAGAGGACTCTGGAGCCAGGCCGACCAAGTCAAGTCTGCATTCGGGGCCCTTGTGCCCTTAAATTTTTATTTAAACATAAACATACTTTTTTTTTATTATTATGTTCAGTGTTAATTTCCTAGTTTTGATCATTGTACTGTGGTTATGTATAATGTAAACATTTGAGGAAGGTGGGTGAAGGGTATGTGGGAATTTTTTGTGTTTCTATAATTGTTTTTTAAAGCTGTATTTATTTATATCTGGTCACTACTGCCACAGGCTCTTCTTTGGTTGCAGGGAGTGGGGGCTACTCTCTAGTTGAGGTGAGCAGGCTTCTTGCTGCGGTGACTTTTCTTGTTGTGGCCCTCGGGCTCTAGGGCACATGGGCTTCAGTCGTTGCAGCACATGGGCTCCATAATTGCAGCTTCGAGGCTCTAGAGCACAGGCCCCATAGTTGTGGCTCACGGACTTCGTTGCTCCGCAGCATGTGGGATCTTCCTGGATCAGGGATCGAACTTGTGTCTCCTGCATTGGCAGGCGAACTCTTCACCACTGAGCTACCAGGGAAGCCCCCCAGATATTATTTTAATCATAATCATTTATTGCTCAAAAAAACGTTAAAAAAATATTTTTGAGTATTAATGGGTGGTTGGATGGTGGGGAGAGACCAGTTTGGAATGTCGTAGGAGTGCAGCTAGGGGTATGAGGACCTGGAGTGTGGCGGTGTGGGGGTTGAGCCCCCGAGGTGTTCTCAGCGTCTCCCCCCAGCACGGCTGCCTTCCCGGCAGTTGACGGTGGTGCTCATCCTCTCGGTCGGTCCTTCTCCACCAGGCAGCCTGCCTCCTATTATCGTGTACGACCGGAATGGATTCAGAATCCTGCTCCACTTTTCTCAGACGGGCGCCCCCGGCCACCCCGAGGTGCAGGTGCTGCTGCTGACCATGATGAGCACCGCCACCCAGCCCGTCTGGGACATCATGTTTCAAGTGGCTGTGCCAAAGGTGAGTCGGAGGTGGGCCTGCGCCTCGGAACTTTTCAAGAAAGGCTGTCGTCGTTGAGCACCGGGTCCTTTGTGGGGACACGATCTCTGAGATGAAAGGATTGGAATCCTTAGCTAAAGTCAGTTAAGAGAAAACAGGCGTTCTGTTGGCTCAGTTAACTGGGGATGCCTGAATGTGCACGATCAGAGGGCCGACCAAAGGGTCAAGTCTGCATTCGGGGCCCTTGTGCCCTTAATTTTTATTTAAACATAAACATACTTTTTTTTTATTATTATGTTCAGTGTTAATTTCCTAGTTTTGATCATTGTACTGTGGTTATGTATAATGTAAACATTTGAGGAAGGTGGGTGAAGGGTATGTGGGAATTTTTTGTGTTTCTATAATTGTTTTTTAAAGCTGTATTTATTTATATCTGGTCACTACTGCCACAGGCTCTTCTTTGGTTGCAGGGAGTGGGGGCTACTCTCTAGTTGAGGTGAGCAGGCTTCTTGCTGCGGTGACTTTTCTTGTTGTGGCCCTCGGGCTCTAGGGCACATGGGCTTCAGTCGTTGCAGCACATGGGCTCCATAATTGCAGCTTCGAGGCTCTAGAGCACAGGCCCCATAGTTGTGGCTCACGGACTTCGTTGCTCCGCAGCATGTGGGATCTTCCTGGATCAGGGATCGAACTTGTGTCTCCTGCATTGGCAGGCGAACTCTTCACCACTGAGCTACCAGGGAAGCCCCCCAGATATTATTTTAATCATAATCATTTATTGCTCAAAAAAACGTTAAAAAAATATTTTTGAGTATTAATGGGTGGTTGGATGGTGGGGAGAGACCAGTTTGGAATGTCGTAGGAGTGCAGCTGGGGGTATGAGGACCTGGAGTGTGGCGGTGTGGGGGTTGAGCCCCCGAGGTGTTCTCAGCGTCTCCCCCCAGCACGGCTGCCTTCCCGGCAGTTGACGGTGGTGCTCATCCTCTCGGTCGGTCCTTCTCCACCAGGCAGCCTGCCTCCTATTATCGTGTACGACCGGAATGGATTCAGAATCCTGCTCCACTTTTCTCAGACGGGCGCCCCCGGCCACCCCGAGGTGCAGGTGCTGCTGCTGACCATGATGAGCACCGCCACCCAGCCCGTCTGGGACATCATGTTTCAAGTGGCTGTGCCAAAGGTGAGTCGGAGGTGGGCCTGCGCCTCGGAACTTTTCAAGAAAGGCTGTCGTCGTTGAGCACCGGGTCCTTTGTGGGGACACGATCTCTGAGATGAAAGGATTGGAATCCTTAGCTAAAGTCAGTTAAGAGAAAACAGGCGTTCTGTTGGCTCAGTTAACTGGGGATGCCTGAATGTGCACGATCAGAGATGGCTGGATTTGGGTAGGTTCATAAACGGTTCCTTAAGAGTCTGTCACTTTCCAGTTCCTGACTTATTTTTTTTCTCTCTGGGGCCTGTTCTCTCTCAGACTGTTCTCTCCACAAAGTAGGACAGTGGCTGCCAGCAGCTCCAGAGTTACATGGTCCTTAACTCTCCTTATCTGAAAAGGAAACTCTCCCCTGGAATGAGGCGTGCACATGGATTACCCGAGAGAGGGCTGGGATTGGCCTTGATGTTGTTACCTGTAGGCCCTGGGCCAGTGACTCGTGTTCAGGGATAGAAGGTGCTCTGGGCACACTGGATGTTCTGTCCCTTTCTCGAGAGAAGTCAGTTCCCACAGATGAACAACCAGACCCGAATCGCAGGAAACAGGCAGGGGGCCTGTCCTGACAGGAAGACTTCAGGCGGACAAAAATAAAACTAGGCGTTTTCTTATTTAAAAGGTGTATTGATTTTTATTTTATTATTATTTTTTGATTTATTTATGGCTGCATTGGGTCTTTGTTGCTGCGTGCGGGCCTTCTCCAACTGTGGGGAATGCGGACTTACTCTTTTTTTTTTTCTTTTAATTTTTGATTGTGTATGGGGTACAGCTGGTTAACAATGTTGTGCTAGTTTCAGGTGACAGCAAAGGGTATAATGGCTTCTGTATAAGCCATGTGTATCATTGGATTGCGTCTCCCCCCAGCACGGCTGCCTTCCCGGCAGTTGACGGTGGTGCTCATCCTCTCGGTCGGTCCTTCTCCACCAGGCAGCCTGCCTCCTATTATCGTGTACGACCGGAATGGATTCAGAATCCTGCTCCACTTTTCTCAGACGGGCGCCCCCGGCCACCCCGAGGTGCAGGTGCTGCTGCTGACCATGATGAGCACCGCCACCCAGCCCGTCTGGGACATCATGTTTCAAGTGGCTGTGCCAAAGGTGAGTCGGAGGTGGGCCTGCGCCTCGGAACTTTTCAAGAAAGGCTGTCGTCGTTGAGCACCGGGTCCTTTGTGGGGACACGATCTCTGAGATGAAAGGATTGGAATCCTTAGCTAAAGTCAGTTAAGAGAAAACAGGCGTTCTGTTGGCTCAGTTAACTGGGGATGCCTGAATGTGCACGATCAGAGATGGCTGGATTTGGGTAGGTTCATAAACGGTTCCTTAAGAGTCTGTCACTTTCCAGTTCCTGACTTATTTTTTTTCTCTCTGGGGCCTGTTCTCTCTCAGACTGTTCTCTCCACAAAGTAGGACAGTGGCTGCCAGCAGCTCCAGAGTTACATGGTCCTTAACTCTCCTTATCTGAAAAGGAAACTCTCCCCTGGAATGAGGCGTGCACATGGATTACCCGAGAGAGGGCTGGGATTGGCCTTGATGTTGTTACCTGTAGGCCCTGGGCCAGTGACTCGTGTTCAGGGATAGAAGGTGCTCTGGGCACACTGGATGTTCTGTCCCTTTCTCGAGAGAAGTCAGTTCCCACAGATGAACAACCAGACCCGAATCGCAGGAAACAGGCAGGGGGCCTGTCCTGACAGGAAGACTTCAGGCGGACAAAAATAAAACTAGGCGTTTTCTTATTTAAAAGGTGTATTGATTTTTATTTTATTATTATTTTTTGATTTATTTATGGCTGCATTGGGTCTTTGTTGCTGCGTGCGGGCCTTCTCCAACTGTGGGGAATGCGGACTTACTCTTTTTTTTTTTCTTTTAATTTTTGATTGTGTATGGGGTACAGCTGGTTAACAATGTTGTGCTAGTTTCAGGTGACAGCAAAGGGTATAATGGCTTCTGTATAAGCCATGTGTATGCATTGGATATATGTATCCATATGCGTGGATACCTGCGTGTCCATCCTCCCCTAAACCCCCTCCACCCAGGGGCTACTCTCTAGTCGCAATGCGAGGGCTGCCCGTTGCAGTGGCTTCTCTTGTTGTGGAGCGCGGGCTCAGTAGCTGTGGCCCACGGGCTGAGTTGTCGCCTGGTTGGCATTTCATTGCCAGGTAGATTCTTTACCACTGAGCCACCAGGGAAGCCCCAAACGGTGCATTTTCTGATATTCGTGGTAATTTTGTAGGGCATGTACTCTTATGCCCTTTATCTTATAAAGGAACAGTCCAGGGTTCAGAAAGGTTAAGTATTTTGCCCAGAGCCTCAGAGCTCGTAGAGGCGGAGTGAGAATTCAGTGGGAGACGTGGTGTGATGCCTCATGCTGCCTCTCAGAAGCTGACCTCTGACACACGCTCTGCATGGCTGGAGGGGTCTTTGGATCCTTCCATCCATTGAAGGAGTGGAGGCCAATCTCTCCTGTTCACCAGATCACCCTCACGAAAGCTATACTTAGGAATGAGTTATATGTTGGATTTCTCCCCCCAATAGTCAATGAGAGTGAAGCTGCAGCCGGCGTCCAGCTCCAAGCTTCCTGCTTTCAGTCCTTTGACGCCCCCCGCTGTGATCTCTCAGATGCTGCTGCTTGACAATCCGCACAAAGTACGTTCTGGTGTCTGTGATCACAGGGAAACGGGGGCCCCTGAACTCCAGGGAGGCAGCCTGGCAGGCGGAGGGGGCAGTATGGAGGTCTCGTTTTGGTTGGGGTGCTGGTGGGATGTCCCTTGCTGGAGTCCACTGTCCTTTGGGACTGATTGGAAGATCGGTCCTAGCTGGGGACCAAGGGAATGGTACACATTCTCCCCCACTCTGTGGAATCCTCTGGCAAGGTGAGGCCAGTCTGTCTTCTTAGCTGTTCTCCATCTCAGGAGGACCCCTGGGATGTCTGCCTGCCCTCCCCCACCCACTACCCTGTGTTTGTAGTCCCAGAGGGTCAGGGCCCGGCTGAGCCCATCACCCAGCACAGCTCCCTTGGGTGGAGTTCCACGCTCACACTGAACCCTAGCTCACGGGCTTCTGTATAAGCCATGTGTATGCATTGGATATATGTATCCATATGCGTGGATACCTTGTCCATCCTCCTAAACCTCCACCCAGGGGCTACTCTCTAGTCGCAATGCGAGGGCTGCCCGTTGCAGTGGCTTCTCTTGTTGTGGAGCGCGGGCTCAGTAGCTGTGGCCCACGGGCTGAGTTGTCGCCTGGTTGGCATTTCATTGCCAGGTAGATTCTTTACCACTGAGCCACCAGGGAAGCCCCAAACGGTGCATTTTCTGATATTCGTGGTAATTTTGTAGGGCATGTACTCTTATGCCCTTTATCTTATAAAGGAACAGTCCAGGGTTCAGAAAGGTTAAGTATTTTGCCCAGAGCCTCAGAGCTCGTAAGAGGCGGAGTGAGAATTCAGTGGGAGACGTGGTGTGATGCCTCATGCTGCCTCTCAGAAGCTGACCTCTGACACACGCTCTGCATGGCTGGAGGGGTCTTTTGGATCCTTCCATCCATTGAAGGAGTGGAGGCCAATCTCTCCTGTTCACCAGATCACCCTCACGAAAGCTATACTTAGGAATGAGTTATATGTTGGATTTCTCCCCCCAATAGTCAATGAGAGTGAAGCTGCAGCCGGCGTCCAGCTCCAAGCTTCCTGCTTTCAGTCCTTTGACGCCCCCCGCTGTGATCTCTCAGATGCTGCTGCTTGACAATCCGCACAAAGTACGTTCTGGTGTCTGTGATCACAGGGAAACGGGGGCCCCTGAACTCCAGGGAGGCAGCCTGGCAGGCGGAGGGGGCAGTATGGAGGTCTCGTTTTGGTTGGGGTGCTGGTGGGATGTCCCTTGCTGGAGTCCACTGTCCTTTGGGACTGATTGGAAGATCGGTCCTAGCTGGGGACCAAGGGAATGGTACACATTCTCCCCCACTCTGTGGAATCCTCTGGCAAGGTGAGGCCAGTCTGTCTTCTTAGCTGTTCTCCATCTCAGGAGGACCCCTGGGATGTCTGCCTGCCCTCCCCCACCCACTACCCTGTGTTTGTAGTCCCAGAGGGTCAGGGCCCGGCTGAGCCCATCACCCAGCACAGCTCCCTTGGGTGGAGTTCCCACGCTCACACTGTCCCCTGGGGACTGCTGGGTGGGTAAAGGCTTTGACTCCGGGCCCGTCTCTCTGTCCCACCCCACTAACATAACGTCTTTTGTCTTTGCCCAGGAGCCCATCCGGTTACGGTATAAGCTGACCTTCAACCAGGGAGGACAGCCTTTCAGCGAAGTAGGCGAAGTGAAAGACTTTCCCGACCTGGCGGTCCTGGGTGTGGCCTGACTCCTCACAGGACAGACCCTGCCATTCGAGCTTAGGCCGGCCTTCCTTTGCTGTCTAGATAGGACTGTCACGGTGATTTAGTGCTGCGTGCCAAGAGTTCCGTCCTGACATCAGGCTCTGGATGCCAACCTCTGACGTACTCTGCAGATGTGTGTGTGTGTGTGTGTGTGGCCAGAGGGCTGAGGGGGAGGGATGAAGGCTGTGTGGGAAATGCTAAAGCATTTCGGATAACCATCTGCTGCGGTCATGTCTGGTTTTGTATGTTGGTGGACACTGACATCCCCGCCTCAGGTTGGAGGTTTTATAAGCCAAAGTTGTCGTCGTCGTTTTCTGTGTATTATTACCTTTTCATTCATCCACTCTGTGCCTTGTCAGCCTCTGAAAGACTTGGTTGCTCCCAGGCTGCCGTTCTCAGGGACCTCTAAGGGACCTGGTTGGTTTTGGAGCAGAGTGCCTTCTGGGCTGCTCTCTTCCAAGAAAGACCTCGTCTCCATTCCCATTAGCGAATGCTGCTCGCCTGTGTCCAGGAAGGTCTTCTGAATGGAATGCTCATTGCACGGTGTCCTAGGCGAGGGGCTCCCGCTAGACCAGGGGACCGCGCTTGGTGGGCCAATCTGTCCTTTACCACTGTGCCTTAGAATCGCCCGCAGATGGACCCTTCAGAGAAGAGGGGAAAGCAGATCCCAGGCCGCATTCAGGCCTCAGGTTCCATGGGCTGGGCAGCCTGTCTGGACCCTTCCTCAGGAGCCTCATCTCCATCCTCGTCCTCTTTCTCCACAACTGTTTACCCGGAGCGCTTTGATTGTGACACCACGCCGGTCATTGTACATCATATCTGACAGGTTCACCTTGGCCTGTTGACTTTACAATCCATGATGCAGAACTGTGACACGAATGAGATCTGACCAGAGTTTAGCCGTGATTTCAGTGGTGACTAAATAAAACTCCTGTGTAGCAAGTACACTTTGTAGAGTTTTGAGTAAGTAGGAGCCGCACCGTCCATTGTGATTAGAGATGAGAGGCTTGAAGGAATCGCCCATACACTGAAGTAAGGAACACTCCTGAGAATGTGGAGCCTTGAGAACTGCTTCTGTGACAGGAAGCCCTGAGGATCTGAGTGAAGCTGGCAGAGAGGTGGCTTGCTGTTACAGTCCTGGTGTGAAGGAACCACTCAGGCTTGTCATCCGTTACTACTTCGCACCTGCTTATGTGCTAGGCGTTTGTGTGTGTTTCACAAGGCCTGCTTGGTCCAACGGGTGGGTAAAGAGAGCTGAGCTTGGCTGAGGTGGCCCATGAAGGGTGCGATCTGAGCAGCTCACCGGTCTGAGCAGGATTCCACCTCAGAAAGTGCACAACTTTCTTTGGGGCCTTTTTCCACAAAATAGGGTACTTTGCAGTCTGATCTTTCACCTTCTATATATAACTGGAAATCTGCCAAGACTGTGGTGTGGATGGGAGCTGTGGAAAAATCAACGTATGCTACTTGTGTCCTTTTATAGAGAACACATATCTGGGGACAAGTACATGACCAGTATTTTGGTCATCTGATGCAAATAGATGATTCATTGGAAAAGTCCCTGATGACTGGAAAGATTGAGAGCAGGAAGGTCTTCTGAATGGAATGCTCATTGCACGGTGTCCTAGGCGAGGGGCTCCCGCTAGACCAGGGGACCGCGCTTGGTGGGCCAATCTGTCCTTTACCACTGTGCCTTAGAATCGCCCGCAGATGGACCCTTCAGAGCAGAGGGGAAAGCAGATCCCAGGCCGCATTCAGGCCTCAGGTTCTATGGGCTGGGCAGCCTGTCTGGGCCCTTCCTCAGGAGCCTCATCTCCATCCTCGTCCTCTTTCTCCACAACTGTTTACCCGGAGCGCTTTGATTGTGACACCACGCCGGTTGTTGTACATCATATCTGACAGGTTCACCTTGGCCTGTTGACTTTACAATCCATGATGCAGAACTGTGACACGAATGAGATCTGACCAGAGTTTAGCCGTGATTTCAGTGGTGACTAAATAAAACTCCTGTGTAGCAAGTACACTTTGTAGAGTTTTGAGTAAGTAGGAGCCGCACCGTCCATTGTGATTAGAGATGAGAGGCTTGAAGGAATCGCCCATACACTGAAGTAAGGAACACTCCTGAGAATGTGGAGCCTTGAGAACTGCTTCTGTGACAGGAAGCCCTGAGGATCTGAGTGAAGCTGGCAGAGAGGTGGCTTGCTGTTACAGTCCTGGTGTGAAGGAACCACTCAGGCTTGTCATCCGTTACTACTTCGCACCTGCTTATGTGCTAGGCGTTTGTGTGTGTTTCACAAGGCCTGCTTGGTCCAACGGGTGGGTAAAGAGAGCTGAGCTTGGCTGAGGTGGCCCATGAAGGGTGCGATCTGAGCAGCTCACCGGTCTGAGCAGGATTCCACCTCAGAAAGTGCACAACTTTCTTTGGGGCCTTTTTCCACAAAATAGGGTACTTTGCAGTCTGATCTTTCACCTTCTATATATAACTGGAAATCTGCCAAGACTGTGGTGTGGATGGGAGCTGTGGAAAAATCAACGTATGCTACTTGTGTCCTTTTATAGAGAACACATATCTGGGGACAAGTACATGACCAGTATTTTGGTCATCTGATGCAAATAGATGATTCATTGGAAAAGTCCCTGATGACTGGAAAGATTGAGAGCAGAAGGAGAAGAGGGCATTGGAGGGTGAGACGGCTAGATGGCATCACTGATGTAATGGACGTGAACTTGGGCAAACTCCAGGAGATCGTTAGGGACAGGGAGGCCTGGTGTGCTGCATGCGGGTCATGGGGTCACAAAGAGTCGGACACGACTGGGTGGCTGAACAACAACACTATTATGTTTTGTATGGGGTGGTTTCTTCATTTGGCATAGCTCATAAGATTCACTTGACTCTAAAGTCTTGAATGCACATATTCTGTAGAGACATTATAGGCTCAAGTTATAGCATAAAGCCTCCTAGAAATGCCCATTGTACAATGCCTGCCTATGAAGAACTTGCATCCAAAATGGGTAAATGGGTCTTTTCTACACATGAAGACCTTTATCCCAGGGTTAAAGGTGAGACTCGCTGTGTGGGAACACGCATCTGGCTTCCTGGAGACAGCTATCTGGTGGTGCTTTGCTTGGGTCAATCTGGATAGGGTAAGGGGGTGAGGGGAGGGTGTCCTGGAAGTGGCCCTGGTTTATGTTACCCGTGCCTTCTAATTACGAAGGTCTGGGACCATTTAAGACGCAACCCTTATCCTTATCCTTATCCTTTAGACACTCGACAAGTAGTAGCTGACCAGCTGCTGAGAGCCACGCACGTTGTAGGCACTGCTGATAGAGCAGTGGTAGAAGCTCCCTGCCCTCCTGGCTCTAATGTTCTGGTGGGAGAGGCAGGTCCATCCTGTGCCTGGTGGAGGTTTGGCAGTGATGGTCCAGTATTTTCCCCTGTCCTGAGCTCCTCCTCCTGGGATCCTGCTCATGCCTATTTCTTTTTTTTTTTTTTTAAAGATTTATTTATTTATTTATTTTGGGCGGAGGTCGGGTTGGGGAGGGAGGGGAGCGGGCGGGCCACTTCTATTGGTCCTTCATTTCTCCATTTTCATCCGTCTTTGTTCTTTGGCTCCTGTGGGCCTCCCATCGTGGTGGCGTCTATCGTTGCAGAGCGCCGGCTCTGGGCGCGTGCGCTCCAGAGCTCCGGCTCGGTGATTGGACACATCAGTCCAGCCGCTCCGCGGCACGTGGGATCTTCCCAGGCCAGGGATCGAACCGGTGCCCCTTGCACTGCAAGGCGGTGTCCTTACCCACTGGACCACCAGGGGAAGCCCTCATGCCTATTTCTTGACCTCCCTCTTCCTCTTTCCTTTAAATGTGTTTACAGAGGGTTTAGTCTTGAGGACTTTTCTAAGCGTTCTGGGCAGTTCACCACCACGTGAGTGGTAGACCTCGTTCTCAGACTTTGACCTCGTTGATGTCAGGTCCGTATTTCAAGCCGCCTAGTGGATAAAGATCTGGAGATTCTTCCGGTGTCTCTAACTCCCAAGTGCTTACAAGAGAACTCAGCCTCCTCCCTTCTCTCTGTTCCTTTCTTTGAAAGCACCTGTCCAAGCTTTCTTGGGTTCTTTGTTCCTGCTTCACCTCCATCCCCTGGGTACTTGTGTCTCATCTAGTCTGTTTCTGTTTTTAAAAATGTTTGACTTCTCCACACAGCATGCGGGATCTTAGTTCCGCCAACCTGGGACTGAACCCACACCTGCTGCACTGGCCTGTCAGCCGAGTCCCCTCATCTGGTCTGCTTCTAAATACTTCCACACCTTGCCCTCCTCCCTGCATTGGTACTGCCCTAGTTTAGTTTTTTTTCTTTTTTTGGAGAGCACAGTAGCTGCCCCTCAATTCTTTGAGCCATTATATGTGCCACCATCAGAATTCTGTGCCGTTTCTGGGCATTTTTTTTTTAATCTGCTGAAAAATTCCGAATGGCTTCTCAACACCCGAAAAGCCTATGCAGCGAAGTTCAAGCTGCTTACTTAGGCATTTAGTGCCCGGCTGTAACTCAGTGTGCTCCCTCCCCTTCTGGCGTCATTGGTCAAGCAGAGCACACTTGGCCAGAGCCAGAGCCACAAGAAAGTCCCTTCACAAGGCCGTGTTTTCTCGTATCTCTGACTACCACCTGGAGTTAACTCCTTTTGTCTGTTCAGTGAATTTAAGGTTTGGCTAAAATGCTGCTTCATCTGCAAGCCACTCTTTGAGGTAGATGGGCTGCGGAAATAATGAACATTGAAAAAAAGGATAAATGACTTAAGACCAAATCATGAATAGTACTTGTTAAAAATGCAGTAGTGTAAATGGAGAGGTCAGACATGAAAGGCTGAAAGCAAAGATGATATTCTTATACAAACAGAGCTTGCTTACCACAGTGTTTATAAGTCACAGATTGTTTTTTTTTTTTTTTTAAATTTTGGCCTCTTTTATTGGTTATTTAGATATTTATTTTCATCCATCTTTATTTTTTTGGCCTGTGTGGGCCTTCCATTGCAGTGACCTCTCTCATTGCAGAGCACCAGCTCTGGGCACATGTGCTCCAGGGCACTGTCTCCTAATTGGACACACTGGTCCAGCCACTCCACTGTACGTGGGATCTTCCCAGGCCAGAGATAAAACTGGAGCCCCTTGCACTGGAAGGTGGACTCTTTACCCACTGGACCACCAAGGAAGCCCAAGTCACAAATTCTTTAAATATATCTAATATAGAAGACATTTAACCAGCCCCCAAATACAAAATTCAACTATTCTTTTTTTTTTTTCTTTTTGAGGTTAATTTGTGTTTTTGTCAGTATAATTTAACTACAGTGGCCTGCAAACTTTTTGATCTAAAAAGTACATTGCACATCACAATACAATACACACTTATATATATACACATATACAAGTGAAATGGAAGTTTTGCCAAAAATAGTCAACCCTGGGTGTTTTGTTTTGTTATTTTTTGAGACCATCCTTTTGCTTCATTTTTTTTGGTTTGTTTGGTTTTGCTTCATGTGTTTTTAAAGGAATAATGCAGAGTGCTAGCCATGGTTTACTCTATTTTTCAAAGAGGTAGCAGCCTGATCTTCATCCCGGAAGAGGTGAAGTCAAGTCAATGAAGCAGAAAGTGTCCTCAGAGAAGACAGGCCCGAGGTCCAGAGAGCTCATCACACATTAATGTTGGCTGGCGTGAAGCCCTTGCCCAATGCCCTCCCAGTTAAACCATCTTCGCTGAGAAAGCTTTCCTCTAAATGTGCCCTAAAGGAACGTGTTTTCTCGTATCTCTGACTACCACCTGGAGTTAACTCCTTTTGTCTGTTCAGTGAATTTAAGGTTTGGCTAAAATGCTGCTTCATCTGCAAGCCACTCTTTGAGGTAGATGGGCTGGAAATAATGAACATTGAAAAAAAGGATAAATGACTTAAGACCAAATCATGAATAGTACTTGTTAAAAATGCAGTAGTGTAAATGGAGAGGTCAGACATGAAAGGCTGAAAGCAAAGATGATATTCTTATACAAACAGAGCTTGCTTACCACAGTGTTTATAAGTCACAGATTGTTTTTTTTTTTTTTTAAATTTTGGCCTCTTTTATTGGTTATTTAGATATTTATTTTCATCCATCTTTATTTTTTTGGCCTGTGTGGGCCTTCCATTGCAGTGACCTCTCTCATTGCAGAGCACCAGCTCTGGGCACATGTGCTCCAGGGCACTGTCTCCTAATTGGACACACTGGTCCAGCCACTCCACTGTACGTGGGATCTTCCCAGGCCAGAGATAAAACTGGAGCCCCTTGCACTGGAAGGTGGACTCTTTACCCACTGGACCACCAAGGAAGCCCAAGTCACAAATTCTTTAAATATATCTAATATAGAAGACATTTAACCAGCCCCCAAATACAAAATTCAACTATTCTTTTTTTTTTTTCTTTTTGAGGTTAATTTGTGTTTTTGTCAGTATAATTTAACTACAGTGGCCTGCAAACTTTTTGATCTAAAAAGTACATTGCACATCACAATACAATACACACTTATATATATACACATATACAAGTGAAATGGAAGTTTTGCCAAAAATAGTCAACCCTGGGTGTTTTGTTTTGTTTTTTTTTTTTTGAGACCATCCTTTTGCTTCATTTTTTTTGGTTTGTTTGGTTTTGCTTCATGTGTTTTTAAAGGAATAATGCAGAGTGCTAGCCATGGTTTACTCTATTTTTCAAAGAGGTAGCAGCCTGATCTTCATCCCGGAAGAGGTGAAGTCAAGTCAATGAAGCAGAAAGTGTCCTCAGAGAAGACAGGCCCGAGGTCCAGAGAGCTCATCACACATTAATGTTGGCTGGCGTGAAGCCCTTGCCCAATGCCCTCCCAGTTAAACCATCTTCGCTGAGAAAGCTTTCCTCTAAAAATGTGTAAACATTCTGCTCCTCTGATTTTTTTTTGGATAGGTAAAAAATGGATTTATTCAGATTTAGAGAAAGCACACTTCACAGACAGAGTGTGGGCCATGGTAGGGCAAATCCAGCGGCCCATCGCTTAGTTCTTAAGTTGGATATCCTGGTTCCCAGAGGCGGGGGAGTCCAAGTCCAGGTGGGGATCCCCCAGAAGCAACCTTGAGCAATGATTTGAGCACAAGTGTTTAGTTTGGGAGGTGATCCAAGGAAACACTGGAAGGAAGTGGGAAAGTCAGAAAGAGAGAAAATGAATAAAGGATATGTTATCAAGCAAATTAGGGCTGCTCTGGTGGCTCAGTGGTGAGGAATCCATCTGCTGAGCTGGGGACACAGGTTCAATCCCTGAGTCTGGAAGGTCCCCCAATGTCTGGACCCACTGAGGTTCTGGTTCTTCATGTCTCTGCAGAGAAGAATTCAGCGAGAGGCAAAGTGATAGGTAAGAAATGGATTTATTCAGAGAAAGCACACTCCACAGACAGTGTGGGCCATGGCAGAGTGAATCCAGCACCCTGATTTTTAAATACTTTATCTAGTGGCTAGAGGTAATACTGTGGTTTTTTAACAAATATTTTTTATTATTATTTATTTGGCTCTGCTGGGTCTTAGTTGTGGCATGGTCAGTTCCCTGACCAGGGATTGAACCCAGGCCCCCTACATTGGGAACACAGAGTCTTAAAACCACTGAATGACCAGGGAAGTCCCAGTGGTTTTAAATGTGGTTTTAAACGTTGAAAAAAGCACTGTGGTGGTACAGGCTCCAGATACATAGACCAAAGGTTGAGGTCTTCCGAAACCTCAACAGTTTGAAATTATTAAATGAACCCTTTGTTGTCATTCTGTTCTTCAGCCTCACATACTGCCCCTGGCCATGCGAGCTGGGACAAGTCATGTGCCCTTTTCCGCTGCCCTCCTCCCCTGCCTGTAAAGTGCATGGACAGATTGTTTTGAGAAGTGAGTTAAGATACACGAAGTGACTCCAGTACTGCCTAGTACTAAGCTAAGACTCATGAACTGTTTGCCTGTCCATCTGGCTTCCAGTACCTGTACAGATTGAGTTACCCATAACTTTTTTTTTTTGCTGCACCACAGCATGTAGGATCTGAGTTCCCAACCGTGGGTCAGACCTGTGCGCCCTGTGGTGGAAGCGTGGAGTCTGAACCACTGGACTGCCAGGGAAGTCCCCATAACTATTTGGAAATCACCTCATGAAGTAGATGTAAGCAAATATTTAAAAGGTTCAAAGTAAGACTAAGATATAGTAAATGTCAAGGATAGAAAGATGAGAGAAAAACTGGAAACCACACACCTAAATCTAGTCAAAAGCAGAAAACTGTAACAATATACTTGGAAACTAATGAACACGTTTCCTGTAAAGCATTCAGTTAAACTTTGTAAACAAGCGTATGTAATTCTAAAATTTACAATCCTGAGACTCACAGATTTAGAGAATGAACTCATGGTTGCCAGGGGAAAGGTGTAGTTAGGGAGTTTGGAATGGGCATGTATACAGTTTCCAAAAAAAATTCCTTGATCTGTGCCTTATAAATAGTGCATGTTTCAATAAAAATTGTATCAGAGAAAATGAAAAAATGTATAACCCTGTCACCAAAATCTGAAGCATGTAACTTTTATTCTTATTTTTGAATGCATAGCCCAAATATTAACTTTAAAGCTAGTGAAATGTTGAAAGGATACTCTGTAGAGGCTTTAGGAATGCAGTTAGCCACATTAATAGGTCAGGTAGACTATCTGATCATCTCAGTAGATGTAGAAAAGGCATTTTCTCTCATTTATTGCTAACAGCCAGCGTCATGTTTAATAAGGAAATAACTAGAGTGACTTAAACACAGACTTGTTTTCTTATTTAAAAGAAAGCCAGAGGGTTTCCCTAGTGGTCCAATGGTTAAGAAATTGCCTCACAATGCAAGGGACACCAGTTTGATCCCTGGTCTAGGAGGATCCCACACCTTGTGGCAGCTAAGCCTGCAAGCCGCAACTGCTGAATCCATGTGCCCTAGAGTCTGTGCTCTGCCAGAAGCAGTCTGAATAGCTTACAGCATGGACAGATTGTTTTGAGAAGTGAGTTAAGATACACGAAGTGACTCCAGTACTGCCTAGTACTAAGCTAAGACTCATGAACTGTTTGCCTGTCCATCTGGCTTCCAGTACCTGTACAGATTGAGTTACCCATAACTTTTTTTTTTTGCTGCACCACAGCATGTAGGATCTGAGTTCCCAACCGTGGGTCAGACCTGTGCGCCCTGTGGTGGAAGCGTGGAGTCTGAACCACTGGACTGCCAGGGAAGTCCCCATAACTATTTGGAAATCACCTCATGAAGTAGATGTAAGCAAATATTTAAAAGGTTCAAAGTAAGACTAAGATATAGTAAATGTCAAGGATAGAAAGATGAGAGAAAAACTGGAAACCACACACCTAAATCTAGTCAAAAGCAGAAAACTGTAACAATATACTTGGAAACTAATGAACACGTTTCCTGTAAAGCATTCAGTTAAACTTTGTAAACAAGCGTATGTAATTCTAAAATTTACAATCCTGAGACTCACAGATTTAGAGAATGAACTCATGGTTGCCAGGGGAAAGGTGTAGTTAGGGAGTTTGGAATGGGCATGTATACAGTTTCCAAAAAAAATTCCTTGATCTGTGCCTTATAAATCGTGCATGTTCCAATCAAAATTGTATCAGAGAACATGAAACACTGTATAACCCTGTCACCAAAATCTGAAGCATGTAACTTTTATTCTTATTTTTGAATGCATAGCCCAAATATTAACTTTAAAGCTAGTGAAATGTTGAAAGGATACTCTGTAGAGGCTTTAGGAATGCAGTTAGCCACATTAATAGGTCAGGTAGACTATCTGATCATCTCAGTAGATGTAGAAAAGGCATTTTCTCTCATTTATTGCTAACAGCCAGCGTCATGTTTAATAAGGAAATAACTAGAGTGACTTAAACACAGACTTGTTTTCTTATTTAAAAGAAAGCCAGAGGGTTTCCCTAGTGGTCCAATGGTTAAGAAATTGCCTCACAATGCAAGGGACACCAGTTTGATCCCTGGTCTAGGAGGATCCCACACCCCTTGTGGCAGCTAAGCCTGCAAGCCGCAACTGCTGAATCCATGTGCCCTAGAGTCTGTGCTCTGCCAGAAGCAGCCTGTGCTTGTCCCAACTAGAGAAAGTTCATGTACAGCAACGAAGACCAGCACAGCCTGGGATTGAACCTGCGGCTCCTGCACTGCAGGTGGATTCTTTACTGCTGAACCGTCAGGGAAGTTTGATCCCTGAGTTGAAAAGATCCCCCTGGAGAAGGAAGTGGCAACCTATTCCGATATTCTTGCCTGGAAAATCCCATGGACGGAGGAGCCTGAAGGGCTACAGTCCATAGGGTCACATAGGACTATGAAAAACCGACAACTAACATTCTTCATGGTTAAGGCCTGGATGCTAAAGACAGATCCTTAAGGATGTCTATTCTTGCTACTTCTGTTCAACATGGCACTGAAGATACCTTTTTTCTTTTAGTTTTATTTATTTATTTATTCTTGGCTATTCTGGGTTTTCAGTGCTGCCACAGGCTCTTCTCTAGTTGCAGGGAGTGGGGGCTACTCTCTTGTTGAAGTGAGCAGGCTTCTTGTGGCGGTGACTTCTGTTGTGGAACTCGGGTTCCAGGGAACACGGGCTTCAGTAGTTGCAGCTCTGATGCTCCAGAACACAGGCTCAATGGCTCACGGCCCTAGTTGCTCCACGTGTATCATCTTACCGGATCAGGGGTCAAACCCGTGTCTTCTGCATTGGCAGGTGAACTCTTCACCACTGAGTGACCAGGGAAGCCAGGCACTGAAGATTCTAACCAGCACAGTTAGTAGATGGAAAAAAGAAAAACACCCAAACTGGTGGGAAAAGGAAGGTTTTTTCCCTTTTTTTTCATGATCCTTTACATAGACAAATCACAGAGAAATCATACACATATAAGACACACACAAACTAGAACTAAATTTAGATGTTCAAAAGGTACAAGAGAATCTTACAAAAATCAAGTATGTTTTAAAACAAACAATAAGAAAGTCAAATTAAGAAAGTTTCATTCACAATAGTATTCAAATGAATATAATACTTCGGAATACATTTAACAAAAGAAGTGGAAGACATTTACAGTGTTCAGCATTCGACTGCTAGTGTCCCCCTAGGGGACAGCTAGCATAGTGTATCCACTAGGGGGTAGCTAGATAGTGTGGGGACACTTTTGGTTGTCACAGTTTGGGGGAGGGGGTAAGTAGAGGCCAGGGATGCAGCTAAACATCATACAATGCATAGGACAGCCCCCATAACAGAATTATCTGGCCCCAGAACCGTCAGGAAGTTTGATCCCTGAGTTGAAAAGATCCCCCTGGAGAAGGAAGTGGCAACCTATTCCGATATTCTTGCCTGGAAAATCCCATGGACGGAGGAGCCTGAAGGGCTACAGTCCATAGGGTCACATAGGACTATGAAAAACCGACAACTAACATTCTTCATGGTTAAGGCCTGGATGCTAAAGACAGATCCTTAAGGATGTCTATTCTTGCTACTTCTGTTCAACATGGCACTGAAGATACCTTTTTTCTTTTAGTTTTATTTATTTATTTATTCTTGGCTATTCTGGGTTTTCAGTGCTGCCACAGGCTCTTCTCTAGTTGCAGGGAGTGGGGGCTACTCTCTTGTTGAAGTGAGCAGGCTTCTTGTGGCGGTGACTTCTGTTGTGGAACTCGGGTTCCAGGGAACACGGGCTTCAGTAGTTGCAGCTCTGATGCTCCAGAACACAGGCTCAATGGCTCACGGCCCTAGTTGCTCCACGTGTATCATCTTACCGGATCAGGGTCAAACCCGTGTCTTCTGCATTGGCAGGTGAACTCTTCACCACTGAGTGACCAGGGAAGCCAGGCACTGAAGATTCTAACCAGCACAGTTAGTAGATGGAAAAAAGAAAAACACCCAAACTGGTGGGAAAAGGAAGGTTTTTTCCCTTTTTTTTCATGATCCTTTACATAGACAAATCACAGAGAAATCATACACATATAAGACACACACAAACTAGAACTAAATTTAGATGTTCAAAAGGTACAAGAGAATCTTACAAAAATCAAGTATGTTTTAAAACAAACAATAAGAAAGTCAAATTAAGAAAGTTTCATTCACAATAGTATTCAAATGAATATAATACTTCGGAATACATTTAACAAAAGAAGTGGAAGACATTTACAGTGTTCAGCATTCGACTGCTAGTGTCCCCCTAGGGGACAGCTAGCATAGTGTATCCACTAGGGGGTAGCTAGATAGTGTGGGGACACTTTTGGTTGTCACAGTTTGGGGGAGGGGGTAAGTAGAGGCCAGGGATGCAGCTAAACATCATACAATGCATAGGACAGCCCCCCATAACAGAATTATCTGGCCCCAGATGCCAATAGCACCAAGGTGGAAAATTCTGCTCTAAATAAATGGAGAGGCATTTCACATTCATGGATTTGAAGAGTCAATACTGTAAAGATGCCCGTTCTCAAACTGATGGATAAATTCAATATGATCTCTATGGCAGCAGCTTTTTGGGGAGAAATTGAATAGGTGACTATAAGGTGTATATGGAAATGCAAAGGGTATGGAGTAGTGAAACCATTTTTTAAAAAGAACAAAATGAAGGGACTTCCCTGGTGGTTCAGTGGCTAAGACTCTACGCTCCCAACACAGGGGGCCCATGTTCAATCCCTGGTCAAGGAACTAGATCTCACATACTACAACTAAAGATCCCAAATGCCACAACCAAGACAGAAGATCCTGTGTGCCGCAACTGAGGCCCACCACAGGCAAAAAAAATAAATACATATTTAAAAAACAGAAGCCACATGTTTACTGCAGGGGGCACAGGTCAAGGAACTAGGATCCGGGGCTTCCCTGGTGGTCCAGTGGGTAAGGACACCGCCTTGCAGTGCAGGGGGCACCGGTTCGATCCCTGGCCTGGGAAGATCCCACGTGCTGCAGAGCGGCTGAACTGATGTGTCCATTTACCAGGCCGGAGCTCTGGAGCGCATGCGCCCAGAGCCGGTGCTCTGCGACAACAGAGGCCACCGCAATGGGAGGCCCACAAGAGCCAAAGAACAAAGACAGATGAAAACAGACAAATGAAAGACCAATAGAAGCGGCCCGCCCACCCCCTCCCTACCCAACCCACCCCCCCCAATAAATAAATAAATAAATAAATGTTTAAAAAAAAAAAAAGGAACTAGGATCCCACATGGCACGCAATGTGATTCCCAGTAACCCCCTCCCCTCAAATATGAGAAAACAGTTTATACATACAAAAAAGTCAGATGGCTAACAAACATATAAAAAGATGTTCAACATCATTCATGATTTAGGAAATGAAAACTTAAAAAAGTATAATCAGGGCTTCCCTGGTGGTCCAATGGGTAGAGTCTGCCTTCAGTTCAAGGGGCACCAGTTTGATCCCTGGCCCAGGAAGATCTCATGTGCCGCGGAGCGGCTGGACTGGTGTGTCCATTTATGAGCCAGCACTCTGGAGTGCGTGCGCCCAGAGCTGGTGCTCTGCTACATGAGAGGCCACTGCAATGGGAGGCCCACATATGCCAAAGAATAATGGATGAAAATAAATAAAAACAAAAGAGGCATGATGGGAAAAAGAAAAAAAATTAAAAAAAAAAAACAAAAAACTTTTCACCTCAAAAGACATTGTTCAGAAAATGAAAGGGTAAGCTTTAGACTGAGAAAAAAGATTTTCAAACCGTATCTCTAATACAGGAATTATACAGAGAATACATAGAGAACTTTGCAGCTAAATAATATGAAGACAGAGCTTCCCCAGTGGCTCAGAGGTAAAGAATCCACCTGCATTGCAACAGACTCGGGAGACTGGATTTGATCCCTGGGTCAGGAAGATACCCCGGAGGAAGGCATGGCAAACCCACTCCAGTATTCTTGCCTAGAAAGTCCCATGGACAGAGGAGCCTGGTGGGCTACAGTCCTTAGGGTCGCAAAGATTCAGACACAACTGAATGGACTGAGCATGCAGACAATATGAAGACGGACAATGCCAATTGAAAACTGGCAAAAAATTGAAAAGATATTTCGTCAAAGAAGATGTAAGAACCACTACTGATAATCTCATGAAAATATCATTGACTATTAGGGAAATGCAAACGAAGGCAACAATAACTTACCACTACATACCAAATATAGAGAAACTGGAACGCTCATATGTTATTGTTATAAGTTTGGGAGTTTCTTTAAAAATTCAACAAATTTATCTTACAATTTAGCAGTTCCACACCTAGGAATCAGTTCAAAAGAAATGAAAACAGGTCCACACAAAGACATGCAGTGAACGTTCATAGCAGGATTACTTCTAATAGCCTTATTTATTTGGCTTCTCGGGTCTTAGCTGCCACATGTGGGATCTAGTTCCCTGACCAGCGATCGAACTTGGACAGTCTGCATTGGGAGCACAGAGTCTTAGCCACTTGACCACTGGGCAAGTCCTCCTCATAGCCTTAAAGTAGAAAGAGCATAAGTGTTTATTAACTGGTGAATGGATAAACAAAATATGTCATATTCACACAATGGAATGCAACTCAGCAACGTAAGGGAACAAGCTTTATGCTTGGTGGAAGAAACCAGATGCAGAAGACCACATAATGTAAGACTTCATGTGTCTGAAAAGTCCAGAAAAGGTCAATTTTAGAGACAGAAAACAGTTCGTGGTTTTTTAGGGGTTAGGGTGGGAGCAGAGATTAAGTGCCTGCGAGCAGGAATTTTCAGGCTGATGTAAATGTTCTTGTGGAGACAGCGCACCTTGTTAAATTTGCTAAAAATCATTGAATTGTATACTTGAAGTGAAGTGAAGTATATGCCCGGTAAGTTGTTAATCAATAAAACTTTTTTTTTTTTTTAAACCTTCAGCTCATTGGGGAGGAGAAGGGTATATTGTACCCAAGGCCAGCATGCCAGAAGTCTTGCATGCTGAAAAAAGCGTGACTAGATCAGTTTGCTTCTACCAGGTGAATGTATCACTTTTCCTATTAATAATTTTCGGATCTAGGTTCATAGCTATATACTTTTCAAGAACTACAGTATCCACTGAATCGGAGTATGCCTGGGGTGAGAACGGATAAACGGCCAAATTATGCACAGCTGTACACAAAGGATACTTTGGTTGGTTTGTTTTCTTTTTAAATTTTGGTTTCTGTGACAAAGGAGACCCTTCCAAATAAGTCTCTTTTCCGAGGTATCTCATTACTTTAAGCTAGAGGAAACAGTACCGAACTTCAGGTGAAGTCCAGACCTTTGTGTTTCAGGCAAGTAGAGGAGGCCAGCGTGGCTAGAGCAATGAGTCAGGAGCGCGAAGTGTGGTGGGCACAGACCAGGTCGCGTAGCAGTTCCACACCTAGGAATCAGTTCAAAAGAAATGAAAACAGGTCCACACAAAGACATGCAGTGAACGTTCATAGCAGGATTACTTCTAATAGCCTTATTTATTTGGCTTCTCGGGTCTTAGCTGCCACATGTGGGATCTAGTTCCCTGACCAGCGATCGAACTTGGACAGTCTGCATTGGGAGCACAGAGTCTTAGCCACTTGACCACTGGGCAAGTCCTCCTCATAGCCTTAAAGTAGAAAGAGCATAAGTGTTTATTAACTGGTGAATGGATAAACAAAATATGTCATATTCACACAATGGAATGCAACTCAGCAACGTAAGGGAACAAGCTTTATGCTTGGTGGAAGAAACCAGATGCAGAAGACCACATAATGTAAGACTTCATGTGTCTGAAAAGTCCAGAAAAGGTCAATTTTAGAGACAGAAAACAGTTCGTGGTTTTTTAGGGGTTAGGGTGGGAGCAGAGATTAAGTGCCTGCGAGCAGGAATTTTCAGGCTGATGTAAATGTTCTTGTGGAGACAGCGCACCTTGTTAAATTTGCTAAAAATCATTGAATTGTATACTTGAAGTGAAGTGAAGTATATGCCCGGTAAGTTGTTAATCAATAAAACTTTTTTTTTAAACCTTCAGCTCATTGGGGAGGAGAAGGGTATATTGTACCCAAGGCCAGCATGCCAGAAGCCTTGCATGCTGAAAAAAGCGTGACTAGATCAGTTTGCTTCTACCAGGTGAATGTATCACTTTTCCTATTAATAATTTTCGGATCTAGGTTCATAGCTATATACTTTTCAAGAACTACAGTATCCACTGAATCGGAGTATGCCTGGGGTGAGAACGGATAAACGGCCAAATTATGCACAGCTGTACACAAAGGATACTTTGGTTGGTTTGTTTTCTTTTTAAATTTTGGTTTCTGTGACAAAGGAGACCCTTCCAAATAAGTCTCTTTTCCGAGGTATCTCATTACTTTAAGCTAGAGGAAACAGTACCGAACTTCAGGTGAAGTCCAGACCTTTGTGTTTCAGGCAAGTAGAGGAGGCCAGCGTGGCTAGAGCAATGAGTCAGGAGCGCGAAGTGTGGTGGGCACAGACCAGGTCGCGTAGATTCGTCTGCCCGCTTTGTGAAGGCGCTAAAGTATCATAAAGAGTTCAGGTCTCGCCCGCCTGCTCCCCTCCCTCCCCAACCTGACCCCCGCCCAAAATAAATAAATAAATAAATAAAAATAAATCTTTAAAAAAAAAAAAAAAGAGTTCAGGTCTCAGTAGTAGACTTGCCTGAGTTCAAATCCCACAGCGCTACTTTCTAGCTGCTGTGGTATCGAACCTTTACTTGCTCGACTGCTTCAGTTCTTCCACTTTAAGTCGGGGGAGAATAACAGTACTCAAAGGATTGTGAGGACGAAGTGTGCTGATTCACGTAAGGGCATTAGAGTAAGTACGTATTTAAGTGACCAACAGGCACCTAAGTTAGGAGAGGAAGAGGACGCTCGCACCTGCCGGATGCTCTCAACCAGCCGCGTTTCCCGGAGCACCCGCCTGCCGTCACTATGGTAACGACCACCTACTTCCGGAAGAAGTACGGCGCGCGGCGAGGGTCAATCCCAGCCGTACACATCAGCGCGTCGAGCCAGGGGCCGTGGAGGGGCCGGTCTCCGGCGCCGTTGACCCCGGCCTGCCGCTTCCGAGGCTGCCCCGGGTGCGCTCGCAGGGCCGCCCGCTCCTGCAGCCGCGTGGCCGTCCGGCGGAGCCCGCTCTTCCGGCCTGGACGCCGAGCTGCGGCGGTGCAGCCATGGACTTCTCCAAGTTCCTGGCGGAAGACTTCGACGTGAAGGAGTGGATCAACGCGGCCTTCAGGGCTGGCCCCAAGGAGGCGGCGGCCGGGAAGGCGGACAGCCACGCGGCCACCCTGGTGATGAAGCTGCAGCTGTTCATCCAGGAGGTGAACCACGCCGTGGAGGGTGAGCGGCCCGGCGAGCGCCCGGACGGGCCCTGGGGGGTGCACGGGGACTCCGGGGCTGCACGTTAAGTGGGCAGTAGGTGTGCTCTGCTCCCCTGGAGGGCGAGCGAGCCCGGGTCCCGTTCTCCCACAGTCCTCACGGGGACATCCAGGAGCCGGTCTCACCCGCCGCGCGTCTCTCTGCAACCCTTTCGGATTTGGGATCTTGGTTTCCACTTTGGGTAGTGCTACCAAGTTTCCTTTGAATACTTAAAGGAGTGCATTTTAAGAATATGAAATACTAGCCAACTGATCCTTACATTGGGCAGAAAGCATGTATAGAAGGTGTACAGGAATGACGCAAATCTGGAAAACATTGTTGAAATGGATTTTTTTTTAAAAATTAACTTATTGAAGTATAGTTGATTTACGTGTTAATTTCTCTTGTACAGTAAAGGAATTCAGTTATATAGGTTGTATATATTCAGTGTATATATGCATAAATATATATATATATATATACACACATTCTTCTTCATATTCTTTTCCATTATGGTTTATTACAGGGTATGGACTGTAGTTCCCTGTGCTATACAAGTAGGAACGTGTTGTTTATCCATTCTACATATTACAGTCTGCATCTGCTAACCTCAGACTCCCACTCTGTAGTTCTGGCACACCCCTCTTACAGTGGATATCTGTGTCCTTGAGGAAGATGCGCTGTCCTGTTCTTTGGACCCGACCAGCGGGCGCGCGGCGAGGTCAATCCCAGCCGTACACATCAGCGCGTCGAGCCAGGGGCCGTGGAGGCCGGTCTCCGGCGCCGTTGACCCCGGCCTGCTGCTTCCGAGGCTGCCCAGGTGCGCTCGCAGGGCCGCCCGCTCCTGCAGCCGCGTGGCCGTCCGGCGGAGCCCGCTCTTCCGGCCTGGACGCCGAGCTGCGGCGGTGCAGCCATGGACTTCTCCAAGTTCCTGGCGGAAGACTTCGACGTGAAGGAGTGGATCAACGCGGCCTTCAGGGCTGGCCCCAAGGAGGCGGCGGCCGGGAAGGCGGACAGCCACGCGGCCACCCTGGTGATGAAGCTGCAGCTGTTCATCCAGGAGGTGAACCACGCCGTGGAGGGTGAGCGGCCCGGCGAGCGCCCGGACGGGCCCTGGGGGGTGCACGGGGACTCCGGGGCTGCACGTTAAGTGGGCAGTAGGTGTGCTCTGCTCCCCTGGAGGGCGAGCGAGCCCGGGTCCCGTTCTCCCACAGTCCTCACGGGGACATCCAGGAGCCGGTCTCACCCGCCGCGCGTCTCTCTGCAACCCTTTCGGATTTGGGATCTTGGTTTCCACTTTGGGTAGTGCTACCAAGTTTCCTTTGAATACTTAAAGGAGTGCATTTTAAGAATATGAAATACTAGCCAACTGATCCTTACATTGGGCAGAAAGCATGTATAGAAGGTGTACAGGAATGACGCAAATCTGGAAAACATTGTTGAAATGGATTTTTTTTTAAAAATTAACTTATTGAAGTATAGTTGATTTACGTGTTAATTTCTCTTGTACAGTAAAGGAATTCAGTTATATAGGTTGTATATATTCAGTGTATATATGCATAAATATATATATATATATATACACACATTCTTCTTCATATTCTTTTCCATTATGGTTTATTACAGGGTATGGACTGTAGTTCCCTGTGCTATACAAGTAGGAACGTGTTGTTTATCCATTCTACATATTACAGTCTGCATCTGCTAACCTCAGACTCCCACTCTGTAGTTCTGGCACACCCCTCTTACAGTGGATATCTGTGTCCTTGAGGAAGATGCGCTGTCCTGTTCTTTTATTTTTTTAAAATCGAATTAATTTATTTTTGGCCATGCTAGGTCTCCGTTGCTGCACTTGGGTTTGGAGAGCGGAGACTGCTCTCAGGTTGCCATGTATGGGGTCATTGTTGTGGCTTCTCTTGTTGCAGAGCTCGGGCTCTAGGGCTCCCCGCGGGCTCAATAGCTGTGATGCTTGGGTTTAGCTGCCGCACGGCATAACGGCATATGGGATTTTCCTGGACCAGGGATTGAACTGGTGTCCTGTGTGTCGGCCGGCGGATTCTTAATCACCGGATCACCACAGACGTCCTGATGGGAGAGTTTAAAGTATCAAATTAACTAACCAGGATGGGCTTAGTCGTTCAGTTATGTCCAGCTCTTTGCGACTCCGTGGACTGTAACCATTCATCCACCTTTTTTTTTTTCCTGATGACAAAGCACACGTCCCTGCCACAGTTTTGGGCCGGTTAATCGTAGGATATCAGCTGGTCCACAGTGGCTGGTTCAGGGATGTCATGGAGGCCATCAGAGACCACTCCAGGACTTTTCTAACTGACACTGCTGGAGAGATTCTCTTCTTCCCAGCTCGATCAAGGGAATAGTGAATTACAAAAAAATACTATATACCAGAAATCATTTCATTAACTCTTCAACCTGTTTTTAATTCACTGTATGTTTAATCAGTACATGCTGCAGCCAGTCCGTCTCTTAGGTCCTGTGGGAAAGAGGCTCAGACTGCCCACACTGGGAGCTTATAGTCCAGGAAATAGAACTTTGTCTTAAAGATGCGTCCAGTGTTTAAAAAAAAAAAAAAAAAAAGTGGGAACGGGGAATACTTTATTTCACTATAGATGTCATACTTTGTCATACTTTTTAGTAATTATAGTATGTCTGCTGTGCATCTGTTAAGAAATGATCACTGGGTATAAAACGTTTACCTTCCTGGAGCTTGCTGCCCTGTGGTGAAGACATGTGAACAGCTTAATTATAATGAAGTGTGGCTTAACTGGGAGTAGAACTGAAAGCTGAGAGCTACAGTGAAGGAAGCGATTGCCTCTCGTCTGGGAGGATCATGAAAAGCTTTCCCTGTGTTGGGCCTTGAAGGAAGACTTCACAGGGCGCAGACGGGGAGGACATATATAATAACAATAATATGTTATAATAACAATAATATAATAGCAGATATCTGAGTCCTTGTTATACTTCAGGCAGTGCTTTAAGTGCTGTATGTGTATTTATTTTAAAGAGCTACTCAATGCTCCATAATCTGTGGTCTTTAAAATTTTTTTTAATTTTAATTAATTTATTTGGCTGTACCAGGTCTTCATGGCACAGGGGGTCTTCCGTCTTTGTTGTGGCAGGTGGGATCTTTTGTGGTGGCAGTCAAACTTTTCGTTGCAGCATGCAGGATCTAGTTTCTGGACTAGGAATCGAACCTGGGCCCCCTGCCTTGGGAGCATAGAAGTCTTAGCCACTGGACCACTGGACCACAGGGGAAGTCCCTCTGATAGCCTTAAGCTATCATAGACACAGCATAGAAGTCCATCCGTTGATGAACAAATAAACAAAATATGTCATATCTACACAGTGGAATACAACTCAGCAACATAAGGAAATAAGCTTTATGCCTGGTAAAAGAAACCAGATGCAGAAGACTACATAGCATATGATTTCATGTGTCTGAAATGTCCAAAAAAGGTACATTTTTAGAGACAGAAAGCAGAGTAGTAGATTTCTAGGTGTTGGGGGAGAAGCAGAGATTAAGTGCCAACTGGCAGGAAGGAATATTTAGGCTGATGGAAATGTTCTTGTGCACACTTTGTTATATTTACCCCAAATCATTGAATTGTGTAGTTGAAATGTGTAAATTGTATGCCCTGTAAGTTATTCATCAGTAAAGCTGTGTTTGTTTTGTTTTGTTTGGTTTGTTTTTGGCTATTCTAAGTTTTCACTGCTGCCACAGGCTCATCTCTAGTTGCACAGAATGGGGGCTACTCTCTAGTTGAGGTGAGCAGGTTTCTTGTTGTGGTGACTTTTCTTGTAGAACTCAGGCTCTAGGGCACACAGGCTTCAGTAGTTGCAGCCCATGGGCTCCAAAGTTGCGGCTCCGAGGCTCTAGAGCACAGGCTCCGTAACTGTGGCTCACAGGCTTCATTGCTCCGCAGCATGTGGGATCTTCCCCGCTCAAGGATTGAACTTTCGTACTCAGCATTGGCAGGCGAACACTTTCACCACTGAGCTACCAGGGAAGCCCCAGTAAAGCTGTTTTTTAAAACGCTTCAGCTTGTCGGGCAGGAGAAGGGGTATATGATAGAGGAACCCAAGACTTACTGTCCTGCAGTTCATGGGACAGCCCTGAGGAACGAAGAAAGTGTCCTGGCCAAAATGTTAATAGTGCCCCCGCCCACCTGATTATCTAATTTAAACATGACAGTAATCCTTAGAGGTAGGCACAGTTATTATTCCCACTTTGTAGTTGTAGAAACTGCACCTGAAGGTCATAACTTACCCATCTTGGTGTTGCTAATGGATGGTGAGCCTGGATTTGAACCCAGGCAGCTGGTTCCAGATCCCAGACTCTTATACATTATCCTTTACTATCTCTCTATTAAAGGAGGAGGGAACACTTGTAGAGGCAGGTGGGTATAAAGAGGCCTACCCAGTCCAGAGAAAGGCAGAAGTTCAAACAGAACTTCATCAATAGTATCAATAAATATTATTCCTTGTTATTATTATTATTGGAGGATTACACTTTTCATGGGGGGAGTTTCTGCTGGAAATAAAGGTAGTAAAGTAGATTACTAGATTAGGATCAAACTGTAAAAGGCCTTTTTGGCCATCCTAAAGGTTTGGATAAGGGTTTGGGTTTCATCCTGCAGGCCAAGGGGGTCCCCAATCCTTGGGACCTGTTAGGAACTGGGTCGCACTCAGGATGTGAATGGCCAGCAAGCTATGAAAGCTTCTTCTATTTGCAGCTGCACCCCATAGGTCCCATTACAGCCTGAGCCCCGCCTCCGACACAAGGAACGGAGTACAGGCAATGCCCTTGAATCATCCTGAAACCATCCCCTGCTC
Organism: Tragulus kanchil; assembly: GCA_022376925.1. Classification (NCBI taxonomy): domain Eukaryota; kingdom Metazoa; phylum Chordata; class Mammalia; order Artiodactyla; family Tragulidae; genus Tragulus; species Tragulus kanchil. The sequence continues at coordinate 133,860,315 of JAIOJX010000002.1, read as the reverse complement.
CTACCTCCCCACCCCCCCACCTCCCACCCAGATCTGTGAAAAAATTGTTTTCCATGAAACTGGTCCCTGGTGCCACTAAAAACTGGGGACCACTGCTGTGAAAGTCGCTCAGTCGTGTCTGACTCTTTGCGACTCCATGGACGTAGATTTCCCAGGCAAGAATATTGGAGTGGGTTGCCATTCCCTTCTTCATGGGATCTTGCCAACCTAGGTTTCGAACCTGGGTCTCACACATTGCAGGCAAATTCTTTACTGTCTGAGCCACCCTGATGCCAAAAAAAAAAAAAATCGGGACCACTGCTGGAGGTAGTGAGAAACCTTTGGAAGTTTAAAGCTTTCCTTTCACGAAAGATGAGACAAGGTCCCCAGTGTGCCATGAGGGCAAGAGGTTCAGGAAGGAGTTGTTGAGGAACCCTGATAGAAGGATAGATTTGTTCATTTATTCATTCAGTCAGCAAGTGTTTATTGGGCACAAGGGACTTTCCAGGGTCCAGAGATGCTGTTAAACAAGATCCATTCTGAGATTGGAGAGGTTGGCAGGGGCTGGATTGTGCAGGGATTTTACTGTCAAAAGTCTGGTGATTTCCCAGGCAGCTGGTTCCAGATCCCAGACTCTTATACATTATCCTTTACTATCTCTCTATTAAAGGAGGAGGGAACACTTGTAGAGGCAGGTGGGTATAAAGAGGCCTACCCAGTCCAGAGAAAGGCAGAAGTTCAAACAGAACTTCATCAATAGTATCAATAAATATTATTCCTTGTTATTATTATTATTGGAGGATTACACTTTTCATGGGGGGAGTTTCTGCTGGAAATAAAGGTAGTAAAGTAGATTACTAGATTAGGATCAAACTGTAAAAGGCCTTTTTGGCCATCCTAAAGGTTTGGATAAGGGTTTGGGTTTCATCCTGCAGGCCAAGGGGGTCCCCAATCCTTGGGACCTGTTAGGAACTGGGTCGCACTCAGGATGTGAATGGCCAGCAAGCTATGAAAGCTTCTTCTATTTGCAGCTGCACCCCATAGGTCCCATTACAGCCTGAGCCCCGCCTCCGACACAAGGAACGGAGTACAGGCAATGCCCTTGAATCATCCTGAAACCATCCCCTGCTCCTACCTCCCCACCCCCCCACCTCCCACCCAGATCTGTGAAAAAATTGTTTTCCATGAAACTGGTCCCTGGTGCCACTAAAAACTGGGGACCACTGCTGTGAAAGTCGCTCAGTCGTGTCTGACTCTTTGCGACTCCATGGACGTAGATTTCCCAGGCAAGAATATTGGAGTGGGTTGCCATTCCCTTCTTCATGGGATCTTGCCAACCTAGGTTTCGAACCTGGGTCTCACACATTGCAGGCAAATTCTTTACTGTCTGAGCCACCCTGATGCCAAAAAAAAAAAAAATCGGGACCACTGCTGGAGGTAGTGAGAAACCTTTGGAAGTTTAAAGCTTTCCTTTCAGGAAAGATGAGACAAGGTCCCCAGTGTGCCATGAGGGCAAGAGGTTCAGGAAGGAGTTGTTGAGGAACCCTGATAGAAGGATAGATTTGTTCATTTATTCATTCAGTCAGCAAGTGTTTATTGGGCACAAGGGACTTTCCAGGGTCCAGAGATGCTGTTAAACAAGATCCATTCTGAGATTGGAGAGGTTGGCAGGGGCTGGATTGTGCAGGGATTTTACTGTCACATTAAAGAGTCTGGGTTTGATTTAAAATGAGGGTAGTTGGGGCTTCCCTGGTGGTTCAAGGGGCAACAATTTGATCCCTAGCCTGGGAAGATCCTACATGCCTCAGAACAGCTGGACCGGTGTGTCTGATTAGGAGCCTGGGCCCTGGAGCGCATGCACCCAGAGCTGGTGCTCTGCAGTGAGAGAGACCACTGCAATGGGAGGACCACACAGGCCAAAGAACAGAGGTGGATGAAAATAAATAAATGAAAGACCAATAAAAGAGGCCAAAAAAAAAAAAAAAATGAGGGTAGTGGGAAGGTACTGGAGGATTTTTAAGCAGGAAAATGGGATGATTTAAATTCCCATTTAGGAGGCCACTGCTCTAGTCCAGAAGAGAGGTGGTAGTGGCTTTGCCTGGGTTTCTGGCAGGAGAGATGGAGAGAGATGGGGAGCTTTCAAGTATTTTTGGGAGAAAGAAAGGGAAGAATTTGCCGATGGATTGGAATGAAAGATGAACAGGGAGGAACTCAAGAATGATGGCAGAGTCTGGTTCTGAGCCACCGAGGATGGTGGTGCTGCACGTCCAGCAGTGCTGCGGGAATGTGTCGGGAACATCGATACACCCACCGCCTAGATCCTACAGTGACAGTGGCTCAGTCAGTTCCGTTTCTCCGTCGTGTCCAGCTCTCTGTGACCCCATGGACTGCGGCATGCCAGGCTTCCCTGCCAGCCAGCCATCTCTTCCCCTTCTGCTTCTGCCTTCTAGGTTTCCCAATACTCTAGGCACACCCACCACCTAGATTCTCCAGTGAGCCATGGTGAGTCTTGCTTTATCACAAATCTATCCATCCCTCTGTCTTTCCATGCATTCATCTTATTTTTTCACATATTTAACAATAAGTTGCACTTACTAGTACACTTCACCTCTTAAACATTTCAGAAGCCTAAACATTATAGATAGAGTTCAATTCTTTTTTTTTTAAATGTTATTTTTATTTTATTTTTTTTGGGGAGGGCGGAGGGGCGGGTTGGGGAGGGAGAGGGGCGGGCGGGCCACTTCTATTGGTCTTTCATTTATTTATTTTCATCCATCTTTGTTCTTTTGGCCCGTGTGGGCCTCCCAGCGCAGTGGCCTCTGTTGTCGCGAGCACCAGCTCTGGGCGCATGCGTTCCAGAGCTCCGACTCAGTAATTGGACACATGGGTCCAGCGGTCTGTGGGGTTTTCCCAGGCCAGGAATCGAACCGGCGCCCCTTGCACTGCAAGGCAGTGTCCTTACCCACTGGACTACCAGGGAAGCCCCGAGTTCAATTCTTGTTTGCATCTCTTTTTTGTTTTCACTAGATACAATTTACATAAGGTGAAATGCAGGGAGCTTATCCAATCAGTTGGGTTTTGACAGGGGTATCTGGCTAGCGTAACTCAAGCCGCATCAAGACCTAGAAGGTTACCATCACCTTATGAAGTTCCCCAGTCCCCCTTCACATAGAGATTCAGCCCTTACCCTCCCAGAGGCAACCACTGGAGGTGATCGTTTTAAACTGGCCACTCGAAAGAACTCAATTTGGGGGTGCTGTGGAGAGGGGAAGAAGAGGGTCGCAGGGAAGCAGCCAGACCTGAAGAGAGACGCTGACGTTTAGCAAGTACGAGGCCAGGCTGGAGCCACAACAGCGCTGTTCAAAAGAAGTGAAGTCTCTGTGTTTCGAAGAAATCCTTGTGTGTTCTGGCTTTGTTTTCTTAGTCTCAAAGCTTTACTTAAGGCCAGTGCTGGAGACAGAATGTTATTTTATGACAGAGCTGGATGAACAGGTTCCTAAAGTGCATCTTCAGTGTTGAGGTTCCATTCAGCATACAAATACCAGGAGCAGAAGGCTCTGGATTTTGTTGGTTGATTTTTTTGTGAGCTGCTCTTTAAAGGGCCAAAGTGTTACGCATTTTTTTGATGTGTTGCAAGAATTTTCAGATTTTATTCTACACTTGGGATGTCTATTAAAAAAAAACCTACAGGTTCCTTGATTTTCTACCATGATTCCTAAATAAGAACTTCTGGCAGGTGGCCGAGGAACCTGCATTTGGAAAGCAGACAAGGGTTCAGACACACAATGACTTCAGCTCTATGAAATCTTAGGCAAGTTACTTAACCTCTCTGAGTGTTAGTTTTCTTAGCTGTAAGAGGCAGCTCCTAATGATGCCGTGAATGTTAGGTGATGTATGTAAAGCACCAGGTACAGAGCTGGCATTCACCAGTATCAGATTCCTCCCTTCTCCTTCCTGGAAAAGGGAGTTGCATGCAAATTTCCTGGCCGTCCAGTGGTTAGAACTCTGTTTTACTACAGTGGCCTGAGTTCAATCCCTGGTCAGGGAACGAAGATCTTGTAAACCTCGCGGCAGAACTGAAGAGACTTGCACTTTAACTTAGTGTTGGAAGAAGACAGCTGATACTGGCTCAGGTTGATGGTTTATCACGGCCTTCGCTGCCATCCTGGGGAAGACAGGATCCCAGCAGAAGCCAGCTCCCCACCTACCAATCCTCCCTTCCCTACCCCCAACTCCCAACAAGCTCAGAAAACCGCATGGCTGGTAGAGCTTAGGGAAGGTTTGCTTGCTGTCGTCTGATGTGTTCATATTGTTTGCCGATGGTCTGATGTTCACCTTTGGTTCTTGGGTTCTCACTGCAGAAACGAGTCACCAGGCCCTCCAGAACATGCCCAAAGTGCTCCGTGATGTTGAAGCCCTTAAACAGGAGGCGTCTTTTCTGAAAGAACAAATGATTCTTGTCAAGGAGGACATTAAAAAGTTTGAACAGGACACCTCTCAGTCAATGCAGGTATTTCGACTCCTAAGTGTTGACTTTTTTTTAAGTGTTGACTCGAGTTTGGAAGATGTTTGCTTTCCTAACGGGAGGCCGCCCCTCACTCAGAATTCTGCCAGCATTCGAACTACTCTTGTGTTTTAGTTCTTTCAGCTTGTTCATCCGTCTTCAGCACTGAGGAAGGTTTAGCCGTATGATCGGTGCTGAGCACGCGATAGGACTGATGTTTCGAATTGTTGGTGGAAGGCAGAGACACCCGAGCTGCCGCTTCCTCAGTGTCGGACCCCTTCTCTTCTCTTTCCTATGCTAGCGATGTCTATAAAAAACCTACGGGATTTTCTACCATGATTCCTAAATAAGAACTTCTGGCAGGTGGCGAGGAACCTGCATTTGGAAAGCAGACAAGGGTTCAGACACACAATGACTTCAGTTCTATCAAATCTTAGGCCAGTTCCTCAACCTCTCTGCGTGTCAGTTTTCTTAGCTGTAAGAGGCAGCTCCTAATGATGCCGTGAATGTTAGGTGATGTATGTAAAGCACCAGGTACAGAGCTGGCATTCACCAGTATCAGATTCCTCCCTTCTCCTTCCTGGAAAAGGGAGTTGCATGCAAATTTCCTGGCCGTCCAGTGGTTAGAACTCTGTTTTACTACAGTGGCCTGAGTTCAATCCCTGGTCAGGGAACGAAGATCTTGTAAACCTCGCGGCAGAACTGAAGAGACTTGCACTTTAACTTAGTGTTGGAAGAAGACAGCTGATACTGGCTCAGGTTGATGGTTTATCACGGCCTTCGCTGCCATCCTGGGGAAGACAGGATCCCAGCAGAAGCCAGCTCCCCACCTACCAATCCTCCCTTCCCTACCCCCAACTCCCAACAAGCTCAGAAAACCGCATGGCTGGTAGAGCTTAGGGAAGGTTTGCTTGCTGTCGTCTGATGTGTTCATATTGTTTGCCGATGGTCTGATGTTCACCTTTGGTTCTTGGGTTCTCACTGCAGAAACGAGTCACCAGGCCCTCCAGAACATGCCCAAAGTGCTCCGTGATGTTGAAGCCCTTAAACAGGAGGCGTCTTTTCTGAAAGAACAAATGATTCTTGTCAAGGAGGACATTAAAAAGTTTGAACAGGACACCTCTCAGTCAATGCAGGTATTTCGACTCCTAAGTGTTGACTTTTTTTTAAGTGTTGACTCGAGTTTGGAAGATGTTTGCTTTCCTAACGGGAGGCCGCCCCTCACTCAGAATTCTGCCAGCATTCGAACTACTCTTGTGTTTTAGTTCTTTCAGCTTGTTCATCCGTCTTCAGCACTGAGGAAGGTTTAGCCGTATGATCGGTGCTGAGCACGCGATAGGACTGATGTTTCGAATTGTTGGTGGAAGGCAGAGACACCCGAGCTGCCGCTTCCTCAGTGTCGGACCCCTTCTCTTCTCTCCTAGGTGCTGGTAGAGATTGACCAGGTCAAGTCCAGAATGCAGCTTGCTGCAGAATCTCTTCAGGAAGCCGACAAATGGAGCACATTGAGTGCTGATATCGAGGAGACGTTTAAGACTCAGGTAGGTTTCTTGCTTAGGGGATGTTGTATTGTTTTGTTGTTGTTGGGCTTCCCTGGTGGCTCAGTGGTAAAGAATCTGCCTGCCAAGCAGGAGAGGCAGGTTTAATCCCTGGGTCGGAACCATCTCCTGGAGAAGGAAATGGCAACCCACTCCAGTATTTTTTTTTTTTTTTTAAAATTAAAGAAAAATTTTGGCCTCTAATTTTTAAAAATTAATTTATTTATTTTCATCCATCTTTGTTCTATGCCATGATCTTAAATATGCCATTGGATTAGTTCCTTTTTTTTTTTTTTTTAAATTTTGGCCTCTCTTATTTATTTTTATTTATTTATTTTCCTCCATCTTCATTCCTTGGCCTGTGTGGACCTCCCATCGCAGTGGCCTCTCTTGTTGCAGAACACTGACTCTGGGTGCATGCGCTCCAGAGCGCCGGCTCATAATTGGACACACAGGTCCAGCTGCTCCACGGCATGTGGGATCTTCCCAGGCCACAGATCAAACCGATGCCCTTTGCATTGCAAGGCAGACTCTTTACTCACTGGACCACCAGAGAAGCCCCCACTCCAGTATTCTTGCCTGGAGAATCCCATGGACAGAGGAGCCAGGTGGATCCGTGGGGTCAGATATGATTTAGCGACTAAACAGTAATGACATGTTTCTTTTTCAGAGGATGTTGTAACATCTCTTTAAACAGGATCTTGAGGTTTGGAGAAACGAACGAGCTGGCTGTGCCACTCACAGTCAGATGGGTCATAAGTAACTGGTGTGGAGACATTCAGGCGTAGGTTGGGGAAGATCAGATATTACTGTTTTCTTCTGCCTTCTTTAGTTTGGGCCATCAGCTTGACTGAAGTATTTTAGTCACAAGAGTGAGTTCAGGAAAATCTTAAAGAGGCAGAGAAAGGGGACCCTACACCCTGTGGAACCTTGGCAAGTTTCTTTACCCTCATTGGACAGCAAAGTGTGGAAAATAGTGATATTTTTTGATACCTGGTTATAAAGATGAAGGAAGACGATGTCTTATGAAAATTCTTTTTCATTGGTAAAGCAAAATGAATTATTTATCATCTCTTTTTGCTGTTTTTTTAGAAAAAAAAAAAAAACCCTTTCAAAGTTGTTTAAAAGTTCTGAAGGCACATGGGAAAATTTAAGTAACTAGGAAAAACAGTGAAAAATGTCTTTCTCGTAGCTCTGACCCTCCCGACCCCTTCATTTCCCTTCTACATACGAACCCTGTTGTTAGTTTGTACCTGTCCTTCCAGATAAATGCAGACATACACATGTTTCTTGCCTTTTTTCCCTCCATAGATGGTCCCACAATGTGAACACTCCTTTGCACATTGTTTCATCAGTCAACAATCTATTCTTCTGTGTCAGTTATCTTTATTTGTTTATTTATTTTTTGAGAGGAAAGTATTAGAGTGAGGGAAGGAAGAGTCGCTGCCAGTACAGTGGGCCAACTTGAGGGAGAAAGTGGGAGGCTCCGTGAGAACAATGGGTCTCACAGCGGGCCGGCTCGGAGAGCCCACCTATCCTTAATTTTTTTTAAGAAAAACATTTGTTTATTTATTTTCAGCGACATTGGGTCCTAGTTGCGGCACACAGGATATTACCCTGTGGTGCTCAGCTTTCTCTGTAGATGCATTGAACGGGCTCCAGAGTGCGTGGGCTGTCTATTTGAGAGGTTCATGCTTAGATGCCCAGCAGAATGTGGGGTCTTAATTCCCTGACCAGGTATCAAACCCTGCATTGGAAGGTGGATTCTTAACCACTGGACCATGAGGGAAGTCCCAGTTGTTATTATCTTTAAGAACAGCAAACAGAACCATACTCCTTCCCATTCCATTTCAGAGCCCTTCAGGGCACTGGTCATTTCAGTTGATCCAGGCTTCTTAATTGTAAATTGCGATCTTGCTGAATTCCTGGCACATGCGTCTGAGAGGGAATTGGTTTAAATACAGTCTCTGATTTTAATACTAACAAAGTAGTGTTAGCTGAAGCTGAAACTCCAGTCGTTCTATCTGATTTGGGAGAAGTCAGATCTAAAGCCCCTACACCCTGTGGAACCTTGGCAAGTTTCTTTACCCTCATTGGACAGCAAAGTGTGGAAAATAGTGATATTTTTTGATACCTGGTTATAAAGATGAAGGAAGACGATGTCTTATGAAAATTCTTTTTCATTGGTAAAGCAAAATGAATTATTTATCATCTCTTTTTGCTGTTTTTTTAGAAAAAAAAAAAAAAACCCTTTCAAAGTTGTTTAAAAGTTCTGAAGGCACATGGGAAAATTTAAGTAACTAGGAAAAACAGTGAAAAATGTCTTTCTCGTAGCTCTGACCCTCCCGACCCCTTCATTTCCCTTCTACATACGAACCCTGTTGTTAGTTTGTACCTGTCCTTCCAGATAAATGCAGACATACACATGTTTCTTGCCTTTTTTCCCTCCATAGATGGTCCCACAATGTGAACACTCCTTTGCACATTGTTTCATCAGTCAACAATCTATTCTTCTGTGTCAGTTATCTTTATTTGTTTATTTATTTTTTGAGAGGAAAGTATTAGAGTGAGGGAAGGAAGAGTCGCTGCCAGTACAGTGGGCCAACTTGAGGGAGAAAGTGGGAGGCTCCGTGAGAACAATGGGTCTCACAGCGGGCCGGCTCGGAGAGCCCACCTATCCTTAATTTTTTTTAAGAAAAACATTTGTTTATTTATTTTCAGCGACATTGGGTCCTAGTTGCGGCACACAGGATATTACCCTGTGGTGCTCAGCTTTCTCTGTAGATGCATTGAACGGGCTCCAGAGTGCGTGGGCTGTCTATTTGAGAGGTTCATGCTTAGATGCCCAGCAGAATGTGGGGTCTTAATTCCCTGACCAGGTATCAAACCCTGCATTGGAAGGTGGATTCTTAACCACTGGACCATGAGGGAAGTCCCAGTTGTTATTATCTTTAAGAACAGCAAACAGAACCATACTCCTTCCCATTCCATTTCAGAGCCCTTCAGGGCACTGGTCATTTCAGTTGATCCAGGCTTCTTAATTGTAAATTGCGATCTTGCTGAATTCCTGGCACATGCGTCTGAGAGGGAATTGGTTTAAATACAGTCTCTGATTTTAATACTAACAAAGTAGTGTTAGCTGAAGCTGAAACTCCAGTACGTTGGCTATCTGATGGGAAGAACCGACTCATTGGAAAAGATCCTGATGCTGGGAACGAGTGAAGGCAAAAGGAGAAGGGAGCGGCAGAGGATGAGATGGTTGGATGACAGCAGTGACTCAAAGGACGTGAATTTGCGCACACCCTGGGAGATAACTGGGCACAGAGCACCCTGGCACGCTGCAGTCCATGGAGTCGCAGAGAGTTGGACATGACTTAGCGACTGAACAGCAACAGCAAAGCTTGAAGTTGCATTTTGTTTTTCTCCTCCCCACTCTCTTTATATACAAAACTAACTGCCCACAAGACCATGTATATCTAGCTGGACTCCCCAGGCTCTTAAAAAACAGAATTTACTATTTCTGCCCAAAGGCACTCTGCATGGATTTTCCATGCAACTGTATCTACCTGGAAGCCTCAGTGATTGCAGTACTTGAGCTACTCATTGTGGTGGCTTCTCTTGTTGGAGAGCATGGGATCTAGGGTGTGCATGCTTCCGTGGCTCCTGGACTCTAGAGCACTGGCTCAGTACTTATGGCAACCAGGCTGAGTTGCTCCACAGCATGTGGGATCTTCCCAGACCAGGGATTGAACCCATGTCTCCTAAATTGGCAGGCAGATTCTTTACCACTGAGCCCCAAATCCAGTGGTAAGATCAGGGAAGCCCCCAAATTTAATTTTTAATGACTGTACAATATTCCAGATTCTGTTATGAGTGTCATATTCTATGTTTTATTTGTTATTACAGAAGACTTAGTTTCCTTCTGAGTCTTTATTTTAACAGCATTTAACTAACATTAATTAATTTTTAACATATTAGTGTCTCTGTGTCCCTCTGATTATTTCCTTAGATTTCAAGAAAAGGAAATGCCAACTCTAAGGATGTGAATATTTTGAAGGGTGTTGATGCATATTGCTAAATTGCCCTCCAGAAAGAATATACATTAGATAGACTTTTTTCTTTGCACCCTTCCCAACAGTAACTGTTACAAATTTTTGAAAGTTTTTCCAAAAAAAAAAAGAAAAACTTTTTTGTTGGGAGGAAAATGGCACTTCCTTGCTTTAATTTGCTTTTATTTGAAGACTAGTGATAGTGAATATGAAATATTTATGAGCCACGTTCTCTTAATTGGAGTTTTCTTTTTTCCTTTCTTTTTTCTTTTAATTGGAGTATTTTTTAACATGAATCCCCTCGATTTTGGTCTTTTTATAGGACATAGCTGTGATTTCAGCCAAGCTCACAGGTATGCAGAACAGCCTAATGATGCTCGTTGACACACCAGACTACTCAGAAAAATGTGTGCACTTGGAGGCCTTGAAGAACCGGCTGGAGGCCCTGGCCAGCCCCCAGATTGTAGCAGCTTTCACATCTCAGTCTATAGGTGAGTGCCGGCTGCTTCTCTTCTCTCGTTGGATACTTCTTTACACAGATAAGGCTTTCTTTTTTTTTTTTTTTAACATTTATTTATTTATTTATTTTGGCGGGGGTAGGGAGGGAGGGGGGCTAGCGGGCCACTTCCACTGGTCTTTCCTTTGTCTAGTTTCATCCATCTTTGTTCTTTGGCCCGTGTGGGCCTCCCATCGCAGTGGCCTCTGTTGTCGCAGAGCGCCGGCTCTGGGCGCACGTGCTCCAGAGCTCTGGCTCGGTAATTGGACACATCGGTCCAGCTGCTCCGCGGCACATGGGATCTTCCCAGGCCAGAGATCGAACTGGCGCCCCTTACGCTGCGAGGCCATGTCCTTACCCACTGGACCACCAGGGAAGCCCCGATAAGGCTTTCTGAATCCAGTCTTTAGAATGTCTTCATGTTGATTGCATTGTGTAGATTGGAAGTCAGTCTGCAACTTTATGGTGGTTGCCTCTTCTGCATTCTGTATGAAAATTTTTCACAATGGAGATAAGTTGAAATAACTGTTAGTGAATGTATTATCTAGATCCTAGCATTAGCATTTGCCACATGTGTTTTACTACATACCTGTTCAATTATCCACCTTTCTATCCATCCATCTTATTTTTTTTCATGCAAGTCAAAGTAAGTTGCAGACATCAGTGCACTTATAAGGGCCAACTTTGTTTTGATTAGCATATTGCTAATTCCCAAAAATCTTCCAACAGTAACTGTTACAAATTTTGAAAGTTTTTCCAAAAAAAAAAAAGAAAAACTTTTTTGTTGGGAGGAAAATGGCACTTCCTTGCTTTAATTTGCTTTTATTTGAAGACTAGTGATAGTGAATATGAAATATTTATGAGCCACGTTCTCTTAATTGGAGTTTTCTTTTTTCCTTTCTTTTTTCTTTTAATTGGAGTATTTTTTAACATGAATCCCCTCGATTTTGGTCTTTTTATAGGACATAGCTGTGATTTCAGCCAAGCTCACAGGTATGCAGAACAGCCTAATGATGCTCGTTGACACACCAGACTACTCAGAAAAATGTGTGCACTTGGAGGCCTTGAAGAACCGGCTGGAGGCCCTGGCCAGCCCCCAGATTGTAGCAGCTTTCACATCTCAGTCTATAGGTGAGTGCCGGCTGCTTCTCTTCTCTCGTTGGATACTTCTTTACACAGATAAGGCTTTCTTTTTTTTTTTTTTTAACATTTATTTATTTATTTATTTTGGCGGGGGTAGGGAGGGAGGGGGGCTAGCGGGCCACTTCCACTGGTCTTTCCTTTGTCTAGTTTCATCCATCTTTGTTCTTTGGCCCGTGTGGGCCTCCCATCGCAGTGGCCTCTGTTGTCGCAGAGCGCCGGCTCTGGGCGCACGTGCTCCAGAGCTCTGGCTCGGTAATTGGACACATCGGTCCAGCTGCTCCGCGGCACGTGGGATCTTCCCAGGCCAGAGATCGAACTGGCGCCCCTTACGCTGCGAGGCCATGTCCTTACCCACTGGACCACCAGGGAAGCCCCGATAAGGCTTTCTGAATCCAGTCTTTAGAATGTCTTCATGTTGATTGCATTGTGTAGATTGGAAGTCAGTCTGCAACTTTATGGTGGTTGCCTCTTCTGCATTCTGTATGAAAATTTTTCACAATGGAGATAAGTTGAAATAACTGTTAGTGAATGTATTATCTAGATCCTAGCATTAGCATTTGCCACATGTGTTTTACTACATACCTGTTCAATTATCCACCTTTCTATCCATCCATCTTATTTTTTTTCATGCAAGTCAAAGTAAGTTGCAGACATCAGTGCACTTAACTCCTATACACTTCAACATTCGTATCAATGACTAGAGTTCCATGTTGGTTTATGATCCTTTCGTTTTCTGAGATAAAGTTTACATTTAGTGTTAGTCACTCAGTCTGTCCAACTCTTCGTGACTGCATGGCCTGTAGCCCACCAGGCTCCTTTGTCCATGGGATTCTACAGTCAAGGATACTGGAGTGGGTAGCCATTTCCTCCTCCAGAGGATCTTCCTGACCCAGGGATCAAACCTGGATCTCTAGCGTGGCAGGGAGATTCTTTACTATCTGAGCTACCAGGAAAGCCTTTAGAAAAATGTAACAATCTGTTTTTTTTTTTTTTTTAATTTTGACTTTTTTTATTGGTCTTTCATTTATTTATTTTCATCCATCTCTGTTCTTTGGCCTGTGTGGGCCTCCCATTGCAGTGGCTTCTCTCATCACAGAGCACCGGCTCTGGGCGCATGTGCTCCAGAGCTCTGGCTCGTAATTGGACACACCAGTCCAGCTGCTCCTCAGCATGTGGGATCTTCCCGGACCAGGGATTGAGCCAGTGCCCCTTGCACTGTCAGGCGGACTCTCCACCCACTGGACCACCAGGGAAGCCCTGTAAAAATCTTAAGTGTACCATTTGATGCGTTTTGTGCTTATCAAGACCATTATGAAGCTGTGTTCTTTTCCAGTGATTTTTGTTTTCAACAAATAAAGTTACCTAGCTCTCCCTCGCCATTTCATCCACAAAACCATTCGTTAAACAGGAAGCAGCAGCAGTAAAGCTGCTTTCTTACTAGCAGTTACGTATTGTTACGTTGGTGGATTATAGTCGGCACCCACTGCCCTACTTCCTGCTCTCTTGCTCATGTATCACGCAGGCCCTTCTGCTCTGGGGTTGATGTTCTGCTGAACCTGTTCCGTTGAAGGTCTCCAACAACCTTGTCATCACCAAACATGAAGGCCTCATATCATTTTATACTTTCTGTTTCTCATCGTCAACCACACTTAACAAATGTTTTTTTATGCTCTCTCCTGCTCTGAAAATGCTTTCTTTCCTTGGCTCCTGAGACACAGCATGAATTTTGTGTATATGATGGTACATTTCCAATGATAACATTCAATCCTAAGAAGTTCTGTTTCTTTTTTTTTTTTTTTTGTCAGTGCACTTAACTCCTATACACTTCAACATTCGTATCAATGACTAGAGTTCCATGTTGGTTTATGATCCTTTCGTTTTCTGAGATAAAGTTTACATTTAGTGTTAGTCACTCAGTCTGTCCAACTCTTCGTGACTGCATGGCCTGTAGCCCACCAGGCTCCTTTGTCCATGGGATTCTACAGTCAAGGATACTGGAGTGGGTAGCCATTTCCTCCTCCAGAGGATCTTCCTGACCCAGGGATCAAACCTGGATCTCTAGCGTGGCAGGGAGATTCTTTACTATCTGAGCTACCAGGAAAGCCTTTAGAAAAATGTAACAATCTGTTTTTTTTTTTTTTTAATTTTGACTTTTTTTATTGGTCTTTCATTTATTTATTTTCATCCATCTCTGTTCTTTGGCCTGTGTGGGCCTCCCATTGCAGTGGCTTCTCTCATCACAGAGCACCGGCTCTGGGCGCATGTGCTCCAGAGCTCTGGCTCGTAATTGGACACACCAGTCCAGCTGCTCCTCAGCATGTGGGATCTTCCCGGACCAGGGATTGAACCAGTGCCCCTTGCACTGTCAGGCGGACTCTCCACCCACTGGACCACCAGGGAAGCCCTGTAAAAATCTTAAGTGTACCATTTGATGCGTTTTGTGCTTATCAAGACCATTATGAAGCTGTGTTCTTTTCCAGTGATTTTTGTTTTCAACAAATAAAGTTACCTAGCTCTCCCTCGCCATTTCATCCACAAAACCATTCGTTAAACAGGAAGCAGCAGCAGTAAAGCTGCTTTCTTACTAGCAGTTACGTATTGTTACGTTGGTGGATTATAGTCTGCACCCACTGCCCTACTTCCTGCTCTCTTGCTCATGTATCACGCAGGCCCTTCTGCTCTGGGGTTGATGTTCTGCTGAACCTGTTCCGTTGAAGGTCTCCAACAACCTTGTCATCACCAAACATGAAGGCCTCATATCATTTTATACTTTCTGTTTCTCATCGTCAACCACACTTAACAAATGTTTTTTTATGCTCTCTCCTGCTCTGAAAATGCTTTCTTTCCTTGGCTCCTGAGACACAGCATGAATTTTGTGTATATGATGGTACATTTCCAATGATAACATTCAATCCTAAGAAGTTCTGGTTTTTTTTTTTTTTTTTTTTTTTTTAATGTGCTTAGTTGCTCAGTCATGTCTGACCCTTTGCGACCCCATGGACCCCACTGGGCTCCTCAGTCCGTGAGATTTTCCAGGCAAGAATACTGGAGTGGGTTGCCATTTTGTACTCCAGTTTTTAGAAAAGATTTATTAATTCATCCATGTGTGGTTGCACTCAGTCACCGTTGCCGCACCTGGGCTTTCTCTAGTTGAAGTGAGCAGGGCTGCTCTTCATGGAGCGTTGCGGGGTTCTCATGGCGGTAGCTGTTATTGCAGAGCATGGGCCCTAGACCACAGACTCAGCTCTTGTGGCGCATAGACTTAGTTGTCCAGCAGCATGTGGAAGCTTCCTGACGTAGGGATTGAACCTGTGTGCCCTTCATTGACAGGTGAATTCTTAACCACTCTCTTTTTTTTTTTTTTTAAAAGATTTATTGATTTATTTTGGGTGAGGGTGGGGTTGGGGAGGGAGGGGAGCGGGTGGGCCACTTCTATTGGTCTTTCATTTCTCTATTTTCATCTGTCTTTGTTCTGTGGCTCCTGTGGACCTCCCTTTGCGGTGGCGTCTGTTGTTGCAGAGCACCGGCTCTGGGCGCATGCGCTCCAGAGCTCCGGCTCGGTGATTGGACCCATCTGTCCAGCCACTGCGTGGCACGTGGGATCTTCCCAGGCCAGGGATCGAACCGGCGCCCCTTGCGCTGCAAGGTGGTGTCCTTACCCACTGGACCACCAGGGGAAGCCCTTACCCACTCTCTTTTAAAAAGGTTTTTTTTTTTTTAATTAATTTCAAACTTAAATGCAGGGTCATGAGTCTTTTCCCCTATATTATTTTTTTCCTGATAGTTTTAGCTCTTACATTTAGGTCTTTGATGCATGATAAATTTAATTTTTGTATAGTAAGAGTCCAGTTTCTTTCTTTTGCACGTGGACATCCCATTTTCTGAGCATCATGTTTTTTTTTTTGAGCATAGTTGTTGAAAGGACTCTTCTTACCTCATTGAATGGCCTTGATGTCTTTGTTGAAAATAATTTGCCCATGTGTGTTAAGGGTTAGACTTCCCAGGTGGCACTGGTGGTAAAGAACCTGCCTGCCAATGCAGGAGATGTAAGAGATGTTTGATCCCTGGGTTGGAAAGATCTGTTTCCGGACTCTATTCTCTCAATATACAGAGATGTCTGACCCTTTGCGACCCCATGGACCCCACTGGGCTCCTCAGTCCGTGAGATTTTCCAGGCAAGAATACTGGAGTGGGTTGCCATTTTGTACTCCAGTTTTTAGAAAAGATTTATTAATTCATCCATGTGTGGTTGCACTCAGTCACCGTTGCCGCACCTGGGCTTTCTCTAGTTGAAGTGAGCAGGGCTGCTCTTCATGGAGCGTTGCGGGGTTCTCATGGCGGTAGCTGTTATTGCAGAGCATGGGCCCTAGACCACAGACTCAGCTCTTGTGGCGCATAGACTTAGTTGTCCAGCAGCATGTGGAAGCTTCCTGACGTAGGGATTGAACCTGTGTGCCCTTCATTGACAGGTGAATTCTTAACCACTCTCTTTTTTTTTTTTTTTTAAAAGATTTATTGATTTATTTTGGGTGAGGGTGGGGTTGGGGAGGGAGGGGAGCGGGTGGGCCACTTCTATTGGTCTTTCATTTCTCTATTTTCATCTGTCTTTGTTCTGTGGCTCCTGTGGACCTCCCTTTGCGGTGGCGTCTGTCGTCGCAGAGCACCGGCTCTGGGCGCATGCGCTCCAGAGCTCCGGCTCGGTGATTGGACCCATCTGTCCAGCCACTGCGTGGCACGTGGGATCTTCCCAGGCCAGGGATTGAACCGGCGCCCCTTGCGCTGCAAGGTGGTGTCCTTACCCACTGGACCACCAGGGGAAGCCCTTACCCACTCTCTTTTAAAAAGGTTTTTTTTTTTTTAATTAATTTCAAACTTAAATGCAGGGTCATGAGTCTTTTCCCCTATATTATTTTTTTCCTGATAGTTTTAGCTCTTACATTTAGGTCTTTGATGCATGATAAATTTAATTTTTGTATAGTAAGAGTCCAGTTTCTTTCTTTTGCACGTGGACATCCCATTTTCTGAGCATCATGTTTTTTTTTTTGAGCATAGTTGTTGAAAGGACTCTTCTTACCTCATTGAATGGCCTTGATGTCTTTGTTGAAAATAATTTGCCCATGTGTGTTAAGGGTTAGACTTCCCAGGTGGCACTGGTGGTAAAGAACCTGCCTGCCAATGCAGGAGATGTAAGAGATGTTTGATCCCTGGGTTGGAAAGATCTGTTTCCGGACTCTATTCTCTCAATATACAGAGAGATGTCTCTCTCCTTATGCCAGTACCACGTTTGTTTTGATTATTGTAGCTTTGTAGTAACTTTTGAAATCATGGATTATGAACCCACCAATGTGGTCCTTTTGCAAGATTGT
Source organism: Tragulus kanchil (assembly GCA_022376925.1). Lineage (NCBI taxonomy): Eukaryota > Metazoa > Chordata > Mammalia > Artiodactyla > Tragulidae > Tragulus > Tragulus kanchil. Next base: position 133,843,240 of record JAIOJX010000002.1, on the reverse strand, counting down.
TTTGGCTATTTGGAGGTCCCTTGAAATTCTGTATGAATTTTAGGTTGGGTTTTTCTGTTTTTCCAGAGAACCCACCATTGAATGCCATTGGTGGGATAACCTTTTTTTTTTTTTTACTTGCCTCCCCGCCCCTGAGCCTCCACTCTTGATGGGATAACTTTTTATCTGTAGGTGGATTGGGTAGTATTAATCAACTTAAAAAATTTTTTTTTTGTGAGTAGAAAATTGCTTTGCAATTCTGTGTTGGTTTCTGCAACGCAAATCAGTCATAATTATATATGTGTCTCCCTTCTCTCTCTCCTCTCTGCCTCTTCTGCTCCCTGACCCCACCCCTCTAGGTCATCACATAGTGCCAGGCTGGGCTCCCTGTGTTAAGCAGCAGCTTCCTACTAACTGTACCTGTCAGGGCTGCTTTCTCAGTTTGCCCCACCCTCACCTCCCCCAGCGACCCCGATGTTATTATCATCTTTTTTTTTTTCTTTTAAACATTTATTTATTTATTTATTTATGGCGGGGGTGGGGAGGGAGGGGGGTGGGCGGGCCACTCCTATCGGTCTTTCATTTGTCTAGTTTCATCCATCTTTGTTCTTTGGCCCGTGTGGGCCTCCCATCACGGTGGCCTCTGTTGTCGCAGAGCACCGGCTCTGGGTGCATGTGCTCCAGAGCTCCGGCTCGGTAATTGGACACATCGGTCCAGCCACTCCGCGGCACGTGGGATCTTCCCAGGCCAGGGATGGAACTGGCGCCCCTTGCACTGCAAGGCGGTGTCCTTACCCACTGGACCACCAGGGAAGCCCTGTTATTATCATCTTAACAATATTAATAAGTCTTCTAATCTAGGGTCACAGCATGTCTTTTTTTTTTTTTTTTTTTAAAGATTTATTTATTTATTTATTTTGGGCGGGGGTTGGGTTGGGAAGGAAGGGGAGTGGGCGGGCCGCTTCTATTGGTCTTTAATTTCTCTATTTTCATCCGTCTTTGTTCTTTGGCTCCTGTGGGCCTCCCATTGCGGTGGCGTCTGTCGTTGTAGAGCGCGGCTCTGGGCGCATGCGCTCCAAGCTCCGGCTCGGTAATTGGACACATGGGTTCAGCTGCTCTGCGACACTTGAAATCTTCCCAGGCCAGGGATCGAACCAGCGGCCCTTGCACTGCAAGGCGGTGTTCTTACCCACTGGACCACCAGGGGAAGCCCAGCATGTCTTTTTAAAATAATTTCTTTCTTTCTTTTTTTTTAAATTTTGGCCTCTTTCATTGGTCCTTCATTTATTTATTTTCATCCATCTTAATTCTTTGGCCTTTGTGGGCCTTCCATCGTGGTGGCCTCTCTCGTTACAGAGCACTGGTTCTGGGCGCATGCGCTCCAGAGTGCTGGCTTGTAATTGGACACACAGGTCCAGCCTCTCTGCAGCATATGGGATCTTCCCAGGCCAGGGATTGAACTGGCGCCCCTTGCACTAGTGCGGACTTTACCTACTGGACCACCAGGGAAGCCCCAGTATCTTATAAAGTTTCTTTCAGCGGTATTTGGTTACTTTCAATGTACAAGATTGTTCGTTTTCACTGTATAGAGATGCATGTGAGTTTTCGTCTGCTAATTTTGTACTCTGCTGCCTTAACTTACTCTAGCAGTTTTGTGTGTCTGTGGAATCCTTAGTGTGTTCTCTATATGAGATCATATCTTCTGCAAGATATTTTTACTTCTTTCTTTCCTATTCAAGTGCTTTTTATTTCTTTTTCTTGCTTAATTGTTCTGACTGTAACTTCTAGTATTGCCTTGAGTAGATTAAGTTGCACAAATGGGCGTCTTTGTCTCATTCCTGATCTCAGAGGGAAAGTTTGAAACAGTCTTTCACATTAAGTATTATATTAGCTGGGAGCTTTTCACATATGGCCTTTATTATGTTGAGGTTGTTTGCTTCTGTTCCTAGTTTTTTGAATGTTTTCGTCATGAAAAACTCTTTAATTTTATCATAAGGTTTTTTGCATTAGTTGAGATGATCATGTGAATATTTTCCCTTCCTTCTGTTATTGTGGTGTATTCCATTTATTGAAATTTCATGTGTTGAACCTTTGTTGCATCCCGGAGTAAATCCCATTTGGTCATGGTGTATGATCCTTTCAGTGTGCTGTTGAATTTGGTTTGCTCCTATTTTTTTGAGGATTTTTGTATGTATATTCATCAGGGACGTTGATCTTAGGTTTTTTTTTTTGCAGTGCTTTGGTATGAAGGTAATGGTGACCTCATAGAATGGGTTGAACAGTGTTGACTGCTCTTCAGTTTTGGGGGAGAGTTTGCGAAGTGTTAAGTATTAATACTTTAAAAAATATTTTTTCTTTTTGTGCTGGGTCTTTTTTGCTGCACATGGGCTTTCTCTAGTTGAGGTATGGGCTTTCTCACTGCGGTGACTTTTCTTGTTGCAGCGCACCTTCTCTAGAGCACATGGGCTTCCATAGGTGTGGTGCACAGACTTCGTTGCCCTGAGGCATGTGGAATCTTCCTGACCTGGGATCGAACTCATGCCCCCTGCATTGGCAGGTGAATTCTTAACCACTGGACCACCAGGGAAGTCGCAATATGAATTCTTAATTAGTCAGTGAAGCCATCTGTTGTGGTTTCCTTTGTTGAGAGGTTTTTGAGGACAGATTCAGTTACAAGTGTTAGATCTTTTCAGAGCTTCTGTTCCTTCATGATTTAGTTTTGGGACATTGAGTATTTGTAGGAATTTGTTCATCTTATCTAGTTTATCCAATTTGTTGGCATGTAAGTGTCCATAGTACTTTCTTATAGTTCTGTTTATTTTACTAATATTTTCTTCTTTCTTTCTTTTTTATTCAAGTGCTTTTTATTTCTTTTTCTTGCTTAATTGTTCTGACTGTAACTTCTAGTATTGCCTTGAGTAGATTAAGTTGCACAAATGGGCGTCTTTGTCTCATTCCTGATCTCAGAGGGAAAGTTTGAAACAGTCTTTCACATTAAGTATTATATTAGCTGGGAGCTTTTCACATATGGCCTTTATTATGTTGAGGTTGTTTGCTTCTGTTCCTAGTTTTTTGAATGTTTTCGTCATGAAAAACTCTTTAATTTTATCATAAGGTTTTTTGCATTAGTTGAGATGATCATGTGAATATTTTCCCTTCCTTCTGTTATTGTGGTGTATTCCATTTATTGAAATTTCATGTGTTGAACCTTTGTTGCATCCCGGAGTAAATCCCATTTGGTCATGGTGTATGATCCTTTCAGTGTGCTGTTGAATTTGGTTTGCTCCTATTTTTTTGAGGATTTTTGTATGTATATTCATCAGGGACGTTGATCTTAGGTTTTTTTTTTTGCAGTGCTTTGGTATGAAGGTAATGGTGACCTCATAGAATGGGTTGAACAGTGTTGACTGCTCTTCAGTTTTGGGGGAGAGTTTGCGAAGTGTTAAGTATTAATACTTTAAAAAATATTTTTTCTTTTTGTGCTGGGTCTTTTTTGCTGCACATGGGCTTTCTCTAGTTGAGGTATGGGCTTTCTCACTGCGGTGACTTTTCTTGTTGCAGCGCACCTTCTCTAGAGCACATGGGCTTCCATAGGTGTGGTGCACAGACTTCGTTGCCCTGAGGCATGTGGAATCTTCCTGACCTGGGATCGAACTCATGCCCCCTGCATTGGCAGGTGAATTCTTAACCACTGGACCACCAGGGAAGTCGCAATATGAATTCTTAATTAGTCAGTGAAGCCATCTGTTGTGGTTTCCTTTGTTGAGAGGTTTTTGAGGACAGATTCAGTTACAAGTGTTAGATCTTTTCAGAGCTTCTGTTCCTTCATGATTTAGTTTTGGGACATTGAGTATTTGTAGGAATTTGTTCATCTTATCTAGTTTATCCAATTTGTTGGCATGTAAGTGTCCATAGTACTTTCTTATAGTTCTGTTTATTTTACTAAAATTGGTAGCAGTGTCTCCTCTTTCATTTCTGACTTTGTTTATTTGAGTCCTTTTCCTTTCTCTTAGTGAATCTAAGTAAAGGTTTATCAGTTTTGCTCACTTTTTCAAAGACTCTTTTCAACCCTTGGTTTTGTTGATTTTTCTGCTTTGTTTTTGTATTCTCTACTTTGCTATTTCTTTGTTTTTACTGACTTTGGGTTTATTTATTTATTTTAAAAATTTTCCTAGTTCTGTAAGATGTAGTATTTAGGTTGAAAATTTGAGATCTTCCTTCTTTTAAAATGTAAGCATGTAAAGCTATAAATTAGCTGTTTGGGTTGCTTTTGTGGTGTCTCATAAGTTTTGGTATATTAGGTTTTAGTTTTCCGTTGTCATTTTCTAATTTCTCTTGTGGTATCCTTTTGACTTGTTTATCATTTAGGAGTCCACATTTGTGTGAATTTTCCAGTTTTCTTTGTTTTTAGAAGGTACTATATAATTTTGGAGAAGGTACTATATGATTTTTGTGATTGTAGTGTTTAGAAATTTATTAAGACTTGCTTTGTGGCCTACTGTATGGTCTATTCTGGGGAGTGTTTTATGAGTACTTGATAATGTGCATTCTGCCATTGTTGGATGGAGTTTTCTGTATTGTTTGTTAGGTCTAATTGACCTATAACGTTTGTTCAAGTCTCTGCTTTTTTTTATCCTCTCTCTAGTTGCTCTTAATGTGTTCTCTGAATGTATCTTCTGCATGGTCTGTTTTTTTTCTTTTTTTTTTTAATCTCCATGTTACTTTTGTAAAGGTCACAAGGTGGAATTTTTTTGTTTGTATTTGTTTCTTTTTATTCATATTTGTATGTGGGTGCTTTTTACTGGGTCTGCTACTTACTGAAAACTAGTGGGCATGAGATCTCCGTGGAAACCCTTGCTGTTTACCTGGACTCAGTCGAGAGCTTTCCTCTAGCCCTTGATGTAAAGGCCTCCTTCACTGTTGTGTTCTTCAGTTGCCCAAAGAAAATGCAGTCAGGGCTCTTCTCCAGCCTTTTCTTGCCATGTCTTCCCCATCTGTCAGTTCTTTACCTTGCATCTCCTCATTAGCAGGATTCTGGGACTAGAGCTGAGCCTTTGGAAAATCACCATCTGAAAGCTTTATTCCTCATTTTTTTTTCTTTTAATTTTAGCCTCTTGTATTCTTTTATTTATGTATTTGTTTTCATCCATCTTTATTTTCTGGCCTGTGTGGGCCTCCCATTGCAGTGGCCTCTCCGGTTGCAGAGCACCAGCTCCGGGCGCACGTTCTCCGGATCTGGCTCGTACTTGGGACACACTGGCCCAGCCGCTCTGTGGTTCATGAGATCGCCCCAGGCCAGGGATCGAACTGGTGCCCCTTGTACTGCAAAGAGGACTCTTTACCCACTTGGCCACCAGGGAAGCCCTCTTCCTCATGTTTTCTCATGAATTTATTGCAACTACAGATCATGGGCCTCACACTAGTGTAACTGGGGTTCACATCCATTTATGGGGGCTTAGGGAAGTAGGGGGCTGGGGCTGCATGAATTTAAGTTTTTTCTTTCTGTGTGAATGGGCTGCTTGTTGCTGGAATCAGGTCTGAAGAATGCCCCATGGGTCAGGATCGTGGGCTCTGACCGTGATCCCGGTCAGAGTAACTCGAGTAGGCTGTATTTGACAGCTTTCGTTCACAAATTTCAATCAGGCTTGATTTCAGTTTCTGCTCGTTGTAGACAGGCTGGTGATTCAGAAGGGGGAAATGGCATGTCTCAGTCCTGCGGCTGCCGCCGGCTGAGCTGGGTGGCGGCAGGCCCTCCCTGCCTGCCCAGGCCTCCCCTGTGCCCCAGTTTCCACCTGTCCTTCATGCTGCTCCATGCTGACATGTGGGCTCTCCCAGCAGCTCCACTCACCACTAACATGACTGGGTATCTGATTGCTAGTCTCCGAGTGTATGTGTGGTGCAGCTGTTTTTCTGACTTCAGCACAGATGAACAAACTTTTTCTTTCGGTGCTTAATTTTGGTGAGTATCAGGAAGGGCTTTTTCTGCGTAAGTCACATGCTCTTTCCAAGAAGGATAGGTTACTTGGTAAAGCCCTTTTTTCTTGCAAAAATGTCTTCTCCAGCCTTTTCTTGCCATGTCTTCCCCATCTGTCAGTTCTTTACCTTGCATCTCCTCATTAGCAGGATTCTGGGACTAGAGCTGAGCCTTTGGAAAATCACCATCTGAAAGCTTTATTCCTCATTTTTTTTTCTTTTAATTTTAGCCTCTTGTATTCTTTTATTTATGTATTTGTTTTCATCCATCTTTATTTTCTGGCCTGTGTGGGCCTCCCATTGCAGTGGCCTCTCCGGTTGCAGAGCACCAGCTCCTGGGTCCCGTTCTCCGGATCTGGCTCGTACTTGGGACACACTGGCCCAGCCGCTCTGTGGTTCATGAGATCGCCCCAGGCCAGGGATCGAACTGGTGCCCCTTGTACTGCAAAGAGGACTCTTTACCCACTTGGCCACCAGGGAAGCCCTCTTCCTCATGTTTTCTCATGAATTTATTGCAACTACAGATCATGGGCCTCACACTAGTGTAACTGGGGTTCACATCCATTTATGGGGGCTTAGGGAAGTAGGGGGCTGGGGCTGCATGAATTTAAGTTTTTTCTTTCTGTGTGAATGGGCTGCTTGTTGCTGGAATCAGGTCTGAAGAATGCCCCATGGGTCAGGATCGTGGGCTCTGACCGTGATCCCGGTCAGAGTAACTCGAGTAGGCTGTATTTGACAGCTTTCGTTCACAAATTTCAATCAGGCTTGATTTCAGTTTCTGCTCGTTGTAGACAGGCTGGTGATTCAGAAGGGGGAAATGGCATGTCTCAGTCCTGCGGCTGCCGCACGGCTGAGCTGGGTGGCGGCAGGCCCTCCCCTGCCTGCCCAGGCCTCCCCTGTGCCCCAGTTTCCACCTGTCCTTCATGCTGCTCCATGCTGACATGTGGGCTCTCCCAGCAGCTCCACTCACCACTAACATGACTGGGTATCTGATTGCTAGTCTCCGAGTGTATGTGTGGTGCAGCTGTTTTTCTGACTTCAGCACAGATGAACAAACTTTTTCTTTCGGTGCTTAATTTTGGTGAGTATCAGGAAGGGCTTTTTTTCTGACGTAAAAGTCACATGCTCTTAATCAGTTATCTTTCCAAGAAGGATAAGGTGCTTCCTAACAGTTTTAAAGGAAAATCTGGTAAATCAGTACATCCCCAGCACCATACCCACCATCTTCAAATATCCATGCCGTGTTCATTTTATACAGCTAGTGAATTCAGTTCATGGCTGAAGCAACTTTTTAGACCCTAATTTTACATATGGCAGGGACATGCGTTCATTTAAGTGATCATATGAAAATAAAATAATAAGCATCTTAAAAGCAAATAGTCATTTTTTTCATTATTATTTTTCATTTTTATTTTACTTTTTACTTTTACAGAGTTTTTTTTTTTTTTTTTTTTCATTTAAAGGATTTTATTTTCTTTTTCCAGATAGGAAAGCCACAAAGTGAGAAACCATAATAACCAAAATTAACATGACACTTCGAAACAGCCACAGGCTTTTCAGCTCTAGCACACAACACCCTGAACCGTCATGCTTTCTCAGTACAGGTCAGCTTTTTGCAAGAGGCCGTGCATTCCAACGCCACAGCTGAAACTCCTATAATAGGACTGAACCAAACTGAAATCAGGCTGCAACCCCAGTGCACACAGGGCTCTCTGGTCCAATACTCTCCAAATCCTGGATCCATCATGGTCCACTCGATGTCTCCCGACAGTGGGCTCTAGAGGTCAGGAGACTCAAGGTTGCGGGGCAAGTCCACACGTGGTTCCCTTCGAGGCTCAGCAAAGGCTCCCCGTCTAAGATTCATTCTGTACCGTCGGATCACGCAAAGCACATACAGTAGCAGACTCTGATCCACGGGATGCGACGACATCGTATTGAGGCACAGACGACAAAGACGAAGAGCGGAAAGCGCCGCAGACTCGAAAGCTTTTACAGAGTTTTATTGTTTACAGATATGTATGATCTCAGATTAGTCATATGTATATCACCCCCATCCCACCCCTCCAGGCGCAAATAGTCATTTTTAAATTCACTTTATTGGTATTCCTGCCTGTTAAAGTGAGAACTACTGGCTGATTTCTGGAGTTTAGGTGGGTTATATCCACAGTGGCTGATGTTACAGATTTTCCTTCTCAACAGCTTATTGGACTTCTCAGAAATGAAGGGAAATGGAAAAGATATAAAGAGGTTTTCACTCTGTTAGCTCAGGGTCTGTTTTCTGTTCCGTTTAAATTTAATTCTAAGGGTGTGTCATCTGTTTTGGTCAGAAGAGGGCAGATGGGAGCCACGGGTGCTGCATTTGTTCCGAGGCTGCTGAAACTGTCTCTTGTCTTTTCATCGGTAAGCCTGGAAGGCAGTGTTTTGTTTACCCGTTTCCTCCGCCTTGGGGAAAACATATAAGAAAGTACTTGATATTAGAACCATAGAGTCCATTGCTATGTGTTGAATGCTGATATTTACCAGATAATTTTTTTATTCCTCAAACAATTTACTATGTGAATGCATAAGGAATCCAGTTTGTTTGCTTTTTTAAAAAATGTATTTCCCATCTGACATAATCAGAGTAGGAATTTTCAAAGGCGTTGCTAACTTGTAAATACCATTGAAAATATTAATTATGTGAGGAATGGCTGGGAACGCAAAAATGAAAAAGATTGCTGTCCTTCAGGACTTTGCACCTTGGTTGAGGGTGAGGCTGGGAGAAAGCAAGTGCACGAATAATTTTATTACAGAATGGAATGTGAAAACCACCTTAAGCCTCCCCAGGATGAAGAAAAGGATGAAGGAAACTCAAGGAGGCTTTTACAAAGGAGCTAGTATATGTGCAGAGCCTTGAAAAAGATGAATTAAGAAATTTAAAATTACTTCTGATTATAAAATAATACATACACATGTTATTCAAAATGTGAAAAGTGGAGAAAAATGTAAAAACGAAAATTATATATCAGTAAACTCACCATCCAAAGATGACTGTTAGTATGTTTTTTTAAATGTTAAAATTTATTTATTTTTTGGCTGCACATTGTGTCTTGTGGGATCTTGGATCTCTGACCAGGGATCACCCCTCTGCATTGGAAGCACAGAATCTTAACCATTGGACCACTAGGGAAGTCACTTTATTATTGTTTTAATTTTTAATTTTTTAAAAAAATTTTGGCCCTCTTTTATTGGTCCTTTATCTATTCATTTTTACTTATCTTTTCTCTTTGGCCTGTGTGGGCCTCCCATCGCAGTGGCCTCTCTCATTGCAGAGCACCAGCTCTGGACGGATGCGCTTCAGAGTTCTGGCTCATAATTGGACACATCATGGGTCCAGCTGCTCCACGGCACGTGGGATCTTCCTGGGCCAGGAATCAAACTGGTGCCCCTTGCACTGCAAGGTGGACTTTTTACCCACTGGACCACCAGGGAAGCCCTTAATTTAAAATTTTTGACTGTTAGTATTTTTTCCATTTTTTTTTTCGGGGGTGGGGGATGGGGAGGGAGGGGAGCAGGCAGGCCACGTCTATTGGTCTTTCATTTGTCCATTTTCATCCATCTTTGTTCTTTGGCCTGTGTGGGCCTCCCATCGCGGTGGCCTCTGTTGTCGCAGAGCACCGGCTCTGGGCGCATGTGCTCCGGAGCTCCGGCTCAGTAATTGGACACATCAGTCCAGCCACTGCGTGGCACGTGGGATCTTCCCAGGCCAGGGATCAAACCAGCGTTCCTTGCACTGCAAGGCGGCGTCCTTACCCGCTGGACCACCAGGGAAGCCCTTTTTCCAGTTTTTTTGCCTTTGTGTACGCATATCTTTTAAAGAAAGTATATACATGGAGCATATGCAATTTTGTATCTTTTTTGCTCCTAGTTAGCAATATAGCATGAGCATTTTCTCATGGATGTAAAGGATATGATAGCTGAGGAAAAGCATTTAGGGCAGAAAGAATATATAGTTGGGTGATATAGAAATGAGAACATTCAGGGACTCTTTTGGGAATAATCATTAAACCCATTTTAGTAGGATGAACATTGGGAAATGGTCAAAGGTGAAGCTGAAAAGGAAGGTGGGGGCAGAGCATAGTTTGCCTTGAACAAATTAAGGAGTTTTTATTGCAGGAATGATTCCATCGCTGTTAACAATTTATTAGTTTCCTGAGGAATGCAGCAGTAGGGGAAGGATTGTAGACTTCAGAGACGGGCAGACCTGGGCTTCTGTATGTTAGCAGAGACCTCTACTTCCTGCTCAGTAAAACGAGTGTAGAATATGCACCATGTGATTTTGGGGAGAATTAAGCAAGAATTAGGGTGTGCAGTTCCTAATCCAGGGGAGGCCTTCAGGGAACATTGCTTCCTTTCTCCTGGACCTCTCCTTCAAGACTTGTAGCTCTTACAGCAGCCTAAGGGAATACTTCCTAAGAGGCCAGTGAAGAACTCCTGAACATTCTGTTAGAATGAGAGCGATATCCTTCCAAAAAGCCGTGAGCTCAGATTTAGCTAAACTGTCAGTACGATTTGAAAGTCCAGATTCACAAATGAGTTAGTTGGGTTTTTATTTTTTTTCGTGAATTTGAGCTTCTCTGGTGGCTCAGATAGTGAAGAATCTGTCTGCAGTGCAGGAGACCTGAGTTCACCCCATGCAGAAGGGAATGGCTACCCACCCAGCATTCTTGCCTGGAGAATTCCATGGACAGAGGAGCCTGGCGGGCTATAGTTCATGGGGTTGCAGAGAGTCATACACGACCTAGCAACTAACACTTTCACTTTCTTGATAGTTAAATGTTTTTCCCATCATCTGCATTGCTGAGAAAGTTAAGTAGTACTGAAGGACTGAAAGAGAAGAATAACATCTTCTTTCTCTACCCAGCTCCTATCTGAAAGGCCACCACTTTTAACTCTTAAAGCTGTTTTTCTGGGGTATTTCGCTTTATCTTTCTGCATGATAAACTTACTGATTTATTTCTTCATGTTTCAGTTTCAGTCACTGGCTGTGGACTTCTGTTGTTCCAGCTAAGGATTTAGCTTTCATACCACTGCTTTCTCCCTTCCCATTATCCTCCTAGATCCTTATTTTCATTGAATCAATAAATAATATTTATATTATCACAACTTTATAAATTGTTCATTTTTGATGAGTTAGACCCAGGTGTTTTTTTTTTTTTTTAATTTTGGCTTCTTTTATTTATTTATTTTTTAATTATTGAACATTTTTTTTTATTTGCCTCTAAGTCATTGTTTATTTTTCTCCCATCTTTATTCTCCGGCCTGTGTGGGCTTCCCATCGCAGTGGCCTCCCTTGTCTCAGAGCACCGGCTCTGGGCACACGTGCTCCAGAGTGCTGGCTTCTAATTGGACACCCTGGCTCAGCCGCTCTGAGGCATGTGGGATCTTCCCAGGCCAGGGATCGAACCGGTGCCCCTTATGCTGCAAGGCGGACTCTCTACCCACTGGACCACCAGAGAAGCCCCCAGGTTGTCTTTGTTTTCAGTCGCTTAGTCATGTCGACCTCTTTGCGACACCATGGACGGCAGCATGCCAGGCTTCTCTGTCCTTTAATGTCTCCCGGAGTTTGTTCAAACTCACGTCCTTGACTCAGTGATGCCATCCAGCCATCTCATCCTCTTTCACCCTTTCCTTCTCTGTCTTCAGTCTTTCCCAGCTTCAGGATCTTTTCCAATGAGTTGGTTTTTCCTATCAGGTGGCCAAAGTATTGGAGCTTCAGCTTCAGCATCAGTCCTTCCAGTGAACATTCAGGATTGAGTTCCTTTAGGACTGGCTGATTTGATTTTCTTGCTTTCCAAGGAACTCTCAAGAGTTTTCTCCAGCACCGCAGTTTGAAGGCATCAAATCTTTGGTGCTCAGACTTCTTATATGGTCCAACTCTCACATCCGTACATGACTACTTGGAAAACCATAGCTTTGACTAGGTTGACCTTTGTCGGCAAGGTCTGCTTTTAATAAAGCAGACTTTTTTTTTTTTTTTTTTAAAGGAGTCAGCTTTTTAATATACTGCAGAGGTTTGTCATGGCTTTGCTTTCAAGGAGCAATCATCTTTTCATCTCATGCCTGCAGTCACCGTCTGCAGTGATTTTGGAGCCCAAGAAAATAAAGTCTGTCACTGTTTTCATGGCTTCCCCCTTCTATTTGTCATAAAGTGGTGGCACCAGATGCCATGATCTTTGTTTTTTGAATGTCGAGTTTTAAGTCAACTTTTTCACGCTCCTCTTTCACCTCCATCAAGAGGCTACTTAGTTGTTCTCCACTTTGTGCCATAAGGGTGGTGTCATCTGCATGTCTGAGATTATCGGTGTTTCTCCTGGCAGTCTTGAGCAGCTCGAGCTTCATCCAGCCTAGCATTTCCGGCTGGATGAAGTACATTTGCATGAGGTACTCTGCATATAAGTTAAATGAACGGGATGACAGTATATGACCTTGATGTACTCCTTTCCGGCTGGATGAAGTACATTTGCATGATACTCTCGTTAATAGCCGCTCTGAGGCATGTGGGATCTTCCCAGGCCAGGGATCGAACCGGTGCCCCTTATGCTGCAAGGCGGACTCTCTACCCACTGGACCACCAGAGAAGCCCCCAGGTTGTCTTTGTTTTCAGTCGCTTAGTCATGTCGACCTCTTTGCGACACCATGGACGGCAGCATGCCAGGCTTCTCTGTCCTTTAATGTCTCCCGGAGTTTGTTCAAACTCACGTCCTTGACTCAGTGATGCCATCCAGCCATCTCATCCTCTTTCACCCTTTCCTTCTCTGTCTTCAGTCTTTCCCAGCTTCAGGATCTTTTCCAATGAGTTGGTTTTTCCTATCAGGTGGCCAAAGTATTGGAGCTTCAGCTTCAGCATCAGTCCTTCCAGTGAACATTCAGGATTGAGTTCCTTTAGGACTGGCTGATTTGATTTTCTTGCTTTCCAAGGAACTCTCAAGAGTTTTCTCCAGCACCGCAGTTTGAAGGCATCAAATCTTTGGTGCTCAGACTTCTTATATGGTCCAACTCTCACATCCGTACATGACTACTTGGAAAACCATAGCTTTGACTAGGTTGACCTTTGTCGGCAAGGTCTGCTTTTAATAAAGCAGACTTTTTTTTTTTTTTTTTTTAAAGGAGTCAGCTTTTTAATATACTGCAGAGGTTTGTCATGGCTTTGCTTTCAAGGAGCAATCATCTTTTCATCTCATGCCTGCAGTCACCGTCTGCAGTGATTTTGGAGCCCAAGAAAATAAAGTCTGTCACTGTTTTCATGGCTTCCCCCTTCTATTTGTCATAAAGTGGTGGCACCAGATGCCATGATCTTTGTTTTTTGAATGTCGAGTTTTAAGTCAACTTTTTCACGCTCCTCTTTCACCTCCATCAAGAGGCTACTTAGTTGTTCTCCACTTTGTGCCATAAGGGTGGTGTCATCTGCATGTCTGAGATTATCGGTGTTTCTCCTGGCAGTCTTGAGCCCAGCTCGAGCTTCATCCAGCCTAGCATTTCCGGCTGGATGAAGTACATTTGCATGAGGTACTCTGCATATAAGTTAAATGAACGGGATGACAGTATATGACCTTGATGTACTCCTTTCCCAATTTTGAATCAGTCTGGTTCTAATTGTTGCTTCTTGACCTGTATACAGGTTTCCTAGGAGGCAGGTAAAATGGTGTGATATTCCCGTCTCTTAAAAGTTTTCCATGGTTTGTTATGATCCACACAGTCAAAGGCTTTCCTGTTGTCAGTGAAGCAGAGGTAGATGTTTCTCTGGAATCCCCTTTCTTTTTTTGTGATCCAGAAGATGCTGGCAATTTGATCTCTGGTCCCTCTACCTTTTCTAAACCCAGCTTGTACATCTGGAAGTTCTTGCTTCATGTACTGTTGAAGTGTAGCTTGAAGGATTTTGAGCATGACTTTGCTAGCATGTGAAAGGAGTACAGTTGTGCAGTAATTTAAACCTTCCTTGGCATTCCCCTTCTTTGGGATTGGAATGAAAACTGACCTTTTTCAGTCTTGTGCCCACTGCTACGTTTTCCAAATTTGCTGGCATACTGAGTCCAGTTTGTCTGGCTCTAGGTGAGCGATCGTACCATCGTGGTTATGCAGGTCATTAAGACCTTTCAGGCCCAGGTATTATGATTTACACTTCTTTCCTCCTCAGCTTCACATTTACCCCACCTCCTTCTTCCAGCTCTCCATTGCACCCTGATTTTTTCCAGATGCATTCTTGGGAGTAACAGCTTTTTTCCAAGTTCCCCCGGTTCCCCAGATACTTTTTCTTTTTAGACCTCTGTCTCTGCTCTGGACAGACCTCTCCTGGGGTTCTTTACTGGAGCTCAGATTTAAAGTCTTGTATCTGTCAGTTGTCATTTTGGACAAGTCACAGGAGTTAGATGATGTCTCAGGAACCTGGCTGAGACATATCTGGGTCTTTCTAGTTGCATGATCTCAACCTTTTTTATGTCTTAGGGGTCTTAAGTCAACTTTTCACGCTCTCTTCACCTCCATCAAGAGGCTACTTAGTTGTTCTCCACTTTGTGCCATAAGGGTGGTGTCATCTGCATGTCTGAGATTATCGGTGTTTCTCCTGGCAGTCTTGAGCCCAGCTCGAGCTTCATCCAGCCTAGCATTTCCGGCTGGATGAAGTACATTTGCATGAGGTACTCTGCATATAAGTTAAATGAACGGGATGACAGTATATGACCTTGATGTACTCCTTTCCCAATTTTGAATCAGTCTGGTTCTAATTGTTGCTTCTTGACCTGTATACAGGTTTCCTAGGAGGCAGGTAAAATGGTGTGATATTCCCGTCTCTTAAAAGTTTTCCATGGTTTGTTATGATCCACACAGTCAAAGGCTTTCCTGTTGTCAGTGAAGCAGAGGTAGATGTTTCTCTGGAATCCCCTTGCTTTTTCTGTGATCCAGAAGATGCTGGCAATTTGATCTCTGGTCCCTCTACCTTTTCTAAACCCAGCTTGTACATCTGGAAGTTCTTGCTTCATGTACTGTTGAAGTGTAGCTTGAAGGATTTTGAGCATGACTTTGCTAGCATGTGAAAGGAGTACAGTTGTGCAGTAATTTAAACCTTCCTTGGCATTCCCCTTCTTTGGGATTGGAATGAAAACTGACCTTTTTCAGTCTTGTGCCCACTGCTACGTTTTCCAAATTTGCTGGCATACTGAGTCCAGTTTGTCTGGCTCTAGGTGAGCGATCGTACCATCGTGGTTATGCAGGTCATTAAGACCTTTCAGGCCCAGGTATTATGATTTACACTTCTTTCCTCCTCAGCTTCACATTTACCCCACCTCCTTCTTCCAGCTCTCCATTGCACCCTGATTTTTTCCAGATGCATTCTTGGGAGTAACAGCTTTTTTCCAAGTTCCCCCGGTTCCCCAGATACTTTTTCTTTTTAGACCTCTGTCTCTGCTCTGGACAGACCTCTCCTGGGGTTCTTTACTGGAGCTCAGATTTAAAGTCTTGTATCTGTCAGTTGTCATTTTGGACAAGTCACAGGAGTTAGATGATGTCTCAGGAACCTGGCTGAGACATATCTGGGTCTTTCTAGTTGCATGATCTCAACTAGCTTATTTATTTTTACCATCGTCTTACCTCATGATGTTGCCCCAAGGTTATGAATGGGAATGGAGAAGCTTCGAAAGAAATTCTTTGAATGAAATGTGGGCTGTAGCTTCCCTAGTGGTCCAGTGGGTAAAGAGTCCGCCGTGCAGTGCAAGAGTCACCGGTTCGATCCCTGACCTGGGCAGATCTCACGTGCCAAAGAGTGGCTTGGCCAGTGTGTCCAATGACAAGCCAGCGCTCTGAAGTGCATGCGCCCAGAGCCAGTGCTCCGCAGCAAGAGAGGCCACTGTGATGGGAGGCCCACACAGGTCAAGGAATAAAGATGGATGAAAAATAAACGATGACTTAGAGGCTAAAAAAAAAAAAGGGAGTGGATTAGCTTATCCACAGTGAGTTTGTTATAGTGTTCTGAGCTACTATTGGAAGCCTTGGATATTATTCTTGATGTCGTTTGTATTTGCCTGTATGTTCAACCAGGTATTTTTCCAGAAAAAATGAGCATCGTTAAGTGGGAGATGTGAAGGGCAGCTCTCAGCACTTGCCCAGGAGGGTGGTGCCTGCTGTCTACACCTACCTGGAAAGCAGGTGGGGTAGGGGAAGTTGTGCAGATGGTTATAGAGGGGGAAATATTTTTAGACAGTGATTTAAGGTCATGTTTTCTATATATTTATTTAACATATAATTAGGACATTTTGCCTCTGTGCAGAGTACTTTGTGAGCAGTGCTTTCTTACATGTAAATAAAATGTGAAATCATATGCAGAAACAACAGGTGAATTTTATCCCTCCCTGAGAAGTTCAGGGATAAACTTGCTGCAGGCTGGACTTTATCCAGGAGCACAAACTGGGTTCCTTAGAACCTATTGTCTCTCTCCTGTCCTTTCTTGGCTCTGTCTTTCTCTGTTTTGGCTTTACTTCCAGCGTAGTACATCCTTCCTTTGGTGGCCACTGCTGTTCTAAGCCTCCTTTCTGGCGTTCAGGAAGGTGCCAGGATTCATGTTGATCTCATTTAATGTACAGCTTTGGCCTCTCTGTCTCAGTTACTTTGATGACTCTGGGTCTTTCTAGTTGCATGATCTCAACTAGCTTATTTATTTTACCATCGTCTTACCTCATGATGTTGCCCCAAGGTTATGAATGGGAATGGAGAAGCTTCGAAAGAAATTCTTTGAATGAAATGTGGGCTGTAGCTTCCCTAGTGGTCCAGTGGGTAAAGAGTCCGCCGTGCAGTGCAAGAGTCACCGGTTCGATCCCTGACCTGGGCAGATCTCACGTGCCAAAGAGTGGCTTGGCCAGTGTGTCCAATGACAAGCCAGCGCTCTGAAGTGCATGCGCCCAGAGCCAGTGCTCCGCAGCAAGAGAGGCCACTGTGATGGGAGGCCCACACAGGTCAAGGAATAAAGATGGATGAAAAATAAACGATGACTTAGAGGCTAAAAAAAAAAAAGGGAGTGGATTAGCTTATCCACAGTGAGTTTGTTATAGTGTTCTGAGCTACTATTGGAAGCCTTGGATATTATTCTGGATGTCGTTTCTATTTGCCTGTATGTTCAACCAGGTATTTTTCCAGAAAAAATGAGCATTGTTAAGTGGGAGATGTGAAGGGCAGCTCTCAGCACTTGCCCAGGAGGGTGGTGCCTGCTGTCTACACCTACCTGGAAAGCAGGTGGGGTAGGGGAAGTTGTGCAGATGGTTATAGAGGGGGAAATATTTTTAGACAGTGATTTAAGGTCATGTTTTCTATATATTTATTTAACATATAATTAGGACATTTTGCCTCTGTGCAGAGTACTTTGTGAGCAGTGCTTTCTTACATGTAAATAAAATGTGAAATCATATGCAGAAACAACAGGTGAATTTTATCCCTCCCTGAGAAGTTCAGGGATAAACTTGCTGCAGGCTGGACTTTATCCAGGAGCACAAACTGGGTTCCTTAGAACCTATTGTCTCTCTCCTGTCCTTTCTTGGCTCTGTCTTTCTCTGTTTTGGCTTTACTTCCAGCGTAGTACATCCTTCCTTTGGTGGCCACTGCTGTTCTAAGCCTCCTTTCTGGCGTTCAGGAAGGTGCCAGGATTCATGTTGATCTCATTTAATGTACAGCTTTGGCCTCTCTGTCTCAGTTACTTTGATGAGGTGGACTCAAGGCCCCAGTTGGCCAGGTGGCATCCCAGAGCTGGAGTGGAATAGCTCCCCTGGACATGTTTAGCTCATAGAAGAATTGGAAGGCAGGGCTGTGGCTCCCCAGAGGAAGACCAGAGTTCTCTTTAACAGGAGAAGAGCAACGGATGTGGAGTGGCTGGGATAGCAAGTCCACCGCAGGACCCAGCAGGACCCAGCAGGACCCAGCAGGGCACCCTGCACTAGCAGGTGCTCACTGGTCTTTTTAAATTGGATTGGTCATGTGCTAAGAGCCTAGAAGTCCTTCTATGGTTGCCAAAGTAGGCTTCCTTTTTCCCTCTGTTGTCCAACTCAGGAGCTTCCCTCGGTTTAACGAATTTGTCAACATAATGTATTGAAAACTTGAATTCCTCTACAAGGGCAAAAGAGCCACCTGTTGTTACTTTTTTTCTTTTTTCTTTTTTACAGCTAAATGGATTTGCCATTGGCACATTCTGCTTTATTATTTGTCTTGAGAAATAACAAATTCTGCTCCTCTGGGTAGAAATGTTTTAACATTAGATGATATACTTAGACCAGTGCTCACTGGTGCAGTTTCTTTCTAAAAATATTCTTCTAACAGTCCACCAAAATGTTGACAGTGTTTAACAGAACGTCACAGGATTGCCAGCAGCTTGCTTTCATACTTAACTGTCTGTCACTAATGGATGCAGTGCTCTCAAGGAGCCAGGGCTTGTGGTATATGATTGAGTCATATAATTAGCTTCCCAGAGATTTGGACTTTCTTACATGTAAATAAAATGTGAAATCATATGCAGAAACAACAGGTGAATTTTATCCCTCCCTGAGAAGTTCAGGGATAAACTTGCTGCAGGCTGGACTTTATCCAGGAGCACAAACTGGGTTCCTTAGAACCTATTGTCTCTCTCCTGTCCTTTCTTGGCTCTGTCTTTCTCTGTTTTGGCTTTACTTCCAGCGTAGTACATCCTTCCTTTGGTGGCCACTGCTGTTCTAAGCCTCCTTTCTGGCGTTCAGGAAGGTGCCAGGATTCATGTTGATCTCATTTAATGTACAGCTTTGGCCTCTCTGTCTCAGTTACTTTGATGAGGTGGACTCAAGGCCCCAGTTGGCCAGGTGGCATCCCAGAGCTGGAGTGGAATAGCTCCCCTGGACATGTTTAGCTCATAGAAGAATTGGAAGGCAGGGCTGTGGCTCCCCAGAGGAAGACCAGAGTTCTCTTTAACAGGAGAAGAGCAACGGATGTGGAGTGGCTGGGATAGCAAGTCCACCGCAGGACCCAGCAGGACCCAGCAGGACCCAGCAGGGCACCCTGCACTAGCAGGTGCTCACTGGTCTTTTTAAATTGGATTGGTCATGTGCTAAGAGCCTAGAAGTCCTTCTATGGTTGCCAAAGTAGGCTTCCGTTTTCCCTCTGTTGTCCAACTCAGGAGCTTCCCTCGGTTTAACGAATTTGTCAACATAATGTATTGAAAACTTGAATTCCTCTACAAGGGCAAAAGAGCCACCTGTTGTTACTTTTTTTCTTTTTTTTTTTTACAGCTAAATGGATTTGCCATTGGCACATTCTGCTTTATTATTTGTCTTGAGAAATAACAAATTCTGCTCCTCTGGGTAGAAATGTTTTAACATTAGATGATATACTTAGACCAGTGCTCACTGGTGCAGTTTCTTTCTAAAAATATTCTTCTAACAGTCCACCAAAATGTTGACAGTGTTTAACAGAACGTCACAGGATTGCCAGCAGCTTGCTTTCATACTTAACTGTCTGTCACTAATGGATGCAGTGCTCTCAAGGAGCCAGGGCTTGTGGTATATGATTGAGTCACGTGTTTTGCCCTCAGCTTTGCTTGTTTTTCATATTTATGATCTCCATGCAGGAGTTAATTCACGGTCCAGGTAGGAACTTCTGAATACTAGCTCACGTATAATCCGCATGAATCCTGCTGAATTTTTTCTCGTGGCTGCAACAGAAGGCCCAGTAACAGTATGTACGTGTTTTCCATTGTTTCTCTTTAGATCAGTCCAAAGTGTTTGTGAAGGTTTTTGCTGAAATTGACCGGATGCCCCAGCTTCTGGCATACTACTACAAGTGCCACAAGGTGAGACGCTGTGAGTGACTGCCACTGTGGAGCGCTTGTAGAAGCGGGTCACAGGGTCCCCGTTTCAAATCCCAGTACCTTTTGTTGTTTAGTTGCTCAGTCGCATCTGATTCTTTGCAACCCCATAGACTGCCGCACGCCAGGCTTCCCTGTCCTTCACGATCTCCTGGAGTTTGCTCAAACTCACGTCCTTTCAGTCAGTGATGCCATCCACCCATCTCATCTTCTCACCCGTTTCCCCTCCTGCCCTCCGTTTTTCCCAGCATCAGGGCCTTTCCCATTGAGTCCGTTTTTCACATCAGATGGCCAAAGTCTTGGAGCTTCGGCTTCAGCGTCAGTCCTTCCGATGAATATTTAGGGTTGATTTCCTTCAGGATTGACTGATTTGATCTCCTTGAGTCCAAGGGACTCTCAAGAGTTTTCCAGCCCCCTCAGTTTCTTACTTAAAGGTGAAAATATTTGCCTCTGTGCCCTCTGGCCTTTTTCTTTTAGTTAGCCAGCAGAGGGTGCTCTTGGCTCAACCTGTGGATTCGTTTAATCACAAGTTGGGAAGAAAAAAAGAGTCCTTAGAGCCTCACTTTGTGTTTTATAGCTGGATTTCCTTTACAGATTGAAGAGTTGTAAATTTTTCCCATTTTTGTCTTTTAAGGGAGATTGATGTCATAGGTTTATTTTACCTTCAGTAAGCCTTGAGAATTTTATCTGTTTTCTAGGTTTGTTGAGATTAGGTTACTAAAAATCTCAACATCTTCCTGGGCTAACTTAATGTCTGCAAGTCCAATGCTCATGTGTTTTTTAAGCAGTGGTGTTAGGACATGAAGCTAAAATACATCTTCACGCCGACTTTCGAGGTCTGTTCAGAAGAATGGTGGCTGGCTGAGTGCATTGGCATGCTTTGGGGGAAAGAGAAAAGGAGAAAGGATCCCTTAGAGGGCAACAGCGCAAGCCCTAGGTGATGATCAGAGCAGGTGACTGGACCTTTTTTTTCTGCCTTTAAAAAGAAATTATTCATTTGGCTGCCTTGGCTCCTAGTCGGGCACGTTGAGTCTTCATTATGGTCTGTGGGCTTAGTTGCCCTGTGGAGCGCTTGTAGAAGCGGGCCACAGGGTCCCCGTTTCAAATCCCAGTACCTTTTGTTGTTTAGTTGCTCAGTCGCATCTGATTCTTTGCAACCCCATAGACTGCCGCACGCCAGGCTTCCCTGTCCTTCACGATCTCCTGGAGTTTGCTCAAACTCACGTCCTTTCAGTCAGTGATGCCATCCACCCATCTCATCTTCTCACCCGTTTCCCCTCCTGCCCTCCGTTTTTCCCAGCATCAGGGCCTTTCCCATTGAGTCCGTTTTTCACATCAGATGGCCAAAGTCTTGGAGCTTCGGCTTCAGCGTCAGTCCTTCCGATGAATATTTAGGGTTGATTTCCTTCAGGATTGACTGATTTGATCTCCTTGAGTCCAAGGGACTCTCAAGAGTTTTCCAGCCCCCTCAGTTTCTTACTTAAAGGTGAAAATATTTGCCTCTGTGCCCTCTGGCCTTTTTCTTTTAGTTAGCCAGCAGAGGGTGCTCTTGGCTCAACCTGTGGATTCGTTTAATCACAAGTTGGGAAGAAAAAAAGAGTCCTTAGAGCCTCACTTTGTGTTTTATAGCTGGATTTCCTTTACAGATTGAAGAGTTGTAAATTTTTCCCATTTTTGTCTTTTAAGGGAGATTGATGTCATAGGTTTATTTTACCTTCAGTAAGCCTTGAGAATTTTATCTGTTTTCTAGGTTTGTTGAGATTAGGTTACTAAAAATCTCAACATCTTCCTGGGCTAACTTAATGTCTGCAAGTCCAATGCTCATGTGTTTTTTAAGCAGTGGTGTTAGGACATGAAGCTAAAATACATCTTCACGCCGACTTTCGAGGTCTGTTCAGAAGAATGGTGGCTGGCTGAGTGCATTGGCATGCTTTGGGGGAAAGAGAAAAGGAGAAAGGATCCCTTAGAGGGCAACAGACGCAAGCCCTAGGTGATGATCAGAGCAGGTGACTGGACATTTTTTTTCTGCCTTTAAAAAGAAATTATTCATTTGGCTGCCTTGGCTCCTAGTCGGGGCACGTTGGAGTCTTCATTATGGTCTGTGGGCTTAGTTGCCCTGTGGCATGTGGGAGCTGGGCTCCCCCACCAGGGACTGAACCCACATACCCTGCATTAGAAGGTGAATTCCTAACCACTAGGCCACCAGAGAAGTCTCTTTTCTGCCTCTTTGGAAGCCAGTGGTCGTCCGGGGATGCCTGCTTATCTGGGAGAGTGGGCAATGGCGAGGCGCTTGCCGAGGCGGGAAGGCAGCAGGCAGCATGTCTTGGGAGACCCAGTAAGCCCTCCTTTTCTCCTGTCTCTGCAGGTGCAGCTTTTAGCAGCCTGGCAGGAGCTGTGCCAGACCGACCTTCCTCTGGACCGGCAGCTCACGGGACTCTACGACGCCTTGCTTGGTGCTTGGCACGCGCAAATCCAGTGGGCTTCGCAGGTAACAGCTCCTCTGGGTTTTGGGGAGAACGGAGCCCGTGGTGCCGAGTGAGAGGCTGGCCAGGCCTCTGGGGCGGAACCCCCAGTGCTCTGCTCGCAGAACCTCCCGGTCCACTGCCTTCACCAAAGGGGTTAAAAGACACGCTTTGAAACCCGAGGCCGGCAAAGCTAGGTCTCCATTCAAACGCTTCTTATCGCTCTTCTCCTTATCTTAACTAGAATCTAATGTGAGGCGTTGCTGTTGGTTCGGCAAAGGAGCCGGTGGAATTCCTGGAGGCTGTTATCCCTTCATCTAAAAGCAGGCCCTTAGCCAGGCGGTGCCGGAGTGAACAAGACTGTTTCTTTTTTTTTTTTCTTTTTAATCTTAACTTTGGATAAAATTTACCTGGCCTAAAGTGACTTTCCCTTGTTTTCACAATGCACCAAGAGTTAGAGGGACCATATAGATTTAAAGGTGCCCTCTGACTTCGGGGAGAGGTGAGGCGGCGGAGCTCTGCTCCGTTTGCTTTCAGGAACTTTCCATCCTGTAAGTCTCTGGCATTTTCAGCCGTCAAGGGTAGAAATCACTGGTCCTGTGTCTTCAGGCCAGGAAGTGCTCTAGATCTATTCATTATGTCTCAGTAATGACTGACTGAGCCTTTTATGGTGTGACTTATTATATATTCTTTTCAAAATTAGTTGTGAATCACCCTGCAGGTGTTGATCAGTCTTGCTGGAAGGAACTCAGCGGTGACTGGGGAGAATTCCTTCTACAGGGTCATATCCGTCGGGGTGCCTGAGGCGCTCTTCTCTGTGCTTGTTTCTTTCTCCGTGAACCAGCCTCATTTCGATTAAAAAAAAAAAAACCCATAAACTCAAGCAAACAAAACAAGCGACCACCTCCTAGAGAAGCTTCACGATTTTTACGTATTCAGTTTCCAGTGACCCTGTCTGTCCGTAGCCACTGCTGTGTCCTTGTCCGCTGCTCAAGTTGTGAGGATACAGACAGCGCACGCCCACGTGTACAAATGCCCTTCAGCATCTTAAAAAAGGATTTTGACTTCTCACACCCCTTTTCAGGCCTCACCCCAAGATTTGTAAGATGTAACATGTGTGTGTCTGTGTGTGCGGTCGCGTCCGACTCTTGGTGACCCCATGGACTGTAGCCCGCCAGGCTCCTCCGTCCCTGGAATTTTCCAGGCAACCGTACTGGAGTGGGAGGCCATTTGCCTCTTCTGGGCATCTCGCGGACCCAGGGATCGCGTCTGTATCTCCTGCCGGGGTAGGTGGATTCTTTACCGCTGAGCCCCCGGGAAACCCTTGTAAGATACACATTTATGTGGATTTACTCTTTTGTGCCTTGGCCCATTTTCTTTTTGGAATGTGAGCATGACAGGCGACTGTCGTCTCCTGAAGCTCAGTATAGGGCAGAAGAATGCCAGAGGGGCCAGGGGAATGTGTCTCTGAAGACTTTTTATCCTCCGCGTTTAAGTATGAAAATTTTCCAACAAACGAAAAATTTGAAGAATTGTGCAGTGAACCACCTCCTGTGTTCCACAATGAACAGTTTGCAGTGTTTCCTTTATCACAAATCTGCCCATCTCTCCATGTGTCTGTCTTTCATTGACCCACCTTATTTATTTATTTATTTATTTTTGGCCACTTCTATTGGTCTTTCATTTATTTCCATCTTTGTTCTTTGTCCTATGTGGGCCTCCCACTGCAGTGGCCTTTCTCGTCACAGAGCACTGGCTCTGGGCGCATGCGCTCCAGAACTCCGGCTCGGTAGTTGGACACACCAGTCCAGCGGCTCCACAGCACGTGGGATCGTCCCAGGCCAGGGATCGAACTGGTGCCCCTTGCACTGCAAGGTGGACTTTTTACCCACTGGACCACCGAGGAAGCCCTTATTTTTTGATTCATTTCAAAGTAAGTTCCACCCATCATTCACTTATGAACATACCTCTTATTGACTTGAGTCTGGTATTTGTTTACTGAGATTTTTTTTTGCTAAAATTGTGAAATGCCATGATCTTAAATATGCCATTGGATTAGTTCTGACACATGCTGTTGAACCTAATGTCCTACTAATGTTCAGAACGTGACTGTCACTGTAGAACGTTCTCTTGCATTCCTTCTCAGTTAGTCTTCATACCAGCGTCACGGAGGGCAATCACTGTTCTGATTTCCTTCTACCATAAATTAGTTCAGCCTGTTTTGGAATTCCATGTAAATGGAATCATACAGTACTGAGCCTTCTTTCCTTTAGTGTGTATTTGGAGATTTATTCATGTTGTCGTGTGTACCAGTACTGGCCAGGATCCACGTCTGTGCACTCCACGGCCGCCAGGACATCCCGATCTAATTTTGAGGCTCTTCTCCAAAAAGGAAGAGCCTTGTGCTTCCCTGGTGGTCCAGAGGGTAAGGACACCACCTTGTAGTGCAAGGGGCACCAGTTTGATCCCTGGCCTGGGAAGATCCCTCATGCCACAGAGCAGCTGGACCTAAGTGGCTAACTACCGAGCTGGTGCTCTGCGACGAGAGAGGCCACTGTGATGGGAGACCCACACAGGCCAAAGAGCAAAGATAAATAAATGAAAGATCAATAGAAGTGGCCAAAAAAAAAAAAAAGAGCCTCAGAACAGGTTCCTTTGAGGTGGGGACCCCCGAAGGTCGTTTTTATTACTGAGCACTCTTACCTGGTATGAATATATCACAGTTTTGTTCATTCAACTTTTTCTTGATGGACACTTGCACTGTTTCTGGTGTGGTGCAATTATAAATAAAGCTGCTCCGAGCATTTTTCTCCAAGTTTTTGTGGACACCACGTGTTAATGTCTCTTGGGTAAAGGCATGGGAGTGGCACTTCTGGTCTGTACTTAGCTGCCTAAGAAATCAGCACTTTTCCGACCTGGTTGTGCTTTTTTACACGCCCACACACAAGTGCGCGAGGGTTCCAGTTGCTCCACATCCTTGCTATCACGAGATGTTGTCAATCTTTTTCATCTTAGCCATTCCGGTGGGCGTGAGGTAGTATCCCAGTGCGGCTTTAATTTGCATTTCCCTGATGACTAAGGGCGTTGAGCTCCTTTTCTTATGCCTGTCGGCCACTCGTATATCTTCCTTTATGAAGTATCTGTTCTGGTGTTCTGTCCATTTAAAAAAATTAGGTAACTTACCTTTTTATTATTGAGTTATAGTTCTTTATGTATTCTGGACATATGTTGTTTATCAGGTATATTCTGTAGATACTTCCTTTCAGTCTAAGCAGAAGCGTTTATTTGGAAGAACTTGATTTTATTATGTTTTTCTTTTATGGTTATTCTTCGTTTGTCCTTAGAAACCGTCACCAACCCCAAGTTGCAAAGTCATTCTTCTGTGTGTCCTTCTAGATGCTTGTTGAGCTTTTACATTTAGTTCTATGACCCATTTAGAATTAATTTTCTGTGTATACTGTTAGAAGGGGCTTTCCTGGTGGCTCAGATGTTAAAGAATCTGCCTGTGACGGAGGATAGCCCGGGCTGGATCTCTGGGTTGGGAAGATCCCGTGGAGGAGGGAATGGCTGCCCACTCCACGCCAGTGCTCTTGCCCAGAGAATTCCAGGGTAAGGTGAGGTCAGACTGGTTTTGCATGTGTTTTTTGGGTTAAGTCTGTGTCCCTAGTTGTTAACTTTGGTCTAGTAGTCTTTGAACTATTTGGTTGTTATTTGACCAATGGCCAGAGCATCCTTCTGCCAGATCACTTTAAAGGATGAGGAACCTGTTGGTTGGTCAGCTGAAACTGTCAGCTGTAAACATTATAGTTCAGCTGACCAACCACTTAGAAGGCTTTGGTATAGAGTTGTTTAGTTTAATTCTTCTCTTGCCTCAGGTCATTTAAGTAGGAGATTAGAGTGAAGTCGATACTCACTGCCCAGTCCTTTCTCACAATACAAGGAGAAGAGTCAGGGTTTCTTTTTCTAGATAAGAATAGTTTTCATTTTTTCCTTTGATTCTGTCCTTTCTTGTGGTAAAATGTTTCTTTCGTCAAATCAGGAAGTTGGACCGGTGGTATCTAAATGTCTCTATGATTCTTTTATGTTTGGGGATTATGGGGGAAATATTAATACGCTGGATGGAGAGAGAGGAGGGTTTGAGTTGGTGCAGCTTTGTGTAGAGGGAGCGGAAATAGACGGGAGAAACACTGAATGCAAGACAGGTGCTTGGCTTTCTCTAGAAGGCAGTGAGCCTCTGGAGCAGTGGAGTGAAGCATTGCCTTACTGGTTTTGGAATGGCTTTGGTGCCAGACCGTCACCTATGTGTTTTTCAGAAGGTCTTAAGTACTTATTTTTGGACATATCGCATTGTTTATCAGGTATATTCTGTAGATACTTCCTTTCAGTCTAAGCAGAAGCGTTTATTTGGAAGAACTTGATTTTATTATGTTTTTCTTTTATGGTTATTCTTCGTTTGTCCTTAGAAACCGTCACCAACCCCAAGTTGCAAAGTCATTCTTCTGTGTGTCCTTCTAGATGCTTGTTGAGCTTTTACATTTAGTTCTATGACCCATTTAGAATTAATTTTCTGTGTATACTGTTAGAAGGGGCTTTCCTGGTGGCTCAGATGTTAAAGAATCTGCCTGTGACGGAGGATAGCCGGACTGGATCTCTGGGTTGGGAAGATCCCGTGGAGGAGGGAATGGCTGCCCACTCCACGCCAGTGCTCTTGCCCAGAGAATTCCAGGGTAAGGTGAGGTCAGACTGGTTTTGCATGTGTTTTTTGGGTTAAGTCTGTGTCCCTAGTTGTTAACTTTGGTCTAGTAGTCTTTGAACTATTTGGTTGTTATTTGACCAATGGCCAGAGCATCCTTCTGCCAGATCACTTTAAAGGATGAGGAACCTGTTGGTTGGTCAGCTGAAACTGTCAGCTGTAAACATTATAGTTCAGCTGACCAACCACTTAGAAGGCTTTGGTATAGAGTTGTTTAGTTTAATTCTTCTCTTGCCTCAGGTCATTTAAGTAGGAGATTAGAGTGAAGTCGATACTCACTGCCCAGTCCTTTCTCACAATACAAGGAGAAGAGTCAGGGTTTCTTTTTCTAGATAAGAATAGTTTTCATTTTTTCCTTTGATTCTGTCCTTTCTTGTGGTAAAATGTTTCTTTCGTCAAATCAGGAAGTTGGACCGGTGGTATCTAAATGTCTCTATGATTCTTTTATGTTTGGGGATTATGGGGGAAATATTAATACGCTGGATGGAGAGAGAGGAGGGTTTGAGTTGGTGCAGCTTTGTGTAGAGGGAGCGGAAATAGACGGGAGAAACACTGAATGCAAGACAGGTGCTTGGCTTTCTCTAGAAGGCAGTGAGCCTCTGGAGCAGTGGAGTGAAGCATTGCCTTACTGGTTTTGGAATGGCTTTGGTGCCAGACCGTCACCTATGTAGTTTCTCTTCCAGAAGGTCTTATCAAGGAGAACCATGTAGATAAATCAAAGACCCTTTTCTTGAAACATCTCTCCTGGACTCTTCAAAAATGTCAGTGTCATGAAGGAAAAACAGTCAGGATTGTTAAGGAGACAAAAAGGCAACAAAATGTAATTTCATGATCCTGGATGGGATCCTGCATGATGAGAAAAGAAGCTTATTCAAGAGAATGTTAAAAGGACAATTGGGGAAATTTGAACATGGACCATAGCAGATGTAAGTATTACATCCAGGTTAAGTCTGATTAGTTGCTGTCTTGTAGTATAACAGGCTAGCCTTATTCTTCAGAGGTCCATTTAGGGGTAGCGTGTCGTGATATCTGTAATTACCTTTCCAGTGGTCTAGGAAATAAAGCAGTTGTGGCCAAATGTTCATTGTTGAATATTGAAACATTTAAAATAAAAGAAAAATTCCGAATAACACTTAATGAGTTTGGTGGTGATAAATAGGGTGAACTGATGAGAAAAGACTGAAGACAGGTAGGAAGCTGTGTTTGGTTCTGGTTGGTGATGGTAGCGTAGCAAAGGCATCAGGTTGAAAAATGAGCAATTGTCAGGGTCTGGTAAGTGACAAAGGACCTGAGAAAAAGGAAAGTGAAAACAGAGATTTATTATTCTTGTCAAATGGAGATGCTACTGAGAGAAATAAGGAAGTTGAGAGAAACAGGTCTGGGGAGGTCAGTGGGAAGAAGAATGAATTCCAACCTGGGACACTTTTCTTTTTTTTGGCCACTTCTATTGGTCTTTCATTTATTTGTTTTCATCCATCGTTGTTCTTTGGCCTGTGTGGGCCTCCCACCGCAGCGGCCTCTCCCTGCAGAGCACCTGCTCTGGGCGCATGTGTTCCAGAGCTCTGGCTCGGTAATTGGACACATCGGTCCAGCTGCTCCGCGGCACGTGGGATCTTCCCAGGCCAGCTTTGTGTAGAGGAAAAACAGTGAATGCAAGACAGGTGCTTGGCTTTCTCTAGAAGGCAGTGAGCCTCTGGAGCAGTGGAGTGAAGCATTGCCTTACTGGTTTTGGAATGGCTTTGGTGCCAGACCGTCACCTATGTAGTTTCTCTTCCAGAAGGTCTTATCAAGGAGAACCATGTAGATAAATCAAAGACCCTTTTCTTGAAACATCTCTCCTGGACTCTTCAAAAATGTCAGTGTCATGAAGGAAAAACAGTCAGGATTGTTAAGGAGACAAAAAGGCAACAAAATGTAATTTCATGATCCTGGATGGGATCCTGCATGATGAGAAAAGAAGCTTATTCAAGAGAATGTTAAAAGGACAATTGGGGAAATTTGAACATGGACCATAGCAGATGTAAGTATTACATCCAGGTTAAGTCTGATTAGTTGCTGTCTTGTAGTATAACAGGCTAGCCTTATTCTTCAGAGGTCCATTTAGGGGTAGCGTGTCGTGATATCTGTAATTACCTTTCCAGTGGTCTAGGAAATAAAGCAGTTGTGGCCAAATGTTCATTGTTGAATATTGAAACATTTAAAATAAAAGAAAAATTCCGAATAACACTTAATGAGTTTGGTGGTGATAAATAGGGTGAACTGATGAGAAAAGACTGAAGACAGGTAGGAAGCTGTGTTTGGTTCTGGTTGGTGATGGTAGCGTAGCAAAGGCATCAGGTTGAAAAATGAGCAATTGTCAGGGTCTGGTAAGTGACAAAGGACCTGAGAAAAAGGAAAGTGAAAACAGAGATTTATTATTCTTGTCAAATGGAGATGCTACTGAGAGAAATAAGGAAGTTGAGAGAA
The DNA here is from genome assembly GCA_022376925.1 of Tragulus kanchil. NCBI lineage: Eukaryota > Metazoa > Chordata > Mammalia > Artiodactyla > Tragulidae > Tragulus > Tragulus kanchil. Next base: position 133,813,761 of record JAIOJX010000002.1, on the reverse strand, counting down.
ACAGGTCTGGGGAGGTCAGTGGGAAGAAGAATGAATTCCAACCTGGGACACTTTTCTTTTTTTTGGCCACTTCTATTGGTCTTTCATTTATTTGTTTTCATCCATCGTTGTTCTTTGGCCTGTGTGGGCCTCCCACCGCAGCGGCCTCTCCCTGCAGAGCACCTGCTCTGGGCGCATGTGTTCCAGAGCTCTGGCTCGGTAATTGGACACATCGGTCCAGCTGCTCCGCGGCACGTGGGATCTTCCCAGGCCAGGGCTCGAACCGGCGCCCCTTGCACTGCGAGGCAGTGTCCTCATTACCCACTGGACCACCAGGGAAGCCCTGGGACACTTTTAAATTCCAAGAGAGAGTGGCTGAGTTAATGGTGACTCCCTGTAGATGGCCGGAAGCTGTCGTTCAGGAAATATAAATCAGTCGTTTTGGTATTTGTTGGGTTAAGTGCTAATTTCCTCTTTCTCTCAGACTCCAACAGTGATGTTTAAACTAAACAGGTGTTCATTGAAGTTTTGTGAATTCATGGTGAGAATTTTAAAATGTTGCCTTCTATTTTGGTAATAATCTAAGAAAAGGTAAAAGCCTATTTTGGATCACATACATGACCACTTTGTAGCCAGTGGCTGCCATGGGATTTCAGTTGGTGCATTCGTATTGGAAATCACCTTGGTACGGCCCTGCTGTCGGGGGCCAATAAAGGAAGAAAGAGACAGTACTGACATGATAAATGGGCTGGTGCCAGGGAGTGCAGTTGTCTGTACTTTACCCGTGTCCTCAAGGATCATTCCGCTTTTATGGCTCAATAATCAGTTGTATTATTGTTGTATGGCAAACTGGACAGGGGTGTGGCTTCAAGATTTGGGAAAAATGCCCTCCGGGAACCAAAACCTAAAAATGCATCCAAAGTTGCCAATAAAAGAAAAAGTAAAAATTAAGCTTTCAGTTTTGATGTAAAAATATTTAAAAAGCACATCATTTATATTGTTTTCCCCAAATGATGATTATGTGACATTGTAAGGTTTCAATGTAGTCCTTATTGAATTCATGTATAAGACTTGCATTTAAAATTCATAGTGCTAAAACCTTTTCCCCCAGAAAGATTAAGTTATCTATATTGATCTTCCCTATAGAACAGTATGAGGTTTTTTTTTTTTTTTTCTTAGCATTTATTTTGTTTATTTATCTTTTAGGGAGTGGAGTGGGGAGGGAGGGGGACGAGCGGGCCACTTCTATTGGTCTTTCATTTCTCTATTTTCATCCGTCTTTGTTCTTTGGCTCCTGTGGGCCTCCCATCACGGTGGCGTCTGTCGTCGCAGAGCGCCGGATCTGGGCGCATGTGCCCCAGAGCTCTGGCTTGGTGATTGGACACATCAGTCCAGCCGCTCCGCGGCACGTGGGATCTTCCCAGGCCAGGGATCGAACCGGCACCCCTTGCACTGCAAGGCAGTGTCCTTACCCACTGGACCACCAGGGAAGCCCAGTATGAGGTTTTTTTTTAACATTTTGATATATATATATATATATATATATATATATATATATATACACACACGTATTTATATATATGTGTGTGTTTATATAGTGTATATGTATGTTTTTGAACTTTTTGCTTATTGGGGTATAGGTGATTAATCAATCCCTGGATAAGGGAATGGCAGCCCACTCCGGTATTCTTGCCTGGAGAATCCCACAGAGAGAGGAGTCTGGCAGGACTATAGCCTGCTATAGTCCATGCAGTTGCAAAGAGTCAGACACAACTAGGCAACTACACAACAACAGATCTGTTGTATGCATTTTCCATGTTTTGTTTAGCCATTCATTTGTAGATAAGCGCTTGAATTGCCTCCATCTTTTGGCTGTAATGAGTAATGCTGCTCTGAACATGGGTGTACAAGGCTGCTCTGAACATGGGTGTACAAGTATCTCTTTGAGTCCTTGTTTTCCATTTTTGGATGTATATCTACAAGTGGAACTGCTGGATCATATCCTGTGTTTAACATTTTAGGAACTGCCAAAATTTGTTTTCCGTAGCAACCGCACTGTTTTACTTTCCCGTCAGCAATGCATAAGAATCTAAGATCATGAGATTTTGCCTTTTGTTTTCTTCTAATAATTTTACAGTTCACTTTCTAACATTTAGGTCTTAACATTTGAGTTAGTTTGCATATGGTATAAGGAAACATCCAGCCTTTTTTTTTTTGACAACTTTCTAACATTTTTAGGTCCCCTTAACATTTGAAAGACCATGCATATGCTGGGTTGGGTTGGGAAAATCCCTAGAGAAGGAAAGGCTACCACTCCAGTATTCGTATAAGGAGTGGGGAGGGAGGGGGACGGGCGGGCCACTTCTATTGGTCTTTCATTTCTCTATTTTCATCCGTCTTTGTTCTTTGGCTCCTGTGGGCCTCCCATCACGGTGGCGTCTGTCGTCGCAGAGCGCCGGATCTGGGCGCATGTGCCCCAGAGCTCTGGCTTGGTGATTGGACACATCAGTCCAGCCGCTCCGCGGCACGTGGGATCTTCCCAGGCCAGGGATCGAACCGGCACCCCTTGCACTGCAAGGCAGTGTCCTTACCCACTGGACCACCAGGGAAGCCCAGTATGAGGTTTTTTTTTAACATTTTGATATATATATATATATATATATATACACACACGTATTTATATATATGTGTGTGTTTATATAGTGTATATGTATGTTTTTGAACTTTTTGCTTATTGGGGTATAGGTGATTAATCAATCCCTGGATAAGGGAATGGCAGCCCACTCCGGTATTCTTGCCTGGAGAATCCCACAGAGAGGGGAGTCTGGCAGGACTATAGCCTGCTATAGTCCATGCAGTTGCAAAGAGTCAGACACAACTAGGCAACTACACAACAACAGATCTGTTGTATGCATTTTCCATGTTTTGTTTAGCCATTCATTTGTAGATAAGCGCTTGAATTGCCTCCATCTTTTGGCTGTAATGAGTAATGCTGCTCTGAACATGGGTGTACAAGGCTGCTCTGAACATGGGTGTACAAGTATCTCTTTGAGTCCTTGTTTTCCATTTTTGGATGTATATCTACAAGTGGAACTGCTGGATCATATCCTGTGTTTAACATTTTAGGAACTGCCAAAATTTGTTTTCCGTAGCAACCGCACTGTTTTACTTTCCCGTCAGCAATGCATAAGAATCTAAGATCATGAGATTTTTGCCTTTTGTTTTTCTTCTAATAATTTTACAGTTCACTTTCTAACATTTAGGTCTTAACATTTGAGTTAGTTTTTGCATATGGTATAAGGAAACATCCAGCCTTTTTTTTTTTTTTTGACATTGGATATCCAGTTTTCTGAGCACCATTTGTTGAAAAGACTGTCCTTTGTCCCACTGAATGATTTTGACACCCTTGTTGAAAATCATCTGACCATGCATATGCTGGGTTGGGTTGGGAAAATCCCCTAGAGAAGGGAAAGGCTACCCACTCCAGTATTCTTGCCTGGAGAATCCCATGGCTCGTCCATGGGTCGCCAAGAGTTGAACACGATTGAGTGACTTCACTTTCACTTCATGCATGTGCATTTCCGGCCTCTGTGTTCTATTCTGTTGGGCTGTATGTCTGTCCTTATGCAGGCACCACACTCTTTTGACTATTATACCTTTGTTGTAAGTTTTGAAATTGGAAAATGTGAGATAGCCAGTGTTCTTCTTTTTTCAATATTGTTTTTGCTGTTCAGGGTTCCCTGAAATTCCATACGAATTTTAGGGTGAATTTTCTTATTTCTCCAGGAAATACCTTTGGGATCTTAATGGAGATTGCACTGAATATGTAGATGGCTTTGGAGAGTATTACCATCGTAACAATATTAAGTCTTCAGCCCATGAACATAGTATGTCTTTCTCTTTTTTCATGTATGTTCTTTAACTTTTTTCAGCATGTTTGTTGTTTCTAGTATACAGGTCTTTCAGTTCTTTAGTTGCATTTATTTCTAAATACTTTATTGTTTTTGACGCTGTTATAAATGGAATACTTGTTAAAGTTTTTCTTTCCCTAGTGTTAGAATAGTATTGTTAGTTTAGAGATGAAAGTGATTTTTTTACATGTTGATTTTCTGTCTTGCAACTTTCATTGAATTTATTAACTCTAAGGGTTTTCCATTTTTGGATGTATATCTACAAGTGGAACTGCTGGATCATATCCTGTGTTTAACATTTTAGGAACTGCCAAAATTTGTTTTCCGTAGCAACCGCACTGTTTTACTTTCCCGTCAGCAATGCATAAGAATCTAAGATCATGAGATTTTTGCCTTTTGTTTTTCTTCTAATAATTTTACAGTTCACTTTCTAACATTTAGGTCTTAACATTTGAGTTAGTTTTTGCATATGGTATAAGGAAACATCCAGCCTTTTTTTTTTTTTTTTGACATTGGATATCCAGTTTTCTGAGCACCATTTGTTGAAAAGACTGTCCTTTGTCCCACTGAATGATTTTGACACCCTTGTTGAAAATCATCTGACCATGCATATGCTGGGTTGGGTTGGGAAAATCCCCTAGAGAAGGGAAAGGCTACCCACTCCAGTATTCTTGCCTGGAGAATCCCATGGCTCGTCCATGGGTCGCCAAGAGTTGAACACGATTGAGTGACTTCACTTTCACTTCATGCATGTGCATTTCCGGCCTCTGTGTTCTATTCTGTTGGGCTGTATGTCTGTCCTTATGCAGGCACCACACTCTTTTGACTATTATACCTTTGTTGTAAGTTTTGAAATTGGAAAATGTGAGATAGCCAGTGTTCTTCTTTTTTCAATATTGTTTTTGCTGTTCAGGGTTCCCTGAAATTCCATACGAATTTTAGGGTGAATTTTCTTATTTCTCCAGGAAATACCTTTGGGATCTTAATGGAGATTGCACTGAATATGTAGATGGCTTTGGAGAGTATTACCATCGTAACAATATTAAGTCTTCAGCCCATGAACATAGTATGTCTTTCTCTTTTTTCATGTATGTTCTTTAACTTTTTTCAGCATGTTTGTTGTTTCTAGTATACAGGTCTTTCAGTTCTTTAGTTGCATTTATTTCTAAATACTTTATTGTTTTTGACGCTGTTATAAATGGAATACTTGTTAAAGTTTTTCTTTCCCTAGTGTTAGAATAGTATTGTTAGTTTAGAGATGAAAGTGATTTTTTTACATGTTGATTTTCTGTCTTGCAACTTTCATTGAATTTATTAACTCTAAGGGTGTTTTTTTTTTTTTTTGCTTGTGATTTTCTACACGAAAGGTTATATCATTTGTGAAAGGAGGTTACTTTTTCCTTTCCAGTTTAGATGCCTTTTAGTACTTTTTCTTGTCTGATTCTTCTGACTAGATCAATGGCAAAAGCAGGCACCTTGTCTTCTTGCTGGGTTTAGGAGAAAAGCTTCATTCTTTCATCATTGATTATGATGTTACCTATGGGTTTTTCTGATGTGGCCTTTATCATGTTCATTTCTATTTCTAGTTTACTGAGTATCTTTTTTTTCCCCCAATTATGAAAGGATGTTGAATTTTGTCAGATGCTTTATCTGCATTGAGATGACTGCATTTTTTTTTTCCCCTTCATTCTGCTAATGTAGTAGGTTACATTCTGTTGATGTAGTATATTTGTAGTATGTTGACTAATTTGGTATGTTGAGCCATTCATTCTCAAAATCAGTCTCCCTTGGGAAGCCTTTTTATTTTCTTTTTAGAGACAGTGAAAGACTTTATTTTTTCTTTTACTTTCCTCCAAACACACCATCTGGTGAAAAACCTAAAAGCATGCACATTGATTGCAGTCTTTTAAAGAAAAGTCAAGTAATAACTAAGCTGTTTATGTTACTAACAATAACATAAAAGCTCAAATGGTATTATGCAAAAAGATTTATAGGTATATATGGCTCTTAATTTCAAATGAAAATGTGGATTTACAGATTTTATAATTTTTGAACTTGCACATTTTTGGTCTTAGTGTTGCATAAGAACAGTGTATAGAACGAAGAAAAGGTCGCTTAATGACCAGGTGAATCTGTACTCTGAAAGGTTCTGGATGCACTATTCCTGTGGCTCAGATGGTAGAGAATCTGCCTGCAGTGCAGGAGACCCGGGTTCGATCCCTGGGTCAGAGAATACCCTTGGAGGAGGGCATGGCAACCCTCTCCAGTGTTCTTGCCTGGAGAATCCCATGGACAGAGGAGCCTGGCGGGCTACAGTCCATGGGGTCACAAAGAGTCAGACCCGACTGAGCGACTAACACTTTCACTCCCACTATTCCTGGTGGTCCTTAGAATGGCAGAGAAACCCATCTTACTGATACAGATCGGTGTCAGGAGGGGAGGTGGCTATGGGCTTGGTCTGCAGACGTGCTTACAGATCCTCCAGCCAGCTCAGTGAATCGCTCTTCTACAGTTCTGTTTGGTCCCCGCCACCTACCACACACCCTCCCAGTTTCTCATTCATCTTCACAGCCAATTTTTGGTGACCATATAAATACAACATGTGATGTAGTTGGAAATAGTTAGGCAGACATGGAGTAGCCAGTTGTCCTGGTGGCAGGGTGCAAGTGTTGCTAGTTTACTTGGCTTCTGAGCATGTCTGCCTGGGTGCTGAGGAAAGCCTGGGGCTTCTGTCTTTTGGCTGGACCGCTTTCTGGCTCAGAGGGATTCCTTTGGGTGAGCCAGCAGTGTGCTTCTTAGGAAGGTCTGCTCCATGGGATAACGTGGACGCCTCTCTCCCCCTGCAGGTTTTCAAGAACCCCCACGAAGTGGTGACTGTGCTGCTGATTCAGACCCTGGGGGCCCTGGTGCCCTCTCTGCCCGTGTGCCTCGGCTCCGGCGTGGAGCGGGCAGGGCCCGAGCTGGAACTCACCAAGCTGCTGGAGTTCTACAGTGCCACTGCGCACTTCGCCAAGGGCTTGGAGATGGCCCTGCTCCCCCACGCACGTAATCATGCCTCCTCCCAGCTCTCTGGCTTGCCTTTAATCGCTTTTGGGGGGGCCTGGGTTTGTTTGCCTTTTCCAGTGACTGGTTTTACAGACATGGAAAGGATCCATGTTTCTTTTCCCAACAGACAGGGCAGCCATTTCCGTGAAAACTTTGCCATTGTGGAAATAATTGTGGCTATAAAGGTGAAAAGTGCAATGCAGTGAATCTGCCTGAAAGGTTCTGGATGCACTATTCCTGTGGCTCAGATGGTAGAGAATCTGCCTGCAGTGCAGGAGACCCGGGTTCGATCCCTGGGTCAGAGAATACCCTTGGAGGAGGGCATGGCAACCCTCTCCAGTGTTCTTGCCTGGAGAATCCCATGGACAGAGGAGCCTGGCGGGCTACAGTCCATGGGGTCACAAAGAGTCAGACCCGACTGAGCGACTAACACTTTCACTCCCACTATTCCTGGTGGTCCTTAGAATGGCAGAGAAACCCATCTTACTGATACAGATCGGTGTCAGGAGGGGAGGTGGCTATGGGCTTGGTCTGCAGACGTGCTTACAGATCCTCCAGCCAGCTCAGTGAATCGCTCTTCTACAGTTCTGTTTGGTCCCCGCCACCTACCACACACCCTCCCAGTTTCTCATTCATCTTCACAGCCAATTTTTGGTGACCATATAAATACAACATGTGATGTAGTTGGAAATAGTTAGGCAGACATGGAGTAGCCAGTTGTCCTGGTGGCAGGGTGCAAGTGTTGCTAGTTTACTTGGCTTCTGAGCATGTCTGCCTGGGTGCTGAGGAAAGCCTGGGGCTTCTGTCTTTTGGCTGGACCGCTTTCTGGCTCAGAGGGATTCCTTTGGGTGAGCCAGCAGTGTGCTTCTTAGGAAGGTCTGCTCCATGGGATAACGTGGACGCCTCTCTCCCCCTGCAGGTTTTCAAGAACCCCCACGAAGTGGTGACTGTGCTGCTGATTCAGACCCTGGGGGCCCTGGTGCCCTCTCTGCCCGTGTGCCTCGGCTCCGGCGTGGAGCGGGCAGGGCCCGAGCTGGAACTCACCAAGCTGCTGGAGTTCTACAGTGCCACTGCGCACTTCGCCAAGGGCTTGGAGATGGCCCTGCTCCCCCACGCACGTAATCATGCCTCCTCCCAGCTCTCTGGCTTGCCTTTAATCGCTTTTGGGGGGGCCTGGGTTTGTTTGCCTTTTCCAGTGACTGGTTTTACAGACATGGAAAGGATCCATGTTTCTTTTCCCAACAGACAGGGCAGCCATTTCCGTGAAAACTTTGCCATTGTGGAAATAATTGTGGCTATATATTTGCTTTGGGGCTTCCCAGGTGGCACAAGTGGTAAAGAACCCGCCTGCTGGCACAGGAGACATAAGAGACGTGGGTTTGATCCCTGGGTTAGGAAGATCCCCTGGAGGAGGGCATGGCAACCCACTCCAGTATTCTTGCCTGGGAAATTCCTTGGACAGAGGAGCCTGATGGGCTGCAGTCCGTAGGGTCGCCAAGAGTAGAGCACGATGGAAGTGACTTAGCATGCACTCGCGATATATTTGCCAAGCTCTAGAACTGACTTGGTGCTTTGCCCACACTCGGGAAGTGACAGACACTTCTGCAGGGGCTTATCGTGTGCAAGAGGTGGGCATTAGTGACCACGGTCTACACTGGGTGGGTGGTGTCCTCTTGCATTCAAGGCATCTTAGAACTTCGGGCAAATGAACCTAAAAAGTAAGTTTTAGAGAACACATGGACTGGCGGAGCTTCTTGGAAGGGCAGCAGCATATTTTTAAGGGCCAGGGTGTGGTATTAGGTCTAAGGGTGTCTATAGGGCAAATGGGGCTTTCCCCAGCTGCCGTGTGAGGGCAGAGTGCTTTTTATTCCCATTTGGGCGAACAATGCATGGTGTGTGGCATTTCCCCAGCTGTTTCCTGTCTATATTTAATGCATCATAAAGTTTTAGGTCATACAGACCTGGCAAGGAATGCTGCGGTCCATCAGGAAGTCGCTTCAGGAAGGCCCGCTTCTGCCGTTGGGCTGCTGTGTGTCACTAACTTGGTTTCTTTAATAGTTATTCTTTTTAATTACCTTCGTGGGTAGTTACCTCGAACATTCCAGGGAGTGTGCTTATTGCTGGAGTTCCTGATGATTCATCCGGGTTTTTGGCACACTCTCTGGTCAGGCCTGGCTGGTGGGAGAGGCGCGGTGGACGTGGGCAGCTGCCCGGGACCTGGCTGCTGTTGTCCCCGTGGCTGGAGAGTGTTGAGGCTGAGCATCCTGCAGGGGCAGGGTGGAGTGAAGGCAGGGCCGGGAGCAGGTTGTTTTCGTCTCACTGGTGATGAACATTGTTGAAGAGAGAACCACCCTCTAACGAATCAGATACAGAAAGGACGTTGTCAGTCAGCCGTGGAAGTGTAGCTTTTTCATGATTCCTGTTGAGGTTTGCAAAAAAATATGTGTATTTTTAAATTTAAGAATGCTCTGGAAACACACATAAAAGAGTAAAAAATGATTCATAATCTCTTCACTCAAAAATGGTGTGGGAACATTTTATTTCCTCTCAGGAATTCAGATATATGTATACATTTTCATAAATGTATATAAAATTAGAAGGCTTCCCAGGTGACTCAGTGGTAAAGAATCTGCCTGCCAGTGCATGAGGCTTGGGTTCCGTCTCTGGATGGGAAAGATGCCCTGGAGGAAGAAGTTGGCCACCCGCTCTCGTATTCTTGCCCGGGAAATCCCGTGGACACAGAGCCTGGCGGGCTGCCGTCTGGAGGGCTGCGGAACAGTTGGACACAACTTAGTGACTGAATAACAGCAACAAAAACATGTAAAATAGGTGCATATATAAATGTGGACACATGTATGTATCTTGAAAAATATTAGTTTATATGATCTTATATTTTATTTTTTACTCAAAATAATATAATGAACCTTTTTTTCCTTTTTTGCTTTTACAGAGCTTTGTTGTTTACAGATATGTATAATCCCAGATTAGTCTATAGTGAACATTTTTATGTCATTAAATATCTTCCTATGCTATGAAAGACCATTTGATAATGGTGGCTTACTTTAATTTTTTAAAAATCTTGGCCTCTTTTATTGGTTTTCTATTTATTCGTTTTCATCCATCTTTATTCTTTGGCCTGTGCGGGCCTCCCGTCGCAGTGGCCTCTCTCGCTGCACAGCACCGGCTCTGGGCACGTGCACTCCAGAGCGCTGGCTGGTAATTGGACACACAGACCCAACTGCTCTGTGGCACGTGGGATCTTTCCAGGCCAGGGATCAAACCGGTGCCCCTTGCACTGCAAGGCGGTGTCCCTACCCACTGGGCCACCAGGAAAGCCCTTACTTTAATTTTTTAATCCGCTATTATAAGTAAAACTCTTATGAAGAATCTCACACATTAGTTTTGGAGCCCACCTCTAATTATTACTTGGAATAAGTTTGAAAACTACAATTGCTAATAAGTGAAATATTTAAAGATTTTGTCCCATTGCACTCTGAGAAAAGTTTCTACCTCTTTTCGAGTCCGTCAGTAGCCCATAAGGCTGCTCAGTCCCCCATGCCTTACCCAGCACTAGGCTCTATGGTTTTGTTCCCTTGCCAGTTTCTTTGACAATTGCATTATATGGTTTTAATTTTCATTTCTTAGATTTGAAAATGATAAAAAGTTATATTTTTTTCTCTTAAATTGCTTATTCTTTTGCCTCTTTTTCTCTTTGAGGGTTTAATCTATTTCTGGTTAATTTATAAGAACAATTTATTTAAAACAACATATCAAATATATTATAAAAAGCAACAAAGTATAAAAATGTGTTATATAGTCATATCTATAACATAAAATGAAAGTCTCTTCCAGTCCCATTTGCTGGAAATAAGCACTGTTAAAAATTTGGGGCTTCCCTTGGTGGCTCAGTGGTGAAGAGTTTGCCTGCCAATGCAGAAGACACAGGTTGAATCCCTAATCCAGGACTTTTACAGAGTTTTGTTGTTTACAGATATGTTAAAATTTTTTCCAATAATATAATGAACATTTTTTTCCTTTTTTGCTTTTACAGAGTTTTGTTGTTTACAGATATGTATAATCCCAGATTAGTCTATAGTGAACATGTTTTATGTCATTAAATATCTTCCTACGCTATGAAAGACCATTTGATAATGGTGGCTTACTTTACTTTTTTAAAAATCTTGGCCTCTTTTATTGGTTTTTTATTTATTCGTTTTCATCCATCTTTATTCTTTGGCCTGTGTGGGCCTCCCGTCGCAGTGGCCTCTCTCGCTGCAGAGCACCGGCTCTGGGCACGTGCACTCCAGAGCGCTGGCTGGTAATTGGACACACAGACCCAACTGCTCTGTGGCACGTGGGATCTTTCCAGGCCAGGGATCAAACCGGTGCCCCTTGCACTCCAAGGCGGTGTCCCTACCCACTGGACCACCAGGAAAGCCCTTACTTTAATTTTTTAATCCGCTATTGTAAATAAAACTCTTATGAAGAATCTCACACATTAGTTTTGGAGCCCACCTCTAATTATTACTTGGAATAAGTTTGAAAACTACAATTGCTAATGAGTGAAATATTTAAAGATTTTGTCCCATTGCACTCTGAGAAAAGTTTCTACCTCTTTTCGAGTCCGTCAGTAGCCCATAAGGCTGCTCAGTCCCCCATGCCTTACCCAGCACTGGGCTCTATGGTTTTGTTCCCTTGCCAGTTTCTTAGACAATTGCATTATATGGTTTTAATTTTCATTTCTTAGATTTGAAAATGATAAAAAGTTACATTTTTTTCTCTTAAATTGCTTATTCTTTTGCCTCTTTTTCTCTTTGAGGGTTTAATCTATTTCTGGTTAATTTATAAGAACAATTTATTTAAAACAACATATCAAATATATTATAAAAAGCAACAAAGTATAAAAATGTGTTATATAGTCATATCTATAACATAAAATGAAAGTCTCTTCCAGTCCCATTTGCTGGAAATAAGCACTGTTAAAAATTTGGGGCTTCCCTTGGTGGCTCAGTGGTGAAGAGTTTGCCTGCCAATGCAGAAGACACAGGTTGGATCCCTAATCCAGGAAGATCCCACATGCTGTGGAGCAGCTAAGCCCGTGAGCCACAACTATGGAACCTGTGCTCTATGGCCTTGTAGCCGCAACTACTGAAGCCCATGTGCCCTAGAGCCCGAGTTCCACAACCAGAGAAGTCACCGCGACAAGAAGCCTGCTCACCGCAGCTAGAGAGGAGCCCCCACTGCCTGCAACTAGAGAAGAGCCTGTGGCAGGGGGTAAAAACCCAGAGTAGCCAAAAAAAATTTTTTTTGCTGTGTGTTCCCAAATATCCTTACATAGTAAGGATCTTTCTTCCTTATAGATTTTGTTGCAGATATGTTTTCTAACTTTGTAGTTTGCCGTTAAGACTTTTCTGCTTTAATAATAATTGGCGTACTATAACTCAAAATATATGAAAAATTATGCAGTAGAAAGTCAAAAATTTAAATAATTGGTTGACTTTATACTTAACAAGCAAGATGTATTCAGTTTAAAAAGTCCCAGAAAAATCCAAGGAGGGATAAAGAGCATACTCACCCAACTGTTCAGAAACAGTATTTTGGATTATATACATGTGCAGAGTTCATATATGAGTATGTATGTATGTCCTGTAATGCTTTTTTATTTGTTATTTTATTGGAGTATAGTTGCTTTATGATATTGTTAAATTGTTTAGTTTTTTATTTGAATTTTTTTCTTTTTTAAATTTTATCTTTTTATTTGAAAATGATAAAAGTTACATTTTTTTCTCTTAAATTGCTTATTCTTTTGCCTCTTTTTCTCTTTGAGGGTTTAATCTATTTCTGGTTAATTTATAAGAACAATTTATTTAAAATAACATATCAAATATATTATAAAAAACAACAAAGTATAAAAATGTGTTATATAGTCATATCTATAACATAAAATGAAAGTCTCCTACAATCCCATTTGCTGGAAATAACCACTGTTAAAAATTTGGGGCTTCCCTTGGTGGCTCAGTGGTGAAGAGTTTGCCTGCCAATGCAGAAGACACAGGTTGAATCCCTAATCCAGGAAGATCCCACATGCTGTGGAGCAGCTAAGCCCGTGAGCCACAACTATGGAGCCTGTGCTCTATGGCCTTGTAGCCGCAACTACTGAAGCCCATGTGCCCTAGAGCCCGAGTTCCACAACCAGAGAAGTCACCGCGACAAGAAGCCTGCTCACCGCAGCTAGAGAGGAGCCCCCACTGCCTGCAACTAGAGAAGAGCCTGTGGCAGGGGGTAAAAACCCAGAGTAGCCAAAAAAAATTTTTTTTGCTGTGTGTTCCCAAATATCCTTACATAGTTATAAGGATCTTTCTTCCTTATAGATTTTGTTGCAGATATGTTTTCTAACTTTGTAGTTTGCCATTAAGACTTTTCTGCTTTAATAATAATTGGCGTACTATAACTCAAAATATATGAAAAGTTATGCAGTAGAAAGTCAAAAATTTAAATAATTGGTTGACTTTATACTTAACAAGCAAGATGTATTCAGTTTAAAAAGTCCCAGAAAATCCAAGGAGGGATAAAGAGCATACTCACCCAACTGTTCAGAAACAGTATTTTGGATTATATACACGTGCAGAGTTCATATATGAGTATGTATGTATGTCCTGTAATGCTTTTTTATTTGTTATTTTATTGGAGTATAGTTGCTTTATGATATTGTTAAATTGTTTAGTTTTTTATTTGAATTTTTTTCTTTTTTAAATTTTATCTTTTTATTTGAAAAAAATTTTTTTAAAGAACTACTGTCTTCTTAAAGCATTTAGTTATTTGTCTGTTTTGGCCTGAACTGGATCTCTGTTGCTGTGGACGGGCTTTCTCGAGTTGCAGCAGGCGGTGGGTGGGGGGCCGCTCTTCATGGCAGCAGCTCTGCTTGTTGCGGAGCCCGTAGAGCACGGGAGCTTTAGTAGTGACAGAACATGGGCTCAGTAGTTGCGGAGTTCGGAGGTTTAGTTGCCCTGCAGCATGTGGGGTCTTATCAGACCAGGAATCGAACCTGCGTCACTGCACTGGCAGGTGGATTCTTAACCACTGGACCACCAGGGAAGTCCTTGTTCAGTGGTTTCAGTACAGTGTTTCATTATCATTATCATCCTCTCGGTGTTATATTGATTCAGTATTGTCATCCAGCACGCAAGTTTTCCTGGTTCCACAACAGTCTTTATAGCTTTTTCCCTGTCTCCTGCTAAAAACCATTTGTTGTGCATGCCTTGTTTTTGGTTGTCCTTTCTCTTTAATCTCTTTTCATGTAAAACGGTCATCTCCTTGTTTGTCTTTCACGACACTGATGTCTTTGAAGAATGCAGGGTAGTGTTCTTGCCGAATGTCCCATAGTCTGGAATTATCTAATTGTTTCCTTGTGATTAGGTTTAAGATTTATTTATTTATTTTGGGGGTGGGGTGGGGAGGGAGGGGGCAGGTGGGCCACTTCTATTGGTCTTTCATTTATCTATTTTCATCCATCTTTGTTCTTTGGCCTGTGTGGGCCTCCCGTACGGTGGTCTCTGTCGCAGAGCACTGGCTCTGGGCCCATGTGCTCCAGAGCTCCGGCTCGGTAATTGGACACATGGGTCCAGCCGCTCCGTGGCACGTGGGATCTTCCCAGGCCAGGGATCGAACTGGACCCCTTGCACTGCAAGGCGGTGTCCTTACCCACTGGACCACCAGGGAAGCCCGTGATTAGGTTTAGATGAAACATTTTTAGTGAGAACAATGCCCAACTGATGATGTGTACTGCCTGTAGCATCACATGAGGAGACACATAATATCCAATTATGGGTGATGGGTTGGATTAATCACTTGGTAGTTACACCTGCCAGGTCACTCCATTTTAAAGTTATTTTTTCCTCTTTGTAATTAATAAATATCTTTTGGATGATATTCTGAGCCCAGAGGAATATACCATTCCTCAAGGAACATTGACCTAATGTCTTTAGTATCCATTGGTAATCCCTGCCTGATTAAACTTTTACATGGCTGATTATAAAGTGGTCATATTCTAATTTTCTCATTGCTTTTACATGTATTTTCTGGCCTTCTTTTGTGAAGAGGCTAATTTTCTTTCTCTCATTAATATCACTATAAACTCATGGATTCTTTTTTTTTAATTCATTGTATTATCATCCATTATTTTCACCATTCACTTGGATGCTTAAATTATCTCAGGTTTGGTTGGTGGCTGCCCTTTCAGGCTACCTGTATATACCAAAGCTGGTATCATTTTGACAGGCCCCAATCAGTCTTTTGAGTGCTGTATTGCTTTTTGGGCACAAACAGTTCTGGGAACATTTTGTACTTTCTCTGCCTCAGGTTTGGAATCAGCTGTTTTCTCAAGGACCTTGGCTTTTTTCATCTTTTTTTTTTTCATGTAAAACGGTCATCTCCTCGTTTGTCTTTCACGACACTGATGTCTTTGAAGAATGCAGGGTAGTGTTCTTGCCGAATGTCCCATAGTCTGGAATTATCTAATTGTTTCCTTGTGATTAGGTTTAAGATTTATTTATTTATTTTGGGGTGGGGGCGGGGTGGGAGGGAGGGGGCAGGTGGGCCACTTCTATTGGTCTTTCATTTATCTATTTTCATCCATCTTTGTTCTTTGGCCTGTGTGGGCCTCCCGTACGGTGGTCTCTGTCGCAGAGCACTGGCTCTGGGCCCATGTGCTCCAGAGCTCCGGCTCGGTAATTGGACACATGGGTCCAGCCGCTCCGTGGCACGTGGGATCTTCCCAGGCCAGGGATCGAACTGGGCCCCTTGCACTGCAAGGCGGTGTCCTTACCCACTGGACCACCAGGGAAGCCCGTGATTAGATTTAGATGAAACATTTTTAGTGAGAACAATGCCCAACTGATGATGTGTACTGCCTGTAGCATCACATGAGGAGACATATAATATCCAATTATGGGTGATGGGTTGGATTAATCACTTGGTAGTTACACCTGCCAGGTCACTCTATTATAAAGTTATTTTTTCCTCTTTGTAATTAATAAATATCTGTGGGATGATATTCTGAGCCCAGAGGAATATACCATTCCTCAAGGAACATTGACCTAATGTCTTTAGTATCCATTGGTAATCCCTGCCTGATTAAACTTTTACATGGCTGATTATAAAGTGGTCATATTCTAATTTTCTCATTGCTTTTACATGTATTTTCTGGCCTTCTTTTGTGAAGAGGCTAATTTTCTTTCTCTCATTAATATCACTATAAACTCATGGATTCTTTTTTTAAATTCATTGTATTATCATCCATTATTTTCACCATTCACTTGGATGCTTAAATTATCTCAGATTTGGTTGGTGGCTGCCCTTTCAGGCTACCTGTATATACAAAAGCTGGTATCATTTTGACAGGCCCCAATCAGTCTTTTGAGTGCTGTATTGCTTTTTGGGCACAAACAGTTCTGGGAACATTTTGTACTTTCTCTGCCTCAGGTTTGGAATCAGCTGTTTTCTCAAGGACCTTGGCTTTTTCTAGTGGAAAATGGTGTTTAGGAACCAAGAACTGGCACCAAGGGTGCTGGTTGTTGCTGAGTTATTTTGGAAGCTGGGAAAAGAGTGCATCAAGGCTGTATGTTGTCACATCCTGCAGAATGCCAGGCTGGAAAAAAGCACAAGCAGGAATCAAGATTGCCCGAAGAAATATGAATAAGCTCAGATACACAGATGCCACCACCCTTACGGCAGAAAGTGAAGAGAAACTAAAGAGCCTCCTGATGAAGCTGAAAGAGGAGAGTGAAAAAGCTGGCTTAAAACTCAACACTTAAAAAACTAAGATCATGACATCTGGTGCCATCACTTGATGGCAGATATATGGGGAAACAATGGAAACAGTGACAGACTTTATTTTCTTAGGCTTCAAAATGACTGTGGAAAGTGACTGCAGCCATGAAATGAAAAGATGCTTGCTCCTTAAAAGAAAAGCTATGACAAACCTACAGCATATTAAAAAGCTGAGGCATCACTTTGCCAACAAAGGTCTGTATAGCCAAAGCTGTAGGTTTTCTAGTAGTTGTGCATGGATATGAAAGCTGGACCATAAAAAAGGCCGAAAGTGGAAGAATGGATGTTTTCGAACTGTGGTGCTAGAGAAGACTCTTGAGAGTCCCTTGGACTGCAAGCAGATGAAAATAGTCCTAATGGAAATCAACCCTGAATATTCATTGGAAGGACTGATGCTGAAGGTGAGGCTCCAATACTTTGGCCACCTGATGCAAAGAGCTGATTCATTGGAAAAGATGCTGAGAAAGGTTGAGGGCAGGAGAAGAAGGGGATGACAGAGGATGAAATGGCTGGTTGGTATCACCGACTCAATGAACATGAGTTTGAGCAAGCTCTGGGAGATGGTGAAGGACAGGGAACCCTGGAGTGCTGCTGTCCATGGGGTTGCAAAGAGACACGACTGAGCGACTGAACAACAACAAGGTCCTTTGTGGACAGAGCTAGGAAATACATTTATTTTATTTACTTATTTAAAATTTTTTCTTGTTTATTTATTGTTGGTTGTGCTGGATCTGTTGCTGCTTGGGCTTTTCTCTCTATGGTGAGCAGGGGTCTCCTCTCTAGTTGTGGTGTGTGGGCTTCTCATTGCAATGACTTCTCTTTTCATAGAGCATGGGCTCTAGGGTGCTCAGGCTTCAATAGTTGTGGCACAGGCTCAGTAGTTGTGGTGCATGGGCTTAGTTGCTCTGTGGCATGTAGCATCCTCCCAGATCAGGGATTGAATTCGTGTCTGCTGCATTGGCAGACAAATTCTTTACCAGTGAGCCAGCAGGGAAACCCCATAGTGTTTTAAAATTACTAGTTTATATTGATACTTCCAAATTAGTACACCAGTAGATTTCTGCCTCTTGCCATTTTCAAGTGCATGTCTTTTCTCCTACAGGGAGAATCTTGGTTCCCATCAGCATTGTGTGTATGTGTGTGTGTTATACACACGTACAATTATTTTTCATGACCCTATATGGATAGGCCAAAAGGTATTTCATTTACTTATTCAACTGTAAATGGACTAGTTCTAGAGTGCTGGATTCTGAAGATGCTATGCTAAGCAAAGCCAGACAGTCCCTGCTCTCATGTAATGTATATTCCAATGGGAAATAGCCAGATCATCGCACTAATGAGTGTAGAATGACAAAGTGAGATGAATACTTAGAATAGCAAAATGGTTCTAGGAGAAATGCAAAATGGTTCTAAGCAGATGAAGTTGATCGAGAGTCAGACATGCGCTGAGTGAGTACTGAAGGAAAAACAGGAGTTAGCCAGATGAAGAGGGACAGAGAAGAACAAGGTCTTTCCAGACGGAAGGAGTAGCTGGTGGCCCAAGGGGAGTTTTGGAGGCAACAGGAGCTGGCTGGAGGCTAGGGGAGTTGTGAAAGAGGGCGGCTGCAGAGGCAAGAGCAGGAGTAACTGGCGTTCACTGAGTGCTTACACATGCTAGACACGCAGTGTTTTGCTTCATCTGAGTTTTCTTAAAGAGACACGACTGAGCGACTGAACAACAACAAGGTCCTTTGTGGACAGAGCTAGGAAATACATTTATTTTATCTACTTATTTAAAATTTTTTCTTTTTTATTTATTGTTGGTTGTGCTGGATCTGTTGCTGCTTGGGCTTTTGTCTCTATGGTGAGCAGGGGTCTCCTCTCTAGTTGTGGTGTGTGGGCTTCTCATTGCAATGACTTCTGTTTTCATAGAGCATGGGCTCTAGGGTGCTCAGGCTTCAATAGTTGTGGCACAAGGGCTCAGTAGTTGTGACTCCTGGGTTTTAGAGCACAGGCTCAGTAGTTGTGGTGCATGGGCTTAGTTGCTCTGTGGCATGTAGCATCCTCCCAGATCACGGATTGAATTCATGTCTGCTGCATTGGCAGACGAATTCTTTACCGGTGAGCCAGCAGGGAAACCCCATAGTGTTTTAAAATTACCAGTTTATATTGATACTTCCAAATTAGTACACCAATAGATTTCTGCCTCTTGCCATTTTCAAGTGCATGTCTTTTCTCCTACAGGGAGAATCTTGGTTCCCATCAGCCATGTGTGTATGTGTGTGTGTTATACACACGTACAATTATTTTTCATGACCCTATATGGATAGGCCAAAAGGTATTTCATTGACTTATTCAACTGTAAATGGACTAGTTCTAGAGTGCTGGATTCTGAAGATGCTATGCTAAGCAAAGCCAGACAGTCCCTGCTCTCAAGTAATGTATATTCCAATGGGAAATAGCCAGATCATCGCACTAATGAGTGTAGAATGACAAAGTGAGATGAATACTTAGAATAGCGAAATGGTTCTAGGAGAAATGCAAAATGGTTCTAAGCAGATGAAGTTGATCGAGAGTCAGACATGCGCTGAGTGAGTACTGAAGGAAAAACAGGAGTTAGCCAGATGAAGAGGGACAGAGAAGAACAAGGTCTTTCCAGACGGAAGGAGTAGCTGGTGGCCCAAGGGGAGTTTTGGAGGCAACAGGAGCTGGCTGGAGGCTAGGGGAGTTGTGAAAGAGGGCGGCTGCAGAGGCAAGAGCAGGAGTAACTGGCGTTCACTGAGTGCTTACACATGCTAGACACGCAGTGTTTTGCTTCATCTCTAGTTAAGCCTTATACAACTGATGCTTTTATTAGCCTCCTTTGAGAGCTGAGGAAGCAGGTGGTGAACAGGTAAAGTCACTGGCACCCAGGCACCGCTAGGAGACTCAGAACACCCCTCACCCTTAACCACCCCCCTTTCACCGCTGGAGGCCAAGCGATGCAGAGCCTTGGAGGCTAGGGTTTTGCATTCCAGCTGAAGAGACAGTTACCTCTTAGAAGCTGAATTGCTGTGCCATAAAATATGCACATTGAAATTTTCCTGTAGTTGAATATAGGAATTTGGGTGCCTATCCCATTTCTGTAAAATTCTGGGAAGGTTCCAGGTGGAACGTGTTCTTTCTGCAGAGCCTTTTCTCTGTAGCACTTCTTGAACTTGACCCTGAGGAGGGTTGTCATTTGAAGAGGTTCTTGACTACGGTGCATTGTAGGATTAAGGGGATCAGGATCTTTATTTTTTATTATTATTACTTTTTAAATTTTATTTCTTTATTTTTGACTGTTGTAAGGGCTTTCTCTGGTTGTTGCAAGTGGAGGTGACTTTCCAGTTGCTGTGTGTGGGCTTCCCATCGCTGTGCCTTCTCTTGGTGTGGTGTGTGGACTCTAGAGCACAAGCTCTGTAGATGGGGTATGCAGGCTTAGTTGCCTCTCAGCATGGGGGATCTTCCTGGACCAGCGATCGACCCCATGACCCCTGCATTGGCAGGCAGATTCTTAACCACTGGACCCCCAGGGAAAGTCCTCTGGATCAGTATCTTTAATAGTGCTTTAGGCAAATGGTACATAAAGGTCAAATTTATCGTAATGATAGGTTCTAAGCAGATGAAGTTGATCGAGAGTCAGACATGCGCTGAGTGAGTACTGAAGGAAAAACAGGAGTTAGCCAGATGAAGAGGGACAGAGAAGAACAAGGTCTTTCCAGACGGAAGGAGTAGCTGGTGGCCCAAGGGGAGTTTTGGAGGCAACAGGAGCTGGCTGGAGGCTAGGGAGTTGTGAAAGAGGGCGGCTGCAGAGGCAAGAGCAGGAGTAACTGGCGTTCACTGAGTGCTTACACATGCTAGACACGCAGTGTTTTGCTTCATCTCCAGTTAAGCCTTATACAACTG
This sequence comes from Tragulus kanchil, assembly GCA_022376925.1. NCBI lineage: Eukaryota > Metazoa > Chordata > Mammalia > Artiodactyla > Tragulidae > Tragulus > Tragulus kanchil. The sequence continues at coordinate 133,793,092 of JAIOJX010000002.1, read as the reverse complement.
ATGCTTTTATTAGCCTCCTTTGAGAGCTGAGGAAGCAGGTGGTGAACAGGTAAAGTCACTGGCACCCAGGCACCGCTAGGAGACTCAGAACACCCCTCACCCTTAACCACCCCCCTTTCACCGCTGGAGGCCAAGCGATGCAGAGCCTTGGAGGCTAGGGTTTTGCATTCCAGCTGAAGAGACAGTTACCTCTTAGAAGCTGAATTGCTGTGCTGTAAAATATGCACATTGAAATTTTCCTGTAGTTGAATATAGGAATTTGGGTGCCTATCCCATTTCTGTAAAATTCTGGGAAGGTTCCAGGTGGAACGTGTTCTTTCTGCAGAGCCTTTTCTCTGTAGCACTTCTTGAACTTGACCCTGAGGAGGGTTGTCATTTGAAGAGGTTCTTGACTACGGTGCATTGTAGGATTAAGGGGATCAGGATCTTTATTTTTTATTATTATTACTTTTTAAATTTTATTTCTTTATTTTTGACTGTTGTAAGGGCTTTCTCTGGTTGTTGCAAGTGGAGGTGACTTTCCAGTTGCTGTGTGTGGGCTTCCCATCGCTGTGCCTTCTCTTGGTGTGGTGTGTGGACTCTAGAGCACAAGCTCCGTAGATGGGGTATGCAGGCTTAGTTACCTCTCAGCATGGGGGATCTTCCTGGCCCAGCGATTGACCCCATGACCCCTGCATTGGCAGGCAGATTCTTAACCACTGGACCCCCAGGGAAAGTCCTCTGGATCAGTATCTTTAATAGTGCTTTAGGCAAATGGTACATAAAGGTCAAATTTATCGTAATGATTATGGACATGATTGTTGCAGCTCCCGTGAGTGGTTAATAGTGGGTGGGCAGAAAACAGTCACCCCTAAGATGAAGTAGGAAAAGTTTCAGTAAAGTTCCTTTCACCTCTTGTTCAGCAGTTCATTTCCAGTTCCTTGTTGAATATTGCTTTTAATTTCTGATTCCCTAAAGACGAGCAGAACCTGGTGAAAGTCATGGAGCTGGTGGATGCTGTGTATGGTCCATACAAGCCCTACCAGCTGAAGTATGGCGACCTGGAAGAGAAGAACCTCCTCATCCAGATCAGTGAGGTGCCTCTGGTAAGGTCCCAGCACTGGCAGTGGCCGCTGGGGCATTGCTCTGCTTGCCCGGCTAGGGGTAGGGGTGTGTGGGATGCTGCGAAGGTGGGAGGTGGCACACGGAAAACAGAGAGGGGCCCAGGTGTGCAGCGCATAGGCTCTGAGGGCTTCCTGGGTCCTTGTAATCCACGTATAAACCGAGATGATGGTACACTACTAGGTTTTTATTTCAAATCCCCAGTGAAGGCCTAGCACAGCTTAGAGGCTTAAATCTGCTCGAGAATAAGTTGATTATCTCCCTGATTCAGCCACTATTCCGTAGTCTTTGGTTGAAGGCAGATATGCAAAGAGACACGGGAGCTGAGCTCTCACATCCAGCGCTCTCAGGCCAGGCTCACCAGGTGGACGTCAGCAGGAATTTCCACTGCAGGTATTAAGGCTGTCTAGTGAGGAGAGTTGACCTTTAAGAAAAGATCTTATAGTAGCCAAAGTCAGCTGCCTCCTGCCATTTTTTTTTTCCGTTTTCTAAGGATGTACCTAGAAAGTCTGCTCCACTCAGTTTTGTTCTTGCCCTTGAAGGAAGCACATTTCTTTCACTGCCTTCTTTTGAAGTGTGTGATCCAGAAAATTCAAACCCTCGCTTGAGAGCCAGAGGGAGAGATGCCATCTTTTTTTTTTTTTTTTTTAAAGATTTATTTATTTACTTATTTTTGGGCGAGGGTTGGGGAGGGAGGGGAGTGGGCGGGCCACTTCTATTGGTGTTTCATTTCTCTATTTTCATCCGTCTTTGTTCCTTGGCTCCTGTGGGCCTCCCATTGTGGTGGCGTCTGTTGTCGCAGGGCACTGGCTCTGGGCGCATGCGCTCCAGAGCTCCGGCTCGGTAATTGGACACATCAGTCCAGCCGCTCCACGGCACATGGGATCTTCCCAGGCCAGGGATCGAACTGGTGCCCCTTGCACTGCACGGCGGTGTCCTTACCCACTGGACCACCAGGGGAAGCCCGAGAGATGCCATCTTAATCACAGAAAAAGAGGAAAGAGATGAAAACTATATGGATGAATATAGGGATTGATTGGAGAAGGAAATGGCAACCTATTCTTTTTTTTTTTTTTAACATTTATTTACTTGGCTGCCTGAGGTTTTAGTTATAGTATGTGGGATCTTATTCCATGATCAGGGTTTGAACCTGGGTCCCCTGCATTGGAAGCACAGAGTCTTAGCCACTGGACCACCAAGGAAGTCCTCATCCACTCCAGTATTCTTGCCTGGAAAAATTCCACAGATGGAGAAGCTTGGGGTCCATGGGGTCTCAAATATATGTATAGGGCTTGCCTGATGGCTCAGTGGTGAGGAATCTGCCTGCAGTGCAGGAGACCAGGCTCTCATCCCTGGGTTGGGAAGATCCCTCTGGAGGAGGGCATGGCAGCCCACTCCAATATGCTTGCCTGGAGAATTCCACGGACAGGGGAGCCTGGCGGGCTGCAGTCCGTGGGCTCACACAGAGTCGGACATGACTGAAGTGACGAAGCAGTAGCAACGAATGCATTGGGTCATGCTTTTTGGCCAGGAGTTTGTTTCTGTGATCTCACTGCCTGCTGAGAGTGGTCTCCCCTTGGTCCGGCTGTTAAAGAGCTCTCAGAGTTTGGAACTACATTGCTGATGGACATAGTCAGTGGTTCGACCGTGAGTGAGGAGGTTGGGCGCTTTCCCCATCTGAATGTTGTCTGTTGATCTGCTCTTTGGTCTGAGGCAGCTCTTGACCGTCTCTGTTTGCTGAGCAGGAACACGGGGAAGTCATCGACTGCGTGCAGGAGCTGAGCCACTCGGTGAACAAGCTCTTCGGCCTGGCCTCCGCAGCCGTCGACAGATGCGTCCAGTTCACCAGCGGCCTCGGGACCTGTGGCCTGCTGACAGCCCTCAAGTCCCTCTTTGCCAAGTAAGGCCACGCAAGTGGGGTCAGAGCCAGCCCCACAGGAGAAGGGTGTCTCCCACGTCAGCAATGGGGATGTCCCATGCTCCTGCCCTGAATCCTGGGGAGGCACTTGCGCCTGAGCCCGGGGGATGTCCTCCAGGATGCGAAGAGCATCGCGGCACATTCATAATGCTGGAGCCGTTGAGGCAACCTGGACGTCCGTCAGTTTGGAAATGGCCAAATAAGATATGGAATATTCATACTAGGGGTTCTTTTTTTTTTTTTTAAAGATTTATTTATTTATTTATTTGGGGGAGGGAGGGGAGTGGGTGGGCCACTTCTGTTGGTCTTTCATTTCTCTATTTTCATTCGTCTTTGTTCTTTGGCTCCTGTGGGCCTCCCGTCACAGTGGCCTCTGTCGTCGCAGAGCACCGGCTCTGGGCGCACGCACGCCAGAGCTCCGGCTCGGCAATTGGACACATCGGTCCAGCCGCTCCACGGCACGTGGGATCTTCCCAGGCCAGGGATCGAACCGGCACCCCTTGCACTGCCAGGCGGTGTCCTTACCCACTGGACCACCAGGGGAAGCCCCACACTAGGGCTTCTTCTTATGTGGCAGTTCAGGTGATAATTTTTTTAATGTAAACATTTTGAAAAATTAATTTTTTTTTGGTTTTGTTTTGTTTTAGAGCATGAATCTGAAACAACTTTATTTTTTTTAAAAAAATGACTGATTTTTTTCTTTTTTTTGGCCATACAGCTTGGGGGATGTTAGTTCCCCAACCAGGGATTGAATCAGGTGTTAATTTTTTTTTTTTAATATTTTATTTATTTATTTATTTTTATTTTACTTTTTACTTTTACAGTATTTTGTTGTTTACAGATATGTATAATTCAGGTGTTAATTTGATCGACACATAACAGCAGGGGTAGATCTCAAAACATACTGCAGAGTGAATGAAAAGGTGCAGAATACTACACAGAGTCCACTTTTTGCAGCAGGGTTTGGGCAGACCTTTTCTGCCGAGGGCCAGATGGTAAGTCCTGTAGGCTTTGAGGGCTTTGTGGTCAGTAGAGACTCGTCCTGTGCTTCCCCAGCAGGACAAAAGCAGCCAGAGACAACACATACCTGAGTGGATGTGGCTGTGTTCCAGTAAAACTTTGTTTACAAGAAACCAGGAGTGCCAATTCCTCTTCTGGATCCTTTTTGCTACTTGAAAATGCATTATATAAATCTCATGGACAGAGGAGCCGGGCAGGCTACAATCCATGGGGTTGCGAGTGCAGACACAACGCAGCAACTAAACTACTACTATATTTTCCTAAAGAATAGAGGTCAGCAAACTCTAGCTCAGGAGCCAAGTCTGTTTTTGGAAAGGTTTTGTGAAAGCTCTGCTGGAATGCCACCACGCCCATTCATTTCTCCATGGCCTCTAAATCCTCCCTGTGAAGTTAGAGTTGGGTAGTGAGGACAGAGGCCTTGTGACTCTCAAAGCTTAATACCTGGACCTTAACAGATGAAGTTTGCTGAGCCCTGATGTGGAAGGTTAGGCAACAAAGTCAAAACACTGGTTATATGTGAGGAGACGCGGAAGGACTAAGGTAGTAGTGCTAGGAGACTTAGCTTTGTTACTTTCTGATTTTTTTTTTTTAATTTTGGTGTCTTATTATTGATTTTTTATTCATTTATTTTTATCCCATCTTTGTTCTTTGGCCTGTGTGGGCCTCCCGTTGCGGTGGTCTCTCCTGTTGCAGAGCACCGGCTCTGGGCGCATGCTCTCCAGAGCGCTGCCTCGCAATTGGACACACCCGTCCAGCCGCTTTGCAGCACATGGGATCTTCCCGGGCCGTTGCACTGCAAGGCGGATTCTTTACCCACTGGACCACCAGAGAAACCCTGACATTTTTTTTAAAGGAGAATTCACATATTTTTTATGTAATTAAAAAAAAATATATATATATAAAATAAAAAAAAGTAAGCATCATGCTGACTAGAAGAAGCCAGTCAGAGAAGACCTCCCATCATATGGTTCCAGCTATACAAAATGTCCAGAAGAGGCAAATCTGTAGAGACAGACTATAGAGTAGTGGCTGCCTAGGGCTGAGGAAGGGCTTCCCAGGTGGCTTGGTGGTAAAGAATCTACCTGCCAAGCAGGAGACACAGGTTCGATCCCTGGGTGGGGAAGATCCTCTGGAGAAAGAAATGGCAGCCCACTCCAGTATTCTTGGCTGGGAAATCCCATGGACAGAGGAGCCTGGTGGGCTACCGTCCTTGGGGTGACAAAGAGTCAGACACGACTAAGTGACTAAACGAAAGGGCTGGGGGGAAGGGGGCATTTGGAGGAGGCTCAGGATAACTGCTCCAGGCTACAGAATTTCATTTCAGGATGATGAAACTTGTTTAAAGTTGGTTGTGGGGTTGGTTGCACAACGCTGTGACTGTACTGAGAAACTTCTGAATTGTGTGATCTGTGAATTAAACCGCAGTAAGACTGTTAAAAGAAAGAAAGAGGGAAAACCAAAATTGAATTTACTTAGGAAAAAGAAAAGGAAAGAACTCAGTGTAAAGGCTGAGTTCTCTGACCTGGATAATTGAGGTGCAGGGGCTCTCGGAAGGTTAGATGCTTCAGTCTTTAGCGTATAGACAAAGACAGGCTTAGTCTCTTGAAGAAATCTTGTTCTGAAATCAAGTCGCCTTGAATCTCAAGAAACTCCCCGTACAGAACTGAATGCTCTTTTGCTGCTGTACGTTTAGGGAGCCCTTGTCATTCCAGAAATACTGAGCATGCCCCTGTGAGCTCCGAGGGTCCTTGGGCCCAGTGCTGTTGGGCACACCATGGGCAGTCTGTGCCTCCAGAGCGCTGCCTGCAATTGGACACACCCGTCCAGCCGCTTTGCAGCACATGGGATCTTCCGGGCCGTTGCACTGCAAGGCGGATTCTTTACCCACTGGACCACCAGAGAAACCCTGACATTTTTTAAAGGAGAATTCACATATTTTTATGTAATTAAAAAAAATATATATATAAAATAAAAAAAAGTAAGCATCATGCTGACTAGAAGAAGCCAGTCAGAGAAGACCTCCCATCATATGGTTCCAGCTATACAAAATGTCCAGAAAAGGCAAATCTGTAGAGACAGACTATAGAGTAGTGGCTGCCTAGGGCTGAGGAAGGGCTTCCCAGGTGGCTTGGTGGTAAAGAATCTACCTGCCAAGCAGGAGACACAGGTTCGATCCCTGGGTGGGGAAGATCCTCTGGAGAAAGAAATGGCAGCCCACTCCAGTATTCTTGGCTGGGAAATCCCATGGACAGAGGAGCCTGGTGGGCTACCGTCCTTGGGGTGACAAAGAGTCAGACACGACTAAGTGACTAAACGAAAGGGCTGGGGGGAAGGGGGCATTTGGAGGAGGCTCAGGATAACTGCTCCAGGCTACAGAATTTCATTTCAGGATGATGAAACTTGTTTAAAGTTGGTTGTGGGGTTGGTTGCACAACGCTGTGACTGTACTGAGAAACTTCTGAATTGTGTGATCTGTGAATTAAACCGCAGTAAGACTGTTAAAAGAAAGAAAGAGGGAAAACCAAAATTGAATTTACTTAGGAAAAAGAAAAGGAAAGAACTCAGTGTAAAGGCTGAGTTCTCTGACCTGGATAATTGAGGTGCAGGGGCTCTCGGAAGGTTAGATGCTTCAGTCTTTAGCGTATAGACAAAGACAGGCTTAGTCTCTTGAAGAAATCTTGTTCTGAAATCAAGTCGCCTTGAATCTCAAGAAACTCCCCGTACAGAACTGAATGCTCTTTTGCTGCTGTACGTTTAGGGAGCCCTTGTCATTCCAGAAATACCGAGCATGCCCCTGTGAGCTCCGAGGGTCCTTGGGCCCAGTGCTGTTGGGCACACCATGGGCAGTCTGTGCCTCCAAGGGCAGCTCCTGGGAAGGCACTGAGGAGACGGGGCTCTGCTCACAGGCAGAGGGGAGCACACGAGCCCAGAGGGGCCCGCAGAGAGAGAGAAGCATCAGCAATAAGTTTAATCAAATAGCATTCCCCTTTTTCTCTCTCTGCCACCAACCAGGATTTTGTGCGTAAGATAATTACTTTTTAAAATTTATTTTATTTGACTGAGACAGGACTGAGGTGTGGCATGGGAGCTTTTCAGTCTTCTTTGCAGCATGCAGGATCTTCAGCTGTGGCACACAAGCTTGTAGTTGTGGCATGTGGGCTCTAGTTCCCTGACCAGGAACTGAACCCGGGCCCCCAGCATTGGAAGCACAAAGTCTTAGTCACCAGACTACCAGGAAAGTCCCTGTGGATGAAATAATTTTTTTTGAAATCTAAGAATTTTATTATAAAATTAAGTAATACTAATGCTTTTAGAAATATATGAAAAGATGTAAAAAAGTGAAAGTCTTCCTCCTTTCCTTTCCTGCCCATGCTTAGTCCTTCTCAGGAGTCACAAGTGTTAAACATTTTGCTTTCAGTCCATTTTTTTAAAATATATTTGGCTGCTCTGCGTCTTGGTTGCGGCATGTGGGATCTTAGTTCCCTGACCAGGGATTGAACCTAGGCTCCCTGCATTGAGAGCAAGGACCCTCCTGGGTCCTCAGGGACGTCCCTGCTTCTAGTGTTCTGACTCTTCTCTCCAGACGTTAAAGAAGGTTTGCTTGTTTATCACCTTTAACTGTTAGGTCTTGACTCTCAACTCTGAAAGGCGAGGAGCAGAGCCTGCTTGAGGCTGGTCCTCGGGCATCCTCTCTCCTCCCACCTCTTGTCGGGGGTGTTTTCGCTTTTAGTTCTTCTGTTGGTTATTTCATTTTAAAAAGTAATGCAAATCCACATTAAAAATTCAAACTGGACCAAAGGATGTGCGCTGAAACCAGAGCACCTTCTCTGGAAGGGAAGGGTTTGAAGCTACCAAGACGGCTGATATTTGTTTATAAAATTAGTCAGGGAAATAAGGGTGATGTAGCCTCGTCCAGGGTTCAGGTGGGACCTTGTGCAGGAGTGGGGCAGGTGAGGGAATGGTGTTCAGGAAAGAGGGGTCATGGGATGGAGGACGCAGGCTGGCCAGGAGGACGCCGCCCTACCCTGGGTTTGGCCGAGGCTGTGGAATGCAGTTGCAGACCGGTCGGCTCAGAGTGAGGGGTGTTCCAGCTGCAAGGGCGTGGAGGCCCTGGGCTGAGATCCTGGCTCAGGCACTTTCTAGCTGGGATCATGGATGGGTTAGTGTGCCTTTCTGAGTCTTGGTATCTTTTTTTTTTTTTTGACCACTTCTATTGGTCTTTCATGTATCTATTTTTATCCCTCTTTGTTCTTTTGGCCCGTGTGGGCCTCCCATCACAGTGGCCTCTCTCACTGCAGAACACCGGCTCTGGGCGCATGCACTCTAGAGCTCTGGCTCAGTAATTGGACACATGAGTCCAGCTGCTCCACAGCACGCGGGATCTTCCCAGGCCAGGGCTCGAACTGGCGCCCCTTGCACTGCAAGGCGGTGTTCTTACCCACTGGACCACCAGGGAAGCCCCCCTGGTATCTTTTATTTGGGGAAACGGATGGGAATAATACCTCCTTCCTATGGTGGCTGTGAATACTGAGTGAAAAGTGAATGTGTTAGTCGCTCAGTTGTAGCTGATTCTCTGCGAACCTAGGCTCCCTGCATTGAGAGCAAGGACCCTCCTGGGTCCTCAGGGACGTCCCTGCTTCTAGTGTTCTGACTCTTCTCTCCAGACGTTAAAGAAGGTTTGCTTGTTTATCACCTTTAACTGTTAGGTCTTGACTCTCAACTCTGAAAGGCGAGGAGCAGAGCCTGCTTGAGGCTGGTCCTCGGGCATCCTCTCTCCTCCCACCTCTTGTCGGGGGTGTTTTCGCTTTTAGTTCTTCTGTTGGTTATTTCATTTTAAAAAGTAATGCAAATCCACATTAAAAATTCAAACTGGACCAAAGGATGTGCGCTGAAACCAGAGCACCTTCTCTGGAAGGGAAGGGTTTGAAGCTACCAAGACGGCTGATATTTGTTTATAAAATTAGTCAGGGAAATAAGGGTGATGTAGCCTCGTCCAGGGTTCAGGTGGGACCTTGTGCAGGAGTGGGGCAGGTGAGGGAATGGTGTTCAGGAAAGAGGGGTCGCGGGGATGGAGGACGCAGGCTGGCCAGGAGGACGCCGCCCTACCCTGGGTTTGGCCGAGGCTGTGGAATGCAGTTGCAGACCGGTCGGCTCAGAGTGAGGGGTGTTCCAGCTGCAAGGGCGTGGAGGCCCTGGGCTGAGATCCTGGCTCAGGCACTTTCTAGCTGGGATCATGGATGGGTTAGTGTGCCTTTCTGAGTCTTGGTATCTTTTTTTTTTTTTTGACCACTTCTATTGGTCTTTCATGTATCTATTTTTATCCCTCTTTGTTCTTTTGGCCCGTGTGGGCCTCCCATCACAGTGGCCTCTCTCACTGCAGAACACCGGCTCTGGGCGCATGCACTCTAGAGCTCTGGCTCAGTAATTGGACACATGAGTCCAGCTGCTCCACAGCACGCGGGATCTTCCCAGGCCAGGGCTCGAACTGGCGCCCCTTGCACTGCAAGGCGGTGTTCTTACCCACTGGACCACCAGGGAAGCCCCCCTGGTATCTTTTATTTGGGGAAACGGATGGGAATAATACCTCCTTCCTATGGTGGCTGTGAATACTGAGTGAAAAGTGAATGTGTTAGTCGCTCAGTTGTAGCTGATTCTCTGCGACCCCATGGACTGTAGCCTGCCAGGCTCCCCTGTCCATGGAATTCTGCAGGCAGGAATGCTCCTGGAGTGAGTAGCTCTTCCCTTTGCCAGGGGATCTTTCTGACCCAGGGATCAAACTGCATTGCAGACAGATTCTTTACCATCTGAGCCACCAGGGAAACCCAGGAAATCCTGACCAAAGGCATATAATTAAAGTACCTAATGCAGCGCCTCTTACATGGTAGAGATGCTAGGAAGCGTGGATTGTGAGGGAGCTGGAATGTTTTGGTACAGATGCCTTAAAAACATAATGTGAGATGCACATCACCTGCGAGCCCCTCTGTGGCTAGACAGTCATCCCCCCGCAGGCACCCCGCCTCTGCCCACAGCCTTCTGCAGCGGCTCGCTGCCCTGGGGACTCTTGTTGGGCGCTTCTGCAGAGCACGTGCATTGTCGGGTGGCTGTGCTTCGTGTATCTGTCGTCATTGCAGGCTGGTGACGTAGTTACTCCACCTTCTTCAGCCCAAGCTCCGTCATGTCCCTCAAGAGCCCCCTCTCAGGGCGTCCCAGGGCTCCTCCCCAGGGAAAGCTGTCAGCTCTCTCGGGCTGTCAGGGACCCCTGGGTTTCGTAGCCTTTCATCCTGACGGCTTCCGGCTGTTTGTCCTCAGTGGAGCGGTCTGCTGCCGTCCCGTGCCCGTGCTTCTCTGATGGGCCTTTCTCTCCACCACGCGGATTTCCTCTGCAGGGCGTCGCCCCGGCTCCTCGCAGTCCACCGTCCTGCCGAGAGCTTATGGTTTGGGAAGGGAAAGAAGCAAGGTTTCCTGTGATGTGTGCAGGTGTTGTGGGTTTTAGAGAACCTCTTGGCTTCCAGAGCACTCGACCATCCACCCTACCCCCTTACCATGCTCTCTCAAGGACGTATTCTGTTGCAACAACTATACAACTGGCTCTGTGTATCCAGGGTTGAACTAACTATGGATCCAGAATATTTGGAAAAAAATTCCCAGAAAGTACCAAAAGGCAAAAATAGTTGCTTGCTGGCAACTATTTGCGTGACATTTGCATTGTTATTTACCATTATTTACATTGCATTAGATATTATACATAATCCAGAGGTGATATAAAGTATATGGGAAAATGTGCCTAGAATATGGAAATACTGTATATCATTTTTTATAAAACAAACTTGAGCGTCCATGAATTTTGGTACTTTGGCGGGGGCAGGATCTGGAAATCAGTCCCTCAGACACCAGGGAAGCACGAGATATGAAAATGGTACCACTGCGCATCAGTTTTCGTCTTCTACTTTTCAGGGAACTTTTTTTTTTTTTAAAGATTTATTTATTTATTTATTTTTTGGGCGAGGGTCGGGTTGGGGAGGGAGGGGAGCAGGGAGGCCACTTCTATCGGTCTTTTGTTTCTCTATGTTCATCTGTCTTTGTTCTTTGGCTCCTGTGGGCCTCCCATCGCGGTGGCGTCTGACATTGCAGAGCGCTGGCTCTGGGCACATGCGCTCCAGAGCTCCGGCTCGGTAATTGGACACATCGGTCCAGCCGCTCCGCGGCACGTGGGATCTTCCCAGGCCAGGGATCGAACCGGCGCCCCTTGCACTGCCAGGCGGTGTCCTTACCCACTGGACCACCAGGGGAAGCCCTCAGGGAACTTTTGTGTATACTGTTTCATTCATCTCATTTTGTCATCATGACAGCACTGTAAGGAAATACAGAAGACATCATTAATGTTGAGGCAGTCCGAGCACGGGTTGTAAAAGTATTTCCAGACACAGAGCCTTTCAGAAGGGAGTGAATTTATTAAGAACAAAGAGCATAATATGGGCACTGCAAGTGCCGTGGGCCAACCTTCTGACAGACCGGGGAGAATCAACAGTTTTCATGGATTAGTAGCCAATTTTTCCAGCCTTGAGACAAAGAAATTCCTGCTGGATGGTTGGTGGTAGATGATCGGTTGGGGTGCTCGAGGGTGTTTACTGGAGTGGGCACCTTTGCTCAGGAAACTTGGTGATGACTAGCGGGGGCTCTTGGCAAGGGTCCAAAGGGACTCAGTCAGCTTCTGAGCCATCCATGATTCTGGGCTCAGCTTCCGTGGCCTGCTGCAAGGCCTCACACCTGTGACTCTGGGGCAATTTACATTGCCAAATTAGTTGCTTGCTGGCAACTATTTGCGTGACATTTGCATTGTTATTTACCATTATTTACATTGCATTAGATATTATACATAATCCAGAGGTGATATAAAGTATATGGGAAAATGTGCCTAGAATATGGAAATACTGTATATCATTTTTTATAAAACAAACTTGAGCGTCCATGAATTTTGGTACTTTGGCGGGGGCAGGATCTGGAAATCAGTCCCTCAGACACCAGGGAAGCACGAGATATGAAAATGGTACCACTGCGCATCAGTTTTCGTCTTCTACTTTTCAGGGAACTTTTTTTTTTTTTAAAGATTTATTTATTTATTTATTTTTTGGGCGAGGGTCGGGTTGGGGAGGGAGGGGAGCAGGGAGGCCACTTCTATCGGTCTTTTGTTTCTCTATGTTCATCTGTCTTTGTTCTTTGGCTCCTGTGGGCCTCCCATCGCAGTGGCGTCTGACATTGCAGAGCGCTGGCTCTGGGCACATGCGCTCCAGAGCTCCGGCTCGGTAATTGGACACATCGGTCCAGCCGCTCCGCGGCACGTGGGATCTTCCCAGGCCAGGGATCGAACCGGCGCCCCTTGCACTGCCAGGCGGTGTCCTTACCCACTGGACCACCAGGGGAAGCCCTCAGGGAACTTTTGTGTATACTGTTTCATTCATCTCATTTTGTCATCATGACAGCACTGTAAGGAAATACAGAAGACATCATTAATGTTGAGGCAGTCCGAGCACGGGTTGTAAAAGTATTTCCAGACACAGAGCCTTTCAGAAGGGAGTGAATTTATTAAGAACAAAGAGCATAATATGGGCACTGCAAGTGCCGTGGGCCAACCTTCTGACAGACCGGGGAGAATCAACAGTTTTCATGGATTAGTAGCCAATTTTTCCAGCCTTGAGACAAAGAAATTCCTGCTGGATGGTTGGTGGTAGATGATCGGTTGGGGTGCTCGAGGGTGTTTACTGGAGTGGGCACCTTTGCTCAGGAAACTTGGTGATGACTAGCGGGGGCTCTTGGCAAGGGTCCAAAGGGACTCAGTCAGCTTCTGAGCCATCCATGATTCTGGGCTCAGCTTCCGTGGCCTGCTGCAAGGCCTCACACCTGTGACTCTGGGGCAGGATTCAGCATTTCTTCTTATCAATAGGCCACACCTTTGGCCTCATAACACCCTGCTTGTGTCTAATTACTTGCCTGTACCCGTCTCAGGCCATGGCGACCCAGGTCACTGGGAAAAGGGACGGGGACCCGTCTGGCTTCTTCCTGCTGGACGGGGGCATTGTGGGGTCCTGGGTCCCAAAACCTGGTCTCCATCAAGGCGCATTTATCAAGAGAAGTGAGAGTACACAGAATGACAAAGCTGCTTTTTCCAGTGTAGTCCTTGTGTGAACAGGCTGGTGTCCTTGTTGCATCTGCATATGGAGATTTCTAGAAGAAGCAGACTTACTAACAAGAAGGTTAGAGATACATGGCCCAAAGGTGAATAGAAGTAGAAAAGCTGCCAAGGGACCTGGAAGAGGGCCTAGCCAGGAGAACCAGGACCAGGCTTTGGTCAGTGATGATGGTGTTTCTCTAGGTGTGAGAAGATGCAGGGATTGGGGCTCATAGAAATCTTCACTTGAAAATGTCTAATGAAGACCTGTCCTGCTAGTTTTTCCCAGAGCACAGAGTGCCTCATTTGTGATTTCTACCCTCAGCTCCTTTTAGGAAGTGTTGAAGATCAGCAGCTATAGTTGCTCCAGATTTAATCTTTGTAGAGGCAGATGGCAAGTGCCAGTTTCCAGGCAGCAGGGCCCCTTCATGGCCATAGATTTGACCATCAGTCCAGGGCATTGTATGATCATTTGTCCCATGAAGCTAGGAATGCTCATCCCCAGGTCTAGCACAGATGTTTTGCTTGGCCACTCAGTATGCTGTTACTGGACTAGGCTATGAAAGTAGCAAAAGTCATGGACCGTGTCTCTCTTACCAGAAGATTTTTGTAGTCCAGAGAAATATTCTGTATTGTTGCTTCTTCCTGTATCTAGAGTTACAGTCATTGATCTCCTATGGAACTATGTATCATTACTTTATTAGAGACTCAGTCAGACATTTGATAATGGAAGAGGTAACAGCTTTGTAAAATAGGAATATAGAAAATAACATAACTAGCAGTAAAGTAAGGTCACAGGTAAGAATTTAAGAACTTTGAATAGATGCAGCCCCGTGTATACCATGCCTTCTGACTTAGTTTGTTGAATGACTATATGTCTGGTGTTCTCCAGGCTATAGATTATAGAGCATCTGATCTTTTTCCAAAACTGATCATGAAGTTAGGCATCAGAAACAAACTTAGAGTGTTCTTTCATTAACTAAAATCTTGTAAGAGTACAACATAATACCAAGGGACTAACTGGAAGTGAGTCTTGGTAAAAACAGACCTTAATTAACAAAACTAGAATTTAATATTTAGTGAAACAATTTTTTTTTCTGTAATTGTCCCTATTTTGATTAAACACAGCCGAGACTAATTTCTTTTTTTTTTTTAATTCTTTATTTTAAAAGTTTTACCGAGTTTTGCTGTTCACAGACATGTATGTTCCCAAAAATATGGAACGCTTCACAATTTGCGTGTCATCCTTGCACAGGGGCCATGCTAATCTTCTCTGGAGGCCTAGGAGAACCAGGACCAGGCTTTGGTCAGTGATGATGGTGTTTCTCTAGGTGTGAGAAGATGCAGGGATTGGGGCTCATAGAAATCTTCACTTGAAAATGTCTAATGAAGACCTGTCCTGCTAGTTTTTCCCAGAGCACAGAGTGCCTCATTTGTGATTTCTACCCTCAGCTCCTTTTAGGAAGTGTTGAAGATCAGCAGCTATAGTTGCTCCAGATTTAATCTTTGTAGAGGCAGATGGCAAGTGCCAGTTTCCAGGCAGCAGGGCCCCTTCATGGCCATAGATTTGACCATCAGTCCAGGGCATTGTGTGATCATTTGTCCCACGAAGCTAGGAATGCTCATCCCCAGGTCTAGCACAGATGTTTTGCTTGGCCACTCAGTATGCTGTTACTGGACCAGGCTATGAAAGTAGCAAAAGTCGTGGACCATATCTCTCTTACCAGAAGATTTTTGTAGTCCAGAGAAATATTCTGTATTGTTGCTTCTTCCTGTATCTAGAGTTACAGTCATTGATCTCCTATGGAACTATGTATCATTACTTTATTAGAGACTCAGTCAGACATTTGATAATGGAAGAGGTAACAGCTTTGTAAAATAGGAATATAGAAAATAACATAACTAGCAGTAAAAGTAAGGTCACAGGTAAGAATTTAAGAACTTTGAATAGATGCAGCCCCGTGTATACCATGCCTTCTGACTTAGTTTGTTGAATGACTATATGTCTGGTGTTCTCCAGGCTATAGATTATAGAGCATCTGATCTTTTTCCAAAACTGATCATGAAGTTAGGCATCAGAAACAAACTTAGAGTGTTCTTTCATTAACTCAAATCTTGTAAGAGTACAACATAATACCAAGGGACTAACTGGAAGTGAGTCTTGGTAAAAACAGACCTTAATTAACAAAACTAGAATTTAATATTTAGTGAAACAATTTTTTTTTCTGTAATTGTCCCTATTTTGATTAAACACAGCCGAGACTAATTTCTTTTTTTTTTTTAATTCTTTATTTTAAAAGTTTTACCGAGTTTTGCTGTTCACAGACATGTATGTTCCCAAAAATATGGAACGCTTCACGAATTTGCGTGTCATCCTTGCACAGGGGCCATGCTAATCTTCTCTGTATCATTCCAATTTTAGTATATGTGCTGCCGAAGCGAACACTAATTTCTTTTTAAAATAAGTTTGGCCCATTGATTATAGATGCCATAGGCTGTCATCAGTTTTTGTCAAGGTGGCCTTTTTTTTCTAGAAATCCCTACTATACTTTCAGATTTCTATATGTGTTGGGAGACAGTCTTTTTTAATTACTTGATAAAGCTATTTATTTATGTATTTTTTAAATGTTGGCCTCTTTTATTGTTTTTTATTTATTTATTTTCATCTATCTTTATTCTTTGGCCCATGTGGGCCTCGCATTGCAGTGGCCTGTCTCACTGAAGAGCACTGGCTCCGGGCACATGTGCTCCAGAGTGCTGGCTTGTAATTGGGCCACTGGCCCAGCCGCTCCATGGCATGTGGGATCTTCCTGGGCCAGCGATTGAACTGGTGCCCCTTGCACTGCAAGGCAGACCCTTTACTCACTGGACCGACCACCAGGGAAGCCCCCCAATAAAGTTATTTAGAACCCAGGTGCCTCTAATTTCTGGAGGGACGAGGCAGAGAGAAAAAAATGTTTTAATTTTACCCACAGGTGTAAATTACTCAGTTGCTTTAGACCAGTGGAACTTGAGAAGAGCTTCTTTATGTCTGAAAACAAAGACTAGAAGGCAGTAGTATGTCAGACAAAAAAATCATGAAAATTGTAATCATGTTAAGCACTTTATTTAATTCCACATATTGAATTTTTGTTCCAGTGCCCTTGCCTGATGGTGGAGGTTGATAGTTGACTGTGGTAGTTTTAAGAAGTTTTCAGAGTTTTTGTTAAGGCTTGGATAATTTGTCCAGTGAAGTGGGTGCCTTGGTCACTGGAGAGTGTAGAAGGTATACCCCAGTGGAGGACACATTTTAGCCTTTTTTTTTTTCCTCCCTTATGAGAGCATTAACCCTGCAGCCAGGAAAGACTTTATCCCATCAAATAAAAGTGAGGTTTGTCAGGGAGCCAGGAAAGCCATTTGGCTGTCTTGGATTTCCCTTAGCCCTGACTGTTTGATTTACAGCAATTGTTTGTCCATTTCCAGTTCCCCAGTTTAGGAGTAATGAGGTTAATTCCTGTAGAAGCAGAATGATTTTCTCTATGTGTGCCGTAGTCTTCATAGATCATTGTGAAATAATACTCATTCACTTTACCAGAGTAACAAAAGATTTTAAAAACAAATATAAATCACATAAAGGCAAAGAAATTTGTTTAGTCTGTTCTCGAAAGCCATATTCCAAGAAAACCTTGTTCTTTTAACCGGGTTAAAGGTTTGGTACCAGCTTGTATTCACTATGGTTATTCACTTTAGCCAAAGTAACCATAAAAGATTTCAAAGGCAGTTTAAGGTCTTTGGAAACTTGTACTAAGCACAAATCTCTCTTCTCAAGATCCACTTCCCACAATCCCTTTGACACTTTCTGTATTCATCACTTGGTCTGCCCGTTCACAGAACAACCACCTACAAGTTCAGACTTAACTTCCTTTTCCCTTAATAGAATGCAATTCCATTCCTTATACCTTTTTATTAAAAGCGCACATCCTACTTTCCTTCTTGCAACCACGAACTGCCCTTTATAGCATCATTCTGTGGATTGCTAAACAAAAACCACCCAGAGCTCTTTGGTCATTTGTATTTTCTTTCTTCAAACTTTTCTTCACAATGCCTATCTTAATTAGATTAATGAACAGTAATTACCAGGTATTAATTTAATTGTGAGTATTCCCCAGTTCCTGTGAACCTGAAATTCATTTAGTTTAATTTTTCTTGAACTTAGAATTATTTGATTTATAAGCACTTGGTGACTCAGATGGTAAAGAATCTGCCTGCAATGTAGGAGGCCCAGGTTTCATTCCTGGGTTAGATCTCCTAGAGAAGGGAATGGTAACCCACTCCATTATTTTAGCCCAGAGAATTCCGGGGACAGAGGAGCCTGGCAGGCTATAGTCTATGGGGCCGCCAAGAGTCAGACACAACTTTGCCTTGTGTGTACTGAGCTTTTCTTTAGGACAATTAAATAGAGCTTATTGACAAAATAACCTCAGCAGTATTATCCAAAGACAAAGACACACACTGAAACAAGCATAAATCTGGAGAGAGAGATCTCACAGTTTTCCCCTTGAGATTTAAAATGTCTGTTTACCCCCCACCTTCTTTTTTTTCCCTTTGATTTGAAGTTCTGATTTCCTCATGACTGGAGTCTTGGGCAGAATGGACTTGTATCTCAAGGATATGATAAGAGTTAACTTCAGACTCTCAGGCAGGGTTGGAGCTCCAACAAAGAAGATTTTAATAAACTAGCCTTTTCCTAATTGCACACGCAAAAAAGAACTCCAGAAAGATTTCATTTCAACCTGTTTTCTCCAGAGTCTAAAGAATATCATGGCCATCCAGTGTTAAAAATATCATCTCTTTTGTAGTCATAGTTTCATAGATAGAGTTTTTATTTTTATTTATTTATTTTTTTTTTAATTTTTTTGGGGGGGTTATGGAGGGAGGGGGGCAGGTGAGCCACTTCTATTTGTCTTTCATTTATCTATTTTTCATCCATCTTTGTTCTTCGGTTCGTGTGGCCCTACCATCGCAGTGGCCTCTGTTGTCACAGAGCACCGTCTCTGGGCGCATGTGCTCCAGAGCTCCGGCTCGGTAATTGGACACATCGGTCCAGCCGCTCAGTGGCACGTGGGATCTTCCCAGGCCAGGGATCGAACCAGTGCCCCTTGCACTGCAAGGCGGTGTCCCTACCCACTGGACCACCAGGGAAGCCTCTATAATTTTTAAATTAGCTCTTAAATTGGCTCGGATGACAGGGATCGTGACTGATAAGATGTCCCAGCTGAGATTGTTCCTTTGGGGAGGTGGTGTCTTAGTTTGATCAGAAAAACTAAAAAGTAAGGGAACTTGCAAGAATAGGTTGATTTCTTTTCCCACTTTCTTATCCCCTCTCCCCTCACCCCAGGAGATATGGGGAGTTAGAAGGGGAGTCAGGAGAGGGGGCTTCCCTGGTGGCTCCGTGATAAGGTGTCCACCTGCCAGTGCAAGAGACATGGATTTGATACCTGATCTGAGAAGATCCCATATGCCTCAGAGCAACTAGAATGTTAGGAGAGTTATTTCTTAGCTTTTGACTATAGGAGAAAGTCCTGGGCTAGGAGATCTGATGAAGGAGGAGAGACAGAGTTGAGGGGAGAAGGCAGCAACAGAAAGACATACATGGCTTGAGTCCCTGAAGTCTGGATTTTGACTGAGTGCCATACTGAACAGCAAAAGAGATGAAGTTGGAGGTCTGTGTTAAAATTCAGTGTGCTACTTAGAGGCCATTTTTCTTGGTTCCCCAATTTGTACTGGCTCCAAGCTTTGATGTAAAAGAATGTGAATCTTTCTAAGATTTTTTCAGGGTCAGAGTTTTTCCAGTTTCTGAGAATACAGCCTAAAGGTGAGTCTGAGGGAGGTTCTCAAGACATACATACCCTGAGCCCATTCTTAGAATGGAGGTACCAAGTTTTTCCTTGAGCCTTCTGCAAACAGGCAAGTGGCTATGGAAGCAGATGAGGGACTCACCAGGGTTACCTTCTAGTTGTTCCAAAGGCTCCACAGAAAGCATCCCAACTGTCCCAGGCACTGTCCGCATGTGACAAGGCACCGTGCCGCTAACGGCACAAATAGTGAGCCATCCCAACAGCCATGTCCAACAGTGAGAGGTGTCCCCCAAACATGTGGCACAAACCCATGCGACCAGGCACAGCCTAGACACAAGCCGTGTGCAAGTGCACCTGGCGACCAGAGCTTGGAAAATGTAGAAAAGCGTTTCCCCGAAACCAGCCATGACTCATCTTTTAGCAGTTCCCTGAAATGTGGAAGACGCTCTTTGGGATGATTCAGAGGCTGCTTCTAGGCTCCTGTAAATTAATCCGGACAGAGGAAGGAAAAGTGAAAGAGACCAGGAGGAGAGGCTGAGGAAAGAGCCTTGCAATCCTGCCGGGAAGGCTGGCCTGGGGAATGGGCTTGAACCAATATGTGCGTGACACGGTGCACGGCAGTTGTCTTGCTCGGTCAGGTGATCTGATGGCCTGGTCTGCTCCGTGACCCTCCTATCGCACTGTGGGTGTCTTCTGGTGGCAGGCGCCCTAATGGCTTTTTTTTTGTTTTTTTTAAATGTTGGCCTCTTTTATTGATTTTTATCCATTTATTTTCATCTATCTTTATTCTTTGGTCTGTGTGGACCTCCCATTGCAGTGGCCTCTCTCGTAGCAGAACACCAGCTCTGGGTACATGTGCTCCAGAGCACTGGCCCGCAGCTGGACACACTGGCCCAGCCGCTCTGCGGCATGTGGGATCTTCCCAGGACAGGGATCAAACTGGCGCCCTCGTGCTGCAAGGCGGACTCTTTACCCACTGGACCACCAGGGAAGCCCCCTAATGGCTTTTAAGTGCCTAACTCCATGCCCACACAGTTTTAATTGTCCTGGTCCTCAACTGGAAAGCAGTCAGAAAGAGTGCCCAGTTTGGGCGGCAGCTGCTGGGGCACAGTGAGCAGAGGAGCCTTTGGAATACCCCAGAGGGTCATCCTGGCCAGAGTCCCTCGTCTGCTTCCACAGCCACTTGCCTATTTGCAGAGGGCTCGAGGAAAAAGAAAGAGGAAAGGAGAGTGGGGAAGAGGCCCCTGAGAGTCGTCCCCGTTCAGGCCACCATGTTGAGGCAGTCTGAGCATGGGTTGGAAAAGAATGTCCAGACACAGAGCATTTCAGAAGGGAGGGACTTAAACCCGGCACAATAGTAAAGCCCCAAATCCAACAGGAAAATGTCCCCAAACATGTGGCACAAACCCATGCGACCAGGCACAGCCTAGACACAAGCCGTGTGCAAGTGCACCTGGCGACCAGAGCCTGGAAAATGTAGAAAAGCGTTTCCCCGAAACCAGCCATGACTCATCTTTTAGCAGTTCCCTGAAATGTGGAAGACGCTCTTTGGGATGATTCAGAGGCTGCTTCTAGGCTCCTGTAAATTAATCCGGACAGAGGAAGGAAAAGTGAAAGAGACCAGGAGGAGAGGCTGAGGAAAGAGCCTTGCAATCCTGCCGGGAAGGCTGGCCTGGGGAATGGGCTTGAACCAATATGTGCGTGACACGGTGCACGGCAGTTGTCTTGCTCGGTCAGGTGATCTGATGGCCTGGTCTGCTCCGTGACCCTCCTATCGCACTGTGGGTGTCTTCTGGTGGCAGGCGCCCTAATGGCTTTTTTTTTAAATGTTGGCCTCTTTTATTGATTTTTATCCATTTATTTTCATCTATCTTTATTCTTTGGTCTGTGTGGACCTCCCATTGCAGTGGCCTCTCTCGTAGCAGAACACCAGCTCTGGGTACATGTGCTCCAGAGCACTGGCCCGCAGCTGGACACACTGGCCCAGCCGCTCTGCGGCATGTGGGATCTTCCCAGGACAGAGATCAAACCGGCGCCCTCGCGCTGCAAGGTGGACTCTTTACCCACTGGACCACCAGGGAAGCCCCCTAATGGCTTTTAAGTGCCTAACTCCATGCCCACACAGTTTTAATTGTCCTGGTCCTCAACTGGAAAGCAGTCAGAAAGAGTGCCCAGTTTGGGCGGCAGCTGCTGGGGCACAGTGAGCAGAGGAGCCTTTGGAATACCCCAGAGGGTCATCCTGGCCAGAGTCCCTCGTCTGCTTCCACAGCCACTTGCCTATTTGCAGAGGGCTCGAGGAAAAAGAAAGAGGAAAGGAGAGTGGGGAAGAGGCCCCTGAGAGTCGTCCCCGTTCAGGCCACCATGTTGAGGCAGTCTGAGCATGGGTTGGAAAAGAATGTCCAGACACAGAGCATTTCAGAAGGGAGGGACTTTATTAAGAACAAAGAGCAAAGATCAAGTGGACACCGCGAGCACAGCGGGCCGACCTCTGGACAGACCAGGGAAAGCGGACAGTTTCCATGGTTAGTAGCCAGATTTTTACAGCCTCAAGACAAAGAAACATTCCTGCTGGAAGGCTGGCGTTAGGTGATTGGTTAGGGAGCTGTCGGGTACTTCCTAAAGTAGACATCTTTGCTTAATTTTGAGTCAGAGAGCTTGTTAGGAATTATTAGGGGGCTTTTGGCAAGGTTACAAAGGGGCTCAGTCAAATCCAGAAACATCCTTGGTCCTGGGCTCCGCTTCTGTGGTCTTAGTGCAAGGTTTCGCCCCTGTGACCTTGGGGCAGGACTCAACAATTTGGTCCACTTTAAAGATGAGAAAACAGGCCCAAACCCAAAGAGACCTGGGAGTTGCCTAGATACTGCAGTGCCAGTCTGTCATTGCCTCAGGACCTGTTTCTGGAAGTCTCCTTTATGCCCTGGCCTGTGCCCATTCCCGGGGATCCAATTATGACCCACAGAGGGATAGTCCCCGTTCTCCCAGAGCGCCTCGCCTAGTAATCAAGCACAGTAAACACATACAGAAATAAGCTCTTTAGTTGCCCTTGTGTGAAGTTCTGTGAAGGAACGTGTGTGATGTAGGAGCAAATAACACGCTCTGAGAGTTTTCGGTTTTGAATCCAGGTTCATGCTCCTGGGCCCTTAAAGTTGGGCCCTGGCCTGCCCTGGGGCTTGGCTGTGTAAATTCAAGGATGTGAATGCTGCAGAAGGACCCTGGATGTCGGCGAATTGCCTTGTGGTAGCCCAGGTGACAGTCTGGGATAGTGGAGCTGTGATGTTTTAGAACAGTCCTTTTTAGATCAGCTTCCAATGAAAGGCCTCTGTTAGATGGGGGAGTCAGTTACCGGCCTCCTCTCTCACCCGGGGAGTCTCAGAGTCTTGGTCTTATTGCCTGTCCCCTTCCGCCCTCATCCTGAGCACCTCTGAAAGCTGCTCTTCAAGGTGAGAAAGACTGTCTTGCTACTTGGAGAAGGCTTTGTTGTGGTTGGAGCTTTGTAAGTAGCATCGGCCCTTGGTAGGATCGCCTCTGAAGCGGCTCTCTGGGTCCTTGGCGGTTTGTCCCGAGCTGAACGGCTGCAGCCAGCTCTGGGTCTGAGGTGCCTGTGACGCCACCTTGGTTACGGTGTTCTTTCCCCTTAGGTACGTGTCTGATTTCACCAGCGCGCTCCACTCCATCCGGAAGAAGTACCGGCTAGATGATATTCCTCTCAACTCCCTTTTTCAAGAAGATTGGACGGCTTTTCAGAATTCCATTAGGTAAAATGGGGGTGAACATCCATAATAGAGTATATAAAAATGATAAATGTGTTTGTAAGGGATTCTTTTTTTTTATCTCTCTTTCACTGTCTCCTCCAACCCTGCTTTCTTTTTTTTGTAAAACCAAATACTCTAGACTCTGCAAACACGCCAATAAACAACCAAACCAAAAAAACAAAAACAAAAAACAACCCAAACCCATACTAAAAAGACCTTACTCTTAAAATATTTTTAGAAGTTCTTTATGGACTCATCTCCTTTCGTGACTGAAGTTTTTTTGTGTTGAGATTTCTCCCCACCACCTTCCCCTGCCCCTTAGACTATAAAGTTGGAGCCCTTTGTGGCCTGCCCATCGGGACATTGCCCCGGATAGTCCCGTTCTCCCAGAGCCTCGCCTAGTAATCAAGCACAGTAAACACATACAGAAATAAGCTCTTTAGTTGCCCTTGTGTGAAGTTCTGTGAAGGAACGTGTGTGATGTAGGAGCAAATAACACGCTCTGAGAGTTTTCGGTTTTGAATCCAGGTTCATGCTCCTGGGCCCTTAAAGTCGGGCCCTGGCCTGCCCTGGGGCTTGGCTGTGTAAATTCAAGGATGTGAATGCTGCAGAAGGACCCTGGATGTCGGCAAATTGCCTTGTGGTAGCCCAGGTGACAGTCTGGGATAGTGGAGCTGTGATGTTTTAAAACAGTCCTTTTTAGATCAGCTTCCAATGAAAGGCCTCTGTTAGATGGGGGAGTCAGTTACCGGCCTCCTCTCTCACCCGGGGAGTCTCAGAGTCTTGGTCTTATTGCCTGTCCCCTTCCACCCTCATCCTGAGCACCTCTGAAAGCTGCTCTTCAAGGTGAGAAAGACTGTCTTGCTACTTGGAGAAGGCTTTGTTGTGGTTGGAGCTTTGTAAGTAGCATCGGCCCTTGGTAGGATCGCCTCTGAAGCGGCTCTCTGGGTCCTTGGCGGTTTGTCCCGAGCTGAACGGCTGCAGCCAGCTCTGGGTCTGAGGTGCCTGTGACGCCACCTTGGTTACGGTGTTCTTTCCCCTTAGGTACGTGTCTGATTTCACCAGCGCGCTCCACTCCATCCGGAAGAAGTACCGGCTGGATGATATTCCTCTCAACTCCCTTTTTCAAGAAGATTGGACGGCTTTTCAGAATTCCATTAGGTAAAATGGGGGTGAACATCCATAATAGAGTGTATAAAAATGATAAATGTGTTTGTAAGGGATTCTTTTTTTTCTTCTCTCTTTCACTGTCTCCTCCAACCCCGCTTTCTTTTTTTTTGTAAAACCAAATACTCTAGACTCTGCAAACACGCCAATAAACAACCAAACCAAAAAAACAAAAACAAAAAGCAACCCAAACCTGTACTAAAAAGACCTTACTCTTAAAATATTTTTAGAAGTTCTTTATGGACTCATCTCCTTTCGTGACTGAAGTTTTTTTATTTGTGTTGAGATTTCTCCCCAATACCTTCCCCTGCCCCTTAGCCAGTGGTTTTTACATTAAGTTAGAACTTCTATTTTAGAAAATGCACAGCTGATTGGATCTTGTTTCTAGATCTAAGTGTGATAGTACTAGATGGTAAGGCAATGCTATTTAGCCTGCAAAGAACCATGTAAGAGATCTATGAAAGGCCTTGAGGTGACCCTCCCAGGTCATTGTCGAGAGGCTCCAGGGTAGCCTGTGTGACCTGTGGGCTGCTTGGTAGACACCCTGTTGCCCTAAGCCCTGAGGCCTGGTCAGAGTGTGATTGGCAGTGGCCTGAGGCCATTGGCCCTTGATGTGTCTAGCCAGAGAATGCAAATGCTGACCAGTGGCCAGATCTGACCTGTGGACAAGTTTTGTTTGATCACAGTATTACAAAAAAATTTTTTTTACATGATTTGCCAGCATGTAAAACCAGATCTAACACAGTCCAGCTTTCTAACATCATGCCAAAATTGGAATCTCTGCAAGCACTGAGCCTGCCTCGCCCCAAGGCCATGGCCCCGGTCAGGGGCTGGAAGCTGAAACCCCCAGTTGACCAGGAGAATGTCCTCTCTTGTGTTTTCCCACTCCTGTGTGGCTTAACAGCTGTACTGTTGGCGTGAGGTAAAGAGCAGTCTAGAAATTTCTTTTCTCTCCAGCCATTCTTTGCAGGCATGCCTTCTGGAAAGGCAAGCTGCTCTGCCCCCACTTACATTGCTTGCCTGACCCCCGCAGCCTAGGTAACATGAGCAGGGCCCCATGGCGCATGCGTGTCCTAAGACCTTCTCATCAGAGTAAACCTGGGGCCTCCCAGGACTGTTTGGAACATCTCCTTGTGGGCTCCGATCTAAACTTTTATTTTTGGATGAAATTTAATGTTCTGGAGACTGATACCCCTTATCAGTGGTGGCAACTTGGTACACCAGAAAATATTACGCACGAGGTTGTTCTGTTGTACCTGATGTGGGTGGAATATTTCACTTTCTCATAAACCTTTCTTATGATGGAATGCCTAGATATCCTGGTGATGATAGGCACTTTTAGAGAAAGTTAAAAGTTAACTAGCCCTAAGATGTTTTTAATCCTTGGATTTGCCCTGACATTATAGTTTGGTGTTGAAGGACTCAGTGCTTGGAGTTCGAGGCCTCGCCTGAAATCACTTGAAAATTAAACAATTATTAAATTCAGACCTGGTGATCATTCAAGCTTCTCTCTCAGAAACAAATGGATTAAACTCATCTGCCTTTCATGAGGTCAGAGAGAAACATAATTCTGATACCACAACAGTTTTCTCTTCTTTGCCTGGCAAATAGCAAGGCATCTCACAAACATTAAATGATGAATTTTGGTTTTTTAAATTTTAGAGACAAAGAATTTCCAACCCATTTTGTTTTATTTTTGTTTGGTGGGTTTTTTTCTTTTTTTGGCTACACCACGAGGCTTGTGGGATCCTAGTTCCCTGCCCAGGGATCAAACCCAGGCCCTCCTGCAGTGCGCGCTCAGAGTTGTAACCCACTGGGCTCTCTGGGCACATGCACTCCAGAGTGCTGGCTCGCAATTGGACATGTGTGCTCTGTGGCACACGGGATCCTCCTGGGCCAGGGATCAAACCCGCACCCTTTGCACTGCAAGGCGGACTCTCTGTTCACTGGACCACCAGGGAAGCCCCAACCCATTTTCTTAATTTTCAAAAGCAACCTCCATATTTTGGGAAATGTTAAATTATTTGAGATCGTGTTGAGTAAAGAGCAGTCTAGAAATTTCTTTTCTCTCCAGCCATTCTTTGCAGGCATGCCTTCTGGAAAGGCAAGCTGCTCTGCCCCCACTTACATTGCTTGCCTGACCCCCGCAGCCTAGGTAACATGAGCAGGGCCCCATGGCGCATGCGTGTCCTAAGACCTTCTCATCAGAGTAAACCTGGGGCCTCCCAGGACTGTTTGGAACATCTCCTTGTGGGCTCCGATCTAAACTTTTATTTTTGGATGAAATTTAATGTTCTGGAGACTGATACCCCTTATCAGTGGTGGCAACTTGGTACACTAGAAAATATTACGCACGAGGTTGTTCTGTTGTACCTGCTGTGAGTGGAATATTTCACTTTCTCATAAACCTTTCTTATGATGGAATGCCTAGATATCCTGGTGATGATAGGCACTTTTAGAGAAAGTTAAAAGTTAACTAGCCCTAAGATGTTTTTAATCCTTGGATTTTCCCTGACATTATAGTTTGGTGTTGAAGGACTCAGTGGTTGGAGTTCGAGGCCTCGCCTGAAATCACTTGAAAATTAAACAATTATTAAATTCAGACCTGATGATCATTCAAGCTTCTCTCTCAGAAACAAATGGATTAAACTCATCTGCCTTTCATGAGGTCAGAGAGAAACATAATTCTGATACCACAACAGTTTTCTCTTCTTTGCCTGGCAAATAGCAAGGCATCTCACAAACATTAAATGATGAATTTTGGTTTTTTAAATTTTAGAGACAAAGAATTTCCAACCCATTTTGTTTTATTTTTGTTTGGTGGGTTTTTTTCTTTTTTTGGCTACACCACGAGGCTTATGGGATCCTAGTTCCCTGCCCGGGGATCAAACCCAGGCCCTTCTGCAGTGCACGCTCAGAGTTGTAAACCACTGGGCTCTCTGGACACATGCACTCCAGAGTGCTGGCTCGCAATTGGACATGTGTGCTCTGTGGCACACGGGATCCTCCTGGGCCAGGGATCAAACCCGCACCCTTTGCACTGCAAGGCGGACTCTCTGTTCACTGGACCACCAGGGAAGCCCCAACCCATTTTCTTAATTTTCAAAAGCAACCTCCATATTTTGAGAAATGTTAAATTATTTGAGATCGTGTTGAGTAGAGTTGTGGTTCATGACAGAAGTCCCAGGACAGAGGGCTATCAGAAGGCACCAGCATTTCCCTTTTACATGAGTTACTCATGGATGAAATGTTTTTGGGTCGGCGCTCAAAGGGGTAACTGGGCTCTCACAACCCAGCACATCACCTGCAGGGGCGAATAGTTAGAATTTTTATGAATGAGACAGTGTTTGTCCTATAAATGCCAGCATTCCAGATGCTTAACCGTGAAGTGCCTTTTGTTTCCTTTAGGATCCTGGCCACCTGCGGAGAGCTCTTGCGGCAGTGTGGGGACTTTGAGCAGCAGCTGGCCAACAGGTAGGAGGGAGCTGGGGGCGGGTCGCCGGGCTGGGCTCTCTGTTAGATCTGTTAGATCTGGGATCCAGTTGGGGAACTAGATCTCACGTGTACCTAGCACCGTCCGCCCCCTCAGAGCTCCAGGGCCGTCTGTACCCAGAATACGAGCTATCGGTGTTGTTACCGTTCAGCATTTATTGAGCGCCTAAAAGGAGCAAGGTCTGACCTCGTTGGCAGCGGGCACATGATGTTAGTTAGAAATGGAAGTCTCAGCCCAATTGAGGAAGCAGTACATGCTCTCTCCAGATTATCAGTGGGCTGGGTTCTCCCTGCATGTGTGTAACTCAGTTATTGGCAACCAAAACACATGTCTCCATAGAGATAGTGGTACAGGCAGTCATGAAGTCCCCTGGGCCAGCGCCCAGAGTCAGGAGGAACCGGGCCAGCCTGCCGCCTGGGTTCTGCAGCAGGGTTCTCTACTGCCGAAGGGGGCAGGCGGCAACACGGATTTCTGGGGTCGGCTCTGGAGGGTCCCTTCTGTCCTTTGTTCTATTCTGATACCTGCAGGTGCTTTTACCTTGCCCCAGGGCCAACTCATTAGAAAAGATCCTGATGCTGGAAAGACAGAAGGCAGAAGGAGAAGGGGCAGCAGAGGACGAGGTGGTTGGATAGCGTCACTGACTCAATGGACATGAGTTTGAGCACATTCCAGAGGCACTGAAGGTCAGGGAAGTGTGCTGCCATCCATGGGACTGCAAAGACTTGAACACAACTTAGTGACTGACCCACACCAGTAGTGACCCCATTCAGGCCTGCTTTGCCCGCCGAGGGTTCCACCTTCCCAAACGCTCTCGTTTCTTCCTTTCTTTGGAATCTCTCGTTGCCTTGGTGTAGCTGGTTTCTCTGTTCTGCAGGGGTTCAGGGGAGGAAGTTTGTTTCCCAGCAGGTGTGAGGGCCTAGCAGCAGTCTGTTCCCCTCTTTCCGGGATAGTTCTTTGTTGTCCCAAAGTCATCTCTGCAGGAGCGAATGTCTGGCAGTGGTTTGAAGCGAAAACCAGATGAGGCCCCAGGACTACGTGGGCAGTGGGGCTGAGCTGCTGGGACAGGAGGTCAGCCTGCCCTTGGGATCAGGGTCTGCCCTTGGGGCCAGGGTCCCAAGTTGGTCATCTCTTCTTTGATTTCTGACCCCACGGATTGCCTTCAAGTCACAAGAGTTGCACACACCATGGAGACACGGACAGACAGACAGACACACACACGTGTGTGGTGACGGGAGCCTAGGTTCAGGTTCACAGAGGGCCCCTAAGAAAAGGTGAACATGTTATATTTACATATTTAAAAGAAAACATGTAGCTTATTCTTTTCTTAATTATGGCAGTAATTACGTACTGGGCCCAGCTCATTGGAAAGATTTAAAGTTCACAAGTATGCAAAGGGAAAACTGAAGATCTGCTCACGCTAAACATTCTTCAGAAGAAAGATCTTAAAGTTCACAAGACAATGTTATGAAGTCCCCTGGGCCAGCGCCCAGAGTCAGGAGGAACCGGGCCAGCCTGCCGCCTGGGTTCTGCAGCAGGGTTCTCTACTGCCGAAGGGGGCAGGCGGCAACACGGATTTCTGGGGTCGGCTCTGGAGGGTCCCTTCTGTCCTTTGTTCTATTCTGATACCTGCAGGTGCTTTTACCTTGCCCCAGGGCCAACTCATTAGAAAAGATCCTGATGCTGGAAAGACAGAAGGCAGAAGGAGAAGGGGCAGCAGAGGACGAGGTGGTTGGATAGCGTCACTGACTCAATGGACATGAGTTTGAGCACATTCCAGAGGCACTGAAGGTCAGGGAAGTGTGCTGCCATCCATGGGACTGCAAAGACTTGAACACAACTTAGTGACTGACCCACACCAGTAGTGACCCCATTCAGGCCTGCTTTGCCCGCCGAGGGTTCCACCTTCCCAAACGCTCTCGTTTCTTCCTTTCTTTGGAATCTCTCGTTGCCTTGGTGTAGCTGGTTTCTCTGTTCTGCAGGGGTTCAGGGGAGGAAGTTTGTTTCCCAGCAGGTGTGAGGGCCTAGCAGCAGTCTGTTCCCCTCTTTCCGGGATAGTTCTTTGTTGTCCCAAAGTCATCTCTGCAGGAGCGAATGTCTGGCAGTGGTTTGAAGCGAAAACCAGCTGAGGCCCCGGGACCACGTGGGCAGTGGGGCTGAGCTGCTGGGACAGGAGGTCAGCCTGCCCTTGGGATCAGGGTCTGCCCTTGGGGCCAGGGTCCCAAGTTGGTCATGTCTTCTTTGATTTCTGACCCCACGGATTGCCTTCAAGTCACAAGAGTTGCACACACCATGGAGACACGGACAGACAGACAGACAGACACACACACGTGTGTGTGGTGACGGGAGCCTAGGCTCAGGTTCACAGAGGGCCCCTAAGAAAAGGTGAACATGTTATATTTACATATTTAAACGAAAACATGTAGCTTATTTTTTTCTTAATTATGGTAGTAATTACATGCTGGGCCCAGCTCATTGGAAATATTTAAAGTTCACAAGTATGCAAAGGAAAAACTGAAGATCTGCTCACACTAAACATTCTTCAGAAGAAACTTGCACAGTCGTCTACCCTGTCTTGTTTACTGAGTTCTGACATTAAGGACTTTACATGACTTAACTCATTAATCTTCCCAGGAGGTCCAAAGAGATAGATACTCTTCTTTTCCCCGTTTTTAACACAAAGAGACATCGAGGCATAGAATTTGGCACAGTTGAATAGCTTCTTTTTATAATTTATTTTTTTAATTGGAGGATAATTACTTTACAGAATTTTGTTGTTTTCTGCCAAATATCAACATGAATTAGCTATACGTATACATATGTCCCCTCCCTCTTGAACTTCCCTCCAGGTAATAGCTTTTTTTTTCAATTTTTTGACCTGTAAGTCATCATTTTTATTTTTCATCTCTTTTTTTTTTTTAATTCCCTGGCCTGTGTGGGCTTCCCATTGCAGCGGCCTCTCTTGTTGCAGAGTACCGGCTCTGAGTACATGGACTCCAGAGCGCGGGCTCATAATTGGACACACCGGTCCAGCCGCTCCGCGGCACTTGAGATCTTCCCGGGCCAGGGATCGAACTGGTGCCCCTTGCCCTGCAAAGCGGACTCTTTACCCACTGGACCACCATGGAAGCCCTTGCCTTAATCTTTTAATGAAGACGACTTTACCTTCTAAAGGGCAAGGAAGGATCTGGTTAAGAAGATACATGGGGGCCTGGTAGACCACGGGCGAGCTTCCTGCAGGCCTCTTCTGCCGTTCAAAGAGGCTGAGAGCCCGGCCCTAGCTCTGGTGTGAGATGACAACAGACTGGGTCTGTCCAGGGAGGGCCTACTTTGTAAGTGATGATGCCATTCTGGAAGCACTGAGCCTGGAAAGGGAAAAGAGAAACAGTCACCCTCTGTGTGCCGGTCAGGGAGCCCGAGTGTGTGGCCTCTGCCCATGAAGCGTGTCTTATCTCCCCGCCATTTCACCAGCAGAACCCAGACTGCGGCTTAGGCCCACTCCCCTCAGGTGGCCGTGGCAGTAGCTTGAAACAGTCCGGATCATTTGAGCGACAAGAATGACATTGGCTCCCGGGCCTGAGAGATCACTTGCCTGCAGACAGGGATCATTTGTGATTTGGGGGCTGAGTAGAGCAAGGTCGAGCTGGGTGTCACCCAGGGGATTTCTCTTCAACTTGGGGAGCATACAGGGAGCGGAGGGGTTCGCCATGGCTTCTCTGTCCTTTTATGGTGCCCACCACCGATTTTTTGGCCCAGTGGTATTTGTCACTGGGACACAGCTTCAGTGGGGCAGTTCAGTGGGGCAGTGAGGTATGGAGAAGCCAAAATAAATGTATACGTTTCCATGGCTGAGGGGTGAGCTGTAACTTTTCAAGAAAAGGAGATGAGCTGAGAAAGTAGGTAGAGTAGGGGTGTTCGTCCCTCTCTCCTTCCCCCGTGCGGGCTTAACTGCCTTCTCCGGGCACGGCAGGTCGCACGGCCCTGGCACGTGTTGGGCTCTCCTGTGAATCTCTGAGCTCCTGGGCAGCCTCCGTTGTGCTTAATCATCTGATATCACCAAAACCCATCACAGAGCCCACCTCAACGCTGAGAACACATTGGTTGGCGTGGTGGCGTGAAGTGTGGTGGGTGGGCTGGGCTGGGGCTCTTGGCGCGGAGGCAGGAGTGTCGTTGAGAGTGTGGGGGCACCAGTCATGGAGGCCTCGGGAGCTGGGCCAAGCGTACTTAGTTTTATTTATTGATGAGTCTGCATGGCTGCTTGTGGGCTTTCTCTGGTTGCAGTGAGTGGGGATCCTCTTTGCAGGCTTCTCACAGCCGTGGCTGCCGCTGTTGCCAGAGCACGGGCTCTGGAGCGTGAGGCCTCCAGAGCTGTGGTGCCCAGGCTTTATGGCTCCATGGCATGTGGGATCGTCCTGGACCAGGTATCGAACCCACGTCCCCTGCTGTGGCAGGCAGATTCCTAAGCACCGGGCTACCAGGGAAGTCTCTAGGCAGTTTTAGTTTTATCTTGCAGGGCAGTGAGTGGTCTTTGGGAAAAGGATAAAATCAAACTTGCCTTTTGGAAAGATCTTTCCAGTAAACCTTAGAAGGACAAATTGGGCTGCCCTGGAGGCTCAGATGGTAAAGAAACTGCCTGAAATGCAGGAGACCTGGGCTTGATCCCTGGGTCGGGAAGACCCCCTGGAGAAGGGAACAGCTACCCACTCCAGTATTCTTGCCTGGAGAATCCCATGGACAAAGAGGCCTGGTGGGCTGCAGTCCATGGGGTCATGAAGAGTTGCACTTTCACTTCCCTTCGCTTCAGGAGGACAGATTAAGTGAAGCGAGGGAGGGACGGCCGCCACGACCCGGACAAGAAGCAGTGAAGACTCGGCAGTAAAGCAGCAGCAGGGACGGGCCCCGATTTCACAGGAAAGAGACCTGGCTAGAATGATCGGTGGGCATAAGCCGCAGGGAAAATGGCAGCTTGACCTTCGTGGCAGAGGCAGGTGACCGCCTGAGTCAGCTGTGGCTCCTGGGGAAGGCCCTGTCCCCAGCACTGGTTTGCAGATCCAGGCACGTCTTGACCACGTTGTGGGATTTGTTTGGAAGCAGTGAGTGCCTGAAAGCTGCCATGGCCAGAGTGATGTTTTTCATAAGAAATCGTGGCAAAGGAGGGGCTGGGGACTTAGGCAGAGCTGGGCTGTCCCACGCCGCTCGCCTCCTGGATGCACAGGTTCGTGTACACGTTTAAATGTTGGGGCCCAATGGCAAAGCTGGGCTCAGGAGGAACGCGCCAGAGGTCGATCGCCCCATCGAGCCTCCCCGGGCATTGTTCCTTCTCAGGAAAGCGCCGGCTTCCCCAGTGAGTGGGGACCCTTTTGCAGGCTTCTCACAGCCGTGGCTGCCGCTGTTGCCAGAGCACGGGCTCTGGAGCGTGAGGCCTCCAGAGCTGTGGTGCCCAGGCTTTATGGCTCCATGGCATGTGGGATCGTCCTGGACCAGGTATCGAACCCACGTCCCCTGCTGTGGCAGGCAGATTCCTAAGCACCGGGCTACCAGGGAAGTCTCTAGGCAGTTTTAGTTTTATCTTGCAGGGCAGTGAGTGGTCTTTGGGAAAAGGATAAAATCAAACTTGCCTTTTGGAAAGATCTTTCCAGTAAACCTTAGAAGGACAAATTGGGCTGCCCTGGAGGCTCAGATGGTAAAGAAACTGCCTGAAATGCAGGAGACCTGGGCTTGATCCCTGGGTCGGGAAGACCCCCTGGAGAAGGGAACAGCTACCCACTCCAGTATTCTTGCCTGGAGAATCCCATGGACAAAGAGGCCTGGTGGGCTGCAGTCCATGGGGTCATGAAGAGTTGCACTTTCACTTCCCTTCGCTTCAGGAGGACAGATTAAGTGAAGCGAGGGAGGGACGGCCGCCACGACCCGGACAAGAAGCAGTGAAGACTCGGCAGTAAAGCAGCAGCAGGGACGGGCCCCGATTTCACAGGAAAGAGACCTGGCTAGAATGATCGGTGGGCATAAGCCGCAGGGAAAATGGCAGCTTGACCTTCGTGGCAGAGGCAGGTGACCGCCTGAGTCAGCTGTGGCTCCTGGGGAAGGCCCTGTCCCCAGCACTGGTTTGCAGATCCAGGCACGTCTTGACCACGTTGTGGGATTTGTTTGGAAGCAGTGAGTGCCTGAAAGCTGCCATGGCCAGAGTGATGTTTTTCATAAGAAATCGTGGCAAAGGAGGGGCTGGGGACTTAGGCAGAGCTGGGCTGTCCCACGCCGTCTCGTCTCCTGGATGCACAGGTTCGTGTACACGTTTAAATGTTGGGGCCCAATGGCAAAGCTGGGCTCAGGAGGAACGCGCCAGAGGTCGATCGCCCCATCGAGCCTCCCCCCGGGCATTGTTCCTTCTCAGGAAAGCGCCGGCTTCCCTCTGAACTGCAGAGGCGAGTGTTAGGGTGCTAATGAGCACACGTACCGCACAAGCCCAGCGCGGGCAGGAGCGTGAGTCCTGTGGTTACGTAAAAGGAGTCCAGGGAGCTCCAGGGACCGGCTGTCCCGCTGCCATGTCTAGGGCCCCTGTGACCGCGGGGCTGGTGGGCTCCCCTGGCTTTGGCTGGTCCGCAGAGTGATGCTCAGAGAGCGCGTAGGCAGAAAGGGCCCCGTGTCCCCGATTGCGCATTGACAGCTGCCTGTAGGCTGTGCGTCGTATCGGGAGGGTGGCGTGTTCTGTTAGGGTGAGCGTTAAGTTGGAAATGAACACATCTAGTGTTTCTTGTGCCCCCGGGGCCCAGCTCCCTCCAGAGGATGTCCTGGGATTCAGTGAGGAGCAGGGTGAACACTCCCAAGAAGAGCGCTCCATACACGTAGCTCGGGGCATAATGGCCGTCGCTTTCATTGCAGGATTTTGTCCACAGCTGGGAAGTATCTCTCCGACTCCTACAGCCCTCGGAGCCTGACCGGTTTTCAAGACAGCCTCTTGACGGACAAGAAGAGCTCTGCCAAG
The DNA here is from genome assembly GCA_022376925.1 of Tragulus kanchil. NCBI lineage: Eukaryota > Metazoa > Chordata > Mammalia > Artiodactyla > Tragulidae > Tragulus > Tragulus kanchil. The sequence continues at coordinate 133,758,659 of JAIOJX010000002.1, read as the reverse complement.
AACCCATGGCAAGAATATAATTACCTCCAGAAAGACAGCCCTGCCGAATATGGCAGTTTAATGGAAATACTTTATACCCTCAAGGTATGAGACCAGACTGATGGCATTCTTGTGTTCTTGAAAGCTGGTCCCTCAGCACTCACCCTTCCTGTAACCCGGCACTGCCGCTGTGTGTAGGCCCGGGGCTGTGGCCTGCCCTGCTCCCGTATCTCCGTCTCAGTTATGTCAGGGTTTCAAGGAGCCCTGTCCCCAGCACTGGTTTGCAGATCCAGGCACGTCTTGACCACGTTGTGGGATTTGTTTGGAAGCAGTGAGTGCCTGAAAGCTGCCATGGCCAGAGTGATGTTTTTCATAAGAAATCGTGGCAAAGGAGGGGCTGGGGACTTAGGCAGAGCTGGGCTGTCCCACGCCGTCTCGTCTCCTGGATGCACAGGTTCGTGTACACGTTTAAATGTTGGGGCCCAATGGCAAAGCTGGGCTCAGGAGGAACGCGCCAGAGGTCGATCGCCCCATCGAGCCTCCCCCCGGGCATTGTTCCTTCTCAGGAAAGCGCCGGCTTCCCTCTGAACTGCAGAGGCGAGTGTTAGGGTGCTAATGAGCACACGTACCGCACAAGCCCAGCGCGGGCAGGAGCGTGAGTCCTGTGGTTACGTAAAAGGAGTCCAGGGAGCTCCAGGGACCGGCTGTCCCGCTGCCATGTCTAGGGCCCCTGTGACCGCGGGGCTGGTGGGCTCCCCTGGCTTTGGCTGGTCCGCAGAGTGATGCTCAGAGAGCGCGTAGGCAGAAAGGGCCCCGTGTCCCCGATTGCGCATTGACAGCTGCCTGTAGGCTGTGCGTCGTATCGGGAGGGTGGCGTGTTCTGTTAGGGTGAGCGTTAAGTTGGAAATGAACACATCTAGTGTTTCTTGTGCCCCCGGGGCCCAGCTCCCTCCAGAGGATGTCCTGGGATTCAGTGAGGAGCAGGGTGAACACTCCCAAGAAGAGCGCTCCATACACGTAGCTCGGGGCATAATGGCCGTCGCTTTCATTGCAGGATTTTGTCCACAGCTGGGAAGTATCTCTCCGACTCCTACAGCCCTCGGAGCCTGACCGGTTTTCAAGACAGCCTCTTGACGGACAAGAAGAGCTCTGCCAAGAACCCATGGCAAGAATATAATTACCTCCAGAAAGACAGCCCTGCCGAATATGGCAGTTTAATGGAAATACTTTATACCCTCAAGGTATGAGACCAGACTGATGGCATTCTTGTGTTCTTGAAAGCTGGTCCCTCAGCACTCACCCTTCCTGTAACCCGGCACTGCCGCTGTGTGTAGGCCCGGGGCTGTGGCCTGCCCTGCTCCCGTATCTCCGTCTCAGTTATGTCAGGGTTTCAAGGAGCAGATCAAGTAAACTGGGGTCGAAGCAACTGAAACACGGCTGCAGGAGTTGGATAAATGGAGCTTTATTACTGACAAAAGGTAGGTTGGCTCTGGAGCTGCAGCCAAACGAGCTCGCCCTTCTTCCTCCGGAGTTAGAGTCCGCAGCCGGATGGGCGGAGCTGGATGGCCCTGGGCCCCCACCCGAGAACTGCCTCCTGTGCTGAGTGGCAGGAAGGGGGCCAGAGCACCTGTTGCCTGCTGGCAGACAGAACTGGGAAGGTGGCCCCCAGCCCGGCAGCCAGGGGAGGGACGAGGGCGGAGGGAAGCCAGCAGCGGGCGCCCCCTCCTCAGCGTGTGTTCCTCTACATGGCAACAGGAGGCAATGCTGGGAGTCAGTGTTCTTGCCCGGTGTTCCATTGTTTTGAAATCTGTCTGTCTGCCGTAAAGCTGCCCTTGACTTTGAGCTCCGGACCTCGTGGGCTCCAGGGGCAGGGTGGCCTCCTGAAAAATGGAATGAGCCACTCGCTTCCTGGGAATGGCCCGAGGGTTCTTAGAGAGCCATGGCATCCTTTCCAGAACCTTCCGCCCCACTCCCCAGTCTGATCTGAATCTCACTGTCTTGGCAATAAGCAGAGGAAACACTGCTGTTCCCAAAGGACCAAATTCAATCTGAAACAATCTGGCTGGGCCTCTCGCTCCAGAGGTGAGCGCGCGGCGGGCCCCCGGCTGTGTCTGAGGCTTCAGTGTTGGGTCTCCCCATCCCTCTGCGCCCTGACCCACCAGCTCGTTGCATTTGAACTCGAGAAACACTTCGCGAAGCCATTCTGCAAGTTCATTCATCCATGCTCTGTGATTAGGTTAAAGCAACTCTGTTTATCTTTACTGCTGATCTGATTTATGTCTGTTTGTTGTAATCGGTTCACTAATAATAACAGCAAAACGAAGGTTCCATTTTCCACCTCTGTATTTTTCTCAAGCTGTTTGGAATACCTTGGGACTCACACGGCGGGGGTTGGGGGGTGCACACTCAGGTGACCTCTCTGGGACTTAGGGCTCTGTCTGTCACTCTTGTTTCTAGTTGACACTGGTCATCGCTGTTTTCCTTTCTTCTGTATCTCTGAGGGACAGTCGCAGGTTAATTTTTCCTGAGTGGCCACTCCGTGAGCTGTGCTGATGTGAGCTCTAGAGCGTTAGAATCACCTGGGGACGTGACGGGACGCTGTCCAGCTCGGAGGTTCTGCGGCCGCGCCGGGCACCTGTGGCTCCACATGTTTCCCCGGGAGGCCCGGGCACAGCCCGGCTTGACTCCACCGTGGTCAAGAACCCACTCCCTGTTCTCCTTTCCGTGACGTTTCAGAACATTTCGCTCATGCCCTCGGTTGCCTTGGGGGCCTCACAGCCCGCCTTTTGCATTTTCTTGTCTTAGGAAAAGGGATCAAGTAACCACCAGCTGCTGTCAGCGTCGCGGGCGGCTCTGACTCGCCTCAACCAGCAGGCGCACCAGCTGGCTTTCGATTCCGTCTTCCTGCGCATCAAACAGCAGCTGCTCCTCATTTCCAAGATGGACGTGAGTTTCCCACCACCTGGCAGATACCCCCTCACTGCCAGCCCCGGACCCACCACCTTCCTCAAGCCCTAGGCAGGGCCCCCGCTCTCCTGGGCCGGAAGCCTTGCTGCAGAGTCCCGCTTCCCTTGCTTATTAGCGTGGCTGTCTTTTTTTTTCCTGTTCCCAAAGAGTTTATTATTCTTAAGGATTACATGAGAAAGAGATCCTCACTAACCCCCCACCAAGGGACTGTCTTATCCTAATTGTAGTCACTACGATGCTGTGGTTTCAGACTGTTTCTTGGGATTATTCCTGTTGTTTGGTTAACTTTCACCATTTAGAGAAGCTTAGCTGCCGCCGGACGGGCTGGGGCCGGTCAGAGGAGCTGACTGTCTTATGAGGTTGAGTTGTTCTTCGGCCAAACATTGGTGGGGACTTGGTTCTGGAACCTCACCCAGGAGAGTGGCTTACCAGGTTTGACCGGGTGTTTTTGAGGAGAGTTTGAAGGACACTGCTCTTTTCCATCTTTGATACGCTTACTGTCTGTTTATTCTTAGAACGCCTTGCACCCGCTTCTCTTTTCTGGTTGTCCTTCTTGCTTTTCAAGGAATTGCTCCCTGGTCCTGTCTTCTCTACAGGCTCTGACTTTCTCTGGGTCCAGCTCTAAGATTTCCTTTCAGAGTTCTGAGACTATGCCCTGACTAATTTTTCTCACTGACTGCTCAGGTCTGCCTCGATTTGGCTTTTTTAAATTATTCTTTTACTTTTCTTCTCTTTATGGAGATACAGCTTTTTTAAAAGATAATCTTTTGGGGGGACTTCCCGAGTGGTCCAGTGGCTAAGACTCCGCGTTCCCAATGCCAGGGGCCTGGGTTTGATCCCTAGTAAGGGAACTGACGGCTTCCTGGTGGCTTAGATGGTAAGGAATCTGCCTGCAATGCAGGAGACTCAGGTTCCATCCCTGGGTCAGGAAGATCCCCTGGAGAAGGAAATGGCAACTCCCTCCAATATTCTTGCCCAAAGAATTCCATGGACAGAGAGAGGAGCCCGGGGGGCTATCATCATGGAGTCACAAAGAGTCGGACATGACTGAGCAACTAACACTTCGCTTCAAGGGAACTAGATCCCACATGCTGCAGCTAAGACCTGGTACAGCCAAAAGAAATGATGAATGAAAGAAAGAAAGAAAGAGTCTTTGGGGAAAGATCATGTTATGGGCCTTTGTTCACCAGCACATCCTTTGCTTTTGGCTGTCCTCTGGAAAACGTCCTGGACTGGGAGCCAAGAGCTGCTCTTCACTTGACCAGATCATTCACTGTGATCTGGTCCAGTCATGTGCAAAATGCCTTGAGATCTTCTCTAACCAGATTTTGCATTTCTGCCACGGGTGGGGCCGGGCTCTGTGCCAGGTTGGTCACGTGGTGACCACTGCTGTCACACCCTGACAGAAGTGATGTCACTGTGACTGTATCTAGGCTCTGCTCATGCATGGTCTCGCAGGATCACACGGCCAAGGCTGTTACCTGCTCTGTGAACCTCACCTCCTTGTCTTTCAAATGGGGATACAGTGGGCTTCCCTGGTGGTCCAGTGGGTAAGGACACCGCCTTGCAGTGCAAGGGACGCCGGTTCGATCCCTGGCCTGGGAAGATCCCACATGCCGCAGAGCGGCTGGACCAATGTGTCCAACTACCGAGCTGGAGCTCTGGAGCGCATATGCCCAGAGCCAGTGCTCTGCAGCGAGAGAGGCCACTGCGATGGGAGGCCCACATGGGCCAAAGGACAAAGATGGAAATAAATGAAAGACCAATAGAAATGGCCAAAAAAAAGAAAATTAAGATGGGGTACACTGATTTTCCCCGTACACATATGTGAGGATCAGGTGAGGTGTTTTTTTTTTTTTTTTTTAAAGATTTATTTATTTATTTATTTTGGGCGGGGGTCGGGTTGGGGAGGGAGGGGAGCAGGCGGGCCACTTCTATTCCTCTTTCATTTCTCTGTTTTCATCCATCTTTGTTCTTTGGCTCCTGTGGGCCTCCCATCGCGGTGGCGTCTGTCGCTGCAGAGCGCCGGCTCTGGGCACATGCGCTCCAGAGCTCCGGCTCAGTGATTGGACACATCAGTCCAGCCGCTCCACGGCACGTGGGATCCTCCCAGACCAGGGATCGAACCGGCGCCCCTTGCACTGCAAGGCGGCGTCCTTACCCACTGGACCACCAAGGGAAGCCCCAGGTGAGGTTTTATATGTGATAGAATTGAGTACAGCCCCCACCACGAGTCAAGGCTTAATAAGTAGTGGTTTTCTTTTTTTTCTGTGACTCAATTTTTGAGAGTTATGATTGTTTTTTAAAATAAAAACCTACATTCATTTTCAGAAGTTCAAGCAATATAGGAAACTACCAAGAAAAAAAGCCATAAGCCTCTTCAAACTCCTACCATCCAGAATTGCTTCAGGCAGACATCTTCCTGTCCACTGACACGTGGAGGGCATTGGAAAACAGATGATCCTTTTTCCACATGCAGGAAAAATTTCGTTTTGAGCTTCTGCCATGGGCTCTGTGCCAGGTTGGTCACGTGGTCTCGTCACACCCTGACAGAAGTGATGTCACTGTGACTGTATCTAGGCTCTGCTCATGCATGGTCTCGCAGGATCACACGGCCAAGGCTGTTACCTGCTCTGTGAACCTCACCTCCTTGTCTTTCAAATGGGGATACAGTGGGCTTCCCTGGTGGTCCAGTGGGTAAGGACACCGCCTTGCAGTGCAAGGGACGCCGGTTCGATCCCTGGCCTGGGAAGATCCCACATGCCGCAGAGCGGCTGGACCAATGTGTCCAACTACCGAGCTGGAGCTCTGGAGCGCATATGCCCAGAGCCAGTGCTCTGCAGCGAGAGAGGCCACTGCGATGGGAGGCCCACATGGGCCAAAGGACAAAGATGGAAATAAATGAAAGACCAATAGAAATGGCCAAAAAAAAAAAAATTAAGATGGGGTACACTGATTTTCCCCGTACACATATGTGAGGATCAGGTGAGGTGTTTTTTTTTTTTTTTTTTAAAGATTTATTTATTTATTTATTTTGGGCGGGGGTCGGGTTGGGGAGGGAGGGGAGCAGGCGGGCCACTTCTATTCCTCTTTCATTTCTCTGTTTTCATCCATCTTTGTTCTTTGGCTCCTGTGGGCCTCCCATCGCGGTGGCGTCTGTCGCTGCAGAGCGCCGGCTCTGGGCACATGCGCTCCAGAGCTCCGGCTCAGTGATTGGACACATCAGTCCAGCCGCTCCACGGCACGTGGGATCCTCCCAGACCAGGGATCGAACCGGCGCCCCTTGCACTGCAAGGCGGCGTCCTTACCCACTGGACCACCAAGGGAAGCCCCAGGTGAGGTTTTATATGTGATAGAATTGAGTACAGCCCCCACCACGAGTCAAGGCTTAATAAGTAGTGGTTTTCTTTTTTTTCTGTGACTCAATTTTTGAGAGTTATGATTGTTTTTTAAAATAAAAACCTACATTCATTTTCAGAAGTTCAAGCAATATAGGAAACTACCAAGAAAAAAAGCCATAAGCCTCTTCAAACTCCTACCATCCAGAATTGCTTCAGGCAGACATCTTCCTGTCCACTGACACGTGGAGGGCATTGGAAAACAGATGATCCATGGGAAGAAATGGAATTGTACTACACATGCAGGGTTTTTTTTAAATACGATGTGTACAATGTAGATTTTATTTGACTTTCACTAGAAAAGGAACAAACGAAACAAAGGAATGGTTGAGCTTGAGATAATAGTTTCTTCACCATGAAAGGTATTAGGTCCCAGAAGATCTTCCAAAGATTAAGAAAGAAGGATTATGAAAACTACTGATAGATGGAGCTCCTGTTTTTGTTAATCACATTTCTGTATTGATAGTGATTCAACTGCCCTGAAAGCTGATGGGATTAACCTTCCTTCCATCTCTCATCTCCCTTCCCCAACCTCCCAGCTTTGGTGGGTGATAGGGTTTTGTTGGTTTTTTTTTTTTATCATTTTATATTGTCAAAGGTTAAAATCTTTAAAAAATTTTTTTTTAAATTTTTTGGCCTTTTTTTATTAGTCCTTCATTTATTTATTTTCATCCATCTTAATTCTTTGGCCTGTGTGGGCCTTCCATTGCGGTGGCCTCTCTTGCTGCAGCGCCTGGCTCTGGACACATGCGCTCCAGAGCGCTGGCTCGTAATTGGACACACTGGTCTAGTCGCTCCGCGGCATATGGGATCTTCCCGTGCCAGGGATCGAACCGGCGCCGCTTGCACTGCAAGGTGGACACTTCACCCACTGGACCACCAGGGAAGCCCCAGAGGTTAAAATCTTGACCTTCTGTCCTGAAACCTTAATTCTGCCAGTTGTATTTAGTCTTCTCCACTGAGCCAGGCCTGGTGTGTCCATGGTCCTTTCCCCTCTCCTTCTGCGTTCCATGCTCGTGGTTCCGCCGCTTCCGTGGTTACCTGATCTCCCCTGCTCCTTCAGGCCCCACCACAAGGACTCTGGTGCTAGGAATGGACACAGGCAGCTTTGGAGATTAAGGGGAGTTCTCCCAGAGCACCTGCATGAAAGCACACAATACAAAGGCAAACACTTTGGCCTTAACGATTTGAAAAATTCAACCCCAGTCATTAAATGTTTGTTTTTAATGTTTACTGGTAAACTGGGTTGCCCTTGCCCGTTACAAGAATAGCAGCCAACACCATATTCCCTTTCAAAATAGATTGTTGAAGTTTACCTATGGTTACCTGGTGACAGACATTGAGAAAAGCCCCTTTGAAGGAACTCTGAATTGAAAAATACTCTGTGCCATTTCCTTGTTGACCTCTTCAGGTCCACCCCCTCTGCCCACCTTCTCAGGCCCTCCCGCTCAGCCCACTCTGTCGCGCCCTTATTCCCGAGTACTTTTCCACTCTGGCTTCTCCTCTCCGCCCTCCCCGCTGCCCCTCCTCCCCCTCCTGCACGAGGCCGTCCGGGCCGTGTAGCCCACGGAGCTGTGCTCCTTTCTCATAACTCAGCCCTGCGTCCTGGCCTCCCCCACCCCAGCCTTCACCACCTCTGCCCCGTCGCTGAGCCCCTCTTTGCCAAGCTTTACCCCCAGGCTGTATGGTTCTTTCTCTGAAACTCCGTCTCCATCCGTTGCCCCGGCCCCGGCCCTGGTTTGGATTCTCGTCCTCTCTGCGTTGTTTCTGGAGCCTCTCCACCCACCGTCCTTCTCAGAATTGCTCCGTCCAGTCTTCATAAAGCATCACTCCGGTTTTGTCTCGCCGCCTTCAGATCCCTTCCCTGGCTCCTTGCAGTCCATGTGATCGTCTATTTTAAAAACACTCTGTATTATGGGAAAATTTCATACATACATGCCAGCGTAGAGGGAAGAGTGTCATAAACTCGGTGTCCTCGTCCCTCTGCTTGGGTGCTGATCAGCTCCCGGCCATCCTGTGTCGTGTGTGCCCCCTTATCTCAAACGGGAGCTCCAGGGACTTCCCTGGTGCCAAAGCAGGGAGCCCAGGCTTGGTTCCTGGTCAGGAAAGCTTCCACGGGCCGCAGAGCAGGGAAGCCCGTGCGCCCCACCAACTGAGTCCACGCTCTTGAGCCTGTGCTCCGCAACAAGAAAAGCCACCTCAGTGAGAAGCCTGCCCACCACGACGAAGAGCAGCCCCTTCCTCTTTTAGACGAAGCCCGAGCAAAGCAGCAAAGACCCAGTTCAGCCAAAAAAAAAAGTCTGAAAATAACCACAATACCATAATCACCCCTAAAACTAAAGTGAAGAATATGTCCTTAATATCATCAATTAATGTTCAAATTTCTGATTGTCTTATAAATGTCGTGGTTTGACTGCTTGAATCAGGATCCACATTGGTTCTGCACATTGGGCTTGGTGGCTGACGTCATTTATGTCTCTTTTGGACTTACCTTTCCATCTCTCTCTCTCTCCCTCCCTCCTTCCCTGCCTCTCTCCTTCCTCTCTCTCCTGTTCCCTTTCTCTTAGCCTGGTGTTCACCCTGTGTGTTCTCTTTGCAGCCTTTTCTCTCAGCCCCTCACGCATCTTCTGGCTGGCCGCTTCTCTTGCCACCTTGGGCTCGTGTTCCTTTGAGCTCTGATTGACTTCGCCACTGAGAACTCTTGAAGTGGAAGCCTGTGTGTGTGTATGTGTGTAGGTGCAGGGGGTCTAGGGTGGGAGTCTCAGGGGTTCTTGGTTCCCCAAGGAGAGCAAGAACCAAGATCGCCATTTCTTGACGCTCCCTACAAAGCCTGGCACAGCATGGCCACTCACTGCATGTGTGTGATCCATGTGTTCTCTCCCCGTGGGATGGGAGACAGCTGAGAAAAAGTAGGATTTAAAAATTTTGAAATGACTCGCCTTCAGATCCCTTCCCTGGCTCCTTGCAGTCCATGTGATCGTCTATTTTAAAAACACTCTGTATTATGGGAAAATTTCATACATACATGCCAGCGTAGAGGGAAGAGTGTCATAAACTCGGTGTCCTCGTCCCTCTGCTTGGGTGCTGATCAGCTCCCGGCCATCCTGTGTCGTGTGTGCCCCCTTATCTCAAACGGGAGCTCCAGGGACTTCCCTGGTGCCAAAGCAGGGAGCCCAGGCTTGATTCCTGGTCAGGAAAGCTTCCACGGGCCGCAGAGCCGGGAAGCCCGTGCGCCCCACCAACTGAGTCCACGCTCTTGAGCCTGTGCTCCGCAACAAGAAAAGCCACCTCAGTGAGAAGCCTGCCCACCACGACGAAGAGCAGCCCCTTCCTCTTTTAGACGAAGCCCGAGCAAAGCAGCAAAGACCCAGTTCAGCCAAAAAAAAAAGTCTGAAAATAACCACAATACCATAATCACCCCTAAAACTAAAGTGAAGAATATGTCCTTAATATCATCAATTAATGTTCAAATTTCTGATTGTCTTATAAATGTCGTGGTTTGACTGCTTGAATCAGGATCCACATTGGTTCTGCACATTGGGCTTGGTGGCTGACGTCATTTATGTCTCTTTTGGACTTACCTTTCCATCTCTCTCTCTCTCCCTCCCTCCTTCCCTGCCTCTCTCTCCTTCCTCTCTCTCCTGTTCCCTTTCTCTTAGCCTGGTGTTCACCCTGTGTGTTCTCTTTGCAGCCTTTTCTCTCAGCCCCTCACGCATCTTCTGGCTGGCCGCTTCTCTTGCCACCTTGGGCTCGTGTTCCTTTGAGCTCTGATTGACTTCGCCACTGAGAACTCTTGAAGTGGAAGCCTGTGTGTGTGTATGTGTGTAGGTGCAGGGGGTCTAGGGTGGGAGTCTCAGGGGTTCTTGGTTCCCCAAGGAGAGCAAGAACCAAGATCGCCATTTCTTGACGCTCCCTACAAAGCCTGGCACAGCATGGCCACTCACTGCATGTGTGTGATCCATGTGTTCTCTCCCCGTGGGATGGGAGACAGCTGAGAAAAAGTAGGATATTTTGAAATGAGAGGATTCTAAGAAAAGAACAAGGCATTTAGAAAACTCCAGGGGCAGGGGTGGGGAAGAAAAGACTTTGTCTAGAGCAGCAATATTAGACAGAGTTGAGTTGCTGCTCGAGAGTGTGGGGAGGCAGCTCGGCCTGGGCCAGGAGCCCAGGGGTGGACGTGGTCATAACATTCCCGGAAAGCTACTTAGGGGATCAGGCAACCAGATCAGCTGCAGGTGGCTGCAGGGAGCAGCCCCCATGTGACCTCGGAGGCACTCCAGGAGTCCAGCCAGCAAGGGCCTTGCTTTCCAGGCTGGCCCCAGGGTGACTCGGGTAGGAGTTGAGAAACTGGACTTCTGTGTGGGAGGTGTGCTGGGCGGAGCTCTGCAACCGCGTGTGTGCGGGTAACTGGCCTCACTCTGGAGAGCAGCCCGGGAAGGCTCCACGGTGACATCCCACTCCGCCACGCAAGGAGACGTGTCAGTGCTGTGGGTCTCCAGACGGGGTCGAGAGAGGACAGAGAGGCTGCTGGGGGCACCTGGGGGGCATCCTCCTTCTCTTCCCTTTCCCTCTGTGTTCTGAGTCAGTTGAGACCGAGATCCAGGAAGCTGGTGGGATAAAAGCAGCAGATTTAACTTAGTGGAGCAGGGTCGGTGAGCGTGGCGTGGATGCTGCTGCAGCCCGACAGGGCTTTCGACTCACGTTCGGTCTCTGGGCAGGGCTTTAGGGCGTCCTGGTTCCTACAGACTGTGGGCTGATGACCCTGGCGTTAGTGAGGCTCCCTGTGCCTGGCAGAGAAGCTCAGAACAAGAATATCCAGCTCTTCCTCTCACTTTCCAAGAAAGGTGGACAGAGCACCTCGGCTCCCGTGGAATAGCTGAGTTGGGAAGGTGGAATTTACTGCTTTCTGGATGGTGTGGGTTGGAAAGGATGCAGAGAGAGAGAAAAAGGATTGCTTCCTCTTTGGTGGGCTTTCTGGCCGTGACTCGCGGAAGAGCAATCCCTGGTCGGCCGTGTGGCGGTGACTCCCAAGGCCGACTCTGAGCAGAGGCAGCGCCCGCGGTGGGCGCTGATTTCTTCACGGGTTTTCCTGTGCGCGGTGCTTCCCTGTGCCGCCTGGGCGCTGCGGCACTGACTGCTTCCTCCTCTTCCTCCCCTAGAGCTGGAACACGGCCGGCATCGGAGAGACCCTGACCGAGGACCTGCCCACCTTCAGTCTCACGCCCCTCGAGTACATCAGCAACGTAAGCGCCCCTGCCTGCTCTTCTCTGTGCTGGCCACAGCCTCTGAGACCTGTCTGACCCTTCCAGGGAACGTCGTCCTGGCTGCCCCGGTGCTGTCCGGACCTTTGCTCTGGGATAGTCTGCATCCATATCCAGGGCTTTAAGGAAACACATCTGGTTTCCTTAAGTCAGCTGATGAAACATACGCCAGTTTCAGAGCCTGACACATTCCTGCCCCTCCCCGATCCCTCTCAGTATGAGACAAGGCCAGTCCCTGAAGACGTCGAAGTGAGTCCAGTTGGACAAGGGTCCCCAACCTCCAGGATCTAGTACTTAATGAGGTAGAGCCAGTGTAATAATAATAGACATAAAGTACACAGTAAATGTAGTGGATTTGAATTATCCCCAAAACCACCAGTGGGTGTAACCCTGCCGATGGAAAAATTGTATCCTGTGAAACTGGTTCCTGGTGCAAAAAAGGTGGAAGACCACTGCAGTCGGAGATTGAGAACGTGGGAAGACGGGAAGCAGGCGGTCAAATTCTTTATGACTTTTCCAAAGAACAATGTGTCATAGTTCCAAATGCACATTCAGAAATCATGTAGTGAGCACCTACCACATGCCAGGCCTGTATGCTCACAGGTTTTTTCGGCCTGTGTGGGCCTCCCATTGCAGCGGCCTCTTTCCTTGCAAGAGCACTGGCTCTGGGCGCATGCACTCCAGAGCGCTGGCTCCTAACTGGACACACTGGTCCAGCCACTCAACAGCACGTGGGATCTTCCCGGGCCAGGGATCTAACTGGTGCCCCTTGCACTGCAAGGCGGACTCTTTACCCTCCGAACCACCAGGAAAGCCCTCGTGTTTTTAATTTCATAGCTCCAAGTGACTCTCTTCCCTGGTGGCTCAGATGGTAAAGAATCTGCCTGCAATGTGAGAGACCTGGGTTCAGTCCTGGGTTGGGAAGATCCCGAAGAAGGGAATGACTATGCACTCCAGTATTCTTACCAGAGAATCCCATGGACAGATGAGCCTGGCAGGCTACCGTCCATGGGGTCACACAGAGTCCCCACAGAGTCAAACACGACGGAGCGATGAGCACTTTCACTTTCAGGTAAATCTCTGAAGACTTTTAGTTCTAGGGCTTAATGTTAATAAAGAACAGAAATGAGCCCTGCCGGGAAGCAGGGGCACTTGGAGCCCTTGACCCCATCACCTCTCACCTTGGGAGCTTATTGTCACCCAGACGTCCATGTGGCCTCTCCTTTTGTTCCCCTCCCTGCACTGCAGCTCCGCTGGCTGTAAATGTCAGTGAAACTGTACAGAACAGAAGACACCAGTGGTGTCTCCCCCACACTGTTGGGAGAGTTCTGAGATTTGCAGGGATGATTTTGAGATGGGTGATCTCTCCCATGAGCTTCCTCTTTAGGACCCCCTCTGTAGGTCATGGCTATTGTATCAATGGAAAAGAATTTTAAAGTAAATATAGTACAGTTAAAGGAAGCCTGTGTGAGCCCACTGGCAGGCAGCAAGGAGGATGACCTCCCGCTCTCTATGCATTGAACAGTGTCAGGTCCACAATGGTAATGGTTTCCCTCTATTTTTCAGGCCATTATTCAATATCCTAGACTGTGGGAACTAGAAATGTGGGTTCAGGCGGTCAAATTCTTTATGACTTTTCCAAAGAACAATGTGTCATAGTTCCAAATGCACATTCAGAAATCATGTAGTGAGCACCTACCACATGCCAGGCCTGTATGCTCACAGGTTTTTTCGGCCTGTGTGGGCCTCCCATTGCAGCGGCCTCTTTCCTTGCAAGAGCACTGGCTCTGGGCGCATGCACTCCAGAGCGCTGGCTCCTAACTGGACACACTGGTCCAGCCACTCAACAGCACGTGGGATCTTCCCGGGCCAGGGATCTAACTGGTGCCCCTTGCACTGCAAGGCGGACTCTTTACCCTCCGAACCACCAGGAAAGCCCTCGTGTTTTTAATTTCATAGCTCCAAGTGACTCTCTTCCCTGGTGGCTCAGATGGTAAAGAATCTGCCTGCAATGTGAGAGACCTGGGTTCAGTCCCTTGGTGGGGAAGATCCCCCGAAGAAGGGAATGACTATGCACTCCAGTATTCTTACCCAGAGAATCCCATGGACAGATGAGCCTGGCAGGCTACCGTCCATGGGGTCACACAGAGTCCCCACAGAGTCAAACACGACGGAGCGATGAGCACTTTCACTTTCAGGTAAATCTCTGAAGACTTTTAGTTCTAGGGCTTAATGTTAATAAAGAACAGAAATGAGCCCTGCCGGGAAGCAGGGGCACTTGGAGCCCTTGACCCCATCACCTCTCACCTTGGGAGCTTATTGTCACCCAGACGTCCATGTGGCCTCTCCTTTTGTTCCCTCCCTGCACTGCAGCTCCGCTGGCTGTAAATGTCAGTGAAACTGTACAGAACAGAAGACACCAGTGGTGTCTCCCCCACACTGTTGGGAGAGTTCTGAGATTTGCAGGGATGATTTTGAGATGGGTGATCTCTCCCATGAGCTTCCTCTTTAGGACCCCCTCTGTAGGTCATGGCTATTGTATCAATGGAAAAGAATTTTAAAGTAAATATAGTACAGTTAAAGGAAGCCTGTGTGAGCCCACTGGCAGGCAGCAAGGAGGATGACCTCCCGCTCTCTATGCATTGAACAGTGTCAGGTCCACAATGGTAATGGTTTCCCTCTATTTTTCAGGCCATTATTCAATATCCTAGACTGTGGGAACTAGAAATGTGGGTTGGTCGTTACAACCAATGAGACTGCTGTTATTTTCAGGATTGAGACATGTGTGTTGCAATGTAAATTGATTCCAGAAACAATGTTGCTTAGGAGGGACTTGAGGAGGGCTTCCCCGGTGGTCCAGTGGGTAAGGACGCCGCCTTGCAGTGCAAGGGGCGCCGGTTCAAGCCCTGGTCTGGGAAGATCCCACGTGCCGCGGAGCGGCTGGACCGATATGTCCAGCTATCGAGCCAGAGCTCTGGAGCGCATGCACCCAGAACCAGTGCTCTGCAGCAAGAGAGGCCACTGCGATGGGACTAAGATAAATAAATGAAAGATCAATAGAAGTGGTCAAAAAAAAAAAAAAAGACTTGAGGGGTTACAGAATTGATTTTTCTTTTTTAAATTTTTTGGCCTCTTTTATTGGTTTTTTGTTTATTTATTTTCATCCATCTTAATTCTTTGACCTGTGTGGGGCCCCCATTACTGTGGCCTCTCTCGTTGCAGAGCACCAGCTCTGGGCGCATGCGCTTCAGAGTGCTGGCTCTTAATTGGACACACCAGTCCAGCCGCTCCACAGTACATGGGATCTTCCTGGGCCAGGGATTGAACCAGTGTCCCTTGCACTGCAAGGCAGACTCTTTACCCACTGGACCACCAGGGAAGCCCTCAAATTGATTTTTTTAAAAATTATTTATTTATTTTATTTTTGGAGATACTGGATCTTTGTTGTGATGTGTGGGCTTCTCCTTGCAGTGACTTCTCTTGCTGTGGTGCACTGGCCCTAGGAGGTGAGGGCTTCAGTAATTGAGGTGCACAAGCCTAGTGGCCCCGAGCCATGTGGGATCAAACCGGTGTCCTCTGCATTGCCAGTTGGAGTCTTAACCACTGCACCACCAGGGAAGCCCTTGAATTGGTTTTTAATATAAAGGAGTCAGGAAGGCAAGGGTGAGTTTCCGGGCTGGGTCTCCTTCCTACTTGCGGTGACTCATCCGCTCCCAGGGTAGATATCGTACCTTGTGACCTGAGGCAGCAAGGAGGATGACCTCCCGCTCTCTATGCATTGAACAGTGTCAGGTCCACAATGGTAATGGTTTCCCTCTATTTTTCAGGCCATTATTCAATATCCTAGACTGTGGGAACTAGAAATGTGGGTTGGTCGTTACAACCAATGAGACTGCTGTTATTTTCAGGATTGAGACATGTGTGTTGCAATGTAAATTGATTCCAGAAACAATGTTGCTTAGGAGGGACTTGAGGAGGGCTTCCCCGGTGGTCCAGTGGGTAAGGACGCCGCCTTGCAGTGCAAGGGGCGCCGGTTCGAGCCCTGGCCTGGGAAGATCCCACGTGCCGCGGAGCGGCTGGACCGATATGTCCAGCTATCGAGCCAGAGCTCTGGAGCGCATGCACCCAGAACCAGTGCTCTGCAGCAAGAGAGGCCACTGCGATGGGACTAAGATAAATAAATGAAAGATCAATAGAAGTGGTCAAAAAAAAAAAAAAGACTTGAGGGGTTACAGAATTGATTTTTCTTTTTTAAATTTTTTGGCCTCTTTTATTGGTTTTTTGTTTATTTATTTTCATCCATCTTAATTCTTTGACCTGTGTGGGGCCCCCATTACTGTGGCCTCTCTCGTTGCAGAGCACCAGCTCTGGGCGCATGCGCTTCAGAGTGCTGGCTCTTAATTGGACACACCAGTCCAGCCGCTCCACAGTACATGGGATCTTCCTGGGCCAGGGATTGAACCAGTGTCCCTTGCACTGCAAGGCAGACTCTTTACCCACTGGACCACCAGGGAAGCCCTCAAATTGATTTTTTTAAAAATTATTTATTTATTTTATTTTTGGAGATACTGGATCTTTGTTGTGATGTGTGGGCTTCTCCTTGCAGTGACTTCTCTTGCTGTGGTGCACTGGCCCTAGGAGGTGAGGGCTTCAGTAATTGAGGTGCACAAGCCTAGTGGCCCCGAGCCATGTGGGATCAAACCGGTGTCCTCTGCATTGCCAGTTGGAGTCTTAACCACTGCACCACCAGGGAAGCCCTTGAATTGGTTTTTAATATAAAGGAGTCAGGAAGGCAAGGGTGAGTTTCCGGGCTGGGTCTCCTTCCTACTTGCGGTGACTCATCCGCTCCCAGGGTAGATATCGTACCTTGTGACCTGACCTCAGGAAGTGAATTGTTGTTACTCTTGTTCGGTCTTTTAAGTTGTCTGTGACTGTTTGCAACCCCATGGACTGCAGCACACCAGGCTTCCCTGTCCTCTGCCATCTCCCAGAGTTTGCTCAGGCTCGTGTCCATTGAGTCAGAGATCCCATCCAACCATCTCGTCCTCTGTCGTCCTCTTCTCCTCCTGCCCTCAGTCTTTCTCAGCATCAGGGTCTTTTCCAGTGAGTTGGCTCTTTGCATCAGGTGACCAAAGTGTTGGAGTTTCAGCTTCAGCTTCAGCATCAGTCCTTCCAATGAATATTCATGGTTGACTTCCTTTAGGTTTGATTGGTTTGATTTCCCTGCTGTCCAAGAGACGCTCAAGAGTCCTCTCCACAGTGTGAAAGCATCTTTGGCGCTCAGCGCAGGGGCAGTGCTAGGCTCTTATCTGTGCCCTGAGATAGTGTGCAGTATAGACTGAGTTTTTCAAATTTAGTTTTATTTATTATTTGCTTAGTTTTGGCTGTGCTGGGTCCTTGCTGTGGTACAAGGGCTTTCTCTAGTTGCAGAAAGTGAAGGCTACTCTCTAGTTGCAATGCTTGGGCTTCTCTTTGCGGTGGCTTCTCTTGTTGCAGAGCATGGCCTCAGTAGTTGTGGCACATGGACTTAGTTGCTCTGTAGCATGTGGAATCTTCCTGGACCAGGGGTCAAAGCCCTGTCCCCTGAATGGGCAGGCAGATTCTCAACCACTGGACCACCAGGGACGTCCTAGACCGAATTTTATCTTTATAACTGCTTTGTGAGCCGGTTGGTGGCAGCCATATGGTTTCGTATCAGCGGCACCGAGGCCCTGGAGAATGGGAGTGGGCGGGGAAGCCATTTATCCGGCGGCCACTGTTAGGATGCCAGGCGCTTTAAGTGTGTCTCACACAATTCTCATTTCATCCTTGCCACAGCCCTTTGAAGTAAGCATGAGATCACCCTCATTTCAGAGATGATGAAACCAGGGCCCTGGCAGATGAAGTAAGTTGCCCACGTCACTCAGTGGTAGAGCCAGAACTCAAACCCAGGTCCTTCAGCCACAGACCTCTTCATGTTTCCTGAGTCACGGAGCTTACTCAGACAGGATATCGATGAGTATTTATCGAATATTTGAGAATAGTAGGCAGACCTCTACAGGTATAATGGTAAGCATCCCATCCCATATTGATTTCTAAGAAATAAGCATAGAACTCCTGAGAGAAACCTGGGCACACAGCATCTCTCCAGAAATCACAGCAGTCCCCACAATCTGAGGTCCATTCATTGAAGTTAGAGATGTCAGCGTATTGAACACGTACACCTAACTGACACTTTGCCTTGTTGGTGGATGCCCTCAGCCACACACAACTGTGTGAACGTTGTAAGGGGATGACCTAGGAGAACGTCCTCGGAGAAAACAAAACCACGTGGATGCAAGGCATGAGGATGGCGATTCTTTATTTCAAGTAGAACTGGTTACAGATGAAAGAGGTACCCCACCCAGGCCTGTGCCTGTGCCCTCTGCACAGTAGGTCTTCAGGAAGTGCTGACTGAGTGACGTTGAAATGGAGAAATTCTAAGCCCAGAACTCAGCCTCCTTCTCTTCCTCCAGCCGTGGGAGAAACTGAGGAATGTGTTGCCATTTCAAGCGGAAATGAACAGTGGTTGTGGTTATTAGTGGGGTCTAGTTTGCGGTGGCTTCTCTTGTTGCAGAGCATGGCCTCAGTAGTTGTGGCACATGGACTTAGTTGCTCTGTAGCATGTGGAATCTTCCTGGACCAGGGGTCAAAGCCCTGTCCCCTGAATGGGCAGGCAGATTCTCAACCACTGGACCACCAGGGACGTCCTAGACCGAATTTTATCTTTATAACTGCTTTGTGAGCCGGTTGGTGGCAGCCATATGGTTTCGTATCAGCGGCACCGAGGCCCTGGAGAATGGGAGTGGGCGGGGAAGCCATTTATCCGGCGGCCACTGTTAGGATGCCAGGCGCTTTAAGTGTGTCTCACACAATTCTCATTTCATCCTTGCCACAGCCCTTTGAAGTAAGCATGAGATCACCCTCATTTCAGAGATGATGAAACCAGGGCCCTGGCAGATGAAGTAAGTTGCCCACGTCACTCAGTGGTAGAGCCAGAACTCAAACCCAGGTCCTTCAGCCACAGACCTCTTCATGTTTCCTGAGTCACGGAGCTTACTCAGACAGGATATCGATGAGTATTTATCGAATATTTGAGAATAGTAGGCAGACCTCTACAGGTATAATGGTAAGCATCCCATCCCATATTGATTTCTAAGAAATAAGCATAGAACTCCTGAGAGAAACCTGGGCACACAGCATCTCTCCAGAAATCACAGCAGTCCCCACAATCTGAGGTCCATTCATTGAAGTTAGAGATGTCAGCGTATTGAACACGTACACCTAACTGACACTTTGCCTTGTTGGTGGATGCCCTCAGCCACACACAACTGTGTGAACGTTGTAAGGGGATGACCTAGGAGAACGTCCTCGGAGAAAACAAAACCACGTGGATGCAAGGCATGAGGATGGCGATTCTTTATTTCAAGTAGAACTGGTTACAGATGAAAGAGGTACCCCACCCAGGCCTGTGCCTGTGCCCTCTGCACAGTAGGTCTTCAGGAAGTGCTGACTGAGTGACGTTGAAATGGAGAAATTCTAAGCCCAGAACTCAGCCTCCTTCTCTTCCTCCAGCCTTGGGGAGAAACTGAGGAATGTGTTGCCATTTCAAGCGGAAATGAACAGTGGTTGTGGTTATTAGTGGGGTCTAGTTTGCGTGAAAGATGGTGCTGAGTACATGAAAGAAAAAGGCGCTGTTTAGTTGAACTGTCTGTATACTACCTCTTTAAAGGGAGACCAGACTTAGTAGTTTCCTTAGCACGATGGACCTCATGAAATGTTTGGAAATAAAGGTGTAGTTATCGTGTGGTCCTCTGGGCTGGTAGATCTGGGGAGTGACTTCTGGACACGTGCCACTGTGTGGGTGTACAGGGGGCCAGATCGAGAAGGTCTTTCTCTGACAGTCCTCGGACTTACAGCTTGCAGAATCAGGATCAACTACTTAAGTCGAACTGAATGTGTAGAAGCAATAGGGAGCCCCCTTAAAAAAGCAACTGCAGGCTCCAACACCTTTTTAAGAAAATATATATTATGTTGTCATAATCTGAAAAATCGACCTCATTTTCAAACAAGACATATGCTTACCTTTATGAATAGCGTTGGTGACTCAGTCATGTCTGACTCTTTGCGACCCCATGGACTGTGGCCCACCAGGCTCCTCTGCCCATGGAATTTTCCAAGCAAGAATACTGGAGTCGGGCTTCCTGGTGGTCCACTTGTTAAGAACCCATCTTGTAATGCAGGAGACACCGGTTCGATTCCTGGTCCTGGAAGATCCCACGTACTAAGGAGTAACTAACCGTCAACTAGAGAGTAGCCTCTGCTTGATGCAGCCAGAAAAAAAAGCCCAAGTGCAGCAACAAGAGCAGCCAAATAAAATGAATAAATAAATCTTGAAAAAAAAAAAGAATACTGGAGTAGGTTTCCATTTCCTTCTCCAAGGGGTCTTCCCCACTCAGGGATCAGACCCCGGTATGCAGGTGGAGTCTTTACTGGCTGAGCCACCACAGTCGTGAGTTGTAATAGAAATAGCTGTCTGGAATGTATTGATGACCACACACACGCGACACGTCCATGACAAGCCCTGTAGACTGTAAGAAAAGGTACCCCACCCAGGCCTGTGCCTGTGCCCTCTGCACAGTAGGTCTTCAGGAAGTGCTGACTGAGTGACGTTGAAATGGAGAAATTCTAAGCCCAGAACTCAGCCTCCTTCTCTTCCTCCAGCCTTGGGGAGAAACTGAGGAATGTGTTGCCATTTCAAGCGGAAATGAACAGTGGTTGTGGTTATTAGTGGGGTCTAGTTTGCGTGAAAGATGGTGCTGAGTACATGAAAGAAAAAGGCGCTGTTTAGTTGAACTGTCTGTATACGTACCTCTTTAAAGGGAGACCAGACTTAGTAGTTTCCTTAGCACGATGGACCTCATGAAATGTTTGGAAATAAAGGTGTAGTTATCGTGTGGTCCTCTGGGCTGGTAGATCTGGGGAGTGACTTCTGGACACGTGCCACTGTGTGGGTGTACAGGGGGCCAGATCGAGAAGGTCTTTCTCTGACAGTCCTCGGACTTACAGCTTGCAGAATCAGGATCAACTACTTAAGTCGAACTGAATGTGTAGAAGCAATAGGGAGCCCCCTCAAAAAAGCAACTGCAGGCTCCAACACCTTTTTAAGAAAATATATATTATGTTGTCATAATCTGAAAAATCGACCTCATTTTCAAACAAGACATATGCTTACCTTTATGAATAGCGTTGGTGACTCAGTCATGTCTGACTCTTTGCGACCCCATGGACTGTGGCCCACCAGGCTCCTCTGCCCATGGAATTTTCCAAGCAAGAATACTGGAGTCGGGCTTCCTGGTGGTCCACTTGTTAAGAACCCATCTTGTAATGCAGGAGACACCGGTTCGATTCCTGGTCCTGGAAGATCCCACGTACTAAGGAGTAACTAACCGTCAACTAGAGAGTAGCCTCTGCTTGATGCAGCCAGAAAAAAAAGCCCAAGTGCAGCAACAAGAGCAGCCAAATAAAATGAATAAATAAATCTTGAAAAAAAAAAAGAATACTGGAGTAGGTTTCCATTTCCTTCTCCAAGGGGTCTTCCCCACTCAGGGATCAGACCCCGGTATGCAGGTGGAGTCTTTACTGGCTGAGCCACCACAGTCGTGAGTTGTAATAGAAATAGCTGTCTGGAATGTATTGATGACGACCACACACACGCACGACACGTCCATGACAAGCCCTGATTACTGATGGCTCATCCCAAATGTTTTGTAGCCCTGCCTTTACGACTCCATGCCATTCAGGATGGTTTCTTTTCTAGAGGCTTGTATTATGAAAGCATACCATTTTCCCTCCAAATTAATTTATAAACTACCTTCCCCGCCACCAGTAAAATTCCTTCCTTCATCTGTTCCGTCATCTGCAAGGAGGAGACCCAGACCCAAATCCAGAAGACAGGATTGAAATTCTTCCTTGACCATGCACTTGCTGACATTAACATCTTACTGGTTTTTTTTCATCCATAAACAGTAGTAGTAACTTATGTTTACCCAAGCGCTTTAAATTTTACAAAGCACTCTGGTTAATCCATGACTTATTTGAGGTAGAGCGCACATGGAGCACATTCCAAAAATGTCGAGGCCCTTCGTGAGAAGGATGAATCGATAATATACATGCTAACTGCCAGTGGTTTTATTTTTCAGGCGTTGCCTAATGCATATTACCACACACGGGAAAGGCCAGCCCAGGGCTGCCACCGGTCTCGCAGCTCTGTCTGCTGGCCATCTGCCTTCCTACGAAGGTCCTGCTTGACGTCATCCTGTGCGTGCGTCAACGCCCGGCTGACCGCTCTCTCTCGTTTCAGATTGGACAGTATCTCATGTCCCTCCCCCTGAACCTGGAGCCGTTTGTGACTCAGGAGGACTCTGCCTTGGAGCTGGCCTTGCACGCTGGAAAGCTGCCGTTTCCTCCCGAGCAAGGTGAGCAAGCCGTGCGTGACCGGGAGCCGCGGGCTGGGCTGTGACGGCAGGCTCCCGGCAGCGTCCCGCGTCACGCACAGCCTCTGCACGCCCACTGACCGAGGTGTCAGAGCGCACAGGGGTGACGGAGGAAGACCGGGGTTTTCTTCTTGCACCCGCTGAGGGACTTTGCGGGACCGGGAGTGCTAGGGAAGGCTCCCTGGGTGCAGAGGGGCCCTGGGTGAATCTCTGCTGCCCCGTGCCCTCAGCTGGGAAGTGGTGGCAGGTGGGCGTAGGGTCCTAGGTGCTCACTGTTGACAGGAGGGAGCTCAAGGGCAAGGGGGCCGCTCAGCCCGCCCTCTCTGCCCCCGCTCTGTATGAGCCACGTGCCGAGTAAAGTGGCCCCTTGTAAGAACAGTTCTTGTTGGGACATAAGTAGACTCTCCAGCAGAGAAGTTAATGCTTTCTGTCCAGTTGCCTCTGGCTGCAGCGAACTGGCCCCTCCCCAAGGCTCCTGGGTGTAGAAACTGGCAAGGTTAAAGTAAAACACTTTTCCTTCTCCTTCTTGTCTTGGCCTGACAGATTTGAACAAGGGCCACGTACTCTGATCAGAAATCATCTTATCCCTAAATTGGGCATGATTGACTTCCTCTGAAGGAAGTCAAGGCTGAACAGACAGGAAAGGAAAAAAAAAAACACATCAGTGTCTAAAGGATTCAGCAGCCCAAGAGAAGGTGTGCTCAGTCGTTCAGTCATGGTCGACTCTTTTCGACCTCATGGACTGTAGCCTACCAGGCTTCTCTGTCCATGGAATTTTCCACGCAAGAATACTGGAGTGAGTAGCCATGTCCTTCTCCAGGGGGCTAGAGAAGGTACCACACTGAAAATCATGTCAAAAAAAAAAATAAAGCACATGGGAAGATTATAAATAAAGGGTTGCTAAAAGGCATCTCATATAAATGCAAATAAAAAGAAAATCAGATGAAGAAGTTGGATCCAATGAAAAGAGAGGAAATAGGACTAAATGCTTCTTCAGGTGGCTAACAGGTGGATGCCACAGTGCCTGCGGCCGACAGGCACCCAGGGTCCAGGAATGCAGCAGCAAAAAGTGGCTAAGCAGGTGGATGCCACAGTGCGTGACCGGGAGCCGGGCTGGGCTGTGACGGCAGGCTCCCGGCAGCGTCCCGCGTCACGCACAGCCTCTGCACGCCCACTGACCGAGGTGTCAGAGCGCACAGGGGTGACGGAGGAAGACCGGGGTTTTCTTCTTGCACCCGCTGAGGGACTTTGCAGGACCGGGAGTGCTAGGGAAGGCTCCCTGGGTGCAGAGGGGCCCTGGGTGAATCTCTGCTGCCCTGTGCCCTCAGCTGGGAAGTGGTGGCAGGTGGGCGTAGGGTCCTAGGTGCTCACTGTTGACAGGAGGGAGCTCAAGGGCAAGGGGGCCGCTCAGCCCGCCCTCTCTGCCCCCGCTCTGTATGAGCCACGTGCCGAGTAAAGTGGCCCCTTGTAAGAACAGTTCTTGTTGGGACATAAGTAGACTCTCCAGCAGAGAAGTTAATGCTTTCTGTCCAGTTGCCTCTGGCTGCAGCGAACTGGCCCCTCCCCAAGGCTCCTGGGTGTAGAAACTGGCAAGGTTAAAGTAAAACACTTTTCCTTCTCCTTCTTGTCTTGGCCTGACAGATTTGAACAAGGGCCACGTACTCTGATCAGAAATCATCTTATCCCTAAATTGGGCATGATTGACTTCCTCTGAAGGAAGTCAAGGCTGAACAGACAGGAAAGGAAAAAAAAAAACACATCAGTGTCTAAAGGATTCAGCAGCCCAAGAGAAGGTGTGCTCAGTCGTTCAGTCATGGTCGACTCTTTTCGACCTCATGGACTGTAGCCTACCAGGCTTCTCTGTCCATGGAATTTTCCACGCAAGAATACTGGAGTGAGTAGCCATGTCCTTCTCCAGGGGGCTAGAGAAGGTACCACACTGAAAATCATGTCAAAAAAAAAAATAAAGCACATGGGAAGATTATAAATAAAGGGTTGCTAAAAGGCATCTCATATAAATGCAAATAAAAAGAAAATCAGATGAAGAAGTTGGATCCAATGAAAAGAGAGGAAATAGGACTAAATGCTTCTTCAGGTGGCTAACAGGTGGATGCCACAGTGACGCTGCGGCCGACAGGCACCCCAGGGTCCAGGAATGCAGCAGCGAAGAATAGAGGGGAGACGCTGGCAGACATGTCATGTAATGGCAAAGCCAAACGAGTACTGAGAAAGGCTCATGCCTCTTGTTGAGGCTGTGATGGATCAAAAAGGAGATTTAATGAGAAAACAGGAACTGTTCCGTAGAATCAGCACATTTGATAGAATCAATACGTCAAGCGTTTTATCCCACAGAGAATGGGGATCGTTGTCAAATTTCCACAAACCATTGGCAAAAGTAATACAAATAAAATCTAAGTTCATAGGATTACAAATATTAATGATCCTCATAATTTTTTGGCTGCACCGCGTGATGTGTGAGATCTTTGTTCTTCAACCAGGGATCTTCTTGAACTCAGGCTCCCTGCAGTGGAACCATGGAGGCTTCACCACCTGTCTGCCAGGGAAATCCCTACTACTCGTATAATTTTTATCTGAGGACAGGGAAGAAAAGACTTTGAAAGGAAAGAAACTTTAAGGGAAATACAAAGATAAATGATAAACTGGAAAAAAATAGCAGCATGTATGACAGATGATGGTTAATATCCTCATTTTATACAACTTCTTACACATCAGTAGGAAAGGATGAATACCCACAGAGAAATAAGGAAACAGGGCCCTTCTGGTCACCAGGACCCAGCAGCCAAGGTGTTCCCTGCGTGGACTGCATTTGTCCACCAGCGTTGGCAAAGTTTGGAAGGAAGGCGGGGGCAGGGCACACCTGCTTTCGTGGTGCAGCAGGAGGGCGTGGGGTGGCGCACACCCTCAGCCCTCACGAGGCCTTGTCTCTGCGTATCCCTCTGTACCCCAAAGAGGAGGGAGACTGCAGAACGTCATTCTCCAGCACCTCCTTCCCACCCTTGCCCCGGGAAAACCCCACATACACCCTGCCCTCAAAGGTTAGCAACTAAGTCTCCTTCCTGTGAAAATCCAAGTTCAATGAAAAGAAAAATAAAGCACATGGGAAGATTATAAATAAAGGGTTGCTAAAAGGCATCTCATATAAATGCAAAAAAAAATCAGATGAAGAAGTTGGATCCAATGAAAAGAGAGGAAATAGGACTAAATGCTTCTTCAGGTGGCTAACAGGTGGATGCCACAGTGACGCTGCGGCCGACAGGCACCCCAGGGTCCAGGAATGCAGCAGCGAAGAATAGAGGGGAGACGCTGGCAGACATGTCATGTAATGGCAAAGCCAAACGAGTACTGAGAAAGGCTCATGCCTCTTGTTGAGGCTGTGATGGATCAAAAAGGAGATTTAATGAGAAAACAGGAACTGTTCCGTAGAATCAGCACATTTGATAGAATCAATACGTCAAGCGTTTTATCCCACAGAGAATGGGGATCGTTGTCAAATTTCCACAAACCATTGGCAAAAGTAATACAAATAAAATCTAAGTTCATAGGATTACAAATATTAATGATCCTCATAATTTTTTGGCTGCACCGCGTGATGTGTGAGATCTTTGTTCTTCAACCAGGGATCTTCTTGAACTCAGGCTCCCTGCAGTGGAACCATGGAGGCTTCACCACCTGTCTGCCAGGGAAATCCCTACTACTCGTATAATTTTTATCTGAGGACAGGGAAGAAAAGACTTTGAAAGGAAAGAAACTTTAAGGGAAATACAAAGATAAATGATAAACTGGAAAAAAATAGCAGCATGTATGACAGATGATGGTTAATATCCTCATTTTATACAACTTCTTACACATCAGTAGGAAAGGATGAATACCCACAGAGAAATAAGGAAACAGGGCCCTTCTGGTCACCAGGACCCAGCAGCCAAGGTGTTCCCTGCGTGGACTGCATTTGTCCACCAGCGTTGGCAAAGTTTGGAAGGAAGGCGGGGGCAGGGCACACCTGCTTTCGTGGTGCAGCAGGAGAGCGTGGGGTGGCGCACACCCTCAGCCCTCACGAGGCCTTGTCTCTGCGTATCCCTCTGTACCCCAAAGAGGAGGGAGACTGCAGAACGTCATTCTCCAGCACCTCCTTCCCACCCTTGTCCTGGGAAAACCCCACATACACCCTGCCCTCTAAGGTTAGCAACTAAGTCTCCTTCCTGTGAAATCCAGTCACCTCTCAAACTGCTGCGTTTGCTCTGGTTCCCAGGATAAGTCTGTGCGTGAGTTCCTCAGCAGGACTATCTCACATCTCCACACCTCCCAGGTCCCATGCGTGTTATTCCCTGTGGTTTCAAAGCCAGGTGTTTTGGGGGCCTCGTCTGACTGGTCCCAGGGTTTGGGGCACCAGATAAAGGGACACAGACAGACCCTTCACTCCTCAGAGAGGGGCTCTGCCTGTGGGATCCCTCCCTGTCGTGTGGGGATTTTGGTGAGGCTGTGCCTCTGTCTCTCCTCCCCATCTCCATGTGGCCCGCTTCTGCCTTGTGGCGCCGGAAACTGTTCAGCTAGTTCTCAGCTCTTTTCCAGGGGGAGTTACTTCATGCACAGCTGTGGGCATGGCATGTCCTCGGGGGAAGAAGTGAGCTTAGGGTCTTTATGTGCCGTCATCTTGGTCCGAGGGCTCTAAGTGCATTTTATTTTCATCTCATGGCTGGAATCCTTTCTTTTCTTTTCTTTTTTAAGAGGAAGCTATTTCATTGTCTTCCCCTTTTATTTCTTTGAACACTTATTTTGGGCTGCACAGGGCCTTTGTTGCTGTGTGCGGGCTTTCTCTAGTTGCACTGAGCAGGGGCCGCTCTTTGCTGTGGTATGTGGACTTCTCATTTCAGCGACTTGTTGTAGAACCCGTCTAGGGTTCTTGGGCTTAGTTGCCCCATGACATGTGGAATCTTCCCGAGTCAGGGATGGAACCCATGTCCCCTGCATTGGCAGGCAGAGTCTTAACCACTGGACCACCAGGGAAGTCCACCAGTTTAAGTTTAAATGAATTTTAGGGGCTTGCCTGGTGGTCCAGAGGTTAAGACTTCGGCCTTACAGTGGAAGGGACCTGGTTTGATCCCTGGTCTAGGAACATCCCACATGCGTTGGGACAGCTGAGGCCGGGTGCCACAACTACGAACGCCTGCGCCCTAGAGCCTGTGCTCCTCAGCAAGAGAAGCCCCTGTGACGAGAAGCCGGCACACTGCGATTAGAGAGGAGCTGCTGCTTGCTGCACCTGGAGAAAACCTGTGCAGCAGCAGAGACTCAGCACAGCCAAAAACAAAGAAAGAAAGAAAGAAACTGAAAAGTGCTCCAATATAACATAAAAATTTTAAAGGAAAACCTTCAAAAAAATTTTTATTATTTTTTTTCATAGAACTTCACATACATACACACACGGCATGAGAATAGCACAGTGAAACCCCAGACACTTGTCACCTGGGCTTAAGAAAGGCTTCTTGGTTCATCTGTTCCATTCACATTTTTTGCTAGAGTATTTAAATCAAACCCCAGGCACCACGCTATTTTTCCATAAATATTTTGTGTCTCTTACGGATAAGGCTGTCCTCTCTCTCCCTTTGTGGCCCGCTTCTGCCTTGTGGCGCCGGAAACTGTTCAGCTAGTTCTCAGCTCTTTTCCAGGGGGAGTTACTTCATGCACAGCTGTGGGCATGGCATGTCCTCGGGGGAAGAAGTGAGCTTAGGGTCTTTATGTGCCGTCATCTTGGTCCGAGGGCTCTAAGTGCATTTTATTTTCATCTCATGGCTGGAATCCTTTCTTTTCTTTTCTTTTTTAAGAGGAAGCTATTTCATTGTCTTCCCCTTTTATTTCTTTGAACACTTATTTTGGGCTGCACAGGGCCTTTGTTGCTGTGTGCGGGCTTTCTCTAGTTGCACTGAGCAGGGGCCGCTCTTTGCTGTGGTATGTGGACTTCTCATTTCAGCGACTTGTTGTAGAACCCGTCTAGGGTTCTTGGGCTTAGTTGCCCCATGACATGTGGAATCTTCCCGAGTCAGGGATGGAACCCATGTCCCCTGCATTGGCAGGCAGAGTCTTAACCACTGGACCACCAGGGAAGTCCACCAGTTTAAGTTTAAATGAATTTTAGGGGCTTGCCTGGTGGTCCAGAGGTTAAGACTTCGGCCTTACAGTGGAAGGGACCTGGTTTGATCCCTGGTCTAGGAACATCCCACATGCGTTGGGACAGCTGAGGCCGGGTGCCACAACTACGAACGCCTGCGCCCTAGAGCCTGTGCTCCTCAGCAAGAGAAGCCCCTGTGACGAGAAGCCGGCACACTGCGATTAGAGAGGAGCTGCTGCTTGCTGCACCTGGAGAAAACCTGTGCAGCAGCAGAGACTCAGCACAGCCAAAAACAAAGAAAGAAAGAAAGAAACTGAAAAGTGCTCCAATATAACATAAAAATTTTAAAGGAAAACCTTCAAAAAAATTTTTATTATTTTTTTTCATAGAACTTCACATACATACACACACGGCATGAGAATAGCACAGTGAAACCCCAGACACTTGTCACCTGGGCTTAAGAAAGGCTTCTTGGTTCATCTGTTCCATTCACATTTTTTGCTAGAGTATTTAAATCAAACCCCAGGCACCACGCTATTTTTTTTCCATAAATATTTTGTGTCTCTTACGGATAAGGATTAAAGTCAGAGCCTTTGATGAGAGACTGGTGCTGTGTTTATTGTCTGTTACTTTACATCAGGAAGACATCATGTCTTACTGTTTCACTGCAGGTAAATCTATAGAGATTTAGTGAGTGTGTGATTGCTTTCATTTGCCCACTCATTCATTCATTCACTTAAGAAATATTCATTAATTGTTTACTATGTGCTATTCTCTGGGTTGAACATTGTGAAGGAAGAAAAACCTCTCAGCCATAAAGTAACATTGTAACAGTGGTTGAAAAAATAACAAGAGGAAGCTGATGTGGGTAATTATTTTGTTTTTACCTTTCATTCAGTATGTTATTATGAAAATTTTCAAGCATATATACAATTGGAAAGAATTGCCCAATGAACTAGTATTCCGTTTCTACGTTTTCTTTTTTTTTTAAAGATTTTATTGAAGTATGGTTGATTCACAATGTTGTGTTAGTTTCTGATGTACAGCAAATTGATTCAGTTATACGTGTATATAAATTTTTTCATACTATTTTCCATTACGGTTTATCACAGGATATGGACTATAGTTCCCTGTGCCTTACAATAGGACCTTGTTGTCTATCCTTCCTATTTATAATAGTTTGTACGAGCTCTAATATTTCAGCATTTTAACATTGCAAGTTTTATGAAGCAGATGGTTAAACAGCCAACAGGAACTTTTTGGCTTAGATATGGGCGTCTCTGGTGGGTGCGCCCTAGAGCCTGTGCTCCTCAGCAAGAGAAGCCCCTGTGACGAGAAGCCGGCACACTGCGATTAGAGAGGAGCTGCTGCTTGCTGCACCTGGAGAAAACCTGTGCAGCAGCAGAGACTCAGCACAGCCAAAAACAAAGAAAGAAAGAAAGAAACTGAAAAGTGCTCCAATATAACATAAAAATTTTAAAGGAAAACCTTCAAAAAAATTTTTATTATTTTTTTTCATAGAACTTCACATACATACACACACGGCATGAGAATAGCACAGTGAAACCCCAGACACTTGTCACCTGGGCTTAAGAAAGGCTTCTTGGTTCATCTGTTCCATTCACATTTTTTGCTAGAGTATTTAAATCAAACCCCAGGCACCACGCTATTTTTTTTCCATAAATATTTTGTGTCTCTTACGGATAAGGATTAAAGTCAGAGCCTTTGATGAGAGACTGGTGCTGTGTTTATTGTCTGTTACTTTACATCAGGAAGACATCATGTCTTACTGTTCCACTGCAGGTAAATCTATAGAGATTTAGTGAGTGTGTGATTGCTTTCATTCGCCCACTCATTCATTCATTCACTTAAGAAATATTCATTAATTGTTTACTATGTGCTATTCTCTGGGTTGAACATTGTGAAGGAAGAAAAACCTCTCAGCCATAAAGTAACATTGTAACAGTGGTTGAAAAAATAACAAGAGGAAGCTGATGTGGGTAATTATTTTGTTTTTACCTTTCATTCAGTATGTTATTATGAAAATTTTCAAGCGTATATACAATTGGAAAGAATTGCCCAATGAACTAGTATTCCGTTTCTACGTTTTTTTTTTTTTTCTTTTTAAAGATTTTATTGAAGTATGGTTGATTCACAATGTTGTGTTAGTTTCTGATGTACAGCAAATTGATTCAGTTATACGTGTATATAAATTTTTTCATACTATTTTCCATTACGGTTTATCACAGGATATGGACTATAGTTCCCTGTGCCTTACAATAGGACCTTGTTGTCTATCCTTCCTATTTATAATAGTTTGTACGAGCTCTAATATTTCAGCATTTTAACATTGCAAGTTTTATGAAGCAGATGGTTAAACAGCCAACAGGAACTTTTTGGCTTAGATATGGGCGTCTCTGGTGGTTCAGATGGCTGAGAATCTGCCTGCAAAGTGGGAGACCTGGGTTCAGTCCCTGAGTCAGGAAGATCCCCCGGAGAAAGGAATGGTAAGCCACTCCAGTATTCTTGCCTGGAGAATCCCATGGACAGGGGAGCCTAGTTGGCTACAGGCTTAGATATACGATAGGTAGGAGGGAGATTTAAAAAACCATTACACGCCTTTTTTCTGTGAGGAAATTGAATTCGGGAATTACAAAGGGATGTGTTCAGGGGCCGCCCACACAGTGGGTTAGGGCAGAGACCCCTGCAGAAAGGCTGCGGGCTCTCCGTGTCGTGGTCCGCTGCCTAGGTGGAGGTACCAGGTTTGGCCGCAGGGAGGTGGGAGACCTTTGGAGGCAGCCGGAGCTCCTGTGGAGTCGTGATTCTGGGCAGAGAGGGCAAGTCCTGCCCAGGGGTGGGCGCTGGGCCTGGGAGGCTACCCACTTGCTCTGGCCTGGATTCCAGACAGGGCGGTCAGCTCCTGGGCTGGCAGTGAGACTCTGGGCGGGTCGTCTGATGGGCAGGTGCAGCCAGCCTCTCTCAGGCCCTGCTGCTGTGCGGTGGGCCCTCCAGGAGAAACAGCCCCAGGGGAACTGTCGCTCAGAAAGGGACTGCCATTGGCTGACTAGAAAGCAGTCACGGCCAGGTCATTGCCAAAGTCAGCACAGAAGCTCAAATGTTGCCTAGCCCGGCCCGGTCTTTTGAGCGCGCCTCTTATCCCGAGATTTCTTTTCTTTCCCTCATTTTGTCTTGTCTTTCTTCTCTTTCCTGGTTCTTTCCCTCACCCTCTGATGATTACCCACCCTCTTATAAACCTCTCATGGGGGCTTCCCTGGTGGTCCAGTGGGTGAAGAGTCCGCCTTGCAGTACATGGGACACCAGTTCATTCCCTGGCCCATAAAGATCCCACGTGCCGCGGAGCGGCTGGACCAGTGTGTCCAATTACGAGCCAGCGCTCTGGAGCGCATGTGCACAGAGCCGGTGCTCTGCAACGAGAGAGGCCACTGCAGTGGGAGCCCCACGTATGCCAAAGAATAAAGATGGATGAAAACAAATGATGACTTAGTGGCAAAAAAAACCCAAAAACCAAACAACCTCTCATGGCCTTGAGAACCCCTGGGACAACATCTAACCCTTCCTGGTCTGGCGCGAGACCCTTCCCAGGCCTGCCCAGGGCACGCGGAAGCCGCATTGCCTCCCTTGCTGCCTCTCCTACGCCCCATGGGCTCCTGTGCCAGCCATCCGAGAGATTTTTCCTTCCTTTTTAAAATTAAAAAAACCAGTTCTGATGAAAAACGTACTGATGCCCTGAGAGAGTCACTTGGAGCCCCTGAAGGGCTGTTCTCCTCACGTGCTTTTCTCTGCAGACATGCGTGTATGCATGCTTCTTCATAAACAGGATCATCTGACGTGTGCTCTGTTTATCATGCGCACTTAAAAGTTTTTACATTGTATCTATTTGGCAGCGGCAGGTCTTAGTTGGAGCAGGCCGGATCTTTGGTTGTGGCGTGCAAACTCCGTTGCAGCACGTGGGATCTGATGCCCTGAGCAGGGATTGAACCTGGGCCCCCTGCACTGGGAGCGCGGCGTCTTACCCCGTCTTTGCGCACCACACCTGCTGAGCCTGTGCTCTTGCGTCCGTGCTCCGCAACAAGAAAGTGAGATGCCCACACACCACAACTGGAGAGTAGCCCCCTCTCGCCACAACCGGAGAAAGACCACGCAGCCACCAAGACCCAGCACAGCCGAAGGAAACGAGACAAAAACCAAGTCTTGTTCTCTCTGCCGGGAATGTGCGTTTTCCTCGTGTGCGTGGGGTAGACAGCCCACCTGGCCTGGAGAAGCGCGGGCACTTGCTGCCGGTTGTGGCCCCAGTGGCCTTTGAAGGCGCCGTTGCTGCAGCACCGGCTTCATTGAGGGCCATCTTTGGCATGTGGCCAAAGAATATATGAAGGGCGGGGCCCCCTAGGAACAGCGCCAGACCCCTCAGGGCCTCCACAAATGGGACTGAAGCAGTTAATGCGCGACTGCCGGCCGCCTTCTGTGTCCATGTGTCTGTGGCTCTGGGCTCCTCCTCCCCGACCTGGAGTGTCTCCTAAGGCACCCGCCTCCGTCTCCTCCTTGTTTTCAGGTCTCTCTCTCATCCAGGCCTTGGAGCTTTCATTTCTGTCCGACAGCCCTGGAACCTGGGCATTTGGAGCTCTGGTCTGTTAGGTTCAACCTTTTCTGGGTCAGAGTCACTGAAAGGAGGTTTATCCCCCAAAACGGCCTCCCCAGCCCTGCTGCGTTTCTGGCCACACGGTCGTCCGTCCCAGGTGGAAACGCTGGATCACACGTTACGGTCCTTGTGCTCACAGGTGTTTTTCCGGTCTGGTGTTGAGCCTCCTGGTCAGTATTTGTGTACAGATCCTCGGTGTGAAACAGGTCACAGTTTGGAGAGAAAGAAGAGCACATCGTGCACTATTGCTCTCACCAGGGTTGCCAATTTCCCATCTGCCCCTCCAGCTCCTCTGTAGGCAGACGATGTTCACAAGTAACTTGATATTCTGTGTTTTTGTTATTATTAGTGGTGATGGTAGTAGTAGCAATGTTCAAAAAAGTCTCTCCTAATTTTTCACGGCTTCGCCCCATCCTTAAAAAACATTGCTTGGGCTTCTCCCCTTCTTTCCACTTCTGCTGTCGGGTGTCCCCCTTGCCCTGAGGGGCCAGGCCCTGCATCTCCCTCCACCCTGCCCCAGCCTGGTGGGCCCACCCGACGCAAGCTCGTCTTGTCTCAACCTTCCAGGGAACCTGCCGTCATTGGGTGTTCCTACTGTGTGGGGCACATGTGCTTCTAGGGGTACCCACCATGACCCAGCCCCATCCTCTGACACACCTTCCACTGCTCCCTCTCCATTCGGCCCCTGGCTTCACGCACCGTCGTCATTCTAACACGAGCATCTACCGTGCCCATGGCACAGAGCGCGGCAGCCCCCAGGTTGAGGGCCTCATGAGATTTCCACGTGCATGGTCAGTCCCTTTCGTCGTGTCCAGCTCTTTGCGACCCCATGGACTAGGAGCTAGAGCCCGCCAGGCTCCTCTGTCCATAGAATTCTCCCAGGAAGAATACTGGAGTGGGTTGCCACGCCCTTCTCCAGGGGATCTTCCCAACCTGGGTTTCCTGCATTGCCCGTGGATTCGTTACCACTGACCCAGCCAGGGAGCCTGTGGAGGCTGTGGGAGGCTGTTTTTCATGACCAGGCTCTGTTTTCTTGGTGACCGTCTCTCCCTTTTCAGGGGACGAGCTGCCCGAGCTGGACAACATGGCTGACAGCTGGCTGGGCTCCATCGCCAGAGCCACGATGCAGACCTACTGTGATGCCATCCTGCAGATCCCTGAGCTCACCCCGCACTCCACCAAGCAGCTGGCCACTGACATCGGTGGGTCCCCGGGGCAGGCGGGGGGAGGGCCAGCTCCCCAGGAAGGCCATCCCAGGTCTCCCCTCAGCTTCCGCTCTGGGTTGGTCTCGGAAGCTTTCGTTCAAAATGCGTATTCTCCAGGCCCCGCCCCCAATGGCTCTGCCATCGTAAGTGTGGGTCGAAGGCCGGACGCCAGTATTTTGCCAGGTGTTCCCGGGGATTCTCGGAGCTGCCGGGGCTGAGAGCCGTTCAGGGGTGCCTCGGCGAGGTGGGGTGGAATGGGCGAGGCAAACTGGTGCGGCGCCGCCTGCCCTGCCTTGCCTTCTGCTCATCCACACAATCCTCCTCCAAACAGAGGTTGATCAAGCGCTCACTCTGCACAGGCATGCAGGTGCTGAGCCAGGCACAGCGCCCACTGTCTTGGGCAATCTTCAAATCTCCCCTGGGAGGTCTGCGCTCCCGCCTTCATCGCTCTGATAAGGAAATGGGGACACAGAGCACTGCGTCCCAGGGCCACCTTGCCAGGCCCTCCGCGATCTCCATGCGGCCCCTGGCTTCACGCACCGTCGTCATTCTAACACGAGCATCTACCGTGCCCATGGCACAGAGCGCGGCAGCCCCCAGGTTGAGGGCCTCATGAGATTTCCACGTGCATGGTCAGTCCCTTTCGTCGTGTCCAGCTCTTTGCGACCCCATGGACTAGGAGCTAGAGCCCACCAGGCTCCTCTGTCCATAGAATTCTCCCAGGAAGAATACTGGAGTGGGTTGCCACGCCCTTCTCCAGGGGATCTTCCCAACCTGGGTTTCCTGCATTGCCCGTGGATTCGTTACCACTGACCCAGCCAGGGAGCCTGTGGAGGCTGTGGGAGGCTGTTTTTCATGACCAGGCTCTGTTTTCTTGGTGACCGTCTCTCCCTTTTCAGGGGACGAGCTGCCCGAGCTGGACAACATGGCTGACAGCTGGCTGGGCTCCATCGCCAGAGCCACGATGCAGACCTACTGTGATGCCATCCTGCAGATCCCTGAGCTCACCCCGCACTCCACCAAGCAGCTGGCCACTGACATCGGTGGGTCCCCGGGGCAGGCGGGGGGAGGGCCAGCTCCCCAGGAAGGCCATCCCAGGTCTCCCCTCAGCTTCCGCTCTGGGTTGGTCTCGGAAGCTTTCGTTCAAAATGCGTATTCTCCAGGCCCCGCCCCCAATGGCTCTGCCATCGTAAGTGTGGGTCGAAGGCCGGACGCCAGTATTTTGCCAGGTGTTCCCGGGGATTCTCGGAGCTGCCGGGGCTGAGAGCCGTTCAGGGGTGCCTCGGCGAGGTGGGGTGGAATGGGCGAGGCAAACTGGTGCGGCGCCGCCCTGCCCTGCCTTGCCTTCTGCTCATCCACACAATCCTCCTCCAAACAGAGGTTGATCAAGCGCTCACTCTGCACAGGCATGCAGGTGCTGAGCCAGGCACAGCGCCCACTGTCTTGGGCAATCTTCAAATCTCCCCTGGGAGGTCTGCGCTCCCGCCTTCATCGCTCTGATAAGGAAATGGGGACACAGAGCACTGCGTCCCAGGGCCACCTTGCCAGGCCCTCCGCGATCTCCATCCGCGTACCTGCCTGGCTTCCGGGTCAGGGGCTGTGCGCATCTGCTCCCACGGGCGCCCATCCCTGGAGGTGACGCTGCCCCGGGGGAGGTGCTCTGAGGTTGGGGTGCTGCAGATAGGTGGTCGGAGCATCCCCCCAGCCTCTTGGTATCATTCCATTGGCTTGACTGTTCTCTCTTTTTAATTTTGGCCTCTTTTCATTGATTTTTTATCCATTTAGTTTCATCCACTTTTACTCTTTGGCCTGTGTGGGCCTCCCATTGCAGTGGCTTCTCTCACTGCAGAGCACTGGTTCTGGGTGCATGCGCTCCAGAGCGCTGGCTCATAACTGGACACACCGGTCCAGCCTCTCTGTGGCAGGTGGGATCTTCCCAGGCCAGGGATCGAACTGTCAGCCCTTGCACTGCAAGGCGGACTCTCTGCCCACTGGACCACCAGGGAAGCCCGACTTGCCTGCTCTTTACATGGAGCCATGTCTTGGAGTGGTCAAGGGAGAGGCGGGGTGGGAGCCTTGAAGAGTTGCACCCTGGGGACCCAGGCAGAGCCTTGACCTGAGTGACCACAGCGCCCAACCCGCCTCTTAATTTTGCCAAAGCAGAGACAAGTGAGGCGTTCTCTGGGTCTCAGGGCAGTGAGTGATGGAGCCAGGCCTGGAACCCAGCTGCCCGACTCCCCTCGCGGGCTGTCCGTGGTCAGCTCTCGGCAGTTACAGGGCAGCAGCCAGCTTTTGCCCTCACACTGGGCACACGTTCAGGGCAGAGACGAAGAGATGCCCACGTTCGCCGGCGGTCCCTGTTAGTACAGGCGGGGTCACCGAGAACAGCACCGGCGGAAGGAGTGAGTGAGGTTTGGGGGCGGCCGCTAGAGGTCCCCGTCCACACGGGGTCTCCCTCCCTGTTCAGCTCCCGTCCAGACCCGCCTGGGCACTCGCTCGGCACTGACCGACCCTCTGTTACATGCTGGCCATCGTGCTGGGAGATGGGATGCAAAAGAGGGGTGTGGACGGCTCCCGTGCTCACCGAACCTCTGCGGCGAGGGTGCGAGCTTAGGGGCCTGGACGCGGCCCAGTGGTAACACCGTAGAGAGCGGGGAGGCCTGCGGCCGTGCGCGGACACCTCAAAGATGCAGAGCTAAGCCTTAAAGTGAAACAAACCCAAAAGCATTCTTGCTGACTGAACAGAGGATGTCACAGTAGATCAGGGGCTGCCCCTGGGCAGGTCCCGGCCTACAGTCAAGGGGAGCTCACCGTTTTACGGGTGAACATGTGCCAGAGATAAGGGCCTCACTGGTCAGTGGCCCCCTTCCCAGGAAGGGGCTTGTCTGAGTGGGACCTGGGGTCAGGCAGCCGGGACAGAGCGAGCATCTTCTCTGGGCTCTGCCCTGAGCCAAGCCTCCAGAGAAGCCCCGGGGAAGACAGAGCCGTGCCGGCGCTCCAGTCTAGGGGAGAAGCGACTGATGGGCGGCCGGTGATCAGAAAGTAGGGAGGCGCTTGCAAGGGTGATGCGTCTCCCAGGCCCTCGGAGCAGGAAGCGGGAGGAGCGGGAGGGCGCCCTGCCTCGGGCTCGGCCGTCTGCGCCACCCACGAAGGAGGAAGGGCAGGAGCACCCAGGTATTGATCACTTGCGTCACGTCGGGCACGTTCGTGGTCCTTGCCCCACGTCAGCTCTGAGCCATGCTGCCTGGGGGGCGCTGACGGCATGCATGGCTGGAAGCAGGAGGTGGAAGGAGCCACCGCAGGCAGCCCGACCTTGGCCACCCGGGCTTCTCCTCCACGCTGCCTGTCCTGCCCAGGCTCGCCTGCCGGCTAGGGCGGGGGCTGCTTTTCAGAAGGACAGGAGCCTCGCACCCTGTCTTGGAGACTTGTCGACTGAGCCTTGGGGTGGGCTCAGGAATCTGTCCTCACCTGGACCCCGAGGGGCTACCCCTCTGGAAGGCAGGGAACCGCGTTCCACCAGGCCCTGCCCCCAGCACCGTCTGCGTCCCCCCGGTAGGGTCTCTCCTGGGGGGTCTTTGGGAGCTACTTCGCTAAGCCCCGTGTCTCCCGACCGCTTGGGTATTCCATGTGGTCAGTGGGGCCACTGGCGAGCGGGGCCGGGGACCCGGGAGTCCCCCGTGTGGAGCTTCAGCTGAGGTTGGCTGATCGGGCTGGAGAGCTGAGCGGGGTGGCGGGGAGAGGACGACGTTGGCAACTCCTTTATGAAAATAAATTAGAATTCCTGACCCGGGCCAAGCCCACAGTCAGGTTTGACTGCCTTTATAAAAAAGCCTTCAGAGTGCAGGTCTGCGGGCTGAGGGCCGACCTGGCCGCCGGCAGTTGGGGGGTTGAGGGGACATCCTGTTTCTTACCCGGGGAGGCCCCTGGGGCTCGTCCGCTCGTCCGTCTGTCGATCCGAGTCGGTCTGCTCCCACCCCACAGACTACCTGATCAACGTGATGGACGCCCTGGGCCTGCAGCCCTCCCGCACCCTGCAGAACCTCGTGGTGCTCCTGAAGGCCAAGCCCGAGGACTACCGACAGGTCAGCAAAGGCCTGCCCCGTCGCCTCGCCACCGCGGTGGCCGCCATGCGGAGTGTGGACTACTGACCGCCCGCCGCCCCCTCGCCCCCGGCTGACGAGAGGTCGGGGCTGGAGTTCTGGGGCCAGAGAGCTCTCCAGAAAGGATCCGATGGATTTGCTCTGAAAAGCCACCTGGGATTGGGCAGAACTTGTTTCAAAAGGACTCGGTTCATTTGTATAAGCCAAAAAAAGAGCTGTACTTTAGAGGTAAATTATTTATTAGGAATTTTCAGATGAATTTTTTTTTGATTCCATCTTGAAAGTACAATGAATAAATACTATGATATGAAAGAAGGCTGGAAGCAGGAGGTGGAAGGAGCCACCGCAGGCAGCCCGACCTTGGCCACCCGGGCTTCTCCTCCACGCTGCCTGGAGGCTCGCCTGCCGGCTAGGGCGGGGGCTGCTTTTCAGAAGGACAGGAGCCTCGCACCCTGTCTTGGAGACTTGTCGACTGAGCCTTGGGGTGGGCTCAGGAATCTGTCCTCACCTGGACCCCGAGGGGCTACCCCTCTGGAAGGCAGGGAACCGCGTTCCACCAGGCCCTGCCCCCAGCACCGTCTGCGTCCCCCCGGTAGGGTCTCTCCTGGGGGGTCTTTGGGAGCTACTTCGCTAAGCCCCGTGTCTCCCGACCGCTTGGGTATTCCATGTGGTCAGTGGGGCCACTGGCGAGCGGGGCCGGGGACCCGGGAGTCCCCCGTGTGGAGCTTCAGCTGAGGTTGGCTGATCGGGCTGGAGAGCTGAGCGGGGTGGCGGGGAGAGGACGACGTTGGCAACTCCTTTATGAAAATAAATTAGAATTCCTGACCCGGGCCAAGCCCACAGTCAGGTTTGACTGCCTTTATAAAAAAGCCTTCAGAGTGCAGGTCTGCGGGCTGAGGGCCGACCTGGCCGCCGGCAGTTGGGGGGTTGAGGGGACATCCTGTTTCTTACCCGGGGAGGCCCCTGGGGCTCGTCCGCTCGTCCGTCTGTCGATCCGAGTCGGTCTGCTCCCACCCCACAGACTACCTGATCAACGTGATGGACGCCCTGGGCCTGCAGCCCTCCCGCACCCTGCAGAACCTCGTGGTGCTCCTGAAGGCCAAGCCCGAGGACTACCGACAGGTCAGCAAAGGCCTGCCCCGTCGCCTCGCCACCGCGGTGGCCGCCATGCGGAGTGTGGACTACTGACCGCC
Organism: Tragulus kanchil; assembly: GCA_022376925.1. NCBI lineage: Eukaryota > Metazoa > Chordata > Mammalia > Artiodactyla > Tragulidae > Tragulus > Tragulus kanchil. The sequence continues at coordinate 133,719,264 of JAIOJX010000002.1, read as the reverse complement.
CGCCGCCCCCTCGCCCCCGGCTGACGAGAGGTCGGGGCTGGAGTTCTGGGGCCAGAGAGCTCTCCAGAAAGGATCCGATGGATTTGCTCTGAAAAGCCACCTGGGATTGGGCAGAACTTGTTTCAAAAGGACTCGGTTCATTTGTATAAGCCAAAAAAAGAGCTGTACTTTAGAGGTAAATTATTTATTAGGAATTTTCAGATGAATTTTTTTTTGATTCCATCTTGAAAGTACAATGAATAAATACTATGATATGAAAGAAGGCTGTTTGCTCCCTATCGTTGCTCAGTGAATATTTGGGTGCTTCCCATGTGCTGTGCTGTCCGCACTGGGGATTTGGCCGGGGAGGAGGCCGTCCGTGGAAAAAGAGGGACAGGGAGAGAGAATTGCAGAGCAACCCGACGGAGACCAGCCTTCCGTGGTGGCTCAGAGGAAGAATCCACCTGCAGTGTGGGAGGTTCAGGTTCGAGCCCTCCGTCGGGAAGCTCCCCTGGAGGAACGAACGACCACCCTCTCCAGTCCTCCTGCCTGGGGAACCCTGTGGACAGAGGGGCCTGGCGAGCTCCGGGGTCGCAAAGAGTCGGACACGATTGAGTCACACTTTCACGTTCCTTTCTGACGAGCAGCGTCCCAGAGGTTTGTGCCGGGGTCCCAGAGGGCATCCGGTGACAGAGGCCTCAGCAAAGCCGGGCGGGCAACCCCAGGATAGAAAGGCTGAGCGTCGTCTGTGGTGACAAGCTCCGGGGGAGTGCTCAGGCTGAGGGCCGAGGTGGACCAGGCCATGGGCACGTCCCTGGTCAGCGGGGGAAGGGGAAGTGGGAGACAGGGTCGGAGAGGAAGCGGATGCAGCCCATAGCGGGTCCTGCCGGCCATGGTTAGGACGCCGACGTTTCCTTTCCCTCTTCTTTGCAGTGCTCGGGCTTCTCACGGGCGGCTTCTCTTGTGGAGGCTCTAGAGCGTGGGGCTTTAGTAGTGGCTGCACGTGAGCTCGGTCGTTGCGGTTCCCGGGCTCTAGAGCCCAGGCTCAGTAGGTGTGGCTTGCAGACTGAGTTGTCAAATGACATGTGGGATCTTCTTGGACCAGGGATCAAACCCAAGACTCCTGCATTGGCAGGTGAATTCTTTACCACGGTGCCACCAGGAAGCCCTCTATTAGTTTTTAAAAATTTTTTTTGTCATCAATAGCCTCTGTATCTGTTAAGATGTTAGTCTGTGCTTAGTAACAGAATAACGTGGATTGGAGCCTGCCAGGCTTCTCTGTCCATGAGATTCTCCAGGCAAGAATACTGGGCAGAAATGTATCCAAAAGAGCTGCAGATTTTTTTCAAACCCGGCGAAAAGATAAAACTGTTTGCTCCTATCGTTGCTCAGTGAATATTTGGGTGCTTCCCATGTGCTGTGCTGTCCGCACTGGGGATTTGGCCGGGGAGGAGGCCGTCCGTGGAAAAAGAGGGACAGGGAGAGAGAATTGCAGAGCAACCCGACGGAGACCAGCCTTCCGTGGTGGCTCAGAGGAAGAATCCACCTGCAGTGTGGGAGGTTCAGGTTCGAGCCCTCCGTCGGGAAGCTCCCTGGAGGAACGAACGACCACCCTCTCCAGTCCTCCTGCCTGGGGAACCCTGTGGACAGAGGGGCCTGGCGAGCTCCGGGGTCGCAAAGAGTCGGACACGATTGAGTCACACTTTCACGTTCCTTTCTGACGAGCAGCGTCCCAGAGGTTTGTGCCGGGGTCCCAGAGGGCATCCGGTGACAGAGGCCTCAGCAAAGCCGGGCGGGCAACCCCAGGATAGAAAGGCTGAGCGTCGTCTGTGGTGACAAGCTCCGGGGGAGTGCTCAGGCTGAGGGCCGAGGTGGACCAGGCCATGGGCACGTCCCTGGTCAGCGGGGGAAGGGGAAGTGGGAGACAGGGTCGGAGAGGAAGCGGATGCAGCCCATAGCGGGTCCTGCCGGCCATGGTTAGGACGCCGACGTTTCCTTTCCCTCTTCTTTGCAGTGCTCGGGCTTCTCACGGCGGCGGCTTCTCTTGTGGAGGCTCTAGAGCGTGGGGCTTTAGTAGTGGCTGCACGTGAGCTCGGTCGTTGCGGTTCCCGGGCTCTAGAGCCCAGGCTCAGTAGGTGTGGCTTGCAGACTGAGTTGTCAAATGACATGTGGGATCTTCTTGGACCAGGGATCAAACCCAAGACTCCTGCATTGGCAGGTGAATTCTTTACCACGGTGCCACCAGGAAGCCCTCTATTAGTTTTTAAAAATTTTTTTTGTCATCAATAGCCTCTGTATCTGTTAAGATGTTAGTCTGTGCTTAGTAACAGAATAACGTGGATTGGAGCCTGCCAGGCTTCTCTGTCCATGAGATTCTCCAGGCAAGAATACTGGATTGGGTTGCCATTTCCTTCGCCAGGGGAATCGTCTCGACCCAGGAATCGAACCTGGGTCTCCTACATCACAAGCACATTCTTTACTGACTGAGCTACAAGGGAAGCCCCTTAAGTAACAGAATAACTTTTTTTTTAAATTTTGGCCTCTTTTGTTGGTTTTTTATTTGTTTATTTTCATCCATCTTTATTCCTCGGCCTGTGTGGGCCTCCCATTGCAGTGGCCTCTCTCGTTGCAGAGCACTGTCTCTGGGCACAAGTGCATCAGAGCACCGGCTCGTCATTGGACACAGCGGTCCAGCCGCTCCACGGCACGCAGGATCCTTCTGGGCCAGGGATCGGTGCCCCTTGCACTGCAAGGCGGACTCTTTATCCACTGGACCACCAGGGAAGCCCGTAACAGAATAATTTGAGTGACGTACCTAAGACTTGATTTTCCTTGATTTTAAAAGTGAGTCAAACGGTGGGCACTGATTCAGTGGCTGGACTGAGTCAGGCCAGCTTCTCCGCAGTCTTGACCTTCCTCTGTGGGCTTGGTGCCTCAGCCTCTTGCCACAGCAGGTGCAGCATTCAGAGGAAGAAGGCCACATTCAGAGAGAGGTGGTGGCTAAGCAACAGTGGAATCCCTTCCACTGGGGAGGCAAAGGCCTTCCCAGAGCCCCACGCCGTGCCTTCCTCCCAGGCCTCCCTGGCCATGTCCAGTCGCCAGGCGTCCCCCCAGCTGCAAGCGAGACGGAGAGCGTGGCAACAGGACTGCCGTCCACCGGGCCTGTGGTGGGGCGTCCTGTGCACTCTGGGGTGTTGAGCAGCACCTCTGGCCTCCACCCACTGCGTGCCCAAGTTGTGACAGCCCAGTGTCTCCAGACGTGGTCCCGGAGGTGACCCCACCTCCGGGAGAGAAACCCTGGCTTACAGCATGCTGGATTTCTTGCTGCCTGAACAGCCAGCCTGGAAGGGGAGGTGCTGCGTCTCTCCCAGAGCCCTTTGGAGTTAAACTGCGCTGGGTTCTTGGCCTGGGTGCGCTTTCTTTGTCTTTCACGTAGGCCTTTCAGCAGCCTTGAAGCTCAGGAATCTAATCCGCATTTCACACACAAACACTGGGGGCCAGAGAAGGCTAAGGGGCTTGCCCAGTGCCACTCAGCTGCCATGTGCAGGGCTGGGGGCCCGGAGGCCCTGGCGCCACCATACCCCACCCGGGTCAGCCTGCCCGTGCCAGCCCTCCGGAGGGGCACTGTCGGGACCGCGGCTGCTGGACCAGCCCCACCGCGCTGCCAGGGCTGTGCCTCTCTGGGTCTGTCGCCCGGGGATTCCCACCCCTTCTGTCTCCACATCTTTGGAACCAGTTTGGCTGGCCCCACAAGCATCCGCGGCAAACCCGCACCAAGAAAAATATTTTGATTTCTCATGTGATGGATCACAGACTGTCCCTGGCAGGGGGTGCGCCTGGCTCTGGCCTTGAAGTGGGAGCTGGATACCTGGAAGGTGCTCGGTGCTGCTTTGAAGTAGAAACCTCTTTGCAGTGACCTCTGTGCCGGCGTCGGTGAGAGCCTCTAGGACAGGCTCGGGCTAGATTCACAGCTTTGCCGCCTTGCAGCTGTGTGACCTTGGGGAAGTCATTCGCCTCCCTGAGCTTCATTTCCTGATCTAAAAAGCAGCAGTCCTAAGGGAACCTCACTCATAGGGTTATTTGAAGAGCGCATGAGATGCAAGCAGGGGCAGCCGTGGGCACTGCATGTACAATAGATGCTAACCCCACAGTCCTCCGGCATTTGTAGCCTACCTTCCCACTGGGTGTCACATTTCTCAGTTACGTCTGAGTCTTTGCGACCCCACGGATGAGCCATGGAATTCTCCAGGCAAGACGACTGGAGTGGGTAGCTGTTCCTTCTTCAGGGATCTTCCCAACCCAGGATCGAACCCAGCTCTCCTGCATTACATGAGTTCACCTCTGCTCCGGCCAGTTAAACCCGTGGTCCCGGAGGTGACCCCACCTCCGGGAGAGAAACCCTTACAGCATGCTGGATTTCTTGCTGCCTGAACAGCCAGCCTGGAAGGGGAGGTGCTGCGTCTCTCCCAGAGCCCTTTGGAGTTAAACTGCGCTGGGTTCTTGGCCTGGGTGCGCTTTCTTTGTCTTTCACGTAGGCCTTTCAGCAGCCTTGAAGCTCAGGAATCTAATCCGCATTTCACACACAAACACTGGGGGCCAGAGAAGGCTAAGGGGCTTGCCCAGTGCCACTCAGCTGCCATGTGCAGGGCTGGGGGCCCGGAGGCCCTGGCGCCACCATACCCCACCCGGGTCAGCCTGCCCGTGCCAGCCCTCCGGAGGGGCACTGTCGGGACCGCGGCTGCTGGACCAGCCCCACCGCGCTGCCAGGGCTGTGCCTCTCTGGGTCTGTCGCCCGGGGATTCCCACCCCTTCTGTCTCCACATCTTTGGAACCAGTTTGGCTGGCCCCACAAGCATCCGCGGCAAACCCGCACCAAGAAAAATATTTTGATTTCTCATGTGATGGATCACAGACTGTCCCTGGCAGGGGGTGCGCCTGGCTCTGGCCTTGAAGTGGGAGCTGGATACCTGGAAGGTGCTCGGTGCTGCTTTGAAGTAGAAACCTCTTTGCAGTGACCTCTGTGCCGGCGTCGGTGAGAGCCTCTAGGACAGGCTCGGGCTAGATTCACAGCTTTGCCGCCTTGCAGCTGTGTGACCTTGGGGAAGTCATTCGCCTCCCTGAGCTTCATTTCCTGATCTAAAAAGCAGCAGTCCTAAGGGAACCTCACTCATAGGGTTATTTGAAGAGCGCATGAGATGCAAGCAGGGGCAGCCGTGGGCACTGCATGTACAATAGATGCTAACCCCACAGTCCTCCGGCATTTGTAGCCTACCTTCCCACTGGGTGTCACATTTCTCAGTTACGTCTGAGTCTTTGCGACCCCACGGATGAGCCATGGAATTCTCCAGGCAAGACGACTGGAGTGGGTAGCTGTTCCCTTCTTCAGGGGATCTTCCCAACCCAGGGATCGAACCCAGCTCTCCTGCATTACAGGTGAGTTCTTTATTGTCTGAGCCCCCAGGAAAGCCCACTGGGTGGAGCGGTGAGAACGACAAAATGCCATTCCTGGGCAATTTTGGCCCTGCTAGTCTAATTTCTCAGGCTCTGATGGAGCCCTCTAGATCCAGAGGGGAGAGGAACACCTGTCTGCCTGACCCAGAGCCTGCGTCCAGAGGCGGGGCCATCGGCTCCCTCTACCCTGGCCCTCAAGGAGAGGATGCAACTGAGGGCAACCGTCCGGTCCCCGTCTCCCAGCTCCAAGCAGCTCTGGGGGCCAGAAGCGCCTCCCACTCCTGTTTGAATGATACTGAGTGAGGCCTTTCACAGGGGTCTGTAAGGGCAGGCCAGGCCACATCTCCTATCCTCTGTCACAGGGACTGATTCAGAATGAGCATGTGGCCCAGGCTGATCCAAATGAGTCTCACTCTTGAAGCTTTTGCTACGAAGCGTTTTCTTCCTACTGTGTTGCTGAGCTGAGGGAATGGAGGCTGGCACTAAAGTGGGAAGAGAAGCCCATGGAGAGAAACTATGGGAAACAGATGTCAACGTAGACGATCCTAAAGCCAGTAGCTGGAGAAATCTCTAGGTTCTGGTGGACCCCTGGATACAGCCGTGCCTAAAATCCCTGGACTTTCATTGCAAGAACCAATGAGTTCCTTTTTTAGCTCAAGTTCAAAGTAACTGGTGACCAAAGGGCTGGTAAAAGGACATAGATGGTCATTGTTGCTCTGCCCCACAGCCCCCGATGAAAACATAAATAGGAAAGCCCTGGGCTTCTCCGAGGCACTGGTATTCAGATGATCACCGGTTGTTTCGCAGCAACGGGACGAGGCTGGAGTCTCCACTTTGTCACCAGAATAGCGATCCAGTCTAGTCCCTTACCTCTCCAAGCCTTGATTTATTTACTTGTGAAGTGGGATGATCATATTTCTCAGCGGTTATGAGAATTCAATGAAACCACACTTAGACAGTACACTCTTGGCCAGGTGCCTGGCCTGTGGTACGTGTTTGATACAATACAGCCATTGTTTCAAAGACAACAAATAACAACATTATGGTGACAGCCACCACTGCTGATAATAAAAGTCCTAGTCACGGCGGTACGTGTGATAATGACCCAGACTTGTTGACTCCAGCCTGCAGACGCATCTGGCCCTGAGCTGGGACACCCAGCTTCCCCCAGGCCTGCTCTACGCAGTCCCCAGCAATGCTGCCTCTGGCTGGTGGGGCATCAAGCCTGGGGCCCCGCCTCCCTCCACAGGTGTCCCTGTGGGCATTTAATGGGAGGACAGCTTGTTTGCCTTCCAGGCCAAGGACCCAGGTGTTCTAGATCAGCAGGGCTAGCACGCCTTGCTCCCAGGCTCTGCAGCCAGAGCTCCTTTCTGGCTGGCAGGGGACAGCCGGACCTTGCAGTGGCTACCTGTCTGCGGCTGCCAGACCTCATGTTTTGTTGCTAACGGCTCCCTGGTTCTTCTTTGGGCGGCCAAGAGGGTTGCTGTGCTGTTGTTTAGTCACTAAGTGGTGTCCGACTCTTTCACAACCCCACGAGCCGGCCAGGTTCCCCCTTTTAGCAATTAAAAACTTAAGAAGCTCAATTCAATTTGAATTTCAGAAAAACAATGATATATTAGTCTAATATGCCCCCAATACTACATGGATGTCTACTAAAAAATTAACTTCTTGTTTACCTCAGGTTCCAGTTTGGGGCTTTCCTGGTGGTCCCGTGGTTAAGAATCTGCCTTGTAATGCAGGGGACGCCGGTTCGATCCTTGCTCCAGGAAGATGCCACAGGGCAACTCAGTGTGCCACAACCACAGAGCCCGCGAGCCGCAACTCCTGCAGCCCGCTCACCCTAGAGCCCATGCTTCCCGACCAGAGAAGCCACCACCATGAGAAGCCTGTGCCCCATAAGGAGGAGTAGCCCCTGCTCATGCAACTCGAGAAAGCCCGCGTGCAGCAACAAAGACCCAGGGCAGCCAAAAATAACGAATAAATATATATATATATTAAAAGATCCAGGACTTCCCTGGTGGTCCAGTGGTAAAGGGTCCGCCTTGCAGTGCAAGCACCGGTTTAATCCCTGGCTAGCGAAGATCCCACGCGTTGCGGAGTGGCTGGACCAGTGTGTCCAATCACAAGCCAGCGCTCTGGAGCGCATGCGCCCAGAGCCGGAGCTCTGCAAGGAGAGAGGCCACTGCAATGGGAAGCCCACACAGGCCGAAGACTAAAGATGGATGAAAATAAATGATTAAAAAAATCAATAAAAGAAAGCAAAATTTAAACAAAGGTCCAGTTTTACTTGGTGGCCTGTATTTTATCTGGCGCCCCTAGGAGCCATGTTCCCACCACCCTCAGACCGTGTAATTCGGCAGGGCCGAGGTGGAGGGCAAAGAGCCCCAGGTTCCCGCGGCGTCTGATTAATCCCTGCAGCCCGCCAGCGGGGCATACTGATTGGTTCGGAGGCAGGCACGTGACCCCCCTCAGTAGCCAATGAGAGTCAACCTGGGAATTTCGTGACACCTGGGAAAGGACGCTCTCTGCTAGCGGGTTTGCTATATTGAAGATGCGAGTGTGGAATGGCAGATGGTGCCTTGCTGCTGTCAGGTAAGGAGAGCCTGCCTGGGACGGCGGAGAGAACAGACATCCTTGGAGCTGTGCGGGACGCTTGGGCTTAAGCCAGTTTTCAGCATTTATTTACCCCCTCCATCCCTTTCTCTCGGTTCTGGCCCAAACTTTCACTCTGGCGGATGTCTACTAAAAATTAACTTCTTGTTTACCTCAGGTTCCAGTTTGGGGCTTTCCTGGTGGTCCCGTGGTTAAGAATCTGCCTTGTAATGCAGGGGACGCCGGTTCGATCCTTGCTCCAGGAAGATGCCACAGGGCAACTCAGTGTGCCACAACCACAGAGCCCGCGAGCCGCAACTCCTGCAGCCCGCTCACCCTAGAGCCCATGCTTCCCGACCAGAGAAGCCACCACCATGAGAAGCCTGTGCCCCATAAGGAGGAGTAGCCCCTGCTCATGCAACTCGAGAAAGCCCGCGTGCAGCAACAAAGACCCAGGGCAGCCAAAAATAACGAATAAATATATATATATATTAAAAGATCCAGGACTTCCCTGGTGGTCCAGTGGTAAAGGGTCCGCCTTGCAGTGCAAGCACCGGTTTAATCCCTGGCTAGCGAAGATCCCACGCGTTGCGGAGTGGCTGGACCAGTGTGTCCAATCACAAGCCAGCGCTCTGGAGCGCATGCGCCCAGAGCCGGAGCTCTGCAAGGAGAGAGGCCACTGCAATGGGAAGCCCACACAGGCCGAAGACTAAAGATGGATGAAAATAAATGATTAAAAAAATCAATAAAAGAAAGCAAAATTTAAACAAAGGTCCAGTTTTACTTGGTGGCCTGTATTTTATCTGGCGCCCCTAGGAGCCATGTTCCCACCACCCTCAGACCGTGTAATTCGGCAGGGCCGAGGTGGAGGGCAAAGAGCCCCAGGTTCCCGCGGCGTCTGATTAATCCCTGCAGCCCGCCAGCGGGGCATACTGATTGGTTCGGAGGCAGGCACGTGACCCCCCTCAGTAGCCAATGAGAGTCAACCTGGGAATTTCGTGACACCTGGGAAAGGACGCTCTCTGCTAGCGGGTTTGCTATATTGAAGATGCGAGTGTGGAATGGCAGATGGTGCCTTGCTGCTGTCAGGTAAGGAGAGCCTGCCTGGGACGGCGGAGAGAACAGACATCCTTGGAGCTGTGCGGGACGCTTGGGCTTAAGCCAGTTTTCAGCATTTATTTACCCCCTCCATCCCTTTCTCTCTCGGTTCTGGCAACCTAAAGAACTTAGTTGGACAGCACTGAAAAAGGCGTAAGGCCAGTGTTTCAGGGACAACTTGAAAGAACGTTTAAAAATCACCAGCTTGGGCCGTTCCGTGGCCAGGTCTCTGCTCTCAAGGTCAGTACTGATGCCCTTCCACCCCCGGAGATGCGTCAGGGCTCTGGATGCTCAGCCAGATAGAGGAGAAAGCTAGACTCCGTGTTTTCTACTTTTATTCTCCAGAACAAAACATTTGCCACCTGCAGGCCCTCGATGCCTGCTCTTCACCAACCCTGCCCGCCCTCGGCCCATTCACCAGGTCAGCGGAGGCCAGGAAGAAGAAGAGCGCTGGTGCTGGGGCCCGAAGGCACAGTGCACCTGCCTGCCTTCATTTCGGGGGCTGACAGTGACTGGCACGGGGAGGGAAGCGGCCTGCCTCCAGGGGAGGGCGCTTTGGGTTTCGGATCCCAGGCCAAGAATCGGGTCAGGTTGGGGGTGTAGGCTGGAACGGGGTTCCTACCTCCACGCCAGCACCGAGCCCTCGGCCTGGGGCTGGCCAGACGCTGCTGGCCTCTCCAAAGAGGGACCTGGACACCAGTCTTGGGCAGTGTCTCGGCGGCTCAGATCCGAGTTCTTGGCCTGCCTGGGACGGGCAGGGCAGGGTCTAGATGGCATCCGCCTCACTGTCCGACTCGATGACGTCCAGTGGCTGCAGGCGCAGGGAGTCATAGTTGGGGGGTGGGGTGCCCGGGGTGGGCAGGGTCTGCTCCTGGGTGTGGGGCCCCGTGTCAGGGCCTGGCGTGGCCGAGTCAGGCTGGAAGGCAAAGTTGGTGTGGGCCTCCACCAGCTCGGCCACCGTGGGCGGCGGGCCGTCGGAGCGAGCCTGGGCCTGCTTCTGCCGCGTGCCCTTGGCCAGGGCCACCAGCTTGATGATAGTGATCCACACGAAGTCGATGATGATCTCCCCAAACTCGATGATACACAGCACGGAACCTCCCATCCAGAAGCCGAATTGTCCGCCCAGGTTTGACAGCAGCCAGACGATCTGTGGGGAGCAGGGGGTGAGGTGAGGCCCTGGCCTGGGGTGGGAGTGGGAGGATCGGGCCCCCCATCTGCCTGTGAGGTGAGCAGTTTTCAGTTTTCCCCTCCATCCCTTTCTCTCTCGGTTCTGGCAACCTAAAGAACAGTTCAGCTGAAAAGGCGTAAGGCCAGTGTTTCAGGGACAACTTGAAAGAACGTTTAAAATCACCAGCTTGGGCCGTTCCGTGGCCAGGTCTCTGCTCTCAAGGTCAGTACTGATGCCCTTCCACCCCCGGAGATGCGTCAGGGCTCTGGATGCTCAGCCAGATAGAGGAGAAAGCTAGACTCCGTGTTTTCTACTTTTATTCTCCAGAACAAAACATTTGCCACCTGCAGGCCCTCGATGCCTGCTCTTCACCAACCCTGCCCGCCCTCGGCCCATTCACCAGGTCAGCGGAGGCCAGGAAGAAGAAGAGCGCTGGTGCTGGGGCCCGAAGGCACAGTGCACCTGCCTGCCTTCATTTCGGGGGCTGACAGTGACTGGCACGGGGAGGGAAGCGGCCTGCCTCCAGGGGAGGGCGCTTTGGGTTTCGGATCCCAGGCCAAGAATCGGGTCAGGTTGGGGGTGTAGGCTGGAACGGGGTTCCTACCTCCACGCCAGCACCGAGCCCTCGGCCTGGGGCTGGCCAGACGCTGCTGGCCTCTCCAAAGAGGGACCTGGACACCAGTCTTGGGCAGTGTCTCGGCGGCTCAGATCCGAGTTCTTGGCCTGCCTGGGACGGGCAGGGCAGGGTCTAGATGGCATCCGCCTCACTGTCCGACTCGATGACGTCCAGTGGCTGCAGGCGCAGGGAGTCATAGTTGGGGGGTGGGGTGCCCGGGATGGGCAGGGTCTGCTCCTGGGTGTAGGGCCCCGTGTCAGGGCCTGGCGTGGCCGAGTCAGGCTGGAAGGCAAAGTTGGTGTGGGCCTCCACCAGCTCGGCCACCGTGGGCGGCGGGCCGTCGTAGCGAGCCTGGGCCTGCTTCTGCCGCGTGCCCTTGGCCAGGGCCACCAGCTTGATGATAGTGATCCACACGAAGTCGATGATGATCTCCCCAAACTCGATGATACACAGCACGGAACCTCCCATCCAGAAGCCGAATTGTCCGCCCAGGTTTGACAGCAGCCAGACGATCTGTGGGGAGCAGGGGGTGAGGTGAGGCCCTGGCCTGGGGGTGGGGAGTGGGAGGGATCGGGCCACAAAGTCCTGCCTCAAGCCCAGCCTCTCGGGTGCCTGTGAGGTGAGCTGGTGGCTGGAAAGCGGGAAAGGGCGACCATCTCAGCCCAGGGAAGTAATCTGGGACTGCCGAAAGGCTCTTCCTGCTTCCGTGGTGGCTCAGGGGTGTGGGGAGCTGCCCTGTTTCAAGGGGTCTCCTTTAAGGAAACATAGCCCTGGGAGCTGCCCTGGCAACAGGGGCTGATAACAGCATAGCTCTCTGTCCCGCCACCCCAGGTGTTGTGAAGACGTTCCTTAGCTATCATAAAGAACACCTGGAGCCTCTTTACAGGGCTTGAGGGGCATTATGACCCAGAACCATTGTAATGATCGACACCTGGCCTCTAAAGCACGTGTACACAATTGTTTGTTGGGTGAAGTATAAAAGGGATGAGCGAATTCAATAAACTTGTCAGCTACTTGTCAGCAACCTGTAGAGTTGTCTGCCTTCTTGCTGTCCCTCTCAACCCCATCTTTTCTGTCCTTCTTTCTTTTCTTAGCCTATCTGCCACTCTCTTCAGGACCTGTTCGACCCGGCACAGGGGTAAAGAATCCACCTGCCAATGCAGGAGATGTGGGTCTGATCTGTGGGTCGGGAAGATCCCCTGGAGAAGGAAATGGCAACCCACTCTAGTACTCTTGCCTGGAGAATCCCCTGGACAGAGGAGCCTGGTGGGCTACAGTCTGTGGGGTCACAAAGAGTCGAACACAACTGAGCAAATAAATGACATCAACCAGGGACCGTCCTAAGGGGTAGCCTCAGGGTGTCGGGCAGAGGGGCTGCAGGCAGGGCTGAGGTGTCAGGAGCCCAGACTCACCGTGGGCGGCGGGCCGTCGGCGAGCCTGGGCCTGCTTCTGCCGCGTGCCCTTGGCCAGGGCCACCAGCTTGATGATAGTGATCCACACGAAGTCGATGATGATCTCCCCAAACTCGATGATACACAGCACGGAACCTCCCATCCAGAAGCCGAATTGTCCGCCCAGGTTTGACAGCAGCCAGACGATCTGTGGGGAGCAGGGGGTGAGGTGAGGCCCTGGCCTGGGGTGGGAGTGGGAGGATCGGGCCACAAAGTCCTGCCTCAAGCCCAGCCTCTCGGGTGCCTGTGAGGTGAACTGGTGGCTGGAAAGCGGGAAAGGGCGACCATCTCAGCCCAGGGAAGTAATCTGGGACTGCCGAAAGGCTCTTCCTGCTTCCGTGGTGGCTCAGGGTGTGGGAGCTTCCCTGTTTCAAGGGGTCTCCTTTAAGGAAACATAGCCCTGGGAGCTGCCCTGGCAACAGGGGCTGATAACAGCATAGCTCTCTGTCCCGCCACCCCAGGTGTTGTGAAGACGTTCCTTAGCTATCATAAAGAACACCTGGAGCCTCTTTACAGGGCTTGAGGGGCATTATGACCCAGAACCATTGTAATGATCGACACCTGGCCTCTAAAGCACGTGTACACAATTGTTTGTTGGGTGAAGTATAAAAGGGATGAGCGAATTCAATAAACTTGTCAGCTACTTGTCAGCAACCTGTAGAGTTGTCTGCCTTCTTGCTGTCCCTCTCAACCCCATCTTTTCTGTCCTTCTTTCTTTTCTTAGCCTATCTGCCACTCTCTTCAGGACCTGTTCGACCCGGCACAGGGGTAAAGAATCCACCTGCCAATGCAGGAGATGTGGGTCTGATCTGTGGGTCGGGAAGATCCCCTGGAGAAGGAAATGGCAACCCACTCTAGTACTCTTGCCTGGAGAATCCCCTGGACAGAGGAGCCTGGTGGGCTACAGTCTGTGGGGTCACAAAAGAGTCGAACACAACTGAGCAAATAAATGACATCAACCAGGGACCGTCCTAATTCCTCTGTTGGGCTCTGGACCCTCCCCAGCCTCAGGGTGTCGGGCAGAGGGGCTGCAGGCAGGGCTGAGGTGTCAGGAGCCCCCAGACTCACGTTATTGGCTGCTGACTCTTCAATGGTGCGGTAGTTGAATTCTTGGAAGTAGATGTTGAGCTTGACGATCCCCTTCCTGCAGGAGGAGGCAGCACAGGGAGCTGGTGCCCTCTCCCCAAGACACACACACAGAGGAAAGGCAGCAAGGGACCCTCCCCCGCCCCACCCCCGAGCCCTCCTCAGGCTCAAGTTTCTTACATGCCCACTCCAAGGATTGTGAGGTCCAAATGAGAACCAAGAAGGGTGCTTCGAGGCCTTGGGGCCACCAAAGACATCTCTGCTCAGCACCCGCCCCATGCGTCCCTTTCTGAACCAGCTCTCCAAAGGACCCGGAGGCCGAGGCAGTCCTGAGGATCGGCTCTGGGCTCTCTTCTCCCACGCCCAGCCCGTGTACAGCGACTTGGCATCGGCTCCTAAGCCTTGGCCCACTGTCAGGGGACCCAGGGCAGCGAAGTGTGGCCAACAGGGCTTCCCTGTTACACCTGATGGTCCTCAGAGAGGTGATGCTGTCTCCCACCTCCAGCTTTCTGCTGGGACCTCCGTGTCTCTTCCGGTGTGTCTGAACAGTTCCTCCTCCTCTTTAGGGGATTAGCTCAGGGGTCACCTCCCTACACAGACCTCCCTGATCTCTCAGGAAGAAGGGGCCACCTTCCCTGCTGGGCGCCCTCAGGGAGGGTGCTGTGCAGACTCTCAGCACCAGAGCCCTGTTCACCTATCTCTGTCCTCTAGACTCGAAGCTCCTGATAGAATGAACTCTCTGTCATTCTTGTGTTCAATGCATGGTTGTGATGAATGGATGGAGGAATGGATGGAAGATGGGTGGACAGAGCGGAAGAATGGAAGGATGGACAGTGGAGGGTGGATGGATGGATGGATGTGCACAGATGATGGGTAGGAGACTGGAAGGATAGATAGATGGGTGAACAAGTGTAAAGATGAATGGATTGGACAGGTGGAAGGATGAATGGACAAGTGACTGCTGGATGAACAGGCTGTCCTTTAGGGAAGGGTAGACTCTGGGCTCCCCTGGCTGGCCCCTCTCGCACGCCCGCTACTTCCTCCAGTAGGCTTGCTTCTGGATCTGACCAGGGTCAGAAGGTGTCTGAGTGGCTCCCTCTGGCCAAGCCCCTCCCCGAGGCTCCGGTTTCTCTAGACTCTGAGTTCACCTGCTGATGGTGATATTGGTGCTCTGGTCCCGCTCCTGAGACAAGACATGTAAAATCCAGTCCTGGAACACAAAAAGGCAGCTGAAAACAAGGGTGCCTGCAGCATCTCCTCCCAGTCGTGGGCCCCAGGGTGGACCACAGCCCTCGAGACCGTGTGTCCGCACAGGCCGAGAAGGGACAAGGCACTGGGTCTCCAGACTCTTCTCCACGGGCCTGGTCTCGCCGCTTCGGCTCTTTCCCACCTTAGGCGCTGCGCTTGCTGTCCCCTCTGCCCACGTCCTCCGCCAGCCTGCCCTGACCTCCAGGTTTAACTCGAACATCACCTTTTTGGTGGCAAGGGTCTTCCCTGACCACTCGGTCTAAAGTGGTTTCTCCCAGTTACTGTCATCTGGTTTGCTTCCTACAGCGCCATTTGAAATGATCTTATTTCTGTGTAATGCCTATCTCTCCGGCTGGAAAGTAAGCTCCGTAAGGGCGAAGGGCTGTCTGTCCCATTCACTGCCGGGCCCCCAGCGGAGTCCCTGGGGGACACGGATGGAAGGAAGCGGGGAGAGAGTGGAGGGTGGGAGGACCCCTCTCTAAAGTTCCAAACAGCCTGCGGACCTCCGCCCACACCTGCCTCCCGCCTGAAGGGGGGCGGCCAGGAGCTCAGCGGCTCCCCTGACTCACCTCAGAGGCCTCGGAAGGCCACACGGCCATGGAGATGGTCATCTTGTACTGAGTGTCACTGGGGAGAGAAGGCAGCCCGTCGCTGTCCCCGCCTGTCCTGCCCTCCATGCCCCGCCCCGCTGCCCCTCCCACCTCCAGGGGGCTCACTTGCATGACTCTTTACAGGTGTAGATACAGTCCTCCCGCTGCTCCATGCTTATCCGCAGGGCCGAGTAGCAGTGGGCTGGGCGGGAGCGGGTGCGGAGAGAGACTTTGAGCCGGGTTTTCTGCTTGGAGCCTCTGGCCACCCTCTGCCCTCCTGGCCCTGGCCCACCTAAGACCTGTGGTCTTCGTTGAGCTGGGGGAGTGTCGTCTCCATGCAAGCTCCCCTTGTCACGGAGAATCACCCACCCCACCGTTTCGCTCCCTCTCCGGCCACTTTGCACCAGCCTGGCCTGAGGAGTCCTCTCCCCAGCACCCCAGCCCCAGCTCAGGAGGCTCCGAGCAGATTTCCTTCCACTTGTCACCCCTGATCTGGGGTGGGGAGGGGGGCCAGGGCCAGAAGATCACAGGAGGAGGGGTGGGTAGTTGGAAGGGTAAAGTTTTCCCCTCTGTCCACACATTCTGTTAGGTTTTTTTTTTTTTTTTTCCCCCTGGCCACTTCTATTGATCTTTCATTTTATTTATCTTTGTTCTTTGGCCCGTGTGGGCCTCCCATCGCAATGGCCTCTCTTGCCGCAGAGCACCGGCTCTGGGCGCATGTGCTCCAAGAGCTCCAGCCCGGTAGTTGGACACATTGGTCCAGGATCTTCCCAGGCCAGGGATCAAACCAGCACCCCTTGTACTGCAAGGCGATGTCCTTACCCACTGGACCACCAGGGAAGCCCTTCTGTTAGTTTTAATAGGTGGTAGGATTCTGCCGTAGATACCATGCATCAGAGTCTCGACTCTGAGCCTGGATCCCGGCTCAGGGTGGGCCCAGCAGGGACTCCCCCTCCTGTGGCTTCTGGTCTCAAGCACAAGTCCAGTCTCCAGCTTACAAGTTTCCTGTGCACACTTTATGGAATCGAGGAGTTGGGAGCGGGGGGCCGCCAGGGCAAGAGGGGCTGTGGACGGTGAGGAAGGGGGCGCCCTGCTCCGGCCACGAAGCCCCGCCCTCCCCAGTGGCCAGTCGCCCAGCTGGCGGGGCACCGGTCCCAGGGGCTCCCCACTCACCCCAGTCAGGGAACTCTTGGCTATGGCAGTATCTCTTCCCGGGGGGCAGTGGATACAGGTAGTGGCCACAGCCGCAATCCCGGATCATGCGGTCTTGGAAGCAGGAGCGGATACAGGCCTGGATGGTGAGAGAGGTGCAGAGAGAAGGCAGACCTGAAGGTAATGTCCCCACCCCAGTGGCAGGGGGGAAGGGCCCAGGGAGTTTGATGGCTGGGCTAGGGGGCTGGGGGAGCCGGGGGAGGTGCCCCTCCCGAGGAGAAGAGGGGGTGAGGCGCCTGAGCCACCCTGCCCCCGATTGGGACATGGGGGTCCTTGCCTGTCCCTGCCCCCACAGAGGGACTCAGGCTAGACCCCAGCTCTCTGAGGCTGCCCCTACGGACGACATCGGGTGGGGTGGCTCGTTCCAACACTAGAGCTAACTCTTAGGGAGTCCCCTGGCTGGCCAGTGATTAAGACGCCATGCTTCTGCAGCAGGGAGGGTGGGTAGTTGGAAGGGTAAAGTTTTCCCTCTGTCCACACATTCTGTTAGGTTTTTTTTTCCCCTGGCCACTTCTATTGATCTTGCATTTTATTTATCTTTGTTCTTTGGCCCGTGTGGGCCTCCCATCGCAATTGCCTCTCTTGCCGCAGAGCACCGGCTCTGGGCGCATGTGCTCCAAGAGCTCCAGCCCGGTAGTTGGACACATTGGTCCAGGATCTTCCCAGGCCAGGGATCAAACCAGCACCCCTTGTACTGCAAGGCGATGTCCTTACCCACTGGACCACCAGGGAAGCCCTTCTGTTAGTTTTAATAGGTGGTAGGATTCTGCCGTAGATACCATGCATCAGAGTCTCGACTCTGAGCCTGGATCCCGGCTCAGGGTGGGCCCAGCAGGGACTCCCCCTCCTGTGGCTTCTGGTCTCAAGCACAAGTCCAGTCTCCAGCTTACAAGTTTCCTGTGCACACTTTATGGAATCGAGGAGTTGGGAGCGGGGGGCCGCCAGGGCAAGAGGGGCTGTGGACGGTGAGGAAGGGGGCGCCCTGCTCCGGCCACGAAGCCCCGCCCTCCCCAGTGGCCAGTCGCCCAGCTGGCGGGGCACCGGTCCCAGGGGCTCCCCACTCACCCCAGTCAGGGAACTCTTGGCTATGGCAGTATCTCTTCCCGGGGGGCAGTGGATACAGGTAGTGGCCACAGCCGCAATCCCGGATCATGCGGTCTTGGAAGCAGGAGCGGATACAGGCCTGGATGGTGAGAGAGGTGCAGAGAGAAGGCAGACCTGAAGGTAATGTCCCCACCCCAGTGGCAGGGGGGAAGGGCCCAGGGAGTTTGATGGCTGGGCTAGGGGGCTGGGGGAGCCGGGGGAGGTGCCCCTCCCGAGGAGAAGAGGGGGTGAGGCGCCTGAGCCACCCTGCCCCCGATTGGGACATGGGGGTCCTTGCCTGTCCCTGCCCCCACAGAGGGACTCAGGCTAGACCCCAGCTCTCTGAGGCTGCCCCTACGGACGACATCGGGTGGGGTGGCTCGTTCCAACACTAGAGCTAACTCTTAGGGAGTCCCCTGGCTGGCCAGTGATTAAGACGCCATGCTTCTGCAGCAGGGAGGGTGCGGGTTCGACCCCTGGTCAGGGAACTAAGACGCGAATGCCCAACTGTTTCCCCCAACCCCGCGAAAGCTAATTCTTAGATAGTTCTTGTCGCCGGGCTGCCAGCGGCCTTCTGAACACTTTACTGGAAGGGAAGGCAGGCAAGCTCGCCCCACGCTCCTTTCTCCTGTAGGGAAGCACTCGGGGAAGGTGCGCAGGGTGACCTGAGAGCTCAGACGTCCCCGGAGGGGGTGAGAGAAAGAGGAGCATGGCCCAGGCGCCCCGAGGCTGGATGAGATGAATCTACTCTTTCTGGGTTTTCAGGTTATTCCAACTTGGTGTCAGTCCACTGGGAAATGAGCTACGTGTCCTGGGGCCAGCCCTCCGCCCCGAGCCTCAGTTTGCTCCTGTGCCCCCGTCACGGAGGCAGAGGGGGGTCCGCTTGCCTTTGGCCACGTGGCAGATGGGAGCAGCCGCCCCTCAGGTCGCTCCTGCTTGGCTTCCCGGGTCTACCTCCGAGGACTCCCTGCTCCCGCCCTTCTCATCTTTCCTCCCACTCTCCTGCCTGCGGCCTCCCTGGCTGGCATATCTGGTGCTCTGTTCTCCCCAATCAACCTGGGGCCTCGTTGCGGGAGGACGTGGAGGTGGGCAGGGGGCGGTCGGCAGAGGAAGCGGCCCAGCCGGGAGGAGTGGGTCTGGGGCGAGCTCAGGGCCAGCAGGGGCAGCAGGGAGCTCCGACTTTGGCCAAGGGTCCCACATTCGCCCAGACCTCAGTGTCTCACCTGGAAGGTAGGCACCCTCCCCAGGGCTGGGCCAAGGGTGGCCAGACTGAGCACCTGACTAGGGCCTGGGGGACGGGGTTGCTGCGTGGCCAAGGTCTCTAGCCAGAGTGGTGACTGCAGCGGACCAAGCGAGAACTGAGGTTTTTCTGGAATGGGGTTTCCAGGGCTAGAGCTTGATGTCTCTGTGGCCTCCTTCTCCGTGCTCCGCTGCCCTGTGCTGCCCTGTCCGTCCATCTGTCCCTCCAGAGCATCGGAAGGCTCCCCGAGTTCTCTATCGCAGGTGGAGGCCCCTCCAGACAGGCGGGTTGGAGTGTGGGGTGCCTGGGATCAGCTGGCCGCAGGCAGGCAGGCGGGCATGGCGGAGAATGGATTCTAAGACCAAAGGGAAAACCACACCCTTCTCGGGGCCCTCAGCCACAGAGCCAGGCACTGGGCTGCTCCCAAGCCGTGCCTCAGTTTCCTTGTCCGTCCAGGCAGACTGGAGTGGGAGAAAACGTGCCAGTGAGCGGTCACTTTGGTCACTTCCGCAAAGATTTGGCCTGTCCTCTCCACTGGGGCCAGGGCTGAGGCCAGGCCACCTGGGCTTGACCTTGGAGATCAGGATAAGAAGGAAGCCTCAGTTGCAGCGAAGGGGATGAAGGCCGGATACAAAGAGGGACCTCCCAATCTGGCATTTGGACGAGGGCCTGTAATTTCCAATTTCCTCATTCTTAGGATGAGACGTATCTACGTGTTAGGAATGTTCTGAAGATTAAATTATTTAATAAATATATATATGCATATGTAAGGCATGTGGAACAGTGCCTGCCTAGCGCATGACAAGCTTGCTGTTATTTTATAGCACATATAATAAATGCTGTTAATAGCATATAACATGCTAACAGTAATTAGTAATATGCTAACAATAATTAGTAATTATTATGCCATTATTATGTTATTAGTAATTCTATTATTCGTAGTCATTATTGCCTCATATGGGTATTGAAAGGATCAAATGATGATTTAGTCCATGGAAACCCTTCACATGGGATTCCCTAGGGCCTCAGACACTAAGGAATCCCCCTCAATGCAGAAGACCTGGGTTTCACCCCTGGCTTGGGAAGATCCTTCAGACAAAAGAAGGGCTACCCACTCCGGTACTCTTGCCTGGAGAATTCCAAGGCTTGTCCACGGAGTTGCAAAGAGTCTGTACTGCACCCTCCAGGGCTGGGCCAAGGGTCCAGACTGCCGAGGGGACGGGGTTGCTGCGTGGCCAAGGTCTCTAGCCAGAGTGGTGACTGCAGCGGACCAAGCGAGAACTGAGGTTTTTCTGGAATGGGGTTTCCAGGGCTAGAGCTTGATGTCTCTGTGGCCTCCTTCTCCGTGCTCCGCTGCCCTGTGCTGCCCTGTCCGTCCATCTGTCCCTCCAGAGCATCGGAAGGCTCCCCGAGTTCTCTATCGCAGGTGGAGGCCCCTCCAGACAGGCGGGTTGGAGTGTGGGGTGCCTGGGATCAGCTGGCCGCAGGCAGGCAGGCGGGCATGGCGGAGAATGGATTCTAAGACCAAAGGGAAAACCACACCCTTCTCGGGGCCCTCAGCCACAGAGCCAGGCACTGGGCTGCTCCCAAGCCGTGCCTCAGTTTCCTTGTCCGTCCAGGCAGACTGGAGTGGGAGAAAACGTGCCAGTGAGCGGTCACTTTGGTCACTTCCGCAAAGATTTGGCCTGTCCTCTCCACTGGGGCCAGGGCTGAGGCCAGGCCACCTGGGCTTGACCTTGGAGATCAGGATAAGAAGGAAGCCTCAGTTGCAGCGAAGGGGATGAAGGCCGGATACAAAGAGGGACCTCCCAATCTGGCATTTGGACGAGGGCCTGTAATTTCCAATTTCCTCATTCTTAGGATGAGACGTATCTACGTGTTAGGAATGTTACGAAGATTAAATTATTTAATAAATATATATATGCATATGTAAGGCATGTGGAACAGTGCCTGCCTAGCGCATGACAAGCTTGCTGTTATTTTATAGCACATATAATAAATGCTGTTAATAGCATATAACATGCTAACAGTAATTAGTAATATGCTAACAATAATTAGTAATTATTATGCCATTATTATGTTATTAGTAATTCTATTATTCGTAGTCATTATTGCCTCATATGGGTATTGAAAGGATCAAATGATGATTTAGTCCATGGAAACCCTTCACATGGGATTCCCTAGGGCCTCAGACACTAAGGAATCCCCCTCAATGCAGAAGACCTGGGTTTCACCCCTGGCTTGGGAAGATCCTTCAGACAAAAGAAGGGCTACCCACTCC
Organism: Tragulus kanchil; assembly: GCA_022376925.1. Classification (NCBI taxonomy): domain Eukaryota; kingdom Metazoa; phylum Chordata; class Mammalia; order Artiodactyla; family Tragulidae; genus Tragulus; species Tragulus kanchil. Next base: position 133,698,169 of record JAIOJX010000002.1, on the reverse strand, counting down.
GGTACTCTTGCCTGGAGAATTCCAAGGCTTGTCCACGGAGTTGCAAAGAGTCAGATAGGACAGAACAACTTTCGCTAAACCCTTAACCGACGCAAGAGTTCTTCTTGGGAAACCTCCCAGCCAAACCCCGAGGCCACACCTGCCCAGCAGGGACAAGCAGCGGCCAGCCCGGGGCCCTGGTAAGAGCCAGAACTAGGCTGGTTCTCCAGCCTTCAAAGAGCCTCGTGGTCCCCCAGATCCAGCAGAGCCAGCCCTGCTCAGGCCTCGGGCCAGGCAGACTGAGCCTGCGCCGTCTGCCCACCTGGATGGAGTAGGTGGTGTTGTAGTTGCTGTAGAGGTTTGGGACGGGCACGTCCGAGCCGTTCTTGGTGCACTGGCTGTAGGGCTTGCCCTTGCGCTGCAGCTTGTCCTGTGTGAGAAACTGTTTGTGGGTGCCCTTGGTCACCCCCAGGAAGCCCCTCTCTGTTCCCCTATCCCATTCCGCAAACAGGTCTAGGGGATGCTCAGAGGCGATGGAGGGCCAGTGCCCCAGCAGGTGCCGGGGGTGGGGGGCACTCATCTTCCCCCAGGCGTGGGGCCCCGTGGAGTTCTAGCCAGAAGGTAAGGCAGGGATGGACGGTGAGAATGTCCAGGGCTTGGGGAGGAGGTGGGTGCTGGGCAGATGGGCTGTGATCATACCACCAGCACCCCGATGGAGGTCTCCATCCCTGCCATGGCGTAGATGCCCTCTTCCTTGATGAAGGGGTACGACCTCTGCTCATGAAGCAACAGCCGAGCGCCGGCTGTGGGCGTGAGGTAGGGCACATAGTCTTCCTGGCCCATGTCCAGGATCAGCTTCAGTCCTGAAGGGAAGATGGGGTGGAGGGCCATCAGAGCTCGCTCCCCAAGGCTGAGGGCCAGACCCACCAACCAAATGGTCCCAGCCCCCACGAGCCCGGGGGAAGGCCAGGGTCTATGCAGGGGGCTGGCTCTACTCTATGAAAACCCAGACTTCTTGCCTTCCCAGTATGAGTGAGCACGATCTCCTCTCTGGGCTCCTTCTACCCCCATTCCACCCTCCATGGTCTCTTTTCCACATGGGGAGGTAGAGCCAAGGCTACCCACTCCGGTACTCTTGCCTGGAGAATTCCAAGGCTTGTCCACGGAGTTGCAAAGAGTCAGATAGGACAGAACAACTTTCGCTAAACCCTTAACCGACGCAAGAGTTCTTCTTGGGAAACCTCCCAGCCAAACCCCGAGGCCACACCTGCCCAGCAGGGACAAGCAGCGGCCAGCCCGGGGCCCTGGTAAGAGCCAGAACTAGGCTGGTTCTCCAGCCTTCAAAGAGCCTCGTGGTCCCCCAGATCCAGCAGAGCCAGCCCTGCTCAGGCCTCGGGCCAGGCAGACTGAGCCTGCGCCGTCTGCCCACCTGGATGGAGTAGGTGGTGTTGTAGTTGCTGTAGAGGTTTGGGACGGGCACGTCCGAGCCGTTCTTGGTGCACTGGCTGTAGGGCTTGCCCTTGCGCTGCAGCTTGTCCTGTGTGAGAAACTGTTTGTGGGTGCCCTTGGTCACCCCCAGGAAGCCCCTCTCTGTTCCCCTATCCCATTCCGCAAACAGGTCTAGGGGATGCTCAGAGGCGATGGAGGGCCAGTGCCCCAGCAGGTGCCGGGGGTGGGGGGCACTCATCTTCCCCCAGGCGTGGGGCCCCGTGGAGTTCTAGCCAGAAGGTAAGGCAGGGATGGACGGTGAGAATGTCCAGGGCTTGGGGAGGAGGTGGGTGCTGGGCAGATGGGCTGTGATCATACCACCAGCACCCCGATGGAGGTCTCCATCCCTGCCATGGCGTAGATGCCCTCTTCCTTGATGAAGGGGTACGACCTCTGCTCATGAAGCAACAGCCGAGCGCCGGCTGTGGGCGTGAGGTAGGGCACATAGTCTTCCTGGCCCATGTCCAGGATCAGCTTCAGTCCTGAAGGGAAGATGGGGTGGAGGGCCATCAGAGCTCGCTCCCCAAGGCTGAGGGCCAGACCCACCAACCAAATGGTCCCAGCCCCCACGAGCCCGGGGGAAGGCCAGGGTCTATGCAGGGGGCTGGCTCTACTCTATGAAAACCCAGACTTCTTGCCTTCCCAGTATGAGTGAGCACGATCTCCTCTCTGGGCTCCTTCTACCCCCATTCCACCCTCCATGGTCTCTTTTCCACATGGGGAGGTAGAGCCAAGGCTGCAGCACAGGCAGCCTTGCCTCTCATCCGCAGGGTCCTCTCTCTCCACTTGACCCTCAGCTGCCACACTCCGTCCTACTGATGGGCCTTCCTCAGGCTCTCTCCTCCCTGGAATGCTGTCTCCAGCCTCACCTTTCACCTAGAAACTCCTGCGCTTCTTGAAGAGCTCAACCCAAGTATCACTTCCTCCAGAAGCCTTCCCTGACTACCTAGACTGGGTCTCAGGATCTCTGTAATATGCTCTCCTAGCCCTGGAATGTGCCTTCCAAGTACCTCTCTCACTTTTGAAGTTTTTCTTCTATTATCTGTCTTCCTTCCGGACGCCCCTGTTCTCTCTTTCAGGGTGGAGACCAGACCTAGTATTTTATGCACCATAGTGAGGTCGGGGCAGGGAGTGGGGTGGTTCCCAGGCAGCGCCCCTGGTAAAGAATCCACCTGCCAATGCACAAGATGCCAGAGACGCGAGTTTGATCCCTGGGTTGGGAAGATCCCCTAGAGAAGGAAATGGCAACACACTTCAGTATTCTTGCCTGGAAGTTTCCATGGACAGAGAAGCCTGACGGGCTACAGTCCATGAGGTCGCAAAGAGTGGGACATGACTGAGCAAGAAGAAGAAAGGACTGGGAAGGACCAGAAGCCTAGCATTTATTGAGCACTTGCTGCATGCTGCATACTGGGCTCAAGGCTTTATCCATATGATCTCACCATGCTTAGAAGAGGCATGTGAAGAAGCTACAATTATTGTCCCCATTTAACAGATGAAGAAACTGAGGCCCAGAGAGGGGAAGGGGCCTTGTCATAGGTCACTCAAGGAGGAAGTGGAAGTTGCTGGACTTCTCCCGGCAACCTTGATCTCAATCATCTTCTATGGAGTGAGCTGACTGGCGTCTCTGTGATGCCCGTGTCTTCAGGGGCACGGGGTGGGAGTGTGGGGGTGAAGGGCTCCAGCCCACCCTCACCCTCTTGACCAGCAGTCCTAACAGTTGCTGACCACACCCCTCTTGACCAGCCGCCCTAACAGGAGTGAGCCCTCTGGACACCTGCCTTCTGATGGCTAGAGAGGGTCAGGACTTCAGTGGGGAAGGATCTGCTCCCAGGGCCTGGCGCATGTGCCGAGTCCACTAGTCTTCCTCCCAGGACCAGCTTCAGCCTCAACCGCTTCCTGCCTCCCCTCTTCTCTTTACTGCTTCACGTTCTCGGTCTCTCAAAAACTGCTCAGAGGGTTTCCCTGGTGGTCCAGTGGGTAAGGACACCGCCTTGCAGTGCAAGGGGCGCCGGTTCAATCCCTGGCCTGGGAAGACCCCACGTGCTGCGGAGCGTCTGGACCAATGTGTCCAGTTACCGAGCCGGAGCTCTGGAGCGCATGTGCCCAGAGCTGGTGCTCTGCGACAACAGACGCCATGGCGATGGGAGGCCCACAGGAGCCAAAGAACAAAGATGGATGAAAACAGATAAATGAAAGACCAATGGAAATGGCCCGCCCGCACCCCCTTCCTCCCCAACCTGTGCCCCCCGCCCTCCCCCAAGAAAGAACTGCTCAGAAAGGAGGCTGAGCGTTCAGGACTCTTCCTTGGGCTGACTGCAATTGAGGGCAAGTTACTGAAAACTTCCCTGAACATCTGCATTGAGTGAGAATTTGCTACCGGCCAGGCTCACCTGCTCTGTGCTCAGCGGCCTGCCTGCCTTAGGCCAGGATGGTGTGATGGGGTCTGTTATATGCTCTGCTCTGAATGATCCGGGAAAATGAGGGCTGCAGGAAGTTGAGTGTCAGTTTAGCACCACTGAGCGGGGGAGGGGGTAAATGATGGGGCTGGGATTCCACCTGGTCAGAGAAGCCTGGGCTCTCAGCCCCTCAGTTAATGGCTTCCTCACTCTGCTCATCAGTGAAAGGGGTACACCAGCCACTACCCAGGGATTTATGAACGTTGGCCGGCGGGGGACAGCTGAGACGGCACCTGGCCCAGCCCCGTGCACAGGGTAGAGTCCTCTCCTCCAAGTGCCAGCCTCTGGCTAATCTCGGTCCTGTCCCCAGTGACTGATGGCGTGTGTGCTTGGTGGTCACTCAGTCGCGTCTCTGCGACCCCATGGACTGTAGCCTGGGCCACCCCCTCTTGACCAGCAAAGGAGCCTCTGGACACCTGCCTTCTGATGGCTAGAGGGTCAGGACTTCAGTGGGGAAGGATCTGCTCCCAGGGCCTGGCGCATGTGCCGAGTCCACTAGTCTTCCTCCCAGGACCAGCTTCAGCCTCAACCGCTTCCTGCCTCCCCTCTTCTCTTTACTGCTTCACGTTCTCGGTCTCTCAAAAACTGCTCAGAGGGTTTCCCTGGTGGTCCAGTGGGTAAGGACACCGCCTTGCAGTGCAAGGGGCGCCGGTTCAATCCCTGGCCTGGGAAGACCCCACGTGCTGCGGAGCGTCTGGACCAATGTGTCCAGTTACCGAGCCGGAGCTCTGGAGCGCATGTGCCCAGAGCTGGTGCTCTGCGACAACAGACGCCATGGCGATGGGAGGCCCACAGGAGCCAAAGAACAAAGATGGATGAAAATAGACAAATGAAAGACCAATAGAAATGGCCCGCCCGCACCCCCTTCCTCCCCAACCTGTGCCCCCCGCCCTCCCCCAAGAAAGAACTGCTCAGAAAGGAGGCTGAGCGTTCAGGACTCTTCCTTGGGCTGACTGCAATTGAGGGCAAGTTACTGAAAACTTCCCTGAACATCTGCATTGAGTGAGAATTTGCTACCGGCCAGGCTCACCTGCTCTGTGCTCAGCGGCCTGCCTGCCTTAGGCCAGGATGGTGTGATGGGGTCTGTTATATGCTCTGCTCTGAATGATCCGGGAAAATGAGGGCTGCAGGAAGTTGAGTGTCAGTTTAGCACCACTGAGCGGGGGAGGGGGTAAATGATGGGGCTGGGATTCCACCTGGTCAGAGAAGCCTGGGCTCTCAGCCCCTCAGTTAATGGCTTCCTCACTCTGCTCATCAGTGAAAGGGGTACACCAGCCACTACCCAGGGATTTATGAACGTTGGCCGGCGGGGGACAGCTGAGACGGCACCTGGCCCAGCCCCGTGCACAGGGTAGAGTCCTCTCCTCCAAGTGCCAGCCTCTGGCTAATCTCGGTCCTGTCCCCAGTGACTGATGGCGTGTGTGCTTGGTGGTCACTCAGTCGCGTCTCTGCGACCCCATGGACTGTAGCCTGCAAGGCTCTGTCCCTGGAAGTGTTCAGGCAAGAATACTGGAGTGGATTGCCATTTCCTCCCCCAAGGGATCTTCCTGACCCAGGGATCAAACCCGTGTGCCTCTTGCGTCTCCTGCTAGGCAGGTGGATTGTTGACCACTGTGCTACCTGGCTGATGGCAGTTTGGTCTTTCATTCCCACGTGACAGGATTTCAAAGCTCACGGCTCTAGGACAAACCAAGACTCACCAAACTCCGTTCCGGGGTTGGCTGAAGGGAGGGCCTTCTCGGTCATGCCCCAGTTGAAGATGTAACAGTTGCCGTAATCAGGGTGGAAGATCCGTGTGAAGTTCCTGAGAGAAACACCGTCAGCTGGAGGGCGGGGCCCATCCACCCCCCAGTCCCTGAGGACCCCACGGCCATCCCTGGGCACAGGGCAGAGGGGAGCTGGTAGATTAGTGCTCAGAGAAGCTCAGGAAGGGAGAGGTGAGCGACAGATCATTCTGGCCACTCCCCTCCACCCGTGCACCAACCAGAGAGGAGATTCCCAGGCTCTCTTGGGAAAGAGGGATGGTGGGAGTCTTTCTTTTGGGGGTCAGAGCCAGGGTCTCTGGCTTCGTGATGAATTATGAAAAAGAAGAAAGACAGCCTCTTCAACAAATGGTGCTGGGAAAACTGGACAGTTACATGCAAAAAAATGAAGTTGGAACATTCCCTGACACCATGCACAAAGATCAACTCAAAATGGATTAAAGACCTAAATGTAAGGCCAGAAACCATCAAACTCTTAGAGGAGAATATAGGCAAAACTCTCAAGGACATAAATCAAAGCAAGATCTTCTCTGACCCACCTACTAGAATAGTGGAACTAAAAAGAAAAATGAACATGTGGGACATAATGAAACTTAAAAGCTTTTGTGCAGCAAAAGAAATCACAAAAAAGCTGAACAGACAGCCCACAGAATGGGAGAAAATCATAGCAAATGAAATAACAGACAAAGAATTAATCTCCAAAATCTACAAGCAACTCAGACAACTCAGCACAGGAAAAACGAACAACCCAATCAAAAAATGGGAAAAGGACCTAAACAGACACCTCTCCAACAATGACATACAGATGGCCCAAAAGCACATGAAACGATGCTCAACTTCACTTATAATTAGAGAAATGCAAATCAAAACTACAGTGAGATATCACCTCACACCCGTCAGAATGGCCATCATCCACAAATCGACAGACAATAAATGCTGGCGAGGGTGCGGAGAAAAGGGAACACTCCTGCATTGCTGGTGGGAGTGTAAATTGATACAGCCGCTATGAAAGACAGTCTGGAGATTTCTTAAAAAGCTAAAAATAGAAGCACCATACGACCCAGCAATCCCACTCTTAGGCTTATACCCTGATGAAATCAAAACTGAAAGAAGCACCTGTACCCCAATGTTCATTGCAGCTCTCTATACAATAGCTAGAACATGGAAGCAACCTAGATGTCCATCGACGAATGCATGGATACAGAAGCTCTGGTACATATATACAATGGAATACTACACAGCTGTAAAGAGAAATGCAGAAGAATCAGCCCTAATGAGGTGGCTGGATCTAGAACGTATCATAAAAAGTGAAGTCAGTCAGAAAGAGAAGGACAAATACAGTATATTAACACATATATATGGAATCTAGTAGGATGGTGATGATGGCACACGCAGTGAAGCGATGGAAAGACAGACATGGACAGTGGACATATGGACATTGTGGGGAAGGAACAGAAGGTGGGAGGTGTAAAGGAAGTAGCATGAAGGCCTGTACTATCATAAGTGAAGAAAATAACTATAGTCATTGCTCTGTGAGAAAAGAGGATCTTTCAGGGGTGCTGTGTGATGGTTGGGAGGGGTAGGAAGAGGCGGATATACATATGACTAATCTGGGAACATACATATCTGTAAACAACAAAACTCTGTAAAAGTTAAAAGCAAAATAAAGGTTTAAAAAAAACAGAAAAAGAAGTTCCCTTTCTTTTCTTTCTTTGAGGTTAATTTGTGCTTTTATTTGCCAATACAAAGTCACTACAGTGGCCTGCAGGCCTTTTGACCTAATAATACATTTTGCATTACCACTCAACATGTACACATACAGAATATGTTTCTATATATGAAAGTGAAACAAAAATTTTGTCAAAAACATCTAGCCTGAGTAGTTCTTTTTTTTTATTTATTTATTTATTTTGGGCGGGGGTCCGGTTGGGGAGGGAGGGGAGCAGGCGGGCCACTTCTTTTGGTCTTTCGTTTCTCTATGTCCATCCGTCTTTGTTCTTTGGCTCCTGTGAGCCTCCCATCGCGGTGGCGTCTGTCGTTGCTGAGCGCCGGCTCTAGGCACATGCGCTCCAGAGCTCTGGCTTGGTGATTGGACACATCGGTCCAGCTGCTCCGCGGCACATGGGATCTTCCCAGGCCAGGGCTCGAACCGGCGCCCCTTGCAGTGCAAAGCGGTGTCCTTACCCACTGGACCACCAGGGGAAGCCCCTGAGTAGTTCTTTTTTTTTTTCATTTGAGACCTGAAGAAAAGCATCTTTGATGTTTTCATCTGTCTCATCTACAGGTCTTATAAGCCACATGGTCATTTAAATCTTGTCCCGTTGCGAGAAGAGATGTCCACATCCTAACCCTAGGATCCTGTGAATTGACCTTCTTTGGACAAGGGGTCTTGGCAGGCATAGTTACAGATCTTGAGAGAGATCGGGGATTTTATCCTCGTGGACCCTAAATCCAACCACAAGTGTCCTTAAAGAGACAGACGAGGAGACACAGAGGAGAGGGCCATGTGAAGCCAGAGGCAGGGACTGGTACTCCACAGACAGCAGTCAAGGAACACTTGAGCCCCCATATGCTAGAAGGGGCAAGGACAGATCGTCCCCTGGAGGCCTGGGACGGACCCTGGTCCTGCCAACACCTTGATCTCCAGCTTCCGGCTTCCTTTGTCAAAGAATAAATTTTGGCTGCTTTCAGTCCGTCTGTTGGTGATCCTCTCACAAACCTGCAGTCACCCGAAACTAATACAGATAGAGGGAGAGGCAGCGGCTCCAGCAGTGACGCTTCATAATCTGAGGCAAAACGAAGTTCCCTTTCTTTTCTTTCTTTGAGGTTAATTTGTGCTTTTATTTGCCAATACAAAGTCACTACAGTGGCCTGCAGGCCTTTTGACCTAATAATACATTTTGCATTACCACTCAACATGTACACATACAGAATATGTTTCTATATATGAAAGTGAAACAAAAATTTTGTCAAAAACATCTAGCCTGAGTAGTTCTTTTTTTTTATTTATTTATTTATTTTGGGCGGGGGTCCGGTTGGGGAGGGAGGGGAGCAGGCGGGCCACTTCTTTTGGTCTTTCGTTTCTCTATGTCCATCCGTCTTTGTTCTTTGGCTCCTGTGAGCCTCCCATCGCGGTGGCGTCTGTCGTTGCTGAGCGCCGGCTCTAGGCACATGCGCTCCAGAGCTCTGGCTTGGTGATTGGACACATCGGTCCAGCTGCTCCGCGGCACATGGGATCTTCCCAGGCCAGGGCTCGAACCGGCGCCCCTTGCAGTGCAAAGCGGTGTCCTTACCCACTGGACCACCAGGGGAAGCCCCTGAGTAGTTCTTTTTTTTTTTCATTTGAGACCTGAAGAAAAGCATCTTTGATGTTTTCATCTGTCTCATCTACAGGTCTTATAAGCCACATGGTCATTTAAATCTTGTCCCGTTGCGAGAAGAGATGTCCACATCCTAACCCTAGGATCCTGTGAATTGACCTTCTTTGGACAAGGGGTCTTGGCAGGCATAGTTACAGATCTTGAGAGAGATCGGCGGATTTTATCCTCGTGGACCCTAAATCCAACCACAAGTGTCCTTAAAGAGACAGACGAGGAGACACAGAGGAGAGGGCCATGTGAAGCCAGAGGCAGGGACTGGTACTCCACAGACAGCAGTCAAGGAACACTTGAGCCCCCATATGCTAGAAGGGGCAAGGACAGATCGTCCCCTGGAGGCCTGGGACGGACCCTGGTCCTGCCAACACCTTGATCTCCAGCTTCCGGCTTCCTTTGTCAAAGAATAAATTTTGGCTGCTTTCAGTCCGTCTGTTGGTGATCCTCTCACAAACCTGCAGTCACCCGAAACTAATACAGATAGAGGGAGAGGCAGCGGCTCCAGGCAGTGACGCTCCAAGGAGCTGGCAGAACCCAGACAGGAAGTCTTGTCTGGGAACCTTGGGAACTCAGGTAGAGAAGGGAGTAGAGAGGCTTCTCTGGTGGTCCAGTGGGTAAGACACTGCCTTGCAGTGCACGGGGCGCCGGTTCGATCCCTGGCCTGGGAAGAACAGAGGCCACCACAATGGGAGGCCCACACAGGCCAAAGAACAAAGATGGATGAGAATAAATAAATGAAAGACCAATGGAAGTGGCCAATAAATAAATAAATAAACCTTTAAAAAAAAAAAAGAAGGGAGTAGACCCAGACAGAGGATCAGAGGGGGAGGTGAGTCAGGAGAGGGTGCACGCAGAGGCCAGGAAAGAGAGAACGTCACAGTGAAGTACAATCCTATCTCGTGTTATATCTTACATCATGGGAATGTTTCCCAAGAAATATTTAATAATTTAACAAGAGCACAAAACGTTAGTATAAAGATACTCACAGAAAAGTGACAGCATAATATCATTTCAAATAATTTGGTTAATTTTTTTTTTCTATAGGGAACTTTGCAAACATAAAAGGTCGAGAGGGACATCTCTGGTGGCCCAGTGGCTGACTCTAGATCCCAGTGCAAGGAGGCTGGGTTCAATTCCTGGTCAAGCACTGGGTCCCACATCCTGCAACGAACAAGTCACACACTACAACTAAGACCTAGTTTGGCCAAATAAATTAATAAATGAAGTAAAAGATACTTAAAAATGTGAAGCCAGAGGCAGGGACTGGTACTCCACAGACAGCAGTCAAGGAACACTTGAGCCCCCATATGCTAGAAGGGGCAAGGACAGATCGTCCCCTGGAGGCCTGGGACGGACCCTGGTCCTGCCAACACCTTGATCTCCAGCTTCCGGCTTCCTTTGTCAAAGAATAAATTTTGGCTGCTTTCAGTCCGTCTGTTGGTGATCCTCTCACAAACCTGCAGTCACCCGAAACTAATACAGATAGAGGGAGAGGCAGCGGCTCCAAGCAGTGACGCTCCAAGGAGCTGGCAGAACCCAGACAGGAAGTCTTGTCTGGGAACCTTGGGAACTCAGGTAGAGAAGGGAGTAGAGAGGCTTCTCTGGTGGTCCAGTGGGTAAGACACTGCCTTGCAGTGCACGGGGCGCCGGTTCGATCCCTGGCCTGGGAAGAACAGAGGCCACCACAATGGGAGGCCCACACAGGCCAAAGAACAAAGATGGATGAGAATAAATAAATGAAAGACCAATGGAAGTGGCCAATAAATAAATAAATAAACCTTTAAAAAAAAAAAAGAAGGGAGTAGACCCAGACAGAGGATCAGAGGGGGAGGTGAGTCAGGAGAGGGTGCACGCAGAGGCCAGGAAAGAGAGAACGTCACAGTGAAGTACAATCCTATCTCGTGTTATATCTTACATCATGGGAATGTTTCCCAAGAAATATTTAATAATTTAACAAGAGCACAAAACGTTAGTATAAAGATACTCACAGAAAAGTGACAGCATAATATCATTTCAAATAATTTGGTTAATTTTTTTTTTCTATAGGGAACTTTGCAAACATAAAAGGTCGAGAGGGACATCTCTGGTGGCCCAGTGGCTGACTCTAGATCCCAGTGCAAGGAGGCTGGGTTCAATTCCTGGTCAAGCACTGGGTCCCACATCCTGCAACGAACAAGTCACACACTACAACTAAGACCTAGTTTGGCCAAATAAATTAATAAATGAAGTAAAAGATACTTAAAAAAAAAAGTTGAGAGAACAAAGCACACCGGCAGCTTCAACAATCCCCTAGAGCTAGTCATGCTTCATCTCTACCCATCTCCACTCTGCCTCCCATATTACTTTGAAACTAGTCTCAAATATCATAATGTTATTTGTAAATATTTCTGTGTATATCTCTATAAGTAAGAACTCTTTTTTGGGGGATAGGGGGCTTCTCTGGTTGTTGTGCACAGGCTGTCTAGTCAGGATCTTACTTCCCCTCTAGAGAACCCACAACTCCTGCACTAGAAGATGGATTCTTAACCACTGGACAACCAGGAAAGTCCTAGGAAGAACTCTTAAAAAATCACTATTACCAGGTTAAACATAACTAACAAAAATTTCTTACTCTTATTAAACATTCAATTTGTATTGTCTCATAGAGGTCAACTTTGGTTTACAATGTCCTGATTTAAATGTGGATCCACATGACATTGACAAATGATTGGCTGATATGCCTTTTAAGTCTCTTTTAATCTATGGCTTCCTTCATCTGACTTTTTTGTTGTTGTCAAACAGCTGTTAAGTTCTGGTGGTTTCCTCCAGCTAATCACTGAAGAGGGAGCGATGCAATTAGAGGATCGTCATTCTGTGCCCTTGATTTTTGGGGTTTGGGGCAACATTCACCTGTGGTGACATACTGTGTGTGCTGATGGAAAAGCAAACGCTGCCCAGAAAGTGGTCTTGCCAACAAACAAAACAACAACAATTACAACAGCCACAACACCTAGCCCTGAACAGGATTGGGCCTCTGTTTCTACAAACTGTTTACAGCCAATACTAGAGACAAAGCAACAAGTTCAAAAACACCACAAAAAGTCAGTCTGCCAAATCCAGACTCCAGAAAACAACAACCCAGTGTTTTCGACAAGTAAATTGTGAGACAGGGAAAGGGAGGTAAACTTCAGATGGAAAGAAACTTCAAAGACTTGGATCTGTTCACAACCTGTGGACTTTAATTGGATCCTGATTCAAACAAGACAACAAAACAGTGTGACCCTCATGAGTTTGAACACCATGGGACTGTTGATGGTAATGAGGCTCATTGTTCATTTCTTTTTCAGGTGGGACAATGGTATTGTGTTCCTGTTAAAAGAACATTCTTTCTCTTTTAAGATACATCTGAGCACTATATAGATGAAAGAATGTGATGTCTGGGATTTGCTTTAAAAACAGAACAGGATGAGAGCCACACTTACGGGGGCTGGGTGGTGAGTCCATGGGAGTGTATCACACCCTGTTCTGTCCATGTATGTTCTCAAGTCTTCATAGGAAACAGGAATGAATGTGACTTCCCTGGTGGTCCAGTGATTAAGACTCAGCACGCTCAATGTCAGGGGCCTGGGTTCGATCCCTGGTCAGGGAACTAGATCCCACGTGCCACAACTAAGAGTTTGTATTGTGCAATTGAAAGATCCTGCATGGGGCTTCCCTGTTGGTCCAGTGGGTAAGGACACCACCTTGCAGTGCAAGGGGCGCTGGTTCGATCCCTGGCCTGGGAAGATCCCATGTGCCGCGGAGCGGCTGGACTGATGTGTCCAACTACTGAGCTGGAGCTCTGGAGCACATACGCCCAGAGCCGGCGCTCTGTGACAACAGAGGCCACCGCGATGGGAGGCCCACACAGGCCAAAGAACAAAGACGGATGAAAATGGACAAATGAAAGGCCAATAGAAGTGGCCCGCCTGCTCCCCTCCCTCCCCACCCCCACCAAAATAAATAAATAAATCTTTTCTTAAAAAAAGAAAGATCCTGCATGTCGCAACTAAGGGTCCCACATGCTGCAATAAAGATCTTAAGATCCTGAGTGTCTCAACAATGACCCAGTGGAGACAAATAAATGAATATTTTAAAAAAGGAAATAGTATTTAAAATGCCTTTGGATGTTTATGTATATATTGTTGTTATTTTATTAAAAGCATGAGGAGACGGGGCTCTCTGCACGCCATATGGCAGAAACATCACCCGAAATGCACTTTCTAAGCTTCTGTTCCACAACATTTATGGAGCAACGTTCCCTGGGGTCATTCTGAAGATTTTTGTGACGTTCTCTTCCTTTAATTCTCACAACAAGCCCGTGAGGTCAGCAGGTATGTGTCCCGTGTTCAGATTAGGAAGGCATTTCCTGTCTCTTTAGTCTCACTCTCTGTGCCAGCAGAATAAGGTGACCAGGGCAGGTGGTGAAATCCAATCTGGGAGCTAACCCCGTCTGACACGCGTGTGAGCTGCTTCCTCCACCTCTGAGCTGCGGCGTCCTCCACAGTGAGAGGGACGCTGCATGTCTTCAGCTAACAGCCACTGAGTCATGCACTGGGTTGAGGACAACAAGACCGTCCTGCCTGAAGCTCACGGTGTGGGAAACCACAGAGCAGAGCATTAAGACTCAGCACGTCAATGTCAGGGGCCTGGGTTCGATCCTGGTCAGGAACTAACCCGCGTGCCACCATAGAGTTGTATTGCACTTGTCTCATAGTTCTCAAGTCTTCATAGGAAACAGGAATGAATGTGACTTCCGTGCAGTGTAAGCGCGTCATGTCAGGGGCTGGGTCATCTGGAACTAGATCCCACGTGCCACAACTAAGAGTTTGTATTGTGCAATTGAAAGATCCTGCATGGGGCTTCCCTGGTGGTCCAGTGGATAAGGACACAGCCTTGCAGTGCAAGGGGCGCCGGTTTGATCCCTGGCCTGGAAAGAGCCCACGTGCTGCGGAGCGGCTGGACTGATGTGTCCAACTACTGAGCAGGAGCTCTGGAGCGCATGCGCCCAGAGCCGGTGCTCTGTGACAAGAAAGGGGACTGTGATGGGAGGCACACACAGGCCAAAGAACAAAGACGGATGAAAATGGATAAATGAAAGACCAATAGAAATGGCCCGCCTGTCCCGCTCCCTCCCCACCCCCACCAAAATAAATAAATAAATCTTTTCTTAAAAAAAGAAAGATCCTGCATGTCGCAACTAAGGGTCCCACATGCTGCAATAAAGATCTTAAGATCCTGAGTGTCTCAACAATGACCCAGTGGAGACAAATAAATGAATATTTTAAAAAAGGAAATAGTATTTAAAATGCCTTTGGATGTTTATGTATATATTGTTGTTATTTTATTAAAAGCATGAGGAGACGGGGCTCTCTGCACGCCATATGGCAGAAACATCACCCGAAATGCACTTTCTAAGCTTCTGTTCCACAACATTTATGGAGCAACGTTCCCTGGGGTCATTCTGAAGATTTTTGTGACGTTCTCTTCCTTTAATTCTCACAACAAGCCCGTGAGGTCAGCAGGTATGTGTCCCGTGTTCAGATTAGGAAGGCATTTCCTGTCTCTTTAGTCTCACTCTCTGTGCCAGCAGAATAAGGTGACCAGGGCAGGTGGTGAAATCCAATCTGGGAGCTAACCCCGTCTGACACGCGTGTGAGCTGCTTCCTCCACCTCTGAGCTGCGGCGTCCTCCACAGTGAGAGGGACGCTGCATGTCTTCAGCTAACAGCCACTGAGTCATGCACTGGGTTGAGGACAACAAGACCGTCCTGCCCCTGAAGCTCACGGTGTGGGGGAAACCACAGAGCAGAGCCAAGGCAATTCTCTCTCCCGCCCGCCGCCTCCGCCTCTAAGGCTCTCAGCCTGCTCCAGGCCACCAGCGCCTCCCGCCCCCATTCCTGCAGAAGCCTCGGCCTCCTGCTCCCGTGCAATCCTGCACAGTGATCAAGGCACCTGTTTAAATTGTGAATCAGGGACTTCCCCGTGGTCCAGTAGTTAGCCTTTCAATGCAGGGGGTATGGGTTCTATCCCTGGTAGGGGAGATCCCACATGCCTACAAGGCCAAAAAGACAACACAAATAACAAATTCAATAACAACTTTGAATGGTTTATATTTTTTAAAAAATGTGATTCAGCCCACAGCATGCCTCTGCTAGTATCTTCCAGAAACTCCGTGCTGCTCTCAGAATAAAATGCAAATGCTATACTTGGCTTTCTCCCCCACGTGCATTCTACCCCCTGATGTTTCCAAATTCAAGGCCTGCTACTTCTTGTGCCTGGAATAGTCTCTGAGCAGCTCTTCCAGTGGCTGGGTTCTCCTCATCCTTCAGGTTTCATCTGCCCTGAGATGTTCCCTGACCTTCTGCAAAGTCTCCCCCTAGTCACTTGACCACTTCCACCTGCTTATTTCCCTGGTGGCTCAGTGTGAAGAATTTGCCAATGCAGGAGATGCAGGTTTGATCCTGGGTTGGGAAGATCGCGTGGAGAGAAAATGGTAGCCCACTCCAGTATTCCTGACTGAGAAATCCCCTGGACAGAGCAGCCTGACGAGTCACAGTCCATGGGGTCTCAAATACATACACACATCTATCTACCCATCTATACATCTATCTATCTATCTAGGGCTTCCCTGATGGCTCAGTGGTGAGGAATCTGCCTGTTAATGCAGGAGACCCGGGTCCCATCCCTGGTTTGGGAAGATCCCCTGGAGGAGAGCGCGACAACCCACTCCAGTATTCTCGCCTGGAGAATCCCATGGACAGAGGAGCCTGGCGGGCTACAGTCCATAAGGTTGCAAAGCATAGGACGTGATCAACGTGACTTAGCACACAACACTGGGGTAACAAAAGCACCCACCCAAAAGCACTGAAGGGAGGGTTGGAAGCTAAGTACCCTGAAATACTAAACAAAGGCACCCCTCGATCCTCCGCGCCCAGCACTCGGCAGACAGACACTCAGTAAATATTTGTTGGATAAATTATGTGATAAGGGTATCCACAGAGATAAGCCTGGAAGAGTGGGGGTGGGGGTGGGGAGTGGGTCAGGGGAGGGCTCTTGGAGGAGAGGAGGCCTGAGCTGAGACTGTAAGGATGAGCTCGAGGGAGCCAAGCCTTGGGGTGCGGGGTGGGGGAAGGGCAGGAAGAAATCACTCTGGGCGGGGGCGGTGGTGTCTTCGTCCAGTGTGGGATCAGGGCTGTGGCCAAAAGGGAGGCACAGAGCGGGGAAAACCAGTCGCAGCAGGGCGCCGCTCGGGAAAGAGAGACCTCACCCCAGGGACGCAGGGACACGATGTTCCCAACGAGCTGTCTTGGTCACCACCAACCGCCCAGACGTGGGAGGTGGTTCAGGGCGCGGCCAGATCCCTTCCTGTCCCGGGCTGCCTTCCTAGTCTTGCCAACTATTTGCCTGTTGATAAATGTTCTTTACCTGGAGAGGCTGCTCCCAGCCCCAAGCGCCTCCGGCTCCAGACCGAGGCATTTCCCTCCAAACTCCTTCCCTGGAACCGAGGCGAGGCAGAGAGACAGCGAGCCTCCGGAAGAGACGGGGAGACATCTAAGCGGAAGCAGTGGGACGACAGCGGTTTGGGGAAGGGAGAAACGGGCCGGCCAATCCTTGAAGCAATCACACCACCACCACCAGCACCACTACCTACATGCCTAAAGCTTGGCTTCCAGATCCTATTCTCCAATGAAAGGGCTGGCGATCCTCAGACAGATGGCCGATTCTAGGACAGGGCATCAGGTAGTGCCAGAAGGTAAGGAAGGACTACAGCAACATATAAATGGATGGAGGCATGGCAAAAGGACACAGGAGCCAACTGAAGGAGCATGCAACAGCCAACGCTGGAAACTTCTGACTAAGAAAATAAATAGTGTGGTATTGGAAGCTAAGTACCCTGAAATACTAAACAAAGGAAAAAGCACCCACCCAAAAGCACTGAAGGGAGGGTTGGAAGCTAAGTACCCTGAAATACTAAACAAAGGCACCCCTCGATCCTCCGCGCCCAGCACTCGGCAGACAGACACTCAGTAAATATTTGTTGGATAAATTATGTGATAAGGGTATCCACAGAGATAAGCCTGGAAGAGTGGGGGGGGGGGGGGAGTGGGTCAGGGGAGGGCTCTTGGAGGAGAGGAGGCCTGAGCTGAGACTGTAAGGATGAGCTCGAGGGAGCCAAGCCTTGGGGTGCGGGGTGGGGGAAGGGCAGGAAGAAATCACTCTGGGCGGGGGCGGTGGTGTCTTCGTCCAGTGTGGGATCAGGGCTGTGGCCAAAAGGGAGGCACAGAGCGGGGAAAACCAGTCGCAGCAGGGCGCCGCTCGGGAAAGAGAGACCTCACCCCAGGGACGCAGGGACACGATGTTCCCAACGAGCTGTCTTGGTCACCACCAACCGCCCAGACGTGGGAGGTGGTTCAGGGCGCGGCCAGATCCCTTCCTGTCCCGGGCTGCCTTCCTAGTCTTGCCAACTATTTGCCTGTTGATAAATGTTCTTTACCTGGAGAGGCTGCTCCCAGCCCCAAGCGCCTCCGGCTCCAGACCGAGGCATTTCCCTCCAAACTCCTTCCCTGGAACCGAGGCGAGGCAGAGAGACAGCGAGCCTCCGGAAGAGACGGGGAGACATCTAAGCGGAAGCAGTGGGACGACAGCGGTTTGGGGAAGGGAGAAACGGGCCGGCCAATCCTTGAAGCAATCACACCACCACCACCAGCACCACTACCTACATGCCTAAAGCTTGGCTTCCAGATCCTATTCTCCAATGAAAGGGCTGGCGATCCTCAGACAGATGGCCGATTCTAGGACAGGGCATCAGGTAGTGCCAGAAGGTAAGGAAGGACTACAGCAACATATAAATGGATGGAGGCATGGCAAAAGGACACAGGAGCCAACTGAAGGAGCATGCAACAGCCAACGCTGGAAACTTCTGACTAAGAAAATAAATAGTGTGGTATTGGATTACAACCCAAACATACATGAGTCCACATTAGTATGAATAAATGATTGAATCAATACACAAAAGAAGAGATTCCGTACAGAAGACTTCCAGATAGCGTCTGCTCCCTTCTCCGGGAGAAGTGGAGTTGAGTCTGTCCACCTGCCGCTACCCGCTCACTGCCCGCCAGCGCACACATGGCAGCCTAACCGCGGCAGGAAGGTCAACATCATGGGCAGTGTTGAGGGGCTAACATGCACCCCCTGATAGGATGTGAGGAGGAGGCCCACCCCTGGGGTCCTCTTCCCCGCAATCCATCTTTTCTATATAAACCCAGATCGGGAGCGTTCTAGAAAGCACTTGAGCAATACTCTGAAATGGTCAGAGTCGTCCAGACCAAGGAACTCTGAGAAAGTGACACAGCCAGGGGGGACGAAGCAGACAGGACAACCGACAGCCGTGTGGTCTCCCGGGAAGCCTGAGCAGGCAAAGGTCACCGGGAAAACCTGAGCAATCCAAATAAAGTGTGAGGTTTATGTACGAGTGAGGTGCCCCTGCCGGTTTCTTTTTTTTGATAAATGGCATGGTGACATACGGTGGTGAGGATAGGAGAAACTGGGTGAGGAGTCCAGGGGAACTCCATGTACTCTCTGAAACTTTCCTATAAACCTAAGACTACACCACCATAAAAAGTTTCGTGCTCCTATAATTAGCACGTGCTAAGCACTGCCCTATGTAAACTCATCTAATCCCCATGATAGCCTTATGAGGTCACTTCACTATCTCCATGTCCAGATGAGAAAACTGAGGCCCAGAGCAGCTACGTCGCACACCCCAAAACACACAGGAAAGTTGAAAGCGTTAGTCGCTCAGCCATGTCTGACTGTTTGTGGCCCCCTAGACTGTGGCCCGCCAGGGGCAAGAATACTGGAGCAGATAGCCCATCCCATCTCCAGGGGATCTTCCCGGCCCTGGGATCGAACCCGGGTCTTCTGCATTGTAGGCGAATGCCTTACCACACTGAGCCACTGGGGAAGCCCAGCGGGGATTCAGATCCAGGTGGCTGGGTGTCGGCAAGGTCACATTAAAGATATGCAAGCCCCTGAAATGATTGAAAATTTTTACAACCCAAACATACATGAGTCCACATTAGTATGAATAAATGATTGAATCAATACACAAAGAAGAGATTCCAGAAGACTTCCAGATAGCGTCTGCTCCCTTCTCCGGGAGAAGTGGAGTTGAGTCTGTCCACCTGCCGCTACCCGCTCACTGCCCGCCAGCGCACACATGGCAGCCTAACCGCGGCAGGAAGGTCAACATCATGGGCAGTGTTGAGGGGCTAACATGCACCCCCTGATAGGATGTGAGGAGGAGGCCCACCCCTGGGGTCCTCTTCCCCGCAATCCATCTTTTCTATATAAACCCAGATCGGGAGCGTTCTAGAAAGCACTTGAGCAATACTCTGAAATGGTCAGAGTCGTCCAGACCAAGGAACTCTGAGAAAGTGACACAGCCAGGGGGGACGAAGCAGACAGGACAACCGACAGCCGTGTGGTCTCCCGGGAAGCCTGAGCAGGCAAAGGTCACCGGGAAAACCTGAGCAATCCAAATAAAGTGTGAGGTTTATGTACGAGTGAGGTGCCCCTGCCGGTTTCTTTTTTTTGATAAATGGCATGGTGACATACGGTGGTGAGGATAGGAGAAACTGGGTGAGGAGTCCAGGGGAACTCCATGTACTCTCTGAAACTTTCCTATAAACCTAAGACTACACCACCATAAAAAGTTTCGTGCTCCTATAATTAGCACGTGCTAAGCACTGCCCTATGTAAACTCATCTAATCCCCATGATAGCCTTATGAGGTCACTTCACTATCTCCATGTCCAGATGAGAAAACTGAGGCCCAGAGCAGCTACGTCGCACACCCCAAAACACACAGGAAAGTTGAAAGCGTTAGTCGCTCAGCCATGTCTGACTGTTTGTGGCCCCCTAGACTGTGGCCCGCCAGGGGCAAGAATACTGGAGCAGATAGCCCATCCCATCTCCAGGGGATCTTCCCGGCCCTGGGATCGAACCCGGGTCTTCTGCATTGTAGGCGAATGCCTTACCACACTGAGCCACTGGGGAAGCCCAGCGGGGATTCAGATCCAGGTGGCTGGGTGTCAGGGGTCAAATGTGGCTCCTACCTTTACCTAAAACTGCAGCTGCTGCTGCACCCTGAGCCTGTGCTACACACAACGGGGCGAGGATGGAGACCAGAAGGAAGTGAGGAAGCCCTAGTGTCTGCAGCCCAGCACTGGGAGGGCAGAGAGAGGCAGGGCCTCTTGCATTCAGTCTGAGGCTGCTTCAGGAGGATGGGAAACCAGTAAGCTGTGGCAGTGAGGTGGAACAGGAAGATGGGGGGACTGGGGTTTCCGTGGCAAGAGACTGCCGAGGGTTGAAGACATGGGCTTGGGAGGGGTAAGCAGGGAAGGAAGACAATCTTCGATTTCTGATGAGGTAGTGAAGTGACTCAGGGTGGGCCTGGCCCAAACGGCTACCTCTGCCACTTACTAGCTGTGTGACCTCAGAGAGGTTGCTTAACCTCTCTGAGCAGTGGTGTATCATAGAAAACAAAGGCTTGTTGACAGAGTTAAAGTGAGACATGTAAAGTGCTAAGAATAGTGCCCGGCACCTAGAAGGGAGCAATACATGTGAGCATCATATCTGAAGAATGCGTTCCTTGTCAAATGGAGGTTTAATGAGAGTAATACTGAGTTCATCACTACCGTCTGCCTGTCACGCACATTAACGCATTTTATATTCCAAAGAACTTGGTAGAGCAGGCACGGGCTTCCTGGGTGGCTCTGTGGTAAAGAACCTGTCTGCCAATGCAGGAGACTTAAAAGACGTGGGTTCAATCCCTGGGTTGGGAAGATCGATAGGAGAAGGCCATGGCAACCCACTCCAGTATTCTTGGCTGGAGAATCCCATGGACCGAGGAGCTGGGTGGGCTACAGTCCACGGGGTCGCAAAGAGTCAGACGTGACTGAGCACGCACACACACGCACACAGAGTAGACAATGTTACTACCTACTTTATGGAGGAGGAAAACGGAGGCATATCAAGGTTAAGAAACCTGCTCGAGGGCACACGGCTGGTAAGACAGAGCAAAGCTCTGAACGCAGTGGTCTATCGGCAGAATCCAGCCCTGACCCTTCCCGAGGGTGCCTCCCCAGTCACAGCCGCACTGCGAGCGTCAGGTGGACAGCGCCGGGTGCTGCCTGCCCATCGGCCGTCTTCTCAGTCCTCTGATCCACAGAGGATTCGATGTGGGGGGCGCTGTGTTGGCCACAAGCAGGCCATCCCCAGGTGGCCTCTGGCCCCGGATCAGGCCAGGAGGCAGCTGGCTTAGTTTAGGAACCGTGCTGTGTGCGGCACCCATACCTTTGAGCACTGGGATCCCACTCAGCGGCAGATGCTCACACTTGAAACATCAGGAACCTGACTGCAGGTTCCAGGGGATCCTGGTAGATCCCACTTGCTCACTCACGCTGACCGAGCAGATAAGCCATATATTCGAAATCACACGATTACACCTCTGTCTGAGCTGCGAGGGTAAAGATGGACTTGCAGGGCTAGCCCTAGGCTACTGGGTGCCCACCACCTGAACAGGCAGGGCTGCCAGCAGGGGTTGGGCAGGTGCTCAGAGTCAAGGCCCCCCGCCCAGCGTCAGCAGCTGGAACCCAGCCTGCAACCAGCCAGCGAGGGCCGGTGCCGCCAGCGAGGGCCCAGCGTGCAGCTTCTCCTCCCGTTCTGATTCTCCCAGTGGAGTGAGCGCTGCCTGCTCCGGGAAGCCTTGATTCCTCGACACCACCTACACCTGCCCTGCGCCTGTGCTGTCTGGGGATAGAATCTGCAGCTTCTCAGCAGAGGTTCCTGAAGCGTCACGAGCTGACTGGCTTGGCGTGAGCCCACAGTCCCCGAGAGCCTGTCCCTCGTCCAAAGCAGCAAGGCTGGGCAAAAGGTCCTTTCCTCCAGAGACCTCTAGCGTGGGAATTTGAAGCCTCAGGCTAGGCGGAGGCCCACTCCTCGGGGAAACGGGACTGGCCGAAGCCTGGGGCCAGACTCGGGTGGGGTGGCCCCCACACCTGGAGGCTTGGGCGTGGGCCGGTAGAGGGGGCCTTGGGGCCTCGGCGACTCATCCGCCTGCGCCCAGCCTGCCTCCCGGAGGGATCCGCCCATTGCGTCTGCCCCAGTGTCAGGGACAGAGCTGGGCTCTCAGACCCAGGGTCTGGATGGTGAGAAGCTCTGGACCATGTGTAAGAGGACCCGGGCTCCCTGGGTGAACCTTGGCCTCAGCCTGAGTTCTTCTCAACATTGGGGCTGTTTGGGAAAAGCGTGTTTACCGGTGAAACTTCCAGGAATCTGTTCTAAGCTCTGACAGGAGCCATTCATTTACGTTCCATGAGAAACGGATATGATTATTATCTCATCTTAGGGATGAGAAAACTGAGGCCAGTAGACCCTGGGGACTCCGCCCAGATCCCCAGCGGCTGGGTGTGGGAAACTAATAGCTCATGGCCACCTGTTCTCCAGCCCCCTTGCCTGGGAAGTTAGGAGATCCTGTCGCATCTTCCTGGGGGTCCACACAGCCAGGGAATGACTGATGGGCGCACCTGCAAGGTGCTGGCTCCCCGCTTTAAGGGAGGGCAGCTCTGCATTGCCGTTTATGATCCCCGTGGATGAGGCCAGACCAAGTTGTCACAGTGGCCACATCCTCCCTCGGCCCTGTCCTCCTTCCTTACAGATGTTCCCTCAAGAGGCACCCCCAGGACGTGACAAGGCCTTCAGCCCATCCCTGTCTCGGGCGCCCTCTAGGGAACAGGAGACACCAGGGTGCGGCTGAGTGGCTGAGCCGAGGTGCGGACCCCAGACATGGACGCCGGCTTCGGGCGGCCCGGCGCCTCTCACCTGTAGTTGCAGGGTTCGGCCCCGAACAGGCAGGCCAGGATCAGCCGCTCGGCGGGGTAGCCCATGGCCACCAGCTCCTGGTTGGGCACCTGCGCGAAGATGTTGGTGGCCTGCAGGGTGTACCACTCCGTCACGGCCTGGGTGGCGCTGCTGAAGTTCCGGAAGGTGCAGGCGGTCCCGTTGTGGCTGCACTGCGGGAGGGAGAGGGGCTCCTGGGGGCGGGGCCTGCGGCAGACGCCCCTCCCACCCCGAGCGCCCGGGCCACTAGTGGGGGGTTGCGGAGGCGGCCAGAGGCTGGGCTGGTGAGGCCTGTCACTCATGGTCACAAGGGTTGGCTGTCCCCTCGTACACACTTCCGCGGTCACAAGGACTCCCACAGACACACTCGGACCCTCTGCTCCCCAGATTGCTCTCCCAGCCCCCTCCGCAGACATCCCGAGGCAGCTCCGGGGAGCCCGTGTGGACCAGGGAGGACTCAGCACTTGAGGTTCTCCCGCCTCCTCGGCTGGGGGACGGCCCTGGGCCTTGTCAGCCTGGGCCCACAGAGGGGTGCAGGTCCCTGCCCCAGGAAGCCCAGGTCCCGTGCAGACACAGAACAGAGGAGGCCCTGGGACTCTGGGCCCGGCCACTCTGCCTCCATGGACCCTCCTGGTGGGAACCCAGGAGGCCTGACGGAGAAGTCTCTCCTTAGTTCTGAGGCCACCTCCCCAGGGGTGTGTGGAGCACGGGCCTCAGACCAGGTGCTGGAGGTCTTTGTCTTCCCTCAGGGAAAGGACAGGACGACGGAAGACTCACTCTGTCTTGGGCTCTATACTCAGAACTTTTTTTTTTTTTGGCTGCACCTCACAGCTTGTGGGATCTTAGTTCCCCGGCCAGGGATTGAACCGAGGTCCCCAGCGTGTAAGTGCAGACGCCTAACCACGGGATCTCCAGGGACGTCTCAACTCAGAGCTTTAGTTCTATTCGCTCATCGACTCTCACAGCAGCCCTGCCCACAGTCATCAAGACACTGAGGCCTCCAGCCCACGAGCACACCACACGCCACGTGCTCACACGCACACACGGGGCCTGACCCGGAGAGCAAGTGCAGCCATCGGGGACACGCCTGCTCTACACATGAGGAAACGGACACAGGACGCTGGGTTAATAGCACTGAAATGCGGTGAGGCATTGGGTCAGAGCGAGCCCTGGACCTCTGGAGCCTCAGGCTGTTTGCCGGCTTGTGTGGAGGTGGGGGCTGGGCTGTGGACGTCCTGACTCTTTCAGGGGAACTGGAGGTAGAAGAATCTTTTTCTGGGGAGTGCACTGGGTCTCCAACCCAGGCTGATGATCAGAATCACCAGGGAGTCCATTAATAAGACAGAGTCCTGGGTCTGGGCCCAGACTACCCGTTTGGATTCTCCAGGAATGGGGCCCAAGGAATCTGTGTTGTTACAGAGCCCGCAGGGGTTCCCGGGCATAGATGAGGAAACTTCTTCCCACCTGCAGGCTTGGGGGTATCCCAGAACCCCAGTTATGCTTTGGCAATGACTGGAATGCACAGCTGCGGTTTTTCAGCTGTCCGATATTTATGGCCCTGTCTTCTGATAATAAGACTTAATTCCTTCTTCAGGAAGCGACTCCTTCCCCTTCTCTCAGTCCATGTGGTCTGATAGAGGCTGACGTCACCCTCAGCTCCAGGGCATAGGACCCAGGATGGGCCAATCACAAAAGTCCACCCTCCAACCCTCAGCGATTGGTGGAGACTGAGCATGTGACCCGAGGAGCAGGACTTTCAATGGCACCACTATGAAAGAAGAGCTCTGTTTCTGGGGGGACTGCGAAGCTGGTGGGATATATGTCTGGCATCGCCAGGGCCCTCCATGGAAAGGAAGCCTGCCAGAGAAGTCAACTGAGCTGAACCAAGGTGGAGAGAGACAGACCCTTGATGGCAGCAATTGAACACCTGGATCCAGCCACACCTGAACCCCATACACCCTTGGACTCTCAAGAGGTAAACCTAGGAATCCTCTGTTCTGCTTAAGCTAGTTTAAGCGGAGCCAGCGGAATCCAGAAGTATCTTGATGAACACACCACCGATTGCTAATTAAGACTTCCCTGGTGGTCCAGTGGGCTAAGACTCTGAGCTCACAATAGAGGGGGCCCAGTTGGATCCCTGGTCAGGGAACTAGATCCCCCATGCCCCAACTAAAAATCCCACATGCTGCAATGAAGATCAAAAATCCACCACCCAGACCTGACACAACCAAAGAATAAATAAAAATAAATCTTCAAAAAGAAAGAAAGCTCTGAAAACATACGAAATAGGCTGGATTCAGCTTCCCCCCAGTCAAGACCCAGGTTCGTTAAGACAAGAAACTCCCAACAGACTCACTGGAAAAGGCCCGTTGTTTGACCTGTGCCCGGAGCCTACTTACAGTAGTGCACTGGGTCTCCAACCCAGGCTGATGATCTTCCATTAATAAGACAGAGTCCTGGGTCTGGGCCCAGACTACCCGTTTGGATTCTCCAGGAATGGGGCCCAAGGAATCTGTGTTGTTACAGAGCCCGCAGGGGTTCCCGGGCATAGATGAGGAAACTTCTTCCCACCTGCAGGCTTGGGGGTATCCCAGAACCCCAGTTATGCTTTGGCAATGACTGGAATGCACAGCTGCGGTTTTTCAGCTGTCCGATATTTATGGCCCTGTCTTCTGATAATAAGACTTAATTCCTTCTTCAGGAAGCGACTCCTTCCCCTTCTCTCAGTCCATGTGGTCTGACAGAGGCTGACCTCACCCTCAGCTCCAGGGCATAGGACCCAGGATGGGCCAATCACAAAAGTCCACCCTCCAACCCTCAGCGATTGGTGGAGACTGAGCATGTGACCCGAGGAGCAGGACTTTCAATGGCACCACTATGAAAGAAGAGCTCTGTTTCTGGGGGGACTGCGAAGCTGGTGGGATATATGTCTGGCATCGCCAGGGCCCTCCATGGAAAGGAAGCCTGCCAGAGAAGTCAACTGAGCTGAACCAAGGTGGAGAGAGACAGACCCTTGATGGCAGCAATTGAACACCTGGATCCAGCCACACCTGAACCCCATACACCCTTGGACTCTCAAGAGGTAAACCTAGGAATCCTCTGTTCTGCTTAAGCTAGTTTAAGCGGAGCCAGCGGAATCCAGAAGTATCTTGATGAACACACCACCGATTGCTAATTAAGACTTCCCTGGTGGTCCAGTGGGCTAAGACTCTGAGCTCACAATAGAGGGGGCCCAGTTGGATCCCTGGTCAGGGAACTAGATCCCCCATGCCCCAACTAAAAATCCCACATGCTGCAATGAAGATCAAAAATCCACCACCCAGACCTGACACAACCAAAGAATAAATAAAAATAAATCTTCAAAAAGAAAGAAAGCTCTGAAAACATACGAAATAGGCTGGATTCAGCTTCCCCCCAGTCAAGACCCAGGTTCGTTAAGACAAGAAACTCCCAACAGACTCACTGGAAAAGGCCCGTTGTTTGACCTGTGCCCGGAGCCTACTTACTAGTCTCATGGCTATTTTGCACCTGTGGGCACTGCAGGGCCTTCCTGGTGCTGAGCTGCTGCTTGTGGAGCCATTGTAGTTGTCCTCAAACAGGTCCAGAACCACCGGGTGGTGGGGGTTCTGCTCGTTGATAAAGACCAGGGGCGTGTGACGCCAGATGGAGAGGTTCAGGGTTCTGGTGGTGTTGACGCGGCTGAGCTCTGGACCCAGGATCCTCTCCAGGACTGCGCCCATCAGTTCATCCAGGTCCTTCAGCAGATGCTGGACTTTGGGGTACCTGGGTGGGGGAGAGGGCCAGTCAGGGAGCAAGGGGCAGCTGCAAAGCAGAGCGACTGGAGTCTGGGGTCCCCCCCAGGGCAGCAGGGCTGCCACCACGTGTGAGAAGAATGCTCCTACCCCCCGAGCACCCACCTCACTACCCACTCACCCATGCATCCATGCATCCTTCCACCACCTGCTCACTCACTCTTTCACCTAGTATTTGGTGAGCATCTTTTATGCCCCAGGTACACAGAGGATATCATACTATGTGCAAGGCACAGAAGACATGATAGCAAACAAGACAGACTGAGTCTCTTTCCCTAGGAAATTCACATGCTCCTGAGGCTGAGTCCTGAGAGCTCATGGCTGTTGATCACTCACCATGGGCCAGGGGCTAGGTGCTCCCTGCATCGTATGTTAGTGGCTCAGACAGTAAAGAATTTGCCCACAGTGTGGGAGACCTGGCTTCAATCCCTGCGTTGGGAAGACCCCCTGGAGAAGGGCTTGGCCATCCACTCCAGGATTCTTGCCTGGAGAATTCCATGGACAGAGGAACCTGGCAGGCTACAGTCCACAGGGTCGCAGAGAGTTGGACATGACTGAGCAAGTAACACGTTCACTTTCACAGTTCCATCCTCACCCTCACACGTGGATAAAGAAACTGGGAGCCCTCTGATGTGGGGGCAAAAATGGCTTGGATGGGAGGTTCTGGATTCAGCTTCCCCAGTCAAGACCCAGGTTCGTTAAGACAAGAAACTCCCAACAGACTCACTGGAAAAGGCCCGTTGTTTGACCTGTGCCCGGAGCCTACTTACTAGTCTCATGGCTATTTTGCACCTGTGGGCACTGCAGGGCCTTCCTGGTGCTGAGCTGCTGCTTGTGGAGCCATTGTAGTTGTCCTCAAACAGGTCCAGAACCACCGGGTGGTGGGGGTTCTGCTCGTTGATAAAGACCAGGGGCGTGTGACGCCAGATGGAGAGGTTCAGGGTTCTGGTGGTGTTGACGCGGCTGAGCTCTGGACCCAGGATCCTCTCCAGGACTGCGCCCATCAGTTCATCCAGGTCCTTCAGCAGATGCTGGACTTTGGGGTACCTGGGTGGGGGAGAGGGCCAGTCAGGGAGCAAGGGGCAGCTGCAAAGCAGAGCGACTGGAGTCTGGGGTCCCCCCCAGGGCAGCAGGGCTGCCACCACGTGTGAGAAGAATGCTCCTACCCCCCGAGCACCCACCTCACTACCCACTCACCCATGCATCCATGCATCCTTCCACCACCTGCTCACTCACTCTTTCACCTAGTATTTGGTGAGCATCTTTTATGCCCCAGGTACACAGAGGATATCATACTATGTGCAAGGCACAGAAGACATGATAGCAAACAAGACAGACTGAGTCTTTTTCCCCTAGGAAATTCACATGCTCCTGAGGCTGAGTCCTGAGAGCTCATGGCTGTTGATCACTCACCATGGGCCAGGGGCTAGGTGCTCCCTGCATCGTATGTTAGTGGCTCAGACAGTAAAGAATTTGCCCACAGTGTGGGAGACCTGGCTTCAATCCCTGCGTTGGGAAGACCCCCTGGAGAAGGGCTTGGCCATCCACTCCAGGATTCTTGCCTGGAGAATTCCATGGACAGAGGAACCTGGCAGGCTACAGTCCACAGGGTCGCAGAGAGTTGGACATGACTGAGCAAGTAACACGTTCACTTTCACAGTTCCATCCTCACCCTCACACGTGGATAAAGAAACTGGGAGCCCTCTGATGTGGGGGCAGAACTGAGAGGAGAACCTGGGTTGAGTGGGCCCCGTTGGTATGCTGTGTGGGCACAGGGTTCTGACTTCTCCCTCCCAGGAGGGGTAGAACAATGGGAGAGGGGCAGGTCTGAGACCCTGAGGTCCTAAATCTGTAGTTGCAATTTGGGGAACAGGGGCCCGTTTCAGGAGGAAGAGGGCAGGATGGGGCTGAGCCCTCAGTTCCCCGAAAACCGAGGCTCCCATCTTGGAAAGGGTGACCAGTCCATCTGGGAGAAATGTGTGCACACCAGTGAGTGTTCCCACCAGGCCCTGGGTGAGGGGTTCCAGGCCCTGCACCCCAGTCACTCCAGAACCCAATCTATCCAAGACCCTGCCCGAGTGTGGTCTCCAGGGTGGTGTGTGTTGGGTCAGGCTAGAGGACTTCCTGTAGGAAAGAG
This sequence comes from Tragulus kanchil, assembly GCA_022376925.1. Taxonomy (NCBI): domain Eukaryota; kingdom Metazoa; phylum Chordata; class Mammalia; order Artiodactyla; family Tragulidae; genus Tragulus; species Tragulus kanchil. Next base: position 133,669,236 of record JAIOJX010000002.1, on the reverse strand, counting down.
CACAGACCCAAGGCGTACAGCAGTGAGAGCTGACACCAGCCGCAGACGCTGACATCCCTGTGCCCTGACCAGCAGACCAGCCGCCTCTGGGCATTCAGGGAGAGGAGGACCGGGACGGCGCTGGGCTGAGAGGTGGGGTGGCAGTCAGAGCCTAGACGTCCACGGCTGCTGTCGAGCTTGGTAAGATCCGGGGTTGAATTCCGGCATGCCACCTAATAGCTGCGTGACCTTGGGTAGGTTAATCTCTCTGAGGCTCTGTTTTCTCATCTAGGAAATGGAGGGAATTAAAATATTTACCCTAGAGGGCTTTTGGAGGAGTCCAGGAAGTGAGGCTTAAAGCAGGCTTATTATAATTATTAAGAGTTTTCTTGGGTAGCTTTAATGACCCACCTAGGCAAGGAAGACCAACCCTATTGCTAGAAAGAAGTGACTTTCTGATAACTGAAGTAACCAGGAAGTGTTTCCTTCCAGGATAAAACGCTCCCTGTGGCTCAAACATGCTGGCTCATTTTTCAATGCCTTGAATGTACCAAGCTCTGTCTGACCTCAGGATTCTTGCCTGGAGAATTCCATGGACAGAGGAACCTGGCAGGCTACAGTCCACAGGGTCGCAGAGAGTTGGACATGACTGAGCAAGTAACACGTTCACTTTCACAGTTCCATCCTCACCCTCACACGTGGATAAAGAAACTGGGAGCCCTCTGATGTGGGGGCAGAACTGAGAGGAGAACCTGGGTTGAGTGGGCCCCGTTGGTATGCTGTGTGGGCACAGGGTTCTGACTTCTCCCTCCCAGGAGGGGTAGAACAATGGGAGAGGGGCAGGTCTGAGACCCTGAGGTCCTAAATCTGTAGTTGCAATTTGGGGAACAGGGGCCCGTTTCAGGAGGAAGAGGGCAGGATGGGGCTGAGACCTCAGTTCCCCGAAATCCGAGGCTCCCATCTTGGAAAGGGTGACCAGTCCATCTGGGAGAAATGTGTGCACACCAGTGAGTGTTCCCACCAGGCCCTGGGTGAGGGGTTCCAGGCCCTGCACCCCAGTCACTCCAGAACCCAATCTATCCAAGACCCTGCCCGAGTGTGGTCTCCAGGGTGGTGTGTGTTGGGTCAGGCTAGAGGACTTCCTGTAGGAAAGAGCACAGACCCAAGGCGTACAGCAGTGAGAGCTGACACCAGCCGCAGACGCTGACATCCCTGTGCCCTGACCAGCAGACCAGCCGCCTCTGGGCATTCAGGGAGAGGAGGACCGGGACGGCGCTGGGCTGAGAGGTGGGGTGGCAGTCAGAGCCTAGACGTCCACGGCTGCTGTCGAGCTTGGTAAGATCCGGGGTTGAATTCCGGCATGCCACCTAATAGCTGCGTGACCTTGGGTAGGTTAATCTCTCTGAGGCTCTGTTTTCTCATCTAGGAAATGGAGGGAATTAAAATATTTACCCTAGAGGGCTTTTGGAGGAGTCCAGGAAGTGAGGCTTAAAGCAGGCTTATTATAATTATTAAGAGTTTTCTTGGGTAGCTTTAATGACCCACCTAGGCAAGGAAGACCAACCCTATTGCTAGAAAGAAGTGACTTTCTGATAACTGGAAATGTAACCAGGAAGTGTTTCGCTTCCAGGACCTCCACAAGAACGCTCCCTGTGGCTCAAACATGCTGGCTCATTTTTCAATGCCTTGAATGTACCAAGCTCTGTCTGACCTCAGGACTTTGGCACATGCTGCACCCTCCACGTGGTACATTGTCTTCACTCTGCCTGGCTAATTTCTACTCGTTTCTGGGCCAGTTTTCTCTGACAGACGCCCTGCCTTTCCTCAGTCCTGTCTAGGCTGGGTCTCCTCAGGTGTCCCCCTCCTAGGCCTCGCCACCACGTGCTTAAACAGTGGCAGCTCTGGAGTTAGATCAGGTCTACAGCCAGCGTCCACAGTCGCGCACTGTGTGTCTGGGAGCAAGTTTTCCCTCACCTCTCTGAGCCTCCATTTCCTGACCTGAGACCTGGGGCTACTAGCGTCGTGTTTCCCGGCCCCCGACTTCCCGCAGAGTGGCCTGGCACTTCATAAACCCTCACCGTGTGGCTGCTATAGACGTGTTTGAGTCCTCACAATTACAACGCATCTAACACTTACAGAAAAGATGAATGTCTATTTTCTCTGGAGGGTACGATGAGGGCAGGAAGTATTTGTTTCAGTTACTGATGTATTTCTGGTACCTAGAACAGTGTCTGGCATTCGTAGGGAGTGAGTTTTTCAATCGTGTCCCTCTCGTTGCGACCCCACGGATGGTAGCCCGCCAGGCGCCTCCGTCCACAGAATTCTCCAGGCAAGAATCCTGGTGTGGGTAGCCCTCCCCTTCTCCAGGGGAGTTTCCCAATCCAGGGATCAAACCTGGGTCTCCTGCACTGCCGGCAGATTCTTTACCTCATCTGAGCCACCAGGGAGCCCCGACAGAAGGTGGCAACGATAGGTGCTCCATAAATACAAACTGAATCAATAAGTAGGTACTATGGTGCCTGAAGGCAGGGACTAGCAGGTGTTTTGGGAGGTTCTTTTTAAGCCTAGGAAGTTTACGAATTTTGAACCTTACTTACTGCCGAAGGATGAAAGCAAAGAGGGAAAGACAAAGGAGGAAAAGGGACAGAAGGAAGGAAAGCTGGAAGGGAAGTGAGGAGACGCAGCCCCGCGGAGATCAGCCGTGCTCCTGGGACCGCCTACTGGAAGGGGCTGGTGTTGCAGATGGTGACGGCGGGGAAGTCCATGGTCTTGAAGCCGATGGAGAGGGAGACGCTGACGTCCCAGTTCAGGTAGTTCTTGATGAAGACGCCCCACTGCCAGAAGACGATGGAGGCGAAGAGCAGGGTGAGCACGAACCACATGGCCTTCTTCTTGGGCCCCTCGCAGATGATGCGCTTGGGGCCATGCGTGTTGGTGTTGTCGCAGTACCACACCAGCAGCTCCTTGTACGTGTAGCCAGGGCCCTTCTGCAGCCGGTGCAGGCCCTTGAGCAGGTACTTCTTCACGTGCATCGTGGAGCCTGCAGACACAGCCGGGATAACCGCAGCCGGTGCAGGACCACGAAAAGTGGCACTCTGGTACGATGAGGGCGCTATGCTTTCAGTTTACTGAGTGGCCTGGCACTTCATAAACCCTCACCGTGTGGCTGCTATAGACGTGTTTGAGTCCTCACAATTACAACGCATCTAACACTTACAGAAAAGATGAATGTCTATTTTCTCTGGAGGGTACGATGAGGGCAGGAAGTATTTGTTTCAGTTACTGATGTATTTCTGGTACCTAGAACAGTGTCTGGCATTCGTAGGGAGTGAGTTTTTCAATCGTGTCCCTCTCGTTGCGACCCCACGGATGGTAGCCCGCCAGGCGCCTCCGTCCACAGAATTCTCCAGGCAAGAATCCTGGTGTGGGTAGCCCTCCCCTTCTCCAGGGGAGTTTCCCAATCCAGGGATCAAACCTGGGTCTCCTGCACTGCCGGCAGATTCTTTACCTCATCTGAGCCACCAGGGAGCCCCGACAGAAGGTGGCAACGATAGGTGCTCCATAAATACAAACTGAATCAATAAGTAGGTACTATGGTGCCTGAAGGCAGGGACTAGCAGGTGTTTTGGGAGGTTCTTTTTAAGCCTAGGAAGTTTACGAATTTTGAACCTTACTTACTGCCGAAGGATGAAAGCAAAGAGGGAAAGACAAAGGAGGAAAAGGGACAGAAGGAAGGAAAGCTGGAAGGGAAGTGAGGAGACGCAGCCCCGCGGAGATCAGCCGTGCTCCTGGGACCGCCTACTGGAAGGGGCTGGTGTTGCAGATGGTGACGGCGGGGAAGTCCATGGTCTTGAAGCCGATGGAGAGGGAGACGCTGACGTCCCAGTTCAGGTAGTTCTTGATGAAGACGCCCCACTGCCAGAAGACGATGGAGGCGAAGAGCAGGGTGAGCACGAACCACATGGCCTTCTTCTTGGGCCCCTCGCAGATGATGCGCTTGGGGCCATGCGTGTTGGTGTTGTCGCAGTACCACACCAGCAGCTCCTTGTACGTGTAGCCAGGGCCCTTCTGCAGCCGGTGCAGGCCCTTGAGCAGGTACTTCTTCACGTGCATCGTGGAGCCTGCAGACACAGCCGGGATAACCGCATCAGACACTACGCGAGCCTCACGTCCCAGGATCTCCCCGTTGTGACCAGGGCATGCGCCCTGGAGCCAGGCGGGCTGGCCCTCTCTCCGTTCCTCCCTCCCGTCCTTCTTGCCATGTACCATCCACCCAGCGGTGTGCTCAGTCACTGCAGTCGTGTCCAGCTCTGGGCCACCCCATGGACTGCAGCCCGCCAGGCTCCTCTGTCCACTGGATTCTCCAGGCAAGAATACTGGCGTGGGTTGCCATGCCCTCATCCAGGGGAGTTTCGTGACCCAGGGATCGAACCTATATTTCTTACAGCTCTTGCATTGACGGGGGGTGGGGGATGTCCTTTTTTCTTTTTTTATAACTTTGGCCTCTTTTATTGTTTTTTTTGACTTGTTCCTTTTCATCCACCTTTATTCTTTGGCCTGTGTGGGCCTCCCATCACAGTGGCCTCTCTCGCTGCAGAGCACCGGCTCTGGGCGCATGCGCTCCAGAGCGCTGGCTCCTAATTGGACACACCGGTCCAGCCTCCCTTGGCATGTGGGATCTTCCCAGGCCAGGGATCGAACCAGTGCCTCTTGCACTGCAAGGTGGACTCTCTACCCACTGGACCACCAGGGAAGCCAAGTGGTGGGGAGGTTCTTTACCATGAGCGCCCACCCCAAAGCTTTTATTAAGTGCCAAATGCCAGGCACTTAATTTGCCCCTCTGAACTCAGTGAGCAAAATGGATACGGTTTGTTCCCTCTGGGAATTTCCAACTTACTGGACAAGTTACTTAAACTCTCAACTTCCTGGGGTCTCCATGTGCAAAATGGGGACAGTAGTACCTACAGTGTTTACACAGTTGTGAGAGGGTGAAATCAGGTCAAACCCCAGAAGACGATGGAGGCGAAGAGCAGGGTGAGCACGAACCACATGGCCTTCTTCTTGGGCCCCTCGCAGATGATGCGCTTGGGGCCATGCGTGTTGGTGTTGTCGCAGTACCACACCAGCAGCTCCTTGTACGTGTAGCCAGGGCCCTTCTGCAGCCGGTGCAGGCCCTTGAGCAGGTACTTCTTCACGTGCATCGTGGAGCCTGCAGACACAGCCGGGATAACCGCATCAGACACTACGCGAGCCTCACGTCCCAGGATCTCCCCGTTGTGACCAGGGCATGCGCCCTGGAGCCAGGCGGGCTGGCCCTCTCTCCGTTCCTCCCTCCCGTCCTTCTTGCCATGTACCATCCACCCAGCGGTGTGCTCAGTCACTGCAGTCGTGTCCAGCTCTGGGCCACCCCATGGACTGCAGCCCGCCAGGCTCCTCTGTCCACTGGATTCTCCAGGCAAGAATACTGGCGTGGGTTGCCATGCCCTCATCCAGGGGAGTTTCGTGACCCAGGGATCGAACCTATATTTCTTACAGCTCTTGCATTGACGGGGGGTGGGGGATGTCCTTTTTTCTTTTTTTATAACTTTGGCCTCTTTTATTGTTTTTTTTGACTTGTTCCTTTTCATCCACCTTTATTCTTTGGCCTGTGTGGGCCTCCCATCACAGTGGCCTCTCTCGCTGCAGAGCACCGGCTCTGGGCGCATGCGCTCCAGAGCGCTGGCTCCTAATTGGACACACCGGTCCAGCCTCCCTTGGCATGTGGGATCTTCCCAGGCCAGGGATCGAACCAGTGCCTCTTGCACTGCAAGGTGGACTCTCTACCCACTGGACCACCAGGGAAGCCAAGTGGTGGGGAGGTTCTTTACCATGAGCGCCCACCCCAAAGCTTTTATTAAGTGCCAAATGCCAGGCACTTAATTTGCCCCTCTGAACTCAGTGAGCAAAATGGATACGGTTTGTTCCCTCTGGGAATTTCCAACTTACTGGACAAGTTACTTAAACTCTCAACTTCCTGGGGTCTCCATGTGCAAAATGGGGACAGTAGTACCTACAGTGTTTACACAGTTGTGAGAGGGTGAAATCAGGTCATGCATAAAAAGAGTTACGTACAGGGCTTCCCTGGTAGCTCAGTGGTGAAGAGTTTGCCTGCCAATGCAGGAGACACGGGTTCAATCCCTCATGCGGGAAGATCCCACATGCTGCGCAGCAACTAAGCCTGTGAACCACAACTGTTGAGCCTGTGCTCTAGAGCCTCAGAGCCACAGCTATGGAGCCCATGCGCTGCAACTACTGGAGCCCATGAGCCCTAGAGCCTGAGTTCCACAACAAGAAAAGTTATCACAACAAGAAGCCTGCTCACCTCAACAAAAGAGTAGCCCCCACTCCCTGCAACTAGAGAAGAGCCTGCAGCAGCAGTGAACACCCAGAATAACCAACAATAAATAAATAAAACGTTTTAAAAAAAGAGTTAAGTACAGTGCCCCGGTCAAAGTTTTCAGTACGTTAGCTACCTTTATACATGCTCTTCGTGCGGAAACAGAGGTCAACCAAATAATCCATCAGAAAGGCAGAGCTATGAAATGTGACAGGAAGGATTGGAACCCTGAATTCCCAGAGGCAGGAGAGGCCAGTGGTTTAAAATGAGGACTCTGGAGTAAATGTCTGGCTTTGAATTCCGGCTCTGCCATGCTCTAGCTGTCTGAGAGAACGAGTGATAGTCGCTTCATTGTGTCCAACTCTTGGCGACCCCTTGGACTAGATATAGCCTGCCAGGCTCTTCTGTCCATGGAATCTCCAGGCAAGAATACTGGAATGGACTGCCACTTCTTTCTAGCTGTCTGAGCAAATCACTTTCTCCGTGCCTCAGCTTCCTCCTCTTATCAAACGGGATAATAATGGGTCCCCATCCCACAGGGGTGCTGTGAAGACTGAAATGAATGAAATTGCAGAGTGGAGATTAATGCCTGGCACCTAAGTGTCAGCTACTGTTGTTACAAATAAATACAAATAAATATTACGCCTCCCTAAATCTGGGAGCTCCTGAAGGAGCTGAAGAGGCGGACTGGCGGCATGGCGGTGGGCGGGGCCGCAGAGGTTGAGTGGGAGAGGCCATGGCGGTGAGGCCTTGTGGGCCAGGCTGGGTACTTAAACTCTCAACTTCCTGGGGTCTCCATGTGCAAAATGGGGACAGTAGTACCTACAGTGTTTACACAGTTGTGAGAGGGTGAAATCAGGTCATGCATAAAAAGAGTTACGTACAGGGCTTCCCTGGTAGCTCAGTGGTGAAGAGTTTGCCTGCCAATGCAGGAGACACGGGTTCAATCCCTCATGCGGGAAGATCCCACATGCTGCGCAGCAACTAAGCCTGTGAACCACAACTGTTGAGCCTGTGCTCTAGAGCCTCAGAGCCACAGCTATGGAGCCCATGCGCTGCAACTACTGGAGCCCATGAGCCCTAGAGCCTGAGTTCCACAACAAGAAAAGTTATCACAACAAGAAGCCTGCTCACCTCAACAAAAGAGTAGCCCCCACTCCCTGCAACTAGAGAAGAGCCTGCAGCAGCAGTGAACACCCAGAATAACCAACAATAAATAAATAAAACGTTTTAAAAAAAGAGTTAAGTACAGTGCCCCGGTCAAAGTTTTCAGTACGTTAGCTACCTTTATACATGCTCTTCGTGCGGAAACAGAGGTCAACCAAATAATCCATCAGAAAGGCAGAGCTATGAAATGTGACAGGAAGGATTGGAACCCTGAATTCCCAGAGGCAGGAGAGGCCAGTGGTTTAAAATGAGGACTCTGGAGTAAATGTCTGGCTTTGAATTCCGGCTCTGCCATGCTCTAGCTGTCTGAGAGAACGAGTGATAGTCGCTTCATTGTGTCCAACTCTTGGCGACCCCTTGGACTAGATATAGCCTGCCAGGCTCTTCTGTCCATGGAATCTCCAGGCAAGAATACTGGAATGGACTGCCACTTCTTTCTAGCTGTCTGAGCAAATCACTTTCTCCGTGCCTCAGCTTCCTCCTCTTATCAAACGGGATAATAATGGGTCCCCATCCCACAGGGGTGCTGTGAAGACTGAAATGAATGAAATTGCAGAGTGGAGATTAATGCCTGGCACCTAAGTGTCAGCTACTGTTGTTACAAATAAATACAAATAAATATTACGCCCTCCCCTAAATCTGGGAGCTCCTGAAGGAGCTGAAGAGGCGGACTGGCGGCATGGCGGTGGGCGGGGCCGCAGAGGTTGAGTGGGAGAGGCCTGGGGAGGTGAGCCGAGTGCAAGGCCTTGTGGGCCAGGCTGGGCACTGGGGCTTCGGGGCAGCCGGGTGAGATGCTGTCAACCTGCAGCTGAAAAGAGCAGCCCGCTCCTTGCAGGGAGACGGGCTGGAGGGGGATGAGGGTGGTCCAGCAGCACTGGGTGCTGGCCGGGCTTCAGCCAGCCATGGTCAACCTTTCAGAGACGATTTCCCACCTGCGGAAGCAGACGACCTTGACCTTCATCAAGAAACTTGTCAAAGAGCCTGGCAGATGATGGCTTCTCAGGAAATACCTGTTTCCCCCTTTCTCTTCCCCAGATACAGAGCCGCATCCTGTTGGAGGATCGCTCCAGCCCTCTCCCTGGAGCCCCAACTGGCCAAAGGCCACCCCCTTTGTGAAGCAGTCCTGACTCCCCGGCTGGAATGATGTCTGCCCTCCTCGGAGAGCCACTGCCTCTCCGGGGGTCTGCGGTCAGTGGGGTGGTGCTTGCCTCTGACGTTTCCTCAGTGAACCCCTCCCCTAGTCTCAGTGGATGTGAGTGACGAGGGCACCGTCCCCAGCTCTAGGGAAGGGGTCTCACTCGACCTCAGGTTGGACCATTCAGTCCAGTTCTGTTACTTTATGCTGGAGTAACTGAGAAAGCGGGGGCTTCCCAGGGGGCTCAGTGGATAAAGACTCTGGCTGCAAGGCAGGACGCACAGGAGTCACAGGTTTGATCCCTGGCCAGGGAGACCCCCTGGAGGAGGGCATGGCAACCCACTCCAATGCTCTTCCCTGAAGAATCCCGTGGTCAAGGGAGCCTGGAAGGCTACAGTCCATAGGGTCGGAGAGTCAGATGCGACTGAAGCGACTGAGCACACGTGCATGCATACAACTGGGGAGGCGACCTCTCTTTTAGCTACGACTACTAAGCTGGTGATATTTGGCATCAGCCATGGGGAGACTGTCTGAGAAGAACGCCATCCCAGAGGAAAGCAGAGGCATGAGACAGAGGCTTCCGAGAACATCATTTCAACACCTGGATCTAGCCATTCCTGAAGCTCTTTATTCCCAGAACTCAGCAGATAGGGCCACCAGTAAATTTTCGTTCTTACTCATGCTGATACAAAGTGGACGTCTGTCATTTGCAACCAACAGAGAAAGAAATTCTTGTAGTTCTACGCCGTGTCATGGTTACTTGTGCTGTGGCTTCTCACTCCAATGAGATCATAAGCCCCCTGAGGGCAGCAGCGCTGTATTCCAGGCAAGCCCAGCAGGGTGCCTGGAACCACTGAATACTGGAATGAATAATGCAAGACTTTCATATCTGAACAGAAATCTTAAACTTACCCAAGCATGTTCACTGCTGGCCTAATTTTCTGACACAGTAACATTGCTCACCTTTCTAGCCAAAGCACTAAGGGCTTTACCCTCTTAACTCCATCGTCTCTCCTCTCTGCTAGAATTCAAGCTCCTTGTCCTCTCCAGGCCATCACGGCTGTAGGACAGATGTTCATACACTAACCCCACGCTTGGTTTTCCTCTGAGGGCCCATGGCCTGCTCTGGGATCATAAAGTAATAATAATTATAATAATAACAACTACAAGACCATCATCAAAGTACTGTGTTTACCATGATCCAGGCACTGCCATTGCTTCATAGGGAACTTCATTCCTATACATTAAAATGTATAAGCCTAAACCTGCAAAGAACTGGGGCTTTGTTCATGTTGTCTGGTCCTGCACCCCAAGGCCCAAGAGGTGAAAAGCACACCGGGTGTGTGTGTGTACGTGTGTGTGAGTGTGTCACTCAGTCGTGTATGACCCTGTGTGACTCCATGCACTGTAGCCCTCCAGGCTCCTCTGTCTATGGAATTCTTCAGGCAAGAATCCTGGAGTGGATAGCCATTCCCTTCTCCAGGGGATCTTCCCAGCCCAGGGATCAAACCCAGGTCTCCCACATGGCAGGCAGATTCTTTACCAGCTGAGCTACCCAGGGAAGCCCAAAGAGCACATTAGACTCCTGTAAAAAGTTGTGGAAGAAATCCAGCAAGGATCTCTCTGATATTTACCCTCATGCATCCTCATTTAACTATTCCGATTCAATCAAGAAGAAAGTCTTAGGTCTTAAGATCCATCTAAGCTCCTCAAACCTCTCAGTTTGACAACGAGACTTCAGACTCAGAGCCTTGTCAGGCAATGGTTGTAGCTGTTGAACTGCTAAGCATGTCTGAACTCTTTATGGCCCCATAGACTCTAGCTGCCAGGCTCCCCTGTCCTCCGCTATCTCCTGGAGTTTGCTCAGGCAAATATATTCAGTATTGACAATATATTCTGTTTTCACTGGGCTTCTTTTTCAGAGGGATCTTCTATTTATAACAAGAGATACTGGCTTTTGCTTTAGGTTTGTAAAAACACATAAGGAGAAAAAAAAGAGAGAAATAGATTTAAAGAAAAATATTGATTAAACAATAGCATTACATGCAACAAGAACTGTGGCATTGGTAGACACATAACAGAAGTTTGCCGAGTACTGTCTTATCTCCTAACTAGTTTAGGACATTAGCCAAGTTCAAATCAATAAATGCTATAAACAACTTTATGTTGTTGTCAGATTTCACCTCCTGGGTGATAGATGCTCTGTGTTTGGAATGCATACACAGCTTGGGTAGAAAGCTGTGTGAATTAGCTTACAGCTTAAACCAACCCAAACAAGCCCGGCGGAGACTGAGTCCAGGTATGAACCTGGGAAGAGTGGACGCCTTCTGCCATGCATCGAGAGTCACAGATTATTATCTACACCTTGCCCCTGAACTTGCAGTAAACATCCCTGGCAGCAAATGCAGAAAGAATACATGCGGTGTACAGCCATGTTTGTTCTCTTGTAAGAGAAAACATCAGCTTGCTGTCAGACACAAACTGTCCTTGAGATGTGACTCAGTGTCCTCGGGGACGGATAATGGGGAACCCAGTGTGTGTCTCTACTCAGTATTTTGACAAAAGACACAAAAATCTTCGTGCTATCCCTAGGGTCATTTCTTCTGAACCTTCTATTCAAGTGTTGCAAATGGATGACCCATGAGCTGGATTGGGTTTTCAAAAGTTTTGTGGTTGTTGTTGTTAGCCCAAAGAGCACATAGCCAAATGTGGAAGAAATCCAGCAAGGATCTCTCTGATATTTACCCTCATGCATCCTCATTTAACTATTCCGATTCAATCAAGAAGAAAGTCTTAGGTCTTAAGATCCATCTAAGCTCCTCAAACCTCTCAGTTTGACAACGAGACTTCAGACTCAGAGCCTTGTCAGGCAATGGTTGTAGCTGTTGAACTGCTAAGCATGTCTGAACTCTTTATGGCCCCATAGACTCTAGCTGCCAGGCTCCCCTGTCCTCCGCTATCTCCTGGAGTTTGCTCAGGCAAATATATTCAGTATTGACAATATATTCTGTTTTCACTGGGCTTCTTTTTCAGAGGGATCTTCTATTTATAACAAGAGATACTGGCTTTTGCTTTAGGTTTGTAAAAACACATAAGGAGAAAAAAAAGAGAGAAATAGATTTAAAGAAAAATATTGATTAAACAATAGCATTACATGCAACAAGAACTGTGGCATTGGTAGACACATAACAGAAGTTTGCCGAGTACTGTCTTATCTCCTAACTAGTTTAGGACATTAGCCAAGTTCAAATCAATAAATGCTATAAACAACTTTATGTTGTTGTCAGATTTCACCTCCTGGGTGATAGATGCTCTGTGTTTGGAATGCATACACAGCTTGGGTAGAAAGCTGTGTGAATTAGCTTACAGCTTAAACCAACCCAAACAAGCCCGGCGGAGACTGAGTCCAGGTATGAACCTGGGAAGAGTGGACGCCTTCTGCCATGCATCGAGAGTCACAGATTATTATCTACACCTTGCCCCTGAACTTGCAGTAAACATCCCTGGCAGCAAATGCAGAAAGAATACATGCGGTGTACAGCCATGTTTGTTCTCTTGTAAGAGAAAACATCAGCTTGCTGTCAGACACAAACTGTCCTTGAGATGTGACTCAGTGTCCTCGGGGACGGATAATGGGGAACCCAGTGTGTGTCTCTACTCAGTATTTTGACAAAAGACACAAAAATCTTCGTGCTATCCCTAGGGTCATTTCTTCTGAACCTTCTATTCAAGTGTTGCAAATGGATGACCCATGAGCTGGATTGGGTTTTCAAAAGTTTTGTGGTTGTTGTTGTTAGCATAGGATTTTTAAAAATACACTTTCCTTTGTAAATAACAGCTTTGTTGAGACAGAATTCACACACGATATAACTCATCCATGTAAAGCATAGATTCAGTGGATTTTAGTATACTCATAGAGTTGTTCATCCATCACCCCAATACACTTTAAAACATTTCTTTTTTTTTAAGTTTGGGAAATAGTTTTTTTTTCCTTTTTCCCCATCATGCCCCTTTTTTGTTTATATTTATTTTCATCCATCTTTATTCTTTGGCCCATGTGGGCCTCCCATCGCAGTGGCCTCTCTTGGGGCAGAGTACCAGCTCTGGGCACATGAGCTCCAGAGTGCCAGCTCGCAATTGGACACACTGGTCTAGCTGCTCCGTGGCATGTGGGATCTCCCCAGGCCAGGGATCGAACTGGTGCTCCTTGCACTGCAAGGCAGACTCTTCAACCAACGGACCACCAGGGAAGTCCACTTTAAAACATGTTCATCTCCCCACAAGAGACACTGTACCCATTACCAGCCACCCCCCACTTCCTCTACCCTCCTCGACCCCCAGGCAATCACCAACTTATTTTCTGTCCCTGTAGACTGCCTATTCTGGACATTTGTATTAATGGGACCATAGAGTATATGGTCTGTTGTGACTGGTCTTTCACTTAGCATAACGTGTTTAATTTCGATGATGCCTAACTTGTCTGTTTCTGTTGCTGCTTATGCTTTGGTGTCATATCTGAGAATGGATCGCCTAGTTTAAGGTCATAAAGATTTATTCCTATGATTTATTCTGAGAGTTTTACAATTTTATCTCTTATGTCTGATCTAGTTTAAATTAATTTTTGCATATGCTGTGAGGTAGTGCGTTCAGTTTCCTTCTTTTGCATGAGGATAACCACTTGTTCCAACACTAAGACTATTTTTTCTCTTATTTAGTTGCCTAGGTGCCGTGCCCTTAGTGGTTTTTCTAAATTTAATTTAAAATTAAATAAATATTGATACTATCCATAGGGTCAATTCTTCTGAATCTTCCATTCAATTTTTTTTTCCTTTAAATTTAATTTAAAGAAAACCTATTGGGAAGTGAAAGGGAGGTTTAAGTGGAAGGGACATATGAATTCTTCATGTTGATGCATGGCAGAAGTCAGCACAATGTTGTAAAGCAATGACCTTCCAATTAAAAATAAATAAATTTTAAAAATAAAGAAAACCTAAAGAAGTGCACAGATACTCATAGATCAGAAGACTCAATATTGTTAAGACATCAATTAACCTCAAATCAGTCTCTAGAATTAATTTAAATCAAAATCCCAGCAGACACTGTGTAGAAATGGACGAGCTGATTCCAAGCATTATATGAAAAAGTTAAAAAAAAAACTAAAATAGAAATGATAACTTTTGAAAAAGAACAAAGTTGAAGGACTTAACTTACTATCAGTAATCAGAACTGAAAGGAGTTAATAGGCAAATTTGATAAGGAGGTAGCAGGTCCTAAGGAGGAAAGGGGGAGGAAAAAGGAGAAAGAAAGGCAAAGAATTTCAATGCTGAAACTGAAGTTTCTTGTCTTATGTTAATGCTGTGAGCCTAGCAAGGTCTTTCACATTAGAGTGTTATACCTAGACCTGAGGTCTGGAGATGGTCCTAGCTAATCTTATGTTAATGTTGTGGATATGGGCTTACAGGGCCTTTACAGCTGTAAAATATTCTTTTAAACTACTGTCAATAACCAATTGAAAAAGTATGAAACGCCATGCCGAAAGTGGCTTCTGGGGTTCTCTTCTATCCCCCTCCCAGTGTCTATGCTGGAAGCTCTCTCTCTCTCTCCTCTTTTCTTAATAAACTTATTTCACGAAGCTCTGAGTGAGCAAAGACGAGTCTTTTTGTTCCCAATGTGAATTCTTCTCCGTTAAAGATCAAGAATCCAATACTGTTCATGGTAACCTACCATCATCTATCACCCATCCGAACCGTAATTAGATTGCAGTAATCTAATTAACACTAATCAGAACAGTGCAATACTGGTGTGATGACAGATATATAATAGACATGCTAGTCAATGGGATCGAAAAGAGTCCAAAAGTAGACCCACAAACGTGCCAAGGTAATTCACACAGAATCGATAGTCTTTTTAACAAAACATGCTACAACAATGGGTATCTATATAAGGAAAAGGAACCTCAACTCCTACTTCACATTAAGCGCAAAAATTAACTTGAGGGGCTTCCCTGGTGGTCCAGTGGGTAAAAAGTCCACCTTGCAGTCCAAGGGGCACCAGTTCGATCCCTGGTCTGGGAAGATCCCATATGCCAAGAAACAGCTGGGCTGGTGTGTCCAATGACAAGCCAGTGCTCTGGACTGCATGTGCCCAGAGCTGGTGCTCTGCAATGAGAGGCCACTGCAATGGGGGGCGCACACAGGCCAAAGAACAACGATGGAAATAAATGAAAGACCAATAGAAGTGTCTCAAAAAAAAAAATGCCAAACTGGAAACAAGCAACTGTCCACCAACAAGTGAGTAAATATATTGTTGCATAGCCATACAATGGAATACTATCCCTGGAGAAGAACCCGACAGCCCACTTGCCTGGAGAATTCCATGGCTTGTCCATGGACAAAGAGTTGGACATGACTGAGCCACTTCAGAGAGAGAGACAGAATAAAAGAAACCAACTATTTATACATACAATGACATGGATGGATATTTTTTTTAAAAAAGCCATGATGCTGAGAAAAAGAAACTTGATACAAAAAAGCACATGCCATACGATTCCATTTATATGAACCCCTAGAAAAGCTATAACTGATCTATAGTGATAGAAAGCAGCTGAGTGAGTCCCTGGGCTTGATGTGAATAGTGGATCCACCAGAAAGGTACACAGGGGAGTCTTTTGGAGGGGAGGCAAGTATTCTGTACCTTGAGTGAGATAGTTAATCAGATGGATGCATTTGTTAAAACTCATCCAATGCTATATTGAAATGGAAATATTCTGTCTGCAAATTACATCTAAATAAAGTTTTAAGAAAACTCTGAAATCCATGCCATCTCAAAATTATGCCAATTCACATTTTAAAAAAAAATCTAGATTTTCTTCAACTTTTGAAAGATCAGAAAGATTTGCTGATTGCCCCCTATGGCAGTTTCTTTTACTTTTGGGTACCCTCCTCAGATGCAGCCTCCATTCCCTGGTTCACCCCAATTCTCCCCATTCTCTATTTTCTTTTTAGTTCACTGCACTGTTCATGACAGATACTTTATACAAAAAAGACATGCTAGTCAATGGGATCGAAAAGAGTCCAAAAGTAGACCCACAAACGTGCCAAGGTAATTCACACAGAATCGATAGTCTTTTTAACAAAACATGCTACAACAATGGGTATCTATATAAGGAAAAGGAACCTCAACTCCTACTTCACATTAAGCGCAAAAATTAACTTGAGGGGCTTCCCTGGTGGTCCAGTGGGTAAAAAGTCCACCTTGCAGTCCAAGGGGCACCAGTTCGATCCCTGGTCTGGGAAGATCCCATATGCCAAGAAACAGCTGGGCTGGTGTGTCCAATGACAAGCCAGTGCTCTGGACTGCATGTGCCCAGAGCTGGTGCTCTGCAATGAGAGGCCACTGCAATGGGGGGCTCACACAGGCCAAAGAACAACGATGGAAATAAATGAAAGACCAATAGAAGTGTCTCAAAAAAAAAAATGCCAAACTGGAAACAAGCAACTGTCCACCAACAAGTGAGTAAATATATTGTTGCATAGCCATACAATGGAATACTATCCCTGGAGAAGAACCCGACAGCCCACTTGCCTGGAGAATTCCATGGCTTGTCCATGGACAAAGAGTTGGACATGACTGAGCCACTTCAGAGAGAGAGACAGAATAAAAGAAACCAACTATTTATACATACAATGACATGGATGGATATTTTTTTTAAAAAAGCCATGATGCTGAGAAAAAGAAACTTGATACAAAAAAGCACATGCCATACGATTCCATTTATATGAACCCCTAGAAAAGCTATAACTGATCTATAGTGATAGAAAGCAGCTGAGTGAGTCCCTGGGCTTGATGTGAATAGTGGATCCACCAGAAAGGTACACAGGGGAGGCTTTTGGGGGGGAGGCAAGTATTCTGTGCCTTGAGTGAGATAGTTAATCAGATGGATGCATTTGTTAAAACTCATCCAATGCTATATTGAAATGGAAATATTCTGTCTGCAAATTACATCTAAATAAAGTTTTAAGAAAACTCTGAAATCCATGCCATCTCAAAATTATGCCAATTCACATTTTAAAAAAAAATCTAGATTTTCTTCAACTTTTGAAAGATCAGAAAGATTTGCTGATTGCCCCCCTATGGCAGTTTCTGATTGAAATGACTTTTGGCTACCCTCCTCAGATGCAGCCTCCATTCCCTGGTTCACCCCCAATTCTCCCCATTCTCTATTTTCTTATTCTCAGTTCACTGCACTGTTCTTTTAATTCCCTGTCTTGGCTTATGTTGACATCTGACTTTGTGACCCCTACAAATTATAGGTCAGATGCTATCATTAACATCCTCTGTACTTATTTCTGCAGCAAAACCTCAATTATCCAAGATTATCAGGGAATAAGAGTTCTGGGTAGCTGAATTTTCAGAGTTAATTGAAGGTTAACCTGAACATGGATTGGACTCTGGTTATCGAAAAAAAAAAACCCTTTCGTATTTCTGCTTCTTTAACCCCAGAGCATGACTGACTCTTTGTTCTTAGCCAGGTCAGAGGCATCGATGGGGCTCATGGAACTAGGCTGGAGATGGGGAAGAAGAGTTTTAGGGGGACAGTGAATTGCTCCAGGGACCAGGACATTCCCTGGACGTTATAAACACAAATATTGCATTCCAGATTTTACAAATATGTGCACACCTAGATTTTGGCCTTTAAATACCATTCTTGTCTAAAAGGAACCAGGGATTCTTAGAAAAATGGCTGATATGAGTTTTGGTGCAGAAAATGTACAAGAAGAGCCTGAGCTCTCTTACCATACCAGAAAACAAAGGAATCTGCCAAAGGCTTGTTGCTGTTGGTGAGTCACTAAGTCGTGTATGATTCTTTGGTGACCACGCAGTCTGTAGCCTGTCAGGCTCTTCTGTCTACAGGATTTCCCAGGCAAGAATACTGAAGTGAGTTTCCATTTTCTTCTTCAGGGGAATCTTCCCAACTCAGGGATCCAACCCACATCTCCTGAATTGGCAGGTGAATTCTTTACTACTGAGCCATCAGGAAAGTCCCATCAGAGGCTACTGGGGTTGGTCAAAAGGAGTCTTTGAGGGGCTTCCCTGATTGTCCAGTGGGTAGAGTCCGCCTTGCAGTGCAAGGGGTGCCAGTTCTAGCCCTGGCCTGGGAAAATCCCACATGCCAAGGAGCGGCTGGCCGGTGTGTCCAATGACGAGCCAGTGCTCTGGAGTGCATGCGCCCAGAGTCAGTGCTTTGCAGCGAGAGATGCCACTGCAATGGGAGGCCCACACAGGCCAAGTAACAAAAATGGGTGAAAATAAATAAATGAAGGGTCAATAAAAAGCGGCAAACATTAAAAAAAAAAGTTCCTCGAAGGGATTCTTATGGCAAAGACAGAACAATTTGAGCATCTTTTAAAAAAAAGTATATGATTAATTGAGATTAATCACATATGCATATTAAATACATAAAAATCTGTGAGTTCATAATACTAAAAAAGGAGGGAGTAAGTATAACATTAATGTTGATTATAAATGTGTCATTAATAAATGGGTAGCTTACAGATTGTTTTACTTATTATTGGGGCACTAGCACATATTATTATATGTTTGATAAATTCCTTAATTTTCTGCAAGAGTCTGTAAAGTTGAAATTCTAGTCTGTTTTTGAATGGTCCTTAGGCTCAGAATAGTTTTTACGTTTTAAAGAGTCATTTAAAAAAACAAAAAAAGAACATGCAGCGTCTGTGGCCCATAGAGCCTTAACTAGTGACTATCCGGCCATTCAGAGAAAAAACTTGTCAAAATATGATTTACTGTGTCCTGTACGTTTGCATTAAATAAGAAGAAATCCTTAAACTGGGTTTTCCTATAAGTATTTGTAAGTTTGATTTCATTATTTGCCCCCAAATATCTGTGAATTCAATGTTTCCCCAGTGTTTATCACTTGTGTGATTTTTGCTAGATTCCTACAGCACTTGTATCATGATTCACTTAATATATTACATCATCTGAACTCAGCTTTCTCCCTTGAAAAAAGGCACTCTCATCCTAAGCAACACTATGCGTGTAAGTACGTTTGACGTGCTAAGTCGTTTTTTTCTTACTACGTATTAAAATAGTTCCATGATTTAAAAAAGGGTTCTTCTCAGAAGATTAAAACCATCTTCCTTATGGCCCTGGGGGAAATTCTCTCTTCACTGCCCAGCTGAAGCACACTTTCTCTCTCAAGCACTTCCTTTAGCGTCTTTCACGTATGTTGGGGTAGCCAGAATGATGCCCATTTCACAGAGAAGGTAACCAGCGCAGAGGAGGCACTTAGGGCCACAGTGAGTCAGGCAGATCTGGAAATAGACACCAGGTCGCTTGGCTTCCAGCCACCTCTCTCCACACGCTGGAGGGGACACGTTGGCAATAGGCTCTGCCTCCTCTGGATGCACCTTCTTGGCCCAAGGCTGTGTGCACAACCCTTTAGGGGTCCTTCCTTAAAGCCAAACAAAGATGTGGCTGATAAGATAAGACCTTAAAAATAGTGGCTCCAGGGGGTGGGGTGCCGGTGGAGAAGAGGTGAAAAGGTCAGGGAGGAGGAAGATAGGGGGAAGGATTAAAAGGTATAAACTGCTAGATATAAAAAAGATAAGAGACACGGATGGGATATAACCCATATTTTATAATAGCTCTATATGAAGTATAATCTATAAAAATAGTGAATCACTTCACTCCACACTTGCTGGAGAAGGAAATGGCAACCCACTTCAGGATCTTGCCTGGAGAATTCCATGGACAGAGGAGCCTGGCAGGCTACAGTCCACGGGGTTGGACATGAGTAAGCAACAAACAGACATGTTATATACCTGAACCTAATCTAATAATAAAAGTCAACTGTACTTCAATTAAAAAAAAAAAATGTGGTCCTGCCAGTCTTCCAGTAGGGAAGGATGCAATGGTCTCCTTTGAGCTGTTCAGAGACGGAGAATGCTGCCAAGGTCTATCATTAAGTGAGAGATAAGAAAGGGCAGACCATATATAAAGCTGATGTGCATTTGTGTAAAGAAAAAAGCGAAGTAGCATTGAGATATTTAGTTGTGTGTGTGTAACCCATCTCCAAGGGGCCACACCACAAAGTCCTGACATGGCTGCCTTCAAGAAGAGGAACTGGGGCCTCCCCTGGGGGGCCCCAGTGGTTAAGAATCTACCTTGCAATGCAGTGAACACGGGTTTGACCCCTGGTCTGGGAAGCTCTGACATGCCCTGCCCATGCGCCACAACTACTGAGATCACTTGCAGCTACTGAAGCCTACAGCCCGGGGTCCTCAACAAGAGAAGCTCCCCCAAGAAGATGCCTGCACACCCCAACTGGAGACTAGACCCCACTCTCTGCAATTAGAGAAACCCTGTAGGCAGCAAGGAAGACCCAGTGCAACCAAAAGTAAATAAATTAATTAATTAACAAAAGAAAAGAAAGGGAACTTGGGTGGTGGGGGCCACCTCTCTCCACACGCTGGAGGGGACACGTTGGCAATAGGCTCTGCCTCCTCTGGATGCACCTTCTTGGCCCAAGGCTGTGTGCACAACCCTTTAGGGGTCCTTCCTTAAAGCCAAACAAAGATGTGGCTGATAAGATAAGACCTTAAAAATAGTGGCTCCAGGGGGTGGGGTGCCGGTGGAGAAGAGGTGAAAAGGTCAGGGAGGAGGAAGATAGGGGGAAGGATTAAAAGGTATAAACTGCTAGATATAAAAAAGATAAGAGACACGGATGGGATATAACCCATATTTTATAATAGCTCTATATGAAGTATAATCTATAAAAATAGTGAATCACTTCACTCCACACTTGCTGGAGAAGGAAATGGCAACCCACTTCAGGATCTTGCCTGGAGAATTCCATGGACAGAGGAGCCTGGCAGGCTACAGTCCACGGGGTTGGACATGAGTAAGCAACAAACAGACATGTTATATACCTGAACCTAATCTAATAATAAAAGTCAACTGTACTTCAATTAAAAAAAAAAAATGTGGTCCTGCCAGTCTTCCAGTAGGGAAGGATGCAATGGTCTCCTTTGAGCTGTTCAGAGACGGAGAATGCTGCCAAGGTCTATCATTAAGTGAGAGATAAGAAAGGGCAGACCATATATAAAGCTGATGTGCATTTGTGTAAAGAAAAAAGCGAAGTAGCATTGAGATATTTAGTTGTGTGTTTTAACCCATCTCCAAGGGGCCACACCACAAAGTCCTGACATGGCTGCCTTCAAGAAGAGGAACTGGGGCCTCCCCTGGGGGGCCCCAGTGGTTAAGAATCTACCTTGCAATGCAGTGAACACGGGTTTGACCCCTGGTCTGGGAAGCTCTGACATGCCCTGCCCATGCGCCACAACTACTGAGATCACTTGCAGCTACTGAAGCCTACAGCCCGGGGTCCTCAACAAGAGAAGCTCCCCCAAGAAGATGCCTGCACACCCCAACTGGAGACTAGACCCCACTCTCTGCAATTAGAGAAACCCTGTAGGCAGCAAGGAAGACCCAGTGCAACCAAAAGTAAATAAATTAATTAATTAACAAAAGAAAAGAAAGGGAACTTGGGTGGTGGGGGCACAGGCGAGGAAGGAGACTTTTAAAAACGGACACAGTCGGAGGAAGGAGAGGGTGGGATGAACTGAGAAAACAGCGTGGAGATATATACGCCACCATGTGTGAAACAGACAGTGTGAAGTTACTAAGTAGCACAGGGAGTCCAGTCTAGCACTCGGCGATGACGTAGACAGGTGGGATGGGGGAAGGGGCGGGAGGCTGTGGAGGGAAGGGATACCTGTGTATAATTATGACCCATTCGAGTTGTTGCACAGCAGAAACCAACACAAGATTGTAAAGCAAATTTCCACCATTAAGAAATAAACTAAATTGGGGGCTTTCCTGGTGGTTCAGTGGGTAAAGAGTCCACCTTGCTGTGCAAGGGGCGCCAGTTCTTTCCCCGGCCCGGAAAGATCCCACGTGCAGCGGAGTGGCTGGACCGATGTGTCCGGACCGGTGTGTCCAATGAGGAGTCAGCACTTTGGAGTGCATGCGCCCAGAGCCGGTGCTCTGCAGTGAGAGAGACCAGTGCCATGGGAGGTCCACACAGGCCAAAGAATAAAGATGGATGAAAATGAATAGATAAAGGACCAATAAAAGAGGCCAACATTTTTTTTTAAATGTAGAAAAGAAAAAGTAAATTGAATTTTACAAATGAATTACTCCTTTGGCACCTTTTCTATTTTGGACCATATCCATGTCTAATCTATTCACAGTATTCAGTCAGAAAATACTTATTAAGCACCTACTGTGGGCTCAGCACTGTTCTAGGTACCCAGCATCCATCTATAAACAGTGGAGAAATTCCTGCCTTTGTATAGCCTACATGCTCCCAGGGGGCCAAAAAAAAAAAAAAAAAAATTAAAGAACCAATTTTAAAATTTACTTTGATCGGAGTTAAGTAAAAAAAAAAAAAAAATCGGTATGGCAACCATTCAATACCAGGTATTGGCTCCATCTCCCTTTCCATGCCGATGGGGCTGAAGCGGGGCAATCATTAGAGAGCAGTCCGGCCATCGCTATTGCACTTAAAATGTGACAGCCAGGACCTAACAGCTGCACTTCTTAAGTACGTGTCCTTGTGCTTGGACGTGTATGTGCTTGTATGTGCACACATGTGTGTGCGTGCATGTGCATGCAGGTGCATGCATGTACACAGGAAGGCTGGTGATTGCAACACCGTTAATACCCTCCAACTAGAAACAACCCATCCGCCCAGGAGGAAAAGGCGGCTGGCGGGTGGATGGGGTGCCAGCTGCTAACCACACAGCCAGGAAGAACAGGCTTCTTACGGGACTTGGCTGCAGGAGACGGCTGGACTAGAGCAGTTTCGACAGGTGCGCCTGGAGTGAGCGCTTCAGCTGAGCTAAGGTGTTGATGTTCTTGTCTTGGGAGGACAGGTCTGGGCTGGGGCTGCAGGAGCGTCCAGCCCCATCACCAGCAGGCATAAGCCGCCTCGCCCCTTTACCTTTGTGTTGGACGGAACCATGCTCCTTCTCTACCCTCGATGACGTGCGATGTTGGAAGGCACTGATTTAGAAGCATTTTCTTGTTCATTCTAGCCCTGAAATGTTAAGAATTTATGACTGTCACGCCGAGGTCACTGCTGAGTCCTCGCTTGCTGCTTTGGTGTTAAGGCAGTAGCCATATTCCCGCACCCTGTGGAGATGTCCTTTGGGGTCGCTGCCCCACACTTTGGGGAGGTGGCTGGGGGTGGTGTGGGGGATGCTGTAGGTGCCCCACTGTTTAACTCCATGGTGCAGTGTTGGTGGAGTCTCCTCTCATCCTGCAGGGCAGGGCAATGAGGGCTTCCCAACCACATCCCAGATGAGCACACCCTGGGGCTTCAACAGGCCACCAAATACCCCACATTAAGGACCCAGAAGGGGTCTACTTTCTCATCAGGGTCAGAAAGGGGAGAGTTTGGGAGTCCCCAGTTAGGGGTTGGCTCTGTTATTTCCAAGGGTTTCCTTCAAAGCTCAACCGGTACAGAATCTATCTACAATGCAGAAGACCCCGGTTTGATTCCTGGGTTGGGAAGATGCCCTGGAGGAGGGATAGGCTACCCACTCCAGTATTCTCGGGCTTCCCTGGTAGCTCAAACAGTAAAGAATCCACTTGCAATACAGGAGACTTGGGCTCCATCCCTAGGTTGGAAAGATCCTCTGGAGCAGGGAAAAGGTACCTGCTCCAGTATTCCTGCTGGGGGAATTCCATGGACAGAGGAGCCTGGCAGGCTATAGTCCATGGGGTCACAAAGAGTCAGACATGACTGAATGACTTTCATTTCACTTCTGTTATTTCCTCCAACGGGCAGGGACTCAACGGCAACAAGAGGTTGACCTTTCAGAGTCTTAATTTTCTCATCTGTAAAGTGGGGATAATAGCACCGGTGCCTTCTAGGTTGTTGTCAGGATTCAATGAGATAATATGTGGGAAGAACTTTGCACAGTGCCTGCACATGGGGAGTCTGGATAAATGATAGCCGCTATTATTATTTTATGCAAGGAGTAGAATTATTCAAAATTAACCAGCGCATTCAGCCTGAGTTGTTGGAAATATCTTTGTGGGAAAATGACCCGCCTAGATGTGACACCCAGCCTTTGCTTCCTGTGGGACTGAGTGACTGGGAAATCCCATCACCCTAAGGTCTCTAGTGATCCCTGAAGTCCCCAGGGCTGGCTTTCCCAGACAACTCCTATAAACACCTGCATCTAAACCCAGGCTGCCTGGCACCAGCAGCCATGCACACAGCCCGCATACACAGATCATGAATACCAGCCACTGACAAGGCCACTTTTGACGCTTGTTCCATATGAAATAAGGTCCGTAGTGCTGGGGGTCCCTCCCTGCCACACAGCCCTCGCCTTCTCAGCAGGTGCCCTGGCCCTGGCTTGCCTCTTTTTGGGGCAATGAAAAATCTGAGGGATCAAAAACATCCCTGTGTGGGGTTCCCGGGTGGCACAGTGGAGAAGAATCCGCCTGCCTGAGCATCGACGGCAAAACAGTCATAAAGAACAGACTTACAGACATTGGGGAAAGGATAGAGCAGGTGAGAGATATGGAAAGAGGAACATGGAACCCTATACTATCTTATATAAAAGAGATAGCTACTGTCAATGCACTGTGGGACTAAGGGATCGTGCCTGGGGGCTTTGCGATAGCCTGGAGGGGTGGGATGGGGGAAATGGGATATACATATGCCTAGTCTGGAACTGTACATATCTGTAAGCAACAAAACTCTGTAAAATCAAAAAAGCAAAATAAAAAAAAGTCTTGTGATTATATATATATATATATATATAAAAAGAATCTGCCTGCCAATGCAGGGGATGCGGGTTCGATCCCTAGCCTGGGAAGATTTCATAGGCCATGGAGCACCTGAGCCCATGCACCACAACTACGGAGCTTGTGTGCTGCCACCATGGAAGCCCGCGTGCCTGGAGCCTGTGCTCTGCAGCAAGAGAAGCCTCTGCAATTATAAGCCCACGCACTGCAATGAGGAGTAGTCCCTGTTCGCCACAACTAGAGAAAGCCCACACAAAGCAATGAAGATCCAGCGTGGTCAAAAATAAAGAAATAAAGAAACAGCTCCTTAAAATAAAATCTCTATTCTTCTGACTTCGGCCTTGTGGGTTTCCCTATAAAGCCCTTAATCCACACCTGTGGTGGTGTAGCGTCATTCCAACCCTCTGCATGCCCAGGGCCAACCCACAAGGATGCAGGCGGCAAGGTAGGACCCAGAGCTGGAGCCCAGCGTCTTTTCCTCCTGTGCTGACTCTAAGCTATGCCGGGAAAGAAGTGGCAAGGGGGTCCCTGCTGCGTCAGGCTACGGGGCAGGGGACCCCCACCCCATGAACCTTCCTCCCTCACCTTCTTTTAAAACCTGGAATACCCTGCAGTGACTCAGCTGCCAGCACTCTCTCTGTGTCCTCAAGCAAGATCAACCCATCTGTCCGGAAGAAGGCAATTAAGATATGCGCTTTGTCATCTGGGGTGTTGGGAATGGAAGGGGGCCCGTTAGGCACTGAACACAGCCTAAGAGGATGAGGGACAGACTGGTGAGCTGACAGAGCCATCAGGGTGGCCATGTCAGCCCAGGAGGACTAGGGACTGAGTGGTGACCCAACAGAGCCAGCAGGTGGCAAAGTGTGGGGGCAGAGACCCTCATCATCGTCTCCCCAACCCCTCACCAGGCTCCATCCTGCCACCTGCCAGCTGGAAGCGGCCCCGCTGTGCCAGTCTGGCAGGTCCTGGGATGAAAGATGAATAATCACATCAGATTAGCCCTCAGAGCTGGTGAAGAACCCAGGCGGAGTCTTTCAGGGACCAGGGTCCTTAGAAAACCTGGTCTGGTCATCAGATGAGAAGCCACCGTTGAGGTCTCCTACTCCCACCCTAGCCAGCTCCATGGAGGTTCCGGAGCCTGGGGGACCTCAGTGCGCGGAGCTCAATACAACCACACACCCTTGCCCTGCAGGGACCCCAGGAAAAGTAGGCCGCAGGATTCAAATGAGAGAAAGGCATTGGGGAGGAAACACTTTTTTCAAAGGTTCATGGCAGGCAGATGTGCCTGATGGAAATGAGGCATCTATGGCCCCAAGAACGGCTGCTGCTACCTGCTTTTCTCCCTAATCACCCTGGAGCTGAGAGGGATTGAACAGATTGGGCCTGATCCATTTTGGAAGATGGCGAAGAGTCGCTGAAATCCAGCCCATGCCTCATGTGCCCCATCGTGAGCCCCCCAGGGGCTGCATCCCGGCAGAGAGGCGCTTTTTTCTAATTTACCTGAAGGTGTCATATGGGCTGCAAGGGGAGGCCCTGCCAGACGTCAGCTTCTGCCCAGAGCCACAGTGCCCACCATTCGTCTCTGCTTGGCCGTATTTTCAGGAGAAGAATCTCTGATGTATTGGCTTGAATGTGGGGGTGAATTTCCCCCCATACAGGAAAAAAGATATCTAATAAAAACCGTGTTTTCAGTAAAAGTGTGCCCACAACTGCCCATAGAGCAGAGCAGCTCAGGACTCGTGTGCTGGAGCCGAGCTTTGGGTCTGAATCCAGCTGTGCTGTGCAACCCTGGGCAAGCTGCATAGTGTCTCTGTGCCTCTATTTCCTCATCTGAATACTGGGGACAACATCACACCTACCTGTGAAGGTATTTAGAACAGTGCCTGGTTCGCAGCAAAGTAATGCTATTAAGCACATCAGCACTTAACGGCTTTTATTCAAGGATCTATGCCCATGGAAAAAAATTGTTTCCCAATACAAAAAGAAAACTGAGGCCTGTTAAGTAAATGTTGGCAACATGGAGGTCAATCAGACAAATGCCATTCAGCTCTTAGGCAGTGATATGCAAATGATGTGGGATCTCTTTTTTTTTTTTGATAGTGAAAGAAATAAAAATCACAAAAGGAAATGACCACAAGGATGAGGAACCTCGGTCTGCACGTTTCTTTGAGTTTGGGTTCCTCCTGAGGGCACAGACCTGCCCCACTCCTGGTGATGATCCACTACCTGCTTCCTAACAGTCATTACTACCAACGCCGGCCAAGAGCTCAGAGTCGAAAGACTAGGACCAGTGGTTCCATTAGACACTCCCTCAACACGCAGAATGATGCCGGTGAGCTCGTGGACCTGCACGTGCCGCGGAAATGCTCGGCCAGTAACCGCATCATCAGCACCAAGGACCACACGTCCGTTCAGATGAATGTGGCCGAGGTTGACCAGGTGACTGGCAGGTTCAATGGCCCGTTTAAAACCTACACTATCTGTGGGGCCATTCACAGGATGGGCAAGTCAGACGATGCACTGTCTCAAAGAACTTTTGATTGGAGAAAATCTCAGATGTGGGATATTTGTTGTAAATAAACAGCAAACCCCCTCTTCCCCCCAAAAAGACTAGGACCACTCTTAAAAACAATAACAACAACAAACAACTCCATATACATAAATAGGATCATCAGCAATAGCTGAAAGGTGTCTTGGTTCCCTTCATATGCCAACATGATAATCTAGCATATTCATATAAAGGAAATCTCAATACACAGATCTTTAAAAAAATCTCCCTTCAAAAATCAATGCCCAAGTCATGGCAAGCATGATGAAACCAGAGCCCACAGTTCTACTGCGATCTGGTAGGACAGGACTTCCATGTTCAAA
Organism: Tragulus kanchil; assembly: GCA_022376925.1. Classification (NCBI taxonomy): domain Eukaryota; kingdom Metazoa; phylum Chordata; class Mammalia; order Artiodactyla; family Tragulidae; genus Tragulus; species Tragulus kanchil. Next base: position 133,641,862 of record JAIOJX010000002.1, on the reverse strand, counting down.
GGACGGACCAGAGCTTCGTGTTTTCAGTAAAAGTGTGCCCACAACTGCCCATAGAGCAGAGCAGCTCAGCTTTGGGATTCTGAATCCAGCTGTCTCCCGGGGTGCCTTTTTATTTCCTCATCTGAATACAAAAGGGGGCCTGGTTCGCAGCAAAGTAATGCTATTAAGCACATCAGCACTTAACGGCTTTTATTCAAGGATCTATGCCCATGGAAAAAAATTGTTTCCCAATACAAAAAGAAAACTGAGGCCTGTTAAGTAAATGTTGGCAACATGGAGGTCAATCAGACAAATGCCATTCAGCTCTTAGGCAGTGATATGCAAATGATGTGGGATCTCTTTTTTTTTTTTGATAGTGAAAGAAATAAAAATCACAAAAGGAAATGACCACAAGGATGAGGAACCTCGGTCTGCACGTTTCTTTGAGTTTGGGTTCCTCCTGAGGGCACAGACCTGCCCCACTCCTGGTGATGATCCACTACCTGCTTCCTAACAGTCATTACTACCAACGCCGGCCAAGAGCTCAGAGTCGAAAGACTAGGACCAGTGGTTCCATTAGACACTCCCTCAACACGCAGAATGATGCCGGTGAGCTCGTGGACCTGCACGTGCCGCGGAAATGCTCGGCCAGTAACCGCATCATCAGCACCAAGGACCACACGTCCGTTCAGATGAATGTGGCCGAGGTTGACCAGGTGACTGGCAGGTTCAATGGCCCGTTTAAAACCTACACTATCTGTGGGGCCATTCACAGGATGGGCAAGTCAGACGATGCACTGTCTCAAAGAACTTTTGATTGGAGAAAATCTCAGATGTGGGATATTTGTTGTAAATAAACAGCAAACCCCCTCTTCCCCCCAAAAAGACTAGGACCACTCTTAAAAACAATAACAACAACAAACAACTCCATATACATAAATAGGATCATCAGCAATAGCTGAAAGGTGTCTTGGATCCCTTCATATGCCAACATGATAATCTAGCATATTCATATAAAGGAAATCTCAATACACAGATCTTTAAAAAAATCTCCCTTCAAAAATCAATGCCCAAGTCATGGCAAGCATGATGAAACCAGAGCCCACAGTTCTACTGCGATCTGGTAGGACAGGACTTCCATGTTCAAAAGTGACCGGACCAGACCAGCTTCTAGGGGTTAGGAACTCAGATGATGTGTCTGTGCAAACTGCCTGTTTCCAGCACCTTCTGGGTTCTTAATCCAGATCATACTGGAAGGGTGAAGAAGCTCCAAGCAGCTGCGTCTGAAGACAGAGGCCTCTTCCAGTGAAGGCAGGTCAGAGACTGAAGCTAAAGACGCTGTCTTTTTGTTCTCCGGGACGGACTGCCTGATGCACGCGGGCCAGCCGTGAGTGCTGTCTTCCGGATCTGGGCTGCATCCGGGTACCAATTATACTTTCATCGACTTAATGTCTTTCTTTACATTGACTCACTCTTGTTTTCACTTAAATACCTACTTCAGTTTTATCCTAAGCAAGGATGTCCACCAAATCACAGGCTTGATGTTACTAATTATGTATGAATATGTTTCCTAATACACCTCAACGTAAATAATTACTAATGAGATGAAAGACATTTGTGCACCATCTAAAAACCATCTCCACACGCCACATTGCATGGGGAAACAGATTCAGCAAAGATTTTCCTTTGTCTCACAAACGCACCAGATTAGATAAAATACCTTGGTACCTGCAACTCAGAGACAGGCTGCCATGCTGCCCTCTTGGCCCTGAGCTGCTGTGCACATCGGGGCTCTTACGAAACTCACTCTGTAGGCGTCTTTGCTCCTGGGTCTAGGGCTATAACAGCTTCCATCCTAGCTGTAGCCCAACATGCGTCCTGGCACCATGGCCAAAAGATCCCCAAATTCAAGGCATTGCCTGTGGCCTCAGCTGCCAGAAAAAACACACTCTTTTTGTATGAACTTTAAAGAGAAACGTGCATGCTTCTCTGGGCTTTGGCCAATATGCTAAAACCTGGAGGACTTGTCTTGTCCTGAGGTCAGAGTACTCCCAGTTTGTCATTTCCTTGTCCATCTGGTGAAACCGTTTGGAAGGAAACTTGTCTTCATATAAAGGAAATCTCAATACACAGATCTTTAAAAAAATCTCCCTTCAAAAATCAATGCCCAAGTCATGGCAAGCATGATGAAACCAGAGCCCACAGTTCTACTGCGATCTGGTAGGACAGGACTTCCATGTTCAAAAGTGACCGGACCAGACCAGCTTCTAGGGGTTAGGAACTCAGATGATGTGTCTGTGCAAACTGCCTGTTTCCAGCACCTTCTGGGTTCTTAATCCAGATCATACTGGAAGGGTGAAGAAGCTCCAAGCAGCTGCGTCTGAAGACAGAGGCCTCTTCCAGTGAAGGCAGGTCAGAGACTGAAGCTAAAGACGCTGTCTTTTTGATCTCCGGACGGACTGCCTGATGCACGCGGGCCAGCCGTGAGTGCTGTCTTCCGGATCTGGGCTGCATCCGGGTACCAATTATACTTTCATCGACTTAATGTCTTTCTTTACATTGACTCACTCTTGTTTTCACTTAAATACCTACTTCAGTTTTATCCTAAGCAAGGATGTCCACCAAATCACAGGCTTGATGTTACTAATTATGTATGAATATGTTTCCTAATACACCTCAACGTAAATAATTACTAATGAGATGAAAGACATTTGTGCACCATCTAAAAACCATCTCCACACGCCACATTGCATGGGGAAACAGATTCAGCAAAGATTTTCCTTTGTCTCACAAACGCACCAGATTAGATAAAATACCTTGGTACCTGCAACTCAGAGACAGGCTGCCATGCTGCCCTCTTGGCCCTGAGCTGCTGTGCACATCGGGGCTCTTACGAAACTCACTCTGTAGGCGTCTTTGCTCCTGGGTCTAGGGCTATAACAGCTTCCATCCTAGCTGTAGCCCAACATGCGTCCTGGCACCATGGCCAAAAGATCCCCAAATTCAAGGCATTGCCTGTGGCCTCAGCTGCCAGAAAAAACACACTCTTTTTGTATGAACTTTAAAGAGAAACGTGCATGCTTCTCTGGGCTTTGGCCAATATGCTAAAACCTGGAGGACTTGTCTTGTCCTGAGGTCAGAGTACTCCCAGTTTGTCATTTCCTTGTCCATCTGGTGAAGTACCACAGGTGGTTTTGAAAGGTGACCACACCTTGTGGCAACGAAACCCTCACAGCCTGGCTTCCCTGCATAAACACAGACACTAATGGCAAGAAAATATAAGTGTACAACAGGAGTGAAAGGATGAGACGAACTATGATAGAGGCGTATGAGAGAATGTGGGGGAAGGATGGTTAATTATTATCATTATTATTTTAAAACTATGAGTAGAAATTCTATGTTTCTATGGGGATAGGGGAAAAAATTGGCTAAAATTAACCAGAATGTTAAGAGTAATTATGTTTGGGGTGGAAGGATCTCGGGCTATTTTTTAACAATTATTTTTAGTTTATCTGTGTTTTGGAATGTTCCTATCATGAACACATATTGCTTGTAGAATAAAAAAAATAACGAGAAAATGATTTTATAGCAAACACGAAAAGCTTTTGATAGAATGTTACATGATCGAAGTGAGATAATACCTTTATGGGAAAATCATTCATCAAGAAAAATGTTAGAGCAATGGGAATTATAGAATACCTTTTTAAAAATGTAGGCTTTGCTGGTGGTCCAGTGGTTCAGAATCTGCCTTGCAAGACAGGGGACACACTGGTCTAGAAAGATCCTACATGCTGCAGGGCAACTAAGCCCTTGTGTCACATCTACTGAGTCCCTGTCCAGCAAGTACTAAAGCCCATGCGCCTGGAGCCCGTGCTCAGAATAAGAAAAGCCACCACAATGAGAAGCCAACGCACTGCAGCTAGAGAGGAGCCCCTGCTAGAGGAAGCCCACACACCATAGTGAAGACCTAGTGTCACCAAAATTAAATAAAGAGATCAATAAATAAATATTTTAAAAATGTAGGCTTCCAAGCATTCAAAGGAAAATCGGAGGAAAGTGCTGGGGGATCTTGGATTGGTGGGGATTGGAGGTGGTTCAGTTGCTATGTCGTGTCCGACGCTTGTGATCCCATGGTCTGTAGCCTGCCAGGCTCCTCCGTCCATGGGATAATACGCCATCCAGGCAATAATATGCTAAAACCTGGAGGACTTGTCTTGTCCTGAGGTCAGAGTACTCCCAGTTTGTCATTTCCTTGTCCATCTGGTGAAGTACCACAGGTGGTTTTGAAAGGTGACCACACCTTGTGGCAACGAAACCCTCACAGCCTGGCTTCCCTGCATAAACACAGACACTAATGGCAAGAAAATATAAGTGTACAACAGGAGTGAAAGGATGAGACGAACTATGATAGAGGCGTATGAGAGAATGTGGGGGAAGGATGGTTAATTATTATCATTATTATTTTAAAACTATGAGTAGAAATTCTATGTTTCTATGGGGATAGGGGAAAAAATTGGCTAAAATTAACCAGAATGTTAAGAGTAATTATGTTTGGGGTGGAAGGATCTCGGGCTATTTTTTAACAATTATTTTTAGTTTATCTGTGTTTTGGAATGTTCCTATCATGAACACATATTGCTTGTAGAATAAAAAAAAATAACGAGAAAATGATTTTATAGCAAACACGAAAAGCTTTTGATAGAATGTTACATGATCGAAGTGAGATAATACCTTTATGGGAAAATCATTCATCAAGAAAAATGTTAGAGCAATGGGAATTATAGAATACCTTTTTAAAAATGTAGGCTTTGCTGGTGGTCCAGTGGTTCAGAATCTGCCTTGCAAGACAGGGGACACACTGGTCGAGAAAGATCCTACATGCTACAGGGCAACTAAGCCCTTGTGTCACATCTACTGAGTCCCTGTCCAGCAAGTACTAAAGCCCATGCGCCTGGAGCCCGTGCTCAGAATAAGAAAAGCCACCACAATGAGAAGCCAACGCACTGCAGCTAGAGAGGAGCCCCTGCTAGAGGAAGCCCACACACCATAGTGAAGACCTAGTGTCACCAAAATTAAATAAAGAGATCAATAAATAAATATTTTAAAAATGTAGGCTTCCAAGCATTCAAAGGAAAATCGGAGGAAAGTGCTGGGGGATCTTGGATTGGTGGGGATTGGAGGTGGTTCAGTTGCTATGTCGTGTCCGACGCTTGTGATCCCATGGTCTGTAGCCTGCCAGGCTCCTCCGTCCATGGGATAATACGCCATCCAGGCAATAATACTGGAGTGGGTTGCCATTTCCTTCTTCAGAGGATCTTCTTGACGACCCAGGAACTGAACCCTGCAGTGTCTACTACTTGGCAGAAGAGGGGTGTGTCGGAGACTTCAGATTGGATGTATATTTTACTGTGTGTTCTAATACTTGTAACTACTTTCTAAACATTTCTGTTACTTTTACAGTCTTTTTTAAAAATTTTTTCAAAAAGAAACAAAACAAAGGGAGAGGTATTCAATTAACTAGAAAACTCTGCTGGGTTTCCAGCAGCTGGACCATTCTGTCTGTCATTTACACAGGATGACCTTTCTTTTCTGCTTAGGGACAGGTGAGCCAAGGTGGATGTCAGAGGTGGTGGCATCAGAACCTGTGTTTCCTGGATGGCTCCTGGCTTCCAAACCCTTGTTGACAGAGCCTCAAAGTGTGTGTGTGCTTCCTTATTGCCGAGGATGCAGCTACACCAGGCTTTATCCTGTACAATCACAATTACCTGGGAAAACACCTCACCTACCAGGCCCACTGCCAGGAGCAGAGTCATCGCGTCTTGACGGACCGGTGACTTGGGGACTTGGGGGCACCCCCGGTGCGCACGCAAGCCCACAGCTCTGCCCTTACCCAGCCTGGCAAGTGGCCACTTGCCCAGGGTGGGTGGTGTGGGTGGACCGCTGGCAAGGAGGAATGTGGTCAGTTTCGTCTGCTCCCTACCTCTCTCCCAGCCACGGGCTGGAGGCAGCTTGCGGTGGAGGGGAGGGTGCCTCTGGAGCCCTGGAAGCTGCCAGAGGTGTGGAGGGGAGAGGTGGAGAAGGCAGGTGGGTATCTCACTGGGAATAAAATGCAGTATTCCTCACCAAAGTCAGAAAAATAAGGTCAACCTGGTAATATTTTGAGGCTCACGCAGGAGGTCTAGCTTCTCACTTTCTCTCTCTTTCTCCCTAGGAAACATAAGCTATTCTATTATCATTAAAAATGAGAGCCCTGATGTCAGACAGCCTTGAAGGGAGGAGTCTTGGAACGATCGCATCACCTCTCTGAGCCTCCGTTGTCTTAAATGTAAATGAGAACAATAGCATCTCCCTTCCTAGGCTTTTATGTTTTTTTCCCAGTGAAGACCAAAAGGAGATAATGCATATAAAGCACTTGGTGTAGGGCTGAACAAACACTGGCTATTATTCCCTCTCCTAGGGGAAAGAAAGATGGCTGCTCAGTTTACACACTTAAGGCTGCTTTAGAAAGGACAGGTGCTAGAAGGGGAATTTCCCAGCTCCATAACAGAATGATTTGGGTTTTGGATGGCACTTCCCAGAGGCCCGGCTGTCACTGCATTCCACGCCTGTCAAAAACTTTCAACAGCTCTCCATGTCTACAGAATAAAAGCTTTACAGCATGGCCCCATTGCCCTCTTTCTGTCTTTGCATCTTTAGTCGCTTAGTTGTGTCCAACTCTTTGCGACCCCATGGACTGTAACCTGTCAGACTCTTCTGTCCATGGGAGTTTTCCAAGCAAGAATACTGGCGTGGGTTGCCACTTCCTCCTCCAGGGGATCTTCCGGATCCAGGGGATTGAGCCTACCTCTCTTGTGTCTCCTGCATTGCCGGGGGATTCTCTACCCGCTGAGCCATGAGAGAAGCCCTCTCTTCCTTTCAAAATGAGTGAAAGTTAAGAACCTGGGTTCAAATCCCAGCTCTATCACTTACTTGCTGTGTGACTGTGTGGAATTGACCTACTCTCTCTGTGCCCTGGTTTTCCCATCTGTAAAATGAGGGGAAAACAGGCCCTCCTTCATTGGGTGGGTGCTGAGGATTCAACTGTAAATGTGAAGGACCCTGCATGGCACCTGGAACCTAGAGACAATGCCTGAAGCACTTCGGAGCTTTTGCTACCAGGTCCCATAGACCACTTGCTGGAGCCCCAGGGTGCTCTGGACATGCCCACCAGCTCGCTCGACCTCACGCTGTTCCTCTCCTGGAGTGCTTTCTCTCAGGCCCAGCTCCAACGCTGCCTCTTCCGAGAAGTTTCCATTCCTCAGTGAATGGATATCATTTTCCCTCTCCCTCAGACCATTAATATTTTCTGTGGACCAAGCACTCCTGCTTTATTCGTTCCCATATGCTTCGTACCATGGGCTTCCCTGGTGGCTCAGCGGTAAAGAACCTGCCTGCAATGCAGGAGCAGTAGGAGATGTGAGTTCGATCCCTGGTTTGGGAAGATCCTGTGGAGGAGGGTATGGCAACCTACTCCAGTATTCCTGCCTGGAGATCCCGTGGACAGAGGAGCCTGGAGGGCTGGGCTCTCAAAGATCTGGACATGACTGAAGCAACTTAGCATGCATGTCTCATATCATAGCTATTGATGTCCCTTTCTAATCTCTCTTACTTGGTGAGGAGGGCCCTGATCAGATTCTCCGACACTTGAAATCTCACATGATAGTTGCTCAATAAACCTGTCTGGATTTCAGAGGGTTGATAGGCAGCTGCTATGCCCTGGAGTGGTTTGTAAGAATGGCTTATGGCTAGAAACCTTCCGAGCTGGAAGGCGCCCTTCTCCTAAACCTTTCAGTTACGAGCACTGCTTACGTGCATAGGGGTGCGGTGAGGCACAGGAGGGAAGCACCTGGTTTCCCTCCATCCACATGCCAGCTGGAGCTGGGTGAGAGAGGCACAGTGAAAAAGAATCTGCCTGCCAGTGCGGGAGATGCAAGAGACACAGGTTTAATCTGTGGGTTGGGAAGATCCCCTGGAGCAGGAAATGGCAACCCACTCCCATATTCTTTCCTGGAGAATTCCTTGGACAGAGGAGCCTGGCGGGCTACAGTCTATAGGGCCACAAAGAGCAGGACATACCACACCGCCACCACCATTCACGTGTCGAAGCTATAATGTCCAGTTCCTCAGAATGTGGCTTGGAGACAGGGTCTTGAAAGGGGGGATCAAGTGACTATGAAGCCCATACGGTGGTGTCATCCATTCTGACCCACACCTTTATAAGAAGAGGACATTTGGACACTTCCAAGAGACACCAGGGAAGGGCACACACAGAGGAAGGGCGCGTGAAGACGCAGTGAGAAGGCGGCCATTTGTAAGCTAAGAAGAGAATCCAGCCAGCGGGGTGGCACCCAGATCTTAGACCTCTGGCCTCCAAAACTGAAAGAAGATCCATTTTTGTTGTTAAGTCACCCAGTCTGTGGTAGCTGTTCTAGCTGCCCTGACAGACTCATAAAAGCTGTAAAGGAAGAAGAAACCAGGAGGCATGAGGATGGATGGGGTGAGGAGGGAAGAGGCTGCAGGGCTCCCCCTGTCCCCCGACTCCAGGATTTGGAAGACGGTCAGTAAGTCCAATCCTCTACTCCCAAGTAGGAGTGACTTTGGCTTAGCGGTGAATCTGTTCTTTTTCCCCTCCACCAAGGGATGTCATAACCTTCCGGGAAAACACACTCCCATGTTTAACAACCTGCTTTGCAAGTCCTTCCTCATTACCAGGTTAAAGGCAATAAGTGGCACCTTTTTAAAAAAGTTGTTTTTAAACTTGGGCTTCAGCAAACAATGAGTGTCCAAACTTGTGAGAAAACACCTCGCAGCTTTCCTGCAAGGAATCCAGCAATGGCTTCCGGTCCCACTTTTTGCCTGTCGCAGTGCGGGCCTTAAACCTTTCAGTTCGAGCACTGCTTACGTGCATAGGGGTGCGGTGAGGCACAGGAGGGAAGCACCTGGTTTCCCTCCATCCACATGCCAGCTGGAGCTGGGTGAGAGAGGCACAGTGAAAAAGAATCTGCCTGCCAGTGCGGGAGATGCAAGAGACACAGGTTTAATCTGTGGGTTGGGAAGATCCCCTGGAGCAGGAAATGGCAACCCACTCCCATATTCTTTCCTGGAGAATTCCTTGGACAGAGGAGCCTGGCGGGCTACAGTCTATAGGGCCACAAAGAGCAGGACATACCACACCGCCACCACCATTCACGTGTCGAAGCTATAATGTCCAGTTCCTCAGAATGTGGCTTGGAGACAGGGTCTTGAAAGGGGGGATCAAGTGACTATGAAGCCCATACGGTGGTGTCATCCATTCTGACCCACACCTTTATAAGAAGAGGACATTTGGACACTTCCAAGAGACACCAGGGAAGGGCACACACAGAGGAAGGGCCGCGTGAAGACGCAGTGAGAAGGCGGCCATTTGTAAGCTAAGAAGAGAATCCAGCCAGCGGGGTGGCACCCAGATCTTAGACCTCTGGCCTCCAAAACTGAAAGAAGATCCATTTTTGTTGTTAAGTCACCCAGTCTGTGGTAGCTGTTCTAGCTGCCCTGACAGACTCATAAAAGCTGTAAAGGAAGAAGAAACCAGGAGGCATGAGGATGGATGGGGTGAGGAGGGAAGAGGCTGCAGGGCTCCCCCTGTCCCCCGACTCCAGGATTTGGAAGACGGTCAGTAAGTCCAATCCTCTACTCCCAAGTAGGAGTGACTTTGGCTTAGCGGTGAATCTGTTCTTTTTCCCCTCCACCAAGGGATGTCATAACCTTCCGGGAAAACACACTCCCATGTTTAACAACCTGCTTTGCAAGTCCTTCCTCATTACCAGGTTAAAGGCAATAAGTGGCACCTTTTTTTAAAAAAAAAGTTGTTTTTTTAAACTTGGGCTTCAGCAAACAATGAGTGTCCAAACTTGTGAGAAAAACACCTCGCAGCTTTCCTGCAAGGAATCCAGCAATGGCTTCCGGTCCCACTTAGAATAGAATCCAAATTCCTTCCCATGTTCTGGAGGGCGAGTGAGTCCTGGCCACTTTCCAGACTCTCCTCCAACCCTTCACATATTCCTCACATCTGCTCCTCCACGTTGCCAAGACTGGGCCACCTCAGGTCCTTTGCATCTGCTGTGCCTGCTGAATCAGCCATCCCAAGCAGCTTCCACAGCCCTCCTGGCCCAGCAGCAGGATCACTCAGCGAGGTCTTTCAAGACTGTTCCCGAGAGCCTCACAGTCTTTAAAGTCCTGCACAAAGTCTGATGCGGGGCTTCCCAGATGGCACCAGTGGTAAAGAATCTGCCTGCCCATGCAGGAGACGACGGTTCAATCCCTGGGTTGGGAAGATCCCCCTGGAGAAGGAAACAGCAGCCCACTCCAGGATTCTTGCCTGGAGAATCCCTGGACAGAGGAGCCTGGCGGGCTACAGTCCACGGGGTCACACAGCGTTGGATACAGCTGAGCACATGTGCATCTGATGCCTAGGCAGGGTTGGGAACATCACTCTAGATACTCAGAGTTGCTTCTTCTTTGAGGCTTCAGCTCAAATGTCACCTCTGAGACGCCCACCCTGGCCCCCAGTACCCAGGGCATGCGAGCCCACCTCCCTGTTTATTCGTCCCACAGAACCCAACACATCAGAAACAAATGATCTACTCTCTTGTTTCTCCCCTGCTGGGGTTTGTACCTCCTGTGAAGGTGGCTGGGCCTCTCCTCCCCTGCAGTCCCACAGAACCCGTGGAACACATCCCAGAGAGACCAAACTCAGTGTATTTAAGACGTCATGCCTCTACTCCCAAGTAGGAGTGACTTTGGCTTAGCGGTGAATCTGTTCTTTTCCCTCCACCAAGGGATGTCATAACCTTCCGGGAAAACACACTCCCATGTTTAACAACCTGCTTTGCAAGTCCTTCCTCATTACCAGGTTAAAGGCAATAAGTGGAACCTTTTTAAAAAAGTTGTTTTTAAACTTGGGCTTCAGCAAACAATGAGTGTCCAAACTTGTGAGAAAAACACCTCGCAGCTTTCCTGCAAGGAATCCAGCAATGGCTTCCGGTCCCACTTAGAATAGAATCCAAATTCCTTCCCATGTTCTGGAGGGCGAGTGAGTCCTGGCCACTTTCCAGACTCTCCTCCAACCCTTCACATATTCCTCACATCTGCTCCTCCACGTTGCCAAGACTGGGCCACCTCAGGTCCTTTGCATCTGCTGTGCCTGCTGAATCAGCCATCCCAAGCAGCTTCCACAGCCCTCCTGGCCCAGCAGCAGGATCACTCAGCGAGGTCTTTAAAGACTCGTTCCCGAGAGCCTCACAGTCTTTAAAGTCCTGCACAAAGTCTGATGCGGGGCTTCCCAGATGGCACCAGTGGTAAAGAATCTGCCTGCCCATGCAGGAGACGACGGTTCAATCCCTGGGTTGGGAAGATCCCCCTGGAGAAGGAAACAGCAGCCCACTCCAGGATTCTTGCCTGGAGAATCCCTGGACAGAGGAGCCTGGCGGGCTACAGTCCACGGGGTCACACAGCGTTGGATACAGCTGAGCACATGTGCATCTGATGCCTAGGCAGGGTTGGGAACATCACTCTAGATACTCAGAGTTGCTTCTTCTTTGAGGCTTCAGCTCAAATGTCACCTCTGAGACGCCCACCCTGGCCCCCAGTACCCAGGGCATGCGAGCCCACCTCCCTGTTTATTCGTCCCACAGAACCCAACACATCAGAAACAAATGATCTACTCTCTTCGTTTCTCCCCCTGCTGGGGTTTGTACCTCCTGTGAAGGTGGCTGGGCCTCTCTCTTCCCTGCTCCACCCCACTGCAGAGCTGCTCTGGCCGACACGGGAGTCACACTCGTGGAGACTACTGGGCACTGGAAACGCCACTGAACCGAGATGTACTTTCATGTGAAACACTATCTGGGTTTCAAAGAAGCCACACGAAGAACTTTCCCAGTGGTCCAGTGGCTAAAACTCTGCCCTCGCCATGCAGGAGGCCCAGGTTTGATCCCTGGTCTGGGAACGAAATCCCACACGCCACAACTAAGACCCAGGGCAGCCAAAAAATAAATACGTATTAAAACAAAATCACTTCTTAAACCTAAATCCAAAACAAACCAACTGCAGGAAAAAGAGAGACATAAAATACTAGGCTTCTGTAAGATGAAGAGTTCTGGAGATGAATTAGATGCTAATGTGAGTGCACTTCACACTATTAAACTGTATGCTTAGAAATGGTTAAGATGGTAAATTTGATGTCAGATATATTTTACTACAATTAAAACTTGTAGGACTTCCCTGGTGGTCCAGTAGTTGAGCATCCGCCCGCCAACACAGGGAACATGGGTTTGATCCCTGGTCCAGGATGATTCCACATGACCCAGGGCAACCATGCCCCACAAATACTGAGCCCACACTCCACAGCCTGTAACAAGAGAAGCCACCTCAAGGAAAAGCCAATGTGCAGCAACTAGAGAGTCACCCCGGCTCACTACAGCTAGAGAAACAAAGACCCAGCACAGCCAAAAATAAATATGCAAATAAAATATTATTTTTCTGTGTAAGTTAGGAAGAAAAATCTGTTAAAAAAAGTTTAAAAGGTATACTGAACATAGAAAAGTCTCATTAATAATTTTTAATACTATCTGTTCAAGTGATAATATTTTGAATATATAGGTCAATAAAATAGGCTATTAAAATGATTTCATCTGTTTCTTTTTCCTTTTTCCTTGTAGCTATCAGAAAACTTGAGGTGGTTCAGATCTGTGGCTCATGCTGTCTTTCTACTGACGAGGGCTGACCTAGAATTACGGCGAGCACAGAGTAGGCAGTTCAACATGACTTAAATATCAAAATGACTACAGTTGAGGCCAAAGAGACGATGTTCTGGGACTCCTCTGGGGGTCCCATGGCTAAGACTCTCCAGTTTCACTTCAAGGGGAGAGGGTTCGATCCTTGGTCAAGGAACTAAGATCCCACCTCCCGCACACGGCACTGGAGCCACAACAAAAAAAGTGCTATTTTGAGCCTGACGTTAATGTTCTGCCTGCTAGGCTGCAAGAGCATGAGGGAATGGTGGCGCATTTGCATACCTAAGTCATTCTCATTAACAATTAATATCTATTACTAGGATGACCACGCAGCTGCAGTTTGTGGAGCATCTAACACGTGCCCGGGACGGTCCCAGCACTTCGCCCACATTCTCTCAGTTCATTCTCGAGTCAGTCTTTTAAGGAGCCATTGCCTCCTTAGGACACCTGGCGGCCCAAGGTGGCCCAGCTGGTGAGGACAGAGGGCTGGCCCAGTCTCCAGGGACACCTGCTCACTCCAGGCCAGGTCCCAGGCGCCATCCTGGTACGTAGGACTTGCAGGCCCTTTGTGAGGGCTGCTGCGGAGAGCCCCTAGGAGGCAGTGAGTCCCTGTCCTCTGGGTCCAGGAAGAGAAGGAAACAATTCCTAATCTCTGATCTCCTCGAGCTCACCCATCCAGCCAGATCTGGCTGCCGGCCCTGTCAATTTCAAGGACTCCGGGGAACCGGTCCTGGCCCAGGTGGTCATTCTTGCTCAAGGCAGTTGTGGCGGACGGTGCTGGGTCCAGGCGGACCTACCCGAGGGCCCTGCCCTGTTCTCCAGGCTGTGGCACTGCAGGATCCGCCTCTCCTGCCCTGTGGCTTTCAGGCCTGGAGCGGCAGACCCAGAGGAACCCAAGACTCCATCTAGGGCTCAGATTGCTTGAGCAGGGCCCTCTGTGGGTTTAATATCTCATGTTTAATATCTCATGAGCCCTTTTTGGAGGAGTCGTTGATTCTGAGATACAGATCAGAGCCCGTTGGAATGGGGGCGGGGTGCAACGCATGGACAGAAAATTCTCCCATTTCTGGGCTCCAATTCCATCTTTAAACTGTCAGTATAAACTTGAGGAAACTGGCTGAGTCTGGTCAAAGAGACAGTGACGGAAGAAACCAGTAATGACCTGGTTTCCTGAGTGACTTCTGGGTGTCAAGGGGGCTGACCTAAGAGGGAATAAAGATCTTGCTATTGGGCTTCCCTGCTGGTCCAGTGGGTAAAGAGTCTGCCTTGCAGTGCAAGAGGCACTGGTTCGATCCCTGGCCCAGGAAGATCCCATGTACTGTGGAGTGGCTCGACTGGTGTGTCTAATTATGAGCCAGAGCTCTGGAGCGCATGTGCCCAGAGCCGGAGCTCTGCAGTGAGAAAGGCCACTGCAAGGGGAGGCCCACACAGACCAAAGAATTAAGATGGATGAAAATAAATAAATAAAAAACCAATAAAAGAGGCCAAAATTAAAGAAGAAAAAGAGAGATCCTGCTATTTGGGGGACCTGAGAGCCCCAGCCTAGGTGCCAGTCAATGGGTCAACCAATACCTGGCCTAGAGCAACGGTTCTCAAAGTCCAGCCCCAGATTGGCTGTTGCAACATCCCTTGGGAGCTTGTTAGAAGGCAACTTCTCCAGCCCCACTTCAGACCTCCTGAATCACAAACTCTGGCTTTGGAGTTTCCCTGGTGGCTCAGTGGTAAAGAATCCACCTGTCAACGCAGGACACATGGGTTCGATCCTTGATCCGGGAGGATCCCACATGCTGCAGAGCAACTAAGCCCATGAGCCACAACTATAAAGCCTGTGTTCTAGAGCCTCAGAGCCGCAACTATTGAGCCCATGTGCTGCAGCAGCAGTGAAAACCCAGAATAGTCAAAAATAAAAATAAATAAATAAATAAATAATCTATATCTATATCTATCTATCTATATATGTGAAAAGAAACTCTGGGTTTGAACAACAAACCTGGATTTTCCCAGCCCTCAGGGATTCTGGGCCACAGGAAACTTGAGAACCAAGGCCTACAGCCTACCACCTTACTACTCAAGTACAGGGACCAGCAAATCAGTATCACTTAGCAGCGTGTTAGAGACACAGTATTTAGGCCCCAGCTAGGTACAGAGTCAGAATCTGCGTCCCAAGACCCCCTAGGACTCATGCTATGTGTTAAGATTTAGGACACGGTGGCCTCGAGTTTCTTGTCATTAAGTCTGGGGTCTCAAACTCAAGTGCTTCCAGGGGCCAAGCAAGTGATGCTAAAAAAAAATGAAGCCAGGGACCTCCCTGGTTGCCCAGTGGTTAGAACCCCGACTTCCAACTCAGAGCACATGGGTCTGATCCCTGGTTGGGGAACTAAGATCCCCCACATGCTATGGAGCAACGAAGCCTGTGTGCCACAACTACTGAGCCCAAGGGCCTCAGCTAGAGAGAGGCCGCGTCAAAGAGCCTTGGGTGCAGCATCAAAAGACCCCACACAGGGTAAAGAGTCCGCCTTGCAGTGCAAGGGTCACCAGTTCAATCCCTGGCCCCGGGAAGATCCCACGTGCTGCTGAGCAGCTGGGTCGGTGTGTCTAATTATGAGCCAGCGCTCTGGGGTGTATACGCCCAGAGCCAGTGCTCTACAACAAGAAGAGGCCACTGCGATGGGAGGCCCACGCAGGCCGAAGAATAAAAACAAAGATGGATGAAAACATAATGATGACTTAGAGACCAAAAAAAAAAAAAAAATTAACAACAGCCTGAAAACTGCGTTTATAAAGTTAAAAAAAAAAAGACCCCAAGTACCACAATGGAAAGATCCTGCCTGCCACAACTAAGACCTGAAGCAGCCAACAATAAATAAATAAATATTTTAAAAAATGTAGCCAGGTCTGATCCAGCTGATTATTGCTCTCTGAAAATGTGAGCCCAGGACTTCCAGATCTTCTCATTTTTCAAAAGAAATCTGGAAACTCTGATGGCAAAGTGAAATTTCCCGATTTAAAAATTGCTAGACATGGACTTCCCTGGGAACACAAAATGGATAGGATCTATATCTATATCTAGCTATCTATATATGTGAAAAGAAACTCTGGGTTTGAACAACAAACCTGGATTTTCCCAGCCCTCAGGGATTCTGGGCCACAGGAAACTTGAGAACCAAGGCCTACAGCCTACCACCTTACTACTCAAGTACAGGGACCAGCAAATCAGTATCACTTAGCAGCGTGTTAGAGACACAGTATTTAGGCCCCAGCTAGGTACAGAGTCAGAATCTGCGTCCCAAGACCCCCTAGGACTCATGCTATGTGTTAAGATTTAGGACACGGTGGCCTCGAGTTTCTTGTCATTAAGTCTGGGGTCTCAAACTCAAGTGCTTCCAGGGGCCAAGCAAGTGATGCTAAAAAATGAAGCCAGGGACCTCCCTGGTTGCCCAGTGGTTAGAACCCCGACTTCCAACTCAGAGCACATGGGTCTGATCCTGGTTGGGGAACTAAGATCCCCACAATGCTATGGAGCAACGAAGCCTGTGTGCCACAACTACTGAGCCCAAGGGCCTCAGCTAGAGAGAGGCCGCGTCAAAGAGCCTTGGGTGCAGCATCAAAAGACCCCACACAGGGTAAAGAGTCCGCCTTGCAGTGCAAGGGTCACCAGTTCAATCCCTGGCCCCGGGAAGATCCCACGTGCTGCTGAGCAGCTGGGTCGGTGTGTCTAATTATGAGCCAGCGCTCTGGGGTGTATACGCCCAGAGCCAGTGCTCTACAACAAGAAGAGGCCACTGCGATGGGAGGCCCACGCAGGCCGAAGAATAAAAACAAAGATGGATGAAAACATAATGATGACTTAGAGACCAAAAAAAAAAAAAAAATTAACAACAGCCTGAAAACTGCGTTTATAAAGTTAAAAAAAAAAAGACCCCAAGTACCACAATGGAAAGATCCTGCCTGCCACAACTAAGACCTGAAGCAGCCAACAATAAATAAATAAATATTTTAAAAAATGTAGCCAGGTCTGATCCAGCTGATTATTGCTCTCTGAAAATGTGAGCCCAGGACTTCCAGATCTTCTCATTTTTCAAAAGAAATCTGGAAACTCTGATGGCAAAGTGAAATTTCCCGATTTAAAAATTGCTAGACATGGACTTCCCTGGTAGCACAGTGGATAGGAGCCCACCTGCGAATGCAGGCGACTGAGTTCCCTCCGTGGTCTGGGAAGAGTCTATATTCCTCAGAGCACCTAAGCCTGCGCGCCTCAGCCGATGAAGCCAGAGTGCCCAGAGCCTGCACTCCACACCAAGAGAAGCTGCCGCAATGAGAAGCCCACACACCACAATGAAGCGTAGTAGCCCTGCTCGCCACAGCTAGAGAAAGCCTGTGTGTGGCAACAAAGACCCAGGATCACAAGAGCAACAAACAAACATTGCTGGACTTTCCTGGTGGTCCCATGGCTAAGGCTCTGTGCTCCCATTGCCGGGGCCTGGATTGGATCCCTGGTCCAGGACCTAGATCCTACATATCACAACTGAAGAGTCCCGAATGCTGCAATGAAAAAAATCCTTCACGTCACATCTAAAATCAAAGATCCTGTGCCCAGCAACTAAGACCCAGTGCAGCCAAACAAACTGAAAAAAAAAAAAAAATGACCATGTGGGTTAACACAAAGTCACCAGTGCACAGGGGCTAGGGCAGGAGCACTCTCTCTCCCTGGGGGAGCTTTCTGAGCTTGGGACAGCCCTGCCAGGCATGGCAAGAGGTGTGCAGTAGGGACCGAAGAAGGGCTGGGACAGAAGTTCCCAAACTCATCTCCATAATGGGACGGTCCCAGCACTTCGCCCATATTCTCTCATTTCATTTTTCAGTCAGTCCTTTAAGGAACCATTGCCTCCATAGGACAGCCAGCTGCCCAAGGTCACCCGGCTGGTGAGGAGAGAGGGCAGGCCCAGGGCTGGCACGTGGGACTTGGAATCACTTGCAGATCTTTGAAATACTGACACCTGGCTCCCTACCCCCACACCCTAGACAATCTGATTTTCACTTGGTCTGGGATGTTCCCCAGGTAACTCCAAACTGCAGCACAGTTTGAGAACAACCTCTGTTCTTTTTTTTTTTTTCTGTTGTTGTTGCTGTTTTTTCTTCCTCTTTTTTTTAGTTTATTTATTCGTTTGGCTGTGCTGAGTTACAGCTGCCGCACGCAAGATCTGTGATTTTTTCATTGAGGCACATGTGATCTTGTTCCCCGACCAGGGAAAAATGTGAGCCCAGGACTTCCAGATCTTCTCATTTTCAAAAGAAATCTGGAAACTCTGATGGCAAAGTGAAATTTCCCGATTTAAAAATTGCTAGACATGGACTTCCCTGGTAGCACAGTGGATAGGAGCCCACCTGCGAATGCAGGCGACTGAGTTCCCTCCGTGGTCTGGGAAGAGTCTATATTCCTCAGAGCACCTAAGCCTGCGCGCCTCAGCCGATGAAGCCAGAGTGCCCAGAGCCTGCACTCCACACCAAGAGAAGCTGCCGCAATGAGAAGCCCACACACCACAATGAAGCGTAGTAGCCCTGCTCGCCACAGCTAGAGAAAGCCTGTGTGTGGCAACAAAGACCCAGGATCACAAGAGCAACAAACAAACATTGCTGGACTTTCCTGGTGGTCCCATGGCTAAGGCTCTGTGCTCCCATTGCCGGGGCCTGGATTGGATCCCTGGTCCAGGACCTAGATCCTACATATCACAACTGAAGAGTCCCGAATGCTGCAATGAAAAAAATCCTTCACGTCACATCTAAAATCAAAGATCCTGTGCCCAGCAACTAAGACCCAGTGCAGCCAAACAAACTGAAAAAAAAAAAAAAATGACCATGTGGGTTAACACAAAGTCACCAGTGCACAGGGGCTAGGGCAGGAGCACTCTCTCTCCCTGGGGGAGCTTTCTGAGCTTGGGACAGCCCTGCCAGGCATGGCAAGAGGTGTGCAGTAGGGACCGAAGAAGGGCTGGGACAGAAGTTCCCAAACTCATCTCCATAATGGGACGGTCCCAGCACTTCGCCCATATTCTCTCATTTCATTTTTCAGTCAGTCCTTTAAGGAACCATTGCCTCCATAGGACAGCCAGCTGCCCAAGGTCACCCGGCTGGTGAGGAGAGAGGGCAGGCCCAGGGCTGGCACGTGGGACTTGGAATCACTTGCAGATCTTTGAAATACTGACACCTGGCTCCCTACCCCCACACCCTAGACAATCTGATTTTCACTTGGTCTGGGATGTTCCCCAGGTAACTCCAAACTGCAGCACAGTTTGAGAACAACCTCTGTTCTTTTTTTTTTTTTCTGTTGTTGTTGCTGTTTTTTCTTCCTCTTTTTTTTAGTTTATTTATTCGTTTGGCTGTGCTGAGTTACAGCTGCCGCACGCAAGATCTGTGATTTTTTCATTGAGGCACATGTGATCTTGTTCCCCGACCAGGGATGGATTCTGGGCCCCCTGTATTGGGAGCATGGAGTCTTCTGAGCCCCCGGACCACCAGGAAAATCCTGCAGCTGTGTTCTAATAATACTTTCATTATGAATCCTGAATTTTGAACTTCATGTAGCTTACATGCGTCCTAGAATATGATTTTTCTCTTGATTTTTTTTTTTTTTTCAGCCACAGGAAAAAACCATTCTTGGTTCATGGACTGCACAAACTTGGTCTGGGTTGGAGGAATAAATTGAGGGCGCGGAGGCCTGAACTGCAGGTCTTCTTCTTCCTGGTTTTGATCCACACATCTCCCCTCCATAATCGCTGAAACCTTAGCAGCATCGGATTATGAAAAGGTCATGCTGACAAGGCCCCATCAAGTACGGACTTGATCTAGCTCTGGGCCAACGATATCAGATTTGACCCTACTGCCTTCCAGTGGGTGACTCTGATCCCCACCTCCCTGGCTGGAGACATCATTGATCCCTAACGTGCAGGGACCACTGAGGTATGGGGTAGGCACTATCCTTAGAACTTGGTCTGCAACATCTTTTTGCTCTCATTCCACAGGAGAGGGAGGTCTGGTGCATGTGTCTTATTATAGACCCATTTTTAGATGCGAACACTGAGGCAGAGAGGTCAGGTGATTTTCCTAAAGTCCCAGAGTGAGAGCAATAGAACAGGGTTGAACTCATGCCTGCCTGATGCCAGAGGCTGCTCTCATAACCGCTCTGCTATATCACCTCTCAATAATCCATCGCCTCCCCTGTCCACATGACACTCAGAGACGACCTTCTCAAGGACAAGCTTTGGGATGCCCAAAGATAGATTCTGGACCCACTCCAGGAAGAGCGAGGCCAGCAGAGCTGCCCTATACGACGGTGCCGGTTGTGCATGACGCACACTCAAGGGTGTTACTCACAATGTCTTCTGTGGGAAGGGCACCCCCGGGCCTGTGGAGCTGGAGGCTGGTGGTGAGAGGCTCAGGGCTGCCTGGCCGAAGACTGGCCTTGGGTGTCCGTCACTCCCACTGTTCAGAGACAACTCATCAAAAAGGGTGGCGGCCCAGAAGGGAACATCACCATGGATGGTGGGGGTCCAGGCTGGCAGTTTTGGGGGGCTCCTGGGGTCTGAGGCAGGGAGTCGCTGTTTCTTCCTGGAACCTCCTTTATCCACTTAGGAGAAGGATCTTGCTCCCTGGTCTCTCTCGGATGGGACGGATCGCCGTTCCAGCTCTGGACGTGCAGCCGGGCTCCAGGTGAAAGGTCCCCATCCCATCCCTCCACACCCTGCCTCCTTGAAAAGAAAGAAGGGCCCTTGAGTGTTCTCTCCAGTCCTGCCCCCACGCTTCCTGGCACTAACCCTCCAGCACCAGTTCTCACGCTGGGCAACGCCTGCCCCTGGCCACCCTGGGCGGTGGGGAACTCCCGGCCCCATGCACTCGGTTGCCCTTTCACGGCTGCCCTTGCCGGTGTGCTTTCCTGTGTTTGCTTTGCTTTTATGATCTGAGCCAGGCCCCTTGCCAGTCCTTTCCGTGCACCCGTTCACGTGACCTGCATCCCAACCCAATGAGGCGGGAACTATGATTACCCGTAGTCAAGGGCTTGGAGAGGATCACAGAGGTTCGGTCGATCGCTCAAAGCCACACAGTAAGAAAGTATCAGAGCGAGGAATCAGATTTGGGTCTTTTAGCCTCGAGAGGCCAATTCTTCTCTCTCTAGGGGATGAATGGATCATGTCTCCTCGATGGGTCATGTTTCCCTGTCTGCAGGGTGGGCCTTGGGTCTGGGAAGCCGTGTGGGTGACCATGATGTCGCTGTTGTTGGTGATGATGGTGGTGAAGGAGAGGAGGATAATAATGGGTATACTGTGGTGAAGATGATGGTGATGATGAGTCATGGTGATGAGGAAGGGATGATGATGATGACGGAGATGATGCGGCTGGTGATGACCACGAGGTACCCACCTGATACGGGTACTGTGCAGACCGCATGAGGTAACCCAGGTCGAACATTGCTCACCGTGCCTGTGTTAAGTCAGCACTCTAAGTGTTGCGTCAGCTGAGGTCTTGGAACCTAGACCTCCAGCGTGAGTTCCACCGCCTTGTTAAATAAACACCCTCCTTCTCAAACACTAGGTGAAAGGCATGCATTCGAGGCAAGAAAGGGGGAGAAAAGGGTCACATTTTTCTCTGTAGATCCCTCCTGTTTTCTGCGAAGTCTCCTTTCTTGTCAACCTCTAAAATCTCGCTTGGCTTCAGAGGGAGGTCCTGAGAGGGGGGCCTGGCCTCGGTGGGTTTCCTGGGCCCCGGGTGGCTGTCCCCCGGGCCTCCAGGGAGATTTGAAGGCTGAGACACTGGTGCCCAGGTAGGGGCTGCTGCCCCAGGACCATGGCCACCTGCAGGCCGAGCTGTGGTCTGCTCCCTCTCTGTTGGAGGAAATTAGGGTTTTTTTTTTAATTTTGGCCTCTTTTATTGTTTTTTTTCATTTGTTTTCATCCATCCTCCTTGGCCAGCGATTGAACCGGTGCCCCTTGTACCGCAAGGTAGACTCTCCACCCACTGGACCACCAGGGAAGCCCCAAGATTAGGATCTTTACACATGCAGTGCCCCAGGAGAGCTCCTGGGGGAGGAACAGCTGAAACCTTATACCCCGCTGCGGGGGCACCAAGGGCTGTGAGAGCCATTGTCACGGAGTAAAAATTTCCATTCCTCCTCTACACTCGTCTGGAAGCAGAGGAAAGGCAGGTTGAACTCTGTGGTCAGACTGCTTGAGTTTGAACCCAGCCCCACCATTTGTTAGCTCTGTGTGACCTTGGGGAAATGACTTAACCTCTCTGGGCATATTTTCTGATCTTCAAAATGCAGACAACGACATCACCTGGTTCACTGGACAATGGGAGACTTTGATAAGATCATGCAATGAGACAGCTCAGTCTCTCCAAAGGTCAAGTGAGGGAGAGTGTACCTTCATGGTCGCTGAACGAATTCTGTGATGTAACATGTTTCTGGCATGTAGAGTAAACTTTAAAATGCCCACCTATTACTATTACTGTAGAGTAGAAAGCCACATGGGCCCCCACCAACATATGTCTGATGAGCCATAGCTTGTGTTGAGGAACCTGAACTCAGTTTATCCCTGTGCACCAGAGAAGCACTCTCCAGTGGGGGTGGACCTCAAAGAGTCTTCCTGGGGGCCAAGAGACACGGCTCACTCAGCTCTGTATCTCCAGGGCCTAGTACATATAGCCATCAGTCATTTATTCACTCAACAAGCATCACTGAGCATCGACAGGGAGCTGGGGCTAGAGCAGTGAAGCAGTAAACAAAACAGACAAAATCTGGCCCCTGGGAGTTTCAGCCCCTGCGATCTAGTGTTGAAGGCTTCAGGAAACACTTCCTAAATATTCCCGCAAGGCTGGGAAATGTGTCTGACTCCCCCCTCCTCTTGATGACAGAGGACGAGGTGGTTGGATGCCATCACCGACTCAATGGACACGAGTTTGAGCAAACTCCGGGAGAGGGTGAAGGACAGGGAAGCCAGGCGTGCTGCGGTCCATGGGGTGGCAAAGAGTCGGACGCACCTGAGCGAATGAACTGCACTGCCCCTCCCCTTCCCCCAGCCAGCTCCTCCAGGCTCTGCCGTCTTTGTGGGGGCGCGGAGGCTGGGGAGATATGC
This sequence comes from Tragulus kanchil, assembly GCA_022376925.1. NCBI lineage: Eukaryota > Metazoa > Chordata > Mammalia > Artiodactyla > Tragulidae > Tragulus > Tragulus kanchil. The sequence goes on along the minus strand of JAIOJX010000002.1, from coordinate 133,618,947 downwards.
CCAATGGGTGGGTCACCCTGTGGCCAGGCTGCCGCTGGCCGTCACCAGGTGTCAGAGGGGTCAGGGAGGGTGAGGCCCAGGCTGGCTCCCGCTCCACCAGCCAGCAAGCTGCAACCAACCCGTCCACCCTCCGCTTGAGGATCACTCCTCCGTGGACACACACGCCCAGGCCGATTCTGATCTTTCAATGTTCCCTGAATTCTACAGGCGCTTTGGTCTTTTCAGCCCAGAACTCTCATTCCTCGGCCCCATACGCATCCCTTCTCAAGCGGGCCAGACCAGCATTTCTGGAGTGCATGGGAGCAGTAAGAAGGCCAGTGAATGACAGCCAGTTATCCACCAGCCACAGAGCTAAGGTGCTGGGTGTGCTTACTGAGGCCCCCGCAGGAAGTCCTATTGTCCCCAATCCTCAGGCTAGGGTTGGGGCTCTGAGGTCAAGTGTCTCACGCCAAGGTCACACGAAAGACATGTGGCTGGCATGTAGAGTAAACTTTAAAATGCCCACCTATTACTATTACTGTAGAGTAGAAAGCCACATGGGCCCAAAATGGAAGCCATAGCTTGTGTTGAGGAACCTGAACTCAGTTTATCCCTGTGCACCAGAGAAGCACTCTCCAGTGGGGGTGGACCTCAAAGAGTCTTCCTGGGGGCCAAGAGACACGGCTCACTCAGCTCTGTATCTCCAGGGCCTAGTACATATAGCCATCAGTCATTTATTCACTCAACAAGCATCACTGAGCATCGACAGGGAGCTGGGGCTAGAGCAGTGAAGCAGTAAACAAAACAGACAAAATCTGGCCCCTGGGAGTTTCAGCCCCTGCGATCTAGTGTTGAAGGCTTCAGGAAACACTTCCTAAATATTCCCGCAAGGCTGGGAAATGTGTCTGACTCCCCCCTCCTCTTGATGACAGAGGACGAGGTGGTTGGATGCCATCACCGACTCAATGGACACGAGTTTGAGCAAACTCCGGGAGAGGGTGAAGGACAGGGAAGCCAGGCGTGCTGCGGTCCATGGGGTGGCAAAGAGTCGGACGCACCTGAGCGAATGAACTGCACTGCCCCTCCCCTTCCCCCAGCCAGCTCCTCCAGGCTCTGCCGTCTTTGTGGGGGCGCGGAGGCTGGGGAGATATGCCCAATGGGTGGGTCACCCTGTGGCCAGGCTGCCGCTGGCCGTCACCAGGTGTCAGAGGGGTCAGGGAGGGTGAGGCCCAGGCTGGCTCCCGCTCCACCAGCCAGCAAGCTGCAACCAACCCGTCCACCCTCCGCTTGAGGATCACTCCTCCGTGGACACACACGCCCAGGCCGATTCTGATCTTTCAATGTTCCCTGAATTCTACAGGCGCTTTGGTCTTTTCAGCCCAGAACTCTCATTCCTCGGCCCCATACGCATCCCTTCTCGAAGCGGGGCCAGACCAGCATTTCTGGAGTGCATGGGAGCAGTAAGAAGGCCAGTGAATGACAGCCAGTTATCCACCAGCCACAGAGCTAAGGTGCTGGGTGTGCTTACTGAGGCCCCCGCAGGAAGTCCTATTGTCCCCAATCCTCAGGCTAGGGTTGGGGCTCAGAGGTTAAGTGTCTCACGCGCAAGGTCACACAATACGGAGCTCCAAATCCAGCGCCTTAAACTCTCAAACCCTCAAACGTTATGTAAACGCGCGTCCAAAGCACAGCATTAAAGCATTTGGGGGATTTTAACACTTAAAATGTGGAGACAAGGCTCTGGGGACAGGAGCTGTCTTCCCAGGCAGCCTGTGGGAAATCACGAGCCCCGCTCCCGCCCAGTAAATGCCCCTCCTTCCACGCGGGAGTGCCCAGTACTCGCCAAGCACACGTCTAACCATTTCACATTCTTCCCTTCCAAGGTTGCGTCCAGATCCACAGCCTCAACCCCGAAGATGCTCTGTGGTCTCTCTCAGCTGCCAAACTCCTTCTCGCTGTGGTGCAAACCGCTGAGAAAGGACAAAGTGATCCCTCCTGGGGTGGAGGGGTAGTGCCTTTCCACCAGGAAAATCAACAAGCTCCACTCACAGACATAGGTAAGCGTGGAATTTCAGGAATCAGCTTGTTTGGGAAGGTCGTAATCCAGCCCCTGCTTAAGAGCCTTGATTCCATGGGTGCAGGTGCGGCTCCTGAAGGAGGGAGTGGCCAGGTGTCTCAGGTCTCAGCCCTCCGTCCGTGCCCCGGCTTGGGAGGGAGCTCCCTGACACCCCAGGAGGAAGCAAGGCTGCCTGAACCACCTCCTGATCCTCAAGACTCTCCCCATTAGGGGGCACAAGGTGGGAGGAGGAAGTAGGGGCTGTTGTCCTGTCTGTTGGAACTCCTGGGAAAGAATCCCTGAACCTCTCGGAGCCTCTTACTGACCCATCCTTCATCAGCCGGGCTCCTCTACCTTATCTTGGCCTCCCCAACCCCCATGCCACCCAGAGAAGTCATCCAGATTAAGCTCAGCACCCTGAGTATGTCTTTGCTACTTTGCTAGGAGACTGTTTCCTTTGTGTTAAAAAAAAAAAAAAAAAGATCAGCTTTTAAAAACAAGCATACTTAAGACTATCAGGTTTATTTCAAGTCTATTTATTTTTTTAACAATTACTTCAGACGCGCTGTGGGCCAGTCACTGCTCTAAGCACTTGATACCTTTAATCCCAGTCACATCCCTAACGGGGTGAGAATTACTATTCCCTTCAGTTTACAGATAAGAAAACTAAAACACAGAGAGGTTCACTAACTTGCCTGAGGTCACACAGCTAAGAAGTGACAGAGCCAGAGTTCAAATCTTTGTAGCTAAGGAGGCCACAGGTTTAGAACTGCTTCATCCTTGGTGGTCTCCCACCGGCCAAGATGACTTGCCTGGCTATTCTGTAATTTCACACTATGGAAATACATTAACAATTTTTTCTTTTTTTGCAACTGCAAAGTGAGATAAAAAATACAGATGGTGCTTTTTATAAACTTCCTATATATAGATCCCCCAAATCTGCTGATTTTAATACTTGGTTTGGTAGCTGATTCTAGCCTCCCTATCCTCCTAAACCGGATCTCTTGCGGGAGTTTGAGAGATACACAACAAGCACTTTGTATGGATAAAATCATTTAGTTCCTGTAGGATTTCTGTGAGCCAGGTGTGTGTGTGTCACTCAGTCATGTCCAAGTCTTTGCAGCCTCATGGACTGTAGCCCCCCAGGCTTCTCTGTTCATGGGACTCTCCAGGCAAGAATAGGGGAGTGGGTTGCCATTCTCTTCTCCAGGGGAGCTTCCCGATCCAGGGATAGAACCTGGGTCTCTTGCATTGCAGGCAGATACTTTACCATCTGAGCCACTAGGGAAGCCCTCTGTGAGCCAGGTACTCTCTGAAAACCCATTTTGCAGGTGGGAAAACTGATGCTTTTAAAAAGTACACACACTGGATCAAGTACACACAGTGGAATCAAGGACTAGAACCAAAGCACTCTGATATCAAAGCCCCTACTTGTTTTTTTTCTGTAGCCCTAAATTTTTTCATCATGGTAGAACACACACCCAAAAAGTTTACCATTTTAACCTTTTTTTCGGTAAAGATACATTGACATCAACATTCAGGTTGAAATATTTGTCATTTCAATTCAACCTGTGAATTGAAATGTCATAGTTAATGTGCAAGGTGTCATGGCAGTCTTCCTCCCAGCCTTTACTGCCTGTTTCTTACACGAAAACAGTAATACTCATTCCACAAAATAAAAGTTCAAGTAGCCCTGGCTGACCAGCAATTACACTTCCACGTTTCCCACAGTTATCTGTTTTAAAACTAACTTGTTGGGCTTTCCTGGTGGTCCAGTGGGTAAAGAGTTTGCCTTTCAGTCCAAGGGGCACCAGCGTGATCCCTGGCCAGGAAGATCCCACGTGCCATGGAGTGGCTGGACCAGTGTGTCCAATTATCAGTTGGCTCTCTGCAGCACATGTGCCCAGAGCTGGTGCTCTGCGCCGGGAGAGGCCGCTGCAATGGGAGGCCCACACAGGCCATGGAACAAAGACGGATGAAAAGAAATAAATAAAAAACCAATAAAAGAGGCCAAAAATTAAAAAAAATAAACTAACTTGTTAATATGCTGTTGATGGAAACTTACTCATAATAGACACAAAGGGTCGCCATTTTAATCATTTTCAGTGTATATTTCAGTGACATTACACATTCCCACTGTTGTGCAACCATCGCCACTTATCTTTCTTCAAAAAATGTCATCATTGCAACCAGAATGAAACTCTACCCTCAGTTAAACACTGACTCCCCATCCACCCCTCCCCCACAGCCCCGGGAACCTCTTCTACTGTCTCTCGGAACTTGCCTATTCTAATACCTCACATAAGTGGAATCATACAATATGTGTTCTTTCATGATAAAGACCCTATTTAAAACAGTTAATTCATGGGTTTTTTTTTTTTTTGAACATGAATTATATAATTTGGGGCTTCCCGGGCGACTCAGCTGGTAAAGAATCCACCTGCAATGTGGGAGACCTGGGTTCGATCCCTGGGCTGGGAAGATCCCCTGGAGAAGGGAAGGTCTACCCACTTCAGTCCTCTTGCCTGGAGAATCCCCATGGCTCGTCCATGGGTGGCCAAAGGTCAGACATGATTGAGCGACTTGACTTTTGACTTTATATAATTTGGGTCATAGTCAGAGGGGGAATTAATCTTATCTCTAGAGTCATGCTGGTTTTAAATAAGGAAAAAGAAGACACTTGTAGCTAGATTTTATACCTGTTAACAACTGAGTGAGGGGAAAAACATCTAGGGAATGTCACACTGTATGCTCATTCATCAGTGTCCCTTCCAAAGTCAATCATTATCACCAGCTTCTAGAGTGCCTCCAAATTCTAATGTGCATGTACAAATATATACATATGTATGCAAACATATACATATTTGTGCACATTGAATTCCTTTTTTTAGTTATCTATTTTACTTTAGACTTTTTATTTTGTATTGGGGTATAGCTGATTAACAAACAATGTTGTGATAGTTTCTGGTGAACAGTGAAGAGACTCAGCCATACATATACATGTATCCATTCTCCCCTAAACTCCCTTTATAAAACACACACACACTATACACTATTTTATACCTTGTATGTTTTTTTTTTTTTTTAAATTTTGGTCTCCTTTTTTTTAAATTGGTTTTTTATTTATTTATTTTCATCCATCTTTATTCTTTGGCCTGTGAGGGCCTCCCATCGCAGTGGCCTCTCTTGTTGCAGAGCACATGTGCTATAGAGCTGGCTCATAATTAGACACAATGGTCCAGCCGCTCCGCAGCATTCGGGATCTTCCTGGGCTAGGAATTGAACCGGTGCCCCTTGCACTGCAAGGGAGACTCTTTACCCACGGGAGCACCGGGGAAGCCCCCACCTTGTACTTTTAACAGCACACCCAGGAGACAATTTCACATTTATGCATGAGGAGCTACTGCTGTCTTCGGAATGATGCATCATTTTCTCTTGCGGGGCTGTCCTGACATGCACAGCAATTAGTTCCTCTCTGGCAGCTGTTGAGCTCATTTCCGATCATTTGCGCTCACACAGCACTGACTCTCTTTGGCTAACAGAATGAGTTAAACGCAGCAACATCCACGGGATACATTTCAAGAGGTGAAGCGGCAGAGACCAAGGATGTGAGCATCGTAAATACTGACCGTTTCCTTAACTCCCCCAGCCGCCCCCGCCGAGGCTGTGCTCGCACCAGGGGAGTCTGAGAATCCCAATGTCTCCACCAGCACTGGGTGCTACCCAGCCATCCAGCGGGTGGAAGACAGAGTTGGTGTGGTTTTGTTGCACATTTTTGTTTTCAGAGTTGAGCAACGTTTCATATGTTTGAATTCAATCTGTATTTCTTAGGATTAGTTGAATCATAGCCTCGACTCCTTTTTCCCTTCTGTTTTTGGAACAGGTGGTTCATCTTTAACTTGTGAGAGCTCTCTGTGAAATTACCTGTCCTAAAAGCGGCAAATATTTGTATTAGTTGGACATGCCCGTGCTTACGGATTTTTGTTTTGGTCATTCAGAAATAATTTTTATGTAGGCAGACATAGCAACGTTCCTCTTTAAGGCCCTTGCTTCCACCATTAGGCTGTCTGGTCTCTCTGCTCTGATCAGCACTTTGTTGAAGATGTGTGGAGGGGACCCGCTTCTCCGCTGGAGGTCCTCCGCAGAATATGATTGAGGCTCTGCAGGAGAAGAGACTGTCCAGAGAGGCCCCCAGGCACAGACAGCCTATAATTGAGGGCTTTTATAATGGAGGGGGACCGGTCCTCAGCTGCTGGGAGGCATCCTGCACTAGAGAACAGCTCCTTGGAAGGTCAAATCTTGCCCCAGACTCTCAAGGTGAGTCCACTAGAGGTGGTGAGACTAGACAGGAGAGCACGTTCTCAAGAATAAAAGCCCCAGGACTTCCAGCGGTGATCCAGTGGCGAAGAATCCACCTTGCAATGCAGTGGACGCAGGTTCGATCCCTGGCCGGGGGACTAAGATCCCATATGCCTCAGGGCAACTAACGCCTCGAACCACGACTATGGAGCCCACGCACCACCACTAGAGAGTCTGTGCACCGCAACAAAAGGTTCGGAATGATGCAGTGAAGATCCTAAGTGCAGCAACTGGCACCCGAGGCAGCCAAATCGATAAATAAAATCAATATTAAAAAAAAAAAACAACCCACTAGGCCTTTGCCACTTTCTTATCTGTGAAGAAATGCTTCTCTCCAGTCTCCAGCTGGAAGGGAGGTGCTTTTGTCTTCGGGCATCCCCCCCAGCTGTGGTCTTTGTGAGGACAGAATTCTCACTCTTCACCTCCTCTTCTATGGGAGGTGGATGCAGGTGGGCAAAGAGGATTGCATTCTAAGGTTTCCTCTAGGTCACTGATTCTGACATTTCAGTGTTTATGAGAACCATCTGGAGAGCTTGTTAAAATACAGGTTGCTGGGCCACTCACATGGAGAAGGAAACGGCAACCCACTCCGGTATTCTTGCCTGGAGAATTCCATGGACGGAGAAGCCTGGCGAGCTACAGTCCATGGGGTCTCAAAGATACATGTGTGGGGCTTCCCTGATGGCTCAGTGGTGAGGGATCCACCTACAATGCAGGGTACCTGGGTTCCATCCCTGGGTTGGGAAGATCCCCTGGAGGAGGGCACGGCAACCCACTCCCATTCTTGCCTGGAGGATCCCATGGACAGAGGAGCCTGACGGGCTGCAGTCCACGAGGGTCACACAGAGACGGACAGGACTGAAGTGACTAAGCAGCAGCAGCAGGCCAGTCTCAGGGTCTCTGATTTAGAAGGTCTAGATTGGGTTTGAGAACCTGCATTTTGACAATGAAGGTGGATGCTGATGCTGATGGGGAAAGATTCACTGGTCCTGGACATGCATGTCCTGGCGCTCCCCATCTCAGGCTTGAGAGCAGGTCTAGAATCTAGTCCACTAGAGGTGGTGAGACTAGACAGGAGAGCACGTTCTCAAGAATAAAAGCCCCAGGACTTCCAGCGGTGATCCAGTGGCGAAGAATCCACCTTGCAATGCAGTGGACGCAGGTTCGATCCCTGGCCGGGGGACTAAGATCCCATATGCCTCAGGGCAACTAACGCCTCGAACCACGACTATGGAGCCCACGCACCACCACTAGAGAGTCTGTGCACCGCAACAAAAGGTTCGGAATGATGCAGTGAAGATCCTAAGTGCAGCAACTGGCACCCGAGGCAGCCAAATCGATAAATAAAATCAATATTAAAAAAAAAAAACAACCCACTAGGCCTTTGCCACTTTCTTATCTGTGAAGAAATGCTTCTCTCCAGTCTCCAGCTGGAAGGGAGGTGCTTTTGTCTTCGGGCATCCCCTCCAGCTGTGGTCTTTGTGAGGACAGAATTCTCACTCTTCACCTCCTCTTCTATGGGAGGTGGATGCAGGTGGGCAAAGAGGATTGCATTCTAAGGTTTCCTCTAGGTCACTGATTCTGACATTTCAGTGTTTATGAGAACCATCTGGAGAGCTTGTTAAAATACAGGTTGCTGGGCCACTCACATGGAGAAGGAAACGGCAACCCACTCCGGTATTCTTGCCTGGAGAATTCCATGGACGGAGAAGCCTGGCGAGCTACAGTCCATGGGGTCTCAAAGATACATGTGTGGGGCTTCCCTGATGGCTCAGTGGTGAGGAATCCACCTACAATGCAGGGTACCTGGGTTCCATCCCTGGGTTGGGAAGATCCCCTGGAGGAGGGCACGGCAACCCACTCCCATTCTTGCCTGGAGGATCCCATGGACAGAGGAGCCTGACGGGCTGCAGTCCACGAGGGTCACACAGAGACGGACAGGACTGAAGTGACTAAGCAGCAGCAGCAGGCCAGTCTCAGGGTCTCTGATTTAGAAGGTCTAGATTGGGTTTGAGAACCTGCATTTTGACAATGAAGGTGGATGCTGATGCTGATGGGGAAAGATTCACTGGTCCTGGACATGCATGTCCTGGCGCTCCCCCATCTCAGGCTGGGCAGTGGCATGAGTTCAGGTGAGAAGGCTGGAGGAACATATTCCATCAAAATAACAACAGCAACTGCTCTGTGTCAGGGCTGTGCTGAGGGCTGCATGTTCATTCTTGTCTCGCCCTCAGGCCAAGCCCACTCAGCAGGCTTTACTAGCTCCAACTCCACTTTCCAGTGAGAAAACCGAGGCTCAGAGAGTGCACAGGCTTTAGAATCACACGGATCTGGGGTGTGATTCCAGCTCTGCCACTGACCCAGTGTGTGGGCTCTTAAGCAAGTAGATTACCCTCCTGAGCCTCTAATTAGATGAATGCATCAGTAAGTGGGGGCCAAAAAACCTGATTTCTGGGACATTTTTAAAAACCAGAGACATTACTTTGCTGACAAAAGTCTGTACAGTCAAAGCGATGGTTTTCCCAGTAGTCATGTATGGATGGGAGAGCTGGACGCTAAAGAAGGCTGAGTGCTGAAGAATGGATGCCTTTCAACTGTGGTGTTGGAGAAGACTCTTGAGAGTCCCTTGGATTGCAAGATCCAGTCCATCCAAAAGGAAATCAACCCTGAATATTCATTGGAAAGACTGATGCTGAAGCTGAAGCTCCAATACTTAGGCCACCTGATGTGAAGAGATGACTCACTGGAAAAGAGTCTGATGTTGGGAAATACAGAAGGCAAATGGAGAAGGGGGTGACAGAGGATGAGGTGGTTGGATGGCATCATTAACTCAATGGACATGAGTCTGAGCAAGCTCTGGGAGACGGTGATGGACAGGGAAGCCTGGCGTGCTGCAGTCCATGGGGTCACAGAGTCAGACATGACTGAGTGACAGAGCTGAACTGAACTGACCTGACTGGGACATTATGAGGATGGGGTGGGGGTGATTACAACGGCACCTGCCCGCAAGGAATATACATCCCCTTTCTTTCTGTAAGCCCCATCATTACCCCATGGCCCTTTTCTGTCTCCCCAGATTCATCTTCTTGCTTCTCCCTGTACCCTCAGCTGCCCTACCTGAAGTTACGTTGTGCTATCATCACTTCCTAAGCGTGGTCTACCTGGTCATCCTCCCCGGACTTTGGAAAGGCTGTTTCCTTTGTGTGGAAATGCTTTTCTCACGCTATTGCTCCAGAGAAACTCCTATTCATCCTTCAAAACCCACCTTAGAAGACCCCCCTCTTTTGTCACTTTCCTTGTAACGGTGTCCTCTTCCTGAGCTTGGGTAGAAAAAAAAAAGCCACAATTGCAGCATCTTCTTTGAAGAAGGAGTTTAAAGTGTTACTTTCATTCTTTCTTTCTTCTTTCACTTGGTTTCTACAACATTTTATATGGACTCAAAACCCAGTCCTGGGATCAGGCAACTCACACCACCAGCAGCAAGCACCACCATCAACAACCCTTCAAGTATTCCACCCACCAGGCACTGTTGTAAGAGGGTGAGGTTTGTTGACTTTTAACCCAGTGTGTGGGCTCTTAAGCAAGTAGATTACCCTCCTGAGCCTCTAATTAGATGAATGCATCAGTAAGTGGGGGCCAAAAAACCTGATTTCTGGGACATTTTTAAAAACCAGAGACATTACTTTGCTGACAAAAGTCTGTACAGTCAAAGCGATGGTTTTCCCAGTAGTCATGTATGGATGGGAGAGCTGGACGCTAAAGAAGGCTGAGTGCTGAAGAATGGATGCCTTTCAACTGTGGTGTTGGAGAAGACTCTTGAGAGTCCCTTGGATTGCAAGATCCAGTCCATCCAAAAGGAAATCAACCCTGAATATTCATTGGAAAGACTGATGCTGAAGCTGAAGCTCCAATACTTAGGCCACCTGATGTGAAGAGATGACTCACTGGAAAAGAGTCTGATGTTGGGAAATACAGAAGGCAAATGGAGAAGGGGGTGACAGAGGATGAGGTGGTTGGATGGCATCATTAACTCAATGGACATGAGTCTGAGCAAGCTCTGGGAGACGGTGATGGACAGGGAAGCCTGGCGTGCTGCAGTCCATGGGGTCACAGAGTCAGACATGACTGAGTGACAGAGCTGAACTGAACTGACCTGACTGGGACATTATGAGGATGGGGTGGGGTGATTACAACGGCACCTGCCCGCAAGGAATATACATCCCCTTTCTTTCTGTAAGCCCCATCATTACCCCATGGCCCTTTTCTGTCTCCCCAGATTCATCTTCTTGCTTCTCCCTGTACCCTCAGCTGCCCTACCTGAAGTTACGTTGTGCTATCATCACTTCCTAAGCGTGGTCTACCTGGTCATCCTCCCCGGACTTTGGAAAGGCTGTTTCCTTTGTGTGGAAATGCTTTTCTCACGCTATTGCTCCAGAGAAACTCCTATTCATCCTTCAAAACCCACCTTAGAAGACCCCCCTCTTTTGTCACTTTCCTTGTAACGGTGTCCTCTTCCTGAGCTTGGGTAGAAAAAAAAAAGCCACAATTGCAGCATCTTCTTTGAAGAAGGAGTTTAAAGTGTTACTTTCATTCTTTCTTTCTTCTTTCACTTGGTTTCTACAACATTTTATATGGACTACAGTTTGGAATACAAACCACACTGTTCCTGGGATCAGGCAACTCACACCACCAGCAGCAAGCACCACCATCAACAACCCTTCAAGTATTCCACCCACCAGGCACTGTTGTAAGAGGGTGAGGTTTGTTGACTCATTTCATACTGAAAATAGCATCTGAGGCAAGTGTTACTTATTACCCCTGCTTTCCATATGAGGAAACTGAATCACAAAAGTGCTAAATTGGGTTCCTTGGTGTCGCAGTGGCTAGGAATCCGTCTGCCAATACGGGGGATGCAGGTTCAATCCCTGGTCCAGGAAGATTCCACAGGCTGTGGAGCAGCTACTGAGCCCGCGCTCTGGAGCCTGTGAGCTACATCTGAGGAGCTCCTGTGTGAAGCTCGAGTGCTCTAGAGCCGCCAAGGTGCAACCTCTGAGCCCACGGGCTGTCGCAAAGTCCGAGCGCCTATAGAACCGATGCTTCACAACAAGAGAGGCCGCTGCAAAGAGAAGCCCGTGCACGACTAGAGCGTAACCGCTGCTGCTTTCTGCGAGTAGAGAGAACCCACGTGCAGCAGTGAAGACCCAGAGCCGCCAAAAATAAGTAAAACAATAATAATAATAAAGCAGTGTGTATATGTGAAAATATCAATAGAAATTTTTTAAAAAAGGTTTAAAAATGTCCAGAAAAAGTGCTAGCTATTCTGCTTTGACCACACACCTCGTCTATCTCAGAACTGGGATGCAGAAGCTGACTGTGGAGTCTGAGTTGCTAACACGTATGTTATGCTGCTCTTTAAGAATGAGGGGTGGGCCAGCCGGGGACTGTGCCTGCCCGATCCCAGGAGCCGTGGAATGTTAAGGCTGGGGTGGTCAGCTTTCCTGATATTCTCTTCTTAGGAGGATCCAGACAACCCGGCTCTCCCACCTTTTAACATCTTGGGTGTAAGCTAAACCTTGAAAAGGAACCTGGGCCTCACAAAAGCTGCACACCTCCCTGCTGTGTGGGGGGACCGCGGTTCCACTTGTTTCTGCAGCTGAGCTCGGGCTCAGGCACACAGCGAGTCCTTCGTGGGTGCGGTGACACTGCTGCACCCTGCTGGGAGCTGGGCGGGGCCCCCCCAGGCTGAGGTCTTGCCCTCCGTCCCACTCTGCGCTAGGAGGCTCTGACCTGCACCTGCGGTGTGGACGAGGTGCACAGAGGGTGGCCCCGAGTGTCACCCTCACCCTGGGGCCATTGCTGGGTCGCCTCTGTCCGAGAGAAGACTTCCTGCTTTCTGAGTGCTGACAACGTGCTGGGCGCTTGGTTTCGTCACGCCACTGAGCCACTCAGCAGTTTTGGGAGGCTGCCGTCCTCATCGTCCCATGTTACAGATGTGAAACTGTGCCTCAGACGGGGGAATTCTTGCCTAAGCTAGGAAGAGGTGGAGCTAGAACTGTAATACAAACAGCTCAGATTCCAGCTTTCCCCAATCACCTGTCATCAGACCCTCTACCAAACGTTTCATGGCCGCTGTCCACGTTCCAGGGCGAGGACGCTCCCACGGCACAGCCTGGACCTGGAAAGTCTGTGGCACACAGATAGGAGCCCGGATGGGCCAGGCTGTCAGGCATGGTTTTTTTTCTTTCCTTTTTTTTTTTTTTTATTAAATATTTATATGGCTGTGTCGGGTCCTAGTTGCAGCATGTGGGATCTAGTTCCCCGACCAGGGAACGAACGTGGGACCCCTGCATTGGGAGCATGGAGCCTTAGCCACTGGACCACCAGGGAAGTCCCAGGCATGGTTTCTAAGTCCTTCTGTGTCCTACTGAACAGTGGGGACAGCAATGAAAATGTATCTAGAGGAAACTCCAGGACACGGGTCCCTTATGGGAATTCTGCCCACTGGGGCCTGGACAGGCAGGGCTTGTGGCCTGGCTCAATCCCAGGCCTTTGGGCTCGGCAGCAACCACAGAGAGAGGGGTGCAGTGTTTGTCCTTATCCACAGACAGAAGGATAGTGTGCATACGTGCACCTCTGCGGGAGTGTCTGCCTTGTGTATGTGTGCACGGCACGTACGTATGAAATGGAGAACGGGGAGCCTGTCCTCCCAAATTCAGATTCGGTGAAGTTAGTTTGGGACAAAGAATAAAGAAAGCATACTTAATCCAGAGATGTCTATTTATAGAAATATAAAACAGTCGTCTAATGTTTACAACTTAAATACCCCGCAGTAGGCCTCTCCATGGGCTTCCCTGGTAGCTCAGAGGGTAACACATCTGCCTGCAGTGCGGGAGACCTGGGTTCGATCCCTGGGTCGGGAAGATTGCCTGGAGAAGAGAATGGCTACCCACTTCAGTATTCTTGCCTGGAGAGGTCCACGGACAGAGGAGCCTGGCAGGCTATAGTCCATAGAATTGCAAACAGTCGGACATGACGGAGTGACTAACACCACCACCACCAGGTATCTTGATGGTGGAAAACTAGGCAGCGGCAAACTGAAAGCGCTAGATTGATAGGCAGCCACTTGGATGACTTTCAAAGCAAGGATAACGGAGTGCAGAGGGGTGGCAAGTTTGCAGAAGGAGGCTGGATGGATTGGACCTTTTCTAGGAAACATCCACCCACAACCTTACCGTGCAGCTTACATACTTTCTGTGGGTACACATCTATATGACTGCGTGGGTGCAGGAAAGGCCTAGAAGGAACACCCCAATTTATGAAGGGCGGTGACCTTTGGCGGGAGAGCAGAAGCTACAGGCGAAGGAGAACGGATCCCTGTATTCCTCATGGGATCACACAGTTCAGTAGGGTCCGGCAGGTGGGGTCCCTGGTCGTAGAGGGACCACAGGGATGCTTACATTCACACAAGCTGCCCACGGAATCTGGGAGGGCCGGGCTGTCAGGGATGAGCGGCCAGCTCTGGCTGTTCTGCCCTAACTCCCTGGTGGAGATGGGTGCGGGTGGGGGTGTGCCTCCTGTGCATGGAGAAGCTCTGCGGCTTCCTCCCCCTGCCTCATTTTCTCCCTCCAATCTGGATGGCAAGGTTCTGTCTCACCTGCACACATTCTGCCCACAGTCCCCGCCCCCAGACCTGCCCAGTGCACCCAAGCGTTGACAGACGCTCCTCTGAGGAACAGAAAGCAGGGCCTTCCGATCTGGCCTCCCGCAGCGTAACCTCAAGGGGACAGTCGGTGAAGACACCCCATTCCTCAGAGGCAGGCCGGCAGGGCTCTAGGTCAGACTCCTTGGGGTCAAATCTGGGCTCAGCAACGCTGTCCTCCCAGAGGGTATTACAAGAAAAAGCATACTTAATCCAGAGATGTCTATTTATAGAAATATAAAACAGTCGTCTAATGTTTACAACTTAAATACCCCGCAGTAGGCCTCTCCATGGGCTTCCCTGGTAGCTCAGAGGGTAACACATCTGCCTGCAGTGCGGGAGCCCTGGGTTCGATCCCTGGGTCGGGAAGATTGCCTGGAGAAGAGAATGGCTACCCACTTCAGTATTCTTGCCTGGAGAGGTCCACGGACAGAGGAGCCTGGCAGGCTATAGTCCATAGAATTGCAAACAGTCGGACATGACGGAGTGACTAACACCACCACCACCAGGTATCTTGATGGTGGAAAACTAGGCAGCGGCAAACTGAAAGCGCTAGATTGATAGGCAGCCACTTGGATGACTTTCAAAGCAAGGATAACGGAGTGCAGAGGGGTGGCAAGTTTGCAGAAGGAGGCTGGATGGATTGGACCTTTTCTAGGAAACATCCACCCACAACCTTACCGTGCAGCTTACATACTTTCTGTGGGTACACATCTATATGACTGCGTGGGTGCAGGAAAGGCCTAGAAGGAACACCCCAATTTATGAAGGGCGGTGACCTTTGGCGGGAGAGCAGAAGCTACAGGCGAAGGAGAACGGATCCCTGTATTCCTCATGGGATCACACAGTTCAGTAGGGTCCGGCAGGTGGGGTCCCTGGTCGTAGAGGGACCACAGGGATGCTTACATTCACACAAGCTGCCCACGGAATCTGGGAGGGCCGGGCTGTCAGGGATGAGCGGCCAGCTCTGGCTGTTCTGCCCTAACTCCCTGGTGGAGATGGGTGCGGGTGGGGGTGTGCCTCCTGTGCATGGAGAAGCTCTGCGGCTTCCTCCCCCTGCCTCATTTTCTCCCTCCAATCTGGATGGCAAGGTTCTGTCTCACCTGCACACATTCTGCCCACAGTCCCCGCCCCCAGACCTGCCCAGTGCACCCAAGCGTTGACAGACGCTCCTCTGAGGAACAGAAAGCAGGGCCTTCCGATCTGGCCTCCCCCGCAGCGTAACCTCAAGGGGGACAGTCGGTGAAGACACCCCCATTCCTCAGAGGCAGGCCGGCAGGGCTCTAGGTCAGACTCCTTGGGGTCAAATCTGGGCTCAGCAACTTGTCCCAAGGACCCAGGGAAGCGCCTCCGGCCCCTGGCCCTCAGTTTTCCCCCTCTGTTAAATGGGCACACTGAGACGGCCCTCATTTCAGCAAAGCCTTGTACGTCCAGGCTCCCAGCCCCGGCTCTCCAGGGTCGTTGCTTTCACCCGACAAATCGACATCTCAGCCCAACCCCTCGGCCTGTCTCTCGGCCGCCCTGCCCTCGGCTCGCATCCGGGGGTGTTCCCTCCCCTTCCTCCGAGTGGTCCTCCCGCGCCCGAGGCCGGGTCTCAGCCGTGCGGCCGGCGCCGCCGCCGAGCGCCCTCGGGTGGGAAGCGGCGCGGGGAGGCGCGGGGCCCGGCGTCGCGGTCCTACCTGCTTCCCGCGGCGGCTCGGGATGCGCGCGGCTGGCGGCGGCGGCGCTCGGGAGGCGGCAGTGGCGGCGGCGCGCCGGGCGCGCGGAGACCCGGACGGGAGGGCGCGGGCTGCGGGGCGGGGACGCCCGAGCGCGGCGGGCGGGGCTTGGCGGAGCCGACCCAGGGCCGCCGCACCCCCGGCTCCCCGCGGGCCCTCCTTCTCACTGTCCGGCGACACGAGCTCGGGGCTCGCGCGCTACCCGGGACCCGCTCCCCCACCCACGCCTGCCCCGCGCACCCACCCGGACCCTCGCGCACACAGCCCGCCTTCCCCCTCCGCACATCCAGACACGGACACCCAGACCCCGACCTCCGTCGTCCTCCTGTTGCCCAAACAGACCACTGACCCGGCAGGCGCCTACCCCGGGCGCACACGCGCCCGGTCCAGTGCTCCGTCCTGCCCCGCGGCGGGCCTGGACACAACGCGCTCACCTGGACAATCACGCCCTTCGTATCTATACCCCTGCAGGCACAGACTGTCTTCAGGGCGCCGTGAGGACTTCAAGGAGTTTGCATAGGAACAGGATTCTGCAGCTGATTTCCCTGCCGCTCACCGGACCTCCGGAATCCCTTGCCCTTACCTTTGCTTCTCTTTCCTTGTCCTTGGCCACCCGCTCCAAGGGCACACCCAGATCTCTGTCAGCCCAGGAAGGCCTCCGCTGTTCGGACCTCTGGCTTCCTCGCGGTGCCACCCACCACACCTCAGCAGCTGCCGGGCCCCCTTCTCTGCTCCTCACTTCCTTCCCTCTTCCCATCTGGTCAGAGTTCCAAGGGCTGCCTTTTCATAGCTCCAGGTCACATGTGCATAGCAAGACCCAAATCTCAGCACTTCTCTATCCTGCGGTGCCCGTGTGCTCAGTCGCCCAGCTCACTCTTGGCGACCCCATGGACTGTAGCCCGCCAGGCTCCTCTGTCCATGGGATTCTCCAGGCAAGAATACTCCAGTGGGTTGCCACTTCCTTCTCCAGGGGATCTTCTAGACTCAGGGATCACCCCAGGTCCTCTCCACGGGCAGGCAGATTCTTGACCACCCAGCCATCTGGCTGAAGCTCTCTCTATCCTTCCATTGGGAGACAGTCTTTTTCTTATATTCCTAGAACAAATGAGCACAGAGGTACTAGGTTAATACATGTATTATCTTAGAGTTCTGGCGGTCAGAAGTTCGACACCAGGTAAAATCAAGAAGTGGTATGACCGTGCCTCCAGGAGGAACTAGGAGAGAATCTAGTTTCTTGCTCTTTCTGGCTGCTGAATAGTGCCTGCCTTTCTTGGCGTGTGCCGCCTTCCTCTGTCTTAGGAGCCAGCAATGGCAGGCCAAGTCTTCTCTATACACATCTATAGGACTCTCTCTCTTCTGCCTCCCTCTTCCACTTATGAGCACACTTGTGATGGCATTTCATTTACCTAGAGGAATGGTTGTTGTTTATTTGCTATGTCATATCCAACTGTTGCGACCCCACAGACTGTAGCCTGCCAGGTTCCTTACTATGGAATTCCCAGGCAAGAATACTAGAGTAGATTGCCATTTCCTTCTCCAGGGGATCATTTTTTTAATTTTTTTTTCTTTTTACTTTTTACTTTTACAGAGTTTTGTTGTTTACAGATATGTATAATCCCAGATTAGTCATAAGTATATACTTGGCCCCCTCTCTCTTCCACCCCGCTCCCAGTCTCCTCTACCCCACCCCTCCAGGCCGTTGCACAGCACCCCTGCAGGATCCTCTATTCCAGGGGATCTTTCTGACCCAGGAACTGAACCCACGTCTCCTGTGCTGGCAGGATTCTTTACTACTGAGACACCAGGAAAGCACACCTGCATGGATACTCTAGGATAATCTCTCCATTTCTAGGTCATCTGATCACCAATCATAATTCTCTCTGCAATGTTACTTCCCCTTTGTCACATAATTTAGCATATTACCAGACTCTAAGTACGAGGACTCAGACATCTTTGACCATTATTCGGCCTACCCCAGAGGCTGAGCCTTGCTGGAGAAAATTAGTCATCTGAGATTTTTGACATTATACATGTATAAACTCTACAAGTAGAAAGATGCTTATCCATTGTCAGTACTTGCAGTAGAGATATAATGAATTGTGGAATGTTTAGGAACGTCTCTTGTGGCATAGTGGATAAAAATCCGCTTGCCAGTGCAGGGGACACAAGTTCATTCCCTGGTCCAGGAAGATTCCACCGACTGAGAAGCAACTGAGCCACAGTTACTAGCCTGCATGCTGCAACTACTGAAGCCCGTTTGCCTAGAGCCTGTGCTCCACAACAAGAGAAGCCACTGAAATGAGAAGCCCTCAGATGGCAACAAAGAGTAGCCCCCACTCAGTGCAATTAGAGAAAGCCCATGCAAAAGTAATGAAGACTCCGTGCAACCATATATAAATAAAAATAAAATGTGGAATGTTTACGTGATGGAATACTATATGGCACCAAACAAGAACCTATTCCAACCATGCATTTGAAGGTTCATAGACCTCAAAATCATGGGACTTTCCTGGTGGTCCAGTAGTTAAGAACCCATCTTGCGGGCTTCTCCTGGTGGTCCAGTGGGTAAGGAGTGCTGTGCAAGGGGAGCCATTTCGAGCCCTGGCCTGGGAAGATCCCACGTGCCGCGGAGCAGCTGGACGGAGCCGGCGCTCTGCGACGACAGACGCCACTGTGATGGGAGGCCACGGGAGCCAAAGAACAAAGACGGATGAAAATAGAGAAAATGAAAGACCAATAGAAGTGGCCTACCCGCCCTCTCCCTCCCTAACCCGACCCCCACCCAAAAATAAATAAATAAATAAATCTTTAAAAAAAAAAAAAAAAAGAACCCATCTTGCAATGAGAGGGACGTGGGTTTGATCCCTGGTTGAGGAACTAGTATATATGCCAAGGAGCAACTTAAGCCTGAGTCACAACTGGAAAGTTGACACATCACAACGGAAGTCCATGATATAACTATGACCCAACACAAATAAACTAAAAGATCATGAGTGAGAAAAGCAGGAGATTGACATAATAATAAGAGCAAACACTTTTATATAGTGCTTGCTCTGTGACAGATGCTGTTTCTGGGCACTTGGATAGTAAAACGCAGAGCAATCCCAGGGGATAAGAACATGTATCATTCCTGTTTTACAGATGAGGAAACGGCGGCACGAGAGGTTGAGTAACTTGCCCAAAGTCATAGGACAAGGAAGCATCAGCGTCGAGATCTGAACCCAGAGTCAGTCTTCATCCAGAGCCTGTGCACTTCCTGTAGCAGATCAATTTGGACAGTATGAATTATTTCAAGTGAAGTTTTTAGAGCACATAAACACACACACACACATATATACATGCATATGTATAATCTGAATCACTTTGCTGTACACTTTGCTGAAACCAACACAATACTACACATCGACTCTACTTCAATGTTTAAAAAAGGTGGATTCATATGTCTACTTCTAAATTAAGTCTGTTGCGTTGTTTAGTTGAAATAAAGGAAATCCAGCCTCTTGGAACGGTATTCACTGTTGCTTTTGTAGACCATTGCTTTCCTCAGTGCAAACGTCAATATGGGGAAAAGGCAAATAACATAGTATTATGTTACTTAGTATTATTAGCTTAGTATTAGTATTAAATAACTTAATATTATTATTTATGATAACAATTTTGACTTTAAGTTCTTTTTTTTTTTTTTTTTGATTTTTGGCTTCTGTATTGGTCTTTCATTTAGTTATTTTCATCCATATTTGTTCTTTGGCCTGTATGGGTCTCCCATTGCAGTGGCCTCTGTCGTTGCAGAGTACCGGCTCTGGGCACACGCGCTCCAGAGCGCTGGCTCGTCATTGGACACATCAATCCAGCTGCTCCGCGGCACGTGGGATCTTCCTAGGCCAGGATCAAACTGGCGCCCCCTGCACTGCAAGGTGGACTCTTTACCTGCCGGGCCAGCCGGCAGTCGAACAGGTCCTGAAGAGAGTGGCAGATAGGCTAAGAAAAGAAAGAAGGACAGAAAAGATGGGGTTGAGAGGGACAGCAAGAAGGCAGACAACTCTAGAGGTTGCTGACAAGTTGCTGACAAGTTTATTGAATTCGCTCATCCCTTTTATACTTCACACAACAAGCAATTGTGTACACGTGCTTTAGGCCAGGTGTCGATCATAAACTAGGTGCTACCTCCTGGTGTGTTATTACAATGGTTCTGGGTCATAACGCCCCTCAAGCCCTGTAAAGAGGCTCCAGGTGTTCTTTACGATAGCTAAGGAACGTCTTCACAACACCTGGGGTGGCGGGACAGAGAGCTATGCTGTTATCAGCCCCTGTTGCCAGGGCAGCTCCCAGGGCTATGTTTCATTAAAGGAAACCCCTTGAAACAGGGCAGCTCCCCACATTTACCCACTGGACCACCAGGGAAGCCCTCAAGTTCTTCTTGAAAGGGTCTTTGGAACATACTCCCACTCCCCTCCCCCACTCCCCCGAAGTCTGTGAACCCCACTTTTAAAACCACTGTCCTATTATATTTAGTTGTGATTACTAAGACTGTTGATATTAGACCATGACTAACTTACAAAAATAACAATTTCATATGGTTTCAGCCAATATATGTTCTTTCAGAGAGTTTTCTTTTTGGTTCACACCTGTTTCCTGGGAGATGGTGAAGGACAGGGAAGCCTGGTGAACTGCAGTCTGTGGAGTCACAGAGAACTGGACACAGCTGAGACTGAACAGAACTGATTTCCTGCCCAGGGCCTGTTGTTGAACATTGTTGGGCACATCTCCTGGGAGCAGCTTGGCACACATGATACTGGGAGCAGCTTGGCACAAATGATATGTCTTTATGTCATGATTTCCAGTGTGTGTTGGGGGGTGGCATTTGAGGGGTGCATAGGAACTACAAACCGGTTGATAGTAGGCTGACAAATTTGAAAGTATGTATTTTAAGCCATTGTGAACATAGAGAGCAGTGTTCTCAGAGGTGACTGACGGATATCAGAGAGTCCATGCGACTTTTGCCAGGTATTTAGAACTATGGATCATTCGGCAAAAGAAAATAGAATCTCTTTCTAGACCAAGATCTGTGGGGTGAGTTATGGCACAGGTGGATGGATTCAGGTCTGGACGGACTCACGACTGGTCAGAAAGTGAAGTGCCTCCTAAACACTCTATTTTATATTATTGTGGAAGAAAAGTCCTCCTGCTTTCTTTAATCAAGGTAGTGCAATTCTAGGAGATGATGAATATGGGAAAAGATCCAAGATCAGCCAGTCCAGCCCTGGGAAAAAGTAGGGTGGTAAATGCTATTCTTTGCAATGACTATTTAAAAAATACATTGCATAAAAGCTAAGGTGACTATTTTTTCTTTTTTTTTTCCCCTAAGGCGGGCTTCACTGAGTATCCATTCATTCTGCTTTAGGTAACTGCACATGATTTAGTTCTTGCATCATCACTCCTTTCTTACCCTTCCTCCATATTTTGATCCTGGTGATGCTGATTTCAGATATCACCCCCCCTCCATTCAAGTTGATACTGCCCTTGCCTAGAAATTACACTTGTATTCCTCTTGAGATATTGATTGGTTCAAAGGAGGGAATGAGATCCAACTCAGCTTAACCATAGTCCATGAAAATGAACACAGGGACTTTCTCTTTGAATTCTTAGGAAGTCCCACCTGCTTCAGAGTCGTTCAGATAGAGTTGCATCTGGGAAGAGGCTGCCTGAGAATGAATCCCATCCAGAGAGATGACAGAGAGGAGACAGGTCTCATGATCTAACCCACATCGAGCCATACCTGTCCTATCCCTGGACATTTCAGGGGCCTGAAGCTATGCGTTTCCTGTTTGCTAAGCCATCTTGGGTTGGGGCATCTGTTTCTTGCCACTGAAGACTCCCTAAATGACTCTGGTGAAAATTTTATTACAAACTACAAAAGAAGGAAGTTCAGAAGGATAGTGACAGAATCTTGAGATCCAAAACGTCAGGTCCCAGACTAAGAAGATAGACTTCCACTAGCATAGAGGTAAAGCCTTCCAATAAAGTTCCACCGGTGGGATTCTCGCCTGGGACCTGTGCCATCCTCTGAGATAGAGAGGCTCTTAGAGATGCAGCGCCACCTGCAGGCCTGGAGGTCCTGGGCGGTGCTGCGTTTCTGGCTTGGTTGACAGAATTCCTCATCTGGGTCCATTGATCATGGTGGGTCCCTCGGTTTTCAGTCTCCTTTCCCCAAGCCACAGCAAGCCTGAATGATCTGCTTCTGATTACAGCACTCCACCTCTCACCATGCACAGTCGTTCTGTTACTCTGCTATCTCTCCCTAGTAGCCCCTCTTGGCTCCCCTTTTCCCCAGTTACTACTACTTAGATTGAATTGCAGTATCGTTTGTCAGGCACCTTGCTTCGTTTCCTTTAGGCTTCTAAGCCATCTTATGAAGCAGGTTCTATTTTAGTTCCCATTTTACAGATAAACAGACATGCCGATGTCAAGGAACTTTGCCCGAATAGCAGCAAAGCCAGGTCTCTCTGGAGCCAGAGTCCATATCCTTAAGTGTTTTCCTAAACTGCAGGTTTGTAAACAGTGGAGGGTGTGTATGGGAGGGTTGGAGATGGAGGAGACCCAGTTTTCAAACGTGTTTGGTAAGATCATGGGGTATGTCAAAAAACATTTTCTTTGAACCAATGTTGAAACATCAGAGAATAACTCATAAAAATCAACTTCCTGATTGCCTGGGAAATAAGCCGTCAGGAGGTCTGGCAGCAAGCGGGCTTTCATTCCTGGTTGGTCAGGGTCACCTGGAGCGGAGCGGCAGCTAAATGGATCCTGGTTTCATGTGACTCCCCACTTCCGAGTTGCCCAGCATTCCCATGCCCAGCTTATCTGTGAGTTGATGGCCCACAGACATTTGATTGTGGAGCCTCTGCTCCCAGCATGCCCAGGCCACCTCAACTTGATCTCCCCCACCACCCCGCCCTCTGCCACAAAAGCCCCCAGCCACGGCCAAGCCTGGCAGTGTTCACTTTGTTCCCAGAAATCCAACCACAGAGTCCAGATCACACAGGCTATACAGCCAGGCTGGCACTCAGGGCTCACCTGGCCATTCAGAGCACATACCTTTCCATTTTTCTCTCCTTCCTGACCTAAAGGAAAAATTGAGTCAGCTTCTGGGGCTTTGACCTAAGGAAAAGGAAGATCTGGGAACCAACTTCGCAAGGTTGCTATTGAGGTTATCAGTGGCATCCAGGAACCTTGAGAAAGGTCAGGTTGCAGCTTGGAGAGACTTTAAAACACTCAAACACTCATACATTCTAGTGCAGCAAGACAGACAATGAATAAAACAAAGAAGCTTTTAAATGGTTTAACTGCTGTGGAGAAGAAGAATGCAGGCCAAAAGGGGTGGGGTGAAGGCTGAGTTTTACAAAGTAAGGTCAGCGGGCAGTTCAGCAGTTAGCTGGACTCTGTGATTCCACGGTGCGGGCACAAGTTCAAGCCCTGGTCAGGGAACTAAGATCCATAAGCCTAAAGGCTGTGAGGAAGCCAGCCTTGCAGACACCTGGAGAGAAATGTACCAAGCAGAGGAATAGTAAGTGCAAAGGCCCTGAGGTGAAGCATGCCGGGCATGTTTGAAGAGCAGTAAGGGAGCCAGCATGTCTGTAGTGGAAATGAACAGAAAGACAATGAGAGGGAGACTCAGAAGGCTCACATGAGGTGTGGAGACAAATCATGGGGCAGGGCTCTGCAGGCCAGGGTAGGAGTTTGTTCTTGAAGACCCGAGATGAGGGTCTTTAGAGGTTCTGGGATGACCTAACCCCATCAAAGGGGCTTCCCTGATGGGTCAGTAGATAAAGAATCCAACCGCCATGCAGGTGACAGGTTCAATCCCTGAGTCAGGAAGACCCTCTGGAGAAGGGAATGGCTACCCACTCTAGTATTTGTGCCTGAAAAAACCCCATGGACAGAGGAACCTGGCGAGCTACAGTCCATGGATCACAAAGAGTCAGATACAGCTGAGCGACTAAGCCTGCAACCTGCCAATAATCTTCTTGATGTTTTTTATTGTGATAAAATACATGTAACAATATTTACCATTTTTGCCATTTAAAACTATATAGTTCAGTAACATTAAGTAGACTCACATTGTCATTCTGTCTCCAGTACGTCCACATGCCCTCAAACTGGAATGCCTGTCAGTTGAATAATAACTATCCTGTCTTCTCTCTTTCCACCCCTGGTAGAATATTGATTATGTGATTCTCTGCCTCTGTGAGTTTGACTCAGCAAGATATCCTATGTAAGTGATATCATACAGTATTTGCCTTTTTGTGTCTGGATTATCTCATATCTTCAAGACTCTTCTATGTTGTAATAAGTGACAGATTTTCCTCTCTTTTTAAGGCTGAATAATATTCCAGTATAACATATATGATATTTTGTTTATCCACCCATCCACTGGACATTTTATTTCCATCTTTTGGCCATTGTGAATATTGCTGAAAAGAAATGGGTATACAAGTATTTTTCCAAGTCCTTGCTTTCAATTCTTTTAGGTGTATCTTGGCGAAGTTTAAACCTCTCATTCTGTAAGAGGGGTGGCACAGGAACTAAGATCCATAAGCCTAAAGGCTGTGAGGAAGCCAGCCTTGCAGACACCTGGAGAGAAATGTACCAAGCAGAGGAATAGTAAGTGCAAAGGCCCTGAGGTGAAGCATGCCGGGCATGTTTGAAGAGCAGTAAGGGAGCCAGCATGTCTGTAGTGGAAATGAACAGAAAGACAATGAGAGGGAGACTCAGAAGGCTCACATGAGGTGTGGAGACAAATCATGGGGCAGGGCTCTGCAGGCCAGGGTAGGAGTTTGTTCTTGAAGACCCGAGATGAGGGTCTTTAGAGGTTCTGGGATGACCTAACCCCATCAAAGGGGCTTCCCTGATGGGTCAGTAGATAAAGAATCCAACCGCCATGCAGGTGACAGGTTCAATCCCTGAGTCAGGAAGACCCTCTGGAGAAGGGAATGGCTACCCACTCTAGTATTTGTGCCTGAAAAAACCCCATGGACAGAGGAACCTGGCGAGCTACAGTCCATGGATCACAAAGAGTCAGATACAGCTGAGCGACTAAGCATGCAACCTGATAAAAATCTTCTTGATGTTTTTTATTGTGATAAAATACATGTAACAATATTTACCATTTTTGCCATTTAAAACTATATAGTTCAGTAACATTAAGTAGACTCACATTGTCATTCTGTCTCCAGTACGTCCACATGCCCTCAAACTGGAATGCCTGTCAGTTGAATAATAACTATCCTGTCTTCTCTCTTTCCACCCCTGGTAGAATATTGATTATGTGATTCTCTGCCTCTGTGAGTTTGACTCAGCAAGATATCCTATGTAAGTGATATCATACAGTATTTGCCTTTTTGTGTCTGGATTATCTCATATCTTCAAGACTCTTCTATGTTGTAATAAGTGACAGATTTTCCTCTCTTTTTAAGGCTGAATAATATTCCAGTATAACATATATGATATTTTGTTTATCCACCCATCCACTGGACATTTTATTTCCATCTTTTGGCCATTGTGAATATTGCTGAAAAGAAATGGGTATACAAGTATTTTTCCAAGTCCTTGCTTTCAATTCTTTTAGGTGTATCTGATCAAAGTTTAAACGTCTCATTTTGTAAGAGGGGTGGCAAAGGCTGGAGCAGCATCCAGGGTGAGAACTGGGGATGGGGAAAGGGAAAGCACTTAGATTCTGGATGTGTTTTTCAGGGATAACTGAGATAATTTGCTAGGGGCTCTGGCGTGGGGTGAGAGACAATGTAGGACCCAGCCTCCCCAGACAACCTGGTGTTTAATGAGTCATTTTCACCTTTTTGTTTTTAAAAAATCATTTATTTTATTTTATTTTTTAAGATTTATTTATTTATTTTTGGGCGGGGGTCGGGTTGGGGAGGGAGGGGAGCGGGCGGGCCACTTCTATTGGTCTTTCATTTCTCTATTTTCATCTGTCTTTGTTCTTTGGCTCCTGTGGGCCTCCCATCGCGGTGGCGTCTGGTCTATCGTTGCAGAGTGCCGGCTCTGGGCGCATGCGCTCCAGAGCTCCGGCTCGGTAATTGGACACATCGGTCCAGCCGCTCCGCGGCACGTGGGATCTTCCCAGGCCAGGGACCGAACTGGCGCCCCTTGCACTGCAAGGCGGTGTCCTTACCCACTGGACCACCAGGGGAAGCCCCTAAAAAATAATTTTTTTTTAGTTGAAGGATAATGCTTTACAGAGTTTTGCTGTTTTCTGTCAAACATCGACATAAATCAGCCAGAGGTAGACATATGTCCCCTCCCTGTTGAACCTCCCTCCCATCTCCTTCCCCATCCTACCTTTCCAGGTTGTTACAGAGCTCCTGTTTGAGTTCCCTGAGTCTTACAGCAAATTCCTATTGGGTATTTATTTTATGTATGGTAATGTAAGTTTCCAAGTCACTGCATACATCTCACTCTCTATTACCTCTCCGTCCCAGCCCCATGTCCTTAAGTCTGTTCTCCATGTATGTTTCTCCATTGCTGCCCTGCAAAGAAATTTACAGTACCATCTTTCTAGATTCCATATATATATGCTAGTATACGATATTTCTCTTTTTGACTTGACTTCACTCTGTATAATAGGCTGTAGGTTCATTCACGTCATTAGAACGAGTCACCTTCACTTTTGAAGGTATCCAAGCAAGTTGCAGAAGGCGGCTTGCCAAACAACGTTATTTACACAAAACCGCAAAACAATAGAATACATCTCTTGTTTTTTTTGGGGGGGAGGGGCGGGTTGGGGAGGGAGGGGGGCGGGCGGGCCACTTCTATTGGTCTTTCATTTATCTCTTTTCATCCATCTTTGTTCTTTGGCCCGTGTGGGCCTCCATCGCAGTGGCCTCTGTTGTTGCAGAGCACCGGCTCTAGGCGCATGCGCTCCAGAGCTCGCATGCGCTCCAGAGCTCCGGCTCGATCGGTCCAGCCGCTCCGCGCAAGGCTAGGGACTGAACCGGCACCCCTTGCACTACAAAGCGGTGTTCTTACCCACTGGACCACCAGGAAAGCCCAATAGAATACA
The DNA here is from genome assembly GCA_022376925.1 of Tragulus kanchil. Taxonomy (NCBI): domain Eukaryota; kingdom Metazoa; phylum Chordata; class Mammalia; order Artiodactyla; family Tragulidae; genus Tragulus; species Tragulus kanchil. The sequence goes on along the minus strand of JAIOJX010000002.1, from coordinate 133,592,062 downwards.
TCTTAATGAGCACATGTAAGTTTCTGTAAATGCTGAGACAGAGCTCTAGAAGGATACATATCAAGTTACTAACCAAGGTTACCTCTAGAATGGAGAGGACACAGAGAGGGAGAGTCATCGAGGGGAATCTTCTTTCTGCTTTTTTGGAGCGGGGCTGGCGGAGAGAGGCTAGACTGGGTCTTCGTTGCTGCTAGGAGATTTTCTCTAGTTGTGGCGAGCTGGGGCTACTACTCTAGTTGTGATGCACCGGCTTCTCATTCTGGTGGTTTCTCTTCGTTGCGGAGCACAGGCTCTGGAGCACAGGCTCAGGAGTTGGGGTGCACAGGCTTAGTTGCCCCCCGGCATGTGGAATCTTCCCAGAGCAGGGAATAAAAGAGTATATTCATCTACCATTTTTGTAATGAAAACCTTTAAAAACCTTAATGAATAGTGTTCGCATTTGTAAAAAGACTAGAAGGGGCTTGGTTTAATTTAGGACCAAGTTCTCCCAGCCAATTGGGTATTTAATGAGTCAGAGTCGCTTTTGAAGCTATTTAATTGCTACTGAAGTGGCCTGAGTCACTTGTTCATGCTGAGGAGGAAAATAGGAGACTTTCATTTGGCTCAGTCTGCTGAAAGAGAAAACTTTTCCAGCTAGCATGGGCACACAGCCCGGGACCAGCCAGGCGGCCTTGGAGAAGTCTGCAAAAATGAACGTGTAATCACATAAGTAGCAATAATCATTTCAACAACTATGAAATAGCAGCAACAATCACTTACACTTACGTAGCACTTGCTGTGGCTGTCACTGCTCTATTTTTTCAATGCATTTATTTTCTTTATTTATTTGGCCGCAGGCAATCTTAGTTGCAGCACATGGGATCTTTGATCTTCTTTGTGGCATGTGGGATTGTTAGTTGCATGTGGGATCTAGTTCCCAGACCAGGGATCAAACCTGGCTCCCCCACATTGGGAGTCCAGAGTCTTAGCCACTGGACCACCAGAGAAGTCCTTTGCCAGCCACTGCTTTAAGCACTTTATATGCACTAACTAACCATAACCCACCAGGGCTTCCTTGGTGGCTCAAATGGTAGAGTCTGCCTGGACCACCAGGAAAGCCCAATAGAATACATCTTAAGAGCACTGAAGCGAATTACAGAGCTCTAGAAGGATACATATCAAGTTACTAACCAAGGTTACCTCTAGAATGGAGAGGACACAGAGAGGGAGAGTCATCGAGGGGAATCTTCTTTCTGCTTTTTTGGAGCGGGGCTGGCGGAGAGAGGCTAGACTGGGTCTTCGTTGCTGCTAGGAGATTTTCTCTAGTTGTGGCGAGCTGGGGCTACTACTCTAGTTGTGATGCACCGGCTTCTCATTCTGGTGGTTTCTCTTCGTTGCGGAGCACAGGCTCTGGAGCACAGGCTCAGGAGTTGGGGTGCACAGGCTTAGTTGCCCCCCGGCATGTGGAATCTTCCCAGAGCAGGGAATAAAAGAGTATATTCATCTACCATTTTTGTAATGAAAACCTTTAAAAACCTTAATGAATAGTGTTCGCATTTGTAAAAAGACTAGAAGGGGCTTGGTTTAATTTAGGACCAAGTTCTCCCAGCCAATTGGGTATTTAATGAGTCAGAGTCGCTTTTGAAGCTATTTAATTGCTACTGAAGTGGCCTGAGTCACTTGTTCATGCTGAGGAGGAAAATAGGAGACTTTCATTTGGCTCAGTCTGCTGAAAGAGAAACTTTTCCAGCTAGCATGGGCACACAGCCCGGGACCAGCCAGGCGGCCTTGGAGAAGTCTGCAAAAATGAACGTGTAATCACATAAGTAGCAATAATCATTTCAACAACTATGAAATAGCAGCAACAATCACTTACACTTACGTAGCACTTGCTGTGGCTGTCACTGCTCTATTTTTTCAATGCATTTATTTTCTTTATTTATTTGGCCGCAGGCAATCTTAGTTGCAGCACATGGGATCTTTGATCTTCTTTGTGGCATGTGGGATTGTTAGTTGCATGTGGGATCTAGTTCCCAGACCAGGGATCAAACCTGGCTCCCCCACATTGGGAGTCCAGAGTCTTAGCCACTGGACCACCAGAGAAGTCCTTTGCCAGCCACTGCTTTAAGCACTTTATATGCACTAACTAACCATAACCCACCAGGGCTTCCTTGGTGGCTCAAATGGTAGAGTCTGCCTGCAATGTGGGAGACTGGGTTCGATCCCTGGGTTGGGAAGATCCCCTGGAGAAGGAAATGGCAACCTACTGCAGTATTCTTTTTTTTTTTTTTTTAAGATTTATTTATTTATTTTGGGCAGGGGTCGGGTTGGGGAGGGAGGGGAGCCGGCGGGCCACTTCTATTGGTCTTTCATTTTCTCTGTTTTTCATCTGTCTTTGTTCTTTGGCTCCTGCGGGCCTCCCATCGCGGTGCTCTGGCTCGGTGATTGGACACATCCGTCCAGCCGCTCCGCGGCACGTGGGATCTTCCCAGGCCAGGACTCGAACTGGCACCCCTTGCACTGCAGGGCGGTGTCCTTATCCACTGGACCACCAGGGGAAGCCCTACTCCAGTATTCTTGCCCGGAAAATCCCAAGAACAGAGGAGCCTGGCGGGCTACCATCCAAGGGGTTGCAAAGAGTCGGACATGACTGAGCGACTAACACACTCCCAACAAGTCCCCGGAGGTAGAGACTATTATCCTCAGTTTACAGGAAGGAAGTGGAGGCACACATGATTTCTACTCATTGCACATTCTGGAGATCAATTCCATCTCCTGTTGCTTCCTTCTTGCCTATTTCTTGCCTTTTTACTTCACTTATGAGATTTGGATCAGGTTGCAAGGCTTAATCGTGCTACAACAGACAGCGAGGCTGTGGGATGCTGAGAGCAGGTGGTTCCTTCTTGCTCCCCTGGCCTATTGGCACATAGTCTCCACTCAGCTGACAGGATAATCTTTTATCATTTAATAATCCGGATCATACTGAACAAACAAAAGATGAAACTTAGCAGTCACTCTGGAACATATTGGATGTGGCAGGATTACCCTGAGATGGCCCTCAAAGTTCCTCTCCTAGCATTAACTCTCTGTGTAATTCCCTCCCAGACCGCGTCAATGAGGTCAGAACAAAATCCCTCCCAAGTTGGGCCTTCTGGTGAGACCACAGCCCCAACCAGTCCCTTGACGGTAGCCTCGTGAATGACCCTGCAGTAGAGGAACTAGCTAAGCCGTGCTTCCAGACCAGGGATCAAACCTGGCTCCCCCATTGGGAGTCCAGAGTCTTAGCCACTGGACCACCAGAGAAGTCCTTTGCCAGCCACTGCTTTAAGCACTTTATATGCACTAACTAACCATAACCCACCAGGCTTCCTTGGGCCCAAAGAGTCTGCCATGAAGGAGAGTCCTTTGCCAGCCACTGCTTTAAGCACTTTATATGCACTAACATAACCCACCAGGGCTTCCTTGGTGGCTCAAATGGTAGAGTCTGCCTGCAATGTGGGAGACTGGGTTCGATCCCTGGGTTGGGAAGATCCCCTGGAGAAGGAAATGGCAACCTACTGCAGTATTCTTTTTTTTTTTTTTTTAAGATTTATTTATTTATTTTGGGCAGGGGTCGGGTTGGGGAGGGAGGGGAGCCGGCGGGCCACTTCTATTGGTCTTTCATTTTCTCTGTTTTTCATCTGTCTTTGTTCTTTGGCTCCTGCGGGCCTCCCATCGCGGTGCTCTGGCTCGGTGATTGGACACATCCGTCCAGCCGCTCCGCGGCACGTGGGATCTTCCCAGGCCAGGACTCGAACTGGCACCCCTTGCACTGCAGGGCGGTGTCCTTATCCACTGGACCACCAGGGGAAGCCCTACTCCAGTATTCTTGCCCGGAAAATCCCAAGAACAGAGGAGCCTGGCGGGCTACCATCCAAGGGGTTGCAAAGAGTCGGACATGACTGAGCGACTAACACACTCCCAACAAGTCCCCGGAGGTAGAGACTATTATCCTCAGTTTACAGGAAGGAAGTGGAGGCACACATGATTTCTACTCATTGCACATTCTGGAGATCAATTCCATCTCCTGTTGCTTCCTTCTTGCCTATTTCTTGCCTTTTTACTTCACTTATGAGATTTGGATCAGGTTGCAAGGCTTAATCGTGCTACAACAGACAGCGAGGCTGTGGGATGCTGAGAGCAGGTGGTTCCTTCTTGCTCCCCTGGCCTATTGGCACATAGTCTCCACTCAGCTGACAGGATAATCTTTTATCATTTAATAATCCGGATCATACTGAACAAACAAAAGATGAAACTTAGCAGTCACTCTGGAACATATTGGATGTGGCAGGATTACCCTGAGATGGCCCTCAAAGTTCCTCTCCTAGCATTAACTCTCTGTGTAATTCCCTCCCAGACCGCGTCAATGAGGTCAGAACAAAATCCCTCCCAAGTTGGGCCTTCTGGTGAGACCACAGCCCCAACCAGTCCCTTGACGGTAGCCTCGTGAATGACCCTGCAGTAGAGGAACTAGCTAAGCCGTGCTGGGAACCCTGAGCCACAGAAACGGTAAGAAAGTAAATGTGTGTTGTTTTAAGCCATAACATATGGTGACTTGTTTTGTGGCATTAGAGAACTGGTAGACCAGAGAGCCAATTCATTGTTTTGAAAACATGTACATAAAGGAAAAGAGTCAAGCATGTATTTTGCCTGTTCTATACAGGGTGACCAAATAGCTGATATGAGGAAACAAATATATGTATGTATTTATTTGTAAATATAATATATATATATATATATATATATATTTTTTTTTTTTCAGCTAACTAAGGAAATGAAAAGTAAAATTTCAGCACTTTGAAACTTCTACTGAATTCATGGACCTAGGCAAAGGTATTTTCGGCTGTTTGTGTCATTAGATGAAGAGTAATCAAACAGCTATGCCTCTTGAGGAGGCGTACACCATCTAGGCGGTACTCTCGCCCTCCCAGAAAAAACCCAAAAAAGAACCTTGATTTTGATTAGGTCTGTCTATATGACTACAAGTTTATAAGAAATCCAGGGAACAGAGGAACTTGTCAAATAACACCACAGGGATGTAATCAATAAAATTCAGCTGGTGGGAAACTCTACAGGACCCAGGACCAGTTTCAACAGATTGAAAGAAATGAATAGAGACTGAGGAAAATCCTAGAGATGAAAAGAGATTGAAGAGCTATTTCCACTATTGCAATTCATGAATATTACTTGGATGCTGATTCATACAGATGCTATAAAATTATTGATAAAACAGTTGGGGCATTTGAACATAAGTAGTTTGTGGTATGTGAGAGCCACTGTTAAATTTTTGGGGGAGGGGAGGGGCGGGTTGGGGAGGGAGAGGGGCGAGCGGGCCACTTCTATTGGTCTTTCATTTATCTATTTTCATCCATCTTTGTTCTTTGGCCCATGTGGGTCCCCCATTGCAGCGGCCTCTGTTGTTGCAGAGCGCCGGCTCTGGGCGCATGCGCTCCAGAGCTCTGGCTCGGTAATTGGACACATCGGTCCAGCCGCTCCGCGGCACGTGGGATCTTCCCAGGCCAGGGATTGAACCGGCGCTCCTTGCACTGCAAGGCGGTGTCCTTACCCACTGGACCACCAGGGAAGCCCAACTGTTAATTTTTTTTTTTTTTTAATTCTTTATTTTAAAGGTTTTACAGAGTTTTGTTGTTCACAGACATGTATGTTCCCAGATCAGTCATATGCATAGCCCTGGTCCCCCCTCCCACTCAGTTCCCCCCCTCCCACCCCTCCGGACCATAGCCCCAAGTGACTGTAGGCACTCCTATTCCCTTAGCACAATGACAATAGCTATCTTTTCCACACATGACAGTATAGGTTTCGATGTTACTTCCTCTATGCCTCCCTCTCACTGTTTGTTCCCCACAATGTCCTTATGTCTATTCTCTGTCTGTTTTTCCATGAGTTCACTGCGTGTGTTATCATGACCGTCTTACTAGATTCCATATGCATGAGTTAGTATACTGTACTTGTCTTTCTCTTTTTGACTTACTTCACTTTTTATGATAGGTTCTAGAGCCAGCCACCTCATTAGGACTGAGTCTTCTGCATTTCTTTTAACAGCTGAGTAGTATTCCATTGTATATATTTACCAGAGCTTTTGTATCCATTCATTTGTCAATGGACAGCTAGGTTGCTTCCATGTTCTGGCTATTGTATAGAGAGCTGCAATGAACTTTGGGGTACAGGTGCTTCTTTCAGTTTTGATTTCATCAGAATATAATAGTGGGATTGCTGGGTCATAGGGTACTTCTATTTTTAGTTTTTTAAGGAATCTCCATACTGTCTTCCATAGAGGCTGTATCAATTTACATTCCCACCAGCAATGCAAGAGGGTTCCCTTTTCTCCGCACCCTCTCCAGCATTTATTGTCTGTCAATTTGTTGATGATGGTCATTCTGATGGGTGTGAGGTGGTATCTCATCGTGGTTTTAATTTGCATTTCTCTAATAATAAGCGAGGTTGAGCATCGTTTCATGTGCTTTTGGGCCATCTATATGTCCTCTTTGGAGAGGCGTCTCTTTAGATCTTTTCCCCATTTTTTGATTGGGTGGTTCGTTTTTCCTGTGCTGAGTTGTCTGAGTTGCTTGTAGATTTTGGAGATTAATTCTTTGTCTGTTATTTCATTTGCTGTGATTTTCTCCCACTCTGTGGGGTGTCTGTTGAGCTTTTTTGTAATTTCTTTTGCTGTACAAAAGCTTTTAAGTTTCATTAGGTCCCACGTGCTCATTTTTCTTTTCAGTTCCGCTATTCTAGTAGGTGGGTCAGAGAAGATCTTGCTTTGATTGATGTCCTTGAGTGTTTTGCCTATATTCTCCTCTAAGAGTTTGATAGTTTCTGGTCTTATATTTAGGTCTTTAATCCAATTTCAACTGTTAAGTTTTTAAGTTTAACAATGTTTTTTCGTGAGTTTTCTAAAAGAGACCTTGTATTTTAAACATATAAAGGCTGGCCTCATTTTATGGCACTTCACTTTATTTTGCTTTGCGACCCCATGGATTATAGCCTCCCAGGTTCCTCTGTCCACGGAATTTCCCAGGCAAGAATACTGGAGTGGGATGCACAACCGAGCGACTTTCACTCATTCACTCATTCCTTTATTGTGCTTTGCAGACATTGCAGTTTTTACAAATTGAAGGTTTGTGACAATGTTGTGTTGAGCAAATCTATCGGCACCATTTTTTTTTTCCAACAGCATTTACTTGCCTTGTGTCTCTGTGTCATATTTTTGGTAATTCTTGCAACAGGTCAAACTTTATTATGAGTATGTTCTTACATCATTATTATTACTATTAGTAGTATATGTTATTATGGTGATCTGTGATCTTTGATGTTACTCAAAATCCCTGAAGGTTCAAATGGATGGTTAGCATTTTTTAGCAAGAAAGAATTTTTTCATTAAGCTGTGTACCTTGTTTTATTAGATATAATGCTCCTGCATCCTGAATAGGCTGTTGGAAAGTATAAACATAACCTTCATATGCACGGAGAAACCAAAACATTTATTACTTGTTTTATTGTGATATTTACTCTGTATTCATTGTGATTTGGAACCAAACCTGCAATATTTCCAAGGCATGCTGGTGTGCAAAAATAATTAGAGGTGACGTGCCAAGATGTCTGGGATCTGGTTCAATATAATTCATCAGCATGACGTGGAAGATACCGATGAAATAAGATGAGTCATGAGTTGATAATGTAGAAACTGCGTAATAAGTACTTACGTGTTCATTATACCATTCTCTCTATTTTTCGTACATTTAGAAATTGCCATTAAATATCTAAGTAAAATCTAGGACTTCCCTGGTAGTCCAGTGGTTAAAGAGTCCGCCTTGCACTGCAGGGGGCACTGGTTTGATCCCTGGCTTGGGAGGGTCTCATCTGCTGCAGAGTGGCTGGGCCAGTGTGTCCAATTATGAGCCAGTGTTCTGAAGCACATGAGCCTGGAGCCAGTGCTCTGCAACAAGAGAGGCCACTGCGATGGGAGGCCCACACAGGCTAAAGAATGAAGATGGATGAAAACGAATGATGACTTGGAGGCAAAAAAAAAAAAAAAACCCTAAGTAAAATCTAGTGTTTTCACCTCACTCACAATAAGAGCTGAAATGGCCTGTGAGTTTCCCCGTTATCTGCAGCCCTCCCACTCCACCCTTTGCTACTTCCTCTGAGCTCATCTACCGTTCTCACTTGGGTCTTCCACGTGACCGCCACTGGCCTCCTTGTTTCTTCTTGAATACCCCCTCCTGCTCCTACCTCAGGGCCTTTGCACTTACCATTCCTTCTCGCTCCTCTATCAGGCCCAGGGACTGTTTTTCTCCCCACTTCCCTTAGTGCCTATCTGCTTCCAGTGTCAACCCTTGGAGAGGTTTTCTTGATTATCCCACAGAAAACAGCGATATGTATATACCATGTATAGATATTCTTGTTCTTATTTATAGCTATTCTTGTCCTTATTTTCTGTCCTATTTTTTCCGTGGCACGTGACATTGTTTCTTTGATGGTCTTCTTTCTCCTCCATCTGGATGTAATTTCAGGAAAGCGAGGACTTTAAAGAAAAAATCATGTACTTCCCTGGTGATGCCCGATAGAGGCGATACAGGTTCAAGCCCTGGTCTGGGAAGATTCCACATACTGTGGCGTAGCTAAGGCCCGTGGGCCACAACTCCTGAGACCTTGAGCCACAGCTTCTAAAGCTTGCACGCTCTAGGGCCCAAGAACCACAACTACAGAGCCCGAGTTCCTCAACTACAGAAGCCCGTGTGCCTAGAGCCTGTGCTCCGCAGCAAGAGAAGCCTGCACACCACAACGAGAGAACAGCCCACACTCTTGGCAGCTAGAAAAAGCCTTCGTACAGTAACGAAGACCCAGTGCAGCCAAAAATAAAATAATGAATAAAAAGAAAACCAATCTCTGTAACTCTAGTGCTTAGATCAGTGCTTGGCAGATGACTATTTGTGCAGTTAATGAACACTTGTAAGCATAAACTCCATTTGTCCTTTGTCATTTTTTTATGAGTAATTTCAAATGTACAGAAAAGTAGAGAATCGTATATAATGAACACCTCCTAGATATAACTATTGTGAACATTTGCCATATTTGCTTCCTCTCTGTTTCCTTTTCTGGCCTAAGTATTTTAAAACATTTATAGTCAACATGACATTTCATCACTAAATACTCTAGTATGCATTAAAAAAAAAAATGAAACCCACAATACCATTATAATACCTAGCAAAATCAACCCCAAATGCATTGTGCCATTAAAAGCCTCCATATCTACATTTCCCTCATTGGCCCCCAAATGCCTTTGACATTTGTTTCAAACCAGGACCCAGTCAAGATCCTCAAGTTGCACTTGATCACATCTCCTACATCTCTAAGTCTAGAATCTCTCTCAAGTCTCCTCCCTTTTTTCCAGGCCACTGAAGAAAACAAGTTCATTGTCCTTTGGGTGCAATGCCCTACCTTCTCATCTTCTCATCATCTTTCCTCGTGATGCATTTGACTTGTCCCTCAGTCCCCTGTATTTCGGTAAACTAGCAGCATATCTCTTTAGATCTGCTGCTTGATCAGATTTTGGCTGAACATTTTGGTAATAACTCTTCTCAGGTGGTGCCGGTGGATGTAATTTCAGGAAAGCGAGGACTTTAAAGAAAAAATCATGTACTTCCCTGGTGATGCCCGATAGAGGCGATACAGGTTCAAGCCCTGGTCTGGGAAGATTCCACATACTGTGGCGTAGCTAAGGCCCGTGGGCCACAACTCCTGAGACCTTGAGCCACAGCTTCTAAAGCTTGCACGCTCTAGGGCCCAAGAACCACAACTACAGAGCCCGAGTTCCTCAACTACAGAAGCCCGTGTGCCTAGAGCCTGTGCTCCGCAGCAAGAGAAGCCTGCACACCACAACGAGAGAACAGCCCACACTCTTGGCAGCTAGAAAAAGCCTTCGTACAGTAACGAAGACCCAGTGCAGCCAAAAATAAAATAATGAATAAAAAGAAAACCAATCTCTGTAACTCTAGTGCTTAGATCAGTGCTTGGCAGATGACTATTTGTGCAGTTAATGAACACTTGTAAGCATAAACTCCATTTGTCCTTTGTCATTTTTTTATGAGTAATTTCAAATGTACAGAAAAGTAGAGAATCGTATATAATGAACACCTCCTAGATATAACTATTGTGAACATTTGCCATATTTGCTTCCTCTCTGTTTCCTTTTCTGGCCTAAGTATTTTAAAACATTTATAGTCAACATGACATTTCATCACTAAATACTCTAGTATGCATTAAAAAAAAAAATGAAACCCACAATACCATTATAATACCTAGCAAAATCAACCCCAAATGCATTGTGCCATTAAAAGCCTCCATATCTACATTTCCCTCATTGGCCCCCAAATGCCTTTGACATTTGTTTCAAACCAGGACCCAGTCAAGATCCTCAAGTTGCACTTGATCACATCTCCTACATCTCTAAGTCTAGAATCTCTCTCAAGTCTCCTCCCTTTTTTCCAGGCCACTGAAGAAAACAAGTTCATTGTCCTTTGGGTGCAATGCCCTACCTTCTCATCTTCTCATCATCTTTCCTCGTGATGCATTTGACTTGTCCCTCAGTCCCCTGTATTTCCGGTAAACTAGCAGCATATCTCTTTAGATCTGCTGCTTGATCAGATTTTGGCTGAACATTTTTGGTAATAACTCTTCTCAGGTGGTGCCGTGAGCACCCTCTGTTGACTCACACCCGAAGGCTCATGACCGGGTGTCTCATGAGTGAAGCTGAAATCAATCACTGGGGTCAGGTGGTGACAACCTGATTCTTCCATTGTGAAGTGATTTCTTCTGGCACCTTATGAGTCTCCAGTCTCCCCTGAACCTTTCACCCCTTGGTTTCAGTGTTCATTGCTAATCGCTGTCTGAGGCAATTATCTGATTCAGGGTTGCAAAATCTAATGCAGTCCCTCCTTCAGCATTTATGAGCTGTCATTCTTCTGTCAGAAGAGCTTCTTTTCCTCATTGACTAAAGGCAGAGCAAATGATTTCCCTCTTAGGTGAGTGTGTGCTCAGTCAATTCAGTTGTGCCCGGGCCTTTGATACCCTATGGACAATAGTCCACCAGGCTGCTCTGTCCACGGAATTCTCCGGGCAAGAATACTGGAGCGGGTTGCTATGCTTTCCTCCAGGGGATCTTCCCAGTTCAAGGATAGAACCCTTCTCTCTTACGTCTCCTGCATTGCAGCTGGGTTCTCTACTGCTGAGCCACCGGGGAAGCCCTTTTCCCTCTTACTACTACTCTTTTAGGTAAAGATTTGATATAATAGCTGCCTCCAATGGTGACAAATTAGTTCTTTCTATTTTGTTTTCTTTCTCTCCTTTTTGTTTTTATTTGCTTGTTTGAGTATCTTCGTAAACTCATTACCTTTTCATCACTAAATACTCTAGTATGCATTAAAAAATGAAACCCACAATACCATTATAATACCTAGCAAAATCAACCCCAAATGCATTGTGCCATTAAAAGCCTCCATATCTACATTTCCCTCATTGGCCCCCAAATGCCTTTGACATTTGTTTCAAACCAGGACCCAGTCAAGATCCTCAAGTTGCACTTGATCACATCTCCTACATCTCTAAGTCTAGAATCTCTCTCAAGTCTCCTCCCTTTTTTCCAGGCCACTGAAGAAAACAAGTTCATTGTCCTTTGGGTGCAATGCCCTACCTTCTCATCTTCTCATCATCTTTCCTCGTGATGCATTTGACTTGTCCCTCAGTCCCCTGTATTTCGGTAAACTAGCAGCATATCTCTTTAGATCTGCTGCTTGATCAGATTTTGGCTGAACATTTTTGGTAATAACTCTTCTCAGGTGGTGCCGTGAGCACCCTCTGTTGACTCACACCCGAAGGCTCATGACCGGGTGTCTCATGAGTGAAGCTGAAATCAATCACTGGGGTCAGGTGGTGACAACCTGATTCTTCCATTGTGAAGTGATTTCTTCTGGCACCTTATGAGTCTCCAGTCTCCCCTGAACCTTTCACCCCTTGGTTTCAGTGTTCATTGCTAATCGCTGTCTGAGGCAATTATCTGATTCAGGGTTGCAAAATCTAATGCAGTCCCTCCTTCAGCATTTATGAGCTGTCATTCTTCTGTCAGAAGAGCTTCTTTTCCTCATTGACTAAAGGCAGAGCAAATGATTTCCCTCTTAGGTGAGTGTGTGCTCAGTCAATTCAGTTGTGCCCGGGCCTTTGATACCCTATGGACAATAGTCCACCAGGCTGCTCTGTCCACGGAATTCTCCGGGCAAGAATACTGGAGCGGGTTGCTATGCTTTCCTCCAGGGGATCTTCCCAGTTCAAGGATAGAACCCTTCTCTCTTACGTCTCCTGCATTGCAGCTGGGTTCTCTACTGCTGAGCCACCGGGGAAGCCCTTTTTCCCTCTTACTACTACTCTTTTAGGTAAAGATTTGATATAATAGCTGCCTCCAATGGTGACAAATTAGTTCTTTCTATTTTGTTTTCTTTCTCTCCTTTTTGTTTTTATTTGCTTGTTTGAGTATCATCGTAAACTCATTAACCTTTCAAAACAGACTTAAGGTGTTTCATTCAAGTGCATTCATTCATTAATACTCCAAAGATAATACAAAGAATTCCCACACCAGTGTCCCTATAATGTAATTCAATTTTATAATAACATCTTACAATCCCATGATTCCTTGGACGAAACTGAGAAATCACCATTGGTACACCACATTAACACAACTCCAGACTTATTTATATTTTCCTAGTTTTTCCACGAATGTCCCTTTTCTGTTTCAGGATTCAGCCTAGGATCACTCATTCATTCTTTCTTTTAGATACTGACACCTGACCCCGCAGAAATACTGGGAGCCTGGTGAGGCTGGCTGCATGACCTCTCGACATGACCATAACCCCAACTAGTTTTGTTAAGCTTCTTTCTGGCCCATCAGGATGCCCCAAACTCAGCTGGATTTGACTTCTTTGCCATCATTTTAAAAAGTGGTAGATTCAAAATGAAAGTCAGGATTTTCAGTTCCCTCCCCCCACATCAGCAGAGCTGGCCGCGCTGAACTCACCTTCCTATTTGGCAAAAACTGGCCACAGCTTGGTAGGGCTGCCCCGTTTAGACAGGGCGTGTACCCTCAGCTTGCCGCCAGCTCCACCAAATCCTAGGGCCGGTTCTTGCCGTGCCGTCAGGTGAGCCGCCTGACTTCTGTAGCAAGGGAGGCGTTTCCCTCTGGGTTAAGAACTTAACACACACTCTGGTGTCTGCCTGCCCTTCCTCCTCGCTCCCATCTTCCCTAGGTTCGAAGTGGCTTCTAGGTGCCAAGCACTGATGTGAAGTACTGGGGTTCTAAAGGCAGACGAGACGAATAGGCAGGTTCATTGGCCTATTTGACCTTAGAGCCATTCCTGACCTTCTTCTGTGAACTTCACTTCCCAGGTACTATTGCCACTGGCTGGCTGGTTTCCAGCTCTCTCTCTCTCTCTGTCTGTCTCTTTCTCTCTCTCTCTCTCTCTCTCTCTCTCTCTGTGTTTAGTTGCTTAGTCATGCCTGACTTTTTGTGACCCCATGGACTGGAGCCCACTAGGTTCCTCTGTCCATGGAATTTTGCAGGCAAGAATACTGGAGTAGGGCTTCCCTGGTGGTCCAGTGGGTAAAGACATCACCTTGCAGTGCAAAGGGTGCCGGTTCGATCCCTGGCCTGGGAAGATCCTACGTGCCGCAGAGCGGCTGGACTGATGTGTCCAATTACCAAGCCGGAGCTCTGGAGCGCATGCGCCCAGAGCCGGTGCTCTGCGACAACAAAGGCCACTGCGATGAGAGGCCCACACGGGCCAAAGAACAAAGATGGATGAAAATAGATAAATGAAAGGCCAATGGAAGTGGCCCGCCGGCTCCCTCCTTCCCTAACCCGCCCCACCACCCAAAAAAGAATACTGGGGTGGGTTGCCATTTCCGACACCAGAGGATCTTTCATACCCAGGGATTGAACTCCTGTCTCTTGCGTCTCCTGTACTGGCAGGTGGATTCATTGTCATTGCACGACCTGGAAACCTTTGGTTTCCAGCTAACCTGAGCCCCAAAGTGGCAGGAGATGGTATGGTGGGCAAATGGGAGAAGCCAGGGCTCCTTCCCAACCTCAGAGAGTGTTTTCCACCCAAGGTTGCGTCTCTTCCATGGTTTAGCGCTTCACTGGGCAGCCGCTGCTGTTACTCTAGCTCCTCCCGGAGGGCCCCAGGGAGGGACTCCCCCCACCTCCTTGAACCCCAGCAGAGACAGCAGCTTCCCCCCATCGCTCAGCCCAGGGTGGTTTCACCGTCGCCTCTTTGGTTTCTCAGCTCTTAACACACTTGTGGAATCAGTTCCTTGAACAAAGGCCCCCCTGTTTGAAATACCTGGAATGGTTTTGATGTTTCTCATGCAACAGACCTGACCCCTGACCTCGTGGAACACGTACGGTTTCTTTATCTACGTTTACTTGCTTTGTGACTCTTGGTAAATTACTCAATCTCTCTTTGCTTTGTTCTGTCTTCCTATCAGGAAAATAGGATAATAATGGTGCTTCCCTCCTATTACTGCTGGGAAGATGAAATACAACGATGCACCTAAGAGGATTAGCTCAGTCCCTGGAACCTAACATTAAGCGTTCCATAATGCTACCTATTATTTTAGGCCACAGGGTACAGACTGTACCTGCTATCTCCCACCCCCTCAAGGGGACATCAAGGGACGTCTTCCTTTGTGGCTCCTGTAGACACACAGCTTGTCTTCGTGGAGCACCTGCTATTTCCAAGGCCTCATTGACTCTTGATAAATATATGTAAGGTGCAGATGCTGCTCTTCTCCCTAGTTTCCAGGTGAGGTTGACTGACCTGTTCAAGGTCTCATAGCAGAGGAAGCCTGGTGTGAGCCTGTGTGGGCTGCCTGTGTGGGCTGCCTCGGGAGCCCATGGCCTTCCACCGACCCTGCAAACATCTCAGTAGGCTGCCCTCCATTGTTGCAACAGGCAAGAAAGGGTCTCTTCCCTCCAACAGCTGCCGGTCTAGCTGGTGAGACAGGTTCATTCATCATTAAGCACAGTGCCGTGTGGTCCATACCAATCATTCTTTGTGTGTTTATTCAATCAATCATTCATTCAGCAAACTCTGGGCATCCAGTATGTACCCATCTATGCTAGAGACTGGTGAGGAGACTCAAGGTGTTTGGGGGACCCAGACTTAACCTTCGCTAGCCACAGAGAGCAGAGTGGTAATACGAGAGGCTTCTGATAGTCCCTCTTTTAATGCCTCCAAAGCATAGCATTTTCTTTTCCTTTAATTTTGTTTTTTTAATTGGTAGAAAATTGCTTTAGAATTTTGTGTTGTACACCAATGAGAATCAGGCATAATTACATACATAACCCTTTTCTCCTTCCCTCCTTTTCCTGCCATCCCACCTCCCTAGGTCATCTCAGGCAGCACAGCACTCTGGAGTTACGCATAAGTGAGTTTTCCTCCTGCTTCTTTATTTACTTGCTGTGTGACTTCATACAGATGACTTAACCTCTCTGTGCTTGTTTATATATGTAAAACGGGGACTAATAATTATAATGATGATACCTGCCTCACCTGCTTAATGTTAAGGTCGAATGGTACGATAAACGCAAAGGTCTTAGCTGAGTACAGGGGGACATGAAAAGGGCTCAATCAGCAGTCGTTACCATTGTTGGTTGATGATGGTTGTTAATTGCCTCTAACGACTCACAGTGGAAGACTGTTGCTCTAACTACTACATCACTTGGTTAAGCCAGGTTTTGCTGGTCTAACAAACCAGATGCGTCCTTTCTGGCTTGTCAACTGACAAGTCTCAGCAGGATGAGAACAACGCTAGCAGGCACGACGGAGGGGGAATCGTTAGCAAAGACTGAAAGTCGGCTCTTGTTTTCCAGCTGCTGGGTAGAGGCGGTGAAGAGAGCCTGAAGCTTCGCAGCCTTCCTCCGCCCCGCCCTGGCTCCAGATCAGTCACGCCTGGATGGTTTTAAAGAGCTATAACCCGTTCTAAGGCAGAAGGTATGAATTTCACTCCACAGACCTGGATGTGCAATACCTGAAATGGTTGACTTTCTGTAGCAATGTCATTCCTATTTCTGACTTCCTCTTCCAGAAAACAGAAACTTAGTATCAGCCAATTCCGAGTCTAAAGAGGAGCTATATACTGAGGACTCTCAAACTATCTCCTGAAATCCGAGCACACATCCAGTGACAGTTTCATTTCAGTAGCATCTCTGAATGAATGATCATTCAAAACTGAACACTGACATTTTCTTCGCAGGCCAGCTCCTCCTACAGTCTTGGTCTCAGTGAGGGCAACCCTCTTCATCAAGTTTTCAGAGAGAAGACAACAGAGTCATTTAAAAAAACAAAACAAAACTTTGTTATTGTGGTGAAATTCACATAACCCTAAATTAACTATTTTATTTACTTATTATTTTTAAAAGAGTTGTTTTTGATGTGGATCATTTTTAAAATTTAAAGTCTTTTTTTCTTTCTTTTTTTTTAAATTTTGGCCTCTTTTCATTGATTCTTTTAAAATTTCTTTTTCTTTCTTTTTTTTTTTTTTTGGCCACTTCTATTGGTCTTTCATTTATTTTTTTCATCCATCTTCATCCTTTGGCCTGTGTGGGCCTCCCATTACAGTGGCCTCTCTCACTGCAGAGCACCAGCTCTGGGTACATGTGCTCCAGAGCGCTGGCTCCTAATTGGACACACTGGTCCAGCCGCTCAGCTGCCTGTGGGATCTTCCCAGGCCAGGGATCGAACTGGTGCCCCTTGCAGGTGGACTCTTTACCCACTGGACCATCAGGGAAGTCATAAAGTCTAAAGTCTTTTTTGAACTTGTTATGATATTGTTTCTTTTTAAAATTCACTCATTTTCTTTTAATGTTATGGCTGTTTTGTCTCTTTGTGGCTGTGCATGGGCTTTCTCTAGTTACAGTGGGTACGGGGCTCCTTTTCCTTGCCATGCGCGGGCTTCTCATTGTGATGATTTTTCTTGTGGCAGAGCACAGACTCTGGGGCATGTGCGCTCAGTAGTTGTGGCACTCGGGTTTATCTGCAATCTTCCCAGACCAGGGATCGAATCTGTGTCCCCTGCACTGGCAGGAGGATTCTGACCCACTGTACCACCAGGGAAGTCTGCTTTTTTTTTTTTTTTGGTCACTTCTATTAATCTTTCATTTATTTATCTTTGTTCTTTGGCCTGTGTGGGCCTCCCATTGCAGTGGCCTCTCTCGCTCCAGAGCTCCGGCTCAGTAATTGGACCCATTGGTCCAACCGCTCCACAGCACGTGGGATCCTCCCAGGCCAGGGATCAAACCGGCACCCCTTGCACTGCAAGGCGGTGTCCTTACCCACTGGACCACCAGGGAAGCCCTCTGTTTTTTTGCAGTGTTTTGAGTTTTCGCCTTGAGACATGTGAATCCCAGCTCCCGGACCAGAGATTGAACCCAGCACATCCAGGATTGGAAAGTGAAGTCCCAACCACTGAACCACCAGGGAAGTCCACAAACTGACCCTTTTAGAGCGAAGAATTCAGTGGCATTTAGTTCATTCACAATGTCAAAGAATCATATAAGTCCGAATATTTTTTTATCACCCTGTAAGAAAACCTATACCCATCAGGCAGTCATTTCCCTTTCTCCATCTTCCTCTGACCCCTGGCAATTACTAATCTACTTTCTACCTCTATAGATTTACCTAGTCTGAGTAGTGCGGGTAAATGAAATCTTACAATATGTGGCCTTTTGTGTCTGGCTTCCTTTACGAACAAACTGTTCTTGAGGTTCATGTATGTCGTAGCATATATCAGTATTTCATTCCTTTTTATAGCTGAAGAATATTCTGAAGATAGTCTTAATTACTCTGGCTTACACTTCACAATAATGGAGAAGGAAATGGCCACCCATTCCAGTATTCTTGCCTGGAAAATTCCATGGACGGAGAAACCTGGCGAGCTATATAGTCCATGGGGTCTCAGCTCTATATACATATGGGGCTTGGGATTCCCTTGTAGCTCAGCTGGTAAAGAATTCACCTGCAATGCAGTAGACCCAGATTTCATCCCTGAGTTGGGAAAATCCCCCTGGAGGAGGACATGGAAACCCACTCCAGTATTCTTGCCTGGAGAATCCCATGGACAGAGGAGCTTGATGGATTGCAGTCCATGGGGTCACGCAGAGTTGGACATGACTGAAGTGAGTAAACAGCAGCAGCAGGAGCATACTTTACAATAATCCAGCTAACTTATCCAGTTGGCTACCTTCAGAATATTTTTCTCTTTTTTTTTGACTTCCCCCACCCCCCAACTTGGCTTGATTTGCAGCATCTTAGTTCCCCAACTAGGGATTGAACCCATGCCCCCTGGAAAGGAAGAGCAGAGTTCTAACCACTGGACCATTAGGGAGTTCCCCCAAATATTTCTAGAATGGATTCACTGCTTTCCATCTCCACTGCACCTCCTGGTCTGCCCACTATCACCTCTCACCTAGATTATTTCATTTTCTTGTTTCTGTTCTTCATATCCCCAATCCCCACCCTTTCTGTTCCAGTTTTTTTGCTTTTTTTTTTTTTCTGAATCCAGAGTGATTCAGTTAAAACCTGAGTCACCTCATGTCCCTCCTCTGATCAAAACTTTTGAGCTCGCCCGCCCGTATCTTATTCACAATCAAAGATGGTGTCCTAACATCTCCCTGCCTTCCGCCACTTCTCTGACTTCACCTACACCATCATCAGTATTGTCTGGCCACTTGGGCCAGCATCCTTGCTCTCAACACACATGACCATTTCTCTCCTATCTCAGGCTCTTTGTCCTCAGGTTCTTTCTGGAACACACAATTGATGATATTGGACCCTGAATTTTCTCTGCCTCTCTATAAGTTTCGTCCTGTGGACCACTCAAACCTTCATGAAGTTGTTTCTGTTCTTGCACGTCATGATGCCATGCGCTCATCTTCTATAGTCCCTGTGTACCTGGTCGTTTCCTCTCAGATGCCTGCATGAGCTCCACATCCTCTGTGCACACCTTAAATGTTGGCATTTCATAGGGTTTCATGCAAGTCCTCTTCTCTCCTTTCTCCTCTCCCTGGAGTGAGCTCACCAGCTCACATGAATATATCAGCCTAAGTCCTTTTCTTAATCTTTAGATTCGTGCAATTGCCTGCAGTGTATCTCTCTCTAAACATCCCCGAGGCACTGCAAACTTGTTAAGTCCAAAGTGAAACAACCTTTCAAAGCGTCAGGTTTCTCTTAGCAAGTAGAATCCCCAATCATTCATTTGTCCAACAGAGAAACCCAGTCCTAATCTTGATTCTCTCTTTTTTTTTTCCCCTTTGGTGCACATCTAATCTATCAGTTCAATTCAGTCTCTCAGTTGTGTATGACTCTTTGCAGCCCCGTGGACTGTGGCATACCAGGCTTCCTGTTCTTCACCATCTCCTGGAGCCTGCTCAAATTCATGTCCATTGACTCAGTGATGCCATCCAACCATCTCATCCTCTGTTGTTCCTTTTCCTTCTTCCTTCTATTTTTCCCAGCATCAGGGTCTTCCAGTGAATCATCTGTTCACATCAGCTGGCCAAAGTATCGTAGCTTCAGATTCAGCATCAATGAATATTCCAGTGAGTATTCAGGGGTGATGTCCTTTAGGATTGACTGGTTTGATCTCCTTGCAGTCCAAGGGACTCTCAAGAGTCTTTTCGAATATCACAGTTCAAAGGCATCAGTTCTTCAGATGATCTAATTCATCACAAATCTATAAATCCCACTTCTTGATATCTGGAACTGTCTACCTCTCTCTACGCCACTCTCATAGTTCAAGAGTGTCACCCTTTCTCAGACAGCTGGTCTTCTGGCATCTTCTCTGGCCTCCTTCCAATTTATTCTCTATGCAGAAGCCAGAGAGACTTCTCTGGAATACAGACATGATTCTTACCTGCTAAACTTGCCATGACTTTGACGACTCTTAGGAGAAATTCTTAACCCCAGCTTATGATACTGTGCTTGAGCTCACCCCTACGACTGCTCCACCACCAAGCTGCCTTCTGCCTTTAACATACCGTGCCTGTCAAGGCTTTGCATTTTTGCTTACATTAGTATTTGTCTGCAATACTGCCCTTCCCCCTCTCTCCTTCCTCCCTTCATCCTGTAACTCAGAAGATACCCCCCTGGTTATCATCTTAGAAACCACCCCTCCATGAAGTTTTTCCCATTTCCCCAAATCTGGGGCAGCATAGACTGCTATGTGTTCACCAAACTCTGGTTCTATTCCTTCTTGTACTTGCAGGTGAACTACATTTCCCAGGCTCCCATGCAGATGGTGGGGTCATGTGACTGAGTTCTAGCCAATGGAAAGATCCTCGAAGGATGAGGACAGTCTATTCAAGGCCTAAAGCCTACCTGAAAATCCCCAATCATTCAATTTTTGTCCAACAGAGAAACCCAGTCCTAATCTTGATTCTCTCTTTTTTTCCCTTTGGTGCACATCTAATCTATCAGTTCAATTCAGTCTCTCAGTTGTGTATGACTCTTTGCAGCCCCGTGGACTGTGGCATACCAGGCTTCCTGTTCTTCACCATCTCCTGGAGCCTGCTCAAATTCATGTCCATTGACTCAGTGATGCCATCCAACCATCTCATCCTCTGTTGTTCCTTTTCCTTCTTCCTTCTATTTTTCCCAGCATCAGGGTCTTCCAGTGAATCATCTGTTCACATCAGCTGGCCAAAGTATCGTAGCTTCAGATTCAGCATCAATGAATATTCCAGTGAGTATTCAGGGGTGATGTCCTTTAGGATTGACTGGTTTGATCTCCTTGCAGTCCAAGGGACTCTCAAGAGTCTTTTCGAATATCACAGTTCAAAGGCATCAGTTCTTCAGATGATCTAATTCATCACAAATCTATAAATCCCACTTCTTGATATCTGGAACTGTCTACCTCTCTCTACGCCACTCTCATAGTTCAAGAGTGTCACCCTTTCTCAGACAGCTGGTCTTCTGGCATCTTCTCTGGCCTCCTTCCAATTTATTCTCTATGCAGAAGCCAGAGAGACTTCTCTGGAATACAGACATGATTCTTACCTGCTAAACTTGCCATGACTTTGACGACTCTTAGGAGAAATTCTTAACCCCAGCTTATGATACTGTGCTTGAGCTCACCCCTACGACTGCTCCACCACCAAGCTGCCTTCTGCCTTTAACATACCGTGCCTGTCAAGGCTTTGCATTTTTGCTTACATTAGTATTTGTCTGCAATACTGCCCTTCCCCCTCTCTCCTTCCTCCCTTCATCCTGTAACTCAGAAGATACCCCCCTGGTTATCATCTTAGAAACCACCCCTCCATGAAGTTTTTCCCATTTCCCCAAATCTGGGGCAGCATAGACTGCTATGTGTTCACCAAACTCTGGTTCTATTCCTTCTTGTACTTGCAGGTGAACTACATTTCCCAGGCTCCCATGCAGATGGTGGGGTCATGTGACTGAGTTCTAGCCAATGGAAAGATCCTCGAAGGATGAGGACAGTCTATTCAAGGCCTAAAGCCTACCTGAAAATCTCCCAGGCCATCCTCCACTATCCTCCTCTGCCAGGTGGATGCAGGGGACCCTACAGAGGTCTCTGACACCCTGAGAGAGGGCAGTGGAACCATTAGACAGACAGGGCTGGATCCCTGAATGACTGTGTGGATCAGAATTCTATCAGCCTTCTCCCTGACCAGCATGGGATAACAACATGACAAAGACACTTTGTTGTATTAAGTCACTGAGACTTGGTGGTTTGTTAAACACCGATTAGCCTACTAAATAAATATATGTTTTTTTAAGTTTTTTTTTTTCTTTTTTCCCCATCATGCCTCTTTTTTATTTATTTTTCATCCATCTTTTATTCTTTGGGATGTGTGGGCCTCCCATCGCAGTGGCCTCTCTCGGTGCAGAGCACTGGTTCTGGGTGCATGCGCTCCAGAGCGCTGGCTCGTAATTGGACACACCACACCAGCTGCTCCATAGCACGTGGAATCTTCCTGGGCCAGAGATCAAACCAGTGCCCCTTGCACTGCAAGGCAGACTCTTTATCCACTGGATCACTAGGGAAGCCCCAGATAAATATACTTAAATGAATTATTCTTCCCTCGCACATGTGCAGGAGAAGTCCCTTCAGTTGTGTCCAACCCTGTGGACCATAGCGGGGCAGGCTTCTCTATCCATGAGATTCTCCAGGCAAGAATACTGGAGTGGGTTGCTGAGTCTTCCTCCAGAGGATTTTCCTGACCCAGGGATCGAGCTCATGTTTCCTGCAGCTCCCATATTGTAGGTGGATTCTTCACTGCTCAACCACTGGGGAAGTCCCTTCCCTTGCCTTCCTTATCCCTATTCTCCCATATAAGTTTTTCAACTCCCACCACAGCACTTACCAAATTAAACAGTGACAGCCTCTCACCTGTCTGTCTCCTCACCTGTGGGAGGATGGGGATGGATCAGGCCTGTTTCATCTCAGGTATAAATGGGTATTCAGCTCAGCACCTGCAGTGGCGCAGCCATTAAATAAGTATCTGTGGAATTGTTTTGTGGTTGTTGAATTCTCTGTTCCTGGGTGCCTATTTTGATAACTTGCCCACGACTGGGATTCCTCCTGCACCTCCCCAGTCCTCTCTGCACACTCAGGACCTGCCTTTGAACCAGTCCAATAACTGGGACTCCCTGATGACACAACGCCTAAACCTGACTGCCCACCTCTCCTTGGATTTCCCAATATTGCCATGGCTCCCAGGCGGCTCCCAAGCCTGGGAGCCACTTGTTTCCACCCACCTGTCAGGATCCTCGACGCTGCTTGATTTTCTCATGCCTGCTGTCTGCCTTCAGGGTGTCCCAATTGCAACTGCTGGACTGGATTTCCTCTCAAGTCCTGGAACTTTCCTGGAACTTTTTGGGACAAGCTGAGACTCTGGTAATAGAGTAATCACTAAGCTATGCAAAAAGAAATCAGGGGTAGAAAACAAAGTATATAGTGTACAATCATTTGTGACAAACCAAAAGAAGACACACTAGAGTTTGCATAAAAACATTGTTAGAAGATCTAGAAGAACCTGGAAACAGTGCAGCATGGAGTGGTTCAGTCCTGGGCAATATCGGGGAGGATTTATCTTTTGGCTGAAATAAGAATCTGTGAGCAATTTGGGAGACCCAAGTCCCATCCCTGGGTCGGAAAGATCTCCTGGGCGATCCCTGGAGGGGGAAATGGCAATCCACTCCAGGATTCTTGCCTGGAGAATTCCATAGACAGAGGAACCTGGTGGGTTACAGTCCGTGGGGTTGCAGAGGGTCCAACATGACTGAATGACTAACACTTTCACTTTCTTTCCTGTATTGTGGGGTAGGCTGCCTAATGGCTCCCTACCCCTCTCTCCAGAAAAGGTGTTCATATCCTAATTCCCAGGACCAGTGAATGTGTTGCCAAAAGAGATTTTGCAAATGTGATTAAGTTATGGTCTTGACGTGGAGCAATTATCTTTTCACCCCAAAAAAGTGACAGCCTCTCACCTGTCTGTCTCCTCACCTGTGGGAGGATGGGGATGGATCAGGCCTGTTTCATCTCAGGTATAAATGGGTATTCAGCTCAGCACCTGCAGTGGCGCAGCCATTAAATAAGTATCTGTGGAATTGTTTTGTGGTTGTTGAATTCTCTGTTCCTGGGTGCCTATTTTGATAACTTGCCCACGACTGGGATTCCTCCTGCACCTCCCCAGTCCTCTCTGCACACTCAGGACCTGCCTTTGAACCAGTCCAATAACTGGGACTCCCTGATGACACAACGCCTAAACCTGACTGCCCACCTCTCCTTGGATTTCCCAATATTGCCATGGCTCCCAGGCGGCTCCCAAGCCTGGGAGCCACTTGTTTCCACCCACCTGTCAGGATCCTCGACGCTGCTTGATTTTCTCATGCCTGCTGTCTGCCTTCAGGGTGTCCCAATTGCAACTGCTGGACTGGATTTCCTCTCAAGTCCTGGAACTTTCCTGGAACTTTTTTTGGGACAAGCTGAGACTCTGGTAATAGAGTAATCACTAAGCTATGCAAAAAGAAATCAGGGGTAGAAAACAAAGTATATAGTGTACAATCATTTGTGACAAACCAAAAGAAGACACACTAGAGTTTGCATAAAAACATTGTTAGAAGATCTAGAAGAACCTGGAAACAGTGCAGCATGGAGTGGTTCAGTCCTGGGCAATATCGGGGAGGGGGATTTATCTTTTGGCTGAAATAAGAATCTGTGAGCAATTTGGGAGACCCAAGTCCCATCCCTGGGTCGGAAAGATCTCCTGGGCGATCCCTGGAGGGGGAAATGGCAATCCACTCCAGGATTCTTGCCTGGAGAATTCCATAGACAGAGGAACCTGGTGGGTTACAGTCCGTGGGGTTGCAGAGGGTCCAACATGACTGAATGACTAACACTTTCACTTTCTTTCCCTGTATTGTGGGGTAGGCTGCCTAATGGCTCCCTACCCCTCTCTCCAGAAAAGGTGTTCATATCCTAATTCCCAGGACCAGTGAATGTGTTGCCAAAAGAGATTTTGCAAATGTGATTAAGTTATGGTCTTCGACGTGGAGCAATTATCCTGGATGATCTGGGTGACCTTAATGGAATCACAAGGGTCCTGCTCCCAAGAGGGAGGCTGGCGGTCCAGAGTTAGAGGGAGCAGGTGTGATATTGGAAGCAGAGCAGTGAAAGGTTGGGCACAGTGGGGAAGGAGAGAGAAACAGACAGACAGGGCTTCCCTGGTGGTCCAGTGGGTAAGGACACCGCCTTGCAGTGCAAGGGGCGCCAGTTCCATCCCTGGCCTGGGAAGATCCCACGTGCCGCGGAGCGGCTGGACCGATGTGTCCAATTACCGAGCCAGCCCTCTGGAGCGCATGCGCCCAGAGCCGGCGCTCTGCGACAACAGAGGCCACTGCAATGGGAGGCCCACACGGGCCAAAGAACAAAGATGGATGAGAATAGAGACATGAAAGACCAATAGAAGTGGCCCGCCCGCTCCCCTCCCTCCCCAACCCAACCCCCGCCCAAAATAAATAAATAAATAAATCTTTAAAAAATAAAAGAAAAAGCATCTGGAAGAAAATGTGACAAAATGTTAATGTAGTTATCTTTGGGTGGTAGGAGCATAGGCAATTTTTAGTTATAACTTTTTATTCTGAAATGGTGTAAGACTCACAGAGGGAAATCCCATATGCCCTTCACCCAACTTCCCCGTGATAGTATCTTACCCACGATTCTACTATCAATTCACAACAGGCATTATTCAGATTTCACCAGTTTTTAAATTACAGGCAATTTTATTTTTTTAATCTGTAATATTACCATTGTCTATTTCTCCTAAATTTTTATTTATTTTGCAATTGAAATATAATCGCTTTACAGAATTTTGTTGTCTTCTGCCAAACATCAGCATGAATCAGCCATTGGTGTATATAAGTTCTCTCCCTCTTGAATCTCCCTCCCATCTCCCTCCCCATCCCACCCCTCCAGTTTGTCACAGAGCTCCTGTTTGAGTTCCCTGAGTCATACAGCAAATTCCTATTGGCTATCTATTTTACATATGAAATTACAGGCGACTGTAGTATTCTCTGTTTTGTTGATCTGAACACATCACCTATATAACAGCAAAGAATTTTGAAAAAAAACCTTGATTCCTTCTTTAGTGTATCTGAACCTGCTCCCTTCTGCCTCCTGAGGTCTTTCCTATGTTTTCTCTTCTGGCTTCATTTCTCCACCCAGGTTATGAACACCCTCCACAGGACAACTAAGGGAAGGGAGGGAGATGGGACAGACCTTAACTGTCCTGGAAATCCATTCATTCAATAAACCTCTTTGCCATGGTTACTGTGGGCCAGGAATCAATGGAGAGTCAACTCAATACAAATTTCACTATCTACATTTTTTATTTTCTGTATGTTATGATGTTTGACGGGCTTCCCTGGTAGCTCAGTGGTAAAGAATTCACCAGTAATGTAGAAGACTTCATTTCAGTCCCTGGGTCAGGAAGATACCCTGGAGGAGGGAATGGCAACCCACTCCAATATTCTTGCTTGGAGAGCTCCATAGACAGAGGATCTTGGCAAGCTACAGTCCATGAGGTCACAAAGAGTTGGACATGACTGAAGCGACAGCACACAAGAACACATGATGCTTTGACATCTTAGATAGAATATGGGGACTTTCCTGGTGGTCCAGTGGCTAAGATTCCTCACTTCCTGTGCAGGGAGCCCGAGTTTGATTCCTGATCAGGAAGCTAGATCCCACACACCACAAAGAAGATCAAAGATCCTGAGGGCTACAACTAAAGACATGGCACTGCCAAATAAATAAATATTAAAAAAGAGAGAGAGAGGGTTTGGCTTGTGGAGAGGAGAGATTGCTCTTTCTGGGTCAACCCAATTAGAGAGAGAAAGAGCTCAGCCTTTCATATACAAGCAAACCCACCCAGAGCCACATCTGCTGTATCTGGCCCCCACGCCATGGGAAGCAATATTTCAGATCTTACTCATCCTAAAGCCGGATAGCAGGTAACTGGTATAGCGACCCATAAAACTAAGAGCCTTCTGAAGTGATTCAAACTAGTCCATCCCAGCCAGCCTTTCTCCTTGTTCCCGCTTTCTGCCTGCTGACCACATTGGGCTTTCCCTACATGGCCCTGTTTCTAGGATCTGTTATAGAATAAACTGTATTTTTCCTGAACCTCTCCTGTGTTCCCTCTTGTGGCCACACTGGGATGGCCATCCATAAGAGAACCTAGTACAAGCTTCCTCCTCCGGAGTGCACACTCTAGTGTATGAGACAGATGTTAATATTATACTCGTGAGTGTGACATTATAACCATGTGGGAATGCTATGGGGGAGGTGTTCATGGGACTCAGAACATTTTAACAGGGAGATGTGGCTCAGGTGTGGGGGCGTCAGAGCCGGTCTCCTTGAGGAAATGGCATGCGGTGAGATCTCCAGGATGATTCGTAGAAATTCACCAGGAAGTGGGGGAAGGTTTTCCAGGCACAAGTACTGGCTGGTAAAGAGGCTTCGCGGACGGAGCCCATGTGCAGGGGACTGGCCAGCCCCGTCACTGCTCAAGACTGAGTGGGTGGGGGGAGGTTTTAGGCACCAGAATTTCAATTTTAAAACTGTAAGAGTTTGGGGTGAAGTGTCTTAGTTCACCAGAGACTGGGGGGTTCCCAGGATACAGGATTTCAATGCTAGTCCTGGGAAAGTTCTGGGCAGACTAGACATGTTGGTCATCCTGTGTGACACCTTCAAGGAATTGAAGAAGATTCTTAGAGTGACTGTCTTCAGAAGCAGGCTCCAGAAGAGGATTCACATGCAAGGAGTTTATTTGGAAGAGGAGGGAAAAGGGGAAATGAGATGGGGAAGGGTGAGCAACCAGTAAAGGGGAGACTCTTGCTCCAGTGAGGGCTCTCCAGAGAACTTGAACCTGTAGGAGATTATAAGTAGACAGGTACATAGATAGATATGGGTACACAAAAGAGATATGGATGCGTGGATGGATGGGTGGAAACGATATCAAGCAAACCCACCCAGAGCCACATCTGCTGTATCTGGCCCCCACGCCATGGGAAGCAATATTTCAGATCTT
Organism: Tragulus kanchil; assembly: GCA_022376925.1. Classification (NCBI taxonomy): domain Eukaryota; kingdom Metazoa; phylum Chordata; class Mammalia; order Artiodactyla; family Tragulidae; genus Tragulus; species Tragulus kanchil. The sequence continues at coordinate 133,564,362 of JAIOJX010000002.1, read as the reverse complement.
ACTCATCCTAAAGCCGGATAGCAGGTAACTGGTATAGCGACCCATAAAACTAAGAGCCTTCTGAAGTGATTCAAACTAGTCCATCCCAGCCAGCCTTTCTCCTTGTTCCCGCTTTCTGCCTGCTGACCACATTGGGCTTTCCCTACATGGCCCTGTTTCTAGGATCTGTTATAGAATAAACTGTATTTTTCCTGAACCTCTCCTGTGTTCCCTCTTGTGGCCACACTGGGATGGCCATCCATAAGAGAACCTAGTACAAGCTTCCTCCTCCGGAGTGCACACTCTAGTGTATGAGACAGATGTTAATATTATACTCGTGAGTGTGACATTATAACCATGTGGGAATGCTATGGGGGAGGTGTTCATGGGACTCAGAACATTTTAACAGGGAGATGTGGCTCAGGTGTGGGGGCGTCAGAGCCGGTCTCCTTGAGGAAATGGCATGCGGTGAGATCTCCAGGATGATTCGTAGAAATTCACCAGGAAGTGGGGGAAGGTTTTCCAGGCACAAGTACTGGCTGGTAAAGAGGCTTCGCGGACGGAGCCCATGTGCAGGGGACTGGCCAGCCCCGTCACTGCTCAAGACTGAGTGGGTGGGGGGAGGTTTTAGGCACCAGAATTTCAATTTTAAAACTGTAAGAGTTTGGGGTGAAGTGTCTTAGTTCACCAGAGACTGGGGGGTTCCCAGGATACAGGATTTCAATGCTAGTCCTGGGAAAGTTCTGGGCAGACTAGACATGTTGGTCATCCTGTGTGACACCTTCAAGGAATTGAAGAAGATTCTTAGAGTGACTGTCTTCAGAAGCAGGCTCCAGAAGAGGATTCACATGCAAGGAGTTTATTTGGAAGAGGAGGGAAAAGGGGAAATGAGATGGGGAAGGGTGAGCAACCAGTAAAGGGGAGACTCTTGCTCCAGTGAGGGGCTCTCCAGAGAACTTGAACCTGTAGGAGATTATAAGTAGACAGGTACATAGATAGATATGGGTACACAGAGAGATATGGATGCATAGTCAGATGGATGCGTGGATGGATGGGTGGATATATACATTCCTAGATATATTTATAGGAAGGAGTTAAGTTACATCAATATGAAGGGTGGCAAGTCTAAAACCTGTAGGGTAACCTGGCAGGTTGGAGACTCAAGCAGGAGCTGATGCAATCTTAAGGATGAATTTCTCCTTTGAGAAGCTAAGATTTTGCTCCTGGTCTTGCACTGATAGAAGCTCATCCATATAACTGAGCAGAATCTCTTTTATTTAAAATCATCTGATTAGAGATGTTAATCACATCGACCAAATACCGTCACAGCCACGTTTTGGCTAGTATTTAGTGGAATAACTGGGTAGTATTGTTACCGAGCCCAAGCTTGCTCTGCTGGCTCCACGACAGGGCAATGAATCTGAGAGATGAGGTGTTGAGGCAAGGAATATGAGTTTCTTCACAAAGCTGGCTGATCGAGAAGATGGCAAACTAATGTCTTATAAAGTAACCACCTTGTTGGGGTCTGGGTGCCAGATTCTGGCTTTTACAGAGCCAGAGAGAGAGAAACAATGAACTAAAGTCCAAAGGTCGAATAGAGAGGGAAAGGCAGTGAGGAAGTGAAGTAGAAAGGGTTTTCAGTCTTGCAAAACATCTTTGGGAAGGGCCCGCCTTTGGAAAGTGAAAGTGCGGACCTCTCAGTCCTGTCTGATTCTTTGGGGTTCCATGGACTCTAGGCTGCCTGGCTCCTCTGTCCATGGAATTTTCCAGGCAAGGATACTGCAGTGGGTTGCCATTTCCTTCTCCAGAGGATCTTCCCAATCTAGGGACTGAACCGAGGTTTCCTGTGCTGCGGGCAGATTCTTTAACATCTGAGCCTCTGGAAAGAGGTGTGGTCATCTCTTCTTTTTTGTAGCCATTCACAGGTGGGCAGGGTCAGATTTCTCTTTATGAGCTGAACAAAGATACTTGAGTTTAAAAGTCAGGCAGAGGGGGAGGGTCCTTTCCTGTTCTGTAGTCACTAAGTTGTGTGTCTGATTCTTTGTGATCCCATGGACTGCAGCACACCAGGCTTCCCAATCCTTCAGTATCTCCAGGAGTTTGCTCAAACTTGTGTCTACAGAATTGATGATGTCATTCAACCATCTCCTTCTCTGTTACCCTTTTCTCCTCGTGCCCTCAATCTTTCCCAGCATCAGGGGCTTTTCCAGTAAGTTAGCTTTTTGCATCAGGTGGCCAAAGTATTAGCTTCAGCATCAGTCCTTCCAATGAATATTCAGGGTGGATTCCCTTTAGGAATGATTGGTTTGAACTCCTTGCTATCTGAAAGACTCTTAAGAGTCTTCTCAAACGCCACCATTTGAAAGCATCAATTCTTCAATGTTCAACCTTCTTTACAGTTCAGCTCTCACAACCGTCCATGACTACTAGAACAACCATAGTTTTGACCATATGGATCTTTCGGGGATAAAGTGATGTCTCTGCTTTTTAATACACCTTCTAAGTTTGTCATAACCTTTCTTCCAAGGAGCAAGCATCTTTTAATTTTATGGCTGCAGTCACCATCCACAGTAATTTTGGGGCCCAAGAAAATAAAGTCTGTCACTGTTACCATTTTTTCTCCATCTATTTGCCACGAAGTGATAAGACTAGATGCCATGATCTTAGGTTTTCTTTTTCTTTTCTTAAATTTTTATCTTTTTAGCACCAAAAACATTTTGTATTGGGGTATAGTCAGTTAACAATTTTGTGATAGTTTCAGGTAGACAGTGAAGGGGTTTGGTCACACATATACATATATCCTGCCTCCTCCCAGCCCCCTCCCATCCAGGCTAGTCCATAGCATTGAGCAGAGTTCCATGTGCTATACAATAAAATGTGTTGGTTATCCATTTCAAATGGTGCAGTGTACACATGACTTTCTCAGAGACCCCAACCATCCCCTCCCCACTGCAACCATAAATTCGTTTTCTAAGTTTGAGAGTCTCTTTCCTTTTTGTAAAGAAGTTCATTTGTATCATTTCTTTTTAGAGTCCACATAAAAGGGATATCATATACTATTTCTCCTTTGCTGCCTGACTTAACTTCACTCAGTATGACACTCTCTAGGTCCATCCATATTGCTGCAAGTCGCCTTATTTCATTCTTTTTAATGGCTGAGTAATACACCACATCTTCTTTATCCATTCCTCTGTTGATGGACATTTAGGTTGTTCCTGTGTCTTGGCGATTGTAAACGGTGCTGCAATGAACATTGGGGAGCATGTATATCTTCAGGCCATGTTTTTTTCTTTCTGGATATGCACCCAGGAGAGGGATTGCAGGGTCCTGTGGCAGCTCTATGTTTAGTTCTTTAAGGAACCTCCACACAGCTCTCCATGGTGGCCAATTTACATTCCTACCAACAGTGCAAGAGGGTTCCTCCACACCCTCTCCAGCATTCGTTGTTTGTGGATTTTTTAATGATAGCCATTCTGACTGGTGTGAGTCAGAATGTAGTTTTAATTTGCATTTCTCTAATAACTAGCAATTTTGCACATCTTTTCATGTATCTGTTGGCCACCCGTATGTTCTCTTTAGAGAAATGTCTATTCAGGTCATCTACCCACTTTTTGAGGAGGTTGTTTGTTTTGATGATATTGAGTGTCATAAACTGTTTGTAAATTTTGGAGACTAGTCCTTTATCAGTCACATCATTTGCAAATATTTTCTCCCAGTCTGTGCATTGTCTTTTTGTTTTGTTTATTGTTTCCTTTGCTGTGCAAAAACTTTTGAGCTTAAGTAGGTCCCATTTCTTTATTTTTGCTTTTATTTCCATTATTCTGGGAGATGGATTAAAAAAGATTCTGCTGTAATTTATGTCAGAGTGTTCTGCCTATGTTTTCCTCTAAGAATTGGAACAATTTCAGAAGGATAGGTGTCAACTCTTCTCTAAATGTTTAATAAAATTCACCTGTGAAGGCATCAGGTCCTGAACTTTTGTTTGGGGGGAGGTTTTCTTTTTTCTTTAAATTTTTATTGGGGTATATTTGATTTACAATGTTGCATTAGCTTCAGGTGTACAGCAAAGTTGTTACACGTTTTTAGAGTTTTCTTGTTTTCAGGTATACATAGTCCCCAAACAGTCATAGATAAATCCCTGACCCCTCTCTCCTGAACCCTCCCTCCTTTTTCCCCCTTCCCTCTCCCACTCTAGGTTGATGCTTGGTCTCCATGTAGGTTCCCTTAGTCTTACAGCTTAATCACAGTGGCAATCTCTACTACATATGATAGTGTAGGTTTCCTTGTTGCTTTTTCCATACCTCTTGTCCAGTCTTCCCCTTTTTTTGGGAGGTTCTTGATCATGGTTTCAATTTCAATGCTTGTGATTGGTCTGTTCATATTTTCTGTTTCTTCCTGGTTCAGTCAAAGGAGACTATACCTTTCTAAGAAATTGTCCATTTCTTCCAGGTTGTCCATTTTATTGGCATAGAGTTGTTCATACTAGTCTCATGATTCTTGGAATTTGTGTAGAGTCTGTTGTAGCTTCTCCTTCTTCATTTCTAATTTTACGTTTAGATTTTTTATGTATCTGTTGGCCACCCGTATGTTCTCTTTAGAGAAATGTCTATTCAGGTCATCTACCCACTTTTTGAGGAGGTTGTTTGTTTTGATGATATTGAGTGTCATAAACTGTTTGTAAATTTTGGAGACTAGTCCTTTATCAGTCACATCATTTGCAAATATTTTCTCCCAGTCTGTGCATTGTCTTTTTGTTTTGTTTATTGTTTCCTTTGCTGTGCAAAAACTTTTGAGCTTAAGTAGGTCCCATTTCTTTATTTTTGCTTTTATTTCCATTATTCTGGGAGATGGATTAAAAAAGATTCTGCTGTAATTTATGTCAGAGTGTTCTGCCTATGTTTTCCTCTAAGAATTGGAACAATTTCAGAAGGATAGGTGTCAACTCTTCTCTAAATGTTTAATAAAATTCACCTGTGAAGGCATCAGGTCCTGAACTTTTGTTTGGGGGGAGGTTTTCTTTTTTCTTTAAATTTTTATTGGGGTATATTTGATTTACAATGTTGCATTAGCTTCAGGTGTACAGCAAAGTTGTTACACGTTTTTAGAGTTTTCTTGTTTTCAGGTATACATAGTCCCCAAACAGTCATAGATAAATCCCTGACCCCTCTCTCCTGAACCCTCCCTCCTTTTTCCCCCTTCCCTCTCCCACTCTAGGTTGATGCTTGGTCTCCATGTAGGTTCCCTTAGTCTTACAGCTTAATCACAGTGGCAATCTCTACTACATATGATAGTGTAGGTTTCCTTGTTGCTTTTTCCATACCTCTTGTCCAGTCTTCCCTTCTTTTGGGAGGTTCTTGATCATGGTTTCAATTTCAATGCTTGTGATTGGTCTGTTCATATTTTCTGTTTCTTCCTGGTTCAGTCAAAGGAGACTATACCTTTCTAAGAAATTGTCCATTTCTTCCAGGTTGTCCATTTTATTGGCATAGAGTTGTTCATACTAGTCTCATGATTCTTGGAATTTGTGTAGAGTCTGTTGTAGCTTCTCCTTCTTCATTTCTAATTTTACTGATTTGAGTCCTTTACCTTTTTTTCTTGATGAATCTGGCTAAAAATTTATCAGTCTTGTTTATTTTTACACAGAACCGGCTTTTCATTTCACTGATCTTTGCAATTATTTTCTTTGTCTCTATTTCATTGATTTCTGCTCTGATGTTTATGATTTCCTTCCTTCTACTAACCTGAGGTTTTGTTTGTTCTTCTTTCTCTAGTCATTTTAGGTGTATGGTTAGATTGTTTACTTGAGATTTTTCTTGTTTCTTGAGGTAAGATTGTATTGCTATAAACTTCCCTCTTAGAACTGCTTTTGCTGCATCCCATAAGTTTTGGATTGTTGTGCATTCATTTTCATTTGTTTCTCAGTATTTTTTTATTTCTTTTTTGATTTCTTCATTGATTCAATGGTTGTTTAGTAGCATATTGCTTATCTGTCACATGTTTGTATTTCATGTTTGTAGTTTATTTCTAATCTCATAGCATTATGATCAGAGAAGATGCTTGATATTATTTCAATTTTCCAAGGCTTGCTTTGTGGCTCAGCTTGTGGTCAATCCTAGAGAAGGTTCCATGTGCAGTTGAGAAAAATGTGTAGTCTGCTGCTTTAAAATATCAATTAAGTTCAATTAGTCTCAAGTGTCATTTAAGGCCTGGGTTTCCTTATTGACTTTCTGTCTGGATGATCTATCCATTGATGAAAGTGGGGTATTAAAGTCCCCCATTATTATTGTGTTACTGTCAATTTCTCCTTTTATATTTGTTGGTAGTTGCCTAACATATTGAGGTGCTCCTATGTTAGGTGCACATATATTTACAATTGCTATACCTTCTTCTTGAATTGAACCCTTGATCATTATGTACTGTCCTTCTTTGTCTCTTATAACAGTCTTTGTTTTAAAGTCTATTTTGTCTGATAATGAGTATTGCTATTCCAGCTTTCTTATAATTTCCATTTGTATGAAATACCTCCTTCCATCTCTTTACTCTCAGTCTGTAAGTGTCACTTGGTGTGAAGTGGGTCATTATAGATAACATATATATGGGTCTTGTTTTTGTATCCACTCAGCCAGTCTATGTCATTTGGTTGGTGCATTTCTTTATTTATTTTAAATTTTGGCCTCTTTAATTTTTTTTTTTTTTTAATTCATTTTCATCCGTCTTTGTTCTTTGGCCTGTGTGGGTCTCCCATTGCAGTGGCCTCTCTCACTGCAGAGCACATGTGCCCAGAGCACTGGTTTGTAATTAGACATACCGGTTCAGCCTTGAACTGGTAATGGTATGTAACAGCAGCAATGAAAGGCAAGTCGAATAAACAGTTTCCAATATAGGATTAGAATTGGTTTCTCCTGCAAAAGTATTCCCTAACCAAGTGGGCATACAAAATTAACAGTCAATCCAGTGCCTCTTGTGGGTTTTATCCTGCTGGGGCACACTGGGAGGCAGTGACACACCAAAGACATGACAGGATGATCCACTCAGGTGAGGAGCATTGGATATTTACCCTCCGACTCTCATCAGCCATTGCCTGATGACTGCTGGGGGATAGGGGAGACAGACCAGGGAAGGGAGGCAAGTAAGCAAGGAGTTTCAGAGACCAGAGGAAGTACTCAGGCAGGACAGTGGGCTGAGATGGTTTGGAAGAGGAGAAGGGTGGAATGTTCACTAAAGAAGGCCCCTGGGAATCAAGTGCAGAGAGTAAAGTAGAAAGGGTGTGGCCAGAAAGAATCTTGCAAGGCCACATGAGGATTTGGGCTTTAAATCATGAACAATGGAAAGCATTATGTAAGGAGAGGCATAATGGCCAGTGGAAAGATCAAAAGACTTTTCTATTGATTCTGATCCATTAGGATCATGGAACATATTAAAGAGCCCAAAATAAACCCACACACCTATGGTCTATCAAAGATCTTTTGAAAACACAAATCCGGTCCTTATGCCTCTCCTTAACCTCAACCCTCTTCAACAAAGGAAGTAAGAATATAAAATGGGAAAAAGCAGTCCCTTCAGCAAGTGGTTCTGGAAAAGTTGGACAGCTGCAAGTAAATCAATGAAGTTAGATTGCATCCTCACACAATGCACAAAAATATACTCAAAATGGCTTAAAGGTTTAAACATGAGCGATGACACTCTAAAACTCCTAGAAGAGAGCATAAGCAAACCACCCTCCGATATAAATCCTAATGTTTTCTTAGGTCAATCTCCCAAGGTAATCGAAAAAAAATTAAACAAATGAACAAACATGCAAGATTTTGCACAGCAAAATTATTCAGAGAAAGGACAGCCTACAGAATTTGAGAAAATATTTACAAATGATGAGACTGACAAGTGTTTAATCTGCAAAATATACAAACAACTTATATACCTCAACAACAAAGCGACAAACAACTCAATCAATATTGAGACCGTAATGGACATTCTCCAAGGAAGACATACAGATGGCTAGCAGGCACATGAAAAGATACTCAACATCACTAATAATTAGAGAAATGCAAATCAAAACTACAGTGAGGTATTGTGAGAGTAGAAAAAATGTTTTAACTTGATAAAAGGACTCTGTCTTAGACAGAAAGACTGCATCCTTAACTCTCAGTGAGCCTTGGACTCTGTGCCAAGAAATTTTAAAGATAAAGAAATACCAGAGGTATGAAGCAATGAAAAACAGAGCTGACCTTGCATTGGGCCCAGACCTCCGAGAATCAGAGAGATGTAGCTTCCCCCACGTGGCTGATATGCACAACACTATCTATTGCTAACATTTTTTTCAGACATAACTTCAAAGGGTTTTGAGACATGGGTTTATACATGTAAACTCTTAAGTATAAATGTGAGTTGCAGGCTTCCTTGGTTGGAAGCAATTCCCCAATGGGTCTGTTGATGTAATAAACTGAACTCCACTATCCACTCTGTCACTCTGTGTGAGATTGTTTCTCGGAGTTTGGCTATAACAGTATCACCTCACACCAGTCAAAATGGCTGTCATTCAAACGTCTACAAAGAAAAAAAGTCAACAAATAGCAAATACTGGAGAGTGTGGAGAAGAGGGAACCCTCTGAGGCTATTGGCAGAAATGTAAATTAGTGCAGTCTTAAAATGATTGATGTAAAACATTATAAAATGGGAAAAAGCAGTCCCTTCAGCAAGTGGTTCTGGAAAAGTTGGACAGCTGCAAGTAAATCAATGAAGTTAGATTGCATCCTCACACAATGCACAAAAATATACTCAAAATGGCTTAAAGGTTTAAACATGAGCGATGACACTCTAAAACTCCTAGAAGAGAGCATAAGCAAACCACCCTCCGATATAAATCCTAATGTTTTCTTAGGTCAATCTCCCAAGGTAATCGAAAAAAAATTAAACAAATGAACAAACATGCAAGATTTTGCACAGCAAAATTATTCAGAGAAAGGACAGCCTACAGAATTTGAGAAAATATTTACAAATGATGAGACTGACAAGTGTTTAATCTGCAAAATATACAAACAACTTATATACCTCAACAACAAAGCGACAAACAACTCAATCAATATTGAGACCGTAATGGACATTCTCCAAGGAAGACATACAGATGGCTAGCAGGCACATGAAAAGATACTCAACATCACTAATAATTAGAGAAATGCAAATCAAAACTACAGTGAGGTATTGTGAGAGTAGAAAAAATGTTTTAACTTGATAAAAGGACTCTGTCTTAGACAGAAAGACTGCATCCTTAACTCTCAGTGAGCCTTGGACTCTGTGCCAAGAAATTTTAAAGATAAAGAAATACCAGAGGTATGAAGCAATGAAAAACAGAGCTGACCTTGCATTGGGCCCAGACCTCCGAGAATCAGAGAGATGTAGCTTCCCCCACGTGGCTGATATGCACAACACTATCTATTGCTAACATTTTTTTCAGACATAACTTCAAAGGGTTTTGAGACATGGGTTTATACATGTAAACTCTTAAGTATAAATGTGAGTTGCAGGCTTCCTTGGTTGGAAGCAATTCCCCAATGGGTCTGTTGATGTAATAAACTGAACTCCACTATCCACTCTGTCACTCTGTGTGAGATTGTTTCTCGGAGTTTGGCTATAACAGTATCACCTCACACCAGTCAAAATGGCTGTCATTCAAACGTCTACAAAGAAAAAAAGTCAACAAATAGCAAATACTGGAGAGTGTGGAGAAAAGGGAACCCTCTGAGGCTATTGGCAGAAATGTAAATTAGTGCAGTCATTATGGAAAACAGTATGGAATCTCCAAAGAAAAGTAAAAACTCAAAGTAGAACTACCATATGATTCAGCGATTCCAGTCCTGGACATATGTCCAGACAAAGCCATGACTCAAAAATATACATGCGGCTGGGCTTCTCTTGTGGCTCAGTGGATAAGAACCCGTCTGCCAATGCAGGAGACACAGGTTCCATCCCTGATTTGGGAAGATCCCACATACTGCAGAGCAGCTAAACCCACACATCAACAAAGACCCAGCACAGCCAAACATAAATAAATAAAAGTTTAAAAAAAAAAAAAATATACATGCGGGCTTCCCCTGGTGGTCCAGTGGGTAAGGACACTGCCTTGCAGTGTAAGGGGCGCCGATTCGATCCCTGGCCTGGGAAGATCCCACGTGCCGCGGAGCAGCTGGACCCATGTGTCCAATTACCAAGCCGGAGCTCTGGGGTGCATGCGCCCAGAGCCAGCGCTCTGCAGTGACAGACGCCACCGCGATGGGAGGCCCATGGGAGCCAAGGAACAAAGACGGATGAAAATAGAGAAATGAAAGACCAATAGAAGTGGCCCACCCACTCCCCTCCCTCCCCAACCAGACCCCCGCCCAAAATAAATAAATAAATAAATCTTAAAAAAAAAATATATATATATATATATACATGCATCCTTATGTTCACAGTAGTACTATTCACAAAAGCCAAGATGTGAACCTTATGATGGGCAGATAAAGAAGATGTAGTACAGGATTCCCCTGGTGGTCCAGTGGTTACGAATCTGCCTGCCAATACAGGGGACAATGGTTTGATCCCTGTTCCAGGACGATTCCAATGCCATGTGGCAACTAAGCCCATGAGCCACAGCTCCTGAAGCCCATTCACCCTAGAGTCTGTGTTCAACAACAAAGAAGCCACTATAATGAGAAGCTTATGCCCCAGCTAGAGTGGACTCCATTTGGAGTAATTTAAAACTGAACTCCACTATCCACTCTGTCACTCTGTGTGAGATTGTTTCTCGGAGTTTGGCTATAACAGTATCACCTCACACCAGTCAAAATGGCTGTCATTCAAACGTCTACAAAGAAAAAAAGTCAACAAATAGCAAATACTGGAGAGTGTGGAGAAAGGGAACCCTCTGAGGCTATTGGCAGAAATGTAAATTAGTGCAGTCATTATGGAAAACAGTATGGAATCTCCAAAGAAAAGTAAAAACTCAAAGTAGAACTACCATATGATTCAGCGATTCCAGTCCTGGACATATGTCCAGACAAAGCCATGACTCAAAAATATACATGCGGCTGGGCTTCTCTTGTGGCTCAGTGGATAAGAACCCGTCTGCCAATGCAGGAGACACAGGTTCCATCCCTGATTTGGGAAGATCCCACATACTGCAGAGCAGCTAAACCCACACATCAACAAAGACCCAGCACAGCCAAACATAAATAAATAAAAGTTTAAAAAAAAAAAAAATATACATGCGGGCTTCCCCTGGTGGTCCAGTGGGTAAGGACACTGCCTTGCAGTGTAAGGGGCGCCGATTCGATCCCTGGCCTGGGAAGATCCCACGTGCCGCGGAGCAGCTGGACCCATGTGTCCAATTACCAAGCCGGAGCTCTGGGGTGCATGCGCCCAGAGCCAGCGCTCTGCAGTGACAGACGCCACCGCGATGGGAGGCCCATGGGAGCCAAGGAACAAAGACGGATGAAAATAGAGAAATGAAAGACCAATAGAAGTGGCCCACCCACTCCCCTCCCTCCCCAACCAGACCCCCGCCCAAAATAAATAAATAAATAAATCTTAAAAAAAAAATATATATATATATATATACATGCATCCTTATGTTCACAGTAGTACTATTCACAAAAGCCAAGATGTGAACCTTATGATGGGCAGATAAAGAAGATGTAGTACAGGATTCCCCTGGTGGTCCAGTGGTTACGAATCTGCCTGCCAATACAGGGGACAATGGTTTGATCCCTGTTCCAGGACGATTCCAATGCCATGTGGCAACTAAGCCCATGAGCCACAGCTCCTGAAGCCCATTCACCCTAGAGTCTGTGTTCAACAACAAAAGAAGCCACTATAATGAGAAGCTTATGCACCACAGCTAGGGAGTGGACTCCACTTGCTGCAGTTAGAGAAAGCCTACGCACAGCAGTGAAGACACAGTACAGCCAAAAATGAAAAAGCAAAGAAGACATGGTACATATATGCAATGGAATACTCCTTAGCCCCAAAAAAGAAGAGAAGAAAGTCATGTTGCTACATAGATACAACTAGAGATTATCATACTAAGTCAAGTAAGTCAGAAAGAGACAGACAAACACCATATGACATCATTTACGCTTGGAATCTGAAATGTGGGATAAGGGGGCCTGCTGAGTTGAGGTATTGGAACAGCCACTTCATACCAGGGGTCAGGTCTGACATGCTGGGAGCAAGGCCTCTGCACTCGGCTCCCTGTGAGGAAGTGAAAACAGACTGAGCACAGAGGAAACAAGGTTGCACAGTTCTGAACCAGGGACTAACCGCCCCTAGGAGAGAATTCCTAGGAGGACTCCAGGCACCCAGTAAATGATGTAATGAGAGATGTCCAAAAGAGAACTCAGGAGCCCAGAGGAAGATCCTTAGAACAGATATGGGGAGCCTGGAAACATTCCCCAGAAATCCCTGGGAAGGGCAGCCTGGTGGAAGACTGCAGGTCCAGTGGATCAACGGGGAGAAGCCCAAACAACGGTAATGCCGTAATTAATGAAAGATGGGAATGCCAGGAGATGTGGGTTATAGTAAATTCAACAGCCTCAACTATGAACAAGACAGACATGGTCTTGAACCTCACAGACAGGGCCACTGTCTACAAATACAAAATTGATTCAAATAGAGATTGCAGTCTGTGAAAGGGCCGGCAAACCTTTTCTATAAATGACCAGACATAAGTAGTACTATTCACAAAAGCCAAGATGTGAACCTTATGATGGGCAGATAAAGAAGATGTAGTACAGGATTCCCCTGGTGGTCCAGTGGTTACGAATCTGCCTGCCAATACAGGGGACAATGGTTTGATCCCTGTTCCAGGACGATTCCAATGCCATGTGGCAACTAAGCCCATGAGCCACAGCTCCTGAAGCCCATTCACCCTAGAGTCTGTGTTCAACAACAAAAGAAGCCACTATAATGAGAAGCTTATGCACCACAGCTAGGGAGTGGACTCCACTTGCTGCAGTTAGAGAAAGCCTACGCACAGCAGTGAAGACACAGTACAGCCAAAAATGAAAAAGCAAAGAAGACATGGTACATATATGCAATGGAATACTCCTTAGCCCCAAAAAAGAAGAGAAGAAAGTCATGTTGCTACATAGATACAACTAGAGATTATCATACTAAGTCAAGTAAGTCAGAAAGAGACAGACAAACACCATATGACATCATTTACGCTTGGAATCTGAAATGTGGGATAAGGGGGCCTGCTGAGTTGAGGTATTGGAACAGCCACTTCATACCAGGGGTCAGGTCTGACATGCTGGGAGCAAGGCCTCTGCACTCGGCTCCCTGTGAGGAAGTGAAAACAGACTGAGCACAGAGGAAACAAGGTTGCACAGTTCTGAACCAGGGACTAACCGCCCCTAGGAGAGAATTCCTAGGAGGACTCCAGGCACCCAGTAAATGATGTAATGAGAGATGTCCAAAAGAGAACTCAGGAGCCCAGAGGAAGATCCTTAGAACAGATATGGGGAGCCTGGAAACATTCCCCAGAAATCCCTGGGAAGGGCAGCCTGGTGGAAGACTGCAGGTCCAGTGGATCAACGGGGAGAAGCCCAAACAACGGTAATGCCGTAATTAATGAAAGATGGGGAATGCCAGGAGATGTGGGTTATAGTAAATTCAACAGCCTCAACTATGAACAAGACAGACATGGTCTTGAACCTCACAGACAGGGCCACTGTCTACAAATACAAAATTGATTCAAATAGAGATTGCAGTCTGTGAAAGGGCCGGCAAACCTTTTCTATAAATGACCAGACAATAAGTATTTTAGGTTTCACGTCATATGGTCTCTGTTATAACTTCTCTACTCTGCTATTGCAGTGAGAAAGCAATCATAGACAATGCACAAGCAAATAGGCATTGTTGTATTTCAATAAATCTTTACTTATGAGGAAAGATGGCACAGAATGAACCTATCTACAAAACAGAAACTGACTCACAGGCACAGAGGACAGACTTGTGGCTGCCCAGGAGGCGGTGGAAAAGGAGAGAGGGATTGAGAGTCTGGGATTAGCACATGCAAATTATTATGTATAGAATAGATAAACAGCAAGGTCCTATTGTATAGCACAGGGAGCTATATCCAATCTCATGGGATAAGTCAGGATGGAAAAGAATATAAAAATGAATGTGTGTGTGTGTGTGTATATATATATACACACATACATATATATATATATGTATATATATATATGTGTGTGTGTGTATATATATATATATAATGGAGTCACTTGTCTGTACAGTAGAAATTAGTACAGCATTGTAAATCAACTATACTTCAGGGGCTTCACTGGTGGCTCAGTGATAAAGAATTTACTTGCCAATGCAGGGGATATGGGTTCCATCCCTGGTCTGGGGAGATCCCACATGCCATGGAGCAACTAAGCCCATGTGACTACTGAGCCTGTATGCTTCAGCTATTGAAGCCTACATGCCTGGAGCCCATGCTCCACAAGAGAAACCACTGCAGTGAAAGCCCATGCATCACAACCAGAGAGTAGCTCCCTCTCTCTCCAAGTAGTGAAAACTCAGTGCGGCAACGAAGACCCAGGGTAGTCACAAAAAAACGATATTTCAATAAAAAGAAACAGAGAATCAAAAAAAAAAAAAAAAAGATCTTGAGGCTCTGATGAGAAAAATGTATTGGAAAGGGGTCAAGAGGATGTGGCACCACTAGGGTGGAAGCTCTTGCTGGAGCCAGACAGTGGCACCTGGGAGAGGGTGGTGACTCTGAGGGTAGAGAGAAGACAAAGCTCCAGTACTCTGGCCACCTGATGTGTAGAGATGACTCATTGGAAAAGACCGTGATGCTGAATAAAATAGAGGTCACGAGGAGAAGGGGACGACAGAGGACAAGATGGTTGGATGGCATCACTAAGTCCATGGACATGAGTTTGAGACAGCTCTGGCAGATGATGAGGGACAGGGAAGCCTAGTGTGCTGCAGCCCATGAGATCACAAAGAGTTGGACACAACTGAGCACCTGAACTGAATGGACAACTGTCCAGGGAACTAAATCAACAGGTCTTGGTTATCAATGTAGGATTGATCAGAGGGTATCGAAAGGAGAGTATCAAAGACATCCCTACTTCAGGAATCCTGGACTTATTTCTAAAACATATATATATATATATATATATATATATTTTTTTTTTTTTTTTGGAGGGGAGAGGCTACCTGAGGCCCAGGTATGGACCCAACAGCTCAGAAGTTGTCCACAACCAGCTCAACTATGAGAATCACCTTCAGATAACCTTGCCTGTTGCCTGAGATGTTTTCATATCCTAGGATGCTTATTGCATAATCAGAAAACTCCTGTTGAAAATACAGCTGGATGATACAGTGTAAATGGAGGGTGACCATGGAAAACATTGCTTTAGCCTCTCAACATGAGGATGGATCTCATAATGAGACCAGGGATGGAATGAAGTTGAGAAATCAGACACCCAAAGCCCGTCACCTTGAAGTGAGCACCCTGAACCCCCATTCTTTGCTTGTCCAAACATTGGATACTCCTTAAATTCCCACCTGCTTTCTGTGTTATATTTTGTTTTGTCCACTGTGTGGAACAAAGGGTGGATTTACTGACTCTGGTGGGAGGGGGGATTAAGAAGAGATGGGAAAAGCAATGTCACATTAGGACTTTCCCTGTTGCCCTTGGCTTTAAGAAGCCGGGTGTAAGGAGAGTATCAGATGGTCATGGGGTAATTTGATTAAACTGGAATTTGCCTACCCCCATTTCCAGCATTTTGAGAATCTTCCTCTGAAAGGAAACTTGGCCCAGCTGCTGAACAAGAAGACGGGGCAGATCACTGTGACCTGACCATACAAATAACTAGAAAACCAAACTGAGCTTTAATTTCCAATGGTGTCTGAAGCCAGGCTCATCTCCTCCTCAGCCATTGGTTCAAGCTTGAAATCCATGGGGAGTTGTGGAAGGCCCCCACTTATCCATGCCTCCTGCTATTCCTGTTTTGAGGAGTTGTTTCCCATATTTACCATAACTGGTCCCAGGGGTTGGCAGAATAATGGCCTCCAAAGATTCCATGTTATAACCCCTGGAACCTGTGAATATGCTGTTGTTCAGTCGCTCAGTCACATTCAACTCTTTGTCCCCATGGACCACAGCACTCCAGGCTCCTCCATTCTCCACTATCTCCTGGAGTTTGCTCAGATTCATGTCCACTGAGTCAGTGATGCCATCTATCTATCTTATCCTCTGCTGCCCCCTTCTCCTTTTGGCTTCTGTCTTTTCCAGCATCAGCGTCTTTTCCAATGAGTGAGCTCTCTGCATCAGTTGGCCAAAGTATTGGAGCTTCAGCTTCAGCGTCAGTCCTTCCAATAATATTAAGGGCTGACTTCCTTTAGGATTGATTGGTTTGATCTCCTTGCAGTCCATGGGACTCTCAAAGAGTCTTCTCCAGCACCACAATTAGAAAACATCAAATCTCCAGTGCTCAGCCTTCTTTATGGTCCAGATCTCACACCTGTACATGACTACTGGAAAAACCTTAGCTTTTTTTTTTTTTTTCTAATGGACCTTTGTTGGCAAAGTGATGTCTCTGATTTTTTAATATGCTGTCTAGGTTTGTCATCACGCTTCTTTCAAGGAGCAAGCATCTTTTAATGTTATGACTACACTCACCATTTGCAATGATTTTGGAGCCAATGAAAATAAAATCTCTCACTGCTTCCACTTTTCCCCCTTTTATGTGCCATGAAGTGATGGGACCGGATACCTTGAGCTTTGTTTTTTCAATGTTGAGTTTTAAACCAGCTTGATCTTTCACCCTCCTCAGGGGACTTTTTAGTTCCCCTTCACTTTCTGTCATTAGAGTGGGTATCATCTGCCTATCAGAGATTGTTGATGTTTCTCCTGGCAGTCTCAATTCCAGTTGGTGATTCATCCAGCCTGGCATTTCCAATGATATAGTCCGCAAGAAACGGGTGCAGAAGGCTCACGGCCTGACCATTATGAAACCCAAATGTTTTCCTTCCCTTTCCCCAGCCATTGGTTCAAGCTTGAAATCCATGGGGAGTTGTGGAAGGCCCACTTATCCATGCCTCCTGCTATTCCTGTTTTGAGGAGTTGTTTCCCATATTTACCATAACTGGTCCCAGGGGTTGGCAGAATAATGGCCTCCAAAGATTCCATGTTATAACCCCTGGAACCTGTGAATATGCTGTTGTTCAGTCGCTCAGTCACATTCAACTCTTTGTCCCCATGGACCACAGCACTCCAGGCTCCTCCATTCTCCACTATCTCCTGGAGTTTGCTCAGATTCATGTCCACTGAGTCAGTGATGCCATCTATCTATCTTATCCTCTGCTGCCCCCTTCTCCTTTTGGCTTCTGTCTTTTCCAGCATCAGCGTCTTTTCCAATGAGTGAGCTCTCTGCATCAGTTGGCCAAAGTATTGGAGCTTCAGCTTCAGCGTCAGTCCTTCCAATAATATTAAGGGCTGACTTCCTTTAGGATTGATTGGTTTGATCTCCTTGCAGTCCATGGGACTCTCAAAGAGTCTTCTCCAGCACCACAATTAGAAAACATCAAATCTCCAGTGCTCAGCCTTCTTTATGGTCCAGATCTCACACCTGTACATGACTACTGGAAAAACCTTAGCTTTTTTTTTTTTTTTCTAATGGACCTTTGTTGGCAAAGTGATGTCTCTGATTTTTAATATGCTGTCTAGGTTTGTCATCACGCTTCTTTCAAGGAGCAAGCATCTTTTAATGTTATGACTACACTCACCATTTGCAATGATTTTGGAGCCAATGAAAATAAAATCTCTCACTGCTTCCACTTTTCCCCCTTTTATGTGCCATGAAGTGATGGGACCGGATACCTTGAGCTTTGTTTTTTCAATGTTGAGTTTTAAACCAGCTTGATCTTTCACCCTCCTCAGGGGACTTTTTAGTTCCCCTTCACTTTCTGTCATTAGAGTGGGTATCATCTGCCTATCAGAGATTGTTGATGTTTCTCCTGGCAGTCTCAATTCCAGTTGGTGATTCATCCAGCCTGGCATTTCCAATGATATAGTCCGCAAGTAAGTTGAATAAGCAGGGTGACAACATGCGGCCTTGTTGTACTCCTTTCCCAATTTGGAACCAATCAGTTGGTCCACATAAGGTTCTGCTTCTTGGCTCGCATGCAAGTTTCTCAGGAGACAGATAAAATGGTCTGATATTCCCATCTCTTTAAGAATTTTCCAGAGTTTGTTGTGATCCACACAGTCAAAGGCTTTAGGTTACATGGAAAAGGAGAAGTTAAGGTTGTTAATTAATTGACCCAGAGGTGGGGAGATTATCCTGGATTATCTGAATGGGCCAGTGTAAGCATGTGCATGGATGTGTGTGCTAAGTCACTTTAGTCATGTCTGACTCTTTGCAACCCCCTAGACTGTTAGCCTGCCAGAATCCTCTGTCCATGGGATTCTCCAGGGAAGAATACTAGAGTGGGCAGCACGCCCTCCTCCAGGGGATTGTCCCAGCCCTGGGATCAAACTTAAATATCTTTTATGTCTCCTGCATTAGCAGGCAGGTTCTTTACCACTAGTGCCACCTGGGAAGCCCCAGTGTAATCACTGATGTCCTTAAAGGCAGAAGAAGAATGCAAGAGTCAGAACTAGAGGGATAGCTTCAACCGGGCATCACTGGTTTTGAAGATGAAAAGGAACAGGGGCCAAGGAGTGCAGGTATCTCTGGATACTAAGAAAGCCAGGAAAATGGATTCTTCCCTAGGGTCTCTGGAAGAAACTGAGCCCTCTTAGCCCATCTGTCTCGGTTTGTCATCACGCTTCTTTCAAGGAGCAAGCATCTTTTAATGTTATGACTACACTCACCATTTGCAATGATTTTGGAGCCAATGAAAATAAAATCTCTCACTGCTTCCACTTTTCCCCCTTTTATGTGCCATGAAGTGATGGGACCGGATACCTTGAGCTTTGTTTTTTCAATGTTGAGTTTTAAACCAGCTTGATCTTTCACCCTCCTCAGGGGACTTTTTAGTTCCCCTTCACTTTCTGTCATTAGAGTGGGTATCATCTGCCTATCAGAGATTGTTGATGTTTCTCCTGGCAGTCTCAATTCCAGTTGGTGATTCATCCAGCCTGGCATTTCCAATGATATAGTCCGCAAGTAAGTTGAATAAGCAGGGTGACAACATGCGGCCTTGTTGTACTCCTTTCCCAATTTGGAACCAATCAGTTGGTCCACATAAGGTTCTGCTTCTTGGCTCGCATGCAAGTTTCTCAGGAGACAGATAAAATGGTCTGATATTCCCATCTCTTTAAGAATTTTCCAGAGTTTGTTGTGATCCACACAGTCAAAGGCTTTAGGTTACATGGAAAAGGAGAAGTTAAGGTTGTTAATTAATTGACCCAGAGGGGGGGAGATTATCCTGGATTATCTGAATGGGCCAGTGTAAGCATGTGCATGGATGTGTGTGCTAAGTCACTTTAGTCATGTCTGACTCTTTGCAACCCCCTAGACTGTTAGCCTGCCAGAATCCTCTGTCCATGGGATTCTCCAGGGAAGAATACTAGAGTGGGCAGCACGCCCTCCTCCAGGGGATTGTCCCAGCCCTGGGATCAAACTTAAATATCTTTTATGTCTCCTGCATTAGCAGGCAGGTTCTTTACCACTAGTGCCACCTGGGAAGCCCCCAGTGTAATCACTGATGTCCTTAAAGGCAGAAGAAGAATGCAAGAGTCAGAACTAGAGGGATAGCTTCAACCGGGCATCACTGGTTTTGAAGATGAAAAGGAACAGGGGCCAAGGAGTGCAGGTATCTCTGGATACTAAGAAAGCCAGGAAAATGGATTCTTCCCTAGGGTCTCTGGAAGAAACTGAGCCCTCTTAGCCCATCTTAAATTGTAGCCCAGTGAGACCCGTTTCAGACTTCTAATGGTGAGAACTGTAAGATCATAAATCTATGCTATTTAAAGCCATTAAGATTGTAGTGATTTGTTTCAGCATCCATAGGAACCTACAACAGTCCTGTGGGTAATTGCATATGGCAGAATGTGACAGTGCCTCATTTCTGAGATAGGTTCAAAGGACGGAGGCTCCTGTGTTGAGTTCTTCTTCACCCTCTTTCTCTCGCTATTTGCTCTGGCCACCATCCTCGTTAGTATAGTGGTGAGCATCCCCGCCTGTCATTATTTGCTCTGAGGAAAGCCATGCTGTGAACTGACCTACAGAGAGGACAGTTGAAGAACTGAAACCTTCTGCAACCGCCATGTGAATGAGCTAAGCCCCAGCTGAGCCTTCAGAGACCCCAGCTGTGGCCAAGACTGTAATCTCCGTGAGAGACCCTGAGCAGGGACCACCTAGATAACTGCTCCTGGATTCCTGAACTTCATAAAATGTGAGAGGATAAACCCTGCTCTTCTAAGCTACTAGGGTCTGAGGCATTCGTTATGTAAGACTAGATCCCAGTGCAAAGTTCCCTCACTTCACATAACTGGCTTCATCAGTGCTGAGTCCTATAGACTCTCCTTCCACGTGGTTGCTTGAGCTATGGTCCTGCTCTTGAACTATTGCAATGGTCCTCTCACGGCTCGTGACCACTGGGCTTGCCTTTCCCACTGCTGGGAACATTCCAAATGAATCTCCCCATAGCTGGCACCATTTCATCAGATCTCAGATGAAAAGTCACCTATAGAGCCCTTCTCTGATCATTCTGTTTCATATTTTCTGTTTTATTTTTACACAGAGCCTTGTAACACACTCTGATATTATCGTTAAAAAAAGATGTTTGCCTGTTTATTTGTAAATTCTCTCTCTTCAGTAAAACATAAGCTTCATGAAGTCACCGCCCTGGTTTCTGAAGATGCAGAAAGGAACCCCAGGGATGCCAAGGAGTGCAGAGTACTAGAGGGATAGCTTCAACCGGGCATCACTGGTTTTGAAGATGAAAAGGAACAGGGGCCAAGGAGTGCAGGTATCTCTGGATACTAAGAAAGCCAGGAAAATGGATTCTTCCCTAGGGTCTCTGGAAGAAACTGAGCCCTCTTAGCCCATCTTAAATTGTAGCCCAGTGAGACCCGTTTCAGACTTCTAATGGTGAGAACTGTAAGATCATAAATCTATGCTATTTAAAGCCATTAAGATTGTAGTGATTTGTTTCAGCATCCATAGGAACCTACAACAGTCCTGTGGGTAATTGCATATGGCAGAATGTGACAGTGCCTCATTTCTGAGATAGGTTCAAAGGACGGAGGCTCCTGTGTTGAGTTCTTCTTCACCCTCTTTCTCTCGCTATTTGCTCTGGCCACCATCCTCGTTAGTATAGTGGTGAGCATCCCCGCCTGTCATTATTTGCTCTGAGGAAAGCCATGCTGTGAACTGACCTACAGAGAGGACAGTTGAAGAACTGAAACCTTCTGCAACCGCCATGTGAATGAGCTAAGCCCCAGCTGAGCCTTCAGAGACCCCAGCTGTGGCCAAGACTGTAATCTCCGTGAGAGACCCTGAGCAGGGACCACCTAGATAACTGCTCCTGGATTCCTGAACTTCATAAAATGTGAGAGGATAAACCCTGCTCTTCTAAGCTACTAGGGTCTGAGGCATTCGTTATGTAAGACTAGATCCCAGTGCAAAGTTCCCTCACTTCACATAACTGGCTTCATCAGTGCTGAGTCCTATAGACTCTCCTTCCACGTGGTTGCTTGAGCTATGGTCCTGCTCTTGAACTATTGCAATGGTCCTCTCACGGCTCGTGACCACTGGGCTTGCCTTTCCCACTGCTGGGAACATTCCAAATGAATCTCCCCATAGCTGGCACCATTTCATCAGATCTCAGATGAAAAGT
The DNA here is from genome assembly GCA_022376925.1 of Tragulus kanchil. Taxonomy (NCBI): domain Eukaryota; kingdom Metazoa; phylum Chordata; class Mammalia; order Artiodactyla; family Tragulidae; genus Tragulus; species Tragulus kanchil. Next base: position 133,542,540 of record JAIOJX010000002.1, on the reverse strand, counting down.
CACCTATAGAGCCCTTCTCTGATCATTCTGTTTCATATTTTCTGTTTTATTTTTACACAGAGCCTTGTAACACACTCTGATATTATCGTTAAAAAAAGATGTTTGCCTGTTTATTTGTAAATTCTCTCTCTTCAGTAAAACATAAGCTTCATGAAGTCAGGAACCTTCCTTGTCTATGTCCCCCAGACCTAACACAGCCCTAATAGATAGACAGTGTGGTTGTCAGAGTAATGCCCCCCAAGATGTCCACGTCCCAACTCCCAGAACCTGTGACTACATTAAGTTACAAGGCAAAGGGGAATTAACCTTGCAGATGGAATAAGGTTTCCCAGTTCATTGATTTTGAGATGAAGAGGTAGTTCTGGATTATCTGAATGGGCACAATGTGATCACAGGGACCTTCAATGGCGGAGAGAGAGGCAGAGAGAAGTGAGAGAAAAGAAAGAGAAGAACTCTGCTTGAGAATATTGGCTGTGAAGATAGAGCCTGGGACTGGCAACTACTGAACCCATGTGCCCTAGAGCCTGTGCTCTGCAACAAGAGAAGCCACCTCAATGAGAATTGTGCACGACAAAGAAGAGTAGCCCTTGCTCACTGCAGCTAGTGAAAATCCCATGCAGTATTGAAGACCCAGTAGTCAAAATAAATAAATAAACACATATATATGTGCATGTATATATATATATAAAGAACCTGGAGAGGGACCATCACTCCCAAAGATTAAGGACTAGCGTAAGCATCCTAAGGCCTTTCTTGATCTCTCCTCTAGAGATTAGTTAAATTTCAAAGTCATTTCTTAAAAAAAAAAAAAAAGACCAAATGTAAATGTCCTCTTCTTGATTATAGTAGTAGCACATCATTCAGTGTCCAGTGTTTGGGAAACACAGATGTGTCCACAGGAGAAAATAAACTTCCACCCAGACCATTCATGAACCTGCCACCCATCATCATGAATTACTAACATTTCCTTAGTTCTTCCTATGTTGACAGCCACGAGAGGAAGCCCTCTAATGGGGAAGCTTTATCATCAACCCCATTAACACATGGAGACATTGGGGCTCAGGGAAGTTGAGGCGGAGAGCCTGAGTTTATGGACAGTTTGGTCCTTGTGGATCCAAGCTCCATAATGAATGGGCAGCAGGGTATCTCTCTCTGATAGCCACAAACTATGTCTGTTTTTTTTTTTTTTTTCCACCCCTAATTATCATGAACTCTTATCTCTTAAATTAGAAGCTTGAAAAGCAAAGACAAAGACTTGAAGGAAAGACTTACTTCACCTGAAGCAAACTCAAAGGCCCTTAGGGCCAAGCAGCTTCCTTAACTGGATAATGGGCCTGGGGGAAGGGGAGTTTCTGTGACAAATCACTTTTCCCAGTTTACAGCTGAACTTTTAATAACTTTTTGTCTTTTTTGTTTGGTTTGGCTTATTTATGTATTTGTTTATTTTTTACTGCACCTAAGTTTGAATTTTTATGTCACCAAATCCGTCACTCTTTCTTCCTTTGTGTTGTCTGGGCTTCCTTTGAGGTTTTGCAAAGCTTTCCCCACTCCTTGGGTTGTAAGCTCACCCTCCTAACTTTTCTCTAGTTCTTTTATGTTTGGTTTTTTTTTCTCTTATATGTTTTTATTCTTCTTACACAAAAATTTTAATCTGATCTCTTAAAATATGAACATGATCTAATTTTTTCTAAACAAAAGGCCAAATGTCTCCATGCTTTCATTAGTGGTTTTTTTTTTTTTTTAATTGTATTTATTTATTTTTGGCTATTCTGGGTTTTCACTGCTGCTGCAGGCTCTTCTCTAGTGGCAGGGAGTGGGGGCTGTTCTCTCATTGAGGTGAGCAGGCTTCTTGTTGCGGTGACTTCTCTTGTTGTGGAACTTGGGCTCCAGGGCACATGGGCTTCAATAGTTGCTGCTTGGAGGCTCTAGAGCACAAGCTCAATAGTTGTGGCTCATGGGCTTAGTTGCTCTGCAGCATGTGGGATCTTCCTGGATCAGGGATTGAACCTGTGCCTCCTGCATTGGCAGGCGAACTCTTCACCACTGAGCTACCAGGGAAGCTCTATTAGTGTTTCATTAATAATCTGAAAAGTCTTTTTGATTTTTTTTTGAGTAACTTAACTTTTTTTTTGTTTAATTTATTTGGGCTCTTTCATTGTTTTTATTAATTTATTTATTTTTATCCATCTTTATTCTTCAGCCTGTGTGGGCCTCCCATTGCAGTGGCCTCTCTCGTTGCAGAGCACTGGCTCTGGGCGCATGCGCTCCAGACTGCTGGCTCGTAATTGGATACACCGGTCCAGCCGCTCTGCGGCATGTGAGATCCTCCCGGGCTGGGGATCGAATCAGTGCCCTTTGCACTGCAAGGCGGACACTTTACCCACTGGACCACCAGGGAAGGACCATAACTTAACTTTTGAAAAGCCATTTTTAAGAAAAGAAAAATGTGGGACGTCCCACATTTTTCTTCTGTAGTTGGGGCACACAGATCCAGTGGTTAAGAATCTGTCTTCCAGTGGAGGGATGTGGGTTTCATCCCTGTTTGGGGAACTAAGGTTCCAAATGCCTTGGGGCAAGTGAGCCTGTGTGCCCCAGCTAGAGAGAAGGCCTCTAGCCACAATTAAGAGCCTGAGTGCTGCCACATAGACCCGAAGTTGAGGTTTGCTTTTTTAAGCTCCCCTAATTTCTAGTCATGTTTGGTTTTTTTCTCTTATATGTTTTATTCTTCTTACACAAAAATTTTAATCTGATCTCTTAAAATATGAACATGATCTAATTTTTTCTAAACAAAAGGCCAAATGTCTCCATGCTTTCATTAGTGGTTTTTTTTTTTTTTTAATTGTATTTATTTATTTTTGGCTATTCTGGGTTTTCACTGCTGCTGCAGGCTCTTCTCTAGTGGCAGGGAGTGGGGGCTGTTCTCTCATTGAGGTGAGCAGGCTTCTTGTTGCGGTGACTTCTCTTGTTGTGGAACTTGGGCTCCAGGGCACATGGGCTTCAATAGTTGCTGTTTGGGAGGCTCTAGAGCACAAGCTCAATAGTTGTGGCTCATGGGCTTAGTTGCTCTGCAGCATGTGGGATCTTCCTGGATCAGGGATTGAACCTGTGCCTCCTGCATTGGCAGGCGAACTCTTCACCACTGAGCTACCAGGGAAGCTCTATTAGTGTTTCATTAATAATCTGAAAAGTCTTTTTGATTTTTTTTTGAGTAACTTAACTTTTTTTTTGTTTAATTTATTTGGGCTCTTTCATTGTTTTTATTAATTTATTTATTTTTATCCATCTTTATTCTTCAGCCTGTGTGGGCCTCCCATTGCAGTGGCCTCTCTCGTTGCAGAGCACTGGCTCTGGGCGCATGCGCTCCAGACTGCTGGCTCGTAATTGGATACACCGGTCCAGCCGCTCTGCGGCATGTGAGATCCTCCCGGGCTGGGGATCGAATCAGTGCCCTTTGCACTGCAAGGCGGACACTTTACCCACTGGACCACCAGGGAAGGACCATAACTTAACTTTTGAAAAGCCATTTTTAAGAAAAGAAAAATGTGGGACGTCCCACATTTTTCTTCTGTAGTTGGGGCACACAGATCCAGTGGTTAAGAATCTGTCTTCCAGTGGAGGGGATGTGGGTTTCATCCCTGTTTGGGGAACTAAGGTTCCAAATGCCTTGGGGCAAGTGAGCCTGTGTGCCCCAGCTAGAGAGAAGGCCTCTAGCCACAATTAAGAGCCTGAGTGCTGCCACATAGACCCGAAGCAGCCAAGTAAATAAATACTTTAAAAAGAATAATCAAATAGACAAAAGTAGAAAATGGTATACACTGAAAATGTTAGTTGTTCAATCGTGTCCGATTCTGTGAACCTATGGACGGGCCCTCCAGGTTTCTCTGTCCATGGGATTCTCCAGGGAAGAGTACTGCAGTGGGTGGCCATTCTCTTCTCCAGGGGATGTTCCTTCCCCAAGGATCGAACCCAGGTTTCCTGCACTGCAGACAGATTCTTTACCATCTGAGCCAACAGGGAAGCCCCAGATGGTATAAAGATCTGCCCAAAATACCTATCTCTGTTGACAGTTATCAGTTTGGGGCCAGTTTTTAAAAGTGATGACAAGGTACACATAGCATAAAACTACCCATCTTCACCACTTTAAAACGTATGGTTCGGTCGTGTTACGTTCATTCATGTTGTTGGGCAACCTGAGTCTTGACAAGCTGCTTTTACAAATGAACAGGCTTATGTAATACCCAGTTTGGTTTTGGTTTTGGTTTTGGTTTCATTCATCTTGTTGTTAAAACAGCACTACAACAAAATACTTCTTTACTTCTTTTATTTTTAAAATCATCATATAGTAAAATTTCCCTTTTCTGGATGTATAGTTCTGTGAGTTTTAACATACATTTATATTTGTGCAACCATCCCTGCCAACAGGATATGAAACTGGGAAACACTTCCATCACTCTGAAACCGGGGAACACTTTCTTATGCAATCCCTTCATAATCACCTCCACTTGATTAAGTGGCAACTGGTCTGTTCTGTATCATGGTTTTGTCTTTTCCAGCATGGTCATGTAAGTGGAATCCCATGGCTAGGAACTTTTTGTGGTGGTTGTTCAGTTGCTAAGTCGTGTCCAACTCTTTGTGAGCCTATGGACTGTAGCAGGTTCCCACATTTTCTTCTGTAGTTGGGGCACACAGATCCAGTGGTTAAGAATCTGTCTTCCAGTGGAGGGGATGTGGGTTTCATCCCTGTTTGGGGAACTAAGGTTCCAAATGCCTTGGGGCAAGTGAGCCTGTGTGCCCCAGCTAGAGAGAAGGCCTCTAGCCACAATTAAGAGCCTGAGTGCTGCCACATAGACCCGAAGCAGCCAAGTAAATAAATACTTTAAAAAGAATAATCAAATAGACAAAAGTAGAAAATGGTATACACTGAAAATGTTAGTTGTTCAATCGTGTCCGATTCTGTGAACCTATGGACGGGCCCTCCAGGTTTCTCTGTCCATGGGATTCTCCAGGGAAGAGTACTGCAGTGGGTGGCCATTCTCTTCTCCAGGGGATGTTCCTTCCCCAAGGATCGAACCCAGGTTTCCTGCACTGCAGACAGATTCTTTACCATCTGAGCCAACAGGGAAGCCCCAGATGGTATAAAGATCTGCCCAAAATACCTATCTCTGTTGACAGTTATCAGTTTGGGGCCAGTTTTTAAAAGTGATGACAAGGTACACATAGCATAAAACTACCCATCTTCACCACTTTAAAACGTATGGTTCGGTCGTGTTACGTTCATTCATGTTGTTGGGCAACCTGAGTCTTGACAAGCTGCTTTTACAAATGAACAGGCTTATGTAATACCCAGTTTGGTTTTGGTTTTGGTTTTGGTTTCATTCATCTTGTTGTTAAAACAGCACTACAACAAAATACTTCTTTACTTCTTTTATTTTTAAAATCATCATATAGTAAAATTTCCCTTTTCTGGATGTATAGTTCTGTGAGTTTTAACATACATTTATATTTGTGCAACCATCCCTGCCAACAGGATATGAAACTGGGAAACACTTCCATCACTCTGAAACCGGGGAACACTTTCTTATGCAATCCCTTCATAATCACCTCCACTTGATTAAGTGGCAACTGGTCTGTTCTGTATCATGGTTTTGTCTTTTCCAGCATGGTCATGTAAGTGGAATCCCATGGCTAGGAACTTTTTGTGGTGGTTGTTCAGTTGCTAAGTCGTGTCCAACTCTTTGTGAGCCTATGGACTGTAGCAGGTTCAGAATTCCCATCAGGTCCTTCACCATGTCCCAGAGTTTGGCTTCAGTCACTCAGCAAAATGTCTCTGCAGTTCATCCAAGTGCTTGCCTGTATCTGTAGTGTGTTCTTTGTTTTTTTCAAACTTAATTTTATGTCTTCAGTTTTGGCTGTGCTGGGTCTTTGCTGCTATGCGAGAGCTTTCTCAAGTTGTAGTGTGCGGGCTTCTCGTGGCAGCAGCCTCTCTTGTGGCAGAGCACAGGCTCTAGGAGGCACAGGCTTCAGGAGCTGGGGCACATAGGTTTAGTTGCTTGACAGCATGTGGGATCTTCCCAGACCAGGGATTGAACCCATGTTCCCTGCACTGGCAGGTGGATTCTTTACCACTGGGTCAGCGGAGAAGGTCTGTCCTGTGTTCTCTCTTACTGTGAGTGTTAGATGGTGTGGCTGTTCCTTGTGGTGCTGCAGTACCACACTTCTCAGAATCGTAGCTCTGTAATGATTTTGATATCCGGTTGGTAAGTTTCCTACCCACCAACATCACTCTCATTCTCTTTGCTTTCCAAAAGTGTCTTGGCTATTCTAGTAAACTAATTCCTAGATATTTTGTAGCTTTGATTGCTAGTGTGAGCGATCCCTTTAACCACTCAGTTATCCAAACTCAAAGATGCCCCAGAATAGATTTTTTAAACGTGCAAGACTCTTCTGAAGAAAACTATAAAACTAGACAGACGGGTTAAAGAAAAGCCTGAATGCATAAAAGGATGTGCTCCTGAATGCAAAGGTTCAAAAGGGAATGGATGTCTATCCCATTCAAGTTAATTGAGATGCTTCATAGCTTTAATTGGTTTTCATCTGTCTTTTCCAAATTAATGGGATAAAATCAGTGAATTTTTAAAAACTGTGTTGACCTCCTTCCCTTCACTGTTCATGTTCATTTTCTCTTTCCAAAAGCTGTGTGTGTGTGTTTTCTGCGCTTTAGTGCGCCTTAGTATTAGTCACTCTGTCCTGTCCAGCTCTTTGTGACCTCATGGACTGTACGTCATCCAGGCTCCTCTGTCCATGGGATTCTCCAACAAGGTAAGAATACCAGAGTGGGGCTTCCCTGGTGGTCTAGTGGGTAAGGACACCACCTTGCAGTGCAAGGGGCGCTGAATCGATCCCTGACCTGGGAAGATCCCACGTGCTGTGGAGCGGCTGGATGGATGTGTCCAACTACTGAGCCAGAGCTCTGGAGCACATGTGCCCAGAGCCAGTGCTCTGCAGCGAGAGAGGCCGCTGCGATGGAAGGCCCACACAGGCCAAAGAACAAACATGGATGAACATGGATAAATGAAAGACCAATAGAAGAGGCCAAAAAAAAAAGAATACCAGAGTGGGTTGCTATTTCCTCCTTCAGGGCATCTTCCCGACGCAGGAATAGAACCTGAGTCTCCTGCATTGCAGGTGGATTCTTTACCAACTGAGCCATGAGGGAAGCCCTAGACTGCCTTAACTGTTATTTTAATATGCTCGGAAGTCCACGTGTCTTGTCATGGAGTAGATTCCAGTTCCAGAGGTGTATGGGGGTAGCTGAAGTCATTGGGAAAGGCTATGCCTCTTTATTCCCCCATCTTATGAAATATCTTGAAGAGGCAGGAAGAAGGGTTTTAACAATGTTGCTAGGATGGGAGCCACTTCTCCCTCAAGTGGATCCAACGCCCTCCGCCCCCACCCCAAGCTCAGCCTTCACTGCTATCCCACAGACTTGTTACCCTTCATCCTCAGCCTCTGCTCCCCTTTCAGCTTCTCATATGTAGACTGGTTGTAACAATTATGTTTTATTACTCAGTTATCCAAACTCAAAGATGCCCCAGAATAGATTTTTAAACGTGCAAGACTCTTCTGAAGAAAACTATAAAACTAGACAGACGGGTTAAAGAAAAGCCTGAATGCATAAAAGGATGTGCTCCTGAATGCAAAGGTTCAAAAGGAATGGATGTCTATCCCATTCAAGTTAATTGAGATGCTTCATAGCTTTAATTGGTTTTCATCTGTCTTTTCCAAATTAATGGGATAAAATCAGTGAATTTTTAAAAACTGTGTTGACCTCCTTCCCTTCACTGTTCATGTTCATTTTCTCTTTCCAAAAGCTGTGTGTGTGTGTTTTCTGCGCTTTAGTGCGCCTTAGTATTAGTCACTCTGTCCTGTCCAGCTCTTTGTGACCTCATGGACTGTACGTCATCCAGGCTCCTCTGTCCATGGGATTCTCCAACAAGGTAAGAATACCAGAGTGGGGCTTCCCTGGTGGTCTAGTGGGTAAGGACACCACCTTGCAGTGCAAGGGGCGCTGAATCGATCCCTGACCTGGGAAGATCCCACGTGCTGTGGAGCGGCTGGATGGATGTGTCCAACTACTGAGCCAGAGCTCTGGAGCACATGTGCCCAGAGCCAGTGCTCTGCAGCGAGAGAGGCCGCTGCGATGGAAGGCCCACACAGGCCAAAGAACAAACATGGATGAACATGGATAAATGAAAGACCAATAGAAGAGGCCAAAAAAAAAAGAATACCAGAGTGGGTTGCTATTTCCTCCTTCAGGGCATCTTCCCGACGCAGGAATAGAACCTGAGTCTCCTGCATTGCAGGTGGATTCTTTACCAACTGAGCCATGAGGGAAGCCCTAGACTGCCTTAACTGTTATTTTAATATGCTCGGAAGTCCACGTGTCTTGTCATGGAGTAGATTCCAGTTCCAGAGGTGTATGGGGGTAGCTGAAGTCATTGGGAAAGGCTATGCCTCTTTATTCCCCCATCTTATGAAATATCTTGAAGAGGCAGGAAGAAGGGTTTTAACAATGTTGCTAGGATGGGATCCACTTCTACCTCAAGTGGATCCAACGACCTCCGCCCCCACACCAAGCTCAGCCTTCACTGCTATCCCACAGACTTGTTACCCTTCATCCTCAGCCTCTGCTCCCCTTTCAGCTTCTCATATGTAGACTGGTTGTAACAATTATGTTACTTACTATCATATTACTAGCATGTTTGTAATGGGAGAGGAAGGAGCTGGATGGGAATTACAAAAATAAAGAAATTTTTAAAGTGGGTCAGAAAGAAAGAGGGAGTTGGGAAACATAATTCCCATGCCCGGAAACACACATGCACATCTAATTTCCTAATTTTATTGTCTAGTTTTTTCAGACAAGCTGCTCTTGGTTTTTGCCCATCCTGGCTCCCTTTATCTTTCCTTTCCCCAATCTCCCATTTGTAAATTCGTATATTTTCTCCTTTTGCTTTCTTTAGATATATTTTGTTTCCCTTTCCCTTTTTTTTTTTTAATTTATTTTGACTGCATGGGGTCTTCGTGGCTGTTGGCAGGATTTTCTCTAGTTGCGGCAAATGGAGGCTCCTGTCTAGATGGGCTGCACAGTGAGAACATTGCAATGACTTCTCTTGTTGCCGAACACAGATTTGATGGCACAGGTGTCCGTAGTTGTGACTGGTGGGCTCAGTAGTTGTGGCGCATGGGCTTGGTTGCACCTTAGCATGTGAAATCTTCCCAGACCAGGGATCGAACCAGTGCCGTCTGCATTGCAAGGTGGATTCTTAACCAGTGGACCACCAGGGAAGCCTCTATCCTTATTTCTTGAGCTGAACTCACAGTTTACTTATTTTAGAATTAGAGTTGCTTATTTATTGATAAAAACATTGAACGCTGAGAGTGTTCCTCTGAATGCCACAGTGGCAGTGTTCTCCAAAGTTGATGACATTTGGGCGCTTAGCAAAGTCTGCTTTACACAGAAGACCATCTGTGCCACTTGGGCTAACGAGAGCCCTTCAGACTGAGTCATTCCCATGAAGTCCCTACTGTGTTGGACCATCTGTCCTCTAGGGAGGCATGGATAGGGGAACTCAGAGCAGCTTTGTTGGAACTTCTAACCCAGACACCTCTGATGAACATCATAAGAAACAGATATCAAATGGTGTGCTTCCTGCCTTTTCCAAGCCCCTCTGTATGTCCATCCTCTTCCCAATAAGCCTAGGGGAGTGATGGGTCCTTTGGGAATTATTTCAATTTATGTGGAGCTTGGAATTAGGACATATGGCATTCCTTTCAACCTGGTCCAAGCTGCCCGATATTTTTCAGAGTTTCGTGTTATGATGTCATAGGTTGTTTTCCTCCTTCTATTATAAAGTTTTTTTTCCCCTATGTGCCCAGAAGAGTTTTGGGTTTTTTTTGGGGGGGGGGGTGGAGAGGGAGGGTGGCAGGCGGACCACCTCTATTGCTCCTTCATTTATCTATTTTCATCCTTCTTTGTTCTTTTGGCCCATGTGGGCCTCCCATCGCGGTGGCCTCTGTGGTCGCAGAGCATCGGCTGTAGGCGCATGCGCTTCAGAGCTCCGGCTCGGTAATTGGACACATCGGTCCAGCTGCTCCGCGGCACATGGGATCTTCCCAGGCCAGGGATCGAACCGGCGCCCCTTGCACTGCAAGGCAGTGTCCTTACCCACTGGACCACCAGGGAAGCCCAGAGTTTCAGTTTTGAAACACATTCTGTATTAATGGAGCCTCTTCATGTGACAAAAATCTGATTTAAACTGGCAAGAAAAAGAGAATTTATGGAAACTAGTGATATTCATGTTCATAGAGAATATTGGTATTCACACGCCCTGCTGGATTAAGTGCTGAGTGGATGTCCTCAGAAACCGTCCTCCTTGTCTCCATCTCCTAGCTCTTTCCTGTGCATTGGTTTCTACCTGCCCTGGGCCTCCCTTCATGCCACCTGCTGCTCCAGATCAGACTTATGTATCTGCTCGGCAGGGAGCCTCTCCCTGACCAATCACTGCAGTTAGAGCAATCATCTGGTTGAGGTCACAGACGCCGGACTGACTGGACACCTGGTGTACAGTATATGGTTTATGTGGCGCCCTCTTCCTAAAGCACCTCTCTAGTCAAGGCCAGACTTCTCTTAAAATTTTACTGTTTCCTTAGCAGGTCAGGAAAACTGTTCCCCACCTCAGCCTCCTCTCTTTACAGCTCCCAGCTTGCTGCTTCCTTTCTTCCACGCCCTGTGTTCCAGCATTGGTAAACTACTCCCCCTTTCTAAACAAACAGGTCCTTTTGTTTCTCTACCTTTGTACATACTGTTCCCTTTGTGAGGAATTCCCTCTCCCCTCATTCATTCTTCAAGAGCCCAGGTCATGCCCGGAAATCACTTGGGCAGTTTGTCCATCTCCTCCCTGGGCTCCCCGACACCTCTGCTCTCTCTCTGCTCCTCCTGGACCTGGGCAGGACTGCATCCTGTATGACTGCTGCCCCTGGAAGGTGTCAGGGCTGGACCCTTAGGGCTAAGGCGACACCCCAACAGTTTCCCCATGGTATTTATCATTTAATAGATATTCAGCAAATGTTGAAAGCGTGTGGAGACAGGGTCCGCTGCCCATATGCTGGTTGTGGGACCATTTTTGTGTCCTAGAGGCTCCTGCGGGTTTTCAGTCCAGAAGCCTGTGCCTTCCTTCCAGAATCTGCTTCTGCCACTGCCCCACCCCGTCCTAGACTATAGAGCCTGAATGCCTAGGAGATTTCATGCCCTGGGGACAGCCCTCATCAATGACTAACTGTGCAGGGGATGGGTGAGTGCTCCAGTTTCTTGGTCCCAATGGGGCCACTCTAGGTGTGACCTGTTGTTTTTGTTGTTCTGTTGCTAAGTTGTATCTAACTCTTTGTGACTCCACGGGCTCCAGCACACCAGACTCCGCTGTCCTTCACGATCTCCTGAATTTGCTCACATTCATGTCCATTGAGTTTGTGATGCCATCCAACCATCTCATCCCCTGCCACTGTCTTCTCCATTTACCCTCTGTCTTTCCCAGCATCAAGGTCTAATGAGTCAGGTCTTAGGGTCAGATGGCCAACGTATTGTGTGATCTGCACCACCCTCAAAGCTCCCTGGAGGGTGGGGCACCATTGCTCTCTGACTTGAGTTGAGGACCCATCTTCACTTGATCTCCTTCCTCTCCCCACCTTACTCCCTCACTCTCTTAAACATTTTCCTGGTAGACTTCCTACTCAGTCAATTTCTCAAACGTCCCAGTCTCAGGTCCTCCGATCGGCTTCTGGAGAACCCAGCCGAAGACAGATTTGATGATTCTTTGAACAGAAGGAGAAGAACAATGAATTCAGAAACCAACAGCAACTGATATTTGTTGGTCACTGCCTGCAGGAAAGAAATAGGAGCAGGAGAGAACCCTTCTCCTGGGATGTATCCTTTTAAGAAAACAAGGTTTACATGTGTGAAAAAGGATGAATTTGTGAAATGAAATGTGATGAAGAACAAGCAGGTTTAAAGCTCAAGGAAAGAGGGATGATGGCAAGCACAGGGATATAAAGACGGAAGTGAACCTTCAAGCAAGGCTGAGATGGATCGGGCAAAGGCCCAGGGAACATAGCAGTGCGAGTGGAGTGAAATGATGCTCAGTTAAATCCAGGACGTGAAGACTTGGAATCCATTCAAATGAGTTTGGACTTTATCTCATAAAGTAATGGAAAGTGGTGGTCAACATTAATTCATTCATTCAACAAACATTTATTGAGTGCTTGGAATGTGTGGCACACCCAGACAGGGACACAGTGTACTCTCGGAGGGGTGTTCCATAACTGAATTGCCTGTTCTGGCCACCAGAATTGTGGCTCTATGTGTTATTTGGATCCACCTATAATTTCTGGATAGATTTTTTTCCTGTGTCATTTTATCATGTGTGTATATGTTTTTCTGATCATAAAGTGAAACATTATCCTCATAAACATTTGACCACTTGGAGAGCTGTGCACAGTAGAAAAAGTAATGTCTTCTATTCAACAGAGAGGCCTGGATATCTTCTTGAGTGGGATAGGGCTGTAGGGAAGCAGAAAATCCCCAGGGGTTAGGCTGGACTTGTGTTTCCCAGGAACAATTCCTTGGAAGAATGGTGTCAGGAAGCTTCTGACTTTCCTCAAGCATTCAGTTACATTTGGCTCGACACTCTCCTGCTTTGAAGGGAGACTGAGGTCAGGGTTAAGGTTCAGTCTGCATCTGATTAGAATGGTATGGGGACCACACAACGGAGGGTTCAAGAGGAACTACAAAGTCCCAAGCGGCAGCACTTCAAAGCAAGGTGAGCTGGTGGAAGTGTCATAGCATGAAACTTCTAAGCGTTCCTTGGAGAGCCAAGCATGGGGGTAGGGAAGCCAGTACTTTCTGCTATCTGGGAAAGTTGGGGACTGTAGATATCATTAGATGAGCATTTAAAAAATGCAACCTTGTTTGATAGGCATGGGCTGGTGCTGTCTGGGGAGCTTCTTGCTGCATGTATTTTGAAAGAGAATGTGAGGAGCCTATTTACAGAATCAATAGAAAGAGTGCCTCTTCCTTTCCGTCTTGTCAAAGGCTGATATTATCGAATTTTATGCTTGGATGACCGAATAGGTGAAATCAAGCAAGAATTATTGTTTGTTTTCACTTACATATGTTTAATCACTAGTGGTAAGGTTGAGCATCTTTGGTATTTTTTAAATTTCATTTTTAGTCATTTTCATTTCTTCTGGGATGGTCTTATTTGTTTATATATTTCCTATTGGTTTGTAAGAACTCCGGTGGGTAAAGAGTCTGCCTTGCCATGCAAGGGGCACTGGTTTGATCCCTGGTCTGGGAAGATCCCGTGTGCTGCAGAGCATCTGGACCGGTGTGCCCAATGATGAGCAAGCGCTCTGGAGCGCATGTGCCCAGAGCCACTGCTCTGCACTGAGAGAGGCCACTGCCATGGGAGGCCCACACAGGCCAAAGAATAAAGATGGATGAAAATAAATAAATAAATAAATAAACAATAAAAGAGGTCAATATTTTTTTAAAAAGCCTCTTTGAATATAGACAACATTATCAATTTTGTTTGACAAATCCTGTAAGTAACATTCCCAGTTGGTTGTAATTTTAAAAATTATCATAAGGGTGTTTCTTTCAATATTCATAACAATTATTGCACTTTATTTCCTGTAGCTATAGTTATTAGGTCCTAACCTCTATTCTCTCTAGATCGAGTTCTTTGATCACTGGAGTGTAGCACTCCCCACCAGCACTTTCACAGAGACTTCTCAATTTGGTCAGGGTTAAGGTTCAGTCTGCATCTGATTAGAATGGTATGGGGACCACACAACGGAGGGTTCAAGAGGAACTACAAAGTCCCAAGCGGCAGCACTTCAAAGCAAGGTGAGCTGGTGGAAGTGTCATAGCATGAAACTTCTAAGCGTTCCTTGGAGAGCCAAGCATGGGGGTAGGGAAGCCAGTACTTTCTGCTATCTGGGAAAGTTGGGGACTGTAGATATCATTAGATGAGCATTTAAAAAATGCAACCTTGTTTGATAGGCATGGGCTGGTGCTGTCTGGGGAGCTTCTTGCTGCATGTATTTTGAAAGAGAATGTGAGGAGCCTATTTACAGAATCAATAGAAAGAGTGCCTCTTCCTTTCCGTCTTGTCAAAGGCTGATATTATCGAATTTTATGCTTGGATGACCGAATAGGTGAAATCAAGCAAGAATTATTGTTTGTTTTCACTTACATATGTTTAATCACTAGTGGTAAGGTTGAGCATCTTTGGTATTTTTTTAATTTCGTTTTTAGTCATTTTCATTTCTTCTGGGATGGTCTTATTTGTTTATATATTTCCTATTGGTTTGTAAGAACTCCGGTGGGTAAAGAGTCTGCCTTGCCATGCAAGGGGCACTGGTTTGATCCCTGGTCTGGGAAGATCCGTGTGCTGCAGAGCATCTGGACCGGTGTGCCCAATGATGAGCAAGCGCTCTGGAGCGCATGTGCCCAGAGCCACTGCTCTGCACTGAGAGAGGCCACTGCCATGGGAGGCCCACACAGGCCAAAGAATAAAGATGGATGAAAATAAATAAATAAATAAATAAACAATAAAAGAGGTCAATATTTTTTTAAAAAGCCTCTTTGAATATAGACAACATTATCAATTTTGTTTGACAAATCCTGTAAGTAACATTCCCAGTTGGTTGTAATTTTAAAAATTATCATAAGGGTGTTTCTTTCAATATTCATAACAATTATTGCACTTTATTTCCTGTAGCTATAGTTATTAGGTCCTAACCTCTATTCTCTCTAGATCGAGTTCTTTGATCACTGGAGTGTAGCACTCCCCACCAGCACTTTCACAGAGACCTTCTCCATGCATTTGGTTTTCACTTCCATTCATCTTCCAGTTGGTTGTATTGTCTCCTCAAGTTGATTTTTTCCAGAAGGAGTCAATAGTGCTCTAATATTTGAGTTCTTCCATATCTGAGAATGTCGTCTAGATTCTCATGACACACGAACAACATCCCAGCTGAATATAGAATGCAGCACTCTGTTGACGTTGCCTTTGGCATTCCAGATGGGGAGGAAGAAAGTGAGACTGAGGAAGGAGACGGAAGAGCCGAGGCAGTGAACGTTGTGAAATGAACATGAATGGAAATAAAATGGAAATAGAAATGAATGGAAGACAGATGTGAAGATGAGACCGATGATCTCGGAGGCCCTTGAAAGCCAGGACACAGGGCACAGAAGACATCTGATCAGATGGAGGCCAGGCAAACAGCTGGGTTTTTAGGAAGATTAGCCTGGCGAAGGCAATGGGAAGAATAAGAGGGGAAGGTGGAGGGCTGTTTTGTTATCAGTTAGAAACGAAGTTGGCTACCCATCACAAAAAACAATGCGTAGAGTTTCATTTGTATCATACAAAAAGTCCAGAAGCGCAAAGGAAAAATACATACCTATAAATGTAAGTATGTACGTTTTTGTGTGTTCATTATTAATCTTGGTTTAACTGCTCATCAATATTGGGCTGAAGGCATTGCAGGTCTCTTGACCTTTCCCTCTTAGCTGCAAGCTGGCGACTGCAGCTCCAAACATCCAAGATGGGGGGCAGTGGAGGTACAGTCGCAGCTGATTCCTTTTATTAGGAAAACTAAACCTCTGCAGAACTTTCCACTGCCCGGCAGAGCTCTGCCTATATCTCATGGACCAGAGCTGGGCCATTATTGCTACGGAACGAGATTTGTCTGCCAAATATGCAGCAAGCTAAACCCCTGAGGACTGCAGCAGAGAAAGAGTTTATTCACAAGGAAGCCAAATGAGGAGACAGGAGAACAAGTCTCAGATCTGCCTTCTAGAAAGCAAGAGACTTGAGATATTTATGGAATAAAGAGGTAAGGTGGTCTTTAGGTGTGGGCAAAGGTAATTGGAAGTAGGGAGATGGTGAAGAAGTAGGGAATGGAAGTAGGGAATTGGTGTTCTGTGAAAGCCCAGTTTTAGAGTATGTGGTCCCCACTAGTCTTAGCCAGCCTGAATTGGGCAAAAGCCTACTCCAAATTTCTGGAAAATAACTAAAGACCCATTACTATGGTGACCCAAAGGTCAGAGGCATTATCTGTACCTGTGGTTAAGAAGTCTGGTGATATATTACTTAGGCTACATGAAACCTGGAGCTGGGAGAGTATGTAGTTAGAGAATGGAAAAAACGACAAACAACAAAAAACTAAAACAGGCTTAATCAGTAAAGGCAGGTTACAAACAGAGAGGTTTCTAACAAGTCGTTTGTTTATCTGCTGTTCTGAGAGACACACTCAAGGATTTCTGTTAAGGCTCCAGGTTCTCTGTATCCTATGAGGCATGGTTTCACTATGGGCATCCTATCTGCAAGGAATGCTGGAAAGGTAAATTATGCAGCTAGGCACATTTCAAAGGGAAAACAGAGAATCGATATTTACAGACACCTGCCAATGTCTACCACAACATAAAAAGTACCACCACCCCCACCCCACACAGCACACCAAAGATAAATTGAACTATATTAAAACTAAGAATGTCTGTCTGTTTACCAAGCAACTCCATAAAGAGAAAAGGCAAATAGCACTGGGGGGAAAAGGTGCTGAAAAGGAAATAAATGCAGAATATACCACGATGTACATCTCAATTAGAAAAGGACAGACAACTCATTAGGCAAGAAAAAGGCAGTAGAAAAAGAGTAACTTGACACAAGAGAGCGTCCAAATGGTCTATCAGCACTTAAATATGTACTCATCATCATCATCAGTCATCAGGGAAGTATACATTAAAACCTCAGTGAGTTACCATTCAACATCCACCTATTTGTAGAAGGCTGAAAGGAAAGATGGACATGGGCAAGTATTGATGAAGATGCGGAGCAACTGGAGTGCTCTCACTCTCCAGGTGGGAGTGGAGAGTTGGTTCAGTCCCTTTGGAAAGCACTTCAGCTTCCTAAAGCTGGACTTCTCCTACTCTATGACCCAGCCATTCCACCCTCAGAAGAAATACCCAAATAAAGGAAAAAATAGAGGGGCTTCCCTGGTGGTCCAGTGGGCAAAGAGTCCACCTTGCAGTGCAAGGGGCACCAGTTCGATCCCTGGCCTGGGAAGATTCCACATGCTGTGGAGCGGCTGAATCAGTGTGTCCAATTAGGAGCCAGCACTCTGGAGCGCATGTGCCCAGAGCCAGTGCTCTGCAATGAGACAGGCCACTGCAATGGGAGGCCCACACAGGCCAAAGAATAAAGATGGATGAAAATAAATAAATAACCGATAAAAGAGGCCAAAATTTAAAAAAATATATATATATATAAGGAAAAATAGGCATATAAACACACTTGTGTATGGGTACTTATTTATTTAACAGGAGACACATACTAGGATTTCGGGTTTTTAAGGCTCCAGGTTCTCTGTATCCTATGAGGCATGGTTTCACTATGGGCATCCTATCTGCAAGGAATGCTGGAAAGGTAAATTATGCAGCTAGGCACATTTCAAAGGGAAAACAGAGAATCGATATTTACAGACACCTGCCAATGTCTACCACAACATAAAAAGTACCACCACCCCCACCCCACACAGCACACCAAAGATAAATTGAACTATATTAAAACTAAGAATGTCTGTCTGTTTACCAAGCAACTCCATAAAGAGAAAAGGCAAATAGCACTGGGGGGAAAAGGTGCTGAAAAGGAAATAAATGCAGAATATACCACGATGTACATCTCAATTAGAAAAGGACAGACAACTCATTAGGCAAGAAAAAGGCAGTAGAAAAAGAGTAACTTGACACAAGAGAGCGTCCAAATGGTCTATCAGCACTTAAATATGTACTCATCATCATCATCAGTCATCAGGGAAGTATACATTAAAACCTCAGTGAGTTACCATTCAACATCCACCTATTTGTAGAAGGCTGAAAGGAAAGATGGACATGGGCAAGTATTGATGAAGATGCGGAGCAACTGGAGTGCTCTCACTCTCCAGGTGGGAGTGGAGAGTTGGTTCAGTCCCTTTGGAAAGCACTTCAGCTTCCTAAAGCTGGACTTCTCCTACTCTATGACCCAGCCATTCCACCCTCAGAAGAAATACCCAAATAAAGGAAAAAATAGAGGGGCTTCCCTGGTGGTCCAGTGGGCAAAGAGTCCACCTTGCAGTGCAAGGGGCACCAGTTCGATCCCTGGCCTGGGAAGATTCCACATGCTGTGGAGCGGCTGAATCAGTGTGTCCAATTAGGAGCCAGCACTCTGGAGCGCATGTGCCCAGAGCCAGTGCTCTGCAATGAGACAGGCCACTGCAATGGGAGGCCCACACAGGCCAAAGAATAAAGATGGATGAAAATAAATAAATAACCGATAAAAGAGGCCAAAATTTAAAAAAAAATATATATATATAAGGAAAAATAGGCATATAAACACACTTGTGTATGGGTACTTATTTATTTAACAGGAGACACATACTAGAATATTCATAGTAGCACTGTCTGTCATATTTCCAAACTGGAAGCTACCAAGTGCCTATCAATTGTAGGATGGATAAATCCATTGTGGTCTGTTCATCATAGGAATCCTGTCAACAATGATAATGAACTCCCTAAAAATACATGCAAAAACATAGATGAATTTTAAACCAAATATGGAGCAAAAGAAACCATGCAGCATACATGGTATGTTTACATTTAAATAAAATACAGAAACAGGAGGAACCAGTCTATGTGGTTAAAAGTCAGGAGAGTGATTACTCTTGAGGGGGACGGGCAAGGAGAAGGGGGTATTCCTGGTGAATGGGGACGTGAAGCAGACATTTGGGGAGCACTGGAAATGTTCGCATTCTTTTTTGTAACTGTTTTATATTTACTGCCTAATGCCTCATGATTACATAGGATGCCATAGTCATTGTAAAGTTTAAATTCTAAATAAAGGTTGTATGATACAAAATACTGAATTTAGTTTCCTGTGCTACACAGTAGGTCTTTTTTAGAATTTATTTATTTATTTACTTTTGGCTATTCTGGGTTTTCGCTGCTGCTGCACACTCTTCTCTAGTTGCAGGGAGTGGGGGCTACTCTCTAGTTGAGGTGAGCAGGCTTCTTGTTGCAGTGACTTGTTGTGAAACTTGGGCTCTAGGGCACACGGGCCTCAGTAGCTGCGGCACACGGGCTCCATAGTTGAGGCTCCGAGGCTCTAGAGCACAGGCTCCATAGTTGTGGCTCATGGGCTTAGTTGCTCCACAGCATGTGGGATCTTCCTGGATCAGGGAACGAATCTGTGTCTCCTGCATCGGCAGGCAGATTCTTTACCGCTGAGCTGCCAGGAAAGCCCAGTCTTTTTTTTTTTTTTTTAATTGTTTATTTATTTTAGTTGATTGTACTAGGTCTTAGTTATGGCATGTGGGATCTAGTTCCCTGACCAGGGATTGAACCCAGGCCCCCTACATTGGGAGTGAGGAGTCTTAACCTGGACCATCAGGGAAGTCCCTTCATAGTAGGTCTTGTTGGTTATCTATTTTATTTAGTATAATGTGCATTTGTTAATCCCAGCCTTCTAATTTGTCCCTCCTATTACTACTCTTTCCCTTTTGGTAACCATAAGTTTGTTGTCCATGTCTGTGAGTCTCTTTCTGTTTTGTAAATAAGTTTATTTGCATCTTTTTTTAAGTTCTACATATAAGTGATATCATATGATTGCTATTCTCTTTCTTTCTCTGGGGGGGTGGTCTTACAGTTGTGTGTAGCCTGTGACAAGCTGTCATGTTGTATATTTATGCTATGGGCGTTTTTTCTTTGTGTGTCGGTTACACCTCAATGAAGAAAACTAAAACATTTCAAAAGCGGCTGCCATGGGCTTCCCTGGTGGTCCAGTGGGTAAAGAGTCTGCCTTGCCGTGCAAGGGGCACTGGTTCGATCCCTGGCCCAGGAAGATCCCACATGCTGCAGAGCAGCTGGACCAGTGTGTCCAGTCACGAGCCAGCGCTCTGGAGCGCATGTGTCCAGAGCCGGTGCTCTGCAGTGAGAAAGGCCACTGCAATGGGAGGCCCACACAGGCCAAAGAGTAAAAAGATGGATGAAGATAAAGATAGATGAAAGAGGCATGATGGGGAAAGAGAAAAAAAGTTAAAAAATAAAGGTGGCTGCCACACCAGACAGGAGATGAAGAAAAAAGGTCCGTTCATCATCTCCTTTCCTAACTGTGAGAGGCCCTGCCCATTGCACAGGGACTATTCAGGTGCATTCTGCTGCAGGACACAGCAGAATCACCCGCCCTGCCCCAAGTCACAAAACCGGCTCCTAGATCTACTGAAAGAGCAGATGCACAGGACAATCACCTAATAATTACTATTTCCTACATGGTTCCCCAGTCAAATGCCTCTGGGAGTCCGGTGGGGACATCAATAAGATGGTGGGCTGTCACAGTAAGAACCCGGCTTGTGTTTCTTTTTTAATTGTTTATTTATTTTAGTTGATTGTACTAGGTCTTAGTTATGGCATGTGGGATCTAGTTCCCTGACCAGGGATTGAACCCAGGCCCCCTACATTGGGAGTGAGGAGTCTTAACCTGGACCATCAGGGAAGTCCCTTCATAGTAGGTCTTGTTGGTTATCTATTTTATTTAGTATAATGTGCATTTGTTAATCCCAGCCTTCTAATTTGTCCCTCCTATTACTACTCTTTCCCTTTTGGTAACCATAAGTTTGTTGTCCATGTCTGTGAGTCTCTTTCTGTTTTGTAAATAAGTTTATTTGCATCTTTTTTTAAGTTCTACATATAAGTGATATCATATGATTGCTATTCTCTTTCTTTCTCTGGGGGGGTGGTCTTACAGTTGTGTGTAGCCTGTGACAAGCTGTCATGTTGTATATTTATGCTATGGGCGTTTTTTCTTTGTGTGTCGGTTACACCTCAATGAAGAAAACTAAAACATTTCAAAAGCGGCTGCCATGGGCTTCCCTGGTGGTCCAGTGGGTAAAGAGTCTGCCTTGCCGTGCAAGGGGCACTGGTTCGATCCCTGGCCCAGGAAGATCCCACATGCTGCAGAGCAGCTGGACCAGTGTGTCCAGTCACGAGCCAGCGCTCTGGAGCGCATGTGTCCAGAGCCGGTGCTCTGCAGTGAGAAAGGCCACTGCAATGGGAGGCCCACACAGGCCAAAGAGTAAAAAGATGGATGAAGATAAAGATAGATGAAAGAGGCATGATGGGGAAAGAGAAAAAAAGTTAAAAAATAAAGGTGGCTGCCACACCAGACAGGAGATGAAGAAAAAAGGTCCGTTCATCATCTCCTTTCCTAACTGTGAGAGGCCCTGCCCATTGCACAGGGACTATTCAGGTGCATTCTGCTGCAGGACACAGCAGAATCACCCGCCCCTGCCCCAAGTCACAAAACCGGCTCCTAGATCTACTGAAAGAGCAGATGCACAGGACAATCACCTAATAATTACTATTTCCTACATGGTTCCCCAGTCAAATGCCTCTGGGAGTCCGGTGGGGACATCAATAAGATGGTGGGCTGTCACAGTAAGAACGGGTGGAGGCGTCCCTGGTGGCTTGGTGGTAAAGAACCACCTGCCGGGGCAGGAGACCTGTGTTCCATCACTAGTCTGGGAAGGTCCCACACGCAGCAGAGCAGGTAAGTCCCTGTGCCACAG
This sequence comes from Tragulus kanchil, assembly GCA_022376925.1. Taxonomy (NCBI): domain Eukaryota; kingdom Metazoa; phylum Chordata; class Mammalia; order Artiodactyla; family Tragulidae; genus Tragulus; species Tragulus kanchil. Next base: position 133,520,826 of record JAIOJX010000002.1, on the reverse strand, counting down.
CTATTGAGCCTGTGCTCTGGAGCCTGGGATCCCCAACTATGGAGCCCTGGGTGCCCTAGAGCCCGTGCTCTGCAACAAGAGAAGCCACTCCTGTGAGAAGCCTGCAGACGGCAACCAGAGAGTAGCCCCTCTTCCCACAACTAGAGAAAGCCCCCGCACAGCAAGGAAGACCCAGGGCAGCCAAGAATAAATACAGAAAATAAAAAATAAATAAATGCAAGGCGCATTGTCTGCAGCTCCAACTGATGAATGCGGTTAGAGAATGCAGGCCAGGAAAGTTTCCAAAATTTTGAAAAAGAAGCAGGGAATCCAGATTACGCCATGAAGCCTCTCAGTTTTCATAGTTTGGCAATCCCTTCACACGAAATGGGCCCATCAAAACATGCCCCGGGGCCAGATTTGGCCAGTGGACATCCCGTTTGCAACCTCTGGTTTAGAGATTGGTTGAATGAATTACTCTGGAAGCCTGGTGGAGCTACACTAATACAAACAGAATCTCCTTTTCATCTGGAACTTATTGGGACCTTTACCTACCACTGTATTTCCTTGCTTCTAAGATGCCACATACACCATTTATGTAAAAACAGTTTTACAGGAAATGAAAAATTTTTTAAAAAAGGAAGCTACCATATGAAATGTACTAGTAAAAGACACACCTGTGATTGGGACAGAGTAGAACAGATAGGTGGTTGTAGAGTCCTAGTAGGGGACGGTAGGTAGAAGGGTGAAACCTAAGAAAGGTTGGGAGGCCAGTGAGTTGATGATAACTCAGGAGAGCTGCTCCTTGTTCAGTAAAGCAGGCTCGACTGGGTATAAACAGCTGAGGAAGGAGGAGCTGGCGAAGAAGGAACTAATGATGTATGCCTTGCATCTGTGTCTACTTGAGGGCGGTTTCTCCTAATGCCTCTGGGAGTCCGGTGGGGACATCAATAAGATGGTGGGCTGTCACAGTAAGAACGGGTGGAGGCGTCCCTGGTGGCTTGGTGGTAAAGAACCACCTGCCGGGGCAGGAGACCTGTGTTCCATCACTAGTCTGGGAAGGTCCCACACGCAGCAGAGCAGGTAAGTCCCTGTGCCACAGCTATTGAGCCTGTGCTCTGGAGCCTGGGATCCCCAACTATGGAGCCCTGGGTGCCCTAGAGCCCGTGCTCTGCAACAAGAGAAGCCACTCCTGTGAGAAGCCTGCAGACGGCAACCAGAGAGTAGCCCCTCTTCCCACAACTAGAGAAAGCCCCCGCACAGCAAGGAAGACCCAGGGCAGCCAAGAATAAATACAGAAAATAAAAAATAAATAAATGCAAGGCGCATTGTCTGCAGCTCCAACTGATGAATGCGGTTAGAGAATGCAGGCCAGGAAAGTTTCCAAAATTTTGAAAAAGAAGCAGGGAATCCAGATTACGCCATGAAGCCTCTCAGTTTTCATAGTTTGGCAATCCCTTCACACGAAATGGGCCCATCAAAACATGCCCCGGGGCCAGATTTGGCCAGTGGACATCCCGTTTGCAACCTCTGGTTTAGAGATTGGTTGAATGAATTACTCTGGAAGCCTGGTGGAGCTACACTAATACAAACAGAATCTCCTTTTCATCTGGAACTTATTGGGACCTTTACCTACCACTGTATTTCCTTGCTTCTAAGATGCCACATACACCATTTATGTAAAAACAGTTTTACAGGAAATGAAAAATTTTTTAAAAAAGGAAGCTACCATATGAAATGTACTAGTAAAAGACACACCTGTGATTGGGACAGAGTAGAACAGATAGGTGGTTGTAGAGTCCTAGTAGGGGACGGTAGGTAGAAGGGTGAAACCTAAGAAAGGTTGGGAGGCCAGTGAGTTGATGATAACTCAGGAGAGCTGCTCCTTGTTCAGTAAAGCAGGCTCGACTGGGTATAAACAGCTGAGGAAGGAGGAGCTGGCGAAGAAGGAACTAATGATGTATGCCTTGCATCTGTGTCTACTTGAGGGGGGCGGTCTTCTACCATCCTATATATATGGCTGCCCACTCAATTGAGGAGAGCAGAGCAGAGCTTTCCTTCCTGCCCGCTTGCACCTCTTACAAGTACCCTATCCTAATAAATCCTCTTCTTGTCTATCACTCTGCCTCTCGCTGAATTCCTTCTGCGTTGAGGCAAGAAGAACCTGAGCCTCAGTGGATCCAGACGGGTGAGTGCTGGATTAAGTTCCAGAAAGGGTTTTGGCCAGGATTGAGTCCTGACTATGTGGGTTCAAGTCCCAAGCAGGGTTTTGGCTGGGGTTAGGCCTTAGCCATGTGGGTTCGAGTCCCAAACCGGTTTTGGCTAGGTTCAAGCCCCAGTCACGTGGGTTTGAGTCCCAAACAGGGTTTTGGCTGGAATTCAAGCTTCAGTCACGTAGGTTCAAGTCCCAAGTAGGGTTCGATCAGGTCTAGGCCCTGGGTTTAAGTCTCACATTGAGGTAAAACCCTTTCACCTAGATTTCAGAAACATTGCAATGTAAAACAAACGTGTGTTTGAAAAATGAAGTGAATATGAGACGTTTTCTCATTTAATTCTTTCAAAAACGTTATGTGGTGTGTATGCTTGTTAGCCCCACAGGGTGAGGCTCAGTGAGATTAACCAGCTGTCCCAAGTTTACACATTATCAGGGCCAGGGCTGAAGTCTAGATCTATTTCACATCCAGCACTGGACCCCTGATCATTGCCATACACAGCTTCCTTTTCTGGGATAAGTACCATCGAGAGAAAAGGTCATACGCTTTGGGGAATGTTACAGTAGGCTCAGGGCCTGTAGCAAATAGACTCAGACATGTAATGCTTGAATGAAATAAAAAACCATTTCTTGGGACTTCCCTGGTGACCCGTTGGCTATGACTCTGAGCTCTCAGTGCAGGAGGGCCTGGGTTAGACCCCCAGATGGGAAATTAGATCCCACATGCTGCAACTAAGACTGAGCGCAGCCAAATAAGTCATACAATAAATATTTTAAAAAGTGCATTTCTTACTCATTTAACAGCTTTTGGTGGCTGTTTAGCGGGGGAGCTGCTCTTCCATGGAATCCTTCATCAACATGCAGCTTCCTAGCTGAGTGGACCGGGAGGAGAGAGAACACAGGTGAGGCCTCTGCAGTCTTGTTCAGTGTCTCGGTCGTGTGACCCCATGGGCTGTATCTCTCCAGGCTTCCCTGACCTTCCCTATCTCCCAGAGCTTGCTCAAACTCATGTCCACTGAGTTGGTGATACCATTCAACAATCTCGTCCTCTGTTACCTCCTTCTCCTTCGTCCCTCAATCTTTCTCAGCATCAGAGTTGTTTTTTTCCCCCAATGAATCTGTTCTTTATATTAGGTGGGCAAAGTACTGGAGCTTCAGCCTCAGTCTTTGCAGTGAATATTCAGGGTTGATTTGTTTGGGATTGACTGATTGGATCTCCTTGCTGTCTAAGGGACTCGCAAAGACTTCTCCAGCACTGCAATTTGAACGCATCAAAAAGAATGCTCAGCCCCTTATGGTTCAACTCTTACATCTATTTCACATTGAGGTAAAACCCTTTCACCTAGATTTCAGAAACATTGCAATGTAAAACAAACGTGTGTTTGAAAAATGAAGTGAATATGAGACGTTTTCTCATTTAATTCTTTCAAAAACGTTATGTGGTGTGTATGCTTGTTAGCCCCACAGGGTGAGGCTCAGTGAGATTAACCAGCTGTCCCAAGTTTACACATTATCAGGGCCAGGGCTGAAGTCTAGATCTATTTCACATCCAGCACTGGACCCCTGATCATTGCCATACACAGCTTCCTTTTCTGGGATAAGTACCATCGAGAGAAAAGGTCATACGCTTTGGGGAATGTTACAGTAGGCTCAGGGCCTGTAGCAAATAGACTCAGACATGTAATGCTTGAATGAAATAAAAAACCATTTCTTGGGACTTCCCTGGTGACCCGTTGGCTATGACTCTGAGCTCTCAGTGCAGGAGGGCCTGGGTTAGACCCCCAGATGGGAAATTAGATCCCACATGCTGCAACTAAGACTGAGCGCAGCCAAATAAGTCATACAATAAATATTTTAAAAAGTGCATTTCTTACTCATTTAACAGCTTTTGGTGGCTGTTTAGCGGGGGAGCTGCTCTTCCATGGAATCCTTCATCAACATGCAGCTTCCCTAGCTGAGTGGACCGGGAGGAGAGAGAACACAGGTGAGGCCTCTGCAGTCTTGTTCAGTGTCTCGGTCGTGTGACCCCATGGGCTGTATCTCTCCAGGCTTCCCTGACCTTCCCTATCTCCCAGAGCTTGCTCAAACTCATGTCCACTGAGTTGGTGATACCATTCAACAATCTCGTCCTCTGTTACCTCCTTCTCCTTCGTCCCTCAATCTTTCTCAGCATCAGAGTTGTTTTTTTCCCCCAATGAATCTGTTCTTTATATTAGGTGGGCAAAGTACTGGAGCTTCAGCCTCAGTCTTTGCAGTGAATATTCAGGGTTGATTTGTTTGGGATTGACTGATTGGATCTCCTTGCTGTCTAAGGGACTCGCAAAAGACTTCTCCAGCACTGCAATTTGAACGCATCAAAAAAGAATGCTCAGCCCTCTTTATGGTTCAACTCTTACATCTATCTGTACATGACTACTAGAAAAACCATAGCTTTGACTATATGGACCTTTGAGGGCAAGGTGACGTCTCTGCTTTTAAATACACTCTCTTAAGCTTGTCATAGCTTTTCTTCCAAGGAGCAAATGTCTTTTAATGTCATGGCTGCAGTCGCCGTCCACAGTGGTTTTTCGAATGTTGAGTTTTAAGCCAGCTTTTTCACTCTTCTCTTTCACCTTCATCAAGAGGCTCTTTAGTTCCTCTTTGCTTTCTGCCCCAGGGCTGGTGTCATCTGCATACCTGAGATTATTGATATTTCCTTTGGCAATCTTGATTCAAGCCTGAGCTTCATCTAGCCCAGCATTTCACACGATGTACTCTGCATATAAGGTAAATAAGTAGGGTGATAATATACAGTCTTGAGGTACTCCTTTCCCAATTTGGAACCCGTCTGTTGTTCCATGTCTGGTTCTAACGGTTGCTTCTTGACCTGCATACAGGTTTCTCAGGAGACAGGTAAGATGGTCTGGTATTCCCATTTCTTTAAGAATTTTCCACAGTTTGTTGTGATCCATACAATCAAAGGCTTTAATGCAGTCAATGAAGCAGAGGTAGATGTTTTTCTGGAATTCCCTTGCTTTTCCTCATGACCCAACAGATGTTGACAATTTGATCTCTGGTTCCTCTGTCTTGGTAGCTGAAGTAGGGTGATTCAGGGTGAGGGCAGATAGACTCTGCTCAAGGCCAGGACTGGTCCTCAGGGCCTGTGAGAACAGCCCAATCCTGAACCAAATCCTGGGCCGTGACCCTGTTCCTGTGCACCCACTGGCCAGGTCCTCAGGATAAAGGGCTGAGCAGGCTCAGCCTGGTGCCTGAAGCACCCGTGGGAAGCTTGCTGATTTCACTTCCATCCTTTTCCCTGTTTGCCCCATTGGACCACCCTCCAGAGGGCAGAATTCTTGGCTGTTTTGTTTTTTTTTTTAATGTCATTAAAAAAAAATTTTTTTGGCCCCCTTTATTGGTTTTTTATTTATTTATTTTCATCTGTCTTTATTCTTAGGCCTGTGTGGGCCTCCCATTGCAGTGGCCTCTCTCATTGCAGAACACTGGCTCTGGGCACATGTGCTCCAGAGCACTGGCTCCTAATTAGACACACTGGTCCAGCCGCTCTGTGGCATGTGGGCTCTTCCTGGGTCAGGGATCGAACCAGTGCCCCTTGCACTACAAGGCAGACTCTTTACCCACTGGACCACCAGGGAAGCCCTTGGCTGTTTTTTATGGAAGACTCTATATCCTGGCTCAGAGCCTGGCTGGTTGCTGCCCCTTCCCATAGAGGAAGATAGCAGGCAGAGCTGACCCCCAGGTCTCTGGGGAGTCCTGAGCCCTGTCTGCAACCTGCATCCCTTCTAGAAATGGCTGACTGTCTAGGGTGTTTTTAGATATTTCTCAGGCAAGGGATGGAGGATCATGGAAATTCCTTGGGAGATGAATATCCCCAGGAGTATTCAGATGAGCAGTATGTCCAGCATTGCTGAATACTTGGCCCCAGGTACACTTCCTAAGTCCCAGGAGAGGGTGGCCAAATAGCAGGAGACTCTGAGTGGGTGTGGTCACTGATTATCAGGGAAATGAAGATTAGAACAATGAGCATACTATCACTTAGAGTGACATTGGGGCACTTGGGGGGAAATGGTACTCACATACTGCAAATGGAAGACCACTGAGGGATATTGACTTTGGAGAACAAATTAGTACTGTCCAGAAGAATTTTGGAGTTGGTTGCCTTCCTACGCAGAAGCATATACAAGTACATGCTCATCATGGTATGGTCTGTAAAGGCAGAAAAACAGAAACAGGGAATTCCTTGGCTGTCCAATGATTAGGACTTCATGCTTGCATGGCAGGCGGCCTGGATTCAAACCTGGTTGGGGAAATGAGATACCGCAAACTGTGGCAAGGCCAAAAAAAAAAAAAAAAAAGAAACGCCAAACAAACAAAAGCAACAAAGCAGAAACTTAGAAAGCTTAGCAATAAGGGAGTGGATGAATGCAATATGGTTGTGGCCACCAAAATAAATAATCTCATCTACATGCATCATTGCAGCTAGAGCTAAAACACAATGTTAAGTGAACGCATGCTGCACAATGGTATGGTGGTATTAACTCTCTATTGTCATCTAACAAACTATCCCCATGTTTACTGGCTTTAAACGGCACCACCTCCTTATTACCTTCAGGGTTTGTGTGAGTCATGAACTCAAGTGTGGTTTAGCCGGAAGGTTCTCATTCAGGATTTCACATGGTGCACATGGTCAAGATGTCATCTGAAGACATGATTAGGGCTGGAGGATTCATTTCTCAGATGACTCACTCACATATGGCTGTCTGGTTTCTGCTGCTTGTTTGTGAGAAATTCAAGGTCCTCCCCAAGTGGGTGTCTCCATGGGGCTGCTTGAGGAGTCTTACAACATGGCTGACTACCATACCTCGAGAGCAAGCAATCCAAGAGAGTGCAAGGTGGAAGGAGCAACGTCTTTCATCATTTAGCCTTGGCAGGTACACGCTGCCACTTCTGCCATTCTGTTCATTAAGAATAAGTCACTAAGTTTAGTCCACATTTCAGGGAAGAAGAATTAAACTTGCCCCCTCAAAGGAAGGAGTGCCAAAGCATTTGTGGATATATTTTAAGATTAGCTTATAGATGGTCGACATCGTTTACTTAATTTACAGTGATCTATTACACACATGGTCCTGGCCAATGGGGGCTACCTATCACGCTGGTTATGATGACTGCTTCCTGGATGGACATGTGACACAATTTACAGTGAAAACCCTCTCTCTGAGTTTTAGCATTCTTCCCAGCACTTGGCAACTAGAAGTTTCTTTCTTCTGGAGTTGCTGAAATTTTAGGATAGGAGTCTTGGTTTGCTTCATCCCATTTTGTCCACCAGAATTGAGACAGGCTTTCTAAAGAACTGAGTGTGAATGAGAGAGAGAGACAGTCCAATGAGATCATTTGGATCAAGACATGCATGGTTATCTCTGGACCTTTCACTTATATAATGCAATAAATTCCCCCTTTAGCTTATGCTGGCTTGAATTGGGCATATGCTCCTTGCCACCCCAACACTTTGATGAATATAGTGTCTATGATGTTTCTGTACTAGACAGAGTTCTCCAGAGAAACAGAACATACGAATATATATATGTATATATAATATTTTCTATAAGAATTAGTTCATGTGACTTTGGAGACTGAAATGTCTCACCATCGGCCATCTGCAAGCTAATCACTAAGGAACCCCACTAGGGTAGTTCCCATTTGCGTTCAAAGGCCTAAGAACTGAGGAGAACTGGTGATGTAGATTCTAGTTCAAGTCCAAAGGTCTAAGGACCAGAGAATTCATGATGTATGTCCCACTCCAAGAATGAGAGAAGGAAATGTCTCAGTCAGGCAGGAGACCAAATTCTCCTTCCTCCATCCTTGGTAATTTTCCAGCTCTCACCTGATTGGATGAGGCCCACCCACAGTGGGAGGGCAATCTACTTTACTCTGTCTACTGATTCAAATGCTACCAAGTCATGAGTTTGGAAGTCACTTGTTAAGTGGCAAGAGATAATTAATAAAACTTAGAATCTATGTATCCAGGTGATCTGAGATGTTTACAGGTACACGCTGCCACTTCTGCCATTCTGTTCATTAAGAATAAGTCACTAAGTTTAGTCCACATTTCAGGGAAGAAGAATTAAACTTGCCCCCTCAAAGGAAGGAGTGCCAAAGCATTTGTGGATATATTTTAAGATTAGCTTATAGATGGTCGACATCGTTTACTTAATTTACAGTGATCTATTACACACATGGTCCTGGCCAATGGGGGCTACCTATCACGCTGGTTATGATGACTGCTTCCTGGATGGACATGTGACACAATTTACAGTGAAAACCCTCTCTCTGAGTTTTAGCATTCTTCCCAGCACTTGGCAACTAGAAGTTTCTTTCTTCTGGAGTTGCTGAAATTTTAGGATAGGAGTCTTGGTTTGCTTCATCCCATTTTGTCCACCAGAATTGAGACAGGCTTTCTAAAGAACTGAGTGTGAATGAGAGAGAGAGACAGTCCAATGAGATCATTTGGATCAAGACATGCATGGTTATCTCTGGACCTTTCACTTATATAATGCAATAAATTCACCCTTTAGCTTATGCTGGCTTGAATTGGGCATATGCTCCTTGCCACCCCAACACTTTGATGAATATAGTGTCTATGATGTTTCTGTACTAGACAGAGTTCTCCAGAGAAACAGAACATACGAATATATATATGTATATATAATATTTTCTATAAGAATTAGTTCATGTGACTTTGGAGACTGAAATGTCTCACCATCGGCCATCTGCAAGCTAATCACTAAGGAACCCCACTAGGGTAGTTCCCATTTGCGTTCAAAGGCCTAAGAACTGAGGAGAACTGGTGATGTAGATTCTAGTTCAAGTCCAAAGGTCTAAGGACCAGAGAATTCATGATGTATGTCCCACTCCAAGAATGAGAGAAGGGAAATGTCTCAGTCAGGCAGGGAGACCAAATTCTCCCTTCCTCCATCCTTGGTAATTTTCCAGCTCTCACCTGATTGGATGAGGCCCACCCACAGTGGGGAGGGCAATCTACTTTACTCTGTCTACTGATTCAAATGCTACCAAGTCATGAGTTTGGAAGTCACTTGTTAAGTGGCAAGAGATAATTAATAAAACTTAGAATCATTATAGGTATTCTCAAGGTGATCTGAGATGTTTAGATCCAGATTGCTTACCTCTCTTTTACTGGGTTTTTATTTCTTGCCATTCCCATTCTGAAATTGTATTCTAGGCTGGAAAAATGCTTTGAGCTTTGTTTTGGAAAATTACATGGGTGGTATCTTTTCTAAACTCTTGCATGACAGACTTTTTCTTCTGTTTCACTTGCATTAAGTAGCTCACAATCTTTCCCACTGAAAATCTTACCATTTCTCTAGTGTTACAGTGCTGACTAGATCTTAGGAATCTGCTAGCATAACTTGTACATAACCCAACTTGTGCATAGCCTAGTTTTTCTGCCTGGGTTTATGTAGGAATTCTTCTGTAGGCTTGACATTGGAAAAAAATTTATTAGGCTATGTCCATATTTTGGAGTTTTTCTATTAATTTTTGCCAGATTATCAGAGAATTGTTTTACTTCATGAATTTAAATCATCCTCTGTTCAGTAATAATTTCTTCCATTATCCCTTTGAATCTTTCTTCTCTTTTCTTTTCTTCTGGGGATTCAATTATACACACATTTATTCCTTAAATCCTTTCTCCAATCTGCTTATCCCTTCTCTGCCCAAGCCTCTCCCTCTGGGTTTTAGAACCTTTTAATCTGTTCTTCAGATTCACTGACTTGATCTGATGCAACATATAATCTTCTGTTAACTACCTCTGTGACTTTTAAAAACTCAATGCATGCAGTTTTCATCTCCAGAACAGATTATTTTCTAGGATTATTTTCTTAACAAGAATTGTTTTAGAAATTCAGTAGCCTTTAAAATTGGTAAGCCTACCAATTAGCAAAATTTTTCCTTAAATTTTGCACCCCTGGGCGATAAAAGCGATTTATCCAGCAACATTTTCTCTAATTCCTTGTCTCTGTATCCTTTACACCTGCTAAATCTTTGTATATTTCTAGTCAATATTCTCTCTGTGCTCATTCTTGCAGAAGGATGCCTGTGTTTGTTCAACACTGCGTGTTAAGATGCATTAAACAGTCTGTTTAAATGCTTTGGGTCCAGACAAAGAGAGGAGGGAAAAGTTTATATTGACTGTACCTTTACTTTGTCCTATTAAAGAGTCAGACATCTGTGGAGATTTCCTGGGCTTTCTTGGCTTCCCTGGTGGCTTAGCAGTAAGGAATCTGCCTGCAATGCAGGTTTGATCCCTGGGTCAGGAAGATCCTCCTGGAAGAGGACATGGCAACCCACTCCAGGATTCTTGTCTGGAGAAGCCGATGCACAGGGAGCCTGGTGAGCTACAGTCCATGGAGTCGCACAGGGTCAGACATGATTGAGCAACTTCACTTTTTTCAACCTTTACTTTGTCCTGTTAAAGAGTCAGCAGTCTCTGGAGACACAGAGGCAGCCCTGGAAGAAGCATGAGATTTTACCTTTGCTGGGGGTGACCCTCTTTAGTTTAGCACATCTCCTGGTTTGGGAGACATTTGTGGAAAACTCAGCAGGGTCCAGTTTTGCTCCTAGCCGCCACCTTGGCGGCAGTCTCAGTCCACTGTTGTCCCGAGCTGTCCCATGTGCTCAGGGCCAGAAGGGATCCTGGGGATTTTTGTCCCTCCACCTCTCCCTTGAATGGACCTTTCTCTTGCCTGGAATGAATCGAGGCTTGGCGGTTCCCACCCTCAATCTGGTTTAAACCTGGTGTATCTTGCTGAAATTCCTGGAAGTTTCTGACTTGCTATAAGGAGTACCCTTCCCTATCTTCCTTCCGTGGGTCGTTTTTCCTCTTATTCTCCCTGTGCCTCATCCTCCTTCACTTGGCTAACCAAGCCATGCCTCCAGCCTCAGGTTAAGCCCCACTTCTTCTAGGAAATGTTCCCAGAAGTTCTCCCAAGTAGATGCTGTGCTCTTAGAAATTCTCATCTTTTGCCTGTTGTGGAGCTCACACCTGGAATCCTACCTCTGTTATGTTTACTGAGCTGTCTTCCCCTGCAGTCCATAGATGGGCAGTGTCTGTGCATTCATTTAAAAGTCACTTATGGAAACTTACATGCACGCTGCTTTCATTTAGTCAATATTCTCTCTGTGCTCATTCTTGCAGAAGGATGCCTGTGTTTGTTCAACACTGCGTGTTAAGATGCATTAAACAGTCTGTTTAAATGCTTTGGGTCCAGACAAAGAGAGGAGGGAAAAGTTTATATTGACTGTACCTTTACTTTGTCCTATTAAAGAGTCAGACATCTGTGGAGATTTCCTGGGCTTTCTTGGCTTCCCTGGTGGCTTAGCAGTAAGGAATCTGCCTGCAATGCAGGTTTGATCCCTGGGTCAGGAAGATCCTCCTGGAAGAGGACATGGCAACCCACTCCAGGATTCTTGTCTGGAGAAGCCGATGCACAGGGAGCCTGGTGAGCTACAGTCCATGGAGTCGCACAGGGTCAGACATGATTGAGCAACTTCACTTTTTTCAACCTTTACTTTGTCCTGTTAAAGAGTCAGCAGTCTCTGGAGACACAGAGGCAGCCCTGGAAGAAGCATGAGATTTTACCTTTGCTGGGGGTGACCCTCTTTAGTTTAGCACATCTCCTGGTTTGGGAGACATTTGTGGAAAACTCAGCAGGGTCCAGTTTTGCTCCTAGCCGCCACCTTGGCGGCAGTCTCAGTCCACTGTTGTCCCGAGCTGTCCCATGTGCTCAGGGCCAGAAGGGATCCTGGGGATTTTTGTCCCTCCACCTCTCCCTTGAATGGACCTTTCTCTTGCCTGGAATGAATCGAGGCTTGGCGGTTCCCACCCTCAATCTGGTTTAAACCTGGTGTATCTTGCTGAAATTCCTGGAAGTTTCTGACTTGCTATAAGGAGTACCCTTCCCTATCTTCCTTCCGTGGGTCGTTTTTCCTCTTATTCTCCCTGTGCCTCATCCTCCTTCACTTGGCTAACCAAGCCATGCCTCCAGCCTCAGGTTAAGCCCCACTTCTTCTAGGAAATGTTCCCAGAAGTTCTCCCAAGTAGATGCTGTGCTCTTAGAAATTCTCATCTTTTGCCTGTTGTGGAGCTCACACCTGGAATCCTACCTCTGTTATGTTTACTGAGCTGTCTTCCCCTGCAGTCCATAGATGGGCAGTGTCTGTGCATTCATTTAAAAGTCACTTATGGAAACTTACATGCACGCGTGCTTGTCAATTTCACAACATTGTAGATCAACTATATTCCAATAAATTTTTTAAAAAATTAAAAATAAAACCACTGTGTAGAGTATATGGATGGCACAGTGCTAGGCACTATTTTGGTCTCCTGCTCACTGCCTGCCACAAATGATATATTCAAGGAACCCGGCCTGAGATGGTAGCTGGTAATCAAAAGAATTTTGGAACGTTGGTGGGTGGAGTCTTGCCACAGCTCCAGGGAGCAAGATAAGTCTTAGGGAACTGAGCTCTCTTAACCTGGGCTGATGCCCTGAGGTCAGCCTACAGCGCCAATCGCCTGACAGCAGCTCACAGGAATTCCAAGGGGCTCAGGTAAGGCGCCAGTAGGGCTGAGAAGTGGGCAAGCCCTCCGATGCTGTACTAAGGCGTCTCAGGGTGTCTGTGGAGAATTTATCCTTGGCTAGAGTTCTAGACCAACAAACTACTATGCTGGAGTGTAGTGAGGTGTGTAAGCTTACGGTCTTTGCATCAAAGTCACTGAAGTTTTCAGAACCTCAGTTTCCTTTTCTGTAAAATGGGAATAAGATTAGTGTCCCTTTTGTAGGCCGTTGGAAGGAATAAACGAGATCATGTGTATAACATCAGTCTGTGCTAAGTCTCTTCAGTCATGTCTGGCTCTGCCACCCTATGAACTGTAGCCCCTCAGGCTCCTCTGTCCATGGGGATTATCTAGGCAAGAACACTAGAGTGGGTTGCCATTTCTTTTTCCAGGGACTCTTCTTGACCCGGGAATACCTGTTACATCTCCAGCATTAGCAGGCAGATTTTTTACCACTAGTGCCACCTGGGAAGCCCCAACGCATCAGTCTAGGGTCTGACAAACAGTAAAAATGTATCAGTATTACACAGATCATCAGTGTTACAATACATTGTTGTCCAGGATTGCTTTTTCATCTTTAAAATTTAATTATAGAACCTTTTTGTATTAGGGTTTCCCACCCCAGTATTCTTGCCTGGAGAATTCCATGGACAGAGGAGCCTGGCGGGCTATAGTCCATGGGGTTGAACAGAATTGGACATGACTGAAGCAACTTAGCACAGACTCATGGCTGCTGAACACTGTTGTAATAGTTTCAGGTGAATAGCGAAGGGACTCAGCTTACATATACATGTGTTATCCAGTCTCCCGTAAACTACCCTCCCCTCCGGGCTGCCTCATAACATCTCAGGCTTGCTTTTTAAATTTGCAGTATGTCTGGGGTGGGAGAGAAAAGAGGAGCAAAGCTTTTGCCCCAGTTTGGAGGTATATCTTTAGCTATCTCTTAGAGCCGCAGGTATATAGCAGCCCATAGCACATGACAGGCGCCTGCATGGACCTGTGCCTGACCAGACTTCCCTGTGGCTTGGATCTAGCACAGAACAGCTGGATCTTCCCCTACAACTGTAGATGAGGCCTCAGATTGCCTCAAAAAGGTAAAACATGTCAACATGCACTAGCCATACCTAGTCACGGGAACAAGTCTGAGGATAAAGGGAGCTACTTAGATATCATGGATAAAGCTAGAGTTAGAAATAAAAGCATTATCATGGATCAAGTGGAGAAGAATGTAGGCCAAAGGCAGTTTGAAAGAGCCATAGATAAAGTCTGATGTCTCAAAATGTAGATGTTAAAATTATGGCTCTGGTTCAACACGCTGGGAGCAGCTGTCTTTTTAAGCCTGCAGAACATGTAGGGCTGGTTGGATTGATGGCGAAGACAGAACGGCTTCCAACTTTTTGCCTGAGTAACTGCGTAGGTGGAGGTGCCACAAAGGGATGTCTGGAAAGTCAAACAGATTTGGAGAAGGAAGAGATCAAGTCCAGTAGAGACTTTGGAGGTGTCAGAAGGGTAATGAGGTCATGAGTAATAAGGGTAATATGTCTAGAAGGCTATCGAAAATGCGGCTCTGGAGCTCACAGAGAGTTACATAAAGATGGAGAATGAGGGAATTCCTTGCTGGTCCAGTGGTTGACTCCATGTTTTCACTGCTGGGGACCTGGGTTCAAGCTCTGGTCAGGGACCCTAAGATCCCACAAGCCATGAGGCCCGCCCCACCCCCACCCCCTCAAAAAAGAGATGGAAAATGAGAATTGTAAATAAGGAGACAATATCCACTGTGGGCAAGATTAAGATAGCCCAGAGTTAAAATAGAGTGAAAACCATGGAGAACCACCCTTTGGAGAAGAAGAATGGAGGAAGGAAAGCAAGCAGAGAAGATGTAGAAGGAAAAAGAAATCAGAAATGTAAGGGTCAAACTAGGGGCTGGATGTGAGGCCACCAGACATGAGGCCACCAGACATCTTAAGGAAACTTTTGAATCACAGGAAATGCAACTGAATTGTAAAGGCATGAAAGCACACTGAACTTCATCAATAATGAAGAAATGTGCCGTAGAACAATGAAGAGGGGACTTCCCTGGTGGTCCCTTGGTTAAGAATCTGCCGTCCAAAGTAGGGGATGAAAGTTCAATCCCTGGTTGGGGAACTAAGATACCACCTGCTGCAGGGCAACTAAGCCCAGCGTGGAACAAGTACCGCGCCCACACGCTGAGCCCATGAGCCTCAACTAGAGAGCCACCCACATGCCACAGCGGAAGATCACACGCACTGCAACAAAGGTCTTGTGTGCTGCAACTAAGACCATAAATAAATAGACAGCCATAAATAAATAAATATTCAAAAGCAAAACAAAGCAATGAAGAGGTAGCATTTTAAAAAATCTACCAGAGTGGCAAGAATGGAAAAGTTCAGCACAATGTTGGAGAGGATGTGGGGGTACAGACGCTCTAACATACACTCTGAAATAGTAAAGACATACACGTTTTGGCCTCGTAAGCCTGTTTCTAGGATTCCACTGGATGGCTGCGCTTACTCATGTGTAGAGGGAGGTTTGTACAAGGACATTCACTGCAGCACTATTTGTTTTTGCAAAGGGTTGCCGACAACCTAAACAACCATCTATAGAGGACTTGCCAAATTCATAATAACACATCCTTTCAGTGGAAGACAGGCATTTCAGTGGAATATATGGGAGTATTAAAACAGACAAGGGAGATCCATAGAAGGAAATTTGAAACCAAAATTCATAATAACGGACCTGGGTTCAAGCTCTGGTCAGGGACCCTAAGATCCCACAAGCCATGAGGCCCGCCCACCTCACCCCCTCAAAAAAGAGATGGAAAATGAGAATTGTAAATAAGGAGACAATATCCACTGTGGGCAAGATTAAGATAGCCCAGAGTTAAAATAGAGTGAAAACCATGGAGAACCACCCTTTGGAGAAGAAGAATGGAGGAAGGAAAGCAAGCAGAGAAGATGTAGAAGGAAAAAGAAATCAGAAATGTAAGGGTCAAACTAGGGGCTGGATGTGAGGCCACCAGACATGAGGCCACCAGACATCTTAAGGAAACTTTTGAATCACAGGAAATGCAACTGAATTGGAAATGCATGAAAGCACACTGAACTTCATCAATAATGAAGAAATGTGCCGTAGAACAATGAAGAGGGGACTTCCCTGGTGGTCCCTTGGTTAAGAATCTGCCGTCCAAAGTAGGGGATGAAAGTTCAATCCCTGGTTGGGGAACTAAGATACCACCTGCTGCAGGGCAACTAAGCCCAGCGTGGAACAAGTACCGCGCCCACACGCTGAGCCCATGAGCCTCAACTAGAGAGCCACCCACATGCCACAGCGGAAGATCACACGCACTGCAACAAAGGTCTTGTGTGCTGCAACTAAGACCATAAATAAATAGACAGCCATAAATAAATAAATATTCAAAAGCAAAACAAAGCAATGAAGAGGTAGCATTTTAAAAAATCTACCAGAGTGGCAAGAATGGAAAAGTTCAGCACAATGTTGGAGAGGATGTGGGGGTACAGACGCTCTAACATACACTCTGAAATAGTAAAGACATACACGTTTTGGCCTCGTAAGCCTGTTTCTAGGATTCCACTGGATGGCTGCGCTTACTCATGTGTAGAGGGAGGTTTGTACAAGGACATTCACTGCAGCACTATTTGTTTTTGCAAAGGGTTGCCGACAACCTAAACAACCATCTATAGAGGACTTGCCAAATTCATAATAACACATCCTTTCAGTGGAAGACAGGCATTTCAGTGGAATATATGGGAGTATTAAAACAGACAAGGGAGATCCATAAGGACTAATTTGGAACAATATCTGATATACTTGATGTGAAAACGTCAGAAGCAGGAGGTGCTATCATTTACGTAGAAATGGATACCCGTGGCTTTGGACAGCCCCACCCCTGTCTAGCTACATCCTTGCAGGAAGGCTACTGTGCTTCTGTTTCCTCACCTGTCGCCTTCTCAGGGCTCTCCTACATGTAAAGATTTACCTTTCCCTTTTGTGTCTTTAGAATTATTTTAAAACCATGGGCATGTGTTACCCTAATTTTCATTTAATTAAAAAAATTAAACAAGGAAGTAAGTGAGGAGGCACATGAGAACGTGGGAAAGATGCTCCATTCGTTAGTTGTTAGGGAAACGCATTCACCACCTCAAGTCTGTTCATATGACTAGAATACAAAGACTGACAACACCAAGCACACCATCCCAAGCCTAGAAATGCTTGGATGACTTATTCATGTCAAAGAAAATGAAATTCTCCTTCCCCACTGTACATACGTGGAGTTCCTATTCCAATTGGTCCTGCCTTGGTCACTTGTCCAGCTCTGTACCAATCACTATGGGACTGTGAATCACCTTACATGTTGGTGAGGATGTGTAGCAATGGAAACTTTCTTACGCTGCTGGTGGGAGTGTAAAATGGTACAGCCACTTGGAAAACAGATGGGCAGTTTCTTATTAAGATAAAAATATATCTCACAGTAACTCAGAATTCCACTCTTAGGAATGAAAGATTGGTGCTTGAACGTTCTTATCAACTTGAATCAACATAGCCCCAAACAGGGAAAACCTTCAAAGTCTATCAACTCGGGGATAAATACACAAACTATGGCATGTCCATACAGTGGAGTGAAAAGAAATGAACCTACAGCAGCACTTGATGAATCCAGAAACAAGACCATCAATGTCGTGATTCCATTTACATGACATTCAAGAAAAGGCAAAACTATAGGGCTTCCTAGAGATTCAGCTTGTGAAGGATCTACCCGCCCATACAGGAGATGCAAGAGATTTTTACCCGGGAAGATCCCACTCCAATATTCTTGAAACCATGGCAGAAACTATAGGGCTTCCTAGAGATCCATAAGGACTAATTTGGAACAATATCTGATATACTTGATGTGAAAACGTCAGAAGCAGGAGGTGCTATCATTTACGTAGAAATGGATACCCGTGGCTTTGGACAGCCCCACCCCTGTCTAGCTACATCCTTGCAGGAAGGCTACTGTGCTTCTGTTTCCTCACCTGTCGCCTTCTCAGGGCTCTCCTACATGTAAAGATTTACCTTTCCCTTTTGTGTCTTTAGAATTATTTTAAAACCATGGGCATGTGTTACCCTAATTTTCATTTAATTAAAAAAATTAAACAAGGAAGTAAGTGAGGAGGCACATGAGAACGTGGGAAAGATGCTCCATTCGTTAGTTGTTAGGGAAACGATTCACCACCTCAAGTCTGTTCATATGACTAGAATACAAAGACTGACAACACCAAGCACACCATCCCAAGCCTAGAAATGCTTGGATGACTTATTCATGTCAAAGAAAATGAAATTCTCCTTCCCCACTGTACATACGTGGAGTTCCTATTCCAATTGGTCCTGCCTTGGTCACTTGTCCAGCTCTGTACCAATCACTATGGGACTGTGAATCACCTTACATGTTGGTGAGGATGTGTAGCAATGGAAACTTTCTTACGCTGCTGGTGGGAGTGTAAAATGGTACAGCCACTTGGAAAACAGATGGGCAGTTTCTTATTAAGATAAAAATATATCTCACAGTAACTCAGAATTCCACTCTTAGGAATGAAAGATTGGTGCTTGAACGTTCTTATCAACTTGAATCAACATAGCCCCAAACAGGGAAAACCTTCAAAGTCTATCAACTCGGGGATAAATACACAAACTATGGCATGTCCATACAGTGGAGTGAAAAGAAATGAACCTACAGCAGCACTTGATGAATCCAGAAACAAGACCATCAATGTCGTGTGATTCCATTTACATGACATTCAAGAAAAGGCAAAACTATAGGGCTTCCCTAGAGATTCAGCTTGTGAAGGATCTACCCGCCCATACAGGAGATGCAAGAGATGTGGGTTTGATCTCTGGGTTGGGAAGATCCCACTCCAATATTCTTGCCTGGAGAATCCATGGACAGAAGAGTTTGGCGGCCTACAGTTCATAGGGTCTCAAGGAGACAGACACGACTGAGCACACGCATTACATTACATTATAGGAATGAAAAGCAGATTAGTGGTTGCCTAGAACTGCGGATGGAGAGGAGCTGACTGTCAAGAAGCACAGGGGGATTGCTCGGAGTGATGGAAACACTGTGTTATGATCTTGGTAGTGGTTATCTGACGATATATGTTGCTCAGAACTCAAATTAGAGGGTTTCTCTGGTGGCTCAGTGGTTAAGAATCTGCCTGCCAGCGCAGGAGACATGGGTTTGATCCCTGATCTGGGCAGATCCCACATGCCTTGGAGCGACTAAGCCCATGTGCCACAATTAGTGAGCCCGGGCTCCAGAGCCTGTGCTCCGCAGTAAGAGAAGCCCACACACCACAACTAGAGAAGGGCCACCATTTGCCACAATTAAGATAAGCCTTCACAGCAGCAAAGACTCAGCACAGCCAAAAACATATAAATAAATGAATACAATTTAAAAACTCAAGTTAGATGCACAAAATTGTAAATTCTGTAAACAAAGTTGAGTTTTAAAAAAGACTCAAGAAAAGAAAAACAAAAAGGCTCAGTGTAATCACTGATTTTTTTGTTTGTTTGTTTGGGGTTTTTTTGGCCAATTCTATTGGTCTTTCATTTCCATCTGTTCTTTGGCCTGTGTGGGCCTCCCATCTCAGTGGCCTCTCTCGCTGCAGAGCACCGGCTCTGGGCGCATGCACTCTAGAGCTCCGGCTTAGTTAGTTGGACACATCGGTCCAGCTGCTCCGTGGTACGTGGGATCTTCCCAGGCCAGGGATCGAACCAGCACCCCTTGCCCTGCAAGGCGGTGTCCTTACCCTCTGGACCACCATCAGATGATCTACAGCAGCACTGATGAATCCAGAAACAAGACCATCAATGTCGTGTGATTCCATTTACATGACATTCAAGAAAAGGCAAAACTATAGGGCTTCCCTAGAGATTCAGCTTGTGAAGGATCTACCCGCCCATACAGGAGATGCAAGAGATGTGGGTTTGATCTCTGGGTTGGGAAGATCCCACTCCAATATTCTTGCCTGGAGAATCCATGGACAGAAGAGTTTGGCGGCCTACAGTTCATAGGGTCTCAAGGAGACAGACACGACTGAGCACACGCATTACATTACATTATAGGAATGAAAAGCAGATTAGTGGTTGCCTAGAACTGGGGCTGGGGAGGAGCTGACTGTCAAGAAGCACAGGGGGATTGCTCGGAGTGATGGAAACACTGTGTTATGATCTTGGTAGTGGTTATCTGACGATATATGTTGCTCAGAACTCAAATTAGAGGGTTTCTCTGGTGGCTCAGTGGTTAAGAATCTGCCTGCCAGCGCAGGAGACATGGGTTTGATCCCTGATCTGGGCAGATCCCACATGCCTTGGAGCGACTAAGCCCATGTGCCACAATTAGTGAGCCCGGGCTCCAGAGCCTGTGCTCCGCAGTAAGAGAAGCCCACACACCACAACTAGAGAAGGGCCACCATTTGCCACAATTAAGATAAGCCTTCACAGCAGCAAAGACTCAGCACAGCCAAAAACATATAAATAAATGAATACAATTTAAAAACTCAAGTTAGATGCACAAAATTGTAAATTCTGTAAACAAAGTTGAGTTTTAAAAAAGACTCAAGAAAAGAAAAACAAAAAGGCTCAGTGTAATCACTGATTTTTTTGTTTGTTTGTTTGGGGTTTTTTTGGCCAATTCTATTGGTCTTTCATTTCCATCTGTTCTTTGGCCTGTGTGGGCCTCCCATCTCAGTGGCCTCTCTCGCTGCAGAGCACCGGCTCTGGGCGCATGCACTCTAGAGCTCCGGCTTAGTTAGTTGGACACATCGGTCCAGCTGCTCCGTGGTACGTGGGATCTTCCCGGGCCAGGGATCGAACCAGCACCCCTTGCACTGCAAGGCGGTGTCCTTACCCTCTGGACCACCAGGGAAGGTCTGTTTGTTTGTTTTTTAAAGGATGGCCTCATCTGTAATGTTCAGTGCTAGAGGGAAATTAAATAGAACGAGGATGGAAAGGCATCCTTTGATTGGATGCGTATGTGCCAGGCTTTTCTGGAGAATCTTGGTGGTCCAGGGATGGGGTTGCACCCAGGGTTGTCAGGAGTCTGTGGGGAGGGGTGAAGTGGAAAGAGCTATCTGAGGACATCTTAATCTGCACACAGATAGCAAATAGACACGCCTCAACCTTTCTGCTTACAGAATAGATACAGATGAAACCAACATCACTATGGTCCATCTGATGGGTAGAGTCTGACAGCCTGTGTGAGTGTGGGTGTAGGAAGTGGTGTGTAATCTTTGTAAAAGGTAATCTGAAATCAAAAGACCCTTCCCCTCTCCCCACAAGGGTCAACACTTTGACCTGGCCACTCCACTAGCAATTTATCCTAAGGGAGTAATTGGACATCTTAGACAAGGGAGGTAGAACAAAAATCAAAATGTCATTTATAATGCGAACCAGTGGGAAAGCACCAGGACATATTATGGGGTTGATTGAGTAAATAATGGTCTGTTCATCCCAGAATTTGCTTTCACCCTTTGGCATTTTTTGAGGTACATAATATTAGGGGTGAAGAAGGAATTGGGTGAGCAAGAAATGGGATGGCAGGGAGATTTATTTATTCATTTCTTAAAATGTCTTTCTTTGGCTCAAGTTAGATGCACAAAATTGTAAATTCTGTAAACAAAGTTTAGATTTGTAGAAGACTCAAGAAAAGAAATACAAAAAGACTCAGTGTAATCACTGATTTTTTTGTTTGTTTGTTTGGGGTTTTTTTGGCCAATTCTATTGGTCTTTCATTTCCATCTGTTCTTTGGCCTGTGTGGGCCTCCCATCTCAGTGGCCTCTCTCGCTGCAGAGCACCGGCTCTGGGCGCATGCACTCTAGAGCTCCGGCTTAGTTAGTTGGACACATCGGTCCAGCTGCTCCGTGGTACGTGGGATCTTCCCGGGCCAGGGATCGAACCAGCACCCCTTGCACTGCAAGGCGGTGTCCTTACCCTCTGGACCACCAGGGAAGGTCTGTTTGTTTGTTTTTTAAAGGATGGCCTCATCTGTAATGTTCAGTGCTAGAGGGAAATTAAATAGAACGAGGATGGAAAGGCATCCTTTGATTGGATGCGTATGTGCCAGGCTTTTCTGGAGAATCTTGGTGGTCCAGGGATGGGGTTGCACCCAGGGTTGTCAGGAGTCTGTGGGGAGGGGTGAAGTGGAAAGAGCTATCTGAGGACATCTTAATCTGCACACAGATAGCAAATAGACACGCCTCAACCTTTCTGCTTACAGAATAGATACAGATGAAACCAACATCACTATGGTCCATCTGATGGGTAGAGTCTGACAGCCTGTGTGAGTGTGGGTGTAGGAAGTGGTGTGTAATCTTTGTAAAAGGTAATCTGAAATCAAAAGACCCTTCCCCTCTCCCCACAAGGGTCAACACTTTGACCTGGCCACTCCACTAGCAATTTATCCTAAGGGAGTAATTGGACATCTTAGACAAGGGAGGTAGAACAAAAATCAAAATGTCATTTATAATGCGAACCAGTGGGAAAGCACCAGGACATATTATGGGGTTGATTGAGTAAATAATGGTCTGTTCATCCCAGAATTTGCTTTCACCCTTTGGCATTTTTTGAGGTACATAATATTAGGGGTGAAGAAGGAATTGGGTGAGCAAGAAATGGGATGGCAGGGAGATTTATTTATTCATTTCTTAAAATGTCTTTCTTTGGCTGGGTTGGGTCTTAGCTGGGCACACAGAATCTTCATTGCTGCTTGCTGACTCTCCAGTTGTAGCCCGGGGGCTCACTAGTTGCCACCTGTGGGTTTAGTTGCCCCGTGGCACATAGGATCTTAGTTCTCTGATCAGGGATCGAACTTGTTCCCCTGCTTTGGAAGGCGGATTCTTAACCACTGGGCGGATTCTTAACCAGGGACGTCTAGTGGGAGATTTGGGTTTTGGCTATACACCTTTTGAATTTGGAACCATGTGACTTCATTGTCTACCAAAAGGTTAAAATAAAAATTATGATCTGGAGCTATAGTTTTATTAAACATGGAAGACCATTTACAATATAGTGTTTAGTGGGCAAATCGCACTGCAGGGCTTTGTGAAAAATGGATTTACATGGGTAAAGCATTGCAGGAGAAACAATAAAAGGTTAGCCATAGTTGTGTCTGGATGGTGATTTTTGGTGACCATGAATTTTCTGTTCTTGTATTTTCTAGTTTTTTAAAAAATGATGCATTGTTGGCCTTGTATAATAAAAATATACACTTTTTGGATATTGGTGGAGAAACAGGTGAAATCAAATAAAGTTTAAAAAATGATGCATTGTTGGCCTTGTATAATAAAAATATACACTTTTTGGATATTGGTGGAGAAACAGGTGAAATCAAATAAAGTTTGTAGTTTGGTTCATCGTAGCGATCCAACATCGATTTCCTACTTTTAACCAATGTGCTATAGTTCTCTAAGATGCTCTTGTTAGGGGAAACTGGATGAAGAGTACATGGGAACTCTACTATTTTTTGTGGCTCACATGTAAATCTAAAAGGATTTTAAAATAAAAAAATCTTTTCAAGAGTTAAAAAAAATAAGTCTACTGATCTAAAAACAGCACTTTTCCAGGACTTCCCTGATGGTCCATTGGTTAAGAAGCCATCTGCCAATGCAGGGGACAGACACAGGTTCAGTTTCTGATCTGGGAAGATTTCACTTACCTCAAGACAAATAAGCCTGTGTGCTGCAGCTACTGAAGCCCAGGCACCTTGAGCCTGTGCTCTGCAACAAGAGAAGCCACTGTGACAAGAAGCCCGTGCATCACAATTAGAGAGTGGTCTCTGCTCTGCATAGCTAGAGAAAGCCCATGCATAGTATATATATAAATCACTTTTTCTATATGATAGTGTTGCAGGGAGGAAGCCAATTCTGACTCCATGTTGGAAACTGTTTCCTCGACTTTTTTTTTTTTTTTAATTATAATCATACAGAACAAATTGCCTCAGAGAATCCTGTCCCTCTGCCTGACTGTTAAACTTACGTGCCTTTGTTTAGAACCCTGTCCACCTGTAGATGGCAGAAAGGGAGAAATGAACATATCCCCTGCCTGAGGCTTGTCATTCTAGGAGATGTTTGCAAGATTAATGGCCTTTGTACTTTGTTTCCTCACCTCCATTCATCTCTGATCTATGAAACAACCTGGCATCCAGACCTGAATAAGATGGGTGTTTTGAGGTGCTAGCCTGCCATCTTCTCGGTCAGTTGCTTTCTGAATAAAGTCTTTTTCCTTGCCTCAGTCTCTCGCTTCTTGGATTCATTGGCCTGTCATGCAGCGAGCAGGGCAAGCTTGGACTATGTAACAGTTGCATTATAGAATGTAGACATGACTAAAAAAACTAAGCTTGAGGATAAAGGAGAAGGAAGGTAGGCTATTACAAGAGTGGAATTTGAGGACAGGAGAATTTTCACAGGCAGAGGAGGGCCCAGGAGACTGCAGAGGTTGAAGATGAGCTTTAATTGAACCAGGGGCTGAGGAAGGCAGGTGGGACCTTAGGACAGGGTGCCTCTTTCTCTAAGACTGAATGGGAGGATAAAAGACAAGAGGAGAAAGAACTAAAGTTTATTGATAGATGAGTTTATGCCAACCGACCTGGGGAGGTGGGTTTCTCCGGGAGGTAGGGGCCGGCCAGTTCACCTGCTGAAGTGGATGAGTGGGGGCGGGAAATGCAGACCTTGCGGATGACAGAGGAGATCTTGGAAGCCAAAGTACGTCATGCAACCCAGTAACCATGAGATAGCAGTATTTCCCAAGTGTCCCAGGAGATAAGGGCTACCTAGAATGTGTTAGAATCCGAGTCTCTGTGCCTCCAACCTAAAACAGGGAAGAGACTTGAAAATCTTTGCATTGAACAAATGCCCCCAGGTGGTTCTTCCCTGGAGGGAAATTGGAGGAATACAGAAGTAAAAGATTGCTAAGCTCTGGCTGCTTAAAACATGCTCTGAGCACTGACATCATTGGCCTCCACTGAAAGCCAGTTGGATAGCAAGGAGATCCAATCAGTCCATCCTAAAGGAAATCAACCCTGAGTATTCATTGGAAGGAATGATGCTGAAGCTTCAAGACTTTGGCCACCTGATGGGCAGAGACGTCTCTTTGGAAAAGACCCTGATGCTGGGAAAAATAGAAGGCAGAAGGTGAAGGGGACAACAGAGCCTGAGATGGTTGGATGGCATCACTGAGTCAATGGATAGGTGTTCAAGCAAGCTCCGGGAGATGGTGATGGACAAGGAAACCTGGCGTATTGCTATCCATGGGATCACAAAGAGTCGGACATGACTGAGCAACTAAACTGAACTGAACCGAACGCTGGTTAAACAGTACACCTCATTTCAGACCTAAGAAATTAGCACCTGCATGTTCAATTTGATTCCCAAGTGAATCGTTTGTGCATTAGAATTTGAGCAGCATTATGCTCAGTAACCACTGTTACCATATATGAACACAGTTGGCACAAAAACATGATCGTTCCCATTGGTGAGGCCACTAGGATGAAGAGAGAACCTCCCATGTGGACGAACCAGGGTTGTGAGGGCGGAAAATGAAGATGGTGGGAGGGGGTGGTTTCAGTGTCTGTACATGTGGTCTAGCATGGGAGGAAGCTAAGGGAGAGGCAGAAGGGCTTTAATTGAACCAGGGGCTGAGGAAGGCAGGTGGGACCTTAGGACAGGGTGCCTCTTTCTAAGACTGAATGGGAGGATAAAAGACAAGAGGAGAAAGAACTAAAGTTTATTGATAGATGAGTTTATGCCAACCGACCTGGGAGGTGGGTTTCTCCGGGAGGGGGGGGCCGGCCAGTTCACCTGCTGAAGTGGATGAGTCGGGGCGGGAAATGCAGACCTTGCGGATGACAGAGGAGATCTTGGAAGCCAAAGTACGTCATGCAACCCAGTAACCATGAGATAGCAGTATTTCCCAAGTGTCCCAGGAGATAAGGGCTACCTAGAATGTGTTAGAATCCGAGTCTCTGTGCCTCCAACCTAAAACAGGGAAGAGACTTGAAAATCTTTGCATTGAACAAATGCCCCCAGGTGGTTCTTCCCTGGAGGGAAATTGGAGGAATACAGAAGTAAAAGATTGCTAAGCTCTGGCTGCTTAAAACATGCTCTGAGCACTGACATCATTGGCCTCCACTGAAAGCCAGTTGGATAGCAAGGAGATCCAATCAGTCCATCCTAAAGGAAATCAACCCTGAGTATTCATTGGAAGGAATGATGCTGAAGCTTCAAGACTTTGGCCACCTGATGGGCAGAGACGTCTCTTTGGAAAAGACCCTGATGCTGGGAAAAATAGAAGGCAGAAGGTGAAGGGGACAACAGAGCCTGAGATGGTTGGATGGCATCACTGAGTCAATGGATAGGTGTTCAAGCAAGCTCCGGGAGATGGTGATGGACAAGGAAACCTGGCGTATTGCTATCCATGGGATCACAAAGAGTCGGACATGACTGAGCAACTAAACTGAACTGAACCGAACGCTGGTTAAACAGTACACCTCATTTCAGACCTAAGAAATTAGCACCTGCATGTTCAATTTGATTCCCAAGTGAATCGTTTGTGCATTAGAATTTGAGCAGCATTATGCTCAGTAACCACTGTTACCATATATGAACACAGTTGGCACAAAAACATGATCGTTCCCATTGGTGAGGCCACTAGGATGAAGAGAGAACCTCCCATGTGGACGAACCAGGGTTGTGAGGGCGGAAAATGAAGATGGTGGGAGGGGGTGGTTTCAGTG
Source organism: Tragulus kanchil (assembly GCA_022376925.1). NCBI lineage: Eukaryota > Metazoa > Chordata > Mammalia > Artiodactyla > Tragulidae > Tragulus > Tragulus kanchil. The sequence goes on along the minus strand of JAIOJX010000002.1, from coordinate 133,494,197 downwards.
TCTGTACATGTGGTCTAGCATGGGAGGAAGCTAAGGGAGAGGGCAGGTGAGCTGGGCATCTAGGGAAGGCTGAGGGGTCTGGAGAATTGGATAGGATCAAGCAGCAGAAGTAGAGAGAGTACAGAGTAGGAAAGATGGAAGGGTCAAGGGTATGTTTTTATCCAAGATGTAGCTTTGGGAGTAGGTTGCAACTTCCCAGGTGGCCCTAGTTGTAAAGAGCCCACTTGCCAGTGCAGGAGACGCAAGAGATGTGGATTCAGTCCTTGGGTCGGGAAGATCCCCTGGAGGAGAGCGCGACAACCCACTCCAGTATTCTTGCCTGGAGAATCCCATGGACCGAGGAGCCTGGTGAGCTACAGTCCATAGGGAGGCAAAGAGTTGGACAGGACTGAAGTGATTTAGCACACACACATAGCTACAGTGAGGAACCCCATAGAATTGTGAATTCTCCCTCTTGAGTGGGTCATTCAAAGTTCAAGTTCAGTGTGCTCAAGGTGAGGGTCTATGCTTGTTTGCTCACCCACCATCCTTTGGGCATCTGTGTGACTCATGGAACTTGGGCTTATCAGGGATGGGTCTGTGACAGTTGTGGCCAACTGGAGTGCACCAGCCTGCAGCCACAGTGACAGGTTCAGAGCTGGACCTGTTGCAGAGAAAAAGGCAATTCTGACTCCTCGTCTGAGCTGTGTCTTTGACTTGCTTTTTGTTGCTATTATTATTATAATCACACAGAATGGCCTGCCTCAGAGAATTTTGCTCCTAAGCCTGACTGTGAAAGTGCCTTTGTTCAGAACTCTGCCCACCTGTAGACAGCAGGAAGGAAGAGATGAACACATCCCCTGCCCGAGGCTTGCCATTCTAGATGTTTGCAAGATTCTCTCTCTCTCAATGTCGCTCTGTCGAGGCAGATGCTTTGTGACCCCTTGGACTGGATCCCACCTGGATCCTCTGTCCATGGAGATCTCCTAGCAAGACTGCTGGCGTAGGTTGCCATTCCCTTCTCCAGTTTACAAGATTAATGGCCTTTTTACTTTGCTTACTCATTTCATCCTCATCTCTAATCTATAAAAGAACCTGGCACCCATACCCTGATAAGATGGTTATTTTGAGGCAATAGCCAGCCATCCTCTCTGTCCACTGGCTCCCTGAATAAAATCTCTTTATTGCCTCACCCCCTCATCTCTAGGATTCATTGACCTGTCGTATGGCAAGCAGAGTGAGCTTGGACTCAGGAACAGGCGTGTGGCCCAAGCAGGACCAGAGTCCCTTGGTGAGTCTGGCTGGGGAAGGAGGAGCTCATTGTCTTTGGCACGAATGAGCTGTGAAAGTCATGGAGGCCTGGGGTCGTGAGAGAGGGTGTTAGAGGCCGCCTTCCCACTCTGTGGAGAGAAGTATTCTTGAGAAGCAGCAAGGTGCTCAGGGGAAATGGGACTGGATGACGTGGAGAGGGATGCATGAAGTCTTAAGACTGAGTCCATTCGCACCCAGAGCTAGATGCATCTGCATATTTTATTTCAATGAGTCAAGATAGGCCCCCACTCCCTCCTTTGTGGAAACCCACATAACATTTGAGCTGGGGTGTCTACCACAAGTGAAAAAGCACAAATTCAAGAAGAAAATGGGGTGAGACCTCCTTGGTGGTACGGTGGCTAAGATGCTATTCTCTCAACACATTGGGTCTAGATTTGATCCCTGATCAGGGAACTAGCTCCCATATGCCATGACTAAAGATGCTTCACGCCACAATTAAGAGCCAGCAGAGCTGGTGATGGGTGGGTAGGTGAGTGGCCATATTGAAGGAGTCAGAAATTTGTTGGCGGGGACTTTGGGATGTGCTGGTCACAGGCGGCTGGCAGGCCTGTGGACAACCAGCCTCACGGTCTTGCCAAAGCTTCCTTTGCGTTTTGTCTCTCTCAAGTTTTTACTTGTATCACTGTTATGTTGGGTTGGGGCATCATCCTCAACTCAACTGAGTTCCCTCACACACGAAAATGATAACCTGGGGCCAATAAAAGAGTCCAAAATTAAAAAAAAAAAAAAAAGGAAAGAAAAGACCTGAGACACAAGAATGTCAAATGCAAAAACATAAAAAAGTTGTTTTTTTGGATAATGGAGATCTCCTAGCAAGACTGCTGGCGTAGGTTGCCATTCCCTTCTCCAGTTTACAAGATTAATGGCCTTTTTACTTTGCTTACTCATTTCATCCTCATCTCTAATCTATAAAAGAACCTGGCACCCATACCCTGATAAGATGGTTATTTTGAGGCAATAGCCAGCCATCCTCTCTGTCCACTGGCTCCCTGAATAAAATCTCTTTATTGCCTCACCCCCTCATCTCTAGGATTCATTGACCTGTCGTATGGCAAGCAGAGTGAGCTTGGACTCAGGAACAGGCGTGTGGCCCAAGCAGGACCAGAGTCCCTTGGTGAGTCTGGCTGGGGAAGGAGGAGCTCATTGTCTTTGGCACGAATGAGCTGTGAAAGTCATGGAGGCCTGGGGTCGTGAGAGAGGGTGTTAGAGGCCGCCTTCCCACTCTGTGGAGAGAAGTATTCTTGAGAAGCAGCAAGGTGCTCAGGGAAGTGGGACTGGATGACGTGGAGAGGGATGCATGAAGTCTTAAGACTGAGTCCATTCGCACCCAGAGCTAGATGCATCTGCATATTTTATTTCAATGAGTCAAGATAGGCCCCCACTCCCTCCTTTGTGGAAACCCACATAACATTTGAGCTGGGGTGTCTACCACAAGTGAAAAAGCACAAATTCAAGAAGAAAATGGGGTGAGACCTCCTTGGTGGTACGGTGGCTAAGATGCTATTCTCTCAACACATTGGGTCTAGATTTGATCCCTGATCAGGGAACTAGCTCCCATATGCCATGACTAAAGATGCTTCACGCCACAATTAAGAGCCAGCAGAGCTGGTGATGGGTGGGTAGGTGAGTGGCCATATTGAAGGAGTCAGAAATTTGTTGGCGGGGACTTTGGGATGTGCTGGTCACAGGCGGCTGGCAGGCCTGTGGACAACCAGCCTCACGGTCTTGCCAAAGCTTCCTTTGCGTTTTGTCTCTCTCAAGTTTTTACTTGTATCACTGTTATGTTGGGTTGGGGCATCATCCTCAACTCAACTGAGTTCCCTCACACACGAAAATGATAACCTGGGGCCAATAAAAGAGTCCAAAATTAAAAAAAAAAAAAAAGGAAAGAAAAGACCTGAGACTCAAGAATGTCCAATGCAAGATCATCAAATAGTTGTTTTTTTGGATAATGGTAAGAGAGACACTCTCTTTTGAAGGGAGTAGGAGATGGAACCAATGTCCGGGGCTTCCACTCTGTAGGAGGAGGGTGTCTAAGAATGGGTTTACATCAAGTGAGAGTTCTGATTATATCATTTGAGTTTCTGAATCCAACCATACCTGAAGCTCGACATACATTTCCAGCGAGGTCAAAATTCTCTTAATCCAATGTAAGGTAGGTTTTTAGAGCTTGTGACAAGATGCTTAACACAATACTTATTACTTTTGTGAAATATAAATTTGTAGTTGTGATGATGTTATTTAAAAAGAACAAAAGACAATTGTCAGATTCCTGAGTATGTGTAGTTGGTTAACAAGCAGAGCTGTTAAATAGAATTTGTCAAACAAACACCTGCAGATCTGGCCAGAGACATGAGCAGACACGGCTGGGAAGATTGGTAACAGCTGGGACAAGTAACAGGACCGGTAACAGCTGGGTTCCATTCCACGGCCTCCTCTAGCTCCTTCCAGCTCCAGCTGGGCGTGCAATGAATAAGGCTCCTTCAGCCCGCAGCCTGCAATTAGAGCACCCAGGAATCCTGCTGATAACGCCCTTTTTCCACCCTGATCCTGCCTCTGGCAAGAAGGAACTGAAACAGTTTCCTGGCTTGCTGGGAGGTGGCAGTAGCTGTGGGGGCCAGAGCTGGGCCTGGTGGGGGTGTTTTCAGAGCACCCATCCTGGAGGATGCCTCACCAACAACCTCCTGAGCTGTCGGGGTGGGGGACGGAGACAGATAATTGTCCTTGGGGGCATTTCCTGGAACACCAAATAGCTCTGTTATAGTTGTTCGGTTACTCAGTCGCGTCCCACTCTTTGTGACTCCATGGACTGCAGCATGCCAGGCAACTCTGTCCTCTCCTATTTCCTGGAGTTTGCTCAAATTTATGCCCATTGAGTCAGGGGTGCTATCTCATCCTCTGCCACCCTCTTCTTTTGCCTTCAATCTTTCCCAGCATCAGGGTATTTTTCGACGTGTAGGCTCTTTGAGTCAGTTGGCCATGATTAGAGCTATTGGAGCATCAGCTTCAGCATCAGTCCATTCAATGAATATTCAGGGTTGATTGAGGATGCTATTAACATCCTTGCAATACTTACATTGGGCTACTCAGGTGGCTCAGTGGTAAAGAATCCACCTGCCAATGCAGGAGAAACAGGTTCTACCCCTGGGTCCAGAAGATCTCCTGGAGAAGGAAATGGCAGCCTACTCTAGTATTCTTGCCTGGGACATTCCACGGACAGAGGAACCTGGTGGGTTGCAGTCCATGGTGATTGCAAAGAGTCAGCTGTGACTTAGCAACAAAATAACAATTACGAATGTCTATGCTACTGCCCACTCATTATTTTCTTAGGTTTAACAAGTTGGGCAAAATCATGCATTGCAGAGTTGTGCATAGAACATGTAGGTGGTTTTTAAAAATAAGAGACCAAACAGCAACGTTCGCACCCCCGTTGAAGAGAATATCACCACCAGTCAGCTCTCCATGAGCCTCTGATCACCTCTACCCCCACCACACCCTCTCCTAAAATTTCTGGTATCCTGATTTCTGTGGTTAGTGCCTCCTCCTTTTCTTTATAGTCTCATTTACTATTCTTCTTTAAGCCAATTCACTCTTTTAATTCAACTAAATTTTTTTGACTTTTTTATCGAGATAAAATTGACATAATGTGAAATTCACCATTTTAAAGTGTACAGTTCGGTAACACTCAGGATGTCCACCTCTGTCTAGCTCCAAAACACGTTCTTCACCCACAAAGAAGATCCTGGACCCACTGAGCAGTCACTCCTCACTCTCCCTTCCCCTCCCTGAGAAGCTAGTAACCTATTTTGTTTCTGTGGATTTCCTTATTTTGTGCATTTCATGCAAATGGAATCACACTATGCATGTCCGACCTCTTGCCCTTCCACAGTGGTTCTAAGGTTCAGCCATGTAGGTGTACTGGTGCTTCATTCCTCCTTATAGCTGAACCATATTCCTTATAAATATATTTCTTTTAAAAGGCAGATGTTGAGATTTCTCTGGTCTAGGGGTTAAGAATCTGCCTTCCAATGCAGGAGATGTGGGTTCGATCCCTAGCTATAGAGCGAAGATCTCACATATCTCGGGGCAAATAAGCTCACATGCTACAATGAGAATCCTGAGTGCGGCAAGCAGAGAAACCTCCATGCGCTGCAATTAGAGAGAAGCCGGAGCACCGCAACAAAGTCCGAGCACAGACAAAAATAAGCTAAAAGGAAATGGTTTCATCACCTCTGACTTTTCCTTCTGCCTGGAATGTTTTCTTCGCAGATATGTCTGCATGAATGACCTCCTCAAGCTGTTCCGGTAATACCCTTGCCCAAAGGTCTCCCTTGACCATGTCACACCCAGGCTGGCCTATCTGTCTGCCCCGGACTCCCAGACCCTCTCTACCCTGCTCGCCAAGTTCTTTCCATAGCGCTTCTCACCCTCTGACGCGCTATCCACTGCACTCGCTTCTGACACGGATTGTTTGTGTCTGTCTCTTCCTCAGGAGGGCTGAGGTCCATGAGGGAGCTTTGAGGGAGCTTTGTCTGCTTCTCCCACACATGTGTCCCCAGCTCCCACAATGGTGCTTGGCACAGAGGAAGGAATTGGGAGAGGCAGATGAACAGAACCCCAGGGTGTTCACTGGCTATTCCCTGGAACCTGTGAGTGTCACCTTCTACAGCGCACAGTCAAATTTTTTGACATTTTCACCATTTTTTAAAATTTTTTTTTCGAGATAAAATTGACATAATGTGAAATTCACCATTTTAAAGTGTACAGTTCGGTAACACTCAGGATGTCCACCTCTGTCTAGCTCCAAAACACGTTCTTCACCCACAAAGAAGATCCTGGACCCACTGAGCAGTCACTCCTCACTCTCCCTTCCCCTCCCTGAGAAGCTAGTAACCTATTTTGTTTCTGTGGATTTCCTTATTTTGTGCATTTCATGCAAATGGAATCACACTATGCATGTCCGACCTCTTGCCCTTCCACAGTGGTTCTAAGGTTCAGCCATGTAGGTGTACTGGTGCTTCATTCCTCCTTATAGCTGAACCATATTCCTTATAAATATATTTCTTTTAAAAGGCAGATGTTGAGATTTCTCTGGTCTAGGGGTTAAGAATCTGCCTTCCAATGCAGGAGATGTGGGTTCGATCCTAGCTATACAGCGAAGATATCACCTATCTCGGGGCAAATAAGCTCACATGCTACAATGAGAATCCTGAGTGCGGCAAGCAGAGAAACCTCCATGCGCTGCAATTAGAGAGAAGCCGGAGCACCGCAACAAAGTCCGAGCACAGACAAAAATAAGCTAAAAGGAAATGGTTTCATCACCTCTGACTTTTCCTTCTGCCTGGAATGTTTTCTTCGCAGATATGTCTGCATGAATGACCTCCTCAAGCTGTTCCGGTAATACCCTTGCCCAAAGGTCTCCCTTGACCATGTCACACCCAGGCTGGCCTATCTGTCTGCCCCGGACTCCCAGACCCTCTCTACCCTGCTCGCCAAGTTCTTTCCATAGCGCTTCTCACCCTCTGACGCGCTATCCACTGCACTCGCTTCTGACACGGATTGTTTGTGTCTGTCTCTTCCTCAGGAGGGCTGAGGTCCATGAGGGAGCTTTGAGGGAGCTTTGTCTGCTTCTCCCACACATGTGTCCCCAGCTCCCACAATGGTGCTTGGCACAGAGGAAGGAATTGGGAGAGGCAGATGAACAGAACCCCAGGGTGTTCACTGGCTATTCCCTGGAACCTGTGAGTGTCACCTTCTACAGCGCACAGAGTCTTTGCAGATATGATTCAGTTAGGAATCTTGAGAGGGGGAGACTATCTTGGGTTTTCCAGGTGGCCCTGAATATAGTCACAAGTAGCCCTGTAAAAACAAGCAGAGGGAGATTTGGCGGCGGCAGCAGCAGCAGAAGAGAATGTGATGGGCTTCCCTGGTGGCCCACTGGTTAAGAATATGCCTTACAACGAGGGAATACCGGTGTTATCCCTGGTCCAGGAAGATCCCACCTGCTTCAAGGCAACTAAGCCCCTGCACCTCAGCTACTCAGTCCACACATGAAAGCCTTTGAGCTGCGACTAAAGAAGCCTGCACGCCCTACAATCCATGTCCCATGATGAGAGAAACAACCACAGTGAGAAGCCCTGCATGGCACCAACAGAGCAGCGCCTGTTCCCTATAACTAGATATTGGCTGTGGAGGAATGAAGACCCAGCACAGCCAAAAGTTAATAAATAAAAATGAAAAATGTAGGGCTTCCCGGGTGGTCCAGTGGGTAAGGACACCGCCTGGCAGTGCAAGGGGCACTGGTTCGATCCCTGGCCCGTGAAGATCCCATATGCTGTGGGGTGGCTGGACTGGTGTGTCCACTTATAAGCCAGCGCTCTGGAACGCATGTGCCCAGAGCCGGTGCTCTTTGCAAGGAGAGAGGCCACTGCGATGGGAAGCCCACATAGGCCAAAGAATAAAGATGGATGAAAATAAATGAATAAAAAGCAATAAAAGAGGCCAAAAATAATAAAAAAAAGTTTTAATTAAAAATGTAGAAGAAGACAGTGTTATAATGGAAGCAAGATGCTACTCTGCTGGCTCTGAAGATGAATGGAGGGGCCAGGCGCCCAGGAATGAAGTTTTAGACGCCAGAAAAGGCAAGAAGATGGATTCCCACTTGGAGCCTCCGCAGCAAGCACAGCCCTACTGACACCTTGATCTCAGCTCTGTATGACTCTTTTCATAGCTCTGGCCTCCAGAACTGTTGGGGAATAAATTTCCGTGGTCTTAAGCCATTCAGTTTGTGGTGCTTTGGCACAGACTATCTTGGTTTTCACTGGCTATTCCCTGGAACCTGTGAGTGTCACCTTCTACAGCGCACAGAGTCTTTGCAGATATGATTCAGTTAGGAATCTTGAGAGGGGGAGACTATCTTGGGTTTTCCAGGTGGCCCTGAATATAGTCACAAGTAGCCCTGTAAAAACAAGCAGAGGGAGATTTGGCGGCGGCAGCAGCAGCAGAAGAGAATGTGATGGGCTTCCCTGGTGGCCCACTGGTTAAGAATATGCCTTACAACGAGGGAATACCGGTGTTATCCCTGGTCCAGGAAGATCCCACCTGCTTCAAGGCAACTAAGCCCCTGCACCTCAGCTACTCAGTCCACACATGAAAGCCTTTGAGCTGCGACTAAAGAAGCCTGCACGCCCTACAATCCATGTCCCATGATGAGAGAAACAACCACAGTGAGAAGCCCTGCATGGCACCAACAGAGCAGCGCCTGTTCCCTATAACTAGATATTGGCTGTGGAGGAATGAAGACCCAGCACAGCCAAAAGTTAATAAATAAAAATGAAAAATGTAGGGCTTCCCGGGTGGTCCAGTGGGTAAGGACACCGCCTGGCAGTGCAAGGGGCACTGGTTCGATCCCTGGCCCGTGAAGATCCCATATGCTGTGGGGTGGCTGGACTGGTGTGTCCACTTATAAGCCAGCGCTCTGGAACGCATGTGCCCAGAGCCGGTGCTCTTTGCAAGGAGAGAGGCCACTGCGATGGGAAGCCCACATAGGCCAAAGAATAAAGATGGATGAAAATAAATGAATAAAAAGCAATAAAAGAGGCCAAAAATAATAAAAAAAAGTTTTAATTAAAAATGTAGAAGAAGACAGTGTTATAATGGAAGCAAGATGCTACTCTGCTGGCTCTGAAGATGAATGGAGGGGCCAGGCGCCCAGGAATGAAGTTTTAGACGCCAGAAAAGGCAAGAAGATGGATTCCCACTTGGAGCCTCCGCAGCAAGCACAGCCCTACTGACACCTTGATCTCAGCTCTGTATGACTCTTTTCATAGCTCTGGCCTCCAGAACTGTTGGGGAATAAATTTCCGTGGTCTTAAGCCATTCAGTTTGTGGTGCTTTGGCACAGCATCCACAGGAAATAAAAGAGAAAAGAGACCTTAGAAAACATTAGAGACCAGTCAGCCCCGAACTTGAAGAGACCACTCACTGGAAAAGACCCTGACACTGGGAAAAATAGAAGGCAGAAGGAGAAGGGGAGGACAGAGGACGAGATGGTTGGACGGCATCACTGAGTCCATGGACATGAGTTTGAACAGACTCCAGGAGATGGTGAAAGACAGGGAAGCCTGGCATGCAGCCGTCCATGGGGACACAAAGACTTGGATGCGACTGAGTGACTGAACTGACCTGAGTCCCAAACTAAGACCTGATGTCTTTGTACGTTGAAGAATGGAATGGCTCTCCTGTTGTGTCCATCAGCGGTACTTAATGCTCCGATTTGCTGGGGTCAGAGATGGGGGCCAAGGCAGGCTTCACAGAGCTGGTGACATCTCTACCTGGTTTTGGAGTGTGAGTGGCAAAGGCAGAGTGCAGAGTTTGGCACTGTAGTTAAGTTTCTGGGCCACCTTAAGTCACCACTCTAGGGGGAGTGCCCTACCGTGTAGCTGAGGTGGTGGTCAGCCGCCAGGGACATCTCACTGGGACGTCTGTGATCCAGTGGCCTGGCCTGTGGAGACATCCCCTGGGGGAAGCCTGGAGTCGGGATGGGAGGGAGGAGAGCTGGGGGATTCGTGAGGAGGGCAGTCTGTGCTGCTGTACCTTTTGTCTGGGCTCCAACTTGTGCTCCAGCAGCATCTTCAATGTGCACGTCTCGGAGTCCATGCCCCCCAGCTTCTTCTTCAAGGAGAGAGGCCACTGCGATGGGAAAAAAAAAAAGGGTAATATAAAAGTTTTAATTAAAATGTAGAAGAAGACAGTGTTATAATGGAAGCAAGATGCTACTCTGCTGGCTCTGAAGATGAATGGAGGGGCCAGGCGCCCAGGAATGAAGTTTTAGACGCCAGAAAAGGCAAGAAGATGGATTCCCACTTGGAGCCTCCGCAGCAAGCACAGCCCTACTGACACCTTGATCTCAGCTCTGTATGACTCTTTTCATAGCTCTGGCCTCCAGAACTGTTGGGGAATAAATTTCCGTGGTCTTAAGCCATTCAGTTTGTGGTGCTTTGGCACAGCATCCACAGGAAATAAAAGAGAAAAGAGACCTTAGAAAACATTAGAGACCAGTCAGCCCCGAACTTGAAGAGACCACTCACTGGAAAAGACCCTGACACTGGGAAAAATAGAAGGCAGAAGGAGAAGGGGAGGACAGAGGACGAGATGGTTGGACGGCATCACTGAGTCCATGGACATGAGTTTGAACAGACTCCAGGAGATGGTGAAAGACAGGGAAGCCTGGCATGCAGCCGTCCATGGGGACACAAAGACTTGGATGCGACTGAGTGACTGAACTGACCTGAGTCCCAAACTAAGACCTGATGTCTTTGTACGTTGAAGAATGGAATGGCTCTCCTGTTGTGTCCATCAGCGGTACTTAATGCTCCGATTTGCTGGGGTCAGAGATGGGGGCCAAGGCAGGCTTCACAGAGCTGGTGACATCTCTACCTGGTTTTGGAGTGTGAGTGGCAAAGGCAGAGTGCAGAGTTTGGCACTGTAGTTAAGTTTCTGGGCCACCTTAAGTCACCACTCTAGGGGGAGTGCCCTACCGTGTAGCTGAGGTGGTGGTCAGCCGCCAGGGACATCTCACTGGGACGTCTGTGATCCAGTGGCCTGGCCTGTGGAGACATCCCCTGGGGGAAGCCTGGAGTCGGGATGGGAGGGAGGAGAGCTGGGGGATTCGTGAGGAGGGCAGTCTGTGCTGCTGTACCTTTTGTCTGGGCTCCAACTTGTGCTCCAGCAGCATCTTCAATGTGCACGTCTCGGAGTCCATCATTGACTCCATCTTCCTCTTTGACCTGCTTTTCTTCTTCATCCCCATCCTGGTGAACCTCTGCATGTCTCTGTCTGACCCAGACCTCTCTCCTGAGTCTTCAACGCCAGGAGGCTGGAGTCTGTCTGGTACCACCCTTGCGGGAGCACGTTGAGTGGGAGGCACCTCTGTCATCCGGGAGACATTCTCTGGGCCATGAGACCTTTGGGCAGGGGGCTCAGGGGCCTGGAAGGGCAGTCAGAAGACCCGTGAGTTCGAGAGCTCAGTTTGAGAAGGACAAGGGTGCATCCAAACAAACATCTCCATGACCTGCTCGTGGAGCCATTGCCACTTAGATTCAGTAACCCCTGGCACGCGACTGCACCAGAGGAGTCTGGGAATGAAGTCGCCCTCCCCCATCCCTACTTCTGTCCTGGCACAAGAGGGCCCTTCAGCTGAGCAGGCTGGATCTGAAGCTAGAGGACACCAAAGGGGACCTCCTCTTGGTCAGGTGAACTCGAAAGGCAGTGTGCACAGTGGCTAAGCACATGAGCTCTGAGGCAGACCTGGGTTCACCAGGGATTAGGGATTGGGGCCAAGAGCTTGGGGCCCATAGGGATGATGTCCTATGCCTCTCTTTCCTTATCTGCAAGAGTGGTTGTGCTGTGAGAATCCCACAAACAAACAAGTAGTAGATTCCTTGGCCAACAATAAGTGCTCGATGAATAATAGCCATTGTTATGATTGTTATGCTTTGTTCAAGATCCTTCACAGAGCTGGTGACATCTCTACCTGGTTTTGGAGTGTGAGTGGCAAAGGCAGAGTGCAGAGTTTGGCACTGTAGTTAAGTTTCTGGGCCACCTTAAGTCACCACTCTAGGGGGAGTGCCCTACCGTGTAGCTGAGGTGGTGGTCAGCCGCCAGGGACATCTCACTGGGACGTCTGTGATCCAGTGGCCTGGCCTGTGGAGACATCCCCTGGGGGAAGCCTGGAGTCGGGATGGGAGGGAGGAGAGCTGGGGGATTCGTGAGGAGGGCAGTCTGTGCTGCTGTACCTTTTGTCTGGGCTCCAACTTGTGCTCCAGCAGCATCTTCAATGTGCACGTCTCGGAGTCCATCATTGACTCCATCTTCCTCTTTGACCTGCTTTTCTTCTTCATCCCCATCCTGGTGAACCTCTGCATGTCTCTGTCTGACCCAGACCTCTCTCCTGAGTCTTCAACGCCAGGGGAGGCTGGAGTCTGTCTGGTACCACCCCTTGCGGGGAGCACGTTGAGTGGGAGGCACCTCTGTCATCCGGGAGACATTCTCTGGGCCATGAGACCTTTGGGCAGGGGGCTCAGGGGCCTGGAAGGGCAGTCAGAAGACCCGTGAGTTCGAGAGCTCAGTTTGAGAAGGACAAGGGTGCATCCAAACAAACATCTCCATGACCTGCTCGTGGAGCCATTGCCACTTAGATTCGGTAACCCCTGGCACGCGACTGCACCAGAGGAGTCTGGGAATGAAGTCGCCCTCCCCCATCCCTACTTCTGTCCTGGCACAAGAGGGCCCTTCAGCTGAGCAGGCTGGATCTGAAGCTAGAGGACACCAAAGGGGACCTCCTCTTGGTCAGGTGAACTCGAAAGGCAGTGTGCACAGTGGCTAAGCACATGAGCTCTGAGGCAGACCTGGGTTCACCAGGGATTAGGGATTGGGGCCAAGAGCTTGGGGCCCATAGGGATGATGTCCTATGCCTCTCTTTCCTTATCTGCAAGAGTGGTTGTGCTGTGAGAATCCCACAAACAAAAGTGTGTGGCAAGCTCAGTAGATTCCTTGGCCAACAATAAGTGCTCGATGAATAATAGCCATTGTTATGATTGTTACTGCTTTTGTTAGCCCCACACACTTTTCCTCAACGCCATCACTGTTCACAGTCCTACCTCAGTTTAGGGACAAAGAGTTAAGACACAATTCCTGCCCTCAAAGCATTTACTGTTTAATGAGAGAGATAGACAACTGGATAAAAAACTGTATCAGAGTATGGAAACCCTAGGGGATTCCCTCATAGTTCAGCCGGTAAAGAATTCACCTGCCATGCAGGAGACCCTGGTTTGATTCCTGGGCTGGGAAGATCGCCTGGAGAAAGGAAGGGCTAGCCACTGCAGGATTCTTGTCTGCAAAAAGTCTGACACGACTAAGCAACTTCACTTTCACTTTCATGGAAACCCTGGGCTTCCCGGGGGCCACTAGTAGCAATGAACTTGCCTGCCCATACAGGAGACACAGGAGATGACCGCTTGATCCTTAGGTCAGGGAAGATCCCCTGGAGGAGGGCACAGCAACCTACTCCAGTATTCTTGCCTGGAAAATCCCATGGACAGAGGAGCCTGGTGGGCTACGGTCCACAGGGTTGCCAAGAGTCAAACATGACTGAGGTGACTAAGCATTCCCACAGAAACTCCACAACAGAGGAAGTTATTAAGGGAAAGGAGAGGAAGACTTTGCAGAATTGATGCCATTTGTATCTGGAGAACGAGTAGAGGAGGAGAGAGGGTAGCATGTGGCCTCACAGATGAACAAGGCTGGTTGCTGGGCAGGAAGGAGGCAGCTGAGCCATGGGGTGTCGCCCACGTGCCGGAGGGAGATGCGGTGGCCGTGCCTCCAGATGGTTTGGACCTCACCTTTGACAAAGCTGGTAAGACCTGAGCCTCCCTGAAAACGGTCCTGCGTGTGACATCATCCTGGGGTGGGTCAGTTCTGGTCTGAGACCCAGGCCCCACCCCTCCTGCTTCGGGGGAGGAGGAGGAGGAAGCTCCTGCTGGGCGATGCCCAGGCA